>OU342740.1:456190588-457561252 GCA_910589775.1 Avena eriantha
TTTGCTCATAAAAATTGTTCTACAAATTGTTTTTGGGTATTTCTTATGCATTTAGATGAGGTATTTTCCCCTCTGTACTATAGACTCTGTAAAATTATAGAGTTTTGATCATATCATTGCATTTTGCATGCATTCATGTTTTTTTGTAATGTTTTATTGATTGAATTATTGTTGTTGTATTGATCTTGTGTAGATTGTGTGGATTGTGAAGTTTGTTGCTGTGAGGATTGTACCTATTCCCCTAGCTACCAAGGCAAGTGATATTTCATCTTATGTCCTATTATTTTCACTATTGCACCAGTGTTATTTTGGTAGATCTTAGCATGATAGGATTATTTACTTGTTACTATGCTATGCTACCCTATAGACTATATCTTGGTAGTATCTCCTAGTCGACAGACTTCGTATGCTAGAGTGCTTAGCCATGCTATTAGAATTCATGGGTGGAATACACATATAAGATAGTATGGAAAGATATATTTTGTTTGACTAAGAAAACAACTAATATTAATGAAACACCTGGGTGGAATGGGACTTGCTTAGATTATGTTGAGTGGTTACTCAGGGGCCATGTCTATGGTCAGCTGGTGTATCACACTTGTGGATGGCCACCCAGGAACAAAGAGATTGGAGACATTCTTGTCATGAAGCTTCCAGTGCAGCCACATGGAATATGGGCTCTGCCTTGACCAATAAGTTGCAAGAACTCAGCCAGACAGACAGAAGGTGGTAGATGTGATAGGATGGAACGCGTCTGTGGTGGTCTGAGGGATTGCTTCTGAAAGGTCTTGTCTCGATGCATGTCGAGTCTTGTGGGGAAAGTGCACCACCTCTCGAGAGGGTAAAACTAAGTACTTAGCCGTGTCCCCGGTTATGGACAATTCCTGAGCCTCAAGACAGTGAAGTAGTTCAGTAATCTCCTCATCCAAATTTCTCTAAGTTAAAACTTGTGGGTGAACATGGGTAAAGGTTCAGTGATGTCTATCACTGGTACCTAGAGTTTGAATGAGAAAACTTACTCTTCAAAAACTATAGGTTAAACTAGCTTTTTGCAAAGCCAGCCATAACCCCACTTAGCCACATATTCATGTAGTTGTTGGATTACACTAAGTATCTATGGTATCACTTGCCAATACAATTCCAAATGTATTGACCCTTGTGGCTGTAACTTATTATGTTGCAGGATACTCTGATTGAGTAGGGTTGCGGGTCTACACTCGACATGCTTGCCTGTGGCACATGAAGATTGAAGACTCTATTATTACTATGCTATGTAATGTGAACTTTAAGTGTCTTAGCCTTGGGCTAAGTGAGTTGTAAGAACCATTATATTCCTGGATATGTGATGTAATAATGACCTTTGTTTCTGTGTACTTCATCTTAAACTGTGGGTGCTAGCATTTTCGATCCAGGGACTAGCACTGCAATCACAGGGATCTTACCTTTTTATGGTGAGATCTTACACACGCGCGCACCCCAGGTCGCTGGTTCGATCCCCTGTGCCACGCGTCGCGCGATGTCACCGACTTCTCCGTCAGTTTCGACAGAGAAGAAACACAGTAGATGTTGGCAATCTTGCAAATACCCCCCAAACCTTTTTCCTCAACCCGCAATCCACCAGGTCCCACCTATCAGCGTCTCTGGGCGTTTTACAAAACGGGACCTGGGGTTCCAAATCCTCAACCCGCGCTCCCTGTCCGCGCCACGTGGTTGCGCCCGGTTCGCGAGCCCGCGCGTGGCCCCGCACACCACCGACCCCACCTGTCAACTACACGGGCTGGATAACGCCGCGGTAAGAAAAGTTCTGCCGCGCAGTTTTTGCCAGCTCAGCTTGGTCCCACCTGTCTGTGACTCGGGTTAAGTTTCTCTGGGTACAAAAAGTTTATTCGTTTTCCTGTTTAATAAAAACAATTTCAGAAAAAAGTTTAATATGATTTTAAATCCAGAGATTAATAACTTTTAAATGGTAATTCCAAATTTGACAAATAATATATGTTTTTGAATCAGAAAAATGTGAGGATTTCAAATCTGCCATCCAAATTAATGTTTGACTAATTCAAATTTTCGAAATTGTTTATTTGCAATAAAAATGCCTTTTCTTAATTAATTAATAACTTTAAATCTATAACTCCAAATTTGACAAATAATATGTCTAAATCGATCAGCGCGACGGGCCCGTTCTGTTTATGCTTTCCATGTTCTGAATTGCAGCATGCATCATATAAATATTAAGTGGACAGCAAGTGTTATGGGAGCAAAACATGACTAAAACTTAATAAAATGCTTTATTCTTGTACCCCACACCTCATCCATGCCATGCTACATTATTGCCATGTAAATTGTGCATCATTCATCATGGCATGCTTGTTTGCTTGTCGCATTTTATTCATATGATTTCGCACTTTATTTATGTTGGCCCTTGTTTGTTTGGTTCTTCTTCGAATAGACGCCGAGCAGGGGAAATATCAGGAATCCCAGGAGTACTACCCAGATCTGTCTCTGGCTTCAACTGAGCTGCCAGGCAAGCACTATCACATGCTTGCATACATATAGTACCTACCCAGAAATAGAAATGAATCAAGCTCTGGCTTAGGGGGGTCCACGGGCTCCCGGATGTGGATAGTGCGAATAGTCAAGGAACATGAATCAAGTACTTGGGGTCCTACGGGACACAAGTGAGCATGAAAAACCAAATAACAGATATTGTCCATCGGTGCCTCTTTCATTAGTTATCCCATTACTACTCTAAAAATAAGATAGAGGCAATAGGTACTATATGTATGCAAGCATGTGGTAGTGCTTTCCTGGCAGCTCAGTTGAAGCGAGAGACGGATCTGGGTAGTACTCCTGGGATTCCTGATATTTCCCCTGCTCGGTGTCTATTCGAAGAAGAACCAAACAAACAAGGGCCAACATAAATAAAGTGCAAAATAATATGAATAAAATGCAACAAGCAAACAAGCATGCCATGATGAATGATGCACAATTTACATGGCAATAATGTAGCATGGCATGGATGAGGTGTGGGGTACAAGAATAAATCATTTTATTAAGTTTTAGTCATGTTTTGCTCCCATAACACTTGCTGTCCACTTAATATTTATATGATGCATGCTGCAATTCAGAACATGGAAAGCATAAACAGAACGGGCTCGTCGTGCTGATCGATTTAGACATAGTATTTGTCAAATTTGGAGTTATAGATTTAAAGTTATTAATTAATTAAGAAAAGGCATTTTTATTGCAAATAAACAATTTCGAAAATTTGAATTATTCAAACATTAATTTGGATGGCAGATTTGAAATCCTCACATTTTTCTGATTCAAAAACATATATTATTTGTCAAATTTGGAATTACCATTTAAAAGTTATTAATCTCTGGATTTAAAATCATATTAAACTTTTTTCTGAAATTGTTTTTATTAATCGGGAAAACGAATAAAATTTTTGTACCCAGAGAAACTTAACCCGAGTCACAGACAGGTGGGACCGAGCTGAGCTGGCGAAAACTGCGCGGCAGAACTTTTCTTACCGCGGCGTTATCCAGCCCGTGTAGTTGACAGGTGGGGTCGGTGGTGTGCGGGGCCACGCGCGGGCTCGCGAACTGGGCGCAGCCACGTGGCACAGACAGGGAGCACGGGTTGAGGATTTGGAACCCCAGGTCCCTTTTTGTAAAACGCCCAGAGACGCTGACAGGTGGGACCTAGTGGATTGTGGGTTGAGGAAAAAGGTTTGGGGGGGGGGTATTTGCAAGATTGCCAACATCTACTGTGTTTCTTCTCTGTCGAACTGAAAGAAAGATCGGCGACAGCGCGCGACACGCGACGCGGGGATCGAACCAGCGACCTAGGGCACGCGCGCGAAGGGCGGAAGCCACTGCGACTGGCTGGTGTTCGTTGGAGGGAAAGGGGAACGCGGCTAGGTATGCTTCTACAACGCCACGGCGAGGAAATCAACCGCGAGCGTGCCGCCCAGAGGGCGTTCGACTGAGCGATCGGCGTGCACAGGAAGCAAAGCTGGCCGAGAGGGCGTCAGGGGGGTTCGGGGACTCACCGCGGTGGCGTCGGTGGTGGTGGAACAGCGAGAGGCGTGGCCGATCACCAGAGAAGCAGACGACCGACGAGTTAGGGTTTCATCGGCATGCAGCGGCGTCTAGCGGCTATAGGACGTCTCCTCCTCGCTGCTGTGCACCGGGGCGTCGCCGGGGACTGCCTAGCCTTCCTCGACACCTCCACTACCGTGCCCGCCTACTAGATCTTGTGGTGGAGGCCGATGCCGAGGTGGCCGGAGTTGGAGAAGAGATGGTGGCAGGGGGAGAAAAAGGGTGCGGCGCAGAGGCCTGGGGAAGGGTCTGGGGTGCTCGGCAGAGGGAAAGGGAGCAGATAAGAAGAGGGAGAGGGGAGCCGCACATGGGGAGGCCGTGGGGAGGCTCAGGAGAAAAAGGTGGCTTCGGCCACCTTTTCCCTTCTCTCCTCCTCACGTGCTAGGCACGGCGTGGCAGGGTGACTGCAGGTGGGGCCAGGGCGAGGACAGGGAGGTGAGATTCGGGTGGTCCAGCTTGCAGCGTGAGAGAAAGAGAGAGGGAGAGGCTCGGTTAGGGTTTGAGCTAGGGGTGGTGGTTAGGTTAGATGGGTAGGGGAAAATGGTGGCTCGGCTTGGTAGAGAGAAGGGGTGGGAGGTGAGGTTTAGGCCTTGCCGAAGCTAGGAAGGGGTGGTTAGGGTGTGAGTTAGGGTTAGGGTTTTACATGGCATGACATGGGTCACATGCACATGGGTGGGGTGATGAGGGTGGTGGCATGAGAGATTAGGGTGTAGGGTTTTTGGCTCATGATCAAGTGCATGGGGGTATGGAGGAGATGGAGTGAGGGTAGGGTTAAGGTTTTTGGGGTGAGAGAGAAAGATTTTTGGTGAAGGGAGGAACATATGCCCCATGTACCATTGCATGTAACATATGCCCACAAAAGAAAGAGAGGAAGCCTCTCGGGTGGTGGAGAGATTCAGATCTAAACAAACTAGACTTGATCTCAAAAGAGCCATGCTTCACTCCAAAATCAAAGAAAAACCACATAAAAGAGGATGGTGGTGATTTTTTGCATGGCCCATGCATGAATAGTAATGCCATGTTTATTATGGTGAAAACAATAGTGAATATCCATGGCATTTATTCACATGCATTCCCAAAATATGGATGTTCCATGTGGAGTAGATGGAGGATGCCCATATTTGAATATAATTTGGACTTGCTAGTGTGTATATTCCACTAGATGCTTAATAGTCTCAAAAATATCCCAACATGAGCATACATTCAAGATAATCCATATGGAAGCTTGACAAGGGGTGCCATCCACAAAGCATGCAAAGGTGGCCATGTGGCTCCTCATATTGATAATGTGAAAACATCAAGATGCATATATGGAAGCATGTGGAAGTGTAAGAGGATCCATCCCAACCCATATGAGCTAGAGGTAAACCCAAATAAGATGCAAAGCTCACATTTAGTTGGATGGTGGAATTATGGAGTAGTGACAAAGAAAGGTGGTGGAGTTAATAAAAGATATGCCCCCAACTCAACTTGGGCATCAAGCATTTATCAAGAACCCACTACAATATATCAAGAGGCAAATACAATTAATAATGCATATGAGATAAGAACCAAATGAAAAAGGGTTTTATATGATGCTTAAATGGAATGTGGCATGATGACATGAGCATGATATAATTATGATGCAACAATTATATATAGGAAGGTAGCATATATATAGACTAGGCTAGTAGCATAGCAATTGTTAGACAATTGGGATGCTACAGGCCTCCCCCGTCACTGTGTTTCCGCTTAGATTACTCCGTTTCCTACGCTCTACCATGCTATAGACCCGATTTGTTCCTCTCGCTCTCTATTGCTCACTCGCAACCCTAACCCGATCTAGGGTTTCGAAGATGCATCACCTCCGTCGTCTCCTACGCAACTCTATCACTTACGTGCCCACAACACTTCCTATAGATTCTTTGGTTGGTGTGGGATGAGATACCCTTTTGGGCACTCCCTTGTGCTGCCAGCCATCGCTGCCATAACTACTATCCTTCCTCTACTCAGCCAGCGCGAGCTCAGCTCACCCTTTCTGAAGGTCAACCTTCTCTCCCTCCTTGTTTCCTTCTTGTGATTCTAGGCTACTCCTCGATTCTAGGGTTTGTGCTACAGTAGTGCTATTGTAATTGGGTTCATAGGGTTTTCTAGTAGGTTCTAGAGGTTTCCAGGGCTTTACAAATATTAGTTAGGCTTCTATTGTTTAGCACGTTCGATGGTTCTTATCTAGATTTAGGTCATTATGCTTACTGGATGTTTGATTATTGACACTTGCTTTATTTAATATGTTTATTCGGTTAAGTGTTTGCTACTAGTTCTTGCATATGTTAATTTAGGTGATGCAGTACTAATCCTTTTATTTCTAAGATCAATACTGATAGGCTTAGTGTTATCTGCTACTTTTAGTAAGATTTGTTAATGTGTTAGTCTACTTGTCCATGCTTCCTCTTGTCAGGTTAATTCAGTGTACATGCATTACTGTTAGTTCTAATTCGGTATGCTACTTTACTGTTAATTATATTTCACTCAAAGTAATTTGGTAGTATTTGTTCAGTTCTCAGTTATTACTTGAGCTTTTAACTCAAGCTTAGTTCTATAAGCAAGTGGGGTTAATAATTGTTTCCTATTTCTTATGCAGCTGTAATATCTAGAATGTTTATCATTATCTCCCTTCTCATCCTTAGGCATATCTTAGGATCTTATCTAGGCATGAGGTGTGAGATAGGGATGTAGTGTTCTATTAGTGGTTGATTAGTTACTGTTTACTATTCTTTTCCTTGCTCTAGCTAGTGGCTATCGCTTGTGCTAGTGTATATGGTGTGGTTGTGCTTATGGTGTTCTTCACTTAGTGAAGATGCATAGTGTGCAACCCTCCTATTTACTAGGTGAATAATATTTCAGTTACTCTATCTAGATTCCTAAGGACTCTATTCTTCCTATTATAGGGTTTATAGCTTAACAACCATTGTAGTTCCCAAAACATGGCTGATGAAGATCTGTAGCTACCGTTGTGGTTCTTCTCCTCCTGTTATTGAGTTCTTCCTCTCTTCTCTCTCTCTCAAACGTCTCTCTAAACTCTAAGAGTGTGTTTTTGGTCCAAGCTCGAGTGGTGGTGACTTATGAGCTCTAGGGTCTCAGATGGCCAGCTATTTATAGTTTTCCTAAATGGTTGTGGTGATGACACCAATGCCATGCATTTGGTGATTCACCTGCTTGGGCAAGTGTGAAACCACCTCTGTTGGTTAAATTATACATAGGTGGCATGGATTTTTCGGTGGTTAAGCCCATGTTGCTTTTAACGTATATATTGATACGTCCATTTTGCATCACTATTCTATATCATAATTTACTATTATTCATTGATATATTTCATATTAAGAGATGATACTTATGTTATTTCATCTGTTTTTGCATGGTTGATGACTTTTGGAGGATGGACCACTGAAGTTAGGATTCTGATGGAAAAGGCACCGTTTGGAGGCGAAATTCATGAAGATCAAAAAATCCCAGAAAATATATGGAAAATCCTATTTTTCCAGAAGACGAAGGATGCCAGAAGGGGGAGCGGAGATGGGCCACGGGGGGCCCAAACCACCCCCTGGCGCGGGCAACCCTAGGTCGCGCCACTAGGTGGTGTGGCCACCCTGGCCCATCTCTAGCTCTGCTCTTTGGCGTATATTATCGTCCCAAAACCCTAAGACTCGGGGAGGGACCACAAAAATATTCCACCACCTCTGCTGGGCGGAAAACTGCAGAGAGAGAAAGAGCTCTTCGGCAGGCAGAAATTTGCCAGGGAAATTCCTTCCTGGAGAGGGGAGATCGTCGCCATCAACACCACCATAAAGCTGGACTTCATCGGGATCATCATCATCATCTCCACCAGCACCATCATCACCACTCTGTACCGCTATAACAATTGGGTTGAATCTTGCATAGTTGTTAGGAGAAACTTTCCCGGTATTGATTACTTGTTGTAGTTGATGCTATTGAGTGGAACAATTGAATTATTGTTATGTTCAGATTGTTACTTATCATTATTCCATCTCTGATCTTGATCCATATGATGTCTTGTGAGTAGTTCGTTTAGTTCTTGAGGACATGGGAGAAGTCATGTTGTTAGTAGTGGAATTGTGTTGAGAAAGATTCAATAGTTTGTTATTTAAGTTGTTGTGTTATTCTTCTAGTGGTGTCATGTGAACGTCGACTACATGACACTTCACCTTTATGGGCCTAGGGGAATGCATTGTGTATTTGGCTACTAATCGTAGGGGTTGCCGGAGTGACAGAAACCTGAACCCCCATTAGGAAACCTTTGCACAACGGAGCGTAGGATCTTAGAGTTTAAAGATGTGGTTAGGTTTCTATCTTAATTACTTTCTTGTACTTCCATATTCTTGCAAGGGGTATAATCACAAGTATTTATTAGTCGTAGGAAGGTCGGTACATTAGCACAGGTTCACCCACACAACACTTGTCAAACTAAATAAGATTAATCAACTAATATGAAGCGAAAGCACTTGACGATATTCCCATGTTTCATCAAGAACGTTTGGTCATCTTAAGTAATACAACCGGCTTGTCCTTTTCTAAAGAAAGGATTGGGCCAGTTGCTGCATTTATTATTACTATCTTTTATTTACTCGTACTTTATTTATCTGCATTATCAAAAAACCCTAAAAATCTGTTTGCTAAGTATTTACAGAGAATTCCTGATCCAAGCCACTCGTCAACACCTTCTGCTCCTTGTTGGTTTTGACACTCGTACTTATCGAAAATACTGCGATACAACCCCTATACTTGTGGGTCAGCAAGACTATTTTCTGGCTCCATTTCTGGGGAGTGAAGCGCTATTGGAGAGTGGAACTGGTAAAGGAAACTTCCACTATGAGTATTGTTTACTTCTGTTAGTTACTTTATTTCAATATGGATAATTCACTTAGTTTCTTATTTCATAATGCCACTACCACTGCTAAGGTAGTAGATGAACCACCACCTGCTGAAAATGATACTTTTGAGATACCTACAAGAACTATTGGTCGTGTTATGGGTAACTACTATTTCAGAGATGGAACTGTCTATCCCGGTGATCATTTTCTCTTTATACATGAATTATGCGGGTTGTTCAAGTGTGCAGGTATTACAACAGATCAAGTCAAGAAGAAGTTATTCTCATTATCACTGAAAGGAAGAGCCGAGGAATGGTACAAGCTGCTGAAGAATGGTCAAGCTCTTGAATGGGAGGAAGTAGTACCTCTCTTTTATTCAAAATTTTATCCTCCTAGTGAGATTCATAAAGATCGGAATCAAATATACATCTTTTGGCCTCTTGATGGAGAGTGTACAGCTCAAGCTTGGGGAAGATTGAAGTTACTAATGCTCAAATGTCCTATTCATGAGCTCCCCAATAATATTATTATCAATAACTTTTATGCAAGACTTTCTCTTCATGATAAGGATCTATTGGATGCTTCTTGTGCTAGAACATTTACACACATGGAAGAAGAAGCTAAATGGGATCTTCTAGACCGTATTCAAGACAATGCTGAAGCATGGGAGAATGATAAATGAAGAAAGTCAGGTATAAATTATGATTATGAATGCATTAAATCTTTTATGGGAACTGATGACTTTCAGAATATTAGTAATGCTTATGGTCTAGACTCTTAAGTTATTTCATGTTATTTTAAGGCTTTTGCTTCTTATATTGAAATTCCTAAAAGGAAATGGAATAAGTATCATGAGCCATATAAAGATATTGTTAATTGTGTTCCTGCAAGAAATATTGAAGTTTATACTGCTAATCATGTTGTACCTGAACCTTACATTGAGAAAATGCCTTTCCCAGTTAAGATGAAGGAACATTCTATGATAGCTAGTATGGTTAATGAAAGTACAAATAAAGCTGCTGAACCTGATGAACAAATAGCTGTTGAACCTATAATAGCAAATGTGAAAGACTTTGTCACTAAATATGTAGAAGATGGACACACTATCCTATGTAAGGATACTTCTAATATTGTTTCACAAAGTAGAGTTAGGAGAGCTAGTGTCCCTATTTTTTCTATCAGAATAAGTGATCATTGCTACAATGGTTCATGTGATAGTTATATCGTTAAATTTATGCATGATACTGAAAGTTACTATGAGAGAGGTAAAATTGTTCTTATGCATCTCAATAATATTAAGTTTCCTCGCTTTATGCTGAAAGTTTTTATGTTGCACTTGTTTTGCCTTCCTATGCTAGTAGCCTCTGGTTTCAAAAATTTATTTTCTTACAAAATTCCCTTGCATAGGAAGTGGGTTAGGCTCAAACATGTGTATTTTTGCTTCTTGATGCTCTCTTTTACTTCAATTCATATTATTATGTGAGCATCATTGAAATTATCATGCCCATCTTAATGTCTATAAAGAAAGAGCTTTCTGGGAGACAACCCAATATATTTTTGCTTTCAGTTTGTTTTAGTTTATTTGAGTCTTGGAAGTTATTGCTTCTGCAGTAACCTCTCCTTATCCTTTTGTTTGGTTTTTGTGTCAAGATCAGCCTCTAATGAGAGAGAAGTAATATTTGGGGAAGTTGCTGTCCCAAAACAGATTTTTGTGCTTCACTATAAAAAATCGTGAAAAATTCCGGAAGTCGTAGTGATTTGTAATTTTTTTGTGTGCATACCCCAGGTTATTATTTAACTTTCATTAGTTTTGCACTTTTTGATTTGAGTAATAGAAGATTTTCGAAAAAAATTATCTTTACCTACTGGTCTATTTTGACATATTTTTGCCACTCTTGCATTTGCCTCTTAAATCGATTTCCTTTTTGAATTCCTTTTGGGCTTTCATAAGGAGTTGTTTCAGTAGCTTATGTTTTGATGGATTTTAGTTGAAATTGAACTTAAAAGGTTTATTACCCTGCATACATTGATGTTGCTAATGAGAACTGTGTGAAGTTTTGTGTGTAAGAAATTTCCAGGTTATAGGAGAAAATAGTGTAATGAGATGGTAAATGGATAAATGACTCAAACAATAAGTTTAAGAGGATGAAGATATTGATGTTATTCAAGCAGAGACTCCAGAAGAATTTATTAAAAGCCAAGTTCAGAGACCTGCAGAGTCCGTTTTCGAATAGGTAATAGTTCTAGTAAGAAAAGGTCCGCGAAAAATCTGTTAAGTTATAGTTTTGCAGTTTTTATCTAACATGGAAAGCAATGAGTCGAAAGTGGGACGGAAACGGAGCCTGGGTGGCTCACACCACCCCGTCGCACGGGCCCACCTGGCTGCGCCACCAAGGGGTGTGGCCACCCCGGAGCCCGTCTCCGACCCGTTTTCTCTTAGTACTTTCCTTTTGTTGTTAAACTTCATAATATATAATCCCCCAGATCCCCCGAGGTTCGTATATCGTGTTCTCGTCATGTTTTCGTTTCGATCTATTTCTGTCAGGAACTATTCTTAAAGTTTAGAGGCACAATGGTTTCCTCTAACGATAAGGTTAATGAGCCCGCGGAAGATGATCTCCAAGACCTTGAGCAGGAGGAGGAGATCGAGAGTGAAGTTGAAGAGGAAGCAAAGGAAGACCAGCATACGCACACCAGCACCACCATTGCAAGCATTGGAGTGGTGGAAAATCCCGCCAAGTTCAAGAGGACTGCACGGATGTCCACTGGAGGGAAGACTCCACGTCATTGCTTAGCTTCACGGTCACCTCCTCCACGCACCAAGAATCCCTTCCATACCCTTATCCATGAGCAGCAATTCCAGAATATGCCCAAGGAAAAACTACCCTCCAATTGGGACATGCCTCGTTCTAACCATGCAGGAAAAGAAGACTTCAGGGAGGAAGAGTGGGGAAAGAATCGCAAGAGCTGGGATTCATAGCCCGACATGATCATGAACCGCATTGAGCACAATTCGGAGTTGATTCGTACTCCCACCTTCGAGATTGAGGACTTGAGGGAATTGATTGAAAAGCTCATCGAGAGAACACCACCACCACCAAAGGAGTAATTCGTCATTAGGTTTTGGCATTCCCTTGGTTTGTTCCAAGATTGGGGAGTGCTGCGGTATCACATCACTATCTTTTATCTTTTTACCTTTTTAGTAGAGTCATATCATGAATAGATAAGTTATCATATAGGATGGTTTGCATTATGGAAGTGTCTCCCCTCTCGTTAGTTATCTATGTATCCCTTGGTGTGAGTGTCGTTATGGAATATTAATGAGAAGTACTATCATTTACTCTTTTGCACATCTTATATTAGTTTTCCATTTCTGTTATATGATTGATCTTGTTGTTAGTATTGGTATCACTTTGGGATCATTAAGTAAATTTAGTTGGTTTTGGCAAACCTGGCTCGATCCATAGCAACACTATTATGATAATTGAATGAAAAAGATAAAAGTACTCTTAAGAAATATAATTTCATCATCTTTCTTTCTTGATTGGCTCATAAGCTTAGTATTCTCTAGTTAAGATCTTTCGTGCTTCCAAGGAAGATTGCATGTTTGTTTTTATCACTTGTATGTTTGTTTGTTTCCTTCAATTCTTATGCTTGCTACCCAACCTTGCTAGCCTAAAACCCGTGCTTCTCGTGCATCCAATCCTTAAACCAAAACCTATGCCATTTGTGTCCACCATACCTACCTATTAGCATTATTGCTATTCCAAGTAAATTCATGTTTTTATCTACCTTCCTAATTAAACTTGTTATGTGAAAATTAGTGATTAAAGCTCTCACGAACTTAAAGGCACACTTCACTTTTCTTGCACTTAATAAACTTGAACCATTGTGCTCATCTATGTTGCGTATATGCTTGCGCTTTATAAGTTGTGAATTAGCAGAACCATGTTACCATGGGGAACACTTTCAACATTGCACTCTATTTAGTTGATATCATGTTCTTTTGCTTATGGATCCTGGCGGTGTGAAATGAAAGGGGAGCTTGTAAGGCCCAGGGAGTTCGTATATGTGTTAGAGAAACGCCTGAGCGGCTGGTCTAATCCATGCCTAATCATGGTGGAAACCTGCAACGTAACCATAGTGAGCAATCTATGAAGCATCCTCTATAAAAAAAACCTATGCAAATAGGAAAGAAAAAAAGAGAAAAAAGAAAAAAAGAGCCTATGCAAATAGGAAAAAGGGATTGCTGAGATGCTCATTGTCTGCTTGCCTTGTCATTTTGATATGGGGAATCTTCCGTATCATTGGGCAAGGGGTACCCCGTTGGAGGTTCTCTATGATACACATGTATTTACAATGACAAGAACTTACCTGTGACTAAACTTGAGTAGCATGAGGAACGGTACTCGTAAGTAAGGGGCATGGGATTTTTAGCTTATAACTTGTCAAGCATATCCTCATATTTGGTAACTTTAACCTTAATCACCTAAAGATTCTTATGATAGGGGCAATGAGAGCTAAAAGCTAATAAGTACCATAATTTTTGGAAGCTCTTTTTGAAACATGAAATCCCTGCTTCCCTCTGCGAAGGGCCTATCTTTTACTTTTTAGTTGAGTCAGTAAACCTATTCATTTCTACCTCAAGAAAGTATTTTGAGTTGTTGTGTTTCATTCATTCATATGATGATTTATTCAATCATGTTTCTTATGTTCCTTGTTTTGCTCACTGGTCTTATCTTAGTTAATATTACTTTGAAAGCTATCATTGAAAACCCCATTATGTTTGAACTCCTGCAAATTGTTAACTATTCTTTAACCAAGAGAAAAGTTTGCCATTACCAATTATGATTTACTTTGTGTATCTTTATTGTGTTTCCTTTACCTATTGCAAGTTAAGTTATATATAGTTTTCTTCTATTATGATTTGTGTATAGATGAATGTGATTCTTCTTGTCCGTATTCTTTTATCGACACTTCACTCCATAAACCTGAGGTCATGTTTATTGAGCTCAGTTTTCGCTTGGGGACAAGCGAAGTCTAAGCTTGGGGGAGTTGATACGTCCATTTTTCATCACTATTCTATATCATAATTTATTGTTATTCATTGACATATTTCATATTAAGAGATGGTACTTATGTTATTTCATCTGTTTTTATATGGTTGATGACTTTTGGAGGATGGACCGCTGAAGTCAGGATTCTGATGGAAAAGGCACCGTTTGGAGGCGAAATTTGCAAAGATCAGAAAATCCCAGAAAATTTATGGAAAATCCTATTTTTCCAGAAGACGAAGGATGCTAGAAGGGGGAGCGGAGATGGGCCACAGGAGGCCCAAACCACCCCCTGGCGCGGGCAACCCTAGGTCATGCCACCAGGTGGTGTGGCCACCCTGGCCCACCTCTGGCTCTGCTCTTTGGCGTATATTATCATCCCGAAACCCTTAGACTCAGGGAGGGACCACAGAAATATTCCGCCACCTCTGCTGGGCAGAAAACTGCAGAGAGAGAAAGAGCTCTCCGGCAGGCAGAAATCTGCCGGGGAAATTCCTTCCCGGAGAGGGGAGATCGTCGCCATCAACACCACCATCAAGATGGACTTCATCGGTGAAAGGGCATGTATGCCCCCATGTGTGGTTTTGGTAATTAATGACAATCCCTATAGACTAATGTGCAAATTGAGTCTCACCTGTAGGTTTGTCCATTGGCATCGCTTGGACCATGTGTTGGTTTCAAGGATGAAAAAGAAGAAGCATTGTCCTTGGGCTTTGTGCCTATTGGAATCAAGTAGAAGAAGAAGATCAAGTATGTCTTGAAGAAGAAGAAGATGGAGTTCCTCATCGCTTTCTTCAAGGCATCTTCATCAAGAATTGTTGTGCAAGCTCAAGATGCGTCCTCTCTAGAAGATCTCATGATGGATGCTTTCCATCCTCGGCAATCATGGAATGATGAAGACAAGTTCGAAGAAGAGGCTTCACCATGGAGTATGGGGGAGCATGTCTCAAGACTTCATCAAGCAAGTGCAAGCAAGTGCAATCAAGAAAGGTGTTCCATCTTGAAGGTGACAAGATCGTCTACATCAAGCTCAAGTGGGATGCTCAAGGCAAAGGTATGATCTTGATAGGGTTTGTATTTTACCGGTCTCTTGTAGTGTTGGGAGACCGGGTTTAGGATAGATAGCCGTACTATCAAGAGGGGCTCTCGAGTGGGTGATTCGTTCATATCTTTCAGAGAGCTCAAACCTTTCATACATAGTATCATCTTTCTTGGTTATTGTTTGGTTCTTGTCCATGTGAGGATCTAGAGCTTGTGGTTATCTTCATAACAAGCTCTAGTTCATCAAAAACGGATTTCCCTTGCATATCTTATTGCGTTTTTGATCTTGCGGGTTTTTCGGCTCCACACCTTAGGAGGTATCTCACATATATATATTCATGGTATTTTATCCCTTGGTGATACCCAACGAGGATTCTACACGTCGTTATCTTTCCAACAAAATTGGTTTCATCTCGTTTGGAGTTCGGATGCAAAAGTTGTGGCATTTCTATTTCTGGAGGTTTTGCCTTGCCGATAGTTCCAGCGGGCCACCGGTAGAACCGCTAGGGCAGTTTGCCGCCGGTAGTACCGGTGTTAATTCCGGCCCAACTTCCGGTAAACCCTTTTTTTGGTTCAGTACTCTCTCTACCTGGTTTGCGCTATTTGTTAGTACTTCAGTCGGAATCTTGGGCGGTAGTACCGGCCCAGGCGGTAGTACCGGTGACCACCGGTAGTACCGGTCGTCCTCGGTTTTGTGTTTGTTCACATCGCTGTTTTTGTACCATTGGCAGAGTGCCACCGGTAGTACCGGCCACCCACTGGTACTACCGTCCGTGCATGAATCTGTGAGTAACAGGCAGATCGGGGAGCCCTTTAAAAGGAGCTCCCCTTTCCCCTTCGGCCCTATCTCTTGTTCTTCTTGGTTTTTGGCTTTCTCTCTCCTCCATTGTTGACCTTGAAGAGCTTGCCCTCTCCCCTTGCCCCTCCTATGATTCTTGCATCTTTTTGAGGGATTTGAGAGAGGAGATATAGATCTACAAGCCCCACCAAACCAAATCCCTTCTTTGTGAAGGAATCCTTGGGATCTAGATCTTGGAGAGTTTTGTGTTCTCCTCTTGCGCTCTTCCTCCCTTATTCCCCCAATAGATTTTGTAGCTTTGGTGGAATTTGAGAGTGAAGGACTTGCCTCTTGCATTTGGTGCATAGGTTTGAGTTCTCCTCGGAGATTCGGTGAGTTCAAGCCCTTGGGCTTGTTTCTCTTGGGTTCTTGGAACCCTAGACGGTTGTGTGTTGGTGGATTGTTGACCTTTTTTGGTCTTGTAGCCTTTTGTGGCCTTGTTGCCTTTTCTGGCTTCGTAGCCTTTGTGGCGTTGTTGTTGGGAGCCTCCAATTGAGTTGTGGAGGTTGCCCCAACCTTGTACGGGTTCGGTGACCGCCCTCAAGTGTCCCGTAGTGGAACGTGAGTAGGCCTTTGTCGCGAGCTCACAGGAGAATAGGGTGAGCCTTTTGTGGCGTCGGTAGGTTGCGTGCCTTCGCATCTTGGGGTGAGGCCTTGTGTGGCATTGGGTGAGCATCGAGCCACCACACCTCGAGGTGAGCCACTTGTGGCATTCGAAGTACATTGTGCCCCGGCACCTCTCCAACGGAGACGTAGCTTATTTGGAAGTGAACTTCGGGAAACAAATCATCGTCTCCGCGTCCTTCGGTTATCTCTCAACCGAGCCTTTTACTTATCCAATTTACATTGTGATAGCCATCGTGCTTGAAGTATATTATCTTGCTATCACATTGTTGTTTGTCTTGCTTAGCATAGGTTGTTGGTGCACTTAGTGAACCTAGTGGATATATGTTTTGGCTTGATAAATTAAACGTTAAGTTTTATTCCACATTTATTAGAGCCTAATCCATAATAATTTTAAAACGCCTATTCACCCCCCTCTAGGCAATGTCCATTTCCTTTTCAATCAGGATCATCATCATCATCTCCATCATCACCACTCCATACCGCTGTAATAATTGGGCTGAATCTAGCATAGTTCTTAGGGGAAACTTTCCCGATATTGATTACTTGTTGTAGTTGATGCTATTGAGTGAAACCATTGAATTATTGTTATGTTCAGATTGTTACTTATCATTATTCCATCTCTGATCATGATCCATATGATGTCTTGTGAGTAGTTCGTTTAGTTCTTGAGGTCATGGGAGAAGTCATGTTGTTAGTAGTGGAATTGTGTTGAGAAAGATTCAATAGTTTGTTATTTAAGTTGTGGTGTTATTCTTCTAGTGGTGTCATGTGAACATCGACTACATGACACTTCACCTTTATGGGCCTAGGGGAATGCATCGTGTATTTGGCTACTAATTGTAGGGGTTACCGGAGTGACAGAAACCTGAACCCCCGTTAGGAAACCTTTGCATGAGGGAGCGTAGGATCTTAGAGTTTAAAGCTGTGGTTAGGTTTCTATCTTAATTACTTTCTTGTACTTGAGGATGCTTGCAAGGGGCATAATCACAAGTATGTATTAGTCCTAGGAAGGCCGGTACATTAGCACAGGTTCACCCACACAACACTTGTCAAACTAAAGAAGATTAATCAACTAATATGAAGCAAAAGCAGTCGACGATATTCCCATGTGTCCTCGAGAACGTTTGGTCATCTTAAGTAATACAACCGGCTTGTCCTTTGATAAAGAAAGGATTGGGCCACTTGCTGCATTTATTATTGCTGTCTTTTATTTACTCGTACTCTATTTATCTGCATTATCAAAAACCCATAAAAATCCGTTTGCTAAGTATTTACAGAGAATTCCTGATCCAAGCCACTCGTCAACACCTTCTGCTCGTCATTGGGTTCGACACTCTTACTTATCGAAAATACTGTGATACACCCCTATACTTGTGGGTCATCATATATGTATGCCAAAATTGGCATATGGACCTTTTGTTCTTATATGCAGGGGGTTGGTATCTGCATATGCCTATTCAGGCGTGTCTGTTTATCTTTTGTCATATTCTAGTTTTGGAAAATCACAAGTGTATATTCAGTTTATTATTAGTGATTTTCATTTGGATTTCACCCAAGAGCCCTTGAAATTCTAATTGGATGATTATTCTTGGCATTGCTTACTAAAGTTTGATTAGTTTACTTATTTAATTGTTCCTCATTTTAATACTGTTCTATTCATAGTTAAAATTCAAAGCCGTCGAATTTTCTTTGGTTAAGGATCTACTACTATGATGACTACTACTTCTGTTGGTTTACTTCTTTTAGATATCATGATTTGAATTTCTGGGATTTTACTTGTTCCTAATAGAATCCTAAGCTTGGTTAAGGATCTAGTACTATGATGACTACTACTTCTATTGGTCCAATGTCTTGTACTATGGTTCCTATCAATTATATTGGTATAGTTCCTCTACTTATTCTTTTTGATAATCCTAGGTAGATGATTTGGCTCTACCTAGATGATTTGGCTCTACTAATGTGTTGTAACAGTTCACTGTGAACTGTCAGTGATCTATGCTACTGTCTAATATGTTGGATTCCAAGTGGTTTATTGTGGAGATTCTACTTCCTATTTCTATCTTTGTTTCTTGGTTTGATTAAACTCAGGATTAGAGTTTAGGACATGTTCCTAGACTCTTGATCATAGGATTCTTACAACAAATGGTTTTGCCTTAGGGAAAACCAAAACGTTAACATTAGCCATTGTTTTTCTTTGTTGATTGTGTTCATAGGTTGAAGATTGTTGAAGTGGCGGCAAGGATAAGAAGATATATAGGTTTTAGATTAGATTCCTATAGTTAGTATTTATGGTTTCTCTTACTCTTTTTGTAACTGACTTGTAATAGATCATGTACTCATATATATGAATAAAGATCCATTTGGTTTCATTTAAAGTATGCTTTAATTTAAATTCTGATGTTTGAGATTGGTGGAATGTTCTCATTCCAATACTTGTGATTTCTATTCTGATATTTGGAGTTAGTGTAATATTTGAATTCATATTTGAGTGACTTGTATGTGTGTACGATTTGAATTTTGAATTCAAGTTTGACTTAGGTTTAACCTCCATTTTTAATTCCTTCAAATCATTTGTGTTTAATACTGAACTTGACTTCAATTCCTAGTGACCATTTGGGTACAAACTAACCTCTTAGAATCAAATTCAATCAATTTTTAATTTTTTAAAATTGACACTAAATTTCTATATGCATGCTATGCAAAACATCACATTTCTACCCTTCCTATTCTTTAAATACCTGGGTCATCACACAATGCGACACTCTAGAAATAGTATCATGCTTGTATGTTCATCATAAAGCTAATACAATCACGATGGTTATGGAGAGTTCTCCATATGACATTCAGAAGCAATTTAATTGAACCTAGACTTGAGTCTTGGAATGTCTTGATTCATCGCTTGGTTGTGTTGTGCAATGCGCAAAGCTAGGCTGAAAACAAAAACTTTTCTGCTCCAGCAAGGTCTTCGGCGAGCCACCCCAAGAACTGGCCAAGGTCAAAGGAAATAGCTCATACATCTCGACGCGCAGGTGCGGAAGCTGAGGAAGCGCGCCATAGTGGTGCTGTATGTTCCCCTTGTCTCGTCCAGCTCCAGCAAACTTCTCGATTCTGGGACCACCTCGTCACCGTCTCCTTACTCCTTCTCCTTCCACCTCCGACTTCGCCGCCTAACGCCACCGATGAGCACCACATATGTGGTGCCTCTGCTATCTCACACACTAACATGGGTATGATTACTCGGGTACTTATGATCTACTACCCCGGTTGTATAAAGGCTCACGACCCATGGAGATTCAAGATGATGGTCCAGGAAGCATCTGATAGAAGCCTTAGTCATATTAGGAAAGCAAAGATGAACCGACATTGTGTTGGTAGTGTAATCAAACATATGTAACCTATCCGTATACGGCTTTGAGATCCGGCCTATTATATATAGGATGGGAGAAGCCCACAAAGAGGTATAGAAAAAACCCAAGCAATCAGTAATAGTGCAATTCATTAAGTATTCAGGCAACTTTGTCTCCCTTGTTTGCCTGATATCCGACGAAATCCCCAGCGTTCTCTTTCTCGCAAAACCCTAAGTCCATCATCATGGGCATTGCTAAGGTTACCCCTCGTCAATTGGCGCCATTTGTGGAAAACTTGAACGCTGGAGTCAGGGATTCGGTGGACCCCTTTTCCTCAAGCAACAATCCAACAGAAGCAGCACCACACTCGCCCACCCCTATTTCGATACCTGCCAACGGCGGATCCAACCTCATCATCAGAAGTTTCCGTTTCCAGGTAGACGATCCCGAAGAATCCCACCCCTCGGCTCTGATCTCATCATGACCGTCGGTCAGAAACATTGCATCGACAGTGCTAGCTGCGTCATCCATCGGATCTTCCGCAGAAGTCACGATGCAGATCGATGCAGACAAAGAAAACAAGGAAATCACGGTAGATCTAGGGGATATTGATGGTCTCTACGATGATCTCTCCTTCGGATCAGACCAACAGCCAGCTACGCCACACGAGTCAATCCCGATAAACGCAGACCCCGAAGAAAGTGACGAAAGCATCGACTTTGGAATTAGGATGGCAGAAATTTACCCAGAACAGAAAATCCCGGACTTCACTAATTCATTAGATAGTGTCTCCCTCCATTCTGACAATGACGTCACTAATCCATACGCAACTCAGCACCAAGTGTGCGTAATTATCGGGGACGCTTCAACTCAGCAAGACTCCAATGGTAACCCTATTTTTAACCCCGGTGATATCTTGTCAGATGATAATGCAGGATATCATGGAAACGAAGGAAACCACGGAGACCCGACGAACAACAACATAACCCCGGGGAGAGAAGAACCACGCAAAGGCAAAATGCAACACCTCTGACTACCAGCCGAAGCATGGCAAAAATTGAGGGCAGCAATTTCGGGTGCAGTCCCAATGACATCTGATGCCACACGCGAAGATTTGTTGGCATACCTATACCTCCTCCATCACAAGAAAAGAGACTTGCTAAGGATGCAAAGACAACTTGACGAAAGAAAAAGGATTGCCGATGAATCCAGCCTAAGACGGGCACAACTAAGCTCCACTTGTGGATCAGGGAGTGTAACGGGGGGAGCACCGCCAAGAAGAGGAGCATCACGGCTGCAGAACATACCTAGAGCTGAAAGAAACGAACTGACTCGAGAACTTGACCTATCGTTCATGACAGTGGATCCAACGAGACACATCAAAGTAAAAACAGCCCAAGCCACAATCATGGCCGCACACACATATCTTATCACAACCCAACCAGCACCCGATGACCCTCGGCTTGGTAGGAGCATCTCTCACACAAGCAGAATAAGGAACCACACGACAACTCCATAGATCCCCATGATGTCGCAACTGCCCTCAACAAGTAGGACACACCCGACGATCACGATTGCCACATCCGGTCCACTTCTCAGTGTCAGAGCCGCGAAACGATGCGAGAGACGATATTACACCGCGCATGATCGATAGATCCAGGGAAGAGCGTAATAGCCGAAGATATTACGACGGTGAAAGAAAAGATGAATATGAAATATGTGGAGCTAGTTGCTTTACCCGACGGGTTTGCAAAACTCCAGTACTAAAGGACTTCAAATTACCCCATGATCGTCAAAAGCACGATGGTCTCCAAGATCCCAAAGCCTGGTTGGCAGATTATCTGGCAAATGTCAAATTACAGGGTGGCTCCAAAGCCACCGCAATGCAAAGTTTGCAGCTACATCTTATTGGAGCGGCATGATCCTGGCTACGACAGCTTCGAAGAATCCATCAGCAGCTGGAACGATCTTGAGGACAAATTCATCATAAATCTCCGCTCCATATTCAAGCGACCAGCATCTTTGGAGCAATTGCAAGCATGCAAACAAAAACCAGGAGAACCAATACGGGCTTTTCTCCAGTGGTGGAACATCATAAAAACTCAGCTAAAGCTATATCCTACGAAAGAGCAATTGACGCTTTCAATGATGGACTTCGTTGACAAGAATTCATCAAAGAATTTGGATGAACCAAACCCAAGACAATCTCACAGTTGATGGACATGGCCAACCATTGGGCCGATGGGGAGGATGTTGTACACAATAAAAGAGCCTACTCACCCAAAGAAGACATGGATAGACGAAATAACGATAGAAGACAAGGAAATAACAATGGATACAGCGGACCAAGTTACGTCGCAGCCGGTTTTTCTGGAGGGGGTAACTGAAGAAGCGATGAATACAACAATGGGTATCACAGTAGCAGGGATGACATCGGCGGGAGCCAGCCGCAACAACGATACCAGCCAAAAAATCGGGACCCACCAATCTCAGCAGGACAAATGCTAGAAGGACCCTGCAATATGCACTTCTACGTCGACTCAATGGGCAAAAGATGATCCAATCATCTGCTGAAAGATTGCTGAACATTTTTAAAGATGCAGGAGTTATGCAACACAAGGGCAACTGAAGCAACAAACCGAGGCTATGCTAGTACACCTGGTGCTTTAGCCATCGGCGTACCACCACCATCGTTGGGGCATCAACTAGTTAGGTAGCCGCAGAACACAACACACCAAGAAGACGAATATCCCAGATCAAAAGGAGCAATGTCGATGATCCAGAAAGGACGACCCTCTAATAGAACACAGAAGCTGATTACTCGGCAAGTAAACATGGCAATAACAGCACCACCCCTACACCCGAGTATCTCCACTGGTCAGAGCAAGAAATTACCTTCAGCAGAGTTGATCATCCACTTCGGGTACCTTGACCGGGCCAACCAACATTAATAGTGGAAGCACGAATTGGCAGGTTCGACATGAGCAAAGTCTTTCTGGATGCAGGAAGCATCATTAACCTCATCTATGCCAAAACTCTACGAGCAATGAATTGGTCCTTGAAAAATCTCGCGCCTACAGACACAACTTTCCACAGGATAGTTCCAGGAAAGGCCGAAACTCCTCTGGGCAAGATCCACCTCGACGTAGTATTCGGATCAAGGAACAACTTTAGGTGCGAAAAACTAGAATTCGAAGTCATGGACTGGCCATCTCAGTACCACGCGATCCTAGGACGACCAGCCTTTGCTAGATTCATGGTAGTACCCCACTATGCATATCTGGTGCTAAAAATGCCAGCCCCCAATAGGGTCATAACGGTGAGAGGAAGCTTCAGCCGCTCAGATAGCTATGATCGACAATTCAACAAAATATCATAATCTTTCGGGATGGCGACAGAACTCGAGCAGCTAAAAATAGCAGATACAAAATTACTACCTGAGGGACATGTGCTTAACGAGGAGACCTCAGAAAATCAAGTGCACCATGCACCCGCAAAAAACAACCTATCCGTCTGCCACTTCTGGTCCTGCATAGGAAGACGCGCTCGTCGGTGTTCCCTATGAGAATTGGGAAACTATTGGAAATTGTGGCGACAAGCAAGAAGCCCAAAAGGAACCCGACAAGCACCCATCAAAATTAAACGCAGCAGTCAACAAACAATCCACTAGATGAATTAAGGAAATTGGAGAGAAAACTCCTCGCCTCACAAATACATGGCGCATCACGGAGATAAAAAAGCAACGTGGATAGCCAACCCAATACTCATCCCCAAAAAGGCGTCGACCTACGCGTATACGTCGATTTCCCAAGTATAAGCGACCCAGTAAACCAACTACTTTTCTTTCTGGTCCGCCGTGCAGACGTGACGCTTCCAGTCGAAAAGACGAACCCCCGCAAACCAAAATGGAGCATTATGGAGCACCTCAAGACAGAAGCCGAAGTTTATTTTTAGGAAAAATCTTTACTTTTACGAGTTTTATATTCAATAAAGGCCAACAGCCAGGCGAACACGCCAAAACAGTGTATCTCCTTATGCTCATCAATGAATAAAGAAGTACTTCCCGCCATAAAGTTTTCAAGACACATGCAAGCACCAACAATTATACCAAGCACGCTAAATCATCGGGTCCTATTCAGAGGATGTCTAACACAAATAAACAAAATCTCGTATAAATATATGACCTTTTAAAAAAATACAATAGCTTTATACAATATTCTTTTTCCAATGTACAAAGGTACACAATGAAAGAAAAACAGTCATATAGCAAAGTTTACAAAAAATTCCTCGTCTGCCTCTAGGCACCTCCGGACAATCCTAATTGCAGGTCGGCAGGCGGCAGCATAATGAGGTGCCATATTAACAAGACCACCGCTAGGAGGGGCTGGCAGCCCCAACGATACGACATCCAAGTCCAACGTCGGATGATGCGCATGCACCCAAGAAAGTGCAAGTTTGGCTCCCGCCACAAGCTAAAAGCTTCACGAAATGATGAATCCTTTCACCCTGTCGAAACTTCACAAGCAAATCATCTAAAGTCTGAGGCTGGGATCCTGAGGAAACATGGAATTGTAAACAATGGTCAATGATCTACGGCAACACTCGACAATCTGCTCCACCTCGGATATGCAGTCCTGAAGCAAAGCCACGGCATAAGCACATCGGTGGTCAATCCAAAAATCCGTCTCGGAATTTTGGGAAGCGGACACAAGAGCTTGAATTCGGTTGCATAGGCGTTGTGTTTCTTCCCTCTCGGACAATCAAACACCTACAAAAGAAGAAAGAGAGAGAAAAAATCGATATCCCACAAAGGGAGCAACACAAAGTAACACGAAGAACTTACACAACATCTTCTCACTCGCCCTGGAAATTTCCTCCAAGAAGTATGATTCATGACCAAGGGCCTGACACGTTTTTGACTGAGCAATGTCCACCATTGATTGAATAACCCGAAGTTTCCCTTCAAGCTTCTTCACCTGTTCAATTTTTTTAGCATACAACAGCGGGTCTACTGTGCGTACAATGGCAGTCTCGCTTGCACCCATTCCAGATGAGGATGGGATTGCATCCGACGTCTAGGCAGGTGCAGAAGGAGCTACTGGATCATTCAAAATCTGGCAAAGCACACGAAATATACAAAGCCTTCAGCATACAAAGAGCAACTCATGTGCATATGCACAGAAATTTTCTTCTCAAAAGGAAGCATCCAGCAACAAGATAAGTTAAATATTCATTACAATAGTAGCAGAAGAGACATAGAGAACTACAAAACAAAGCTATGGAGCTGACTTCTCCAAGGACAGAGTTGCACTAGTAAAAGGAGCACTAGCTACAGGGATAACATGGGTAGCAGCTGAAGAAGGAGCCACATCCGAAGAAGGGGGCGCCAATTGAAGAAGGGACAACTGCTTTATCCGGACCCGCGCCAATGCTCAGGATTAGCCGAGAATACTTCTTGGCCCTCTTAATAAAAGGCTTCAAATCAACTTCTTGACCTTTGGAAGTGACCGGGACATAGGAGCTAACCTTCTGCCAGCCAACTTTCTCGCCATGCTCCATTGCCAATGCCATCAAAGTATCCATGCCACTCTTCGATTGTGTCACGCTATAGCCAACAAGAGGGCTTAGATCAACACAAAAAATAACGACGAGGTTGTTCAGGTCAACCGGTACTTCCTTCGATGGAAAAACTTCGACATGCAGGCTCTTGAAGGCACGACGTGAGAGGACAAGGAGGTTGCACCCACGAACGCTGTTAGCCTCCAAAATACTAACAACATCCGATAAAGGATCAACTTTCTTATCTTCATCCAGCAACAAATTTTGGCCTATCATTTGTGTACATATAAAAAAGGGGAGGGATAAGAAACCAGGGACTGAAACAAAAATTCTCCCTTGCCAACAGAAAATTTACGAGTTAAGGAAGAATTGAGGGTCTCCAAGCGCTTATGAAGATTCTTATCTCGGGTGGCGGCTTGTTTGGCTTCTCTTCGGCATCAGCGTTGGCTTTCTGCTTGGCCTCCTCCAAAGCATTTTCAGCAACCCAAAGTTTGGCCTCTAGATCGTCGGCACACTTCATCGCTTCGTCACGGATAACATCGGACTCTTTGATGGCGGCTGAACAATCAGAGAGTAATACAAAAAATCAGGAAAAAGAGAGGGATATGGAAGAATACAAAGTCATAAAAGTTGGAAATATACCTTTCAGACCTTCGGATTCATTCCGGATCTTGATGAAGTGAGAGGCCAATCAACCATCTCACGCATCACACGCTGCGAGGAAGGACATCAGGAAAAACAAGGAAATATGAAACCATTCCAAATTAAAAAAGCACAGATACACTTACGTCTTGCATATCCACCTCGACTGGCTTTCAAATATCACCATGCCTTTGCCAGCTGATTTTCTTATTTTCTGTGGTGGCGGTTTCAGTGAAGTTGCAATATCTTTGTGGATAATTTGACCCGTAGGAGATGGATGCAAATTGTTTGGATCCGTGGATAGCTGTGGAGACTTTGTAGAATGAGGGGCAACAAATGTACTAGGAGGAGATACGGAAGGATCTTCCCCGTCCTCACCACTGCAAATATAAACGCAAAAAGATTAAAACTACAGGTTCATCCAGAAAAATGGAAAGACAATAAGTACTTGCAAAGAAACATTCTGCGTAAAGCAGAACAGATTTATCTGGGGAGGAGCCGATAAAACTGGGATGACACGCAAAGGCTTTGTTCTAGTGGAGTCATCCAAGTCTTCAATCGTCTCCGTAGCATCAGGATGTTTCCTTTTTTGCCAACGGGCACCACCCAAAAACCTTCAGAACGAGCCGGCGGAAGCAACGGCGTCCCTGATGAAGATTCTGCGGCTAACATCTCCATCTCCTCATCAGCAGCAGTCCCAATCATAGGGAGATCGTCAGATGCCGAAGAATCGGCGGGAAGCTCACCGCTCTCAGGAAGAGGAGGAAGACAAGATAGATGATCATAATCCTACATAAACGGAAGACCATTAATCACAAAAGAGGACAATCGCAAAAGAACGAAAAGCACAGATGAACAAAGAGCAAAAAATGAAGGAATTTACCCCGGGAATTCGGTTCTTCTTGCCAAAAGGCTCTACGCGGCAATCAGAGGGAACTGAGCTTTTCTTCGTAAGGGTCGTGAAATTCCGAAACCCTTTTTTCATACACCTTGAGGGTAAGATCATCCCGCGAAATTATCATGGGGTTGTTCTTGCCAGTATATGCCCACATACCAGAAAGCCTGGCATGCAGAGGCTGCACGTAGATCCGCAAGAAATATGCCAGAATTTGAAGTCCCAACAGTTCCTTGCCAACCTCATGCCGTAATTTTGATATATGAGCAAGAAGGGATTCAATCTCCGTCAATTCTTCGGGAGTGGGATGCTGATCCCAAGAGTCAAGTTTGCGATAAGGCTTCTTGGGATCAAAGGGGGCTAAGCCGAAAGACTGGCCTTCTACTAACTGATCCTTGATGTAAAACCACTTGGTTTTCCACCCTTGGACGGAATCAGTAATCTTAAAATTAAAATAATCTACATCAGAGCGGACAGAGAAAATGGTGCCACCAATATCATGGACAATGGTGTCGGTGTCATTTCGACAAACATAAAAGAAGTACTTCCACAGGCCCCAATGGGGATGGATCCCGAGGAAGCATTCACAAAGAGTAACAAAGCAAGCAGCGTGAAGGATAGAGTTGGGCGTAGCTGATATAGCTGCATGCCATAGACGAAAAGGAGACCACGAAGAAATTCATGGATAGGGAGAGAAAGGCCACAAAAAAGAAAGGAGAGAAACATTACCCTCTAGCCCGATTCGGGAATTGTAGCAACTTCATCTTTAGGGAGCTTGAAGGCGCCCTCCTCCAGGTGTCCAGAATTCCGCGCCTCATGCAACTCCCATGTAGTGCACTTCGAAGGGGCCCATCCAACAGCCTCTTTCTGGTGGCCTTGGCGGCCGTGGTGGAAGTCCCCACCCTGCTTTTGCCCATGGTGGTGGAGGAGCGACACTAGCACGCAGAAGAATAGCCAGAGTAGGCGAGAAAGACAGAGGAAGACAAGGGCGCAAGGAAGAAGATGTAGCTAGCAAAGAAGGGGTAGAAAGCAATAAAAGGAATCTCTTCCCCTTTATAAAGAGCTAAGGTACACATCGTTGACCGTTCGATGTAAAATCGAACCGTCATAGACACACACGATGGTGACACATGTCCATGGATTCCGTAAAGGAAAAATCTTAAGCAGTTATTACTGCGGTAAAAACAGGAGAGCCTCGCACGACACCTTGATCTTTATGCAGAAAAGGGGACGTGCAGTCAAAAAAACTCCATGAACATGCTACCCACGTGTCATCATTACTACTGTACGGCCTCACAATTGAAACGTCCCATCGAGACGTGTCTCTGGCAAACCACGGTGAAAATTCGTCATCAATGACATCATACCATGCAAGTCACAAAGAAAACTTTGCACCTATAAAAAGGACAAGGAGCCGAAGAAAAGAATCAGAAAATTTTGAGTCGAAGTAAATTCATCAGCAAAACAGGCTTTTGAGACTACAATCGACTTTGAATATCTCGCATGTAGCCTCGGGGGCTACTCCTATCGGGAGCACTGGGCGCGCACCCGACAAAAACGTGGGGCGGCATTGTCAGATAAGTGACAACATAAGTTTTTCGAGCCTATGTCCTAATGAAAATATCTGAACATAGCCTCCGGGTCTACTCCTATCAGGAGCGCTACCATGCACCTGACAAAGAAAAGTTCATTTAGTTCCCAGGAAATACCCAAAGATAAAATTATCCTCGTATGTGGGATCAATAAGTATTTGTATCCGCATATAATTACTCGTATCGGCAGCATCTACAGGAACCGGTAAACTTCAGCAATTCCAACAGCTAAACAAGACAGTCAATAAAATATATACAAAATCTCGGATTGCGCCCGACGCAACAAAAAATCCAAATGTCATGTCCACAAACATGAAGGTAAGACCCCGAGATTCGTCCTGTGTGGCCTGGTAATCACACAGAATGCGCTCTGCCTGTAAAATATCCGTATCAATGATACGATGAAAAATCCCAACGGACGTGTTGGGTACCCCATAAAATAGAACTGGGATTCAATATTCAATAAGACCTCAACAGCTCGAGCTGAGTTACACCAGTTGTAATTCCGAGTTCAGACCTAGGGAGCTCAATTTGATGTAGGTCTGCAGTGTATTTGCCCAGGAGCAATTAACTGATTCCCGATCCGTCAGATGCATCAGGCCTGTTGTACCAAATCCCTATAAAATTATAAAATCTTAGAATATAGAAAAACTGAAAAATATCTTTGAGACTCAACTAGAATCTATGATTCATGTAAAGTCTCGGGGGCTACTGACATGGGTATGATTATTCGGGTACTGATGATCTGCTACCCCGGTTGTATAAAGTCTCATGGCCCATGGAGATTCAAGATGATGGTCCAGGAAGCATCCGATAGAATCCTTAGTCATATTAGGAAAGGATAGATGAACTGACATTGTGTTGGTGGTGTAATCAAACATATGTAACCTATCTGTATACAACTTTGAGACCCGGCCTATTGAAGGGAATATGCCCGAGAGGCAATAATAAAGTGGTTATTATCTTATTCCATGTTTATGATAAATGTTTATTTTGCATGCTATAATTGTACTAATTGGAAACATTAATACATGTGCGTTTAATAAACAAAATACAAAGTTCCTAGTAATGCCTCTCATATAAACTAGCTTGTTGATTAACAAGATGATCAAGGTTTCCTGATCATGGACATTGGATGTTGTTAATAACGAGGTCACAACATTGGTGGAATGATGTGATGAACATTCATCCGAAGTATAGCATTATGATCAGAGTCATTATGTTTATATTGCTATAACATCATACGAAGTAATCTTAGTCCTTAGACCATGAGATCATGTTAATTTCTAACACCAGAAGAGTATCTTGATAACATCAAACGTCACACCGTAACAGGGTGACTATAAACGTGGGTTTAGTGCTACGAAGGTGTTATGTTGAGGATCATGGATCAAGAGTGGGATTTTTCCATCCCGATGAAGGATAGATATACTCTGGGCCCTCTCGGTGATATCACATTGAAATAGCTTGCAAGCAAGTGATGTGATCACTAGAATGTTATATCACGGGAACGAGAAAAGAGTGCATGTCGGTAACGAGATCAAACTAGGTATTTGGATACCGATGATCGAATCTCGGACATGTAATATATCACGAGACAAAGGGATTTAGTTACGACGTTAAAGGTTCACACGATCACAAGAGTCATCATTGAATATGTGGGAGTCAGTACAGATCTCTAGGTCCCGCAGCTGATTATTGATCGGAGAGGGGTCTCGATCATCGTTGAACCATAGGGTGACAAACTTAAGGGATACCGACACCATTTGGAGCAAATATGTTTGAGATAAAGATTTAAGAAAGCGCTAGAATCATTTCGATGGAAACCGGAATTGTTTCGGGTGAAATTGCAGAAACTGGTTCTGCATGTGATATTGAAATGTTGCAAGGGGTTTTATGTGAATGTTTGTTAATTAATGTAATTGACAAAATTCTGAATAAAATAAATAAAATAGTTTTATTTGATGAGAGCTTCCATTAAATTTGGTGGAAATTTAATGCATGTGTGAGTGGAATTTTGAGTGGAGGCCTTTTATGGGAGTGGGAGCTCCACCCACATGAATGTGGAAGAGGTGGGGGCACTACCAGGGCTGCCACGCCATGAACCTTGGGTGCCCCCCCTCTCCCCTATAAAAGGCTCCCCTCTCCTCCTCACAAACGACACCTCCTCGTGAAGGATCTCTCTCCCCTCTAGTTATTCCCCATGGTCTCGGATTAGCGAGATACATGTTCCCGGTGGCTTTATCTAGAAAGGAGTTGCTTCTTCCGCTGCTTTGCTAAAGCGAGGGGCGGAGGTTGTCGGGGTACCGGACGTGTGTGCGATCACGGATGCACCACTGCTTTGTGGTGCTAGACTTGGTGGTGCTGGACTTGCTGGAGCTGGATCTGATGGACGTGCTAGAGCCGGACCTGCTGGACTTCATCACAATCTTGAGATCGGCAAGTGTATGACTACATCATCCACGAGTTCCAACTCGTTAACAAAGCTTTGTTGTCTTCGAGGGTAAGTTCTCTATGGATGTATATCCACCCGTTGCTCTGTATCTAGTAGATAAATCTTGGCGTATAGTCCTCTTCATAGGAAATTTTTTGTTTTCTATGCTGCGAACCCAACAGTGGTATCAGAGCCTGATCTATGCGTAGGTGCTTTGCACGGGTAGTACATATATGTTTATATGTGGGCGATGATGATCATGTTATTGCTTCTTTCATGTATTTTGGATATTGATGGTATAGTGGGATGAAGCGGCCCGGACCAACCTTACATGTCATCGCACATGAGATCGGTTCCATGACTGACATGCAACTAGTTTTGCATAAGTGGCTGGCGGGTATCTGTCTCTCCTACTATAGTCAATATCTGATTTACAACGAGTTGCTAATAACTTGGTTATCCTCGTTGTGGTTCATGTTCACAGGTAAGACCAGTTCTATCTCCGAAAGCCCTAAGACACGTAAAACTTGCAATTGATAAATTAGAGGCGTCTAGTTTAGATCGTTGCTGGGCTAGTGTATTGATATGGTAATGTTGTAAGTAGATGTATGGTAGATACTCTTACAACACACTTAACGTTTAAGTTCCATAGACCTTGGCCTTACACACAAAGGAATGATAGAGATCATACCATGATGCATATGATGGTGATCAAATGCATGGACCATATCATCTCACTTTACACATTAGATGTTTGCATCTTATATTGCTAGTTTGGCGCTTTTAGTAGCATTGTAACATGATCCCTCATTTAAATATCAAGATAAAATGTGTTCTTCCTTAAGTATGCACCATTCTATGGATCGTGTTTTGAGACATCACGTGATGATCGGGTGTACTCGACTCTACGCTTTCATGCAACGGGTGTAAGACAGTTTTACACACACGAATACTAAGGTTCTTACTTGGCGAGCCTAGCATGTATAGACATGGCCTTGGATAACAGACCGAAAGGTTAAGCATGAGTCATATAGTTGTTGTGATGACCATATTGATGCTCGCCTTTGAAGCTACACTGACTCGCGTGATGATCGGACTTGGTGTAGTGAATTTGGTTCATGTAATCACCAAAAAGGCACGAGGGATGTCGTTTTTGAGTGGGAGTTCATTTCTAATTTGGATTAGTCGAACTCAATTTGTCATAAACTTAATCGAAGTGAATTTGCATAATTTGTTGTAGTCATTGGCTTCTATTCACTACCTTATGCTTAGCTTTAATTGAGATAATAGAACTATAGAATTCTGGATTTTTACTTTACGAACGGGTATCGTATTGTTTTGAATGTCAATTTAAAGTTTAGAAGTACTATTGCAAACTTTCAGCAAACTCTATTTACTCTGTGAAGTTTAATAAGTAGTATTAAATCAAGAGTAAGAATTCCAATGTTAGTATCTTAAGTATCATGCTTGCCTCCATGATTCTTGATATTCAAAAGTTGTTTTAATATCGAGGTTATCTAGGAGCTGAAATAATTGTTTCAGAAACCATCATGTGTGGAAGATATTGTGATATTTGAAACAATGTTTTGGTTGCATTATGATAGAGTATAATTTATCAAAATACATGTTCTCATATGGTATGAGAATTTGTGAAGGATGGAGATGCTAGGCATCCGAATCTCCCAAAAGGTTTCGGGAACTAAAATTATACTCGTCATTCTTCCTTATAGGCTATAGTAGCTTGATCAAGAAAGTTGTCATGATAAGGATGAATAGAAGATGTAAGTAAAATGTTTACTACACTAATAGATTACTAAAGAATGGATTTTTGAAAGAATGCCAAACATTTGATGATGGTGATCCACTTCAAAGTGCAAGTCCAAAGGTATTAGTATTTGACTATATACACTTTGTACTATGTGTCATGTGAATGAAACCACTATTGATGTTGATAGATTCTTTTAAAAGAAAAGGAATTGTTGAAAGAGAATCTATAAAATATTTGGTAGAAAATAATAGGTTGGAGATGTCCAACTTAGGTATATAGAAGATATACATGTTATGGTTGTATTCCTTGCTTGTTAAACAATGTGGTTTTGAAGTATTGGATACCGGTATTGGATACCGAATTGGTTGGTGTGAAGTGTCATACAAAACAACACAATTCATGAACTGCAACGACCTAAGTAACTAGCAAGAGAATAAGTGATGATGTTCATCGAAAACAAATAAAGTGTTATTGTGTTTTTCGTTGTCATCAAACCTAGCCTTCAAGATTTGTTTTAATAATTGTTATTTTGTTCTGGTATTACGAGAATGATGGTTGTTCAAATAATTACCGTATTCCATAAAGGATGGATGAACTTTTACAAATCTAGTTGGAGAAATCACATCCATAAACATTATTGCTAAAATGTCGTAAGACAAATGATTGGAAGATCACTTATGAAGTGACATCGTTGTTTGAATTATATTGGAAAGTAAACATGAAGAAACTCCATGTTGATGGATTTTTGGAGTCTTTTGATTTTGATCAATTGACGCTTGTGAAACTTTCCTCGAGATAATTGAAACTCTGTCCAAAGGCCAAAGAGGAACGGATAACTAATTTATTGGATATTATGCATGTTGATGTAGATAGTCCATTATGTGTAGCCATATGCGATGGATCTTTTGGCTTCATATGCTTTCTCTAGAAATTTGAGTGAATATATCTATATATTTACTTAATAAGGAAGAAGTATGAAACATTTGAAAATTGTTCAAAGACTTTCAAGATGAAGTGGAAAAAATCATTGTAACAAGAAAATAAAAGAGTTTATGATTTGATCATAAAGGAAGATATTTGAGTTACAAGTTTAGCAAAACACCTAAGGTTTCAGGAATTGTTCCATGAATTTGCATTTCCCGATAAACCATAGGAGTATGGTATGTTCGGGAGATCAAATCAAACCTTGTTTGACATGGTAAGATCAAAGGTGTCATTTATAAAATTGCCATTATGTTTTAAGGATTAAAGCTTTAGAGACTACCGCTTTTACACTGAAAAGAGCACCATCGTGATCCATTCAAATGACACCATATGAGTTATGGTTTGGGATAAAACCTGAATTGTCTTTTCTTAAATTTTGGTATGCTATGCATAAGTAAAATGTTTACAACCAAAGTCAGATAAGCACGTCTTTGTAGGTTATCCCAAAGAATTTGTTGGGAATTCCTCCATAACACTAAGGACAAAAGAGTTTGTCGCTTGGAACGTCAAGTTTCTTGAGAAGGAATTTTTCGTGAAAATTTAAGTGGGAGGACAATAGAACTTTGATAAGGTTGTTAAACCTTAGCTATATGTGCTAAGTAGCGCAGCGCCGGAAAGTGTCCCGGTGGCGGCCATAATGCTCATGGCTTCCGTGATTACAAAGGGTGTGATCTTGGAGATTAGAGTTCCTATTGAACCATGTGGGTCGGTAAGAATCAAATAGTAAGATTTGAAACAGAAGTCGTTATTATTTTGACAATGATGAACCGACTGCATGCAAAGAAGCGATGATGGGCCCTGACTCCATAAAATGACTAGAAGTCATAGAATCCGTGATAGTATTCATACACGAGAAATGAAGTTTCTGAACTTGGAAGACCCTCTAGAAAGGCATGAAGCCTATCGGTTGTGTTTGGATCTATAAAGAAATGGACATGGATGTTTAACATCTATGAAATAGTCGACATGTCAGAAAGAAGTTTACGGCAATGTTCAAGGAGTTGACTATGACAAGACTTGATCTTTCATAGCGATATTTAGTCTTGACGGATTAATGTAGCAATCGCTACATATAATTTGGTATATGGTAGTTGAATAAACAAAACAAGGTTCTTCTAATAGAATGGTTACCTAGGACGTGTACATGACACGGGCGGAAGGGTTTTGTTAATTCAAAGGGTGCTAAAAGGGCATGCAAACTTCAATAGTTGAAGTGAGCATATCGGAGTTGGAATCTTCACAATGATGAAAATGTTAAAAGAGTTTAATTTCATCAGAGATGATGAAGATGCTTGCATTTGCAAGAAATTAAGTGGGAGCGCTGAGACATATTTCTAATACATTATGTACAGTACATGGTGTTGATTGGAAATGATGTATCTTGTATTGATATAAGTTAAGAATTTCATTAAAATAATATTTCGATGAAAGACTTGGGCAAAACCGGAATATTTGGCATCAATGTCTATATGGATAGATTGAGGCGCTAATATGGTTATGCCATACATACATATATAAGATATTGAAAGGGTTCAATATGTAAACAACAAGAAAGGTTCTTGCTACATGAAAAGGATTGTATCAAGATTCAAGTGTTTCAACACTTGGTGAGTAAAATCACATGAATATTTTGATTGATTATACCGTGATATGTATATATCCAGATATGTCCTATGCTCTAAATGTTATGAGCACATACCAGAATGATTCATAAGATGATCATTGGACGATAATAAAGATATTCTTATGAGCTTTGGAAGAACTAACAATATATCATGTATAAGTGACAAATAGTTGAAGGTAGTTCATTGTAAGGTGTTACACTGATACTAGTTTTGTCACAAGATACAAATTAAATTTATCTCAATTTAGACTATGGGTGGCACAATGTAATGGAAAGTATATTCCATGATGGATTTGAATGAGTTCCAAAGTTGAAACATTGTGACGGATACTACAACAAAAGGCTAAGTATATAACTGTTATAGTAGCAGCAAAGGAGGGCATTTGTGTTATGTAGTTTGTTATCAAACTAGGTGTGGTTCAAAGTTATGAAGATATATTGTATGACAATAATATCAACATATTTTAACCTGGACGAACTAAAGGTCTCACCAAAGGACAAAATTCAATGCCATCTCATTTGAGAATGAGTGATAAGTAGAGAGCAAAGACATGCAAATACACACGGACTTGAAACTGTCAGATCTGGAGATTATGTTAACCACTAGCAATTGCGTATATGCAACACAAGAAAGCCATAGGTGTTCAATACGCAAAGTTTTTCAAACTAGATTATTGACTCTAGTGCAAGTGGGAGACTAAAGGGAATATGCCCGAGAGGCAATAATAAAGTGGTTATTATCTTATTCCATGTTTATGGTAAATGTTTATTTTGCATGCTATAATTTATTAATTGGAAACGTTAATACATGTGTGTTTAATAAACAAAATACAAAGTTCCTAGTAATGCCTCTCATATAAACTAGCTTGTTGATTAACAAGATGATCAAGGTTTCCTGATCATGGACATTGGATGTTGTTAATAACAAGGTCACAACATTGGTGGAATGATGTGATGAACATTCATCCGAAGTATAGCATTACGATCAGAGTCATTATGTTTATATTGCTATAACATCATACGAAGTAATCTTAGTCCTTAGACCATGAGATCATGTTAATTGCTAACACCGGAAGAGTATCTTGATAACATCAAACATCACACCGTAACAAGGTGACTATAAAGGTGGGTTCAGTGCTACGAAGGTGTTATGTTGAGGATCATGGATCAAGAGTGGGATTTGTCCATCCCGATGACGGATATATATACTTTGGGCCCTCTCGGTGATATCACATTGAAATAGCTTGCAAGCAAGTGATGTGATCACTAGAATGTTATATCACGGGAACGAGAAAAGAGTGCATGTCGGTAACGAGATCAAACTAGGTATTTGGATACCGATGATCAAATCTCGGACATGTAATATATCGCGAGACAAAGGGATTTAGTTACGACTTTAAAGGTTCACACGATCACAAGAGTCATCGTTGAATGTGTGGGAGTCAGTACGGATGTCCAGATCCCGCTGCTGATTATTGATCGGAGAGGGGTCTCGATGATGTCTGCATTATTCGCGAACCATAGGGTGACACACTTAAGGGACACCGACACCATTTGGAGAAAATATGTTTTAGATAAAGATTTAAGAAAGCGCTGGAATCATTTCGATGGAAACCGAAATTGTTTCGGGTGAAATTGCAGAAACTGGTTCTGCATGTGATATTGAAATGTTGCAGGGGGTTTTATGTGAATGTTTGTTAATTAATGTAATTTACAAAATTCTGAATAAAATAAATAAAATATTTTTATTTAATGAGAGCTTGCATTAAATTTGGTGGAAATTTAATGCATGTGTGAGTGGAATTTTGAGTGGACGCCTTTTATGGGAGTGGGAGCTCCACCCACATGAATGTGGAAGAGGTGGGGGCACCACCATGGCTGCCATGCCATGGCCCTTGGGTGCCCCCCTCTCCCCTATAAAAGGCCCCCCTCTCCTCCTCACAAACCACACCTCCTCGTGAAGGATCTCTCTCCCCCTCTAGTTATTCCCCATGGTCTTGGATTAGCGAGATACATGTTCCCGATGGCTTTATCTGGAAAGGAGTTGCTGCTTCCGCTACTTTGCTGGAGCGAGGGACGAAGGTTATTGGGGTACTGGACGTGTGTGCGATCACGGATGCACCGCTGATTTGAGGTGCTGGACTTGGTGGTGCTGGACTTGCTAGAGCTGGATCTGATGGACGTGCTGGAGCCGGACCTGCTGGACTTCGTCACGATCTTGAGATCGGCAAGTGTACGACTACATCATCCGCGAGTTCCAACTCATTAACAAAGCTTTGTTGTCTTCGAGGGTAAGTTCTCCATGGATGTATATTCACCCGTTGCTCTGTATCTAGTTGATAGATCTTGGCGTATAGTTCTCTTCATAGGAAAATGTTTGTTTTCTATGGTGCGAACCCAACACCTATTATATATAGGACGAGAGAAGCCTACAGAGAGGTACCAAAAAAACCCCAAGTGATCCATAATAGTGCAATTCATTAAGTATTTAGGCGACTTCAACTCCCTTGTTTGCCTGATATCTGACGAAATCCCCAACATTCTCTTTCTCGCAAAACCCTAAGTCCTTCATCATGGGAATTGTTGAGGTTACCCCTCATCACACACGTTCAAGGTGGAACAATAGCACGTGATATGCTAGTCTCGGTCTTGCCGCCGTGGGATAGGAAAGTGGAATTGGAAAGTCTAGCGAGACCCTAGAAAGTAGCATTGGATTATCTTGTCTCCCACCACCCACCTTTCTTTATATAGGCGAGTAGGTGAGGGCACACAAAACTTGTGTCCCTCGGTCCTAAAGCCTATCCCTAGTCAAAGTGGTAACAACCCATTAACACGTGTCTTTGTCCGAACAAGTCCAACTTGTCGGCTTGTGATAGTCGGATCAACATCCTCCTAGTCCCACTCTCTTAAGTATGCGATCCCGTAGGCTTACGGTAAGCCGGACATAACTCAGTAATCATTTAGTCAGACAAGTAGCTAAGTGACTTTCTAACTAGAGTTGATAATCGGTAGTGGCCTCTAGCAAGACTTGCCGACTCCCGATTTACACAAGTGCCCCTAATGTGATGATCTGTCCGAGTCCCTTTGCCTCACGATATTGGTGATAAACCGCAGGGGAGATTCCGTCATTAAGTGCCACTTTAACTCTCTTCTCATTGCAATGATAACTGATTCCCTCTGGCTTCACTAAGTCAGACTACCTCGATCAACATTGGATCGAGTAGTGCATGGCCATGCTTCTGAATCATATCACACGAGAGGGTCCCGGAGAATATCTCTTTGAGATGGAGGGGAAAATTCTGTCTTGGCCGATCCACGTCACACAGCTTGCTTCGAAGTCGGCCTAAGACCACCCTTATCACCCCTAGTTATGGTGAGTGTTAGATGGATTCAAAGCCAGGTTTTCCACAAATCGGATCGTGCGACCCCCTCGGGTCTAAGGGTTCCATTGTGTTAGTAGGAGCGTATGATGGTGTGCTCACATCCTACTAACCTTTGGATCGGCCCGGCTGTCGTACCTCTTACTACCAGCCAATGCAAGGCGGATAGCATCTCCTTGCTCATGACACGTGAAACATTGTCATCTTCTAACTTACAAATTAGTCTTGGCAGTGGGTTTCCCTCCCAACTGTATGGCTCCGTAGCAGAAAACAAAAAAATTCTAACTATGCGAACACTAATACCAGGATCTATACTATGCAGATATAAGTAACAGAAAGAGAGAGACGATATTCGTACCCTTGAAGATAGAGGCATGCCTTACGCAGGAAGGCGTATGTTGATGAAGTCGAGCAGCTCCAAGCACCCCAAGTGTGGTGCCTCCGAAGTACTACACACGTCCAGTGTAGGCGATGTCTCCCAGGCTCCGATCTAGTCGTGCAGCGGAAGAAGAAGAAGATGGCGAATCGCAGATCACACAATGGTGGTGTGAAAGTGGAGAACTCACAACCTGAGAGGTCCTCGATGGAAGTGAGAGGGAGAGAGAGAATGGGAGAATGGATCATTCCAAAGGGGAGGGGGAGACCCCTATATATAGTGAGAGGGGGAGGCGCACCACCCAAGGGGCAGGCGGTGTGGGACTAATGCCCACACCCGCCAGCTAGGGGAAGCCGTCGGCCCTAGGTGGGCCCCACTTGGCGTCCCACTAAGCCTAGGCCGGCTGGCCCCCTTCCCTAGGCGCCTTGCCCCTTTGGGCCTCCCCTCCGGGTGAGGCCCAATAGCAATGGGCTGCCTATAAAAATAAAATAAAAATATATATTTCGATATTAATTCTCCAATTAACATAAAACACATATATTATTATATTCCTTCATTTCGGAACACCTTCCGAACCCCCTAGAACTATTTCGGTTTCTCTCTCTCTATTTCTCCTACGATACCCCATCTACCCTAAGCATCCCCAACCTTAAGCGTGACATCCTTCGGTTTGGAAACACTTCGGACATGATTGAGACCTCTCTCATATCAATGATCAACAGAGGGACCTGGATGGCAATGTGACCCCCGTGCGTTTCACGAATCTTATCGCTCGAACCATGAAAAGTTGTTTCCCATTCCCTTTGTCATTTGATACCTAATTCATTCGAGACTTGATCTTCGGTATCCTCATACCTTAGTTCGGTCTCGTTACCGATAAACTTGTTTACTCGTTCCCATGTCGTTGCATTCCGTGACCAAGTCACATGCTTGCAAGCTTCATTAATGCAGTGTCACCGATATGGCCACATGTATCTATCTATTACATGAATTGACAAATCCTGGTCTTGATATGTACTCCTCTACGCATCCCTTTGGAAAACCCGAGTGGCACCTTTTTGATCACCCTGTCACGAGATGATACTTGATACCATCAAAGCTTCCTCCAGAATGGTGATTTGCATTACCTCACCGTCTAAGGATCAGGTTGCGAGGTTTTCTGTGTTTATCATCAATGGTGAACTTTGTAACTAGATCTCATTAAGATATAACTATCGGATGTTTGTCCATCACATCATTCAACTAATGACATGACCTCATTGTCAATTGGCATAAACTCCCATGATCTTGAAACCCAGATCATCCTCATGACCAATGAACTAGTTTGCTAGAGATAACTAGAGACACGGTTTGTTTACATACCACACATGTATTAACGTTTCGTATTAAAACAGTTATAGCACAATATGAACCATATTATGAACATATAAGAGATATATCAAACAATAAACTTTATTATTTGCCTCTAGGGCATATCTCCTCTAGTCTCCCACTTGCACTTGAGTACAAATAAATCTAATTTATGATAGGCAGGAACCTAACACCAATGGCATCTCAGTGTTGTTCATGCTTGACTTGTAGGAGAGCTTTAGTACAAGGATCTGCCACATTCAGATCCGTGTTTACTTTGCAAATCTTGATTTCACCTTCGTCAACGTTCTACCAGATGACTTGAAATCAAAGCTTGATGTGTTTGACCGTGGAATTAGTCCTTGGTTCTTTTACGTTTGCAATAGTGCCCGTGTTGTCACAGTAGATTGTCACGGGGTCTTGTGCACTTGGAATGACTCCTAGTTCGATGATGAAACTCCTTAGCCAAACAGCTTCATTTCCTGCATCAACTGCAACAATGTATTAAGACTCCATTAAAGACTGCGCCACCACCGGCTGCTTCTTTCTCTTCCATCTTAACACCCCACCATTCACTAGGAACACAAATCCTGCCTAAGACTTCGATTCATCAAGATTTGAGTTCCAGCTCGCATCCACGTCAGAGGTTATGTTTAGAGCTTCATCACTTCCACCATAGACTAGGAACATATCCTTCATTCTCTTGAGATATTTCAGGATATTCCTAATAGCTGTCTAGTGATTTGATCCTGGATTACTTTGGTATCGGCTCGTCAAACAAAGAGCCAATGCCACATCAGGTCAAGTACTTAGCATTGCATACATGATGGATCCTATGGCTGAAGCATAGGGGACATAAGACATCTTTTCTCTATCAGCATCCATTATCGGAAATTGAGTCAAACTCAGTGTGCATTTCTTCATCATAGGCGCAAAACCCCTTTTGGCATTCTCCATTTTAAAATCTTTTCAATGTAAATACTTTGAATTAATGCAATTAGGCGTCTTGATCTATCTCTATATATTTTGATGCCTAATATGTGTGCATCTTCACCTAAGTCCTTCATGGAAAATTGACTACTCAAATATGCTTTCACGCTTTTCATAAGATCCACATCATTTCCCATGAGCAATATGTCATCCACATATACTACTAGAAAAACCACTGAGCTCCCACTCGCTTTCTTGCAAACATAGAACTCTTGTTGATTTTGGATGAATCCAAAACTTTTGATCACTTGATCAAAACATTGGTTCCAACTCTGAGATGCTTGTTTCAATCCATAAATGGACCGTTGAAGTTTGCACACATTTCCAGCATCCTTAGGATCAACAAAACCTTCCGGTTGCATCATATACAACTCCTCATCAATGTATCCATTTAGGAACGTAGTTTTGACATCCACCTGCCATATTTCATAGTCGAAATGAGCAACAATTGCTAGTAAAATCCGGACAGGTTTAAGCAAAACTACGGGAGAGAAAGTCTCATCATAGTCAACCCCTTGAATTTTTTGAAACCCCTTTGCGACAAGTCGAGATTTGTGAATGGTAACATTACCATTCACATTTCTCTTTTTCTAAAAGATCCATTTATTTTCCACGGCCTTGCGGCCTTCCGGAAGATCTACCAAAGTCCAAACTTGGTTTTCATACATGGATCCTATTTCGGATTTCATGGCTTCTAGCCATTTCTCGGAATAAGCACTATCCATAGCCTCTTCATAGTTTACAGGTTCTTCCTATTCATCTAGTATGACGGACATCACAAGGCTACTTTACCAATCAGGAGTGGTACGAACTCTCGTAGACTTGCGAACCGCAGGAGTTTCGATGTTGTTGTATTGATCATTATCATTAGGTTCTTCTTCCATGTTGGAGAGCGGTTTAGGAACGGCTTCCGTTGTGCTACTCGGAATTTGGAGAGAAGGCTCAACAACTTCATCTAGCTCAATTTTCCTTCCACTAACTCCCTTTCTGAGAAACTCTTTCTCAAGAAAGGTGTCGTTTTTTGCGACAAACGTTTTGCCTTCGGCTTGGTTGTAGAAGGTATACCCAACTGTTTCCCTTAGGTATCCTACAAAGATACATTTTTCCGCCTTGGGTTCAAGTCAGTCTGTAGTTCCTTGACCTAAGCCTCACTTCCCAAACTTTCAAAAATGATAACATTGGCTTCTTTCCATACCATATCTCATATGGGGTTGTCTCAACGGATTTGGACGGTGCTCGGTTTAAAATAAAAGCGGCGATTTCTAACACATATCCCCAAAATGACATAGACAAATCAGTCAAAGACATCATGGACCGCACACTATCCAATAGAGTACGGTTACGTCGTTCCGATACACCATTACGCTATGGTGTTCCGGCTGGTGTAAGCTATGGGATAATCCCACAGTCCTTCAAGTGCATGTTAAACTCATAACTCAAATACTCACCTCCCCGATCCGATCGAAGATGCTTGATTTTCTTGTTAAGTTGATTCTCTACTTCTTTTTAAAATTCCTTGAACTTTTCAAAGGTTTTAATTTTTGCTTCATTAAGTAGATATATCCATATCTACTTAAGTCGTCAGCAAAGGTAACAAAATAACGATAACCATTGCGTGTTGAGACGCTCATTGGTCCACATACATCCGTATGTATGATTCCCAGTAGGTCTGCAGCTCTCTCCATTATGCCAGAGAAGGGTGTCCTAGTCATCTTGCCCATAAGGCATGGCTCACATGTATCGAGGGATTCGAAATCCAACGACCCAAGAAGTCCATCTGAATGGAGCTTTTTCATGCACTTTATGCCAATGTCACCAAGACGGAAATGCCACATAAACATGGAATTATCATCATTATGGTTACAACATTTAGCATCAATACTATGGATGTGAGTATTGCAATCAAGATCCAGTAAGAATAAACCATTACACACATGCACATGAACATAGAAAATATCATTCATATAAACAGAACAACCATTTGTTCTAGATTTAAACAAATAAAGATCTTGCAATAATCAAGACCCACTCACAATATTCATACTCAATACGGGTACATAGTAGAATTTATTCAAAACTAAAATCAATCCTGAAGGTAGACGTAGTGGTAAAGTGCCGATGACCATCACTTCGACTCTCGATCCGTTGCCAACGCGCATCGTTACCTCATCCTTCCTTAGGCACCTCTTACTCTGCAGTGCCTGCTGAGAGTTACAAATGTGAGAAACAGAACCGTTATCAAATACCAAGGTGTTACTCCTGGCTAGTAAGGAACACATTAATAACATGTATATCACATATACCTTTATCCTTGTCGGCTATCCCACCGGCTTTCTTGTCTTCAAGGTACTTGGGGCAGTTGTATTTCCAGTGCCCATCCCCTCTGTGGTAGTAGCACGTGGTGCCGGGCTTAGGGCCAGGCTTGGCAGTGTTAGAGGTGTTGGCAAAGAACTTGCCATCCTTCTTAGGCTTCTTGCCCTTGCTTTTCCCTTTTGCACCGAATTCTTAAAATTGGTGGTCTTGTTGACCATAAACACCGTGTGCTCCTTCTTGATCTCTACCTCAGCAGTTTTGAGCATGGCGAACAATTCAGCAAGGGTCTTAGTCATCCCTTGCATGTTGTAGTTCATCACAAAACTCTTATAGCTAGGGGCAGCAAGTGCAACACCGTATCAATTGCGAGCTCCTCTGGGATTTTGCAATCCAGGGTGTTCAAACACTTAACATAGCCAGGCATTTTGACTACATGCTCACTAATACTGTTGTGCTCTTCCATCTTGGCAGAGAAGAAGAGCTCGGAAGCATCATACCTCTCTGCCCAAGCCTATGGAGCAAAGACAACCTTGAGATCTTCAATGATCTCAAAAGCATTCATCTTCTCAAAACGCTTTTGAAGCTTCGGCTCCATGGCATAAAGCATTCCACTTTGGATGAGGGAGAAATCATCCGCCTTGTACTGCCAAACATTCTTTTCATCCTGGGAGGTGGAATCTGCAGGCTTAGCTAGAAGCTCAGCCTCAATGACATAAGTCAACTTGTAGGGGACTAGGAGGATCCTAAGATTGCGGAACCATGCGATGAAGTTGGTTCCATCAGTTTGCAGCTTGTCCTTCTCGAGGAAAGTGCTAAGGTTGAAGGTGGGTGGGCGAGACATCTACAATGGATTTGCAAAGTGTTTAGATCATGTTCATAATAATGAGTTCAAGTTTGAAACTTTACTACCAAACTTAAAACAAATAGAACTCCCACTCAAATGAATATCCCTCCATTAATTTAGTGATCACATGACCCTAATCCACTACTCTACCCCGATCGTCACGGCCAGAAAAATAGTTTCAAAGGTGGACATTCCCTAATGTCGATCACATCAACCATGTGATTCATGCTCGACCTTTCGATCTCTATTCCGAGGCCATGTCTACACATGCTAGGCTCGCCAGTTTTAACTTGTGTGTATTCGTAGTGCAACATGGCTTACACCCACTGTATGAGAACATAGATATGTTTGACACCCGATCGTCATGGCATGCCTCATACCGGAGAACTTTCTTGGTGGTGCACACACAAGGGTAATACGATAACTGTAATTCAGTGAGGGATTATCTTACTATGCTACCGTCAAATATACTATCATACTAGCATAATAAGTAATACTTCATAAAGTAAGTGTTATGACGTGGTTATATCATGTTGATCACCATCAATAGCTTCAATGAAAGTTTCACAAACTTTTCATTGCCATGTCTCAACACATGCCCCTATGCAACAATAAAGATAGACGCCTCTATATTATCTATTGCAAGTTTTACGTGACTTTAGGCCTTTCGCGGTAGAATCCCTTCCCACCTACGAACATGGAGCCACAACATGGATTACTTCCCTTTTCAGGGCCCTCCAATCTTGATGCCATATCAACTACCGTAGAGAGACAAACACCCCCTAAGCCACTTTGATTGTGGACCAGTCCCATGAATCACCGCGTGAGGTCGGTTGGGGTCGCTTCGTCAAACAGTGTCGTGATATGTACAAGAAGATAAAAGAGGGTAGCAACTAGAAAATCAATGCCCACATATTGCTATAAGTTCTATCTATACGACATGTCTACCCATAGACTCGCTCTGATACCATTGTAGGGTTCCGTAGTAGAAAACAAAAAATTCTAACTATGCGAACACTAATACCAGGATCAATACTATGCAGATATAAGTAACGGAAAGAGAGAGACGATATTCATACCCTTGAAGACCGAGGCATGCCTTACGCAGGAAGGTGTACGTTGATGAAGCCGAGCAGCTCCAAGCACCCCAAGTGTGGTGCCCCCGAAGTACTACACACGTACGGTGTGGGCAACGTCTCCTAGGCTCCGATCCAACCGAGCAGCGGAAGAAGAAGATGGCAAATCGAAGATCACACGACGGTGGTGTGAATATGGTGAACTCACAACCTGAGAGGTCCTCTCCAATATTACGGAGAAGTCCTCGATGGAAGTGAGAGAGAGAGAATGGATCATTCCAAAGGGGAGGGAGAGACCCCTATATACAGTGGGAGGGGGGTGCACCACCCAAGGGGCAGGCGGTGTGGGACTAATGCCCACACCCGCCGGCCACCTAGGGGCAGCCGCCAGCCCTAGGTGGGCCCCACTTGGGTGGCCCACTAAGCCTAGGCCAGCTAGCCCCCCTTCCCTAGGCACCTTGCCCCTTTGGGCCTCCCCTCCGGGTGAGGCCCAATAGCAATGGGTTACCTATAAAATAAAATAAAAATATATATTTTGATATTAATTCTCCAATTAACATAAAACACAAATATTATATTCCTTCATTCTGGAACACCTTCCGGACCCCCTCCGATCAACATCGGATGTTACCCGGAACTATTCATGTTTCTCTCTCTATTTCTCCTACGATACCGCATCTACTCTAAGAGTCCCCACCCTTAAGCGTGACATCATTCTGTTCGGAAACACTTAGGACATGATTGAGACCTCTCTCATATCAATGATCAACAGAGGGACCTGGATGTCCATGTGACCCCCGTGCGTTTCATCAATCTTATCGCTCGAACCGTGAAAAGTCGTTCCCATTCCCTTTGTCATTTGATACCTAGTTCATCCAAGGCTTGATCTTCGGTATCCCCATACCTTAGTTCAGTCTCGTTACTGATGAACTTGTTTACTCATTCCCATGTCGTTGCATTCCGTGACCAAGTCACACGCTTGCAAGCTTCGTTAATGTAACATTACCGAGATGGCCACATGTATATATTCGTTAAATGGATTGACAAATCTTGGTCTTGATATGTACTCCTCTACGTGTCCCTTTGGAAAACCAGAGTGGCACCTTTTTGATCACCCTGTCACGACATGATACTTGATACCATCAAAGCTTCCTCAAGAATGATGATTTGCTACCTCACAGTCTAAGGATCAGGTTGTGAGGTTTTTTGTGTTTATCATCAATGGTTAACTTTGTAACTAGATATCATTAAGATATAACTATCGGATGTTTGTTTATCACATCATTCAACTAATGACCCGACCTTATTGTCAATTGGCATAAATGCCCATGATCTTGAAACCCAGATCATCCTCATGACCAATGAACTAGTTTGCTAGAGATAACTACAGACACGGTTTGTTTACATACCACACGTGTATTAACGTTTTGTATTAATACAGTTATAGCACAGTATCAAACATATTATGAGCATGTAAGAGATATATCAAACAATACATTTTATTATTTGCCTCTAGGGCATATCTCCTTCACCAACCTCAAACGATTAAGGACAAACTGGCTAGAGCTAGATATAAGTATGTGGTTCAACACCTGCAAAAATTGCAGTGACACATTGATGCTCCGAAAATAGCATTCTTTTCTGTGTTTAAATATTGTTTTTAGTCAAACAATTGACAATAATCTCTCTGGCCTTGTCACTAATGACTAATTATTGCAAAGAATGCAAACCATTGCTTTGAATTGTGTTGTGCGGGAAATCACACTTTTTAATGCGAAATAAGGAGCCATAAATGAAGATTTTGAGGAAGTCTACATAGCCAAGTAATCCTGGAGCAATAACCAGGCGTCAGAGGCCATAACAACCACTGGTACGGGAAGGGCTCGCCCGTACCATGTGTCGGTGGCTTCGTCTCGTTAAACCCTACAACTTTCATGAAGGCGCCTATATATTTTGAAGTCCTAGCCGCCGCGCAGAGGGCCTCCATGCTTAGATTGCATCACAACACCTCCAAAGGATATCCATACCATAGTTAATCCCCTCCATCTTCCATCCTCTCCATTAGCCATAGCCATTACTTTGTACTTGATATCTCCTTGTGATTCGGCGACCATTGTAAGAATATTTGATTTCAATCTAATTATTTCGCACAATGTTTTCTATCCTTGATCTTATAGTTATGAGTGAGTAGTCTCCACGGACTACGGGTTGAGGTGAAACCTCGCGACAAATATGTGCATCTCATCTATGGGAGCATTGTGTCTTGTTTGAATAAGAGATTTGTATATTTTGTTTCTTTGTCTCTTGCCTTAATCTTTGGACTTGTAGGTACCCAAGGCCCCCGAGATTGATAAAGGCTTGATGTAAGATACTTGGCCAGCGGCGATCTCATAGGAAACCCAGTGACAGAAAGGTTTATACGGTCTTCATTTAGCAACCCATTTGGGAATAACAACATCTCTCCTTAAGGCTTTGATCTATGTTTTTTTACTTAATAACTATTTGTAGCCCAGTACTTTGTGGCGCAACCGGTTGTACCAAAAGGTTATTGCTATGCCTGTGACTCGTAGGGGCTTTAGTATGTTCGGATGTGCTGCCCACAAAGATTATCTCTATTAAAACATTGCACATGGCTGTGCCTATTATTATGTTTTATCCCATATGATGTGCAGCTACAGGTGAATCTTCAACCCTGGCCTATCTCCATCCATTGAAACAACCCATAATATAAAGTAAATTAGATTGTTTCGGTAAATGAAGGTAAAACAAAAACAAAGTCTTGTAGACATGTCCTTTTTAATTCCTTTTAGCATTGTTTTTCAAGGTTCGATTAAACCTAAGTCTACTAGGGAAAAATACTATTATACTACATCTGTGAATCCTGATCGAAGGTCTCACACATACAACTAGCTCTAAGCCGGATACCATGTTACAAATACAAGGCAGAATGTGAGCCTCTAGGGCATCATTCCTAACATGCTGTAATCCACTTATCACTTAGGTCTGATGAGTTTTATCGGAACCTAAACTAGAGTGGTAAATTATCGGTTGATTCTATGTCCAAGGCACTAGTCCAGTTAGACTTTCCAGTTGATAATAAAAGAAAAATATGAAGATGAAGATACACTTAATATTAAAATATTTGTGTGGTATCTTATTCATCAGGCAATCCTTATCAAATACAATCTTGTTAGGCGGAACTGACATGGGAGTGCAACTTGTGTTTTATGTCATCATGATGAGACAATCAAGCAATTTTTTTCTAATGCAAGTTTGCTCATTCTATATGGTTAGTCATACACGTAGCTTCAAACTTGTATCCTCCAAGTAGCTTCAAACTTGTATCCGCTTTGCAGTGTTGCCAATATTTTGGAAACTGGATACATGGTATAGATTACAGGTTCATAATTATTTTCATGGTGGGAGCACTTATCATTATTTGATTTCTCTCGCTATCTAGAATTTATAAAGTTTCCGAAGATAAAAATGCTTCTCGCTTGCGGGTTATCTACCGGTGTAACGATACACTACGTTCATGATCATCTCTACAATGTGTGGAGCATCGCAACCTATTTATGAGAGTGTCTACACGAGTGAAAGACATGACGAGAGATTTGTTTAACCAACATGGTTAGCAGCGTAATCTTCGGATTGGTCCTCCTCCACTTTGGGCGTCTCACAATTTCTCATCAATGATATGTACTTTGCCTATTTTTTATATGTGACTCTGGAGACACTACAGGAGAAGAGAAAGACGTCGGCGGCCAAAGGCTACGCCGACGACTATTTGTCGGGGCCATAGGCGTAGGACCTGAGCCGGATAGCCGAGCAAACCTCCGGTTGGCCTAGGTTTGCCGTCGGTGTAAGGCGGGATAGGCCGACGGCAGCCGTCGGCGTAGACCAGGCCATCGGTGTAAGGATTGGACATGACGGCGATACGACGACATCGAGTCTACGCCGACGGCTAAGCCGTCGGCATAGCTATTTTCTATTTTTCCAACATTAATCCTAGAAAAATTCATAAGTAAATCATTCTAATTAAAAAAATACATATAATATATCAAAATGTGTAGAAAAATAAGATCTATCAATCTAAACTCAAATAATACATATTTTGTTGAATAAAATATAAAAACATTACATATACTTTTGTATAACATATTTTCTATTTTTCGAGTGTCAAAAATTAGAGTGTTTTATAAAGTAACCACCAAATGAAAGTTTTCAAATGATACCACCCCATTTTCAAAAATACTAGGCCACCATGCATGGACAATGTCCCAACTGGGATATCTTAAAGCTTTCCTTCCATCCCTCGTGAAAAAGACAAATTCCTACCAAATCAGAAGGAAGTGGGTCAGATTTGAACTACATGTACATGGTCTGATGCTCATGATTTTTTTGGAAAAATAATTTTTAAATTCAAAATATGCTATTTCATCAGAGATCCATTGCAAGTTTAGCGAGACTCAGCCCCGAGTTAAGAATCTTCATGCCGGTCGTTTTGACCATAATTTGAAGCAGGCATAAGAAAATCAAAAATAATCCAAACAATGTAAAAAATGGTTTGGTGTCATATTATGTGACATAGTTACAAAAAAAATATCAAACTTGGTATATTGATTGCATCTCAAAAAACCTTTTCAGAAATGAGCTATCATATTTAAGGTTTCATGGTATTTAGGCCAAACGACCAATATTATGGCTAGAATCGTGGCATAGTTTGTGATAATGTGTCCATATTGTGCACTCATGTGCATCATGGGATGGCGAAAAATATTGCAGGAGAAAGTTTTTCTTTTTATCGCACCAAAAGGCCATTTTCCATTTTTTGAGTGTCAAAAGCGGGGTGTTTTGTGAAGCAACCACCAAATGAAAGTTTGAAAATAGTACCACCCCATTTTCCAAAATACTAGGCCACTTTGCATTGATAATGTCCCAACCGGGATATCTTAAACCTTTCCTTCCACCCTTCATGAAAAAGACAAATTCATGCCGAATCGGTAGCAAATGAGTCAGATTTGAACTACAGGTACATCATCTGATGCTCATGAATTTTCCCAAAAAAATCATTTTCAGGTTCACAATATGCTATTTTATTAGAGTTCCATTGCAAGTTTAGCGAGGGCCAGTCCTGTTTTTGACCATAGTTTGAAACAGACATAAGAAATTCAAAACGATCCAAACAATGTAAAATCTTCGCGTGGTGTCATATTATGTGACATGGTTATAAGGAAAATATCAAAGTTGGTATGTTGATTGCATCTCAAAAACAACTTTTTGGAAATGAGCTATCATGTCGAGGTTTCATGATTTTCAGGCCAAACGACCAATGTTATGGCTAGAATCGTGGTATAGTTTGTAATAATGTTCTCATATTATACACATATGTGTATCATGGGATGGCGGACAATATTACAGCAGGAAGTTTTCATTTTTGTCGCACCAAAAAGCCATTTTCCATTTTCTGAGTGTCAAAAATAGGGTGTTTAGTGACGCAACCACCAAATGAAAGTTTCAAAATAGTACCATGCCATTTTTACAAAACACTAGGCCACCTTGCATGGACAATTTCCCAACCGGAGTATCTTAAACCTTTCTTTCCACCCCTCGTAAAAAAGATAAATTCCTACTGAATCGGTAGGAAATGGATCAGATTGAACTACATGTACATGAAATGATGCTCATGATGTTTTTTTAAAATCATTTTCGGTTCACAGTATGCTATTTCATCAGAGATCTATTGCAAGTTTAGCGAGGCTCAGTACTGAGCTAAGAATCTTCATGCCCATCGTTTTGACCATAGTTTAAAACGGGCACAAGAAATTCAAAAACAATCCAAACAATGTAAAACCTTTGCATGGTGTCATATTATGTGACATAGTTACAAGGAAAAAAATTAAACTTGGTATATTGATTGCATATCAAAAAAACCTTCTCAAAAATGAGCTGTCATGTTCGAGGTTTTATGGCTTTTAGGTCAAACGACCAATGTTATGGCCAGAATCGTGCCATAGTTTGTGATAATATGCTCATATTATGCAATCATGTGCATCATGAAATGACAAACAATACTGCAGGAGGAATTTTTCCTTTTTGTCGTACCAAAAAGCTATTTTCCATTTTCTGAGTATCAAAAACGGGGTGTTTTGTGAAGCAACCACCAAATGAAAGTTTTAAATGGTACCACCCTATTTTTCAAAAATACTAGGACACCTTGAATGGATAATTTCCCAATCGGGATATCTTAGACCTTTCCGACCATCCCTCGTGAAAAAGACGAATTCCTGCTAAATCGGTAGGAAGTGGGTCAGATTTAAACTACATGTACATGACCTGATGCTCATGATTTTTTAGAATAATCATTTTTAGGTTTACAATATGCTATTTCATCATAGATTCACTGCAATTTTAGCGAGGCTCAGCCTCAAGCTAAGGATTTTTTAGAATCCTCAAATTCAAAATAGAAATTATGATATGATTTTTTCAAGATTTGAACACTATTAAATAAATTTTATTTTAAAAAGACATGATGCATGATTAAACACGTGATAGATATGTCATGTTTGGATTCTTCTCATTTTTTGATCGATTTAGATATATTATTTGTCGAATTCCGATTTACGCATTTAAAGATATGAATTATTCCATATCAAATAGAAAAAGGCGAAAAAAATCCATTCTATTGTTATTTGAATTCAAGATTATTCTTACTTAGTCATTTTTGTTTACTTAAATAATTGTTTGGATTTAAAAATAAAGACGTCTGACACCATGGTCCAAGGGTTAATATGATTGATATGATGGTATTATTAAGGTCTAATTTCCGCATTGGAAGCTCATCCGAAAGGAACTAAAAAGTTAAGCGTGCTAGGCTGGAGTGCTGTGAGAATAGGTGACCGATCGGGAAGTTTGACCATGAGTATAATTTGACCAAAGATTAAGCGTATTTAGAGTTAAAAAAGATGCTTATAAGACTAACAAGTCAAATAATTCAAAAAAATTATCGTAAGATTAACATTAAAAAAATGAAAAAATATTTTTTTTTGAAAAAATACATAGTGCCATCGCGTAGCTACCGCCATACCAAACGGCCGTCAACCACCGATGTGGGTCTACAGGCACTACGCCGACGGCCATATGGTTTACGCCTACGCGGCAAAGTGCTGACGGCCAGACGTCGGCGTAGCCTACGCCGACGACAATCGTAGGCTACACCGACGGGAGCTGGCCATCGTCGCCTCACTCGTTTCCTGTAGTGACAAGTGTCTCCTGCGTGCATCCTAGTTATACAAAGACCGGATATAATGCTTAAAACCTTTTCAAGTAATAAAACCTTTTCAAGTGCCATCGCGTAGCTACCACCATACCAAACGGCCGTCAACCACCGATGTGGGTCTGCAGTCACTACGCCGATGCCCATATGGTTTACGCCTACGCGGCAAAGTGCTGACGGCCAGACGTCGGCGTAGCCTACGCCGACGACAATCGTAGGCTACATCGACGGGAGCTGGCCATCGTCGCCTCACTCGTTTCCTGTAGTGACAAGTGTCTCCTGCGTGCATCCTACTTATACAAAGACCGGATGTAATGCTTAAAACCTTTTCAAGTAATAAAACATCCTTTATAAAAAATAAACTAGTCTTCTGCAATAACAAATTTAGCAACCAAGCGGGTCAAAATCTCCAAAGGTAGCAATTGAGAAAGCTTGATCCCAACGGTGGAGGTTACTGCAGCAACTTGCGTTCGATTTAACTACTGTTTGAAGGCCGCAAAGTAGATTAGCTTCACGAGGCCGACAACTTTATGCACGCAGCAATAGGAACTAGTAGTACAAAAGCAAGGAATAAAGCATGTCGTGTCCTGATGATCAAGTTTTTTTTAAGTAATCATACTCCTTATCTTAATTTTTCTCCCTTTTCCTGATCAAAATGTGCGTCTTAATCACAAATATATCATGGAAGTGACACATGTCAACTTCTTCCAAGTTCTTTCCTGTTAGTATGATTACAGAAAGATTTTGATTTGTTTGTCGGATTAAGTGATTATTTTGGTTGAAGAAACTTCAGTTATTGTTAGACTACCTAATCATCCAATGATAACCGATTATTAACCGAATCAAACACATGGCTAGATGGTTAGAAAGGTGGCTGTACCTTCATCGACCAAAGATCAAACTTGATTGTGACGTCTTGTGTCTCACAAAATCCGATTATCATTTCAACTAGCAAATGTTTCCGTTGATAAAACCGAGGTGCAAAGGTGCAAATGGTGACTTTGTCAACTTTACATCGCTCAATGTTTTTAAAATATTTTTGTACAATTACGAAGCTTTCCCTAAAATTATTTCTTTGTTTGTGAAAATAAATCTTTAACAAGTTGGTTATGTAGAGTTTAAAAATACAAAAGCAGTCCATAAAGTGTAGGGTTTTATGCACCAACTAAGTGATGGTTTTGCTCAAAAATTATTTATGCAGAATTCCTCGAGTTTTCTTGTGAATCAGTTTCAAAGGTTAGCAATGCAGACTTCAACCATACAAACTAGCCGCTACATTGGTCCCCTCGTCTCGGGCGGCCTTCTCCTTCAACCGGTACATAGATGAAGCAATGGAATAAACGGCGAAAGATTCTCTCCTCTTGTGATAGGAAGCTCATAAGGCTATATTCAAAACTGGAAGCTATAAGGCTATATTTTGTCAATGGTCTTTGTTACTCAATTCTGTTTCCATTTGTTCGATCTAATTTCATATCTTTGTTTAACTAAAAATTTAGATCTTTTGTCTATAAAACTAGTTTGAACATAAGAAAAGTTCAGGATGTGTAGGGTTTTACCCACCATTTATGCCTATGGTCATATACTCCCTCCGTCCCAAAATAAGTAACATGAGTTTGTCTAGATTCGCATGTATCTAGACATGTTTTAGTATTAGATACATACGAATCTAGACAAAACCAAGTCACTTATTTTGGGACGGAGGGGGTAGTATTTATTTCTTAAACTCTTTAGGTAAACTTTAGGTAAAAAAATTGTGAGAGGGTACTTCCTCCAGCGAGAAAATCTATGATCTTTGATCGGGTGACAACGACGCTTGTGTATTATTTTCTTCTTGAAGACATCGCTATTGGAGTGATTGAACTACTGATGTTGTTCTGGTGATGTTAGTGTCGTTGTTACGAGGAATCGTTCTCTGTAACTGACCTTTTTTTGTAATCTTATGTCTTTTTTCTGAGTTGTGTGCATCCGTAAGCCCGCTAGGGCATGCGTTGTTACAGAGGCCGGATGTATTTGGTATCTCCGCGATATTAATATATGCTCTTTATTAAAAAAAATGTCAGAACAATTAATTTCCTTATATAAAATGAGGATTTCAATAGCGCGGCAAAGAAGGGAGCAACCCGATGGCGATTCTACATGTGACGTTTAAACCAAAATCTATATATGAAAAGTTGTCATGTATCTGTCGGTTCCAGGAATCGAACGGCCCTAGTTCCGTCACAGGCGGACGAGCAATCTCAGGTCCGCGCTGTAAAAATTCTGGAAAACAATGGTGTAAGTTCGAGGAGGGGTTGTACTGGAGCAAGCCCTAACTTAATTTAAACAGAAACTCAATTCTGACCTTGCACTTACACAGAAATCTACATCTGAACTCACGATAGTTTCAATCAACATAACAATTAGCGAAATATATACAAATGGCAAATGTCCAAGATGTGCACACTGTGCTTGAGGCTTGAGCACATTATTGCAAGTTTGCAACAGTGATTAGCAGCACTGCTGAAGGAAGTAGAGGGGAGATCATCCTTCCTCTCACGCTAATACAGTCACACTTCCCCCTAGCGAGAGTACGACAGATGCACACGCTCCTTACACACACGGACGGACAACAGTAAAAAGCCTCTTCAACCCTTGCATGAGAAGAGGCCGGAGCAGACCTCGTGGAAGGCGTCGAGGATGGCGGCGCGGTGCTCGCGCGCGTTGACGGACACGTAGCAGTTGAGCAGCGCCCGCAGCTCCGCCGGCTCGGCCATCCTCTTCGCGGCGATCACCTCCGCGATGGACCGCCGGAACTCCTCCCGGGGCTCGTAGGTCCTCTTGTCCACGGCGACGAGCACGACGCACGGCTTCCTCTCGCGCGCCCTGCACGGCGCGCCCTTCTTATCGTAGCCGCGGCCGCGGCCGCTCGCGCACGAGCAGCTGCTGCACGGCCAGCGACGGTGCTGGTCGGCGAGCTCCGTACTCCCGACGCGGGTCGACGATGACCGGCGGCCGTCAGCGGAGGCGGCGTCGATGATGGACTGCAGCCTGGCCTGCACCACCCCGTGGGAGAGGTCCGACAGGCGGCCCCGCGTCTCCGGCGGCGCCTCCAAGGACGAGCACGACGAGGAGACGCTGAGCCGGGACGCGCCGCAGCACAGCGCGCGGCACCTGCCCTCCCTGTGCTTCGCGGCCTTCGCCGTGGAGACGACCTCCTGGTTCCGGCCGCCGCTATCCTTCTGCCGCGGCTTGCTCCGTGCAGAGAAGAACTGCATGGCTACTCTGTCCCGCGCGCTCTGTTGGTCTCGTCGTGCAACTGCAAGAGGACGATGCGTGCACAACTGCGCGAATGCATGCGTTAGGGTGGCGGTAGTAGTAGTAGTAGCAGCGAGATGCATGGCCGCTGCGAGCGGACAGTGCAGGGTTGTAAAGCGATCAAAGGCGCCGCCTATTGGTTTCGTGATTAAGCGAGTTTTTAAGCCTCGGAAAGGGAGGTGGTAAGTGGCTAACTAAGCTCTAGCTTAGCTTTAGAGGATGTAGAGCAGGATCATGCTGTCCCCTAACCAGCAGCAACTTGGCATCTCCAACATGCTGCTTTCTCTTTGTCTATGGCGTCTTAATCGGAATCAGCTAGCTTGTCAATTTGCAAACGTGATGGACGCTTATTTAATCGTAGGCGTCAATGATCGTTCGTAGTCGCCATTACGTGAATCTTACTTATGTCATAATTACTGCAGCACACGGCTGTCCTCGTATGAAATCCAGAAACTTCAAAGTCGAATCTAGAACTTTAGTTCACATTAATCGCTTTCCTTAGAACATGTCGCTGTTTCACTTCTAACTTCCAGAGCGCAGAGCTCACCCGGAAAACAAAATTCCAGTGCAGAGCACTGCTTGCCTCTGGTAGCTTCAGACTCTGAAGTTTCAGAGGTTCAGCTCGCGGAGCATGGTGACACGTGTTTTAAGTACCCTGGATGTGTAACAGCATTGATTAGCAGGCCCTAATCCGATCACTTCTCACGATTAATTAAAGAGGAGACAGAGGAATCTAATTAACGAGAAGCAAAAGCGAGAAGAGGCTCCGGAGCTGGTGTAGTGGCCGTCATGTGGCCACCGTGCCAATCATGCAATCAAGCAAGCGAGTCAACAGCTTTAGCTAGTTTTCCTGCATGCTTTTCCGTGGGTTTCTTTCCATTTCTTTTTCCTGTTTCCTTTTTCGGCAAGCGGCTAGAGCAAGCTGGTGGAGTGCGGTACTGTGGTTCCGCCAACCACCGGTGGAGTAACCGGCCAGCTTGATGTCTCCGGGGACTTTGAGCATCTCCATCCACCGGCGCGTTCCAAAGTGTGTCCGGCTACATACAGTGTCGACCAGACGCTTTGGGGAAGTCTGATGAGCATTTCGGTATTTTTGGAGAGTCTTGTGGCACCGACCCTGAAATAGGGAGGACTGCATTCAGTGACTCAGCGATCGCCCTCTAACAATCAAATAAGTATCCCCAAGTATAAATTGCATTAGAAATAATATGTGTAGCGGACTACAAGTGGTAATAAATTAAAGTAGCACTACAAGGTTCTAGTAACCCTAACCCTAGATCGACAGCGCTATTCATCATCGCCGGAGCGTAGACCTGCCCAGATAGCGGAAGGCATCGCTCATCGTCATCGGAGCACACACCCTCAAATGGCAAGGGAGCGGAAGGCAACCTCATTAAGTGGGTGTTGTGGTCGAACGAGGATTCCTCCTCGAGAGAGCAGATGATCGTCTTCTACAAGTCGAGCTACTCCTGAGCTTCTTCGAGGCGGACGGGGATGGCCGTGTCGGCGGGGTTCGCGTGCACCTAGTAGAGGCGCTCCAAGCGAGCCTCGTCGAGAGCTCGTAGGCGACTCATCTCTGGCATGAAGACTTCACTGAGGACGTCCCAGCCGAATGGGCGGGCGGTGGTCCGGGAGACGGGTCCTCTTTGTCATCCGTGGCAGTGCTCTGGGCCCCTGCACCGTTGGATGGACCATCACAGCCGCCGTCGCCTTCCATGTATCTAGGGCTCGGCGGTAGCAGGTGGCGGCTGGGCGAGATGGGGGAGAGTGGGTGTGTCGGTTTTTAACTATGCTAAGTCGTCGTTGTGCCACTAACTCAGGGGAAGGGGGGGCGTCAGATCCGACGCGATCTCGATTTCTTGCGCCCCGGATTCACCCTCTGTGGGTAGGGACCGGCACGAAAGTGCAAATAATTAGGCATTGCTTGGCGCCGACACTCATTTAGAGTTGTCGGTGCAGGACGTTTTTGCCCGGCACCCCGAAGCCAGTTTGGGGACAGTTAGGGGCAGTGGCGGATTCAAGAATTATTAAAAGCTTGGGCAAACATGTATTTCAAGGCTAGTGTCTACTTTTTATCAGATTGCCGTCAAATTAGACTTGTCGGCCGGTCGGAAGTCTAGGCACGTGCCTAGACATAGGGACAGTTGGGTCTGCCTATTGTTAAGGGGACTTTGTGGTGGAGATGCTCTTACAACTATTGTATCCGTTCAGAAATAAATGATTCAGGCTCCGTTTGGCATCAAAGTATTTTTAAAGTATTGAGGGAATACTTTAGTTTCTGAAAAAACTGAAGTATTAAATACTTTGAGGTGTTTGGATCAACAAATAATACGGTTTCAACACTGAAGTATTCTCCAAAACTATGGTTTTTTTGAAGTATTTAAGAAAGAGGTCGAACCCTCTTTTTTTCTAAAAAAAAAGAAAATCTGAAGTATTGCTTTGCTAGGCACTAAAATACTACGGTATTGACATACTTCAGTTTTATAAAAACTACTCCCTCCGTTTCAAAATATAAGATGTTTTAGATTTGTGAATGAAATGTATCTAAACCTCTATTAGTGTCTAGGTTCATCTAGATTTGGAGTGAGTAGATACACTCTTTTCACAAAGCTAAACCATCTTATATTTTGAAACGGAGCGAGTAGACTGGTTTTAGTGTGTAGATACCGTGTAATCCGAATCAGTTATTTTCAGACGGTGAAGTGCAAACGAAGCAGCGGTTCTCACTGTCACTCCTTCGATCACCTAACAGAGATTTCTACTTCCGTTTTGTCCAGTAGTAACGCACTGTATTACGTGCGTACCAAGTGGCACTAGCTGCTAGCTACAGGAGGCACAGAACGAACGTGGCGGTATGCCGTATGCATCTCGGCACGGTGCTACGTATGAGCCTACGTATGCGCCTGCGTGATGTTCACTCGTTTTAAAAGCAGTGATGACTCGTGATCATCATACACGGGCACACTGATCACATGTTCACATCGCGGCCGTGAAGAAGCATCCTCCAAGCTAGTACGATCGAGCTGTTTGCTTATGGCACGGCTCCGCCCTGCGTCGCGATGGGATGGCCATGTCGCAGCGTACACCAAGTCAATCTGATCCATCGTGTGTGGCGGCAACTCCAAACTTGCATGAAAGGTCTAGGAGGCCCACCAAGCCCAACCAACGCTACGTCGGCCTGTTTTGGGGCCAGCGACTACTCAAGCAGGCGTCGACGGATACGGGTACGTACAATGTCTTTATAAGACAGTCTTATTTTATATATGCCACGTAATTATGATATAATGATAAAACTTGATGTATAATGGGTTTTTTTTTAGTCTTATCTCCAGCGACAGATATCCCTAAATCTGTGGTGAAATATCGTGCTAAGAGATCTAAGAAGAGACAAATGTCTTTTTTTATTTCTCTTTTCTCTAACTCAGCAATCATCTTAAGTGGCATTGTCAAGATAAGATCATTGTACGTACCCTAAGAGTTGTCTTGTTGGATCGCGGCGAACATGGCTCATTGTCCCATCTCCTTGCCCTGGCGTTCACCCCGATCATAGGTATGGCCGATCTCCAAACTCCTATGTGTCTACGTTCGGCAATGTCTTCGGCTATGTCTGAATCTGAGAATTCGGCTGCTCAACTGCTTTCACACATGGGCATGGTCAGTTATCCGACGGATTTACTCTGAATAGTCCGATTTTTCATCCGAAACGTCAGAGTTAATAGAGCACAAATAATAGTTAGTGAGTTTGTGAGTTCAACAGTTAAACATCAACACACTTACATAGTCATTTAACCGAACATAAAGTCCAAACTTATTAGAATATTGGGTTACTGAATCATAAGTCAGTGTTATTTTAGCTCATGTGTTTGCGTTATTCCATACGCATCGACTTATTTGTTCATGTGGTCCAGTTATATTTACTCATTCAAATCATGTTACAATTATTGAATCCATGAGTATTTTGTTAAACTTATTTTATCAATCAATTTTTGTTGTCGATCTACTTATGCATGTACCGATCCGATTACTTCCTTTTCCATCCCGGGTCCGTTCTGTTTCCATTCTAAATCCGTTGTGTAGTGTATCCGTATTCAAATCCTTAACCAGTTATTATCCGATCATGTCTGAATCCGCCAGGAAAATATGGTCTAGGATATGGAAGAGAGAAAATATGATCTGATCCGATCTGATTACTTCCCTATCTAATCCTAAATAATATTTGGATACCGATATCCAGGTGATATTACGCATACCATATCATATACTGTATACGGATATCAAGTTCAGATCTAGATATCCTTATCCGTCGAATTCACTCAAATCGGATATGGAGTCCCTAAAATAGATTTGGAAACGAATTCGGTGCAGAAATTATCCTATATGTTTGCATCCCTAGTCAAGCAAATTATTCGTTACAGTTTCCACTGCTTAGTAGGGGATAACCAACAAATGTGGCAAACTTTGGTTGAGCAGTATTTTAACATGTTCTCGATACATGATTCTTGGCTATGGCGACACCAAATTTTGTCGGTGCACCTAATTTTTGGTTACATTCAGTTCGTAAAAAGCTAGCTAACTTGGATTAGGATAGTTTTGCACGTCGATTCGTACTAGATCCGGTAGGGATGGACAACAGCTTCTCAGACGTTAGTTTATACATTAAAATAAACTGATATTGTTGGTGATTATATAGGGCGCTTTGAAACTATGATGAACAACCTTATAGCATATTTGGATGCTATTCATCATTCTATTTTTTACACACTTCATTGAAGGACTGAGGAACGACATTGGAGTTGTTGCCATGGTACAACGTCCTCTTGATCTGGATTTTGCCTTGCTCTAGCATTATTACAAGAAGACCTTACGAAAAGTGTCATACCGACTGTCTATTCTCATAAATATTGGGTACCCTCGTCATTTGCCAGACCAGTTATAGTTATCAGCAATCTTCTACCACAGACGCTAAGAGACTATAGAAAGGCTAAAGGGCCATGCTTTAAATGTGGTGAACATTGGGAAGGGAGCACACATGTCCAACTACAATGTAGGTCCATATTTTTGAAAAACTACTAGAGTTTATGGGTGCAGATGCTTTGGACATGACTAATGAACAAACTTGTCTTGATCAAGCTAATGACTCTGTGTGTAATTTCTCTCCAAGCTCTATCTGGTACGATCACTAACAAAGAAACCACACCATCTATGTTGCAGATACAAGCATGGGTGCAAGGTAATCTAGTATCTTTGTTAGTGGATTCCTGTAGCACTGCTCCGTTTATCAATAAAATATGCAATCATTAGTGCAAGGTATCAATCTTGTTTAGAATCCAGTAAGGGTTAAAGTGGCTGATGACAGGAAATTATCGTGTTAAGAGGAAATTCTCAACTATAGCTAGGTAGCACAACACTAATTTAGATATCTTGCAACGGATCGGCTATATAAACATAGTGAAAAGATAGAGATGTCGCCTAGAGGGGGTGAAGAGGCAATTTAAAAACTATTACGATTTTGACTTTAAAAATGCGGAATTAAACTAATATTTATTTTACAAGCACAAAACCTAAATAAGCTAGGCTCAACTAAGTGCACCAACACCAAGTTAAGCTAAACAAGATAGCACAAGATACAAAAATATAACACAAGAGATAAGCAAGATATAAGTACTTCAAACTTGATGGCTATCACAAGGAAATAAACTCGGGTATAGAGATAACCGAGACACACGAAGACGAGCATGTATTCCCGTATTCCCTTACAAGTAAGGTACGTCACACTAGAGAGGTGTGGGATCTCACGAAGGATTTCCCAACACCATGAAGGAGCACCTTCTTCTCCGAGGCTATCCCACGAAGGAATAGGCCCTTTCCTTACGACTAGTTTTTCCTCCACTCAAGAGATGGAAAGCTCCACAACCACTTCATGGATCCCACGAAGGGGAAAGCCCGATCCTCTTCACAATCTTCAACAAAGAGGTCACTGGAACCAACCGCCAAGCCAACTAGCAGGTCACCTTCCAAAAGTAACAAGCTCATGATCTCTCACTCGAACAAATTGTAATGGAAAACTCAACACGTGTGCAAGAATACAAAGCAAGAAAACCAAGGATGCTCAAACACTTCACTCTCTAATCCTACCAAAGAAACAAGTGATGGGGAGGAATTAGAGAGGAAGAGTAATGAATGAAGTCAACCAATGCCTCCAAGATCTAGATCCAAAGGGTTCCCCTCATATAGAGGTGGAATTGATTGATGGGGGTTGTAGATCTACATTTCTTCTTTCAAAACCCTCAAAAAGATGCAAGAATCATATGAAGAATGGAAGAGGAAGCAAGCTCAAAGGGTATAGCAATGGTGGTCAAAAACATGCTCAAGAATCCTCTTACAAAACAATGGTGAAGAAGCCCCCTTTTATAGGAAAGTTAAATATGACCGTCAGGGTCAAAACGTGTAGTCCGGCCAAGATCGGCGAAAATTCCGGCGCGTCGGGCTATACGTTGGAATAGATTGGCGAGAAGTCCGGTGCGCCAGTTTTCCTGCCGGAACATCCGGCACCGTGCCAAACAAGTCGGCGTCCCGCCGAACTGCTCCTCGGACTAGTTGTTCGGTAAAACCCGTTTAAACGGGCAGCAACTGGATGACCCGATGGGTAAACTGGTGCCAATGGTTTGCATGCCGGTTTTCAAGATAGAAAACAGTGCTGATGAAAACGGTGATAACTTTTGCGTCCAAACTCCGCTTTTAGCAAACTTGGGCTTTTTGAAAAGATAAGAACCGGTAAGATATGAATCCAATGAAGGGGAAATCCCAAGAAAGAGAAAGAGGTAAAATACGAAATAAGGGGAGGTATGATACCACCCTAAATTAAGAACTGGTAAAACCTCCAAACTCAAAAAACGCAATAGAAGATGCATACAAATTCCCTTTTTCAATGAACTTTGGCTTGTTGAAGAGCTAGCAACAAGATCACGAACTTCACACAGAGAAACGCCAAGAAGCAACAAGAAAAAGGGGATGCAAAGTATGCAATATTGATCTCCCTAAGATGATGTGATCATTTTGCCCAACCGAAATTCCCTCTTGATAGTGCGACTACTTATCCTATAACCCGGTCTCCCAATGACCACCTTGAGACAGGTAAAAGGAAAACCTAGCAAGGACATACATTTGCCTTGCGCATCCTGCTTGATCTTGGCGACAATGCTTCAAGATCCACTCAAGATGAAATGCTTCACTTGATCATTGTTGCTTTGTGAGGACTCATAATTTTCTCCCCCATACATAACTATAGGATATCTTTATTAAGGCAAACCTTCACATGTCCATTATCACCAAATGGATGGCATGCTTCAAGCATATGATATCCTTGAGATGCTTAACTTGAACTTGCCCTTCTCAACCTTTATGGCAATCACCACTTGACGTCATCCTCGCACGGGCTATATGAAAACTTCACTTTTGATGCATGCCCATGGAAAGGTAACTAACCCACATAGACAACACAAAGGCACATATATATAATGGGTTAGTTCATGACGCATAATTGACAAAGCTTAGCATACCACAAGATACCACGTGGTACATTATTTATGCTTCATGTGTTGACCAGCTTGAACCCAATCTCCACTCTTTGTATTGGTCAACCATTTATATTATCATGCCCTATCTAAATACCTTGAGGTACATAAAAACTATTCATTTGGTTGCATGATCTAAATCTTAGTCAATGATAGCTCAACTTGTGATACTATTGATGGCTGCAAGTGCACAAATGAATTGTAGCTAGTTTTGAAATAAGAGTATCGTACCCACAGATAGCTATTTGGTTAAGGTCTTTATGCCCCTCGTCACTTTCCACCAAAGGATACTTGTAAGCTGCCTTTGATCTCAAGTGAAGGGTGTTTGAAAGGTTTTTGGTTGTGTGCAGAAAAGTAACTAAAACAAGTAAAAGAAAGCAAGTAACAAGGTTGTGTGAGAACGTGGTTGAACTCAATAGGGCTAAAAACGTTCTCAGGGATGTAGGATACACCACTAGCATGATATTATTATTATTATTATTATTAATTAAGATAACATACTTCTTGTGTCATGGTATATGTGGAGAGAGCTCCATAATAAGATGTTCACTACAAGGCTCGTAGGAAGCCACTTTATTGAGCCAAGAATAAGGTCACCTCTAAATAACCACTTCGATGTCTGAGAGCAATCACCCATACAAACCACCGCAATTAAGGGTCTCCCCGTGGATACCATAATTAGTTTAGGGAGTCTCTCTTTATCCCCTTTGACCATGTAGGTTGCTAGTCGGCGCCAATTATCACGAAGCTCTCCGGGCACACTTCCAAACACGTCTAAAGGATTTCTCCCTCACTTTAATCCCAAAGGTAAATGATATGTGGCCGACTACACATACCATCTAAAGCGAGAGATCAAACATAAATCATAAATCTATCATAGACCGGCCAGTCATATGGACACAAGAATAGATCATCGTAATTGCAATTTCATAATATTTCTATGGTTTCACCATCTACCGAAGAACGAGGGAAAACTACTCACACGTGGAAGCAATGAACAACATCATCATAATCAAATGGATGGATATAAGTACGGGGATGAATCTAGTGTAAACCACAATTAAATCTGGAATTACAACAAGATCTAATAGATGAGAGATGGGGGTAGTAATGGTGATGGAGATGCAGCGGTTGATGATGAAGGGGATGATGCGATGTCCTCCAATGATCCGTGAAGCAGCAGAGATTTGCCCTTCTCCGAGTTCCTCCTTGAAATCCCTTTCTGATAAGATTGTTCGTGGTTTCTAGTGGCTATGAATGTTGGATCTCCTAGCTGTCTTCGCCAGGAGAAGGTAATTTACGAGGCATATGTGTTGCCACATAGTATGGTCTCCGCCCGTGCCACTGGTTGTTATCGCAGCAGATGATTCCCTCACGTTTGGTATTCTCCCAGGTGCGAAGGTAAATCAATAAAATGACTTTTATCACTTAAAAATACCATATTATAACATAATATGACAGTTCCAATTGATATGTTCACACGAGACTTAGTAATTATGTATCCTATTGAAACAAGGATAAAAAGGTGCACGCAAATGCAGTGAAATACAAAAATCCTATTCTATTTATGGAAAACTAAAAGGTAAATATGCTTCAATTTTGGACTCATCAACTCCCCCAAGCTAGAATCTCGCTCGTCCCCAAGAAAGAAGGTGGCTTATGGATAAGATCATCATGTTCATGAGGCATTACAATAAATGAGGCAGAAATTGAAACAGGAATACAACATCAGATGTAAAGTTTCTTCGGGGGTATTATCATACCCTTACACATCACATGACTTACAAGCTTCCACACCCTTTTAGTATCAATGAATTATAAGAAGCTTTTAGTGATTCAGCATATCATATAATCATAAATTTAAACTAACTGAGCACTTGATTTTAGTAATGAAGATTCATGATCATTCTTTTTCTTGTATCTTTCTTTTTGCCTTGGGATTCTTTTGATAGTTGTTCTTTTTATTTCTCTTCTTTTCTCTCTTCTTATATTTTTGTAAGTACAACCACTTGATCATGTTCACTACTTTTATGGATTTTAAAACTCGTGAGTATAATATGCTACCAAAATTCTTCTTATCATAGTTTACTCAATACTATTATTGGTGTGGAAGTCCCTAAAATCATGATAGTTGTATAAATATCATAACACTCAACCTAGTTCAATCATATAATATAATAATCATGAATCAAAAGATAACTTCAAATATGACAAAGTCTCGAAACTCAACGGATATAAATATTTTCTCTTGAATAAATATTCTCTTGAACAAATATCATGATAGTCGAACACGATGAACAAGTGAGGAATAAACAGTGCCGGTAACGACCACTGGTATGAGCGTGTCCGCCCATACTACCCGGTCGTACCGAATTACAAGAAAAAGGGCGCCGGGTTCTGCCTACTTAAGACCACTAGTACGGGCACGCCTGCCTATACGGCCCGCCCGTATCAGGTCGGAAAATAGCTCAAAAAATCAGAAAAAATAAGGAAAAGCAAAGAACAAGACGAAACAAACTAAAAGGATTCCAAAACAGCAAAAATTAAATAGCTAAAATATTGTTACCTCACTTTACTATACTCCTCGGCTAAGATTAAGGAGATTAGCTCCAGTGTGTCAACTTCTCCAACTCTATAGTGCTTCAAATGTTGCCCATTAACAATCCGGGATGAAGAAGAGGGTGTAGTATTTTTCAAATTTACCGCTCCCGAAGGGTATGCCTCTTCAACTTCATAAGGTCCTTCCCACCTGGATTTTAATTTACCTGTAAAAATCTTAAGCCTAGAGTTGTAGAGCAAAACTTTGTCTCTAGATTTAAATTCCTTATTCTCTAACTTTCTATCATGCCATTTCTTTACCTTTTCCTTGAATATCCCAGCATTTTCATAGGACTCATTTCTGAGTTCATCCAAAGCATGAATATCTAAGAGCCATTTCCCCTAGAGTTTTAAAATCAAAATTCATAGTTTTGATAGCCCAACGAGCCTTATGCTCAAGGTCTAATGGAAGATGACAGGTTTTACTGTAGACCATCTTGTAAATGGCGTAATTTTCCATTGGATTTTTGAAGGCTATGCGATACGACCATAACACATCATTAAGTTCATAGCCCAGTCCTTTCTTGACATGTTCACAATCTTCTGGAGTATGAATTTAATTTCCCGGTTAGACAATTCAACTTGTCCACTGATTTGTGGGTGATAAGGTGAGGCTGCTCGATGATCGTCTCCATATTTCTAAAGTACTTTGCTAAAAGTACCTTTCATAAAATGAGTTCCACCATCAGTAATCAAAACTCGAGATACTCCGAACCTGGGAAAGATGATGTCCTTGATCATTTTGATGAAAGTGGTTGCATCTGCATGAGAAGTGGGTATAGTCTCTACCCACTTAGTAACATAGTCAACAGCAACAATAATATGAGTATAACCGTTACAGGGGACAAAAAGGTCCCATAAAATCCATTCCCCATACATCAAATGGCTCTATTGCGAGATTATATTTCATAGACATTTCGTGTCTTCTGCCAATGTTACTCATACGTTGGAAAGCATCGCAATTCCTAATATATTCATGAGCATCTTTAACCTCCATTTATGCCCTAGCACTGATTGATTTCATGCGAAATTGCGGAGGTTTTCATGCTTCATGTATGAATTGTTCAGGTTCATGTTATATATGTAGGGATTTTGCTGTTAATTACGCGAACTGTTAACCGATATGAAAAATGATGTCTCATTTCTCTTCAATCCATACGAACAAACCATTTTTTCTTGGTATGGGGAGCATATTCAAAAAGGAATAAAGACATACAATAATTTTTGTTGTAAAGGAAGAAGCATATTATGCCTTACCAGCCATTCCATGAGCCTTTCTTAGAATTATTGTCTCCGCAAAACATTTCTCTTTGCAAAGCAGTTCATTGACCATATTCCCGCCACAACGCGCGGGGCATTCTTCTAGTTCCTAATATATTCATGAGCATCTTTAATCAAGGTAGTACAATCACCAGCATGATGTCCTCCATAAGTACTATCATGACAAGCCTTGAGAATGGCCCTCACCTCGTGGTCAGGTACACATTTCCTAATTATCCCATCAATACCGTGCATGTACAAGTAACGATTGTCCCGAAAGTAATGTTTGAAATCATTAAAGAATTTCTTTCGTTGATTGTAATACATTCCTTTTGGTAACTTACCTACAAGGAAGTTAGCATAATCTGCAAACCAAGGGTCGCGAGACTCTATAGTCGCAAGACATTATCCTGACAAAGATTCATTAATGGGAATGGGGTCTTCTATGATAGCTTCCATACGTGATAGATGATTGGCAATGGGATTATCCTTACCTCTCCTATCCACTATCTACAGGTCATATTCTTGGAGTAACAAGACCCATTTAATTAGATGAGGTTTATCATCTAATGACTGCAAGTGCACAGATCGTTTGTAGCTAGTTTCAAAATAAAGATATCGATCCCACACGGAGCAGGAGTCTGAAGTCTAATAACTCTTGAAAAAAATACTACAATAGAAATGCTAAATAAAGTTCTAAGTGACAAGATATAATGTGAGTATTGCGTAAAAAGGTGTTTTTGGGTTTTTGGTATAAGAGCAACAATAAGTAAAGTAAAACAACTGAACACAAAAAGTAAGTATCGCGTATGTAAAAGAGATTGGAACTGCAATAGGGAAAAAGGCGTTCTCAGGTAGTAGCGGATACACCTCTAGCATTATAAGGAACTAAGGTAAATATTATTATCATGAACATTCTCAACTGTGTATGTGTGGGAGGAACTCCGTATTTGGACAAATAGGCAGCAACCACTTCTCAGATCATCCTCATAACCACAACAGTCAGCAATCGACATCAATCGAATTACTGCGCTATTAAGGGACTTAATCCCGTAGGACGTATCCAATGGCATGGATAGTGTTCCGTGTGTTTCCTCGATTCCCAAGTTGATACGTAAGGAGTGCCAACAGCTTTATAGTCACTGTAAGTGCTAACACACCTTCGTTTACCAATAAGTAGTTCCCTCCATCAAGTCCCCATAAGAGGCAAATATTGAGAGGTCGACTTCTCCGAACATCAAGATGAAGACAATCTAACACATGGTCACACCGACAAATATCATAATAAACTTTATCTTATTTCAATATCATACTAGAGTTTCTCTATCTCCCCAAGAACTAATGATCTACTCAGACATGGAGGCAATCAACATCATGGCAATAACAATGGAATCTATCATAGATGAATAGTACTTGTATAAATCCACAACGAGCTGAAGGAAATATGCCCTGAGAGGCAATAATAAAGTTGTTATTATGTATTCCTTGTGTATGATAGATGTTTATTTTGCATGCTATAATTATATTGATTGGAAACGTCAATACATGTGTGTTTAATAAACAAATAAAAGGTTCCTAGTTATGCCTCTCTTATAGACTAGCTCGTTGATTAACAAGATGATCAAGGTTTCCTGATCATGGACATTGGATGTTGTTAATAACGAGGTCACAACATTTGTGAAATGATGTGATGAACATTCCTTCGAAGTATAGCATTACGATCAAAGTCATTATGTTTATATTGCTATAACATCATATGAAGTAATCTTAGTCCTTAGACCATGAGATCATGTTAATTGCTAACATCGGAAGAGTAACTTGATAACATTAAACGTCACGCCGTAAAAGGGTGACTATAAAGGTGAGTTCAGATACTCCGAAGATGTTATGTTGAGGCTCATAGCTCAAGAGTGGAACTTGTCAATCCCGATGACAGATAGATATACTCTGGGCCCTCTCGGTGATATCACATTGAGATAGCTTGCAAGAAAGTGATGTGATCACTAGAATGTTATATCACGGGAACGAGAAAAGAGTGCATGTCAGTAATGAGATGAAACTAGGTATTTAGATGCCGATGATCGAATCTCGGAAGTGTAATATATCGTGAGACAAAGGGATTAAGTTACTAGCATTAAAGGTTCTCACGATCACAGAAGTCATCGTTGAATGTGCGGGAGTCAGAATGGATCTCTAGGTCCCGCTTCTGATTATTGATTTGAGAGGAGTCTCAATCATGTCTGCATTATTCGCGAACCATAGGGTGACACACTTAAGGGTTGCCAAACACCATTTGGAGCACATATGTTTCAGACGAAAGAATTGCAAAGCGCTCGAATCATTTCGATGGAAACCAGAATTGTTTCGGGTGAAATTGCAGAAACTAGTTCTGCATTTGATATTGAAATGTTACAAGGAGTTTTATGTGAATGTTTGATAATTAAAGTAATTAACCAAATTCTGAATAAAATAAATATAAGAGTTTTATTAAATGAGAGTTGCATTAAATTTGGTGGAAATTTAATGCATGTGAGTGGAACTTTGAGTGGAGGCTAAATTGATGTGAGTGGAGCTTCCACCACATGAATGAGGAAGAGGTGGGGGCACCCCCCATGCGCGCCGACCATGGTAGGGGAGGAGCCCCCCTCTCCTATAAAAGGCCCCCCTCTCCTTCCTCACAAAGCACACCTCCTCGTGAAGGATCTCTCTCCCCCTCTAGATATATTCCCCATGGTCTCAGATTAGCGAGATACATGTTCCCGATGGCATTTTGTCTGGAAGGAGTTGATGCTTCCGCTGATTAGTTGGAGCGAGGAGGTGGAGGTTGTTCGGTGGCCTGAACGTGTGTGCGAGGATGGATGCGCTTCTGATTTTCGGCGCTAGGACTTCCACACGATCTTGAGATCGGCAAGCGTTCGACTACATCATCCATGAGTTCCAACTCGTTAACAAAGCTTTGTTGTCTTCAAGGGTAAGTTCTCCATGGATGTATATCCACCCATTGCTTGTATCTAGTAGATAGATCTTGGCGTATAGTTCCCATCGTAGGAAAAGTTTTGTTTTCTATGCTGCGAACCCAACAGTGGTATCAGAGCCTGATATATGCATAGGTGCTTTGCACGGATAGTACACATATGTTTATATGTGGGCGATGATGAACATGTTATTGCTTCTTTCATGTATTTTGGATATTGGTGGCATAGTAGGATGAAGCGGCCGGGACCAACCTTACATGTCATCGCACATGAGACCGGTTCCACGACTGACATGCAACTAGTTTTGCATAAGTGGCTGGCGGGTGTCTGTCTCTCCTACTATAGTCAATATCTGATTTACAATGAGTTGTTAATAACTTAGTTATCATCGTTGTGGTTCCATGTTCGTAGGTAAGACCGGTTCTGTCTTCGAAAGCCCTAAGCCACGTAAAACTTGCAATGGATAAATTAGAGGCGTCTAGTTTAGAGTGTTACTTGGCTAGTGTCATGATATGGTAATGTTGTAAGTTGATGTATGGTAGATACCCTTACAACACACTTAACGTGTAAGTTCCATAGACCTTGGCCTTACACACAAAGGAATGATAGAGATCATACCACGATGCATATGATGGTGATCAAATGCATGGACCATATTATCCCACTTTACACATATGATGTTCGCATCTTATATTGCTAGTTTGACGCTTTTAGTAGCATTGTAAGATGATCCCTCATTTAAATATCAAGATAAAATGTGTTCTTCCTTAAGTATGCACCATTCTATGGATCGTGTTTCGAGACATCACGTGATGATCGGGTGTACTCGATTCTACGCTTTCATACAACGGGTGTAAGACAATTTTACACACACGAGTACTAAGGTTCTTAGTTGGCGAGCCTAGCATGTACAGACATGGCCTCGGAACATGGACTGAAAGGTTAAGCATGAGTCATATAGTTGATATGATGCCCATATAGATGCTCACCTTTGAATCTACACAGTCTCACGTGATGATCGGACTTGGTGTAGTGGATTTGGTTCATGTAATCACCAAAAGGACACGAGGGATGTCGTTTTTGAGTGGGAGTTCATTAGTATTTTGGATTAGTTGAACTCAATCTATTATAAACTTAGTATAAATAAACTTTACAAATTCTGTTGTAGATGGCACCACCTGCTTTTAATTTCAACGTGTTCATGGAGAAAGAGAAACTTGCGGCAAATGGTAGCAACTTTACCAACTATGCCATGAATTTGAGGATTCTCCGCTCTTCTGCACAAAAGCAATATGTGCTAGAAGCGCCGCTAGGTCCCCCACCAGCTCCTGATACCCCCGAAGAGGAAAAGAATGTCTATCTGACTCGTCAGGAGGACCACAACTTAGTTCATTGCGGCATACTGTATGGGCTAGAGCCAGAACTTTGAAAGCGTTTCGAAAATGGCCATTCTTTTGATACTATGGGAGAATTGAAAATGATTTTCGATACCCATGCTACCATAGAGAGTTATAATGCTTCTAAAAAGTTCTTTAGCTGCATGATGGAGGAGAACAGCGCCATTAGTGAGCACGTACTTAAAATGTCTAGGTACGCCGATAAGCTTGTGTCCTTGGGAATAACGATTCCCATTGACCTAGGCATACATCAGGTTCTCCAATCTCTGCCACCTAGCTACAAGAGCTTCATGATGAACTATAACATGTAGGTCATGAAGAAGTCTCTTCCCGAGCTTCTGTCAATGCTTAAAACTGCAGAAGTGGAGATCAGGAAACAACATCAAGTGTTGATGATCAACAAGACCACCAGTTTCAAGAAAGACAAGAAAGGCAAACAGAAGGGAAAGAAGGGCGGCAAATCTATTGCCGCACCTGAAAAGAAATCCCGAGGTGGCCCTAAGTCTGATACCGAGTTCTACTATTGCAAGGGGACTGGCCATTGGAAGCGCAACTGCCCCAAGTATTTGGCGGACAAGAAGGCCGACAAGGCAAACAAAGGTATATGTGATATACATGTTATTGATGTGTACTTGACTAGTACTTGCAGTAGCACCTGGGTATTTGATACGGGATTGGTTGCTAATATATGTAACTCGATTCAAGGGCTACAGAACAAGCGACAGCTAGCAAGGGATGAGGTCACGATGTGGGTCGGCAATGGATCAAGAGTTGATGTGATCACCATCGGAACGCTGCCTCTCCATATGCTGTCGGGATTAGTGATAAATCTAAATAATTGTTATTTGATGCCTGCACTAAGCATGAATATTGTATCTGGATCATGTTTGATGTGAAGTGCTTATTCCTTTAAATTAGAAAATAATGGTTGTTCGATTTATATGAATAATATCTTTTATGGTCATGCACCTGTGATGAATGGTTTATTTCTGTTGGATCTCGACAATAGTATTACGCATATTCATAATGTTGATGCTAAAAGGATTAAACTTGATAATGATATATCTGCATATATGTGGAACTGCCGTCTAGGTCATATTAGCGTTAAACGCATAAAGAAACTCCATTCTGATGGACTTTTGGAATCACTTGATTTTGAATCATTTGATACATGTGAGCCATGCCTTATGGGCAAGATGGCTAGCACGCCGTTTTCCGGTTCAATGGGACGGGCGAAAGATTTATTGGAAATCATACATACTGATGTATGTGGACCAATGAGTGTGTCGGCGCGAGGTGGATATCGTTATTTTTTTACCTTAACAGATGATTTGAGTAGATACGGGTATATCTATTTGATGAAACATAAGTCTAAAACCTTTGAAAAGTTCAAAGAATTTCAGAATGAAGTGCAAAATCATCATAACAAAAAGATCAATTTTTTGAGGTCCGACCGTGGAGGAGAGTATATTAGTTACGAGTTTAGCACATATGAAAGATTGTGGAATAGTTTCACAACTCACGCCTGCCGGAACACCACAACGTAATGGTGTGTCGGAACATCATAATCGTACTTTATTGGATATGGTTCGATCTATGATGTCTCTGACTGACTTGCCACTGTCATTTTGGGGCTATGCATTGGAAACCGCTGCATTCACTTTAAATCGGGCACCATCTAAATCTGTTGAAATGACACCGTTTGAATTATGGTTTAGAAACAAACCTAAGTTGTCATTTCTTAAAGTTTGGGGATGCGATGTTTATGTGAAGAAACTTCAGCCGGATAAACTCGAACCCAAAGCAGAAAAATGCGTCTTCATAGGATACCCTAAAGAAACGATTGGGTGTACCTTCTATCATAGATCCTTGGGCAAGGTTTTTGTTGCCAAGAATGGATCCTTTCTCGAGAAAGAGTTTCTCACGAAAGGTGTGAGTAGTCGGAAGGTAGAAATCGAAGAGGTTATTGAACCTTCTCTTCATGAAATGGCGAGTGGCGCAGCACCGGAAATTGTTTCGGAGTTGACTTCACCTGATGAAGAGAGATCTAATGATAATAATCATGAAACTCCAAAAGAGGACACTACCGAACCTCGCAGGTCAAGCAGGACACGTGCAGCTCCTGAACTGTACGGAAATCCTTTTATAAATTTCATGATTGATGAAATAGATGACCCTGCAACGTATGAAGAAGCAATGACGAGCCCGGATTCCAACAAATGGCTAGAAGCCATGAAATCCGAGATGGAATCCATGTACGAAAACCAGGTTTGGACCTTGGTGGACTTACCTCACGATCGAAAGGCCGTTGAGAATAAATGGATTTTCAAAAGAAAAACTGATGTCGATGGTAATGTGACCATCTATAAAGCTCGACTTGTCGCAAAAGGGTTTCGATAAATTCAAGGAGTTTACTACGATGAGACATTCTCTCCCGTTGCGATGCTAAAGTCGGTTAGGATTATGTTAGCAATTGCTGCATATTTCGATTATGAAATATGGCATATGGATGTCAAAACTGCGTTCCTCAATGGTAATATTGAAGAAGAGTTGTATATGATACAACCTAAGGGTTTTGTCGATCCTAAGGACGCTGATAAGGTATGAAAGCTTCACCGATCCATCTATAGACTGAAATAAGCATCCCGGAGTTGGAATCTCCGCTTTGATGATGTGATCAAAGAGTTTGGATTTGTCCAAACTTATGGAGAGGCTTGTATTTACAAGAAAGTGAGTGGGAGCCATGTGGCATTTCTGATATTATATGTAGATGACATATTATTGATTGGAAATGATATAGATCTTTTAAACAGTGTTAAAAGTTATCTAAACAGCAAATTTTCGATGAAGGACCTTGGTGAAGCTTCATATATTTTAGGCATTAAAATCTATAGAGATAGATCAAGGCGCCTAATTGGGCTATCGCAAATTACATACCTTGATAAGATATTAAAGAAGTTTAATATGGACGGAAGTAAGAAGGGGTTCTTACCTATGTTGCAAGGCAAGACATTGAGTAAGACTCAAAGTCCGGCTACGGCGGAAGAAAGAGAGATAATGGATAAGATCCCCTATGCCTCAGCCATAGGCTCTATAATGTACGACATGCTATGTACAAGACCGGATGTGGCACATGCTATTAGTTTGACTAGTAGGTACCAATCTGATCCAAGTTCAGAACACTAGATCGCGGTCAAGAATATCCTTAAGTACGTAAGAAGAACTACGGATATGTTTCTTGTATACGGAGGTGAAGAAGAGTTGGTCGCTAAGTGTTATGTCGATGCTAGCTTTGACACCGATCCGGATGACTCTAAGTCTCAAACCGGATATGTATTTCTCTTGAATGGAGCAATAGTTAGTTGGAGGAGTTCCAAACAACCTGTGGTGGCTGGATCAACAACGATGGCGGAATATGTTGCTGCTTCAGAAGCAGCGCAGGAAGCGGTTTGGATGAAGGAGTTCATAACGGAACTAGGTGTGGTTCCTAGTGCATTGGACCCAATGGTGATCTATTGTGACAAAAATGGAGCCATAGCCAACACCAAGGAACCAAGGTCTCACAAGAATTCCAAGCATATTAAGCGCCGGTTTCACTCCATCCACGAGCATGTCAAGGATGGAGATATAAAGATTTGTAAAGTACACACGGACCTCAATGTAGCAGATCCGTTGACTAAAGTTCTCCCTAGGGCAAAACATGATCAACACCAGAACTCCATGGGTGTTAGATTTATCACTATGTGAACTAGATTATTGTCTCTAGTGCAAGTGGGAGACTGAAGGAAATATGCCCTGAGAGGCAATAATAAAGTTGTTATTATGTATTCCTTGTATATGATAGATGTTTATTTTGCATGCTATAATTGTATTGATTGGAAACGTCAATACATGTGTGTTTAAAAAAATAAAAGGTTCCTAGTTATGCCTCTCTTATAGACTAGCTCGTTGATTAACAAGATGATCAAGGTTTCCTGATCATGGACATTGGATGTTGACATTTGTGAAATGATGTGATGAACATTCATCCGAAGTATAGCATTACGATCAAAGTCATTATGTTTATATTGCTATAACATCATACGGAGTAATCTTAGTCCTTAGACCATGAGATCATGTTAATTGCTAACATCGGAAGAGTAACTTGATAACATCAAATGTCACACCATAAGAGGGTGACTATAAAGGTGGGTTCGGATACTCCAAAGATGTTATGTTGAGGCTCATGGATCAATAGTGGAATTTGTCAATCCCGATGGTGGATAGATATACTCTGGGCCCTCTCGGTGATATCACATTAAGATAGCTTGCAAGCAAGTGATGTGATCACTAGAATGTTATATCACAGGAACGAGAAAAGAGTGCATGTCAGTAACGAGATCAAACTATTTATTTAGATGCCGATGATCGAATCTCGTACATGTAATATATCGCGAGACATAGGGATTAAGTTACTAGCGTTAAAGGTTCTCCCGGTCACAGAAGTCATCGTTGAATGTGCATGAGTCAGAATGGATCTCCAGGTCCCGCTTCTGATTATTGATTTGAGAGGAGTCTCAATCATGTCTGCATTATCCGTGAACCATAGGGTGACACACTTAAGGGTTGCCAAACACCATTTGGAGCACATATCGGGCGAAATAATTGTAGAGCGCTGGAATCATTTCGATGGAAACCGGAATTGTTTTGGGTGAATTGCAGAAACTGGTTCTACATGTGATATTGAAATGTTACAAGGGGTTTTATGTGAATGTTTGTTAATTAAAGTAATTAACAAAATTATGAATAAAATAAATAAAAGCGTTTTATTAAATTTGGTGGAAATTTAATGCATGTGAGTGGAACTTTGAGTGGAGGCTAAATTGATGTGAGTGGAGCTTCCACCACATGAATGAGGGAGATGTGGGGGCACCCCCCATGGGCGCCGGCCAGGGGATGGGAGGAGCCCCCTCTCCTATAAAAGCCAGCCTCTCCTCCCTCAGGTTCGGCAATGGATCAAGAGTTGATGTGATCGCCATCGGAACACTGCCTCTCCATATGCCTTTGGGATTAGTGATAAATCTAAATTATTGTTATTTGGTGCCTGCACTAAGCATGAACATTGTATCCGGATCATGTTAGATGCGAAGTGCTTATTCCTTTAAATCAGAAAACAATGGTTGTTCGATTTATATGAATAATATCTTTCATGGTCATGCACCTGTGATGAATGGTTTATTTCTGTTGGATCTCGACAATAGTAGTATGCATATTCATAATGTTGATGCTAAAAGGATTAAACTTGATAATGATATATCTGCATATATGTGGCACTGCCGTGTAGGTCATATTAGCGTTAAACGCATGAAGAAACTCCATTCTGATGGACTTTTGGAATCACTTGATTTTGAATCATTTGATACATGTGAGCCATGCCTTATGGGCAAGATGACTAGAACGCTGTTTTCCGGTTCAATGGAACGGGCGACAGATTTATTGGAAATCATACATACTGATGTATGTGGACCAATGAGTGTGTCGGCGCGAGGTGGATATCGTTATTTTGTTACTTTCACAGATGATTTGAGTAGATACGGGTATATCTATTTGATGAAACATAAGTCTGAAACCTTTGAAAAGTTCAAAGAATTTCAGAATGAAGTGGAAAATCATCATAACAAAAAGATCAAATTTCTGCGGTCCGACCGTGGAGGAGAGTATCTTAGTTACGAGTTTAGCACACATATGAAAGACTGTGGAATAGTTTCGCACCTCACGCCTGCCGGAACACCACAACGTAATGGTGTGTCGGAATATCGTGATCGTACTTTATTTGATATGGTTCGATCTATGATTTCTCTGACTGACTTTCCACTGTCATTTTGGGGCTATGCACTAGAAACTGCTTCATTCATTTTAAATCGGGCACCATCTAAATCCATTGAAACGACACCGTTTGAATTATGGTTTGGAAACAAACCTAAGTTGTCATTTCTTAAAGTTTGGGGATGCGATGTTTATGTGAAGAAACATCAGTCAGATAAACTCGAAACCAAAGCAGAAAATGTGTCTTAATAGGATACCCTAAAGAAACGATTGGGTATACCTTCTATCAGATCCGAGGGCAAGGTTTTTGTTGCCAAGAATGGATCCTTTCTTGAGAAAGAGTTTCTCACGAAAGGTGTGAGTAGTCGGAAGGTAGAATTCGAAGAGGTTATTGAACCTTCTCTTCATGAAATGGCAAGTGGCGCAGCACCAGAAATTGTTTCTGAGTTGACTTCACCTGATGAAGAGAGAGCTAATGATAATAATCATGAAACTCTAAAAGAGGACACTACCGAATCTCGCAGGTCAAGCAGGACACGTGTAGCTCTTGAACTGTACGGAAACCCTGTTATAAATTTCATGATTGATGAAATAGATGACCCTGCGATGTATGAAAAAGCGATGACGAGCCTGGATTCCAACAAATGGCTAGAAGCCATGAAATCCGAGATGGAATCCATGTACGAAAACCAGGTTTGGACCTTGGTGGACTTACCTCATGATCGAAAGGCCGTTGCAAATAAATGGATTTTCAAAAGAAAAACTGATGTTGATGGTAATGTGACCATCTATAAAGCTCGACTTGTCGCAAAAGGGTTTCGACAAATTCAAGGAGTTTACTACGATGAGACATTCTCTCCCGTAGCGATGCTAAAGTCGGTTAGGATTATGTTAGCAATTGCTGCATATTTCGATTATGAAATATGGCAGATGGATGTTAAAACTGCGTTCCTCAATGGTAATATTGAAGAAGAGTTGTATATGATACAACCTAAGGGTTTTGTTGATCCTAAGGACACTGATAAGGTATGCAAGCTTCAGCGATCCATCTATGGACTGAGACAAGCATCCCGGAGTTGGAATCTCCGCTTTGATGAGGTGATCAAAGAGTTTGGATTTGTCCAAACTTATGGAGAGGCTTGTATTTATAAGAAAGTGAGTGGGAGCAATGTGGCATTTCTGATATTATATGTAGATGACATATTATTGATTGGAAATGATATAGATCTTTTAAACAGTGTTAAAAGTTATCTAAACAGCAAATTTTCGATGAAGGACCTTGGTGAAGCTTCATATATATTAGGCATTAAAATCTATAGAGATAGATCAAGGCGCCTAATTGGGCTATCAAAAAGTACATACCTTGATAAGATATTAAAGAAGTTTAATATGGACGGAAGTAAGAAGGGGTTCTTACCTATGTTGCAAGGCAAGACATTGAGTAAGACTCAAAGTCCGGCTATGACGGAAGAAAGAGAGATAATGGATAAAATCCCCTATGCCTCAGCCATAGGCTCTATAATGTACGACATGCTATGTACAAGATCGGTTGTGGCACATGCTATTAGTTTGACTAGTAGGTACCAATCTGATCCATGTTTAGAACACTAGATAGCAGTCAAGAATATCCTTAAGTACTTAAGAAGAACTAAGGATATGTTTCTTGTATACAGAGGTGAAAAAGAGCTGGTCGCTAAGTGTTATGTCGATGCTAGCTTTGACACCTATCTGGATGACTCTAAGTCTGAATCCGGATATGTATTTCTCTTGAACGGAGCAGCAGTTAGTTGGAGGAGTTCCAAACAACCTGTGGTGGCTGGATCAACAACGATGGCGGAATATGTTGCTGCTTCAGAAGCGGCGCAGGAAGCGATTTGGATGAAGGAGTTCATAACGGAACTAGGTGTGGTTCCTAGTGCATTGGACCCAATGGTGATCTATTGTGACAACAATGGAGCCATAGCCAACACCAAGGAACCAAGGTCTCACAAGAATTCCAAGCATATTAAGCGTCGGTTTCACTCCATCCGCGAGCATGTCAAGGATGGAGATATAAAGATTTGTAAAGTACACACGGACCTAAATGTAGCAGATTCGTTGACTAAAGTTCTCCCTAGGGCAAAACATGATCAACACCAGAACTCCATGGTGTTAGATTTCTCACTATGTGAACTAGATTATTGTCTCTAGTGCAAGTGGGAGACTGAAGGAAATGTGTCCTGAGAGGCAATAATAAAGTTGTTATTATGTATTCCTTGTATATGATAGATGTTTATTTTGCATGCTATAATTGTATTGATTGGAAATGTCAATACATGTGTGTTTAATAAACAAATAAAAGGTTCCTAGTTATGCCTCTCTTATAGACTAGCTCGTTGATTAATAAGATGATCAAGGTTTCCTGATCATGGACATTGGATGTTGACATTTGTGAAATGATGTGATGAACATTCATCCGAAGTATAGCATTACGATCAAAGTCATTATGTTTATAGTTCTATAACATCATACGGAGTAATCTTAGTTCTTAGACCATGAGATCATGTTAATTGCTAACATCGGAAGAGTAACTTCATAACATCAAATGTCACACCGTAAGTGGGTGACTATAAAGGTGGGTTCGGATACTCCGAAGATGTTATGTTGAGGCTCATAGACCAAGAGTGGAATTTGTCATTCCCGATGATGGATAGATATACTCTGGGCCCTCTCGGTGATATCACATTAAGATAGCTTGCAAGCAAGTGATGTGATCACTAGAATGTTATATCACGGGAACGAGAAAAGAGTGCATGTCGGTAACAAGATCAAACTAGATATTTAGATGTTGATGATCGAATCTCGTACATGTAATATATCGCGAGACAAAGGGATTAAGTTACTAGGCTTAAAGGTTCTCACGATCACAGAAGTCATCATTGAATGTGCGGGATTCAGAATGGATCTCCAGGTCCCGCTTCTGATTATTTATTTGAGAGGAGTCTCAATTATGTCTGCATTATTCGTGAACCGTAGTGACATGGGTATTCTCAATAGGCACTCGACTAAAGCCTACCTGGTACGGCTCGACGGAAGGCCCACTCGATGAATTGCCAAGGTCCATGATGCCTATGACGGTTGCAGTGGTATGAAGCCCATATGGAGACAGACTCCCAAACGCACAAGATAAGGAAACCTCAAGACTAGAGTTTGAATACAACTTGTAACCAACTTGTATTGGTACCTGAGACCTAGCCTCCCCATATATAAAGGCTAGGAGGGTCCAACGAGAAGGCAATCTCTCAATCGCGACTTCTATAATAGACAATATATCTAGACGCCGCATAGACAATAGATAGATCTACGATCTCCCATATGCCAGATCCAATCTGCGCATCCACCGCCATCGGCGACATTGTAATCCTTCGGATCATCATCAATCAAGAGCACACAAGCAGGAGTAGGGTCCTCTACGAGGCCTGAACCTGGGTAAAACTTGCATCCCTGTGTGCTTGTTTGCTAGCCGATCGAGACTTCCAGTGCATCCCAATTCCTCGAACCTAAGTCCATAACAATGGGCATTCATGAGTTAAACCCTCGTCAATTGGCCTCGTCTGTGGGAATCGGGAGCGCTGATGTTGCGATCTTAATAGCCTCATCACCAGAAATCTATGACCCATTGGTCTCAAGGAAACAAATCTACAGTGGCGGTCAGATCACACCAATCGATTCCTCTTCGCCGACACGCAGAGCTTCATAGTCAAGGACCATCAACATCGATTTGTCTCGTAAAGACAACTGGTATATACCTCATATTCGCCGCGTCATTGGGCTATCAAGCGCCAGCGAAATCAATGCGTGGCAACAATGAATTTAGCCAGAACAACCGTCGATTTAATGGGGCTCAAGTCCTGATGCAGCAATGAACGTATACCAACATAAATTTGCCACCTGCAATCAGCTTGGATCAAGGCTCATGTGCAAAGGCAGAAGAGAAAAACGCATCCATGCGACAACCTCGTGGGTCACGTCATCCGGGACATATTCCAATTCAGCTGGTTACAAAGAAAAAAAAAGCGGAAGAGCTGCATCAATAGGAGCTCGGCTAGCCATCCAACGGAAAAAGGAAAACGACAAGGGATCCATGTGGAGCTCATGTTTCGAGAAAGAAGAATTTGAGTCGGATCAGATCAGTTGAAAATAAAAATCTGACTCGAACCGTATCAGTTAGTGAAGAAAAAAAAGACATCGGTCAAGGTGCTAATAAAACTGGAGCTTGTACGCTTACATAGCTAATTTTCAAGAAGAAGGCAGTAAAATATTTATGCGAGTCAGTGATATACTACACCAGAAAAACACTGGGCTCTGTGGACAACTTGAAAAATAAATTCGACTTTGCCGTGGCCGCCAATGACTTCAACGACGGGCAACTCCACCACGTCGACTTCGTCCACCACACGACTCGCCGCTGTGTCGACTCCATGACTACCGTGGGACTCCGTCACACGCCCACTGTGCCGATCTTGACCACACGTTCGCCCCGACGACTCCGTTGATCGAGCTGACTCTATGCCCAGGGGCTGCATCGATTTCACCGCGCGGCCTGTTGCGGTCTTCAGCTGTGGCAACCACTGCGGTCTTCGGTTGCGGCAAAACGCTGCCGCCATCGGCTTTCGGAGACCCGCTGTCGCGTCGATTCCGGTCCGCCACATCGGCTCTCGAACGCTACCTCAACTACATCGACCACATTGACTCTACACACGGGGGCTCCGTTCACTCCGGCGACCCGCTATGGTCTTCGGTTGCAGCGATCCGCTCCAATATTTGATTCTGTCGTGTGACCCACTAAGGTCTTCGATTGTGGTGACCCACTACGGCCTTCGACTGCACCAACCCACTGCGGTCTTCGATTGCAATGACTTGCTACAATCTTTGACTCCATCACGCGACTTGCTGCGGTCTTCGGCTGCGGCGACGCGCTGCGGTCTTTGATTTCACCGACATGTTGTGTCTTCGACTCCGTCACGTGACTCGCTGTCGCGTTGACTACATTCGCGATTGCATCGACTTCAATCAAGGCGACTACTAATAAAGCTAAGTTTTCCTCTACTTAGAGCTGATTTTTTTTAACTCGCACTCGAAACATTCGGGGGCTGCGCCCTCTTCGAGTAACCTAATGTGCCATCGATTACACGCACTCGAGCACCTCATACGCGACAGCCTGAGTAGCTGATTCTGCCTGATTGTGGAATCCTTGAACTCCGAGTACCTCGGCAAGGTACTGAGACTAGGGTAATCAGGCTAACTAAAAGGCCTAGCATACAGTGCAAAAGTGTCGACTCGATTGGCACTAGAATTTTACTTTGCAAACCGACATGCAAATATTCTTTACAAGATACAAGTACTTCACAATTCTTAATGCTTTATGCAGCTTATAAGGATGTCAACTGCATCGAGATATTCTACCGGGTCCTCCAACAAGAGTCGACAAAACAACTGACTACCCCATACACTCAATACCCAAGTCGAGTTCCTCCTCAGATGGTTGCATGGCTTGATGCTACAAAGACGTGGTGCTAGCGACGCACCCGACAGAAGTGACTGTTTCGACTCCAACTGCATCGTCGATTTAAGCTCCCTATGCATGACACACTGACTCGATGCACTTCATGGGTCAGTGGTTTCTCCTCGCATGATTTTCGACTACCACTACAAGATACAAGACTCGAGTCTCTGTCCGAGTCTATGACTCCGCCAGACACTTGGGGGCTACTCCAAACTGGTGCACTGGTCACGCAGATCCTTGAGTGACACGCTCTGAATCCTCACTCGAATTCACGATTCGACTAAGGACTCGGGGGCTACTCCCATAGGGAGCGCTGGCTGCGCACCTGAAGAAATTTGTGAAGATATCCAAGCATTATAAAAATCCTTCACTCGAATCTACGATTCGATTGTGGACTTTGGGTTACTCCCATAGGGAGCGCTGAAAACATATTCGACTGAAACAAGCAAAAGACGACAGCAGTCGCAAAGTACTTATAGTCCCCACTCGAGTCTACGATTCGAATAGGCACTCAGGGGCTACTCCCATAGGGAGCGCTGGTTGCACACCCTATGATTATTTTTGCTCGTACATCGTACTGTGTGTTGATAATATCCACACTCGAATGCTATGGCGACTCTGCCTCATATTTTCCCTACAAAGAGATTGCGTCTCCTAGGCCACCCGGATCATCTCCGCGATGACAAAATTTCGGATGCCGCGCTTACAGCGTGAAGATAAGACCTGAATAAGGCCTGGCAACGCATCTGCTACGCTCTACCAAAAATAATCCGTACCTACAGGTACGATGAATATGCCTTGACGGACGCATCAAGTGCTCACACTTATACACTGGGATTCGAACTCTATAAGACCTCCACGGCATGAGTCGAATTACGCCAGCAATTTCCGAATTCGAGTCCGGGGACTCGAGTTTGAGTAGGTAGCGTTGTTTTTGCCCTAGAGCAATTAACTAGTCCCGGTCAATCGAGCGCACCAGGCAAGTTTACCATCATCCCTATGAACTACTACAAATTCGGCTGACCCGATGAACTTCCGGGCAAGTGCTTCGCACTCGATAGAATTGTCAACTCCGTCATCCTAATGCAAAGATCAAGACTTATGAGTCTCCATCTGAATCTATGATTCACATGGACACTCGGGGGCTACTGACATGGATATACCCAATAGGCACTCGACTACAGCCTACCTAGTACGACTAGACGGAAGGCCCACTCGACGAATTGCCAAGGTCCATGATGCCTATGACGGTTCGAGTGGTATGAAGCACATATGGAGACGGACTCCCAAATGCATAAGATAAGGAAACCTCAAGACTAGATTTTGAATACAACTTGTAACCAACTCGTATTGGTACCTGAGACCTAGCCTCCCATATATAAAGGCTAGGAGGGTCCAACGAGAAGGCAATCTCTCAATCGCGACTACTACAATAGACAATATATCTAAACACCGCAAAGACAATAGATAGATCTACGATCTCCCATACGCGAGATCCAATCTGCGCATCCACCGCCATCGGCGACATTATAATCCTTTGGATCATCATCAATCAAGATCAGACAAGCAGGAGTAGGGTCCTCTATGAGGCTTGAACCTGGGTAAACCTTGCGTCCCCGTGTGCTTGTTTGCTAGTCCATCGAGACTTCTAGTGCATCCCAATTCCTCGAATCTAAGTCCATAACAATGGGCATTGATGAGTTAAACCCTCGTCACGTAGGGTGACACACTTAAGGGTTGCCAAACACCATTTGGAGCACATATGTTTCGGGCGAAATAATTGCAAAGCACTGGAATCATTTCGATGGAAACCAGAATTGTTTCAGGTGAATTGCAGAAACTAGTTCTGCATGTGATATTAAAATGTTACAAGGGGTTTTATATGAATGTTTGTTAATTAAAGTAATTAACAAAATTCTGAATAAAATAAATAAAAGAGTTTTATTAACTGAGAGTTGCATTAAATTTGGTGGAAATTTAATGCATGTGAGTGGAACTTTGAGTGGAGGCTAAATTGATGTGAGTGGAGCTTCCACCACATGAATGAGGAAGAGGTGGGGGCACCCCCCGTGGGCACCGGTCATGGGTTGGGAGGAGCCCCCCTCTCCTTCCTCAGAAAGCACACCTCCTCGTGAAGGATCTCTCTCCCCCTCTAGATATATTCCCCATGGTCTCGGCTTAGCGAGATACATGTTCCCGGTGGCTTTTCGTTTGGAAGGAGTTGTTGCTTCCGCTGATTCACTGGAGCGAGGAGGTGGAGGTTGTTCGGTGGCCTGAACGTGTGTGCAAGGACGGATGCGCTGCTGATTTGCGGCGCTAGGACTTCCACACGATCTTGAGATCGTCAAGCGTTCGACTACATCATCCAGGAGTTCCAACTCATTAACAAAGCTTTGTTGTATTTGAGGGTAAGTTATCCATGGATGTATATCCACCCGTTGCTTGTATCTAGTTGATAGATCTTGGCGTATAGTTCCCATCATAGCAATTTTTTTATTTTCTATGCTGCGAACCCAACACGAGTATGAAAATTACAACAAGATCTAGACAAGATGTGGATGGGATGGATGGATATGGTGGTGATGCAGCGGTTGATGATGAAGATCAATGCCTTAGCCTCTCGGATCTGCGCAAGGCGAAGATGGATCCCCGGTGGACGAGCTCCCCCTCCAGATGCCTTCCGGAGGTGAGGTTTCAGCGATTTCTGGTTGTTCTTTATGTCGTCTCTCTGATCCAGTCGCACAGGGTGAAACTATTTGAGGAGGCGGTGGCGGCGAGAACTATACGACCGGATATTTTATTCCCGCCGTATAGTTGGTCGTTAAACCGTCTGTATGCCTTGATCGCCTCGGGTTTTCTTGTGGTATTATTGATATTTCCCGAATAAGCGATTTACATTGTTTTTGACTCCTTTTCTCCCAGTACAACAACTCCAAGAATTGTATCCATTGTATCCATCGTTTGTCCTGATCCTGGTAAAAATAGACATAAAATGTGCGCGTGAGCGCTGTAAAATACCAAGATCCTACATCTACAATGCAAAATAATAATATAAAACATGATGCAAATATACACTCGTCAACTTCCCCAAGCTTAGACTCTTGCTCGTCCTGAGCTAGTTAGCTTAATGGATGTGATCCTCATATTCATGAAGCTGAGTCGATAAAATAAATGAGGCAGTTGCATCATGTGTTTATCATATATGATACATAGGAATAAGTTCATGAATAGTACCTTACTCAAACCATCCGAATAATATTAGCAGGCTTCCACACCTTAGCATTTAACAGTTCACAAAAGATCACTCTCAATATGATGTAAAAGTATTATTTCAACCAAATGAGTTAGCGAGGTAGTCCCAAGTGTTTTAGGATTAACATATTCACTTGGGATTCAAAATCTCAAAATGTCTCTTTGTCATACTACAATATAGTGGTGAATGCCTATTTGCTCTTTGTACATGCACTATTTTTCCTTTTTCTCTTTTTCTTTATATATATATGCTCACACTTTTGTTTAAGTGATGTGCAAAGGAGCTAGCCATACATTCCACTTCATGTAGGAATTCAAAGTTTAACGATCTCAATTACCAAATTCCAATTATATATGAAGCAATCTTTATAGCTTGAATATTCTACCTTGTCTTGTTCTCACTCTAATTTGATTGCAGTCTTAATTTTCCTTTGTTCAAGGTTTATTTTTCAACTTAACTGATTAGATAATTTTTCTTTCTTTGTAAATCAAACCATGTACTTACAACATATTGACCAAATTATCTTTGTATGTTCCATTAATACCAATGGTGTGGAAGACTCCTATTGCTATCATCAAGTGCAAGTAAAATTATACTCAAGCCATTCATATATCTGATAGGACAAACACAAACTCAATATTGCTCCATATATGATAATAAACTCAGAATTTCATCAAAGGGATCGACTATTCCTGAAGGGAATTCTAATGATGCAAACTTTATTTCTAGTTTGAACTAATGCAAAACTAAAATAGTAATGTAAAACTTACAAGATAGATTACAAGGTCTTAAAGATCTCCCCAAGCTAGGAATCAAGCTAGGTGGGATCAAATAATCCCTTGCGACTATTTGATACCGTGATTATTGTAGATCACTGTGGCGCTATGGCATGTAACACCGCGGTGCGTAGCTTCTTGTTGGTATCTTCCAGAGCAGTGATGCGGTTGTAGCACCTGTGCAAATCATATTGCAAAGTGTCCACTTTATCTGCGAGTTTAGTCACCAATGGGAGAAGATCATCCTTCTTCTCTATCTCCTTGAGACGGTGATGGACTTTGACGCGATGGAGTATCTCCTGCTTCTGATATATCTCTAGTGCTCACACGTGGTCCTTGGTCCTGGGAGCAGCTTCTTCTTCCTCATCCATGATTGATGGATCGGGGAAGTGGAAACCGTTCCTCCACTTTTCTTGAGGCTTCACCCTCATACGAGCACCAATAGTAGGCTTCAAGAGTGGCACCGTCGCTCCATTGCTAGCACCTACACCAATATTAGGTAATTCCTTACGCTTGTGCAACCTGGGGTTTGTGGTGATGAACTTGACCGTCTCCAAATGCCCTTTTCCATGCGGCTTGTGACCTTCTCTCTCTTCTTGAGCTCTCTTCATTGTCGCCCAGTTGATCTCCGGTGGATCATAGACATCACGACAGATGTAGATGTCACTCACATCTCCATCGGAATCGTTGTTGTAGAAGCTTGGATCGACATACTCCTTGTACCCCGGGCTAAACGTCTCCACCTCCTCATTATCGTCCTCCATGGACGAGCTGCTAGAGCGGTCCCTGGAAGGAGCAATGAGACCCAGGGGTTTTCCACGGCCTGGGACAGGATAGCGCATTGCTAGATTGGTTCCTAGAGATTATGATTAAAGAGAGAGAGAGACAATTGCAGTATATAAGAGGGGCCAGAGGTCAGTAAAACCTTACGAGAAACAGCAAATTCACGCCAAAGAAAAGAATCTTAATGGAATAGGGAAAGAAATTGCGGATTTGGAGGAGTCCTGCCGCGTAACGACCAACTATACGGGCATGGCCCGTATAGCTCTCGCCGTATAGTTGGTTCCGGGCAGATATTTCCAAATATCTCGAGTCCAGGTCGATTAAGTTACTGACTTGGAACCGACAAAACCGGTTCTATTTTTTTAGATCAAAAACTAAAAGGAAAACGAAGAATGTCTTAGAGTTTAACAACCAACTATACGGCGGGGGGATTTTCTCCGACCGTATAATTGCGACCATATAGATCCAGACATCAAAAATCGAAATGACTGAGAGTTTGATGACCAACTATACGTCCGGAGAATTTTCTCTGGTCGTATTGTTCCGACCGTATAGATCCGGAAAAATTCACAAAGAGGATGTAGAAGGTTTAACGACCAACTATACCGCCGGAGATTTTTCTTTGGTCGTATAGTTGCAACCATATAGTTGGTAAAAACCTTCAGAAACTTCAGAAAAACACGAGGAATTCAAAGGCAAAAAAATTAGGAGTGAAATTTGTGAAAACAAATCACTTATTTGAGTAAGAACACTTACCTTGAACTTACCATTTACTTATTTGGGGATGACAATCTCCTCCAACAGCAAAGACTTCTTCTCTTTTGGAGGAATTGACCTTAGTTCATTTAATATTTCTCATAAACGAAAATCACCAGGACTAAAGTTCCTCTCAATTAGATTGGTGTCTTGCTGGGAAAATATGGACATTGCATCCAACATCTATCTTTCTTGCCTCTCATAATATGTAACTCAAATTCTTGAAGCAAAAGAATCCAACGGATCAGTCTTGGCTTATGGTTTTTCCTCTCAAGGAGTTCTTTTAAACCATTGCGATCCGTATGCACTCATACGTGTGCATCAACTATACAAGAATGAAATTTATCACAAGAGAAAAATACAGCAAAAATTTCCCTTTCTTCCTTATGATAATTCTTTTGAGCACTATAAAGAATTCTACTAGCATGATGTATAATATTAAATCAGCGACCTATATGTTGTCCCAGAGTTACTCCCACAGCATCATCAATAGCTTCACATATTAAGTCAAAAGTCATATCCTAGATAGGTGGTTTAATGATAGGAGCATGGAATAAAGCATATTTAAGTTTATCAAAGGCTACAAGACATTTGTCATTGAAATTAAATCTTACTCCCTTTTGTAGAAGGTTAGTCAAAGGTTTAGATATTCTAGAGAAATTCCTAATGAACCTTCTATAAAAACCCACATGCCCAAGGAAACTTCTTATACCTTTTATATCCCTAGGTCGTGGAATTCTCTCTGTGGCCTCAACCTTAGCTCTATCCACTTCAATTCCCCTACCTGATACTTTATGTCCAAGGACTATACCTTCCTTGACCAAAAAATAGCACTTCTCCTAGTTTAGAATGAGATTAGTTTCTTCGCAATGCTGCAAAACTCTTTTGAGATTATCCAAGAAACTAGTAAACGAAGTACCATAGATAGAAAAGTCATCCATAAATACTTCCATTATTAGTTCTATAAAATCCGCAAAAATAGCAGTCATGCATGTTTGAAAAGTAGTTGGAGCATTACATAAATCAAAAGGCATACGACGGTAAGCATGTAAACCATAAGGACTAATGAAAGTTGTTTTAAGTTGGTCATCAAGATGAACATCTTTTTGAGAAACCAGAGTATCCGTCCAAGTAGCATAAATGAGTGTGGTTTGCTAACCTTTCTAAGGTTTGATCTATGAATGGTAAAGGATAGTGATCTTTCCTAGTTTATTTATTCAATTTCCTGAAATCTATGCACATCCTATGTCCAACAATAGTTCTAGTAGGTACCAATTCATTGTTTTGATTAGGAACAACAGTAAAACCGCCCTTCTTAGGAACACAATGAACATGACTTACCCATTCACTTTCTTTTATAGGATAGATTATACTGCGTCCAATAGGCATACTATTTCTTTTCTTACCACTTCCTTTATTTCGGGCTTCAGGCTTCTATTAAACTCCGCAACTGGTTTAGTATCTTCCTCCATGAATATTCGATGGACGGTTATCATGGGACTAATGCCCTTAAAATCATACATTGAGTTCCCAAAGGCCTTGCGATGCTCCTTAAGTATTTTCATGGGTTCTTCTTCTTCTCCTGAAAGTTTAGCACTAATAATAACAGGAAATATATTTGTATCATCTAAAAATCTGTATTTAAGATTATCTGGTAGAGTCTTCAATTTTGGGGGTGGTAATTCCTCGTCCCGTCTCTTTTCTGGCTCTTCTAAAGCCTCATTAGTTGGAGGCCCTATAATGGGAAGTCAATCGAATTCACCTTCTAGTTCTTCTAGGGACTTGTCCTCCATAACTATTTCTTCATAATTTAAGTCTTCATTTATTTATTCTTTTTGATCACTAAAGAAGAGAGCTGCCATTTCCTCAATATTTTTGTTTTTCTCTTCTTCTTGTATTAGAGGTTTGTCTTTAAATTTGGAAAATTGGAATTCTTTTTCCGCTTCCCCAAGCTTAAGGACACAATCTCCTTTTTGAAATCAACTTTGGCACCTTCATAACTCAAAAAGTTTCTTCCAAATATAATTGGGCAAAGAGTGTCAACTGGCATATCAACAACTACAAAATCGATAGGAAAGTTTTTGTTGCCAATTGTGACAGTTGCATCTTCAACTACTCCCATAGGAATTCTAAGAGTTTTATTGGCTAACATGATTGTCAAATCAGTATTTTCAATTGTAGCAGGTTCTATTTCTTCTTTTATCTCTAAATAAAAATCATAAGATATAACATTAACTTCGGTGCCAAGATCGCATAAACCATAATGCGAGGTTTCCTTAAATATGCATGGAAGAATAGGCTTGCCCGCATCTTTTACCTTTGTTTTACCTTCAACCAATATGGAAGTCTCTTTATCAAGTTCAACTATTTTACAATGTGCATACATAGCCATAATTGCTTCCTTGGTTACCTCTTCATCTTTGGTTTCTTCTAGATGTTCCACAACTTCTGGCATACTTTCTTCTTCCTTCTTCTCCTGTACTGCTTTGACATGTTCATATTCAAAAAATATGCTTCTGTGCAGTGTTAGAAATATATCTCATATATTGGTTCTAGGGAGGCCAATGTTGCTTTAACTTCTTTCTTCTTCTCAGGTTCGGGTGGTGGATCATACTTGACCAAACCTCTTTTGGATCTTTGATGTGTTATGTAAAAGCTTTAACAAGTTGCAACATAAGATCTGAATCCAAATAAAGTCCTTAGATAATTCTTTAACATGGCCCTTTTTATTATAGTCATGAATACAATCATAATCTATTTCTATGCCTCCTTCGCTTCCTAGAAAAAAATTCCATGAAACTCTATAATTGCGAATTCTATTAAGTAAAGCCCAAGCTTTAATTATGGGAAGATTCATAAAGGCTCCTTCCGCGAAAGAGTCTAGTTCAATTTTATTAGGTTCAATTAAACCACCATAAAAGATATGAATTAAATACCATTCAGGCAAATCATGATGAGGACACAGATTAAGTAAATCATTAAATCTGATATAAGCTCTTACTAGTCCTTCGTTAGGACGGTTCCTCCAAGTCATTATAAGATGCCTGATTCCAAAAGATTTTGATAATGGGTAATATTTTTCTAGAAAGTCACATGCTAAATTATCGCAAGTAGTAGTGGCTTATGGGGGTAGAGATATACCATGAGAGAGTTGTACTAGTCAAAGTCTGAATAAAAAGTTTAACCCTTACCTCATTAGTAGTATATCCAGGTAATTGGAAAGTGCCACATATATCTTTGAAACATGCAATATGCTCATATGGATTGGGACCTTCTTCATCCCTAGTAAATTGCTTCTTGTGTAGAATACAAAGTAATAGAGGATTTATTTCAAACCCCCTTGTCTTCTTGTTGGAGTTGTCTTTTTATAAATATCATAGGGCTTCCCAAAGTGGCTAAGTGGGTTAGCACTAGTCATATGATCAATTTCCATCATGTTGGTGGAAACCTGTAACTCAAAACAAAACTTAGCAAGACAAAAATAAATAAGCAAAATACTAAAAGACCTACAATGCTTAGCTCCCCGGCAACAGCGCTAGAAAATAGCTTGATGACTACAAGTGCATAGATCATTTGTAGCTAGTTTCGAAATAAAGATATCGATCGCACAGGAAGCAGGAGTCTGGAGTCTAATAACTCTTGAAATAAATACTACAATAGAAATGCTAAATAAAGTTCTAAGTGACAAAAGATATAATGCGAGTATTGCGTAAAAATGTGTTTTTGGATTTTTGCTATATGAGCAACAATAAGTAAAGTAAAACAACTGAACATAGAAAGTAAGTATCGCGTATGTAAAAGAGATTGGAACTACAATAGGGAAAAGGGTGTTCTCGGGGAGTAGCGGATACACCTCTAGCATTATAAGGAACTAAGGTAAAGATTATTATCATGAATATTCTCAACTATGTATGTGTGAGAGGAACTCCGTATTTGGACAAATAGGGAGTAACCACTGCTCACATCATCCTCATAACCACAACAGTTAGCAATCGACATCAATCGAATTACTGCACTATTAAGGGGCTTAATCCCATAGGACATATCCCATGGCATGGATAGTGTTCCGTGAGTTTCCTCGGTTCCCAAGTTGATACGTAAGGAGTGCCAATAGCTTCATAGTCACTGTAAGTGCTAACACACCTCCGTCTACCAACAAGTAGTTCCCTCCATCAAGTCCCCATAAAAGGCAAATATTGAGAGGTCGACTTCTTCCAACATCAAGATGAAGACAATCTAACACTTGGTCACAGCGATGAATATCATAATAAACTTTATCTTATTTCAATATCATACTAGGGTTTCTCCATCTCCCTAAGAACTAATGATCTACTCAGATATGGAGGCAATCAACATCATGGCAATAACAATGGAATCAATCATAGATGAATAGTACTTGTATAAAACCACAACGAGTACGGAAATTACAACAAGATCTAGAAAAGATGTAGATGGGATGGATGGAGATGGTGGTGATGCAGCGGTTGATGATGAAAATCGATGCCTTAGCCTCCCGGATCTGCGTAGGGCAAAGATGGATCCCTGGTGGACGAGTTCCCCTTCCAGATGTCTTGTAGAGATGAGGTTTCGGCGATTTCTGGTTGTTCTGTATGTCGTTTCTCTAATCCAGTTGCACGGGGTGAAACTATTTGAGGAGGTGGTTGTAGAGCCAACTATACGGCGGGAACTATACGGCCGAAAATTTTATTCCCGCCGTATAGTTGGTCTCTGATCCAGTTTTCTTCTAGTATTATTGATATTTCCCAAATAAGCAATTTACGTTGTTTTTGACTCCTTTTCTTCCCAATACAACTTCTCCAAGAATTGTATCCGTTGTATCCATCGTATGTCCTGATCCTGGTGAAAATAGACATAAAATGTGCACGCGAGCGCTATAAAATACCAAGATCCTACATCTACAATGCAAAATAATAATATAAAACATGATGCAAATATGCACTCATCAGCATCTTTCTTAGCTAGAAGATGTCTCAAAGCCTAATGATCTGTATGAACTATTACTTTTGGATTGATAATGTAGTGTCTAAATTTATCACAAGCAAAAACCACAGCTAAAAATTCTTTTTTAGTTGTTGCATAATTTCTTTGATCCTCATAAAAAACTCGACTAGCATATTGAATGATGTTTAGGTTCGATCCATCTCTTTGTCCTAGAATAGCCCCAATAGCATAGTCACTAGCATCACACATAATTTCAAATGGCTCGTCCCAGTTTGGTGGTTGGATAACTGGTGCAGAAACTAGCGCTTTTTTCAACTATTCGAAGGAATCAATGCAATTTATATCAAAAGCAAAAAGGGTATCTTTATCGAGGAGACGACCTAAAAGGAGCAGCTATCTTAGCGAAATCCTTAATAAAACGCTAGAAACCAACGTGCCCAAGAAAGTTCTTTACCCCTTTTATGTCTTGCGTAGTTGGTAACTTTTCTAAAGTAACAAGGTTTGAACTATCAACCTCAATTCCTCTTTCAGAAACTGTATACCCCAAAACTATACCTTCTCTTACCATAAATCGGTAGTGCTCCCAATTGAGAACCATCTTGGCATGTCTGCACCGCTGTAAAACTCTATTAAGATTATAAAGGCATTTCTTAGGTTCCATACACAACAAAGTTGTCCATGAGAACTTCCGTTGAGCTTTCCACAAAACTGTCAAAGATTTTCAAAACACTCTTGAAAAGTAGTAGCTGTGTTACATAGACCAAAAGGCATTAGTCGATAAGCATAGGTTCCGTAAGGACAAGTGAAAGTAGTTTTTTCTTGGTCTTCAGGCTAAATAGTGATTTGAGAGTACCCCAATTAACTGTCAAGAAAACAGATGCGAGAATTACCAGACATCCTTTCCCTGATGCTATTCATGAGAGGTATTTGATTATGAATTTTATTGTTTCCTTATTTAACTTCCTAAAGTTTATACATATTGTATATCCTCTATTGTTATAGGCGGAATTAATTCATCCTTATCATTATTAATTATAGTTATACATCCTTCCCTACGTACACAATGAGTTGGCTTACCCATTTGCTATCTGAAATTGGATAGATAATACCACTATCCAACATATGTATAACTTATTTTCTTACTACCTCTTTTATTTTGGGATTCAACCTTTTTTGATTATCAACACATGGTTTAGCATCCTCAATCATAGGTATCTTATGAGTTACTATGTAAGGATCTATCCCTTTTATGTTGCTAAGAGTATATCCAAAAGCTTCACGCTATTTGACAAGTGCTTCTAATAATTTCTTATTTTCTTCAGGAGGGAGCTTATCATCTAAATTTACACTTACTGAAAGAATAGAGATGTCGCCTAGAGGTGGGTGAATAGGCAATTTCAAAACTATTACGGTTTTGTCTTGATAGAATGCGGAATTAAACTAACATTTATTTTACAAGCACAAAACCTAAATACACTAGGCTCAACTAAGTGCACCAACAAAAAGTTAAGCTAAGCAAGATAGCACAAGATAAATATACCACAAGTGATAGGCAAGATATAAGTACTTCAAGCTCTATGGCTATCACAAGAAAATTAAGCTCGGGTATAGAGATAGCCGAGGCACGCAGAGACGAAGATGTATTCCCATGTTACCTTACAAGTAAGGTACGCCACGTTGGAGAGGTGTGGGATTCCACGAAGGATTTCCTAACACCACGAAGTCTTACCTTATTCTCTGAATATATCCCATGAAGCAATAGGCTATTTCCTTATGGCTAGCTTTTCCTCCACTCCGGAGATGGCAAACTCCACAACAACTTCACAAGCTCCACGAAGGAGAAGCACGGGTCTCTTCACAATCTTCCATGAAGAGGACAACGCGGCCCCAACCGCCAAGCCAACTAGGAGGTCACCCTCCAAGAGCAACAAGCTCATGGTCTCTCACTTGAAAAAATCTTAATGGAGAGCTCAACACTTTATGCAAGAATGCAAAGCAAGAACACCAAGGGTGTTCAACCCTCACTCTCAAATACCACCAAAGCAACAAGTGATAGGGAGGAATTAGAGAGGAAGAACAATGGTGGAAGTCAACCAATGACTACAAGATCTGCATCCAAAATGGGTTCCCGTCACTTAGAGGAGGAATTGATTGGTGGGGATTGTAGATCTAGATCTCCTCTTCCAAAGCCTCAAAAAGATGCAAGAATCATAGGAGGGAAGGGGAGGAAGCAAGCTCAAGAGGTTCAACAATGGAGGTCAATTTCGTGGTCAAGAACACCTAAAAACGTTGGGGGAAGAACCCCGTTTTATAGGGGAAAGAAAATATGGTCGTTGGGAGAAATCTGCACGAACCCGGTTTGATGTTTGGTTGAACCGACCCAAAAACTAGACGGTCCGGTATAAGGCTCGGTTTGAACCTGGTTGAATCCCGGTTTGAACCCGGTTGAACTGGATCTAAACTAGGAAGGGTTACAGAATGTAATCCATGTTAGACTCAGTTGCGAAACTAGGAATCCCGGTATGAATCCCGCTTGAACCGGATCTGAAATAGACTTCACGAAAAACGCAATAACTTTTGCATCTGGACTCCGATTTTGATGATCTTAGGCTTGTTTTGACGAGGAAAACAAGCTCTAAAAGATGGTGAAAAGAAACATCATAGTACAAAAAAGGAGGATAGAGCCAAATGAAGAAAGGTATGAAGCTTCCCTATAAAAAGAACTGGTAAAACCTTCAAACTCTAAAACGCCATAGAAGATGCATATGAATTCCGTTTTCGATGAACTTCAAGAAGCAACAAAATAGGAAGTTGCAAAGTATGCAAAGGATTGAGCTCCGTACGACGATGTGATCAACTTACCCAACCGAAAGCTCCTCTTGATAGTGCGGCTATCTATCCTATAACCCTATCTCCCAACAACCACCTTGAGACCAGTAAAAGGAAAACCTAGCAAGGCCATACCTTTGCTTTGTGCATACTACTTGATATTGATGACAACGCTTCAAGATCCATCCAAGCCGGAATGCATAACTTGATCATTGTTGCTTCGTGAAGACTCATAATTTGCTCCCGCATACACCACTATGGGTTTGCTTCATTAAGATACGTCTTCACATGTACATTATCACCAATATGGATGGCAAGCTTCAAGCAGATGATCTTCTCGAGATGCTTATCTTGAACTTTCCCTTCTCAACCTTGATGATGATCACCACTTTATGTCATCCTCCTATGGGCTATATGAGATCTTCACTTTTGAAGCATGCCCATGGAAAGATACCTATCCCATATAGAAAACGCAAAGGCACATATATAATGGGTTAGTTCATGATGCATAAATGACAAGGCTTACCATACCACAAGATCCATGTGGTACATTCTTTATGCTTCATGTGTTGACCAACTTGAAATCACTCTTCACTCTTTGTATTGGTCAACCAAGTATCTTCTAATGCTCCATGTCAATATCTTGAGGTAGATAAGGAACTCTTCATTTGATTACATGCTTTAAATCTTAGTCAACCATAGCTCAACTAATGAGGCTATCATGACACCGACTTAGAGCCATATTTTGAATTTTTCTGTTGAGATCACACTCTTAAGATCTCTATGATCATATCATATTCTTCTTCAACTTGATGATCTTGATGCTAATACTCAAGGTATATCTTTATCTTCATGGCATCTATACTTGAATCCAAAACATGGACTACAAGCATGACCTATGGAATATTCCTTCATATAAAACTCCATGAAAAAATTAGTCCATAGGGATTGTCATTAATCACCAAAACCACATATAGGGGCAATTACCCTTTCACTTACCTTCCTTATCTAAGAATTCATACATGAGCCCTAGAGGGAGAGGTTTTAAAATGAGAGGTGGTGGATCCTCATACCCTTTTCTTTCAAGTTCTTCAAATTCGTCTCTAAGGAAAGTCTCAATTTTTGGTGCAGTGTTGAGGATATTATCCAAATCTTCTTTTGCAAAGTTGTTTGAGAGTGAACCATTACCTGTCAAACTCCTCTCCAACTCAGATTGTGGAGTACCAAAGTAGATCGCTGCCAATTCTTCAGTAGTTCTCTCCTCTTTAATTTCAACTTTCTTTTCATAAGGCAAATTTGTAAATTGGATGCAATTAATTTCTAAAACTTCTTCCCCAAACTATAAGGACAAAACTTGTTACTTGTTATCAATATCAATGTTCATAGAGCTGTAAAAATGGTTACCAAAAATGACCAGGAAAAAGGAGTTCAAAGGACTTTCAATGATATGAAAATCAATTGGGTACACAAAAGCTCCTACAAAAACGCATGCATTGCAAAGTATCCCATGAGTCTGCTGCAAAGTTTGGTTAGAAAGCATAAAAGTAAATTTTGACGGTTCAAGGTCTGGTTCATCAAGATGGCATCGTAACTCTTCATATATTGTGTAAGGCATAATGTTAATGGAATAGCGTAAGTCACAAAACCCTACATAAGTAGTTCCCTCTAAACAAAAAGGGATTTTTTTTGACTTCTTTTTGTACCATCAAACTTGCCTCTTATCATTTCAGAAGACTCTTTACTCACTACCATTACTTTATCCTCGAACACCTTAGGTTCCAGAAGTTATTTTACTATCCCAATGTTCTTTTTAATCGTTCCCAGGTCCTCAGTTAACCTCCCTATCCTTTTATTTATTTCACCCTTACTTTCTATTATTTTTGTGACAATAGTTTCCTCCTCGTCTAACATTTTTTATGCATTTGCGAGTATTTGTCCCTGTGGCAAGTTTTAGGGGCTTCCCCTCCACAGGCGGTGTGTAGCATTCCCATTCTTTTGGGATATGCAAATATTCAACATAAGTTTTAACAATTTGAACAATCATATGAGGGTCAAGGTTGAAATTTCCAAGCAGTTTTCTACTTTACCTGAAGCTAGAAATCTTCTCAAACAATTATACTCTATAGGATTTTTTTATTAAGTTCCGCTCCACAATAAGCTTTCTCTATCCTATGAACTGTGTCTAGCAAATTACAGGCTCTTTCAACACTCAGTAAATAACCCATTGGTAAGGGAGTCGAGCTCATTATTATTATTATTATTCAAATCTATGTAGAACGTATGTATTACCAACCAAGGTGGGAAGTTGTGGTGGGGGCAGCGATCGAGCAATCCTCTAAACTTTGTGTATCCTTTATGCAAGCTTTCTTCAGGTTTACCTTTAAAATTTGTGATCATGCGTATCCCTCCAAGAGTTTTCATCCTGGGAAAGAAATCAACTAGGAACGAAGAGGCTAAGCTCTCCTAGGAATTAGTAATATTTTAAGGACTTTTAATATACCAAGAACGGGCTTCATCAATCAGAGTTTGAATAAAAAGAGAAGATTTAACCTTATCCTCAGTCAGTATATTAAGACGAAAAGTCCCATAAGTATCTTCAAAGAACACTATATGCTCATACGGATATTCCGTACAATTCCCTGCAAACTTTTTAGCATTCAAAAGATCCAAAATGATGGGTTAATATCATACCCTCTCGAGTTATTGGATTTTAAATAAGCGTCCATGGGTGGGCCAGAATTATTTACAGCCTCCAGATGGATTATATGTTGGTACTCACCCATGGTGTTTACCTAAAACTAGTAAACAACTTTAGTAAACCAATAGTTGAATAACCAACTAAGAACGAAGACCAAAAGCGCTTAGCTCCCCGACAACGGTGCCAAAATAGCTTGATGGCTACAAGTGCACGGATCAATTGTAGGTAGTTTCGAAATAAGAGTATCGTTCCCACATAGAGCTATTTGGTTAACGTCTTTATGCCCCTCGTCACTTTCCACCAAAGGATACTTGTAAGCTGCCTTTGAGCTCAAGTAAAGGGTGTTTGAAAGGTTTTTGGTTGTGTGTAGAAAAGTAATTAAAACAAGTAAAAGAAAGTAGTAACAAGGTTATGTGAAAACATGGTTGAACTCAATAGGGCTAAAAACTTCTCAGGGATGTAGGATACACCACTAGCATGATATTATTATTATTAATTATGATAACTTACTTATTGTGTGATGATATGTATGGAGAGAGATCCATAATAAAATGTTCACTTCAAGGCTCGTTGGAAGCTACTTTGTTGAGCCAAGAATGAGGTGACCTCTAAATAACCAGTACGATGTCTCAGAGCAATTACCCATACAAACCACCGCAATTAAGGGTCTCCCCGTGGATATTGTAATTAGCTTAGGGAGTCTCTCTTTATCCTCCTTTGGCCGTGTAGGTTGCTAGCCGGCGCCAATTCTCACGAAGCTCTCTGGGCACACTTCCAAAGATGTCCAAATGATTTCTCCCTCACTTTAGTCTCGAAGGAAAATGATATGTGGCCGACTACACATACGATCTAAAGAGAGAGATCAAACACAAATCATAAATATACCATAGACCGGCCAGTCATATGGACACAAGAATAGATCATCTTTATTGCAATTTCATATTAGTGCTAGGGTTTCACCGTCTCCACAAGGACGAGGGAAAACTACTCACACATGGAAGCAATCAACAACATCATCATAATCAAATGGATGGATAAAAGTATGGGGATAAATCTAGTGCAAACCACAATTGAATCTAGAATTACAATAAGATCTAATAGATGAGAGATGGGGGTAGTAATGGTGATGGAGATGCAGCGGTTGATGATGAAGGGGATGATGCGATATCCTCCTATGATCCGTGAAGCGGCAAGGATTTTCCCTTCTCCAAGTTCCTCGTTCAGATCACATTATGATTTGGTTTTTCATGGTTTCTGGTGGCTATGAATGTCGGATCTCCTCGCCATCTTTGCCCGGAGAAGGTATTTGACGAGGCAGATGCACTACCACGTGGTACAGGCGGGCTCCACCCATACCACTGGTCGCTATCGTGGCAGATGCTTCCCTCACGTTTGGTATTCTCCCAGGTGCGAAGGTAAATCAATAAAATGACTTTTATCACTTAAAAATATCATATTATAACATAATATGATAGTTCCAATTGATATGTTCACAAGAGACTTAGTAATTCGGGATCCTGTTGAAACAAGGATAAAAAGGTGCATGCAAACACAGTGAAATACAAAAATCCAATTCTATTATGCAAAAACCAAAGGTAAATATGCTTCAATTTTGGACTCATCAACTATCATGACACCGACTCAGAGCCAAATACTGAATTATTTTATTGAAATCAAACTCTTAAGATCTTGATCATCCATTGCTTAACACTTAAGCTAGAGCATGGCTAAATTGAGTTCCACACAAGAACTCCATCTCAATTTCTACTTTTTGATAATATCATATTCTTGTCTTCAAATCTATGATCTTGATGCCAATACTCAAGGTATATATTTATCTTCAAGTCATCCATACTTGAATACAACACATGGACTAGAAGCATGACCTATGGAATATTCCTTCATATAAAACTCAATGAGAACATTAGTCCATAGGAATTGTCATTAATTACCAAAACCACACATAGGGGCAATGTACCCTTACACATAGTCCCATGAATATTGATTGGCCTACCAAACATCTAAAAAATATTGTTGAGGATTAAATGTTTATTTGCAAGGCATGGGTGCTACTGCTATTAGTTCCATACAATTTCTATTGAACAGTTACCATTGTTGCACAAGAAAGGGGATTTTGAATAGATTTTGATTATTCGGCAAGAAGATGTGAATGGCAAATCCTCTGATGACATTCCTAAAGAAGTGCAATTGATATTACAACATTACATTGATGTATTTGCAGAACTTGTAGGTTTGCCACCTAGAAGGGCATGCGACCATCACATTCCTCTAATTGATGGGGCCACAACTAGTACAAATTCATCCTTAATTATAGCCATTCTTAAGTATTTAAAGATGAAATTGAAAACAAGTGACTGAATTATTGAAAGGTGGTGTTATTCAAGCTAGCGAAAGTGATTTTGCGCTGGCTATTTGGTGTAGAAAAATGACTTAGCATGGTATGTGTGTGTATTGACTACTGCTAGCTCAATGTTCTCATAGTTCCTAGGAAATTTCCAATACCCATCATTGATGAATTAATGGATGAGTTGACTAGATCCTACTGGTTTTATAAATTGGATTTGAGAGCTGGCTATCACCAGATTCGGGTTTCACCTTGGGAAGAACATAAAACAACTTTCTTCACTCATTTTGGCTAGTATGAGTATAAGGTGATGTATTTTGGCTTGTCTGGTGCACCAACTACCTTTCAAGGAGCAATGAATAGTACCTTCAACCCGTGCTTAGAAAATATGCATTTTTTCCTCCGATGACATTCTAGTGTGCAGTCCAACTCTATAAAAACACTTACAACATTTGTCTTCTTTGTTATCTCTTATGCGCAAAGATCGGTGGAATATTAAAATGTCCAAATGTTCCTTTGAATACAAAAGTATGACTTATTTAGGTTATGTGGTGGGCAGAGATGGGATATCAACTAATCCCTCTAAGGTTAATGACATTCAGAAATGATAAGAGCCTGAAAATGTGAAAGAGTTAAGGGGTTTCTTGGGTTTAGCAGGATATTACATGAAGTTTTTCAGACATTGTTGGGTCATTTCTAGAGCTCTCACTCAATTGTTGAAAAATCATGTTGTTTTTCGGTGGAGTTCACAAGCTGATGAGGCATTTCAGTTGTTAAAATCAGCCTTGGTGTCTCACCCTGGCTATTCCTGATTTCTCCAAGGGTTTTATTATGGAAACTAATGCTTGTGAAAGTGCTATAGGTGCAGTCTTGCATCAACAAGGGCACCCTATTGCATTACCTTTGGGCACTCAAACCAGTGGTTTATGCACATATGAAAAATAATATTTTGCAATACTCATGGCAGTACATCATTGGAAATCATATATGCAATATGAAGAATTTATTATCACCATAAACCAAGGGACCTTGATTCATTTGGAAGAGCAATGAATCAATACTCGTTGGAAGAAAAAATATTTCTACAAACTTTTAGGCCTTTGTTACAAGATTGTTTACATGCATGGAAAAGAGAATGCAACTACTAATGCTTCATCTAGGAAGGTTCATGTGTCAATAGAAACAGTAGCAGCATTAATAGTGTGTCATCTTGTTTTGATTGAGAAAGTAATATTGGGTTATTCTAAGTATGCTAAAGCAAAGAAATTATTGGCATCTCTGGCATTGGATGATAAGGCTAAATCTGTGTTTAGTTTGGAGAAAGGAGTTATTAAACACAAGGGTAGAATTTGGCTTGGTCATAATTTGCCTTGGTAGAGGATTTTGTTTGTAGCTCTTCATATCAGTGCTTTGGGGGAATTCTCATTCTTCTATTACTTATAAGAGGATTAAGAGATTACTTGCTTGGTCTAGCATGAATCAGAAAATTAAACAGTGGGTGCAAACTTGTCACATCCGTCAGCAGGCTAAGCTAGAGAGAATTAAATATCCTGGATGCTACAACCTTTGTACCCTTTAAACCTTGGCAACACATTGTTATGGATTTTGTTGAAGGACTTCCACAATCTAGTGAATTTAACTGCTTGTTAGTGGTGGTTGACCGTTTCTCCATATATAGGTATTTTATTGCAATGCCTCATCCTTATATAGCTGTAAAATATTCTAAGTTGTTTGTGGACAACATCTTTAAATCACATGAACCACAACACTAGGGCCCCAAATCTCTAGGAATTTGTATTATACCTATAATATATAATCTTGGTTGGCTGAAAAACATCTAGTTCATGATTTTCTTCGACAACTTTAGTTTCAAGCACAAAAAATTGTGAAAAATAAACTAGATAAAAACCACATGTTGGTGACACAGTATTCTTGAAGCTAGCAACCGTACGTTCAGTCTTCTATTACCCCATGTGCTAGTCAAAAGTTGTTCTCTATATTTTTTTGGTCCATTTCAAGTGATCAAGAAAGTGAGTGACATGGCCTATCAAATTGATTTTCCTCAAGGATCGTCGGTGCACCTAGTATTTCATGTCTCACTCCTTCGACCAGCACTCTCAGAAGGTACTCCGGTTTATCCAAAACTTCCTAATGAAACCGATGAGTTGGGTTTTCCTCTCAAGATCTTCTCGCGGCATTGGCGCAAGAATTCGAGCAAAGTGATTGAGCCGGTACTAATGAAGTGGCCTATTGGAATAGCTAATTCCACGACTTGGGAGGATTTTGCGGAGCTACAAAGCCGCTTCCTAGCTGCCCCAGCTAGGGGACAAACTGGTCCAAGGAGAAGGAGGTGTCGGGGTACCTATCCATCATAAGGGCTACAGTTATGCCAATGCAAGAAAGTCCTAGGAGGCCATCAAGCCCAACCAGCGCTATGTCGGCCTGCTTTGGGGTAAGTGACAACTTAAGTAGTTGTCGACGGTTATAAGAGCTATTTTGTTAGATCATGATGAACCCAGATCCTGGCTCCATCTTCCTTGGTTACTTTCCTCATTCTCCTCTTGAACTTGAATCCAAATTTGTATCCAGATATTCATGAGTCTAATCTTTGAATCGAGAGGAAGCTTATGGATAGTCATGCCTAAATGTAGTCCATATGATCCGTCCAACATGATCTGCTCGAGTAGTTGTTTTTACAGGACCGAACAGGATCTAGTTAGGGCATCTCCAACGGGCCGACCCATTCGACCATTCATTGTCCAAACATGTTCGCGCGGACAAGGGGGTCATCCTAGCAGGGCTACCCATTCGACCATAGTGACACGGGTCGGTCCACGACGACCCATTCCCAACCCAAATTTGTGCTGGTTTGCGTTGGTCCGGATAGCCTGTTTGTCTGCGTGTGTCATCTCCTTGTCCTCTCCTGGCCCGCCAGTCAATGGGTGAAAACTCCCATTCCCCCAAAATTGACCTCAACCCCTCCCACTTCCCACCAAAATCAAAATCAGTTGGTGCCAAAACCTCCTAGCCTATGATGGAGGATGCCCACACCACCACTGTTGTCGACCCAGTCCCAGCCACAACCACCAAACGTTTGTCAAAGCTGTCGTGGGAATGACCACGGCAGTTGTAGCGATTGGTAGGATTTGGGGAAAGAGTGGGCAACCATCTGCGAAGCGAGATGAGGGCAAAGACAAAGGGATTTACCCAGGTTTGGACCCCATAGGGTAAAGACCTACTCCTTCTAGATTGTATTATCGGGTGAATACAATGATGGCGTTTTCGGCGGCTAGGCAGTGAGTCGATGGGGTGTATGATGAAATGTGAGTACAGAGAGTACCCTAGGGAGGTTTATATAGGGGGTACCTTGCTAGGGTTTATAGATATACAACCGAGTTAGTTAGGGACTCGGAGGATTTGACCTAATCTGACTAGGCTTCTGCTATGCTTCTGGGCCTCCAGCTTCTAGTCGCCAGGCTTCTCCTCAGTCGCATTCTAGTCGCTGTCTTGTAGGCCCACTAGCAGAGGCCTTGGCCCACTTGAAATGTCCTGCTAGGCATACCCCATTCGGCATATCCCCATCAGTAGTCCCTGAGGCCAATGTTGGTTTGGTGCAGGTGTTCATTTGGAAGTCGGAGTAGGCGAGTCCAATTTGGATGCCCAGTAGAATCGGCGATGGACTCCCTCAATGAAGGAATAAGTCTCTCCAGTATATGTCTTCAATCGCAGCTTTGGCGAGTGGAGTTAAGCTTGAGTCGCCACACCTAATCGAATGGACAAGGCACACCAACAGGCGAGTCGAGTGAATGAAGTTGGACCATCAAGCGGGTCAGACTAGCCATTGGGTAATCCAATGGCAACTTCGGCATAATTACCGCGAGGTAACTGAAAGAACATTTCATGGTTCACTGTGTTTTGAGTGTTAGATAACAATACCGTGGAGTTTTTCTCATGTGTGCTAAGTGTGCAGGGAATGATTTTGTGTTTGGGGGGCGGATTATCTGCCCCCATCAAGGGCCAGATAATCCGGCCTAACTCATTTGGCAATGGCAGCCAAGGCGCGACACTCTGAGTGGGTTCGTATTTTCTCCATCCGGGCATGTGCGGTTTTTCCTCCTTTAGCTAGATAATCCAGCCCTTGCATGGGACCGGATAATCCGGCCCCCAGGAGACGATCAAGGGCAGGCTCGGCGCGTCGCTCTGAGTCGGGGCGGATTATTTGCCGGATAATCCGAGTCTGGGGCGAAGTTTTCCCCAGGACGGATAATTCGGCCCTCACTTGGGCCGGATAATCCGGCCCCAAATGGCTCCAACGGCTCAGTGGGTGCAGGGGTAAAAGCCCCTTCATCCCCTCCATTCAGAACTCTTGATTCATTCGAAAAGTGTCAGACCCATTGCAAGAGCTCTCTCTCTCTAGATCTCCCACTTCAACCACCCGAAGGCTTCGATTTCTAGTGGAATTGAAGGAGGAGACAATCTACATCATCATCACGAATCAAGCGCACCAACTCCTCTCTATTCACTTGGAGAAATCCCCGATCTAGTATTCTCGTTAATATCTAGATCTAGTGTTTTGGTATTGATAACTTGTTCTTGTGGCATCTTGTTGTCATTACGGGAGCCTCCAATTTGGTTGTGGAGTTGAGCCCCGCTAGTTGTGTAAAGGCGCCGGTTCCCGCCTCGAAGGGTTCCTATAGTGGAAAGGGGGATCAGGCCTTTGGTGGCGGGATCCATCGGAGAACAGGATTATGCCTATTGTGGCGTGATGGTCTTAGTACCGCCCACCCCTCCAACACAGATGTACTTCCCTTAACAAGGAAGGAACAGCGGTAAAACAAATCATGTGTCTCCGCGTGCTCCACTATGGTTTACTCGTTCCTCTATCTCATTCGCCTTTACTCTCTAGTAGCTAGGTTTGCATATAGGGAAATTCTTCTTAATAGCCTATCTAGAGAATTTACCTTTTGTGTCAAGCCTAAATTTGAAAAAGCTTTAAAATTTGAAGTAGCACCTATTCACCCCCCTCTAGGTGCCCATACGATCCATTACAATTGGTATTAGATCCCCAGCTCTTTATTCGGGCTTAACCGCCTAAGAGAAGTATGGGTACCAAGGAGAATGGGAATGAGGTTGTGGACAAGGTCACAATGGATGATCTCAAGATGTTGGAAACAACCTTGTTGAAATCCTTTGAGACCAAGATGGAGGAGATGCAACAAATGATTGCTCGCCTCACATCATCCGCAGCGCCATCTCCATCCTCCTCGGAGGCTGCCACTCCGTCTTCCAAGGAAGATGAAGTGGTAGGTGAAAAACATAATGGTTCTGCCTCCAAGAAGGGAAGTGGTAAGGAGGACTATAGTGAGGTTCATCACCTATATTCCCCCGATCCACCTATCCATCACCCTCATATAAACAATAGGGGTGATCCACCCAAGCTCACTGCATCTTCATTTCATCAATGGCAATTCTTAATGATTTCTCATGTTTGCAGCTCTTCAATTGAACTTTGGAGGATCATCGAAGAGGGTCTTCATATCGGAGATCACACCAACTTGACAAGAAGAGAAGTGGTGGATAGTCAATTGAATGCAACGGCTCTCCACATGATACAGCTCGGAGTGGGTCCCAAGGATATGCCCCACATTGAGCATCTCAACACCGCTAAAGAAGCTTGGGATGCCCTCACCGATCTCTTTATTGGAAATGAAAGCATGACAAGGAATAGGTATGATCCCCTTAGCAATGAAGCTGAAGGATCCTACATATTGGATGGTGAAAACCATGAAGATATGTATAGAAGACTCAAGCGCATTGCAACAACATTTAGAAATCATGGAGCCACTCACATTGATGATGCTTGGATAAAAAGGAAATATGTGAGTGCTCTAATGCCTTATTGTTAGGAATATGCCCTAGAGGCAATCATGTATGATGTTATTCCTGTGTATTCATAAGGTTATGGTCCATGTATGAACTACTAATATGTATCATTGAATATGTGATTCGATTGTGGAACTGCATATTCATGTTGTTCATACTAATTGTCCTTGGTCATTGAGGTTGTGCCGGACACACAACTTAGACCAATGTGAAAGTCGGCACATGACTAGGTTCCACTTGTCATGGGCATGGAGATGCTATTCCGACTTACATGGATTCGGCTAAAGAGTTTAGCGAGTCGGACTGACCCATATTGAGATGCAACGAACAAGTCGGCATTTGCATGTCTCAATCAATGTAATCCTTAGACCTGAGGTTATTGGACAATCCGAGTTGAGGATCACCGACTTAGGTTCTGTCAAACGTTGTTCCTTCAATGGGCAGTTATAAAGGAGGAGTTTGGGTCGACTGTGAATCAAGCTGCATGATGTGAATGACCAAGATGGGATTTTGCCCCTCCATCTAGAGAGATATTCTCTGGGCCCTCTCGGAAGATATGATTCGGAAAGCATGGCCATGCGCCTCTCGGTTAAGTGTTAACCGAGGCAATCGACTAAGAGTTAGTCGGATGAATCACTTATCTCAGATCGAGAAAGAGAGTCAGACTATTTAAGGGATGACGATCATTCGCCTATAGTCCGACAAGGTATATTGTGAGGCAAAAGGGACTCAGACGAAAGTCGCATTGGAAAGGTATGTCGTCATGACTTATTGGTACTTGGGAGTTGGCACGTTCTGCTAGGAGCCGCTACCAACTGATCGATCATGAGTGAGACTCAGAATCGTGTCCGGGTTACCATGAGCCTGTCGGGTCACACACTTAAGAGCGGGAGCAAGTTTGGGTTAGACCCAAACAGGAAACCTATTTGGGTTGGACCCAAATAGAGACATGGACTTAGTCAGCAAGTGAGACTTGCAGTGGCTAATATATGCCTTTTAGTGAATGGGCCACAAGTGAGTGGAGCCCACTTTCACTCCCTATATAAGCTAGGGCGCAGGTGCTTAGAGCACAAGGTTAGGTCACTCCATGTGTTGGAAACCCTATCCCCAGTCCGTCCTGTCGCCGCCGTACCGGACCTAGCAGTCCATCGCCGGTGCTCATCCTCGTACGTGTGGATACCGGCGGAGGTGTTGTACGTTCAGCACTTCGACGATCGTGAAGAAAGAACGGATCGTGGATCGTGGAACCGGAACGGATCGCGAGGACTGCACTGCATCAAGCGACGTGCTTCATAAATTCCGCTACTGCGCGTCTAGTGGTAATCCTCATGGCCTTGTACCTGAGCTGGATCTTGGGATCACCGGGTAGGGAAAAAGTTTTGTTTATCTCTACGTGGCCCTTCAGTAGTATCAGAGCGTTAGCTTCTGGTTTAAGGATTGAGATCGCGCATATGTGATATGCGGTTGGCGTTAGATTGGATCTAATTGCAGTTTTGGTGGTCGATCTATGAGATAGATTGGTTTTGTACAAAGTTGATTGGATCAACTGTACTCGGGGGAATGGATGATCTGGTTTCCGTGATCTAACTGCTAAGGTCGTGGAACAACATACCCCTACCGGTCGGCTTCCGCCATCGGGGTAGACTGTGACACATAAACCCGGATGCAGTGATCGAAGATCAAATAGTTTGGTCAAATCAGAGTCCGGATCGGATTTGGGTAAAATTGTTTTATCCGATGACGAAATCCATGTCCGGAATGCAGATAGGACCGCCGGATTCGCCCTGTCGTAGCGCCTTAGATGTCGTTGCAAGTTTCACAACGCCGGTAGATATCGTATCTATGCATAACTTGTTTTTGCAGGATGATGTTGTGAATGGTATGGCTTATATGCATGTGATGTGTGTAATCCGTACGTGATCTGCTTATCACATTTTTTGTCAGCCGGTTGGAGCCTAGGTGCTGTCATCTTATTGTATAATGGCCTGCATGTTGGATTCTCTATGTAATTTACTTTATTAGCTAGTGTAGCTGTTTGGAGAATCCGAAAGGCATGCAAGTCGATGTACAAGTCGGCTACATGGTGTAAGACGGCACGTGACAAGAGTTGACACGATTCGGATTACAGGCTTTATGGAGATGGAGATCGCCATGAAAAGAGCCATACCATTTCACATTATAATTGCTTTATTTTGTGTTATTGTTATGTCTCTGTTTTACCTCTATTAGATAGTTGGTAGAAAGTAATCCCTCAAAGAAGGTCTAGTCGGTTTCCCCGCCAGTGCTGCACCATCACAAGTCGGACATTTTTGGTAGTGGGCTCATAAAATTGAGGTGCTATCAATTCTTTCCGACTAGGTGGTTTCGAGTCGGACTCTTATAGCGGAAGCACTTGGTAATCTAGACGGGTCTATCACAACGGTTATGGGACTCGGGGAAAGGTCAGATGGGAGCCGGGGCATGTGATGCCACCCATCCAACAGGAGTTGTATGAGATACGATTGACAAGGAGTTGTCTACCTAGATCACTTGACAGCTAGTGGTGATGCTAAAGCTTAGTAGTCGACTTGCTTATTTAGGGTCCTGAATCACTAAGTAACCATTGGAGGGGTGTTGGTTCTAGTGGGAGCATAAATATTAAAGTGTTTAATATGCTTGCTCTTTATGGATACATGTCTTAAGTGTTTTTGCATATTTTCTATTGTAGATCAATGGCACCTAGCAGTCTTCCTCAGATTTCCGATTTTGCTTTGAGAACCATCTTAGAGAAAGATAAGCTAAACGGAACTAATATCACCAACTGGTATCGTAATCTGAGAATTGTTCTCAAACAAGAAAAAAGGGACCGTGTCCTAGACAACCCACTTCCAGCTGAGCCAGATGAGAATGCGACTGACGCAGCCACCAATGCCTACCGTCAGATTTGTGATGAATCCACGGAGATTAGCTGTCTTATGCTTGCTCACATGGAACCGTACTTGCAGCAGCAGTTCGAGAATGTTGAGGCCTACGATATGATTGAAATCCTCAAAACCATGTTCCAGGCTCAGGCAAAGACTGAGAGGTATCAAGTCTCTCAGGCTTTGTTGAGCTGCAAGCTTAAGGATGGCGATCCACTGAGTCCGCATGTGATCAAGATGGTTGGTTACGTGCAGTCTCTGGAAAGACTTGGCTACCCCATAAGCGAAGAGTTTGCTACGGACATAATTCTGAACTCTCTTCCTAGTGCGTATGGCCAGTTCATATCGAACTACCACATGCATGGTATGGATAAGAAGCTCACGGAATTACATGGGATGCTCAAGCAGGCTAAGGCGGATCTCAAGAAAGGTGCCAGTCAAGTGTTGATGGTACAAAACAAGGCTAAGTTCAAGAAGAGTTCTTGGACTAAGAAGAAGAATGCAAAGTCGGGAGGTAAGGCGGAGGACCCAGTCCAAAGCGCTTCCTCGGGGACTAAGCCATCTCCTACAGCCGGATCCACTTGCTTCTACTGTAAGTCGGATGGCCACTGGAAGAGGAATTGCAGCAAGTATTTGGCTGATAAAGGCAAGAGCGGAGGTGTGATTTCCGGCTCAGGTACGCTTGTTTGCAATGTTATAGACATTTATCTTACTGATGCACCTGGTAGTTCTTGGGTATATGATACCAGATCAGTCATTCACATCTGCAACTCGTTGCAGGGACTAATAAGAACTAGGAGCGTGGCAAGAGGCGAGGTTAACATTAGAGTCAGAAACAAAGCGCGAGTCGCTGCGTTAGAAGTCGGCACAATGCAACTTCATTTACCTTCTGGATTCATAATGGAGCTAAATAATTGTTATTATGTGCCAGTGCTTAGTCGAAACATCATTTCTTCCTCATGTTTGATGAGACAAGGCTATGAGTCGAATATTAAGAATAATGGTTGTTCTTTATATTTGAATGATATGTTTCACGGATTTGCACCCGTCCGGGACGGGTTATTTATTTTGAATCTTGATAGTGAATCTGTCTATAACATAAATGTGAAAAGGTTAAAACCAAATGATCTGAATATGACTTACTTTTGGCATTTTCGGCTTGGTCATATAAGCTGGAAACGCATGAAGAAGCTCCATGATGATGGACTCCTAACTTCGTTCGACTTGGAGTCGTTCGAGACATGCGAATCCTGCCTTCTCGGCAAGATGACCAAGACACCTTTTGCAAAGAGTTGTGAAAGGGCGTCCGACTTATTGGGACTAGTACATAGTGATGTATGTGGCCCAATGAGCACAACAGCCAGAGGTGGTTATGAGTACTTCATTACCTTCACTGATGATTTGAGTAGGTATGGATATATCTACTTGATGAAACATAAGTCGAAGGCCTTTGAAAAGTTCAAGGAATTCTAGAATGAGGTACAAAATCAACTTGGCAAGAAAATAAAGTTTCTTAGGTCGGACCGAGGAGGCGAGTACATGAGCCATGAGTTTGATGACCATCTGAAGAGTTGTGGAATAGTTCCCTTGCTCACTCCTCCAGGAACGCCGTAGAGAAACTGTGTGTCGGAAAGGAGGAATCGGACCTTGTTGGACATGGTACGATCAATGATGAGTCGGACAGATCTGCCTTTATCATTTTGGGGTTATTGTCTAGAAACTGCAGCGTTCACACTAAACAGAGTACCATCAAAGTCGGTAGAGAAGACACCACATGAGATGTGGACTGGCAAGAAGCTAAGTTTGTCTTTCCTTAATATTTGGGGTTGTGAAGCTTTTGTCAAGCGACTTCAGTCGGACAAGCTTACAGCTAAGTCGGATAAGTGCATTTTCGTGGGATATCCGAGGGAAACCTTGAGTTACTACTTCTACAACCGAGAAGAGGGTAAAGTGTTTGTCGCTCGAAACAGTGTCTTCCTTGAGAAAGAGTTTCTCAGTCGGGGAGTCAGTGGGAGTACGGTGCATCTCGAAGAAATTCGAGAGATACCGACTAGCAGCGAGTCAGGAAAAGCCTTACAGGTTGAGCCGGACGTGGTACCTGAGCCAGAAACTGCACCGACATTGCGAAGATCGGTCAGATTGCGAAGTGTTCGTGATGTGATGCTGTTGGACAATGATGAGCCGGCAACTTATTCGGAAGCGATGGTGGGTTCTGATTCCGAGTCATGGCTTGGAGCCATGAGATCCGAGTTAAAGCCCATGGATGAAAATCAAGTTTGGAACTTGGTTGATTTGCCAGACGGTGCAAGATCCGTCGAATGCAAATGGGTCTTTAAGAAGAAAACTGATATGGATGGAAATGTTTCTATCTATAAAGCACTGCTTGTTGTGAAGGGGTTCCGACAAGTTCAAGGAGTTGACTACGATGAAACTTTCTCTCCCATGGCGATGCTTAAATCAGTTCGGATCATGTTAGCTATAGCGGCCTATTTCGACTATGAGATATAGCAGATGGATGTCAAAACGGCTTTCCTTAATGGAAATTTAACTGAGGACGTGTATATTATACAGCGCAAGTGTTTTGTCGATCCGGCTAATGCTAAAAAGGTATGCAAGCTTCGGAAATCCATTTATGGGTTGAAGCAAGCATCTCGGAGTTGGAACATTCGCTTTGATGAGGTAGTCAAATAGTTTGGCTTCATCAAGAGTGATCATGATTCTTGTTTATACAAGAAGTTTAGTGGGAGCAAAGTAAACTTTCTGATCCTATATGTGGATGACATATTGCTGATTGGAAATGATGTCCAGATGTTGCAAGACACCAAGGAATCATTGGAAAAGTGTTTTTTGATGAAAGACTTGGGTGAGGCGACTTACATACTAGGAATCCGGATCTATAGAGATAGATCAAAGCGGCTCATTGGATTGAGTCAGAGTACATATTTGGACAAAGTGTTGAAGAAGTTCAGCATGGAATCGTCTAAGAAGGGGTTCTTACCGATGCCCCATGGTGTAAACTTAGCAAGACTCAGTGTCCTTCGACAACTGATGAGCGAAGTTGGATGAGTGTGATTCCGTATGCTTCTGCAATCGGATCCATCATGTACGCTATGTTTTGTACTAGGCCGGACGTTTCCTATGCTCTAAGTATTGTGAGTAGATACCAGGCAGACCTGAGAAGGACTAAGGATATGTTCCGGGTTTATGGATGTGAGGATGAACTCAGTGTAAAGGGTTACACGGATGCGAGTTATCTCACTGACTCGGATGATTCTCATTCGCAATCCGGATATGTGTTTGTGATAAACGGAGGGGTTGTGAGCTAGAAGAGTTCCAAGGAAGAAACGGTGTGTGCGTGTACCATAGAGGCTGAGTATATTTCTGCCACGGAGGCGGCAAAGGAAGCCGTTTGGATGAGGAATTTCCTCATGGATCTTGGTGTGGTTCAGGGCTCGTCCAATCGATTAGACGTGTATTGTGACAACAATGGTGATATTGCACAAGCCAAGGAACCTAGACAACACCAGAAGAACAAACATATACTCATGCGGTACCACCTTATTCGCCAGTTCATGGATCAAGGTGATATCAAGTTATGCAAGGTACACACGGATGCAAACATTACGGATCTGTTGACAAAGCCACTTCCACAGCCAAAGCATGAGGCGCACCTGAGAGCAATGGGCATTAGATGCCTGGACATGTGATGTCGGATGATTGACTCTAGTGCAAGTGGGAGACTGTTAGGAATATGCCCTAGAGGCAATCATGTATGATGTTATTCCTGTGTATTCATAAGGTTATGGTCCATGTATGAACTACTGATATGTATCATTGAATATGTGATTTGATTATGGAACTGCATATTCATGTTGTTCATACTAATTGTCCTTGGTCATTGAGGTTATGCCGGACACACAACTTAGACCAATGTGAAAGTCGGCAGATGACTAGGTTCCACTTGTCATAGGCATGGAGATGCTATTCCGACTTACACAGATTCAGCTAAAGAATTTAGCGAGTCGGACTGACCCATATTGAGATGCAACGAACAAGTCGTCATTTGCATGTCTTAATCAATGTTATCCTTAGACCTAAGGTTATTGCACAATCCGAGTTGAGGATCACCGACTTAGGTTCTGTCAAATGATGTTCCGTCAATGGGCAGTTATAAAGGCGGAGTTCGGGTCGACTCTGAATCAAGCTGCGTGATGTGAATGGCCAAGATGGGATTTTGCCCCTCCATCTAGAGAGATATTCTCTGGGCCCTCTCGGAAGATATGATTCGGAAAGCATGGCCATGCGCGTCTAGTTTAAGTGTTAACCAAGGCAATCGACTAAGAGTTAGTCGGATGAATCACTTATCTTGAATCGAGAAAGAGAGTCGGACTATTTAAGGGATGACGATCATTCGCCTATAGTCCAACAAGGTATATCGTGAGGCAAAAGGGACTCAGACGAAAGTCGCATTCGAAAGGTATGTCGTCATGACTTATTGGTACTTGGGAGTTGGCATGTTCTGCTAGGAGCTGCTACCAACTGATCGATCACGAGTGAGGCTCAGAATCGTGTCCGGGTTACCATGAGCATGTCGGGTCACACAATTAAGAGCGGGAGCAAGTTTGGGTTAGAGCCAAATAGGAAACCTATTTGGGTTGGACCCAAATAGAGACATGGACTTAGTCAGCAAGTGAGACTTGCAGTGGCTAATTTATGCCTTTTAGTGAATGGGCCACAAGTGAGTGGAGCCCACTTTCACTCCCTATATAAGCTGGGGCGCGGGTGCTTAGAGCACAAGGTTAGGTCACTCCATGTGTTGGAAACCCTAGCCCCAGTCCGTCATGTCGCCGCCGTACCGGACCTAGCAGTCCATCGCCGGTGCTCCTCCTCGTAAGTGTGGATACCGGCGGAGGTGCTGTATGTTCAGCACTTCGACGATCGTGAAGAAAGAACGGATCGTGGATTGTGGAACCAGAACGGATTGCGAGGACTACACTGCATCAAGCGACGTGCTTCATCAATTCCGCAACTGCCCGTCTAGTGGTAATCCTCGTGGCCTTCTACCTGAGTTGGATCTTGGGATCACCGCGTAGGGAAAAAGTTTTGTTTATCTGTACGTGGTCCTTCACCTTTGAGCCAACGGACTTGAAGAGCTTGTAGGGTAGACACAACTACCATCAAATGACCTCCAATGAAGTCATGCAAGAAATGACATCATTCAAGGTTACAGTTAAGAATGTGGAAGATGCTCGTGCTCGAGCCATTGGAATGCAAAAAGGGGTCAATGTTGCTCTCAAGGCAAATGTTGTTGAGCAAGATGAGGATGAAAGAGGTTTCGAGAGTGTCTTCATGGGATGCCCCGAGGAAGTCAAGTGTGCTCATGGTGAGTACATGGAATTCTATGCAAGGAACTTTTGGAAGGATCCAGCCAAGGCCAAGTCGGAACTACACCGCAAGAATGGGTCAAGTGGAAGAAGAGAGAATGGCCCAAAACTGAGAACATGCTACAATTGTGGAGATAGGCTACACTTCGTGGCTGAGTGTCCATATCAAAATAGAGAAGACAATGGTGGCAGGCTCATCCTTAAAGAAACATCCAAGGCACCTCGAAAGAAGCCATTTATCAAAAAGAATGGCCCTTACAAGAAATAACCCAAGATTGTCTTGGTGGCACAGGAAGAATATTCCTCTGCAAGTGAACGTGAAGAGGATGAAGATAATGCTCGTGAGGTGGCTGCTATAGCCACTACATCTACTCCATCATCACTCTTCGACTCTCCAAACGAACACGTCATCAACAACAACGTCACCTGCCTTATGGCAAGAGGGTCCGAGGTATCATCTTCTATTTCTTCATTTCCTAAGACTAACATAAATATGGACATGGATGATCATACTAGTCTCAAGGTAAAAGAAGAAGTTATTGCTTTGGACAATTTTTTAACTAACTTGCAAGGTGAGCACAAACTTCATTTTGATGCTCTTATGAGTCAACTTGCCCAATCCGAAGATCTCCTCGAAGAAAAGGGCAGAATTGAAAGAGAAGATGCCTTGGAGATAGCCTCCTTGGAGAATGCCTTGGAAGAATAAGAGGAAGCTCGAGTATCCTTGGAAGAGAGACTCGAATCAATTGAGGAGTCACATGAAGAAGTTGTGGCTCAGCTTATCAAAGAACGTGACAACGCTCTTACCAAGGTAAAGAAACTAAAGAAGGAAAAGATTGAATTTGGGGCTGCTCATGCTATACTCTCAGAGAAGTTTGAGAAACTTGACATTGCTCACAAGGCATTGGAGAGTGAACACTCTACTCTAAATGAGTCTCATGACCAGCTCCAAACTCGATTGGAGAAGTATGATATGCCCAACACCTCCACACCATCTTGTGGTAAAGAAGAACTTGCAAAGGGATCTCAACACAAAGGTGAAGAAGTTCTAGATGAGATACTTAGCAAGCAAAGGACAAACAATGGAAAAGAGGGTCTTGGTTATATTCCCAAGACAAAGAACAAGAAGAACAATAAGAAGAAGAATAAGAGCAAGACTGCTCAACCAAAGACTAGCACCACCACCAATGACAAGTCTAATTATGATGGTTTTGCAAGGGCTAACAATCCTAACTTTGAGTTATATTGTGATTATTATGGTGATGTTTATGCTAGTTATGTAGGTCCTTATGATTGTTACATTCCTTGGTCTATTTGGGTCCCCAAGACCCTTGTCACTTAACATGAGAGGACCCATTGAAAAATGGGTACCTAAAACCAAGAAGTAACTTTCTTGCAGGGCTATGCTTCCGGTGGGTCTAAACGGGTACTCGATAGCGGGTGCATGAGTCACATGACCGGAAGCAAGGAGATCATCATGGAGATGCGGACAAATCATAATCATATAACCGTCTCCTATGGTGACAAGTCAAAATCTGAGGTATTGGGTCTTGGCAAAGTTGTGGTTGCTCACGATATCTCTCTCGTGGACGTCATGCTTGTTGAGACCCTCGGTTACAATTTACTTTCAGTTCGCACCCTTGGTAAGATGGGCTTTGCAGTTTTTATTGATGCTGATTTGGTGGTACTCTTGTGGAGCAAGTCTCTAAAAGTCGCTTTCGTGGGATATGTCGAAAATGACCTGTACGTGGTGGAATTTTCGGGAAAAACCACTACAGGCCCGATGTGTATTTTTGGAAAGGCTGACGCGGGTTGGTTATGGCATCGTCGACTAGCCCATGTCAATATGAGAACTTTGCAAAGTCTCCACAAGGGTGGCCACATCCTTGGATGAAAAGAAAATGTTTCCTTTGCCAAAGATCATGTTTGCAGGGCTTGTGTTGAAGGGAAAATGCATGACTCTCCTCATTGAAGGAAGACTATTATTTTGTCCAAAAGGATCTTGGAGCTCCTTCATCTGGACCTCTTTTGTCCTCCATCACATGCAAGCCTCGGTGGGAAGAAGTAATGCCTTGTGATTGTTGATGATTACTCAAGATACACTTGGGTGTATTTCTTCAAGTTGAAGAGCGAGACTCAACAAACTGTCATCGACTTCGCCAACCAGGTTCAATGTCAACACAATGTCCCCATTTTGGCAATAAGAAGTGATAACAGCTCCGAGTTCAAGAACTACACCTTAAATGAATTCCTAAGTGAAGAGGGGATAAGACATCAATATTCCGCTGCGTACACCCCTCAACGAAATGGTGTTGCCATGAGGAAGAACCGGACCCTAATGGATATGGCAAAGTCTATGCTAGCTGAATTCAAGTCTCCATATAACTTCTGGGCTGAAGCAATCTCTACTGCTTGTCATTCATCCAACCGGCTATACCTCCGTAAAATCTTGGACAAGACTCCGTATGAAATACTTACCGGTAACAAGCCAAACATTTCATACTTTCGGGTATTTGGGTGTAAGTGTTTCTTTCTCATTAAAGGGTTCGTTTGTCTAAATTTGAATATAAGGCTTTAGAAGGCATTTTTGTTGGTTATGGTGCCGAATCCCACACTTACAGATTCTACAATAAGCTCTCCGGAACTATTGTAGAATCTTGTAGTGTGGTGTTCGAGGAAAATGATGGCTCCCATGCGGGGCAAATTGATGTTTGTCATGCAGATGTTGAAATACCCCAAGATGCCATAAGAAGAATGGGCGTGGGATTTTTCTGCCCCATTGAGGAACCCCTAGTGGCAGATCGGGAAGGACAATGCTCTACTCATGAAGAGCCCTCATCTACACAGACTCAACATGCTCCAACCACGGGAGAAACTTCTACACCAACTCCACCAAATGCTGAAGGTCAACTTGCTCCTGAATACTCCAGGCCAGATTATCCGGTCGACACCGGATTATCCGGCCATCACTCCACTGACAACCATATTGATCATCATATTGAAGAAACAGCTGCAAGTCCCAGGCCTGATTTTTCGGAGACCCAGGATTATCCGGCCACTCGCCAATTCGAGCAAGTTCTAATCAACCTTGTGAAGATGCTTCAGGATCTCCCAAGCTGGATTATCCAGCCCCACCCTCTGCCGGATTATCCGGCCCTAAAACGCCTGAAGTGCACCAGCCTCCTGTTACGGCTGTTGATCCACATCAAGGGCAAGGTTCTTCATATCCTACACCTGCTAATCAAGCTATAGATAATGGCCAAGCAAATGATTCCAACGAAGACTCAAATGATGAAGTTATTCCCCCAAGAGACAACAAGCTAATTGAACTTTGTCACAAAGCTCGTGCCAACGGGAACCTTGAGTTAAGGGGTGACACTCTTGACAAAGTTGTAGGTGATCTTCGACGAAGGGTTTCCACAAGAAGGGAGTTCGCAAGTTTCCGTGAGCATCAAGCTCACATCTCAATGGTGGAACCCAAGAAAGTGCTTGAAGCTCTTGAAGATCCGGACTGGGTTGTTGCTATGCATGAAGAGTTGAATAACTTTGAACGCAACAAGGTTTGGAAATTAGTAGAGAAGCCCAAGGATTGCCGCAATGTTATCGGCACTAAATGGATATTTAAAGACAAGAAAGATGAGAATGGCATTGTTGTGAGGAACAAGGCGAGACTTGTGGCACAAGTCTATTCCCAAGTTGAGGGCATTGACTTCGGTGAGACTTATTCTCCTGTGGCTCGTCTTGAGTCCATTCGTATCCTTCTTGCTTATGTTGCTCATAATAATTTTAAATTGCAGCAAATGGATGTTAAGAGTGCTTCTCTTAATGGTCCTCTACATGAGTTGGTATATGTAAATCAACCCCCGGGATTTGAGGATCCTAACTTCCCGAACCATGTCTACAAACTCGATAAGGCACTCTATGGCCTTAAACAAGCCCCACGTGCGTGGTATGAGCACCTTAAAGAGCTTTTGCTAGACCATGGCTTCGAAGTTGGGCAAATCGATCCCACTCTTTTTACTAAGAAGGTTAAAGGGGAGCTCTTCGTATGCCAACTATATGTAGACGACATCATCTTTGGCTCTACTAATAAAGCTTTTAATGATGAATTTTCAAAGCTTATGATTGACAGGTTTGAGATGTCTATGATGGGGGAGTTACCGTTCTTTCTTGGATTCGAAATTAAGCAACTTAGAGAAGGAACCTTCATCAATCAAGCAAAATACATCCAAGACATGCTCAAGAGATTTAAGATGACGGATCTTAATGGCGTCTCCACTCCGATGCAAACAAAATGTCACCTTGAACTTAATCCCCATGGTAAAGATGTGGACCAAAAGGTATACCAGTCCATGATTGGCTGTCTTCTTTACCTCTACGCATCTAGACCCGATATTGTGTTGAGTGTGGGGGTGTGTGCAAGGTATCAAGCAGCTCCTAAAGAAAGCCACTTAGTGGAGGTCAAGAGGATCTTCCGATAGTTGTTTCATTCCCCTAACTTTGGTTTATGGTATCCCAAGGGCTCCAATTTCTCTCTATGTGGTTACACTGATTCAGATTGGGCTGGTGATAAGGATGATCAGAAATCAACTTCTCGAGCTTGTCAGTTGATACATTGCAAACGTATCTATAATTTTTGATGTTCCATGCTTGTTTAGTATCTACTTTCTTATGTTTTGTCTACATTTGGAGATACTTTTATGCATTTTCTGGAACTAACCTAGTAACAAGATGCCAAAGTGCCAGTTGCCTGTTTTCTGCTGTTTTGGTTCCAGAAAGGCAGAAAATCAATATTCTCGGAATTGGACGGGACAAAAGCCATTATGCCTATTTTTCTCGGAGCAACACGGAAACACAAAGCAGAGACAGAGTAGGGCACCAGGGTGGCCACACCATATGGTGGCGCGGGTCCCCCTAGTGGCGCCACCAGGTGGTGTGGGCCCCCTGGCCACCCACCGACCTTGCCTCTTCGCCTATAAGATGCCTCCCGATGCAAAAACCCTAAAAAGTCCAGCCTCCAGCCATGAAAAGTTCCACAGCGCCGCCGCCACAGAAGGGGAGATTCAGGGGACAGAAAGTCTATGTTCCTGCATCCTGCCGGGACGGGGAAGTGCCCCCAGAGCCATCTCCATAGATCTCCACCACCATCTCCATCACCGTTGCTGATTCCCATGATGATGAGGGAGTAGATCTTCCTCGAGGCTAAGGCTTCTACCGGTAGCTATCTGTTCATCTCTCTCTCTCTCTATGTGTGATCATATTGTGATCATGAGCTTTGTAATTAAGTAGATCTACCTTGCTACTCAAGTGCTTTAATAGATCTCTGCTCTCCCCATGTGTGTGAAAGTGACAGCGTGCACACCATGGTGGCACTTAGGCTAGAGATTACAAATACTTGTTATGAGTTATATTTGGAGTTGGATGTCTCTATGAAATTGTGGTGTTTGTTGGAACCATCTAGTGCTCAAGGTGACAGTGTGGTGTTATCTAGATGTGGAAAGCAAACTTTGAGGAGTGATGTTATAGCCCTACCATGGATTAGAGTGTACAACCAGAGAGTAGTTCAGAGTAGTATCATAAAGAGAAGATATTTATATGAGAGTGTTCACTAGTGAAAGTATGATCCCTAGGCCTTGTTCTTAGCATTGAAACACCATTTGCAACTAGATCTGTTACATGTTTGCTTGCTTCCATCTTTATTTCAGTTTGCCTTTAGTCTCTTCCACACCATCAAGATTTTTTCTAGCACCGTTGTCTTATATCCATACCACTTGTATTTCACTATCTCTTCGCCGAACTAGTGCACCTATACACGTGACAAGTGTATTGGGTGTGTTGGGGACACAAGATACTTCTTGTATCTTGATTGCAGGGTTGCTTGAGAGGGATACCTTTGACCACTTCCTCCCTGAGTTCGATAAACCTTCGGTGATCCACTTAAGGGAAACTTGCTGCTATTATATAAACCTCTGCACTTGGAGGCCCAACAAATGTCTACTAGAATAGAAGTGCATAGACATCATCAGTTTTTGGGAAGGTCTCTAGTTTGTTGGTCTTATAAAAAGAAGAATTGTATATCTCTCTCCACCGCCGAAGCTGAATATGTTGCTGCTGCTAGCGCCTGCACTTAGTTATTATGGATGAGGCAAACTTTAAAGGAATACGGTGTCAATTGTGACAACGTGCCTCTTTTACGCGATAATGAAAGTGCAATCAAAATTGCGTACAGTCCAGTACAACACACAAGGACGAAGCATATTGAGATTCAGAATCATTTTATTCGGGACCATGTTGCTTGAGGCAATATTGACCTATCTTTTGTGAGCACGAAGAATCAACTTGCTAATATTTTCACGAAGCCACTTGATGAAGCAAGGTTTTGTTACTTGAGGAATGAGCTAAATATCATTGATTCAAGGAGTTTGTCTTGATTACCCATGCACTCACTCTTACTCTCAGTCTTATTTGGTCTATATGTGGGCATGGATATAGGGGGGTGTGGTCCTAATTGATTGGGCTAACCCTCCCCCATAATGCCGAAAACAAGTCCAAATCATTCCTCTTAATATCATTTTGTGATATGTGAGCTTATTGATGAGTATTGGTCATGAACCCAAGATATATCTTCGCGGTGTCATACCATACACTCCAACAAGGTGGCTTCGGCCACCGCCCTCTTCCATGAGAAGAGCTGAGTTTATTTGGATATTTTTGGTTGTTTTTGCTCATCTTATGTTCTTATGGGAATCACACTTAATTTTGGCCTTTGGTTGATCTGATTCTTGCAATTTTGAGTGTGTAGTACCATGTCAGTTTGGTTCTCTGAATCCTAAGCCTCTCCCTACCCCTAAGCCATCTATTCTTGCACACAAGGCCCTTGTACACCTTGTAGGGGTGTTGTTTGGGGACGCGCGGGCCTAAATCTGTGTATAACAGAAATTCAGAATTTAGGCCGGATAATCCGGCCCAAGTATAGCCCGGATAATCTAGCCATGGAGGATTCAGTCTTTAAGGGCTAGGGTCAGGGGGAAGGGCTCATAACGAGCAGCACTTCTTCCCCGACCCTCTCCGTCTCCCCAGCCGCCGCCTGCTGTCCCCCACCCTCCCTGGAGCCTCTCCGGCCACCGGATTTTCTGGGCCTCCCCGGATCTTCTTCTCCATGCCTCCGGGTACCTTCTCCTCCGTGTTCTTCCTACAATGAGTGAGGGTAACTCCCTCTCTCCCCATCTTTGGCTAGATGTGTTGCTTGTTGGGCGGAACGTTGTCTAGAAGGATGTTGTTTTGCATAGAAATTGTAGTCTTGCAGTATCTAGGCCTGATCTACTTTTTTGCACTCAATCTAGGAGATTCTGAAAATTTCTTCCAGGGCTGGATTATCCGCCCCGGGCCAGGCCGGATGATCCGGCCTGACAGACTAAAAACGGGTTCAGTCTCGTATGGATTTGTGCCTTGAGTATCTTTGGACTATGAACTACTTGCCTACTATTTCTACATTCTCTCTTGGACTTGTGTGTGTGCTTATCCCCATGCTATCCGTCTTGTTCTCTTCATAGGTGGTTCCAGTGCTCCCAAGACCTACAAGCGCCTTCCTCGTGGTAAATACTTTCGGGACGATGGTGAGGGTAACTTAGTGGACGAGGTTGAGCTGAGGAGAAGAAAGAACGAGGAGAAGCGCATGGCTGAATAGGCAAAGAGGGATAGGAAGGGTGTGCCCAAGAGGAAGGGCAAAGGGCCCAAAATTAACTATAAGAAGATGGACCTTGTTACCTTCTCTTCCATTCGCCATCGGGATCTGTTTGATGAAGTGCCACATGATACTGAGCTGGGTGACTCTCGTTTTTGGTGCGTGAACAAAAGGGTATCTATGAAGATGTGTATGCTCAGTAGAAGATTCGGCCTATGCATCCTATGGTTCTTGTTGATGCCTTGGAGAAGCCTCACCTTGTTGATGCCATGTATGTGTGTGAAAGGATGGGGCTGCACCATCTCATGGCCCTCCAATGCTCCTATGATTCTGAGATTGTGAAGCAGCTCTTCCCACCTTGGTCATTTGTGGGGATGAACACCGCACCATGAAGTGGATGACCCGTGACAGGCCTATGCAAGCTGATTTCCGTATTTTTGCTGAGGTTCTTGGTTATCCCTTCCACCACAGGGATCGTGCTAGTGGTTACCGCATCATCACCCAACTCAAGCCCAACAAAGATGTTGCCCTCTCTCCATGCACCGATGATAATGGTATTGTGGGCAACCTTGCCGGTCTATCTCCCATATATGCTAGCTTGGTGGGTCTCTTTCGTGATTCTATCACTCCAAGTGGAGGAAACAATGACAGCATCCGTGGTTACCTTGTTCAGCTTCTTGCCTTCTCTCATGAGGTGGCATCCTCTGAGGATGAGTCTGTATCATACCAGCTGGATGTGATGGATTTTATTTACCAAGAGTTGACCGATGCCATGTTCAACAAGCTTTCCATACCATATGCTCCTTACATCATGATGCTGATCAAGCACCTGCTCCCCACTGAAGAGTTCAACATTGATGTTGTGCACAAGGCCAAGAAGATCTACACCAAGGTTAGGAAGACCTTTCACCCCTCCTCTGCTCCTGAGGGACTCATGAGGGATGCTTGTGCTAGTGCTCGTAGGCCCCCAATGCCTCCTATTGCTCGTGAGATCAAGCAGCTGAACTGGTTCTAGCGGAACATTCTTTGCATGGGCGTGGACACCCGCAAAGGCCAGTACGAGGCTTACAAGCAGTGCCATGAGATGGCTCACTCTCAGCAGCTCATCCTTCACCATGTGCCTGGTGCTTCTGGCGATCCCCCTACTCCTACTCCGCCCACACCATATGCTCGGTGGAACTCTTCTTCCGGGCTTAACTATGGAGAGCTGGAGTGCAACCTGTTTCCTTCCGTGGACACTGCTAATGATGAGGAGGATGACAAAGAGGAGCTTGAGGATGAGGACGAGGACGAGGACGAAGACGAGGATGAGGACTTTGAGTGATCCCTTGGGGCGTTAGCATCGCTCTTCTTCCTTTTTGGCGATACGATGCCAAAGGGGGAGAAGTAGTTCTATTATGTCTCCGAGGATTTGCATGGGTCGGGCACAAGCTCTTGCTCTTAGCGTTTCATTTTTTCCTCGCTTGTGCCCTTTTAGCGTTGAACTTGTTTGTGTGTTTTGTGACGTATGGGACTATATTTGTGTGGCTGTAGATTTATCTTGTGGATTATTCATATGGAGTCATCTATCTTATTGGATATTCTTTTGGCTATTGGATATCTATATCGAGGGAGGCGCCCACCATGGCTATCATTGGATATTCTTATAATGTGTTGAGGACGCATCTATCTCCCTACCGGTGGTATGAGCTTTTCACATATGTTCCAATGAAATAGACTTATACCCTCTTGTGTGTACTTGTAATCAAATGCAATTTTTAGTATGCCACATTGAGGGGGAGTCTTTTTCATTTATTAAATCTTGTTATCTTGAGATCTATCCTGCAAATCCTAGTATTGTCATCTAACACCAAAAAGGGGGAGATTGAACGAACATTTCATGGTTCCCTGTGTTTTGAGTGTTAGATAACAATACCGTGGAGTTTTTCTCATGTGTGCTAAGTGTGCAGGGAATGATTTTGTGTTTGGGGGGCGGATTATCCGCCCCATCAAGGGTCAGATAATCCGGCCTAACTCATTTGGCAATGGCAGCCAAGGCACGACACTCTGAGTGGGTTCGGATTTTCTCCCGGAAAATCCGAACAGGGGCGGGTTTTCCTCCCCTGGCCAGATAATCCGGCCCTCGCATGGGACCGGATAATCCGGCCCCCATGAGATGATCAAGGGCAGGCTCGGTGCGTCGTTCTGAGTGGGGGCGGATTATTTGCCAAATAATCCGAGTCTAGGGCGGAGTTTTCCCCAGGCCGGATAATCCGGCCCTCACTTGGGCCGGATAATCCGGCCCCAAATGGCTCCGACAGCTCAGTGGGTGCAGGGGGTATCAAAGCCCCTTCATCCCCTCCATTCAGAACTCTTGATTCATTCGAAAAGTTTCAGACCCATTGCAAGAGCTCTCTCTCTTGATCTCCCACTTCAACCACCCAAAGGTTCCGATCTTTGGCGGAATTGAAGGAGGAGTCAATCTACATCATCATCACGAATCAAGCGCACCAACTCCTCTCCATTCACTGTGAGAAATCCCTGATCTAGTATTCTCGTTAATATCTAGATCTTGTGTTTTGGTATTGATAGCTTGTTCTTGTGGCAGCTTGTTGTCATTACGGGAGCCTCCAATTTGGTCGTGGAGTTGTGCCCCGCTAGTTGTGTAAAGGCACTGGTTCCCGCCTAGAAGGGTTCCTATAGTGGAAAGGTGGATCAAGCCTTTGGTGGCGGGATCCATCGGAGAACCGGGTGAGGCCTATTGTGGCGTGGTGGTCTTAGTACCGCCCATCCCTCCAACGCAGATGTACTTCCCTTAACAAGGAAGGAACTGCGGTAAAACAAATATTGTGTCCGGGAAATTCTTCTTAATATCCTATCTAGAGAATTTACGTTTCGTGTCAAGCCTAAAATTGAAAAATCTTTAAAATTTGAAGTAGCACCTATTCACCCGCCCTCTAGGTGCCCATACGATCCATTTCAGTAACGGCTAGCCCGAGACTGGCAGGTAGTGCCCCCTTACAAGAAGAACGACAGTGGGAGAAATGAATCTTCGCATTTCTCCATCCCCGTGCACTCCTAGTCTTCAGATCCTCTCCCGGTCCAAAATCTCCTAACATAGAAACTTCCTTCCTCCACCCATGGCGCCTCAAAGAGATCTCTGGGGAAAATCCAAGTGTACCATAGCCGCCTTGAAGTCCTATTAGGACTTGGGCATCCTCTGCAAGGGGAATTGGCAGATCCCCGCGCCCGGCGAGACGGAGCCGAAGCCTCGCCCTGGTGAATTCATCTGCTTCTAGAGCCACTTAGAAAGAGGGCTAGGATTCCTGACATCACTCTTCTTCTAGTGATTCTACGACTACACGATCAAGCCATCGGATCTAGGGCCACACAGCGTGGAGCAGGTCGCGATCTTTGTCACCTTCTACGAAAGTTACCTCGGGTGCCGCCCCTACTTCCCCTTGTGGCTGGAGTTGTTCCACAGTCATGTTGGTCGCGAAGGGGCTGGCAGCCCCATCCTGGCGGCAGGCGGAGTTATGTTTTAGCTGAAGCCCAAGGCCACCTTCTAAAGCTTAGCTGAAAGCTGGCAGTGAGTGGAAGAAGCGCTGGTTTTATGTGAAGGAGTCTACCCCCGACAGCAAGGTGGTTCTCCCGATGTACACTGTCGAGAGGAGCGAACCGCGCCGGCTGTCGGCGAACGTGCTCCCTGAATACCAAAATATGGTCGTTGGCGAAATGTTGACGCGGATCAAGGAGCTGAAGAAAGAGGGCCTGGAGTCCATTAATTTGTACAACTGCTGGCTCAGGCGGCGGCTGGTCCTGCTAGCTAACCAAGTCCACTGGATGTATGAATACACCGGTAAGGACGACGCCAGGAAGGAAAGCAAGGAGGTCTGGGAGGCCGACAATTATATCGCAGCGCTAAAGAAGATCACGGATGCGGAATACACTGACCCCAAGGCCGGGCTTGCTCCATATACTGCGACCGGGAAGCATTAGGCCCCCATAGTAAGTCTGCTTTCTTATCTTTGGCAGTCGCAATTTTGCAGTCGAAGTTTTCGCATTCGCGGTTTTCTCCTGTTCTGGTCACCTTTTATATCTATCAGCTGTTTTAGGTGCTGGAAAATTGGCTTCCTCCTCTCGATGAGGAGGTTCCTTCCGAACTTGAAGAAGCGCGGTGCAGTCCTCCAATAATGAGGATGAGGTAGCAGAGGTCGCCACGCCCGTGCCCATGGCTCGTAAGACCTGTGGGCAAAAGCAATGCAAGATCGAGGCAAGTCATAGCCTCGAAGAGCGTGATAGTGATGAAGGCATGGTGCAGGAGCATAGCTCACGGCGTGTGGCAACACCAGTGAAGTCGGTGCTGAGGGTGAAGTTGCCCGCCTCGCTAATATACTACTTTCTTTTAGGCAATGAAAAAAGATGGTTTCTAGTACCTCACTAACCACTGCTCGCGAGAAGCATGGGGTGATGGGTTCGTAGCATGGAAAACAAAAATTTCTACCGCAAGAACGAACAAAACCCAGATCTAATCTAGATAAAAGCCAAGATCTAATCTATTAGACATGAGCAACGAGATAGATAGGAACTAACCCTCGTAGACCCGAAAGCGTTAACGAGATTAGATCTCGTGGTTGATGTAGTCGATCACTTTCTGATCTCAAGATCGTGTGGACGATCCTTCCGGCGTCGCGTTCCAGCAGCGCTTCCGCAGTCGGTCAAGTGGACGATCCTTCCGGCGCCGCGATTCAGCAGCGCTTCCGCAGTCGGTCACACGTGCGGAGTCGAAGCAGACCTTCCTCTCCCCGTTCCAGCGAGCAGCGGAGGTAGTAGATCTTCTCCACGGAATCCCAGCAGCACGACGGCGTGGTGGTGGTGGAGTAGAGAATTCTGCAGGGCTTCGCCTATGCCTGTGCAGAAGAAAGGTGGAGGAGAGAGGCGGCAGAGATTGGGTGTTATGGGAGCAGGGGAGGAGGGGGTGCCCCTACCCTTCTACTTAAGGGGGGAGGGCGCCTTGGGGAGGGGGAGTCCTACAAGGACTCCCCTCCTCTAGGCCGGCGGATTGGGGAGTGGGGGGAGGAGTCCTCCTCCCCCACGACTCCTAGTCTTGACCCACCAGGACTCCTTGATCCCTATCTTGATTTTCAAGCAAACTCCAAGATATCTTCTAGAACCTTCCGGAACATTCCAAAACCTTCTAGAATCCTCATACAAACACTCCGGAACATTTCCTAACTCAGAAAATGATCCCCTATATATGAATCTTATTCTCTGGACCATTCCGGATCTCCTCGTGATGTCCCGAATCCAATCCGACACTCCGAACATCATTTGGTCTCCAACGCATATTCCATATCTACTTAAAACAACTTCGAACCTTAAGTGTGTCACCCTACGGTTCATGAATATGTAGACATGATAGAGACACATCTCCTATCAATAACCATCAGCGGGACCTGGAGATCCATAATGGCTCCCACATACTCAACGAAGACTTCGTGATCGATTGAACCACTTACATATGAAACTAATTCCCTTTGTCTCGCGATACTATACTTATCCGAGGTTTGATCGTCGGTATCTCCATGCCTAGTTCTACCTCATTACTGATAAGCACTCTTTACTCGTTCCGTGATATGTCATCCCTTGTGACCCAGTCACATGCTTGCAAGCTAACTAGATGACATTCCACCGAGAGGGCCCAGAGCATATCTATCCGTCATATGGATGGACAAATCCCAATCTTGGTTCATGCGCTTCAACACATACTTTCAGAATACCCAATGACACTTTTATAACCACCCAGTTACGAAGCGGCGTTTGATGTCATCAAAGTATCCATCCAGTGATGGTGATTAACATAACCTCATGGTCGAAGGAATAGGTTACTATGTATTTGAAAGCTTACAGCAATACGAACTTAATGACTTGATCTTATGCTATGCTTACTATGGGTGTGTGTCCATCACATCATTCTCCTAATGATATAACCTTGTTATTAATCACATCCTAATGTCCATGATCAGGAAACCATGATCATCAATTAATCAACAAGCTAGTTCAACAAGAGGCTTACTAGGGACTCTCTTATGTTTACAAAACACACAAGTATTAGTGTTTCCTAATAATACAATTATAGCATGGGATGTAAACATTCATCATAAACACAAAGATATAATAATAATCACTTTTATTATTGCCTCTTGGGCATATCTCCAACAGTCTCCCACTTGCACTAGAGTCAATAATCTAGATTACATGGTAATATACCGAACACCCATGGCGTTTTGGTGTTGGTCATGCTTTGCCCTAGGGAGAGGTTTAGTCAACAGATCTGCCACATTCAGATCAGTGTGTACTTTGCAAATATTTATGTCACCATCTCGGACATACTCGTGAATAGCGTGGAAACATAGCTTGATGTGCTTCAGCTTGCTATGTGACCTTGGCTCCTGCGCATTAGCTATGGCACCTGTGTTGTCACAGTAGATGGCCATCGGGTCCAACGCACTGGGAACCACGCCAAGTTCAGTAATGAATTCCTTCATCCAAACGGCTTCTTGTGCAGCCTCCAAAGCAGCTATGTATTCCGATTCAGTTGAAGATTTCGCCACAACGCTTTGCTTCGCACTCCTCCAGCTCAGTGCAGCACCATTCAAAATAAATACGTATCTTGACTGTGACTTTGAATCATACGAATCGATCTTCCAACTAGCATCGGTGTAACCGTTTACAACAAGCTGTTCATCACCTCCATAAGAAAGAACCATATCCTTAGTCCTATTTAGGTACTTTAGGATATTCTTGACTCCTGTCCAGTGCTCCATTCCAGGATCACTTTGATACCTGCTAGTCAAACTAACAGCATGTGCTATATCCGGTCTTGTACACAGCATGGCATACATGATAGAACCTATGGCCGAGGCATAGGGAATATTATTCATTTTCTCTCTATCTTCTGCCGTAGCTGGACTTTGAGTCTTACTCAAGGTCTTACCTGACAACATGGGCACGAACCCTTTATTGCTATCTTCCATTCTAAACTTCTTTAGAACTTTGTCCAAGTATGTACTTTGTGAAAGCACTATTAGGCGTCTTGATCTATCTCTATAAATCTTGATGCCTAGAATATATGCCGCTTCGCCAAGATCCTTCATTCAAAAACTATTATTCAAATAGGTTTTGACGCTATTAAGAAGTTCTATATCATTCCCAATCAACAATATGTCATCTACATATAGTACTAGGAATGCTACAGAGCTCCCACTCACTTTCTTGTAAATACAAGCTTCTCCATAAGTTTGTATAAATCCAAAGTTTTTGATTACTTTATCAAAACGTTGATTCCAACTCCGGGATGCTTGCTTCAGTCCATAAATGGAGCGCTGAAGTTTGCATACCTTGTCAGCATCTTTAGGATCGACAAAACCCTTGGGTTGTACCATATACAACTCTTCCTCAATGTCACCATTAAGGAACGCCGTTTTGACATCCATCTGCCAAATCTCATAATCGAAATGTGCAGCAATTGCTAACAAAATCCTCACAGACTTTAGCTTCGCTACTGGTGAGAAAGTCTCATCATAGCCAACTCCTTGAATTTGTCGGAACCCTTTCGCGACAAGTCGAGCTTTATAGACGGTAACATTACCATCAACATCTGTTTTTCTCTTGAAAATCCATTTGTTCTCGACAGCCTTACGGCCATCCGGTAAGTCCACCAAAGTCCACACTTGGTTTTCGTACATGGATCCCATTTCGGATTTCATGGCTTCTAGCCATTTGTCGGAATCTGGGCTCACCATAGCTTCTTCATACGTCGCAGGGTCATCAGCGTTGTCCACCAACATGACGTTCAAGGCAGAGTCATACCAATCAGGAGTGGTACGAACCCTCGTTGACCTGCGAGGTTCAGCAGTAACTTCACTTGAAGTTTCATGATCATTACCATTAGCTTCCTCTCCAATTGGTGCAGGCGGCACCAAAACATCTTCCGGCGCTGCGCTACTCTCAAATCCGAGAGAAGGTTCAATAACCTCATCGAGTTCTACTTTCCTTCCAGTCACCTCCTTCGAGAGAAACTCCTTCTCAAGAAAGGATCCATTCTTGGCAACGAAAACTTTGCCTTCGGATCTATGATAGAAGGTATACCCAATCGTTTCTTTAGGGTATCCTATGAAGACGCATTTCTCCCCTTTGGGTTCTAGCTTATCAGGTTGTAACTTCTTTACATATGCTTCGCAACCCCAAATTTTAAGGAACGACAACTTAGGTTTCTTACCAAACCACAATTCGTATGGTGTCGTTTCAACGGATTTAGATGGTGCCCTATTTAAAGTGAATGCGGCTGTCTCTAATGCATAGCCCCAAAATGATAATAGTAAATCTGTAAGAGACATCATAGACCGAACCATATCTAAGAGAGTTCGATTACGACGTTCGGACACACCATTACGTTGTGGTGTTCCCGGCGGTGTCAACTGCGAAAGTATTCCACATTTCTTTAAATGCATGCTAAACTCATAACTCAGATATTCACCTCCGCGATCAGAACGCAGAAATTTAATCTTCTTGTTATGATGATTTTCCACTTCACTTTGAAATTCCTTAAACTTCTCAAAAGTTTCGGACTTATGTTTCATAAAGTAGACATACCCATATCTACTCAAGTGATCCGTGAAAGTGAGAACATAACGATATCCACCACGCGATGCTACACTCATTGGACCGCACACATCGGTATGTATTATTTCCAATAAGTCTGTAGCTCGCTCCATTGTACCAGAGAATGGAGTCTTAGTCATTTTTCCCATTAGACATGCTTCGCATCTTTCAAGTGATTCAAAATCAAGTGATTCAAGAAGTCCATCAGAATGGAGTTTCTTCATACGCTTCACTCCAATGTGACCAAGACGACAATGCCACATGTATGTAGAATTATCATTCAATTTTATTCGTTTAGCATCTATGTTGTGAACATGTGTATCACTACTATCGAGATTCAGTAAGAATAAACCATTCATCTCAGGTGCATTACCATAAAAGATATTACTCATATAAATCGAACAACCTTTATTCTCGGACTTAAAAGAGTAACCGTCTCGCAATAAACAGGATCTAGATATAATGTTCATGCTTAACGCAGGCACCAAATAACAATTATTTAAATTTAAAACTAATCCCGAAGGTAGATGTAGAGGGAGCGTGCCGACGGCGATCACATCAACCTTGGAGCCATTTCCAACACGCATCGTCACCTCGTCTCTTTCCAGTCTTCGTTTATTCCGCAGCTCCTGTTTCGAGTTACAAATATGAGCAACCGAACCAGTATCAAATACCCAGGCACTACTACGATTACTAGTAAGATACACATCTATAACACATATATCAAATATACCTTTCTTCTTGATGTTGCCGTTCTTCAGATCCGCCAGGTACTTGGGGCAGTTACGCTTCTAGTGACCAGCACCCTTGCAGTAGAAGCACTCAGTTTCAGGCTTAGGACCAGCCTTGGGCTTCTTAGCAGGTGCGGCAGCTTTCTTGCCATCCTTCTTGAAGTTGCCCTTGTTCTTAGGCTTGCCCCGTTTCTTGAAATTGGTGGTCTTATTGACCATCAACACTTGGTGCTCCTTCTTGATCTCCACTTCAGTAGTTTTCAGCATGGACGATAGTTCAGGCAACGTCTTGTTCATGCAGTGCATGTTGTAGTTCATCACAAAGTTCTTGTAACTTGGTGGCAGTGATTGAAGGAGACGGTGAATCCCCAATTCATTAGGAATCGATATTCCCAACTCTTGGAGCTTCTTTGCGTACCCAGACATGGTGAGCACGTGCTCGCTAACGGAGCTTCCTTCTTCCATCTTACAGTTAAAGAACTTTTCGGAGGCCTCATAGCTCTCCATGGCCGCGCGAGTCTCAAAAGTTAGCCTGAGCTCCTTAATGATCTCGAACGGGTCGTGGTGCTCAAAACGCTGTTGGAGCTCCGCTTCTAAACCGTAGAGGATGGCACACTGAACTGTGGAGTAATGATTTTTCCGAGTGGCGAAAACATTCTTTTCGTCATCGGTGGCATTATCTGCAGGTGGGTCACTTAGCGGTGCATCGAGCACATAGGTCAACTGCCAGCCCTGAGGACGATCTTCAGTCCACGGAACCAGTCCGTGAAATTGCTTCCATTGTTCTTAAGCTTTTCTTTCTCTAGGAACGCATTGAAATTGATGGAGGGGGTCGCCATAATCTACAACAATTTGCAAGTAGTTTAGACTAAGTTTATGAAAAATTGAGTTCAAATTTAATTCTTAAACTAACTAGTTGAACTCCCACTCAAAACAACATCCCTCACATTGTCTTAGTGATTACACGAATCAAGTCTACCACACCAAGTCCGATCTTCACGAGAAAAGATGTAGTTTCATCGGCGAACAATCTTCATGTTCATCATATCATTTATATGACTCATGCTCTACCTTTCGGTATTCCGTGTTCCGAGGCCATGTCTGTACATGCTAGGCTCGTCAAGATAACCTTAGTTTCCGCATGTGCAAATCTGGCTTGCACCCGTTGTATGCACACGTAGAATCTATCACATCCGATCATCACGAGATGCTTCGAAACGACGAGTCTTAGCAACGGTGCCAACTAAGGGTGAACACTTTATTACTTGATATTTAGTGAGAGGGATCATCTTATAATGCTACCGTCGCGATCTAAGCAATACAAGATGCATAAAGGATTAACATCACAGGCAATTCATAATTAGTGTGATATGATATGGCCCTTTCTTCTTGCGCCTTTGATCTCCATCTCCAAAGCACGAACATGATCTCCATCATTACCAACATTGCGTCAAGGTCAGTGGCGCCGCTTCATGGTTGTCCGTCATCACCAGCAACTATTACAACTACTTGGAATAAAGCTATTACAAGATGAATAGACACGCAGGTCTTAACAGAATTAAAGACAACCATTAGGCTCCTGCCGGTTGCCATATTACAACAAGGATCATTGCATACATCAAATACAATTACAATCACATGATGGCCATATCACATCACAAAACCCCTGCAAAAACAAGTTAGGCGCCTCTAATTTTCTTTGCAAATTTTACGTGGTTTGGGGCTTTCGCATAAGACCGATCTTACCTACGAACAAGGACCACAACGTTGATACAAGTGTTGTCAAGATGCTCATTGCAAATTGAATCTTAACTATGGTGGGAGAGACAGACACCCGCAAAGCCACTTGTGCAAAGCAAGTTGCACGTCAAGCATGGAGCAAGTCTCATGTGCGATGACATGTAATGTTAGCCCGAGCCGCTTCATCCCACCATGCCGCAAGATGCAAAGTACACGCTAAGTGCCGACAACAAAAGCATCAACGCCCACAAAAACATTGTGTTCTATTCGTGCAACAAATCTACGCATAGATACGGCTCTGATACCACTGATGGGTTCGTAGCATGGAAAACAAAAATTTCTACCGCAAGAACGAACAAAACCCAGATCTAATCTAGATAAAAGCCAAGATCTAATCTATTAGACATGAGCAACGAGATAGATAGGAACTAACCCTCGTAGATCCGAAAGCGTTAACGAGATTAGATCTCGTGGTTGATGTAGTCGATCACTTGCCGATCTCAAGATCGTGTGGACGATCCTTCCGGCGTCGCGTTCTAGCAGCGCTTCCGCAGTCGGTCACACGTGCGGAGTCGAAGCAGACCTTCCTCTCCCCGTTCCAGCGAGCAACAGAGGTAGTAGATCTTCTCCACTGAATCCCAGCAGCACGACAGCGTGGTGGTGGTGGTGGTGGTGGAGTAGAGAATTCTGCAGGGCTGCGCCTATGCCTGTGCAGAAGAAAGGTGGAGGAGAGAGGCGGCAGAGATTGGGTGTTATGGGAGCAGGGGAGGAGGGGGCGCCCCTGCCCTTCTATTTAAGGGGGGGAGGGCGCCTTAGGGAGGGGGAGTCCTACAAGGACTCCCCTCCTCTAGGCCGGCGGATTGGGGAGTGGGGGGAGGAGTCCTCCTCCCCCATGACTCCTAGTCTTGACCCACCAGGACTCCTTGATCCCTATCTTGATTTTCAAGCAAACTCCAAGATATCTTCTAGAACCTTCCGGAACATTCCGAAACCTTCTAGAATCCTCATACAAACACTCTGGAACATTTCCTAACTCAGAAAATGATCCCCTATATATGAATCTTATTCTCCGGACCATTCCGGATCTCCTCGTGATGTCCCGAATCCAATCCGAGACTCCGAACAACATTCGGTCTCCAACGCATATTCCATATCTACTTAAAACAACTTCGAACCTTAAGTGTGTCACCCTACGGTTCGTGAATATGTAGACATGATAGAGACACATCTCCTATCAATAACCATCAGCGGGACCTGGAGATCCATAATGGCTCCCACATACTCAACGATGACTTCGCGATCGATTGAACCACTTACATATGAAACTAATTCCCTTTGTCTCGCGATACTATACTTATCCGAGGTTTGATCGTCGGTATCTCCATGCCTAGTTCTACCTCGTTACTGATAAGCACTCTTTACTCGTTCTGTGATATGTCATCCCTTGTGACCCAGTCACATGCTTGCAAGCTAACTAGATGACATTCCACCGAGAGGGCCCAGAGCATATCTATCCGTCATATGGATGGACAAATCCCAATCTTGGTTCATGCGCTTCAACACATACTTTCATAATACCCAATGACACTTTTATAACCACCCAGTTACGAAGCGGCGTTTGATGTCATCAAAGTATCCATCCGGTGATGGTGATTAACATAACCTCATGGTCGAAGGAATAGGTTACTATGTATTTGAAAGCTTACAGCAATACGAACTTAATGACTTGATCTTATGCTACGCGTACTATGGGTGTTTGTCCATCACATCATTCTCCTAATGATATAACCTTGTTATTAATCACATCCTAATGTCCATGATCAGGAAACCATGATCATCAATTAATCAACAAGCTAGTTCAACAAGAGGCTTACTAGGGACTCTCTTATGTTTACAAAACACACAAGTATTAGTGTTTCCTAATAATACAATTATAGCATGGGATGTAAACATTCATCATAAATACAAAGATATAATAATAATCACTTTTATTATTGCCTCTTGGGCATATCTCCAACATGGGGGGTCTAGATAGAAGGGTTTTCCATAATGGTGGTTTGTTGCCTCACCGTAATAAGTGCCTTAGTACTTTCGAGAAGAAGCCGATGATGAAGCGGGCGTCACTGCCTCGGTCGGTGGTGGCGTTCGAATCGTCAGACGAGGATTCTGACGATGAGAAGGGTGAGGCCACGACCAAGGTTCCGGAGGACTCCTTTCTGATAATGGAATCGGGGGTGGTGGATGCGGTAGTGGAACAGGCAGTTCCACTCGCCGTGATCGTGCTTATAGTCTGAGCGGCCTCAGAGCCGGGGGCCGTTGAAAACATGGGGTCGAAGTCCCCATCATCGGAGTAGGCGCCCATGTCATCCGGGCCAAAGATCCCTGCGGTTGCAAGCTCGACGTCGAAGAAGCCCGCGGTGTCATGGGCCGCGGATGTGTTTGAGAAGGGGCTCTCATGCAAGTTGGGGCCAAAGCTGGAGAAGCCCGCTCATATTAGCACCGGTTTGCGCACGCTCCCCGTCGCCAAGTAAGTTTGGTGCTTTATTTCTTGCACTTTGATATTTTCTTGCATCGTCAGTTTGCTGACCATGGCCACTTCCCAGGTCTGGTGTCAAGAAGATTGGTCGCCCTTCGGTGGCCAAAGTTCTGCCGATCGGCACTGAAGGGGAGGTCGACCCTTGCAAGAAGAGGAAGGCCACAACGATGGAGGCGCCAGGTGAAGGCGCGTCGAAGAAGAATAAGGCCACTTTGGGGTTTCTGTCTTCAAGGGCTGCAATGGGAATCATCCGATCGGTAGGCCGTGAAGGAGCCCTTGGAGCGCGATCTACGAGAGACACAAGAGGCCAACCAGCGACTCCAAGCGTCTGCTGGTGAGTTGTACTGTCATTGGTAAATTTGAGCTCTTACTGTCGTGAGGATATTAAAATATGGTCTTCTTTCTTTTAGTTGATTCATTTACTGCGATCGCCAAGGCCCATGAGGTCTATGTTCTAGTCGCCGATTTGGAGACCGTGAAGGCCACTTTGGCAATGGCGGAGGAGCGAATCGTCTTGTTGACGAAAGAGCTGGAGGCAGCGAAGGCCTCAATGATATCTTCTGAGGAGAGGGCCAAGGCTACGGTCGCCGCAGCGGAAGAGGAGTGGAAGGCCTCCGACTCGGTCATCCTTGGGTTGCAGGACAACCTTGGGACTCTTGAGAGGCATGTGACGGAGAGCTTCCGCAAACTCCTTGTTGAGTATCCTTTTCTTTTGCTCCTGCTTTGCTTGTATACGCAGAGTCCCCGGGCTAGTGAGTCCCCGAGCGGGTGAGACCGCTAGGTCAAACTGATATTGATCTTCTGACATTGCAGCTCTGATAGGTCAAAATGACCCAGTGGTGCAGACATTTGACGCCTCGCAATGCATGGCGGCGGTGACGAACGTGACCATCGCCTCAGCGCTCTAAGTCCAGGCTATTCTCCAGGGGATCTCTCCCACCGAGGTGATTCCTGGTGGGCTGATGGAGGTTTGGTGCTACCTCGAGGAAGCGCCCGCAGTGGTCGAGTGGATGGCGCAGTCGGCCTTCCGTCGAGGAGCCACCACGGTGCTCAGTCTCGGGCTCGTGCATTTCCCTGACGACTTCGACCTCGATGACATCACTAGTGGGTATCCCTCGGCGACTGGCTCGGTGGAGATCGCGGAGGTTCTCAAGTTGACTGCCATGGCTGCCTCGTTTGTGGAGCGAGTGTTGGCAATGGGGGATCTGCTGCCGTACCAGGAGACGGTGCTGGTGCCAGGCGACTCCGAGCCGAAGCACCATGAAATGAAGTCGGAGCAGCCCTTCTGGTCGTTGTTAGGGAAGCAGATGACGATGTACCTATCGAACCCTTGGGAACCATTTGTCCGGGCCAAGAGCGATGGCGGTGCTTCTTCTTCGGATCCTACAAAGTGAGGAGGTTGCCCTAGGGCATTTTTGTTAGTCGTGGCAACTGGCCCCTTTTGTAATGTAACTTGACGATGAACAATATATTTTGTTATTTGAAGAAAAGAGGTTAATCGACTCACATTGATGTGTTATTGTTGTTTATTTTTCATTTTTTGGTTGAGCGAGTCCCCGAGCACGTCCACCCTTTGATGGGGTTAACCTCGCGTGTATGTATGTTTGTTTTGTTAGGCTATTAGGTTAACCGTAGTCGGTTCTCTATGGCTCGTGGAGCCAGTCGCTTGGTGACTCCAAGGGGTACTCTGTACTTGGTCGTTTTCCCGGACGCATCCGGGGTCGGTTAGGCAAGTCCTCGAGCATGGTAATTGGTTGTTCTAGTCGCATGCCCAAGGTAGGTGAGGATGTTGTATGTTGTTTGTAACTTGTCGCCCCTGCCTTGGAAAAGCAGTCGTGTGGCGAGCCCGAGGCAAGCTCTCGTACTTAGTGCGTTCCCGAGCCGCGTGAGGGACTCTTGTGGCGAGTCCCCGAGCGTGGTACTTGATCTTTCGAGTCACCGTGCACGGGGGTAGGGGGACGGGTTTGTTGTGAGAAGCGTGTTCGGCTGTCTTGGCCCAGTAGGCCAGTCGAGCGAGGAGACTCCGATGGTGGCTCCAGGGTGGCATTTTCGTGGATGGCGCATGGCCCGAATATTTTTGGTGCCCTTGAGCCCCACTACTTAGCTGTGCCGGTCTCTTTACCAAGGGTTAACTTTCGGAGGTAGCGTATTGCTGAAAATATGAGTGCGATTGGCACAAGGAGAGAGCGAGTAGACACAATTTGTGCGATCCAATTTTATTTCATCATATAGCAGCTGAGTACATTGTTGAGTTTTATGTATAGAGCTTTCGAAGGAGGTTTACATTCCATGGTCGCCCGACTTTGAGCTGGCCGTCGCCTCGTACGTTGATGAGGTAATAGACGTTGTTGCTGAGGACTCACACTATGGTGAACGGCCCCTCCCATGGGGGAGAAAGCTTGTGCATGTCCTTCTTGTCCTAGACCAGTCGCAGGACCAGGTTGTCTTCTTGGAAGGTGTGAGTCCAGACTCGCCGGCTGTGGTAGCGACGGAGTCCTTGCTGGTAGACGCCGGTGCGAGAGCAAGCTAGGTCACGTGCTTCGTCAAGATGGTCAACCCCATCTTGGCGGGCGACCTCGTTATCCGCCTCTGTATAGTTGACGACCCGAGGAGAGTCGTGTTCCAGGTCGGTTGGTATGACGGCCTCAACACTGTACACCATGAATAAGGGCGTGAACCCTGTTGAGCGGTTGACGGAGGTGCAGATGCCCCATATCACGGAGGGTAGTTCTTTGACCTAGCATCCGGGGGTTCGCTCGAGGGGGACCTATAGTCGCGGCTTGAGGCCATGGAGGACGCTTTAGTTGGCGCACTCTACTTGATCATTCGACTCCAGGTGGGCGACTGAAGCAAGATCGAGTCATATCTCGTGCTCTTCATAGAAATTGGCCATGGCGCCCTTGGCAAAGTTGGTGTCGTTGTCCGTGATGATGTTGTGCAGGTAGCCATACCGATAGATGATCTTGCGGATGAACTTGGTAGCAGTCTTTCCATCGCACTTCTTGATTGGCTTGGACTCCACCCATTTGGTGAACTTGTCGACTGCAAGCAGGAGGTGGGTGAAGTAGGATGGGGCCTTTTTGAATGGGCCTACCATGTCGATGCCCCATATGGTGAATGGCCAAGTGATGGGGATGGTCTTGAGGGCCGAACCAGGTATATGCGTCTGGTTGGCATACTTCTGGCACCCGACACACCGTTGGACTATGTCGGTGGCGTCGGCATGTGTTGTAATCCAGTATAAGCCATGCCGCATGGCTTTGGCAACTAGCGACCGGGCCCCAGCATGGTGGCCGCACTCGCCTGCGTGGATGTCCTGGAGGATCTTGCACCCTTCTTTTGGCTGCATGTAGTGCTGGAATACGCCCGTCACGCTGCGTTTGTGGAGCTCGTTGTTGATGATGACGAAGGACTTGCAACAACGCACGATCATCCGCGCCTCTGTCTTGTCGGTGGGCAAGATCTTGTGCTCGAGGAAGGCGACGTATGGTGCGGTCTAGTTGCTGGGCTCCGTGATCATGGCGACCAGGGCGGGTTTGGGCTATAGAGGTATCCCAATGTACATCTCCTTCGGCGGGGAGACTGAGGGCTTGTTGATGATGTCGATGAAGACGCCCGCGGGTGGTGTTTGGTGGGCCGATCCGATGCGGGAGAGTGCATCAGCCTCCTTGTTCTTCCTCCTGTCGATCCACTCGACAGAATAGCTGGCGAAGTGGCCCCCAGCTGGTCCACCACTTGGCAGTACACTATCATTGTGGGGGAGATGGCATCGCAGGTACTAGCGACTTGTGCGGCGTTGAGGTTAGAGTCGTCGTAGCACCATAGGCGATTGATGTCCATCTCCTTGGTGGCCCGCATGCCGTGAAGGAGGGTCTCATACTCGGCCATATTGTTGGTGTAGGGCGTGAAGTCGAGGTGTAGCACGTAGCGGAGCTTCTCGCCATTGGGGGAGGTGAGTACGATCCTATCCCCTGCACTGTCCGTGTTCTTGGACCCTTCGAAGTGGAGCGACCAATAGTGGAGGTAGGGCAGCTTGTTCGGTTGCTATGCTTCTTCCCAATCGGCAAGGAAATTAGCCAAGGCTTGCGACTTGATCACCTTGCGTGGCTCGTACTTGATGTTGTGGATGCCGATTTTTACAGCCCACTTGGCGACTCGCCCAGTCGCCTCGCGATTGCGGATGATGTCCTGCAGCAGCGCAGAGGAGACGACCGTGATGGGGTGCTCCTGGAAGTAGTGCGGGAGCCATCGCTGGGCTCTAAAGACCGCATACACCAGTTTCTGGTACTGTGGGTAGCGCTGCCTTGAGTCCGTTAGGACCTCGCTGATGTAGTATACCAGGCGCTACACGGGGTGCTCCTTGCCCTCTTCTGGTCGCTCGACGACCATCATGGCGCTGACGATCCGAGTGGAGGCCACGACATAGATGAGCATTATCTCTTTGTCGACTGGGGCGGCGAGCAATGGTGCTACGAGTAGTACTTCGTTAAGCGCTTTGAGCGCGTTGTCTGCTTCTTCATCCCATTGGAACATGGGGTTCTTGCGCATCAGGCGGTATAGGGGCATTGCCATCTCACCAAGTCGGGGGGATGAAGCGACTGAGAGCCGTGACTCGTCCGGCCAGCTTCTGGACATCGCACAGGCATTCAGATTTCCCGAGCCGCGCGATGGTGTCGATCTTGGCGGGGTTTGCCTCAATGCCTTGCTTGGAGATGACGTACCCCAGGAGTTGTCCGGTGGGCACGCCGAAGATGCACTTCCCTGGGTTAAGCTTGATCTTGTACCTCCGTAGATTTTCGAAGGTTTTGGCCAGGTCGGCGAGCAGGTCGCTCTAGCGGGTGGACTTTACCACCACGTCGTTGATGTAGATGTGGATGTTGTGGCAAATTTGACTCGCAAGGCACTCCTGCATGCACCTTTTGTAGGTTGATCCGGCATTCTTGAGGCCGAACGTCATGGTGGTGTAGCAGAAGGCATTGAATGGTGTGATGAACGCCGTTTTCTCTTCGTCCTCGACCGCCATCTTGATCTGGTTGTACCTAGAGTATGCGTCGAGGAAGCCCAGCAACTCCGAGCCCATAGTCGAGTCGATGATCTGGTCGATGTGGGGGAGGACGAACACCTCCTTCGGGCAGGCACTGTTCAGGTTGGTGTAGTCGATACACATTCTCCAAGTGTTCTTCTTCTTTAGAACTAGGACTGGGTTTTCCAGCCACTTGGAGTACTTGATTGGCCGGATGAAGCCTGCAGCAAGTAGACACTACACTTCTTCGGCGATTGCTTGGTGACACTCTTCATTGAAGGGCCGCAGCGACTGCTTCACCGGTCGCCCTTTGGGGTCAGCATTAAGTTTGTGCTCAGCGAGTTTCCTCAGGACACCAGGCATGTCAGAAGGTTTCCATGCGAAGATGTCACGATTCTCACGCAGGAACCTGTTGAGCGCGCTTTCCTATGTGGGACTCATGTTCGTCCCGATGGTGACCGTCTGGCTGGAGTCGCCCGGGACAAGCTCGATGGTGCGAGTGTGTGTGGCCACCTCAAAAGCTCACCCCCTGAATTTCTACGAGGTGGGCTTCTTCAGAATGGTGGGGTCGTCCTTGTCGACGTTGCTCGCGTATTTCACAAGATCATCAGCATTGTTGGTTTCCACAGCGATAACAGCGTCGGCGAGCTCGGCGCCTTTGTCCTCACACTCCACGGCCATATCGGGGTCGCCGTGGATGGTGATGATGCCGCTTTGCCCGGGGATCTTCATCATGTTGTAGGCGTAGTGTGGGGCCGCCATGAACTTGGCGATCGCCTGGCACCCCAAGACGTAGTGGTAGGGGCTGCGGAAGTTCACTAGCTCAAATATGATCCGCTCGGTGCAGAAGTTTGCTGGTGTGCCAAAGGTGACTGGTAGTGTCACCTTGCCAATTGGGAAAGCCTTCCGACCAGGGACGATGTCATGGAAGGTGGTAAGGGTCGACTCGATCATTGACTCCAGGAGGTGTAGCCTCTTGAACGTATCCAAGTACAGGATGTTGATGGAGCTTCCACCGTCCATCAGTGTCTTGGGTATCCAGTAGTCGGCCACTTTGGGCCTGACCACCAGGGCGACTCGCCCTGGATATTTGATCATGGGCGTGTGATCTTGGCGGCTACAGGGGATGCTTTTCTCATACCAGTTGAGGAAGCGCGGAATGTCGACCTGGGTCACCGCATTGACGGCGACTGTGTGGGCGAGCACCTTCTTTTCACGCTTGGTGCCGAGCCTGGTGAAGGTGTGCAGCGAGCCGACTGCGTTGCCAAACCCGCCGACATTGCCGTTGTCCCTTGGCGGGTCGTTGTTGGGGTCCTCTCTTGCCCTCCTTGCCTTCTCAATCTCCTTCAGAGAGTGGCAGTCAGCAGTAGTGTGAGTGGCAGGCTTCCCTTCCCTGCTGTGGTAGACACAGGGCTGGTTGAGTAGGCGGTGGGGTCAAATTTCGGCCTTGCCACATTGTTTGCGTGGTAGTTTCCGATGTCGTGGTAGTTTCCTCCGTCCCAACAAAACTTCTTCGGGTCGCGCTACCCATAGCTGGTGTTGGCGACAAAGTCGACTCGCCCATCACCGCGGCGCTTGCCGGTGAGGCGAGTGTTGTTGTAGTGCATGTCGCGCTGTCGCCCATTGTAATTGCCGCCGGTGCGGCGTCTTCCCCCCAACTCATTGTTGGAGTCATGGTTGGGGTCCTCCTCCGCGTAATGCTTGGCGATCTCGAGGAGGTCGGGGATGTTGTTGAGCGTCCGATAGACCCTCTTGATCTTGGTGACCAGAGGTTCATACCGGCATGTGTTCTTGACGTAGTGGATCACCGTGTCTAGGTGGATACTTGAGGCGTTGATCCACAGGTCCTGCCATCGCTAGACCCAGTGGTGAGTCGACGCGTGTTGTCCCTGGATGCATCACTCTAGGTCTTCTATGGTGGTGGCGCGGGTGTAGGAACCCTCGAAGTGCCTGGCAAAGGCTTCTCGGATGTCCTCCCACGAATCGATGTTGTCCGCGGGGAGGGTGTTGATCCATTGCCGAGTCACTCCCTCCATCATCAGGGGGAGGTAGCAAGCAGCGAGCAGGTCAATGTGGCCAGCGATCCCCATCGCCATGAGGTATGTATCGAGCCACACCGTTGGGTCATACATTGGGTCATACTTTTCAATCTCCTTTGGCACCTTGAAGTTTGTCAGGTACTTTTCACCTTGGATCATTGGTCCGAAGCACTGCGGGCCAACTCGGCTGAGCGATCCCCTTGGCTCCGGCTCGCCGCGGTTGGTGAGGGTGTATCGCAGATCATGCGGTTGGCAAGCTCACCAAGCCTGGTTGTTGACGATGTGTGTTCGCGCATCGATCGGTTGGCCGTTGGCAGCGATCGTGTTGTTCACATGCCGCGGCTCGTTAGTGGAGAGCGCGGGGTTGGCGGCCCGTGGTTGGAGCTGCGGGGGCTCAGGCGGTGGGTAGTTGAGGGTGTTGGCGACAGTTGGATGGATGCTTGAGGCTACCCTGCTTTCCGATGAGTGGGAGTACATCCGCCCCCGCGGGTAGACTCCTGCGGCTTGTTGCTCAACGACCCTAGCGAGTAGGGCCTTGGCATACTGGACCTGCAGCGTGCCCTCTCCCTAGATGTCGAGGTTGGCGACTGCGGCGTGTCCCGTGATGACGTTGTCCATCGGGGTGAAGTAAAGCGGGAGCCCATTGGCATCACGGGCTTGCGGTGAGATGATGATCCGTGGTTGGTCCGGCGGAGGCGCGCAACCTATGGGTGGCGGTAGGGCTCCAGTCGTAGGTGCCCCAGGTGGTGGGCGGTTGCTGCCAATGGGCGGCGTGTTCTCGTAGAACTCACGCTCGGCTGCGTGGGCGGGATCATTCTTGTTATTGAAGTTCAAGGCGTGGCCCTGGATGCTAGAGTGCAGGAGGGTCCTAATGTAGCATTGATGGTAGAGTGACAGCTCCTGCGCCATTTCCCGCTCGAGGCGGAACTTCTCGCGCTCGACCTTCTCCTTGCGCGTTGCCTCCTCCAGTCACAAGCGGGCTTCTTCGACCTCCGTAGTCATCGTGGTCGGCGGGATCGACATGGAGAAGGGATCTAGCGGGGTGCTCGTGCTGTCCACCATGTAGATCACGTTGTTGGATCTAGCGTGGAAGTCCTCGGGGGACTCTGATCCGGAGTCGAAGTCGAAGATCCTGAGTGTTGGGTATATGCTAAATGGGTATCACCATAGCGCGTCCTTATTCCGGCTAACCCGGGTGGCCCATAGTTGGTAGCAAGTCCTATGACCTGCTGGGCGGCCCAGTTAGATGGATCCAAAAGGGAGGCCCATGTCGGATAAAGGAAGGATACGCAGGAGTCACCGACATACTCGGAGCCTTGGAGTGCAAGACATGAAAGACTAGTTCGTATTAGTGTAGGACTCTTTTGAAGGAAATATTCCCTGAGAGGCAATAATAAAGTTGTTATTATGTATTCCCTATATATTATAGATGTTTATTTTGCATGCTAGAATTGTATTGATCGGAAACATCAATACATGTGTGTTTAATAAACAAAAAGGGTTCCTAGTTATGCCTCTCTTATAGACTAGCTTGTTGATTAACAAGATGATCAAGGTTTCCTGATCATGGACATTGGATGTTGTTAATAACAAGATCACACCATAGGTGGAATGATGTGATGAACATTCATCCGAAGTATAGCATTACGATCAAGTCATTATGTTTATATTGCAATAACATCATGCGAAGTAATCTTTATCCTTAGACCATGAGATCATGTTAATTACTAACACCTGAAGAGTATCTTGATAACATCAAACGTGACACCGTAACAGGGTGACTATAAAGATGGGTTCAGTACTACGAAGGTGTTATGTTGAGGCTCATGGATCAAGAGTGGAATTTGTCAATCCCGATGACGGATAGATATACTCCGGGCCCTCTCGGTGATATCACATTGAGATAGCTTGCAAGCAAGTGATGTGATCACTAGAATGTTATATCACGGGAACGAGAAAAGAGTGCATGTCGGTAACGAGATCAAACTAGGTATGGAGATACCGATGATCGAATCTCGGACATGTAATATATCGCGAGGCAAAGGGATTTAGTTACAAGCGTTAAAGGTTCTCATGATCACAGAAGTCATCGTTGAATGTGTAGGAGTTAGTACGGATCTCCAGGTCCTGCTGCTTATTATTGATCGGAGAAGGGTCTCGATCATGTCTGCATTATTCGCGAACCATATGGTGACACACTTAAGAGTTACCGGACACCATTTTGGAGCACATATGTTTCAGACGAAATAATTGCAAAGCGCAGGAATTGTTTCAATAGAAACCGGAAATTGTTTCGGGTGAAATTGCAGAAAGTGGTTCTGCATGTGATATTGAAATATTGCAATGGGCTATATGTGAATGTTTGTTAATTAAAGTAATTAACAAAATTCTGAATAAATTTAATAAAAGAGTTTTATTAAATGAGAGAGCATTAAACTTGGAGAATTTTAATGCATTTAAAGTGGAGACTTTAAAAGGGAATGTGAAGAGGCATTTTAATGTGGAGGGGTTACCACCACATGAATGGGGGAGGTGAGGGGTCACCCCCCATGCGCCGGCCATGGAGAGGAGGGGCACCCCCCTCCTCCTATAAAAGGCCACCCATTCCCTCCTTCATCCTCACACCTCCTTGTGAAGGATCTCTCTCCCCCTCTAGAATTATTCCCCCATGTTCTCGGATTAGCGAGATACATGTTCCCGGTGGCATTTCGTCTGGAAGGAGTTGTTGCTTCCGCTGGATCGCTGGAGCGAGGAGGTGGAGGTTGTCCGGTGGCTTGAACGTATGTGCGAGTGTGGATGCGCTGCTGAGTTGTGGCCCTCGGACTTCCTCATGATCTTGAGATCGGCAAGTGTACGACTACAACAACCACGAGTTCCTACTCGTTAACAAAACTCGTTATCTTCGAGGGTAAGTTCTTGTTGGATGTATGTCCACCCGTTGCTTTGTACCTAGTAGATAGATCTTGGCGTGTAGTTCACACCATAGGAAATTTTTTGTTTTCTTTGCTGCGGACCCAATAGTGGTATCAGAGTCTGATCTATGCGTAGGTGCTTTGCACAGGTAGTACACGTATGTTTATATGTGGGCGATGATGATCATATTATTGCATCTTCTAAGTATTTTGGATATTGGTGGCATAGTGGGATGAAGCGTCCCGGACCAACCTTACATGTCATCGTACATGAGACCGGTTCCACGACTGACATGCAACTTGTTTTGCATAAGTGGCTGGCGGGTGTCTGTCTCTCCTACTATAGTCAATATCTGATTTACAACGAGTTGCTAATAACTTAGTTATCCTCGTTGTGGTTCAGTTCGTAGGTGAGAACGGTTCTATCTCCGAAAGCCCTAAGCCACGTAAAACTTGCAATTGATAAATTAGAGGTGTCTAGTTTAGATTGTTGTTGGGCTAGTGTATTGATATGGTATTGTTGTAAGTAGATGTATGATACTTACTCTTACAACACATTCAACGTGTAAGTTCCATAGACCTCGGCCTTACACACAAAGGAATGATAGAGATCATACCACGATGCAAATGATAGAGATCAAATGCATGGACCATATCATCTCACTTTACACATTAGATGTTAAAATCTTATACTGCTAGTTTGGCGCTTTTGGTAGCATTGTAAGCTGATCCCTCATTTAGATATCAAGATAAAATGTGTTCTTCCTTGAGTATGCACCATTCTATGGATCGTGTTTCGAGACATCATGTGATGATCGGGTGTACTCGACTCTACGCTTTCATACAATGGGTGTAAGACAGTTTTACACACGCGAGTACTAAGGTTCTTACTTGGCGAGCCTAGCATGTACAGACATGGCCTTGGAACACGGACCGAAAGGTTAAGCATGAGTCATATGGTTGATATGATGCCCATATAGATGCTCGCCTTTGAAGCTACACCGACTCACGTGATGATCGGACTTGGTGTAGTGGATTTGGTTCATGTAATCACCAAAAAGGCACGAGGGATGTTGTTTTTGAGTGGGAGTAGTAATTTGGATTAGTTGAACTCTATCATAAACTTAGTCTAAATAAACTTTACAAATTCTATTGTAGATGGCACCACCTGCTTTTAATTTCAATGTGTTCATGGAGAAAGAGAAACTTGCTGCGAATGGTAGCAACTTCACCAACTGGGCTATGAATTTGAGGATTCTCCTCACTGATGCACAAAAGCAATATGTGCTAGATGCGCCGCTAGGCCCCCCACCAGCTCCTGATGCCCCTAACGAGGAAAAGAATGTCTATGTGACTCGTCAGGAGGACCACAACTTAGTTCATTGCGGCATACTGTATGGGCTAGAGCCAGAACTTCGAAAGCGTTTCGAAAATGGCAATGCCTTTGATACCATGGGAGAATTGAAAATGATTTTAGATACCCATGTTGCCGTAGAGAGTTATAATGCTACTGAAAAGTTCTTTAGCTGCAAAATGGAGGAAAACAGCTTCGTTAGTGAGCACGTACTCAAAATGTATGGGTACGCCGATAAGCTTGTGTCCTTGGGAATAACGATTCCCATTGACTTAGGCATACATCGTGTTCTCCAATCTCTGCCACCTTGCTACAAGAGCTTCGTGATGAACTATAATATGCAGGGCATGAAGAAGACTCTTCCCGAGCTTCTGTCAATGCTTAAGACTGCAGAAGTGGAGATTAGGAAAGAACATCAAGTGTTGATGATCAATAGGACCACCAGTTTCAAGAAGGACAAGAAAGGCAAGCACAAGAGAAAGAAGGGTGGCAAATCTGTTGCCACGCTTGAAAAGAAACCCCGAGCTGGCCCTAAGTCCGATACCGAGTGCTACTATTGCAAGGGGACTGGCCATTGGAAGCACAACTGCCCCAAGTATTTGGCGGAGAAGAAGTCCGGCAAGGCAAACAAAGGTATATGTGATATACATGTTATTGATGTGTACTTGACTAGTACTCGCAGTAGCACCTGGGTATTTGATACGGGATCAGTTGCTAATATATGTAAATCGATTCAGGGGCTGCGGGACAAGCGACAACTAGCAAGGGATGAGGTCACAATGCGGGTCGGCAATGGATCAAGAGTTGATGTGATCGCCGTCAGAACGCTGCCTCTCCATATGCCATCGAGATTAGTCATAAACCTAAATAATTGTTATTTGGTGCCTGCACTTAGCATGAACATTGTATCCGGATCATGTTTGATGCAAAGTGGTTATTCGTTTAAATCTGAAAACAATGGTTGTTCGATTTATATGGATAATATCTTTTATGGTCATGCACCTATGTTGAATGGTTTATTTCTGATGGATCTCGATAGTAATATTACACACGTTCATAATGTTAATGCTAAAAAGATAAACTTGATGATGATATATCTGCATATATGTGGCACTACCGTCTAGGTCATATTGGCGTTAATTGCATGAAGAAACTCCATTCTGATGGACTTTTGGAATCACTTGATTTTGAATCATTTGATACATGTGAGCCATGCCTTATGGGCAAGATGACTAGAACGCCGTTTTCCGGTTCAATGGAATGGGCGACAAATCTATTGGAAATCATACATACTGATATGTGTGGACCAATGAGTGTGTCGGCGCGAGGTGGATATCGTTATTTTGTTACTTACACGGATGATTTGAGTAGATACGGGTATATCTATTTGATGAAACACAAGTCTGAAACTTTTGAAAAGTTCAAGGAATTTCAGAATGAAGTGGAAAATCATCGTAATAGAAAGATCAAATTTCTACGGTCTGACCGTGGAGGAGAGTATCTAAGTTACGAGTTTAGCACACACATGAAAGAGTGTGGAATAGTTTCACAACTCACGCCTGCCGGAACACCACAACATAATGGTGTGTCGGAACGTCGTAATCGTACCTTATTGGATATGGTTCGATCTATGATGTCTCTGACTGACTTGCCACTGTCATTTTGGGGTTATGCACTGGAAACAGCTGCATTCACTTGAAATCGGGCACCATCTAAATCCGTTGAAACGACACCGTATGAATTATGGTTTGGAAATTGTCATTTCTTAAAGTTTGGGGATGCGATGTTTATGTGAAGAAACTTCAACCAAATAAACTCAAACCCAAAGTGGAAAAATGCGTCTTCATAGGATACCCTAAGGAAACGATTGGGTATACCTTCTATCACAGATCCGAGGGCAAGGTTTTTGTTGCCAAGAATGGATCCTTTCTTGAGAAGGAGTTTCTCGCGAAAGGTGTGAGTAGTCGGAAGGTAGAACTCGAAGAGGTTATTGAACCTTCTCTTCATGAAATGGCAAGTTTTGCAGCACCGGAAGTTGTTTCGGAATTGACTTCACCTAATGAAGAGAGAGCTAATGATATTGATCATGAAACTCCGAAAGAGGAAACTACCGAACCTCGCAGGTCAAGCAGGACACGTGCAGCTCCTGAACTGTACGGCAATCCTGTTGTGAATTTCATGGTTGATGAAATGGATGACCCTGCGACGTATGAAGAAGCGATGATGAGCCCGGATTCCAACAAATGGCTAGAAGCCATGAAATCCGAGATGGAATCCATGTACGAGAACCAAGTTTGGACCTTGGTGGACTTACCTCACGATCGAAAGGCCGTTGAGAATAAATGGATTTTCAAAAGAAAAACTGATGCTGATGGTAATGTGACCATCTATAAGGCTTGACTTGTCACAAAGGGGTTTCGACAAATTCAAGGAGTTGACTACGATGAGACATTCTCTCCCGTAGCGATGCTTAAGTCAGTTAGGATTATGTTAGCAATTGCTGCATATTTCGATTATGAAATATGGCAGATGGATATCAAAACTGCGTTCCTCAATGGTAATATTGAAGAAGAGTTGTATGTGATACAACCTAAGGTTTTTGTCGATCCTAAGGATGCTAATAAGGTATGCAAACTTCAGCGATCCATCTATGGACTGAAGCAAGCATCCTGGAGTTGGAATCTCCGCTTTGATGAGGTGATCAAAGAGTTTGGATTTGTCCAAACTTATGGAGAGGCTTGTATTTACAAGAAAGTGAGTGGGAGCAATGTGGCATTTCTGATATTATATGTGGATGACATATTATTGACTGGAAATGATATAGATCTTTTAAACAGTGTTAAAAGTTATCTAAATAGCAAATTTTCGATGAAAGACCTTGGTGAAGCGTCATATATATTAGGCATTAAAATCTATAGAGATAGATCAAGGCGCCTAATTGGGCTATCGCAGAGTACATACCTTGATAAGATATTAAAGAAGTTTAATATGGACGAAACTAAGAAGGGGTTCTTACCTATGTTGCAAGGAAAGACATTGAGTAAGACTCACAGTCCGGCTACGGCGGAAGAAAGAGAGATGTGGGATAAGATCCCCTATGCCTCGGCCATAGGCTCTATTATGTATGTCATGCTATGTACAAGACCGGATGTGGCACATGCTATTAGTTGGACTAGTAGGTACCAATATGATCCAGGTTCGGAACACTGGATAGCGGTAAAGGACATCCTCAATTACTTGAGAAGAACTAGGGATATGTTTCTTATATACGGAGGTGAAGAAGAGCTAGTCGCTAAGTGTTATGTCGATGCTAGTTTTGACACCGATACGGATGACTCTAAGTCTCAATCCGGATACGTATTTCTCTTGAACGAAGCAGTAGTTAGTTGGAGGAGTTCCAAACAACCTGTGGTGGCTGGATCAACGACGGAGGCGGAATATGTTGTTGCTTCAGAAGCGGTGCAGGAAGCGGTTTGGATGAAAGAGTTCATTACAGAACTAGGTGTGGTTCCTAGTGCATTGGACCCAATGGTGATCTATTGTGACAACAATGGAGCCATAGCCAACGCAAAGGAACCGAGGTCTCACAAGAATTCCAAGCATATTAAGCGCCGGTTTCACTCCATCCGCGAGCATGTCAAGGATGGAGATATAAAGATTTGTTAAGTACACACGGACCTAAATGTAGCAGATCCGTTGACTAAAGCTCTCCCTAGGGAAAAACATGATCAACACCAGGAATCCATGGGTGTTAGATTTATCACTATGTGAACTAGATTATTGTCTCTAGTGCAAGTGGGAGACTGAAGGAAATATGCCCTGAGAGGCAATAATAAAGTTGTTATTATGTATTCCTTATATATGATAGATGTTTATTTTGCATGCTAGAATTGTATTGATCGGAAACATCAATACATGTGTGTTTAATAAACAAAAAGGGTTCCTAGTTATGCCTCTCTTATAGACTAGCTTGTTGATTAACAAGATGATCAAGGTTTCCTGATCATGGACATTGGATGTTGTTAATAGCAAGATCACACCATTGGTGGAATGTTGTGATGAACATTCATCCGAAGTATAGCATTACGATCAAGTCATTATGTTTATATTGCTATAACATCATACAAAGTAATCTGTATCCTTAGACCATGAGATCATGTTAACTGCTAACACCTGAAGAGTATCTTGATAACATCAAACGTCACACCGTAAAAGGGTGACTATAAAGATGGGTTCAGTACTACGAAGGTGTTATGTTGAGGCTCATGGATCAAGAGTGGAATTTTTCAATCCCGATGACGGATAGATATACTCTGGGCCCTCTCGGTGATATCACATTGAGATAGCTTGCAAGCAAGTGATGTGATCACTAGAATGTTATATCATGGGAACGAGAAAAGTGTGCATGTCGGTAACGAGGTCAAACTAGGTATGGAGATACCGATGATCGAATCTCGGACATGTAATATATTGCGAGGCAAAGGGATTTAGTTACAAGCGTTAAAGGTTCTCACGATCACAGAAGTCATCGTTGAATGTGTAGGAGTCAGTACGGATCTCCAGGTCCCGCTGCTGATTATTGATCGGAGAAGGGTCTCGATCATGTCTGCATTATTCGCGAACCGTAGGGTGACACACTTAAGAGTTACCGGACACCATTTTGGAGCACATATGTTTCAGAAGAAAGAATTGCAAAGCACAGGAATTGTTTCAATAGAAACCGGAAATTGTTTCGGGTGAAATTGTAGAAAGTGGTTCTGCATGTGATATTGAAATATTGCAAGGGGCTATATGTGAATGTTTGTTAATTAAAGTAATTAAAAAAATTCTGAATAAATTTAATAAAATAGTTTTATTAAATGAGAGAGCATTAAACTTGGAGAATTTTAATGCATTTAAAGTGAAGACTTTAAAAGGGAATGTGAAGAGGCATTTTAATGTGGAGGGGTTACCACCACATGAATGGGGAGGTGAGGGGTCACCCCCCATGTGCTAGCCATGGAGAGGAGGGGCACCCCCTCCTCCTATCAAAGGCCACCCATTCCCTCCTTCATCCTCACACCTCCTTGTGAAGGATCTCTCTCCCCCTCTAGAATTATTCCCCTATGGTCTCGGATTAGCGAGATACATGTTCCCAGTGGCATTTCATCTGGAAGGAGTTGCTTCTTCCGCTGGATCCCTGGAGTGAGGATGTGGAGGTTGTCCGGTGGCTTGAACGTGTGTGCGAGTGCGGATGCGCTGCTGAGTTGCGGCGCTCAGACTTCCTCACGATCTTGAGATCAGCAAGTGTACGACTACATCAACCACGAGTTCCTACTCGTTAACAAAACTCGTTGGCTTTGAGGGTAAGTTCTCGTTGGATGTATGTCCACCCGTTGCTTTGTACCTAGTAGATAGATCTTGGCGCGTAGTTCACACCGTAGGAAAATTTTGTTTTCTATGCTGCGGACCCAACATCTTTACCTTGTCTAGCAAGGTCTTTCCCCTATAACCCTAGGTTCTAGTGCCTTTATAAACCAGACCCATGGGAGCCATTCAGGCACAACCTAGATTGCTATGTACAACATGCAACACCTCCCATAGTGAACCTATCTCTATAACTCGGCGTATTGCCATTATAGTGATTTATAGCAGGAGTAGAGTTCCGCCACCGTTGTGGGACTTGAACCTGGGTAAGTTGTGTTACCTCGTACCTGCCAACTCTCGGCCTTACACCACATCTCTAAACATGCACTGTGAGGACCCTTCCATGGCGTACTCGTCGGCAATACCACGATAGTTGGCACCCACCATGGGGCAAGAGGCGCTTCAAGATCTACATCGGGTGAGGTCCAATCTCTTTGCGGGAATCAGCAACACGGTATCCATCAAACGTGTTCTCTTCTCCAGCAACGTCCCGATCATCCCTCCAGATGAGTTCTAGGTGCCGGCGAAGATGAACCCTACGTGTTGCTTCATCATCCCCTTCAGAGACATTCACATCTTCATCGACGAAACTGACTTGGGTCCTAGCTCCCAGGAAGTCGAAAACTCGTCAAGCCCCACACGGACCGCCTACGGGCAGGACATGTTTGCGGAAGGATCTGGGCCGTACCTCTCCCTGGAGTATGGCAGCTCAGATTAGGAAAATTTAAGGCCCACCCAAACCGCCCCTGTGCAGGATATAAAGGTGGAAGGACCCCGCAAATCCGCTTGGCTTCCCCGAGCATTAGAGATGCGCAGGTCACACTTTGTCGGCATCGTCACCATCTTCGATCTGGCCAGATGCATTCAAAGGGATGGAGATCCTCCCCGTGAATACCTTGCCAGATGGATGAGGGTGAGGGAAACCCTAGAGGGCGATCGCGCCTACGAGCTCGTATACCACTTCGTGGAAGGGCTCACACCCAGAAGACTCCTCTGGCATACCCTCTGAAGGCGGCAGGCCGCGAGCCCTCTCACCCTTGGTGAGATGGTCGCAATCATCAACGAATACGCGGACGCCAATGATGAGGCTGAGGCCATGATCACCGTCGTAGCCGAAGCAGGAAACAACAACAACAACAACAACAACAACGGCTTGCCTCCATCACCCTCCACATCCTCCATCAACAACACCGAAGCCAACTCCGACTTCGTCCTTGACGCGTTATACGCCGACATCAATATGGATGGCTGATGAGTGCATATTTGCATCATGTTTTATATTATTATTTTACATTGTAGATGCTTGGTATTTTACGGTGCTCGCGCACACATTTTATGTCTGTTTTCACCAGGATCAGGATAGATGATAGATACAATGGACACAATTCTTAAAGTAGATGCACTGAGGAGAAAAGGAGTCAAAACAATGTAAATCGTTTATTTGGGAAATATCAATAATACTAGAAGAAAACTTGGAGCAAACAAAGGACACATACGGTTTAACGACCAACTATACGGCGGGAACTACTATACGGCAGGAATACTTTTCCGACCGTATAGTTCCTGCCGTATAGTTGGCGCCGCCAACACCTACTCAAATAGTTTCACCTCGTGCAACTGGATCAGGGAGACGATATATAGAACAACCAGAAATCACCGAAACCTCACATCTGGAAGGCATCTAGAGGGGGAACTCGTCCACCGGGGATCCATCTTCGCCCTACGCAGATCCGGGAGGCTAAGGCATCTATCTTCATCATCAACGGATGCATCACCACCATATATGTCAACACCCGGATTTTTAATCCCAGATGCCTGTTATGCCATACCTCGCAATCCCAGGATTACCATTTTTGCGACACATAACAGATTGGATATCACAGTACATCATCCATTACAACCATTATAAGTTATTACACAAATAAATGATCTCATTATCCAATCTTAATACAAATCAAGCAGCGGAATAATAAGCGTAGTAGTGGGCTCCATCTTCAGAGTCACACGCAATGCTGACGATGGGAGATGATCCTAGTTGTCGTAGATCTCCTGATGTCCATCATCCTGGTAGTCCTCCTCATAGTCTGGCAACGGGAATAGCCAGGGACAAAGCCATGAGTACTCTTTAAGTACTTGCAAACTATCACTAACAAGTAAGGTAGCTCTAGTAGGAATCTTAAGCTCTATGTTTATTTGCAAAAAGGCAGGTTTATCTAAACTGAGTTTAAAAGTAAAGAAAACTAATTTAATGTTCTAAATCACCTAAGTGGGAACTTAGTTTTCAATATTCACAACCCTATTATGGTCAAGTCAAAATCATAGTTCACTTCACAAGTCATTTTGAAAACATCTGACAACGGAACAGTATGGCCAATCCAACTGTCCCTGACCGCGGACGCGGCTATTCGAATAGTTTGACACTCTGCAGAGGTGGTACACTTTCACCACAAAATTCGATACATCCATCAGGGATAACCCTGAACCATCATACTTAGTATGCGAATAATCAATCATAACCTTTCAATTACACATCCTAGTGTAGGCATTTCCCCTATGAGCTTGGCCTTCCAGCCATGGCCATCTGCCATCCTGGCCACTACATAGGTGGACATCATCAAGAGGTAGCCTTAGCTCAAACCTCTCCCACGAGGGAACCCATACTAATGCATATAAACTTCCGGCTAAGCCCTACCCAATTCAGGTATTGTGGTTGTATGGTAAAATTGGAATGGTATCGCATCTGAACCCAACCATCAGTTTTTGTAAAAGTGCTAAGGCTCATGCCTCAACATTTTCATCATCCAATCCTTTGGTGTTTCTCAACACATGTGAAAACATTTCAGTACAATGAATCATCATTCCAAGGTTTTCATGATCATTTTTCACCAAGTATTCCCATCTAAAGTGATCAAATTTTATGCTTAGCACTAGCCACTAAGGTTAACAGTGTTCAATAATGAGGGGTGCAAATCTTCAATCTCATGCCATAGAATGACATCTAAGTATAGCCTAGTTTTATAATTTTTATGCTATCTATACTACTCTTTTCCAAATACTCACAAAGCACTAGCTAAAAGTAAAGACTTTGATAAAGTAAAAGAATAATAAGCTTGCAAGTAAAACTTGGGATTGGCATAAATCAAAGGTATATAACCAAAGCATGCCTAATGCATCTTGCTTAAGTTATCAAGGGGGAAAGTGTTAACTTTCATAGTTCTAGCTTGCACATAATAGCTTTCCTTGATTGGTGCAGTGATTGAAGTTGTCTTCGTCTTCTGCTTGGTAGTAATCCTCCTCTTCATATCCTTGGTCGGTACTATCATGTATAAATGAATACGGGGTACACAATCACCAAACAATACTTAATTGATTCTATTTAGCACACTAAGACTCACACTTGATGATCTAGCATCATCACAATCATCACATGAAATAAAGACTTAGTCGTATTCATTTTATTTTAGAAAAGTAATTTCTACTCATTCAAAAATAACTAAGATTTAATATTCTCCAATTAAAATATGGGATCATGTGGACACATGTTATCACCACATATTCTAATACATGGGAATGTGATTTAAAGTGTTGGTCATATTTTATAAAGTTTAAGATTATCATTTAATAGATTTACAGTGACTAGAAATGCCTATATAGCATTAATTTGGTACTAGTCCAAGGTCACTGCATGTAAACCTAATATTTTTTTACATATTCAGATATATCTTATCAAATGTGATTTTTGAGAGTTGGAATCAACTCAAAAGCATTTATGGTTGATTTTTGAAAAATGTTTGAAGTTGGAAAAGTCTCTGTCTTGTTATTTTTGGTATTTTTGGTATAGGTGATCTATAACTCCAATTGATTTAAATCCAACGGGCTTCGATAGATAATTTAAATAACTTTCTAACAAAATTTGAATCATGCAATTTTGTTTAGTGAAACTCTCTAAATTGATTTTTGAATCCATGGAAAAAAATAGGGTTTTAACTAAAATGGAAAATCCATATTTGAATCTACAGGCCTGTGCGGGAAACTTAAACGGGCCGGCCCAACTGCACTGCACAGCACAGCGGGCTGCTGATAGACGGGGTCCACCAGTTAGCGAGACTAACAAAACGAAACGGTATCTGCGAATCTAGGTTGTGTGATCTTAATCTAATCTAAAGGCTGGGAGTCGTCATCAACGACGAACTGCTCTGGCGAGGAACTAAACTTAGCGCGGCGGTGGGGGTCCGGAGAGGCTCACCTGGGCTCCAGCTAGGTTCGGTGACCGGGTTGATCGACGTGGTAGACGATGGCGGTTCGAGGCATGGTCACATTAGGTCTTGGGGTGGTCGCAATCGACGACGCCCTTCTCCTCCAGCAGCGGCGGACTCCGACCAAATTCCGACAAGAAAGAGCTCGCCTTGCTCCGGGAAAGGGTGAGGGAGGATCAGAGAGGAGTGGTGAGCGTGTTGGTGTCGAGAAATGAGGTGGGGGAGGCCTCCATTTATACTATGGCGAGGGGACCGAACGGCGTGGGCGCGGGCTCATCGGTGACAATGCTACAGGCGGCTATCGGCGTGGCTGAGGCTAGGGGGCGGTGCGCGGTTCCCTGGCGGTTCTCACGGGCATAATGGCATGGCGCGGGGCGGTGTGGATTGGTCGGGAGCATGCGGCGCTCCGCGCGGACGCAGAGGTGTTTGTGACAACGTGCGACAGCTAAGGGTCGCGCGGTTGCGAACGGGGGTGTCTGTGGGGTTGGGGTGATCATGGCGAGCGTGAGCGTGCGTGGTGAGGGCGAAGCGCGGTCTGTGCAAGGCGGTCGGCTACGGCGAGCTGGCGCGCTCTGGGCATGGCACAGAGACGGTGGGCGCGGCGTAGCTAGGGTGGTCCAGGGCTCTTCTGCGGTCGAGGCTTGGACAGAGGGTGGCGGTGGACCGAGGCGTGTCTGGTGCGCGTCGTGGGTGAGGGCGGCGAGGCTCCTGGCGCGCTGTCCACGGTCGGCCGACGACGACCAGAACTGGGTGGTCTCCACTTTGCACACGGCTAAGGGGGGGTTGGTCTGGTGTGGCTCGACACTAGGGGACAAGGGGTTAAGAGGGGACCAAAATGGTCTAGGATTACTGTGTAAATAGTGAAGTTAGGAAGCTGCTTAGTTTGTGTAAATAAGGTGTTTGATGAAATGGCCGAAAGAAAAATACTTTGGAATTTTTGAATGAAATATTTTGAGTGATTTAATCTTAAGCTTGAGTATCTATGTTTTCTTGGAGAGGTCAAGGGGAATTGGTTTGATGGGTTTTCGAAAAAGTGTGATCTTACCACATACACTTGATTCAATTTTCAAATGTCCTTTAAATTGATTTGGGAAATGTTTTTGTAATTTTGTAAAGTGGGCCTGGATACACTTTTACTTGGTCGAGCAAGGGGTGAAAAGAAGTGGAATTGTTTCTATTAGAATTTCTCTTCTAGGAACACTCAAAGTGGCCTAGTGGTTAACTTTGGTCAAAATGACCATTTGGTTATTTAATTCATATTTGATTTCTTTTTCTTTTGATTTTGTTTGTAAATGGCCTAGATGATGTAGCATTCATCTTTCAACCTTTTCTCACCATTTGTAGCAATCAAACATGGCAAATTCAATCAACTCGACACTAATGCCAAAACACACATGCATTCATATTCAAATTATTAATAAAAGTTTTTGTTAACCCTAAACTTGGGTGATGAGATCTTGATAATCTTGATTAGAAGTTTTGTGGTGTTACAAACCTTCCCTCCTTAAACAAAATCTCATCCTGAGATTTAAGAAAAACAAGGAACTAAAGATATTTGGAAACTCAGTCCTAATGTAATCTTCTCGCTCCCAAGTAGCTTCTTCTTCAGTATGGTTGCTCCATTGGATCTTGAGATATTTGATACTCCGGGTCCTGGTGGTTCTAAAAGCTTCTTCCCATATATGGATGGGCACTTCACAATACGTCAGATCCTTGTTGATATCTATGGCTCGGTGATTGATATTCTTGAAAACTTCGGTCTTCTCCAGAACTTCTAGGCATTTGCGAAGTAACGAGATATGAAACTAATCATGGATGGCTGACATCTCCTCTGGCAGTTCTAGTTGATAAGATACTTCTCCTTGGCGATTCAAAATCTAGAAGGGTCCAATATACCTAGGGGCTAACTTCCCTATTAGTTGAAAACATTGCATTCCCTTCAAAGGTGACACTTTGAGATATACAAAATCTCTGACATTGAAGGTCAGGTCTCGGCGTCTCTTGTCAGCATAACTCTTCTGTCTGAATTGGGAGGTCCTGGGATGCTCACGGACTTTGTGAACCTTCTCTTTGACTTCTCGTTGGATGACGGGTCCGAAAATCTGACTCTCTCCTACTTGCGACCAATTCAAAGGGGTACAACACTTCCTTCCATACAGAAATTCAAATGGGGCCATTTGCAAGCTGGTTTGATAACTGTTGTTGTATGAGAATTCTGCGAAAGGCAGGCAATCTTCCCATTTTGATCCATATTCTAGAACACAAGCTCTCAACATATCTTCTAAGATTTGGTTGACTCTTTCAGTCTGTCCGTCGGTCTGCAGGTGATAAGCTGTGCTGAAATTCAACTTGGTTCCTAATCCTTCTTGGAATTTCTGCCAAAATCTTGAGGTAAATTGGGTCCCTCGATCCGATATGATGGTCTTGGGGGTTCCATGCAAACTTACGATTCTAACAATGTACAGCTCTGCTAGCTTCGAACTCTGGTAGGTGATCTTGACAGGTATAAAATGGGCTACCTTGGACAGTCTATCAACTATGACTCAAATAGAGTCATTTCCCCTACTAGATGTAGGCAAACCGGTGATAATGTCCATTCCAACAGAATCCCATTTCCATTTCGGAATTTGTAATGGTTGCAAAAGTCATGCAGGTCTCTGATGTTCCGCTTTGACTGTCTGATAGATATCACACTTGGCGATGTAGCTTCCGATTTCTCTCTTCATCTTATGCCACCAAAATTGCTCCTTCAAATCCTGATACATCTTTGTTCCTCCGGGGTGGATAGAATAAAGAGTATCATGAGCTTCCTGCATGATAGCTTGCTTTAGCTCGGAATCTGCTGGCACACAGATATGTCCTTTGTACCACAAAACTCCTTCTTCATCTTTGGTGAATCCGGGTACCTTCCCTATACCGATACGACGCTTGATTCCATCGATACTTGCATTTCCCTTCTGGGCTTCCTTGATCTGACTGATCAACGTGGGTTGAAGTTCAATGCTAGCTAAAAATCCTTAGCTAACTAGCTCTGTTCTAAACTGCTCCAACTCTTCATGCAAACTTGGCTGGTTTTCCTTGATCATGGTGTTTAATCTACACGGCAATCTGCTAAGAGCATCCGCTACCACATTGGCTTTGCCGGGGTGATAGTGAATGTCAAGGTCATAATCCTAGATTAACTCTATCCATCTCCTTTGCCTCATATTCAGCTCCTTTGGAGTGAAAATATACTTCAGGCTCTTGTGATCCGAATAAATCTCACAGCGGTTACCCATAAGGTAATGACGCCAGGTCTTCAAGGCTAAAACTACAACTGCTAGTTCAAGATCGTGGGTAGGGTAGTTTTGCTCATGCTGCTTCATTTGTCTAGACAAATATGCTATGACTTTGCCTTCTTGCATCAACGCGCATCTGAGACCAATCTTGGATGCATCACAATACACATCAAAAGACTTCATGATATCCGGCATAATCAAAATTGGGGCTGAAATCAATCTCTTCTTGAGCTCTTGAAAACTTGCTTCACATTTGTCGGTCCATTCAAACTTATCTTTCTTCAACAATTGGGTCATCGGTCTTCGATGCTTGAAAATCCTTCAACAAACTTGCGATAATTTCCCGCTAATCCGAGAAATGCACGGACTTGAGTTTGAGTGGTTGGGGCTTTCCATTGTTCAACATCTTTGATCTTGGCGGGATCGACAGCGACTCCTCCTGCCGACACGATATGTCCTAGGAATCCTACTTCCTTTAACCAGAACTCACATTTGCTAAACTTGGCATACAACTGATGCTCTCTAAGGGTTTCAAGGATGGTTCTCAGGTGTAGGTCATGGTCTTCTTATGACTTGGAATAGATTAGAATATCATCGATAAAAACAATTACAAACTTATCCAGGAAGTTCATAAAAATCTTATTCATGAGATTCATGAAATAAGCGGGGGCGTTGGTTAATCCAAAAGGCATGACAGTATACTCATACAATCCATATCTGGTGGTAAAGGCAGTCTTTGGAATATCCGTTGCACAAATCTTGAGTTGATGATAACCAGTTCTAAGATCAATCTTAGAGAACACTCTGGCACCAGTCAACTGATCAAACAGATCCTTAATCTTTGGCAGTGGGTACTTGTTCTCGATGGTGACATCATTCAGCTTCTGATAATCCGTGCACAAACGGTTACCTCTATCTTTTATATCCACAAACAGAATAGGCGATCTCCATGGCAATGCGCTTGGTTGAATCAAACCTTTCGCCAGCATAGCATCAAGTTGCTTCTTCAGCTCCACTAATTCAGATGGGTTCATACTATAAGGTCTCTGAGCTATGGGTCCAGTTCCAGGAATTAGTTCAATGATGAACTCGATATCCTGATCTGGGGGCATACTGGGCCATTCATCTGGGAATACGTCAGGGTATTCACAGACTAGTCTAACTTGGTCTATGGTTGGTGGGGCTAGACTCATGTTGCGTTTGAATTGACGGGGCAAGGTCTCAGATACATGTTATATTGTTACTCCAGAGCTACTGGTCATGGTTATGGCTTTCTTGGCATAGTCGATCAATCCTTTATGTTTCGACATCCAATCCATTCCTAGTACTACTTCCAAACCTTTGGTTTCGAGTACTATTAGATTAGCATAAAAGTCTATGCCATGGATTCTGATAGGTACAGCCTTGCAAATTTTTCTAGCTTTAGTGGTTGAACCAGGTATTTGAACTATCATACCATGCTTCAATGTGGTTGGTCGAATCTTACTAGTGCATGCAAATTCTTCTGTAACAAACGAGTGCGATGCTCTATAATCAAACAACACTCTTGCTAAAACTGAATTAACAGAAAACGTACCCGGCACGACATCTGGCGCTTCCTAGGCTTCCTCTACATCCATGTGGAACAGACGGCCGTTGCTTTTGAGCGAGTTCCCTGGGAAAATCTCCTTCCAGGCTGAACACGGCGTTGTTGTTGAGTGGATGCATTTGCATTGGTGGCTACTGCAATCTTCTTGGGACACTCATTGGAGTAGTGACCCTTGACTCCACATTCAAAGCGAGTAATCTGGGACTTGTCTTTGGCTGCAGCAGGCACAACATTACTTCCAGTCCTTGGGGCAGTATTGTTGTTGTTGTTGTTGGACTTGGGCGGTGCACGGTTGAAATTGTTGGAGTTGCCGGGGTTGTTGTTGTGGTTTCCTCCAGACTTCAAGTTTCCTTTGCTATGATTGGGGTAGCTTGGACGGGACATTGGGGGTCTGTTGTTTCTTGGGGCATATCCTGCAGACGGGTTGGGGCGATACTTCTGAGTATTGTGGGACCCAGTCTGGTGCATCATCCTATGCTTGCGGTTGTCATTGGCTTGGTTGATCTTCCCTTCCATCTGAATGGCAGAGTCTACTAGTTCTTCTAGATCTTCAAAACGGATGTTGACTAGAATAGTCTGCATTTCATCATGTAATCCATTCAGGAACCTTTCCTTCTTCTTGGCTTCGGTGTTAATCTCATCAGGGGCATATCTAGCTAGGGACAGAAATTTGTCACGGTACTCAACTACCGTCATCCTTCCTTGCTTCAGTTCCCTGAACTCATCTCTCATTCTGGAGACCAAACCTTGTGGGACATGGGTGCGGCTGAACTTGATCTTGAATGCTTCCCAAGTCATCATTTGACCATCGTTCATGGTACGGGTGTTATTCCACCAGGCTCTTGCATCTCCTGCCAGATAATGGGTGGCAAACATGACCTTCTCATTGGCTTCAATTCCTGCGACCTCCAGGTTGTTCTCCATGGTTTCTAGCCAGTTATCAACATCTAAGGGATCCTCATACTTACTAAAGATAGGTGGGTTGGTATTCTGAAAAATTTTAAGCTTGGATCCATGATGATCTTGGTTTCCATGGCCTTGATTATTGTGGGCCATCTGAGCTATCTATTGAAGAGTGGCTAGGTTGGCTTGACGTTCTGCTCTACTAGCTTCACGATCAGAGACTAGCATCTACAGAATCTGCAACATCGGGTCCTGCGATGAGCTACTTCCTCTAGGGTTTCCACGAGTCATCTGAAGATTGAGATAGATAATGAGATAAGAGGGAAATTTCTAAGGTTCATGGTTTTGTTTCAAAAGCTAAAACTTTGAGTTTGACTCAGGTTTTGCAAAACAACTTCCTCTCATTCATTCATTCAAAGCAAACCATACAAACACACACCACACACAAATAGAAAACATATGGTTTTAAGAACCATTCTGTGGAACTAAGATACAGTGGGACTGGTACAACTCATTCCTACGGTAGTGATCAAGTGCATCTAATCATCATCAATGAAGTCGGAATCATCATCATCGGTGTGGAACTCCATGGCATCATCCTCTAGGTAGTCGTTATCGTCACTAAGGTAAGAGTAAAGATCTCCCTGGATATCTTCACCTTCCTCATCTTCCTACGCTTCAAGTTGGACTTCCTATTCATGGATGGTGTTCTCGAGAGCCCACCTTCTTGTGAAGATGGTCGATGGTGCGATCCTTCTTCTCGCGTTGACGATGAAGTGATTGGTGATCCTTGACGAGCATGGCGATAGTCTGGTCCTTTTTTACAGCAATGGCAAGGTTGTGGTTGGCGTAAGCTCGAGCATTGTCCAATTCCTTCTGCCTATCATACATCATGAAGTCAAGATTGTCCAGCTGGTGCTTTAGCTCCGGATGTCCTGGCATCTCCAATGGCATCCCCATAGAATCACGCCTTGCGTAGTGAGCAAAGCGAGTTCCCTGGATCAAGTTTATGTTTTGCCCACATAGACGGGCCAGAGCTTCGTGCATTGCCCTGGCTAATCTGTCTAGCTAGTTGTTCTCCCGCAGGGTGAATTGAATCTTCTCAGAAGTGGGTGCTTCCATCTTGCCTCTAAGATCTGCAACTATTAGCCATTGTAGATCTCCTCCTATGTTATCGTTGAGTTGGGCCCCAAAGAATTCCGGATGCGGGCGCTCCAAATACTCTAACAGTGCATCTAGATCCCTCTCAAAGATCAGTTGGCCTCCGTTGCCGAGCTGGTAGAACTTGCAATACTGGACCTCCATCTATAAGCATTCAGGACGAGTAAGTTAGTGGGGTGATCAAGTGTGTCAAATTTTATGTAGGAATATAAGAAGGTTTGAGGAACATGAATTTTTTTGAAAGAATCTCAAGGATAAGAGTGGGAATAGGTTTTCATAAATACTCACTTCTTTTATGTTGAAACTAAGTTTTTGTTCGGATGTCCATTCTAACTAGAGTCTCCTATGGTCTGGATGGCTCTGATACCAACTTGTCAACACCCGGATTTTTAATCCCAGATGCCTATTATGCCATACCTCGCAATCCCAGGATTACCATTTTTGCGAGACATAACAGATTGGATATCATAGTACATCATCCATTACAACCATTATAAGGTCTTACACAAATAAAGGATCTCATGATCCAGTCTTAATACAAATCAAGCAGCGGAATAATAAGCGTAGTAGTGGGCTCCATCTTCAGTGTCACAGGCAATGCTGACGATGGGAGATGATCCTAGTTGTCGTAGACCTCCTGCTGTCCATCATCCTAGTAGTCCTCCTCATAGTCTGGCCACGGGAATAGCCAGGGACAAAGCCATGAGTACTCTTTAAGTACTCGCAAACTATCACTAACAAGTAAGGTAGCTCTAGTAGGAATCTTAACCTCTAGGTTTATTTGCAAAAGGCCAGGTTTATCTAAACTGAGTTTAGAAGTAAAGAAAACTAATTTAATGTTCTAAATCACCTAAGTGGGAACTTAGTTTTCAATATTCACAACCCTGTTGTGGTCAATTCAAAATCATTGTTCACTTCACAAGTCATTTTGAAAACATATGACGACGGAACAGTATGGCCACTCCAACTGTCCATGACCGCGGACGCGGCTATTCGAATAGTTTGACACTATGCAGAGGTGGTACACTTTCACCACAAAATTCGATACATCCGTCAGGGGTAACCCTGAATCATCATACTTAGTATGCGGATAATCAATCATAACCTTTCAATTACACACCCTAGTATAGGCACCTCCCCTATGAGCTTGGCCTCCCAGCCATGGCCATCTACCATCCTGGGCACTACAGAGGTGGACATCATCAAGAGGTAGCCTCAGCTAAAACATCTCCCATGAGGGAACCCATACTAATGCATATAAACTTCTGGCTAAGCCCTACCCAATTCAGGTATTGTGGTTGTACGGTAAAATTGGAAAGGTATCGCATTCGAACCCAACCATCAGTTTTTGTAAAAGGGCTAAGGCTCATGCCTCAACATTTTCATCATCCAATCCTTTGGTGTTTCTCAACACATGTGAAAACATTTCAGTAGAATGAATCATCATTCCAAGGTTTTCATAATCATTTTCACCAAGTATTCCCATCTAAAGTGATCAGCTTTTATGCTTAGCACTAGCCACTAAGTTTAGGAGTGTTCAAAAATGAGGGGTGCAAATCTTCAATCTCATGCCATAGAATGACATCTAAGTATAGGCCTAGTTTTATACTTTTTATGCTATCTATACTACTCTTTTCCAAATACTCACAAAGCACTAGCTAAAAGTAAAGACTTTGATAAAGTAAAAGAATAATAAGCTTGCAAGTAAAACTTGGGATTGGTATAAATCAAAGGTATATGACAGCCTACCTAATGCATCTTGCTTAAGTTATCAAGGGGGCAAGTGTTCACTTTCATAGTTCTAGCTTTCACATAATAGCTTGCCTTGATTAGTGTAGTGATTGAAGTTGTGTTTATCTTCTGCTTGGTAGTACTCCTCCTCCTCGTATCCTTGGTTGGTACTATCGTCTATAAATGAATACAGGGTACACAATCACCAAACAATACTTAACTAATTCTATTTAGCACACTAAGGCTCACACTTGATGATCTAGCATCATCACATGAAATAAAGACTTAGTCTTATTCATTTTATTTTAGAAAAGTAATTTCTACCCATTGAAAAATAACTAAGATTAAATATTCTCCAATTAAAATATGGGATCATGTGGACACATGTCATCACCACATATTCTAATACATGGGAATGTGATTTAAAGTGTTGGTAATATTTTATAAAGTTTAAGATTATCATTTAATAGATTTAAAGTGACTAGAAATGCCTATATAGCATTACTTTGGTACTAGTCCAAGGTCACTCCATGTAAACCTAAATGTTTTCACATATTCAGATAGATCTTATCAAATGTAATTTTTGAGAGTTGGAATCAACTCAAAAGCATTTATGGTTGATTTTTGAAAAATGTTTGAAGTTGGAAAAGTCTATGTCTTGTTATTTTTGGTATAGGTGATCTATAAGTCCAATTGATTTAAATACAACGGGCTTAGATATATAATTTAAATACCTTGCTAAAAAAATTGAATCATGCAATTTGGTTTAGTGAAACTCTCTGAATTGATTTTTGAATCTATGGATAGAATAGGGTTTTAACTAAAATGGAAAATTCATATTTGAATCTCCAAGCTTGCGCGAGAAACTTAAACGGGCCGGCCCAACTGCACTGCACAGCACGGCGAGCTGCTGACAGACGGGGTCCACCAGTCAGCGAGACTAACTAAACAAAACAGTATTTGCGAATCTAGGTCGTGCGATCAAAATCTAATCTAACGGCTAGGAGTCATTGTCGACGACGAACTGCTCCAGCGAGGAACTAAACCTAGCACGGCGGTAGGGGTCCGGTGAGGCTCACCTAGCCTCCAGCTAGGGTCGGCAATGGGGGCGATCGACGTGGTAGACAACAATGGTTCGAGGCACGGCCACGGCAGGTCTTGGGCTGGTCGCAATCGACGACGCCCTTCTTCTCCAGCAGCGGCGGGCTCCGGCTAAATTCCAGTGAGAGAGAGCTCGCCTTGCTCCGAGAAAGGGTGAGGGAGGATCAGAGAGGAGTAGTGAGGGTGTTGGTGTGGAGAAATGGCGCGCGGGAGGCCTCCATTTATAATATGGCGAGGGGACCGAACGACGTGGGCGCGGGCTCGTCGGTGACGACGCTACAGGACACTATCGGCGCTGCTGAGGCTAGGGGTGGTGCGCGGTTCCCTGGCGGTTCTCACGAGCGTAATGGCACGGTGCGGGGCGGTGTTTATTGGTCGGGAGCGTGCGGTGCTCCGTGCGGACGCAGAGGTGTTTGCGACGGCGTGCGGCAGCTACGGGTCGCGCGGTGGCGAACGAGGGTGTCTGCGGGGTTGGGGTGATCATGGCGAGGGTGAAGCGCGGTCTGTGCGAGGCGGTCGGCTACGGCGAGCTGGCGCACTCTGGGCATGGCACAGAGACGGTGGGCATGGAGTAACTAGGGTGGTGCAGGGCTCTTCTGCGGTCGAGGCTTGGACAGGGGGTGGCGGTGGACCGAGGCGTGTCTCGTGCATGTCGTGGGCGAGGGCGGCGAGGCTCCTGGCGCGCTGTCCACGGTCGGCCGGCGATGATCAGAACTGGGCGGCGCTCCATTATACACACGGCTAAGGGGGGGTTGGTCTGGTGTGGCTCGACACTAGGGGATACAAGGGGGTTAAGAGGGGAACAAAATGGTCTAGGATTACTGTGTAAACAGTGAAGTTAGGCAGCTACTTAGTTATTGTAAATAAGGTGTGTGATGTAATGGCCGAAAGAAAAATACTTTGGAATTTTTGAATGAAATTTTTTGAGTGATTTAATCTTAAGCTTGAGTATCTATGTTTGCTTGGAGAGGTCAAGGGGAATTGGTTTGATGGGTTTTTGAAAAAGTGTGATCTTACCACATACACTTGATTCAATTTTCAAATGTCCTTTAAATTGATTTGGGAAATGTTTTTGTAAGTTTGTAAAGTGGGTCTGGATACACTTTTACTTGGTCTAGCAAGGGGTGAAAAGAAGTGGAATTCTTTTTGTTAAAATTTCTCTTCTAGGAACACTCAAAGTGGCGTAGTGGTTATATTTGATTTCTTTTTCTTTTGATTTTGTTTGTAAATGGCCTAGATGATGTAGCATTCAGCTTTAAACCTTTTCTCACCAGTTGTAGCAATCAAACATGGAAAATTCAATCAACTCTACACTAATGCCAAAACACACATGCATTCATATTCAAAATATTAATAAAAGTTTTTGTTAACCCAAAACTTGGGTGATGAGATCTTGATGATCTTGATTAGAAGTTTTGGGGTGTTACAATATCCATCGATCCTATCTACATCTTGTCTAGATCTTGTTGTAATTTCCGTACTCGTTGTGGATTTATACAAGTACTATTCATTTATGATTGATTCCATTGTTATTGCCATGATGTTGATTGCCTCTATGTTTTAGTAGATCTCTAGTTCTTGGGGAGATGGAGAAACCCTAGTATGAGATTGAAAATAAGAAAAAGTCTATTATGATATTCATTGATGTTACCATGTGTTAGATTGTCTTCATCTTGATGTTGGGAGAAGTCGACCTCTCAATATTTGCCTCTTATGGGGACTTGATGGAGGGAACTACTTGTTGGTAGACGGAGGTGTGTTAGCACTTACAGTGACTATAAAGTTGTTGGCACCCCTTACGTATCAACATGGGAACCGAGGAAACTCATGGAACACTATCCATGCCATGGGATACGTCCTACGGGATTAAGTCCCTTAATAGTGCAGTAATTTGATTGATGTCGATTGCTAACTGTTGTGGTTATGAGGATGATGTGAGCTACGGTTGCTGCCTATTTGTCCATATACAGAGTTCCTCCCACACATACACAGTTGAGAATGTTCATGATAATAATCTTTACCTTCGCTCTTTATAATGCTAGTGGTGTATCCACTACTCCCTAAAAATGCCTTTTCCCTATTGTAGTTCCAATCTCTCTTACATACGCGATACTTATTTTCTGTGTTTAGTTGTTTTACTTTACTTATTGTTGCTCTTATACCAAAAAGCCCAAAACACCTTTTTACACAATACTCGCATTTTATCTTGTCACTTAGAACTTTATTTAGCAATTCTATTGTACTATTTAATTCAAGAGTTATTAGACTTCATTCTCCTGCTCCCTATGGGATCGATATCTTTATTTCGAAACTAGCTACAAACGATATGTGCACTTGCAGTCATCCATCTTTTCTAGCTTCGTTGCCGGGGAGCTAAACGTTGTAGGTCTTTTAGTTTTTGCTTATTTATTTTTGTCTTGCTAAGTTTTGTTTTGAGTTATAGGTTTCCACCAACATGATGGAGTTTGATCATATGACTAGTGCTAACCCACTCAGCCACTTTGGGAAGCCCTGTGATATTTATAAAAGAGACAACTCCAACAAGAAGACAAGGGGGTTTGAAATAAATCCTCTATTACTTGGTATTCTACACAAGAAGCAATTTACTTGCATGCTTCAAAGATATATGTGGCACTTTTCAATTGATGGGATATACCGCCAATGAGGTAATGGTTAAACTTTTTAGTCAGACTTTGACTAGTTCAACTCTCTCATGGTATAGATCTCTACCCCAGAAGCAACTACTACTTGGTATAATTTAGCTTGTGAATTTCTAGCAAAATATTACCCATTATCAAAATCTTTTGGAATCAGGCATCTTATAATGACTTGGAGGAACCGTCCTAATGAAGGACTAGTAAGAGCTTACATCACATTTAAAGATTTACTTAATCTATGTCCTCATCATGATTTTCCCGAATGGTATTTGTTGCATATATTTTATGGTGGTCTAATTGAACCTAATAAAATTGAACTAGACTCTTTCCCAGAAGGAGCCTTTATGAATCTTCCTATAACTAAGGCTTGGGCCTTACTTAATAGAATTCGCGAGCATAGAGTTTCATGGAATTTTTGTCTAGGAAGCGAGGGATGTGTAGAAATAGATCATGAGTGTATTCATGACTATAACAAAAAGGGCCATGTAAAAGAATTATCTAAAGAACTTTATTTCGATTTAGATCTTGTGTTACAAGTTGTTAAAGCTCTTATAGAACACATCAAAGCTCCAAAAGAGGGTTTGGTCACGTATGATCCACCACCAGAACTTGAAAAGAAGAAAGAAGTTATAGAAACACTGGCCTTCCTAGAACCAACATATGAGATACCTTTCCCTAACACTGCACAAAAGCATATTTCTGAATATTCACAAGTTAAAGCAGTACAGGAGAAGAAGGAAGAGGAAATTATAACAGAAGTTGTAGAACATCTAGAAGAAACCAAAGATGAAGAGGTAACCAAGGAAGCAATTATGGCTATGTATGTGCATTGTAACATAGTTGAACTTGATAAAGCGACTTCCGTATTGGTTGAAGGTAAGACAAAGGTAAAAGATGTGGGTAAGCCAATTCTTCCCTGCATATTTAAAGAAACTTTGGATTATGGTTTATGCGATCTTGGCACCAAAGTTAATGTTATATCTTATGATTTCTATCTAGAAATAAAATAAGAAATAGAACCGGCTACAATTGAAAATACTGATATGACAATCATGCTAGCCAACAAGACTCTTAGAATCCCAATGGGAGTAGTTGAAGATGCAACTGTCACAATTGGCAATAAAAGGTTTCCTATAGATTTTGTAGTTGTTGATATGCCAGCTGACACTCTTTGCCCTATTATATTTGGAAGAAAGGTTTTGAGTGATTTAGGTGCCCATGTTGATTTCATAAAGGATATTGTGTCTCTTAAGCTTGGGAAAGCGGAAAAAGAATTCCACTTTTCCAAATTCAAAGACAGGCCTCCACAAATACAAGAAGAGAAAACTATTGAGGAGATGGCAGCTCTATTCTTTAGTGATCAAAAAGAAGAAATAAATGAAGACTTAAATTATGAAGAAATAGTTATGGAGGACAAGTCCCTAGAAGAGCTTGAAGATGAATTCGATTCACTTCCCATTATAGGGTCTCCAACTAATGAGGCTTTTGAAGAGCCGGAAAAGAGAGGGGACAAGGAATTACCGCCCCCTAAATTGAAGACTTTACCAGCTAATCTTAAATATAGATTTTTAGATGATACAAATAAATTTCCTGTTATTATTAGTGCTAAACTTTCAGGAGAAGAAGAAGAAGAACTCGTGACAATACTTAAGTAGCATCGCAACGCCTTTGGGTACTCAATGGATAATTTGAAGGGCATTAGTCCCATGATACCCGTCCATCGAATATTCATGGAGGAAGGTGCTGAACCAGTTCTGGAATTTAATAGAAGGTTGAAGCCCGAAATGAAGGAAGGGTAAGAAAGGAAATTGTACGCCTATTGGACGTAGGTATAATCTATCCTGTAAAAGAAAGTGAATGGGTAAGTCATGTTCATTGTGTCCCTAAGAAGGGCGGTTTTACTATTGTTTCTAATGAAAAAATTGATACCTACTAGAACTATTGTTGGACATAGGATGTGCATAGATTTCAGGAAATTGAATAAAGAAACTAGGAAAGATCATTATCATTTACTATTCATAGATCAAACCTTAGAAAGGTTAGCAAACCACACTCATTTTTTCTACTTGGACGGATACTCTGGTTTTTCTCAAATAGTTGTTCATCCTAATGACCAACTTAAAACAACTTTCATTAGTCCTTATAGTTTACATGCTTATCGACGTATGCCTTTTGGTTTATGTAATGCTCCAGCTACTTTTCAAAGATGCATGACTGCTATTTTTGCTGATTTCATAGAACTAATAATGGAAGTATTTATGGATGAATTTTTTATCTATGGAACTTCATTTACTAGTTGCTTGGATAATCTCAAAAGAGTTTTGCAGCGTTGCGAAGAAACAAATCTTGTTCTAAACTAGGAGAAGTGCCATTTCATGGTCAAAGAAGGTATAATCCTTGGACATAAGGTATTAGGTAAGGGAATTGAAGTGGATAGAGCTAAGGTTGAGGCCATAGAGAGAATGCCACAACCTAGGGATATAAAAGGTATAATAAGTTTCCTTGGTCATGTGGGTTTTTATAGAAGGTTCATTAGAAATTTCTCTATAATATCTAAACCTTTGACTAATCTCCTACAAAAGGGAGTAAGATTTAATTTTGATGAGAAATGTCTTATAGCTTTTGATAAATTTAAAAATGCTTTATCCCATGCTCCTATCATTAAACCACTAGTTTGGGATATGACTTTTGACTTAATATGTGAAGCTAGTTATGATGTTGTAGGAGTAACTCTGGGACAACACATAGGTCGCAGATTTAATATTATACATCATGCTAGTAGAACTCTCAATAGTGCCCAAAAGAATTATCCTAAGGAAGAGAGGGAACTTTTTGCTGTATTTTTCTCTTGTGATAAATTTCGTTCTTATATAGTTGATGTGAAAGTGAGAGTTCATATGGATCGTGATGGTTTGGAAAAACTCCTTGAAAGGAACAACCATAAGCCAAGACTGATTTGTTGGATTCTTTTACTTCAAGAATTTGAATTACAGATCATGCAGAGGCAAGGAATAAAGATGTTGGATGTAGTGTCCATATTTTCCCAGCAAGACACCAACCTTATTGAGAGAGACTTTAGTCCTGGTGATTTTCGCTTACAAGAATTATTCAATGAACTAAGGTCAATCCCTCCAAAGGAGAAGAATTCTTTGTTGTTGGAGGAGCTTGTTATCCCCGGATAAGTAAAAGGTAAGTTCAAGGTAAGTGTTCTTACTCCAATAGGTGATTTATTTTCACAGGTTTTACTCCTAAAATTTCCACCTTTGAATTCCTTGTGTTTTTCTGAAGTTTTTGAGGGTTTTATCAACTATACAAGTGGAACTATACGACCGGAGAGGAAGCTCTCGCCATATAGTTGGTCGTTAAACTCTCTGTATCTTCTTTGCGAAATTGTTTTCTATGTCTAGAACTATACGGGCGCAACTATACGACCGGATGAAATAATTCCGGCTGTATTGTTGGTCGTTGAACTCTCAGGCACTTTCTATTTTTGATGTCTATATCTATATGGTCGCAACTATACGACCAGAGATGAAATTCTTGTCGTATAGTTGGTCGTTAAACTATCAGACATTCTCGTTCACTTTTTCGTTTTCTCGATATATAAAAAAGGGTATTGTCGGTTCCAAGTCGGTAACTTAACCGACCTGGACTTGAGATACTTGGAAATATCTGCCTGGAACCAACTATACAGCCGGATATATACGGGCCACGCCCGTATAATTGGTCGTTATGTGGCAGGACTCTTCCAAAATCGTGATTTCTTTCCCTGTTTTGTTAAGATTCTTTTCTTGGGCATGAATTTGGTGTTTCTCACGACTTTTGCCAACCTCTAACCCCCCCCTTATATACTACCATTGTCTCTCTCTCTCTAATCATAATCTCCAGGAACCAATCTATCTCTTCTTCATACTCGAGGACACGCAAACCAAGGGACATAAGTCAAGGATAGAAGTTCCTATGGAGATCGGGAGCAATAGCAAGCAAGGCAAGGAGATCAAGGCTATCCCTTTGGAGTTCCTCGACATCGACCATGGGCATCGGAAGAAGGATTTGAAATCCCTCGAGCGGAAGATTGAAGAGATGGACAAGGAGACGCCAGGGACTCCCAAGCATCTTCGGTTGCTACGACTTTATCTTGACAAACTCGATCAAGATATTAAGCAGACAACCGAATCAGGTTTTTCAATGAGTCTTAAGGCGATCCAAACCCTTCAAGAAAACAATGAGCTCATTAAAGAAAAAATGAAAGTACTAGAGAGGAATAATATTTTCTACAAGCTGCGTGTTAAGGAATTAGAAGTTGTAAATGAATCCCTCCATCTCACGATGGCCCGTGAAGAGAAGATACCGCGTGCCATGGCGCCATAGTAATCTATAATAATCACGGTATCAAATAATCGCAAGGGATTATTTGATCCCGCCTGGCTTGATTCCAAGCATGGGGAGATCTGTAAGACCTTGTAATCTATCTTATAATTTTTGGCATTACTATTTTAGTTTTGCATTAGTTCGAAATAAACTTTGCATCATTAGAATTCTCTTGAGGAATAATCGATCCCTTTTATGAAATTCTGAGTTTATTATCATATATGGAGCAATATTAAGTTTGTGTTTATCCTATTGGATATATGAATGGCTTGAGTATAATTTTACTTGCACTTGATGATAACAATAGGAGTCTTCCACACCATTGGTATTAATGTAACATATAAAGATAATTTGGTAAATATGTTGTAGGTACATGGTTTGATTTACAAAGAAAGAAAAATTATCCAATCAATCAAAATGAAAGTGAAACCTTGAACAAAGGAAAACAAAAAGTGTTATCAAATTAGAGTGAGATCAAGACGAGGTAGAATATTCAAGCTATAAAGATTGCTTCATATACAATTGGAATTTGGTAATTGAGATCGTTTAACTTTGAATTCTTACATGACGTGGAATGTATGGCTAGCTTATTTTCACAACACTTAAACAAAAGTGTGAGCATACATAAAAATAAAAATAAAAATAAAGAGAAAAAGAAGAAGAAGAAAAAGAGTGAATGTGCAAAGAGCAAGTAGGCATACACCACTATATTGTAGTATGACAAAGCGACGCTTTGAGATTTTGAATCCCAAGTGCATATTTTAAATCATAAAACACTTGGGACTACCTCGCTAACTCATTCGGTTGAACTGAATACTTTTACATCATATTGAGAGTGATCTTTTGTAAACTATTATATGCTAAGGTGTGCAAGCCTGCTAATATTATTCGAATGGTTCGAGTAAGGTACTATTCATGAACTTATTCCCATGTAGCATGTATGATAAACACATGATGCAACTGCCTCATTTATTTTATAGACTCAACTTCATGAATATGAGGATCACATCCATTAAGCTAACTTGCTCGGGATGAGCAAGAGTTTAAGCTTGGGGAAGTTGATGAGTGCATATTTGCATCATGTTTTATATTATTATTTTGCATTGTAGATGTAGGATCTTAGTATTTTACGGTGCTCACGCGCACATTTTATGTATGTTTTCACCAGGATCAGGACAGATGATGGATACAATAGACACAATTCTTAAAGCAGTTGTACTGAGGAGAAAAGGAGTCAAAAACAACGTAAATCGTTTATTTGGGAAATATCAATAATACCAGAAGAAAACCCGAAGCGAACAAAGGACACAAACGGTTTAACGACCAACTATATGGCGGGAATACTTTTTCCGGCCGTATAGTTCCTACCGTATAGTTGGAGACGACATACAGAACATCTAGAAATCGCCAAAACCTCACCTACGGAAGGCATATGGAGGGGGAACTCATCCACCGGGGATCCATCTTCACCCTATGCAGATCCGGGAGGCTAAGGCATCGATCTTCATCATCAATCGCTGCATCACCACCATCTCCATCGATCCCATCTACATCTTGTCTAGATCTTGTTGCAATTTCCGTACTCATTGTGGATTTATACAAGTACTATTCTGTTGGGCCACGCAGGGATAAACAAAACTTTTTCCCTAATGCGGTACTCCCAAGATCGAGCTCAGGTTATAGGCCACGAGATTACCGCTAGACGCACAGATGTGGAAGTTGATGCAGCGCGTCGAAGTAGTGCCAAACGATCCCCGAACAGCCCTCCGGATCCCGCGGACAGCTTCTTTAGATCCCACGAACTCCTTCGCCAGATCCCCACGAGCTTCCCCGTCTCCAGCACCGCAAGTGCAACGCCTCTACTGGTATCCACACATACAGGAAGGAGCTTCAGACAGAGGATTGCTAGATCCTGTCTAGCCAAAACTGGAAGTGGAAAAAGTGACGGCTAGGTCAGGGACTATCCCTTGTCACTCCACTTATATACACGCCAAGTTGGGTTCAACACTTGAGACCCATCTAGGCCGTACTCCAATCTCCCCATGGATATAATCCACATGGGATCCTTACCCTTAAGTGTGTGACCCTGTAGGTTCACGTACACCTGGACACGACATGAGCTACTCCTCCAAGTATCCAGTCATGGCTTTGAGTCCAACTCACTCCCATGAACACTCAGTCTCAATTCGAAAGATGGTAGTGGCATCTAGCAAGACGTGCCAACTCCCAAGTGTCATAAAGTCAGAAGATGAACCTTCAATGTGACTTTCGTCCAAGTCCCTTTGCCACATGATATATCTGTTAAGCTATAGGCGAGTAGTTTCCATCCCTTTAATAGCTTAACTCTCTTCTCATACCATGATATGTGATTCATTGGACTAACTTTTAGTCCGACTCCTCAGTTAACACTTAAGTGAGTAGCGCATGGCCATGCTTCTGAATCATATCACAGGAGAGGGCCCAGAGAATATCTCTCCATTACGGAGGGGCAAATCCCATCTTGGTAATCCACGTCACACAGCTTGCTTCACAACCAATCCGTACCCTACCTTTATAACTTCCCATTTACGGAACAGCGTTTGATAGAACCTAAGTTGGCGATCCACAACTCGGATCATGCAATCACCTCAGGTCAAAGGATTCCATTGCTTGAGACAGCAAATGACAACATGCTCATTGCATCTCAACTATGGGTCAGTCCGACTCGCTAAACTCTTTAGCCGAATCACTGTAAGTCGGAATAGCATCACCATGCCCATGACAAGTGGAACCATGTCATCAGCCGACCTGCACATTTGTCTAAGTTGTGTGTGTTGGGTGTTCGCAGCATAGAAAACAAAAAATTTCCAACGATGAGAACTATACGCCAAGATCTATCTACTAGATACAGAGCAACGGGTGGATATACATTCATAGAGAACTTACCCTCGAAGACAACAAAGCAACGAGATGGAATTCGTGGATGATGTAGTCGTACACTTGTCGATCTCAAGATCGTGATGAAGTCCAGCAGGTCCGGCTCTAGCACGTCCATCAGATCCAGCTCCAGCAAGTCCAGCACCACCAAGTCCAGCAACGCAAAGCAGCGGTGCATCCGTGATCACACACACGTCCGGTACCCTAACAACCTCCGTCCCTCGCTCCAGCAAAGCAGCGGAAGCAGCAACTCCTTTCCAGATAAAACCACCAGGAACATGTATCTCGCTAATCCGAGACCATGGGGGAAAATACTAGAGGGGGAGAGAGATCCTTCACGAGGAGGTGTGTGGAAGAAGGAGTGAGAGGGGGGCCTTTTATAGGAGAAGGGGGTGCCCCTCCCCATGGCCGGCGCCCCATGGGGTGACCCTTCACCTCCTCATTCATGTGGTGGTAACTCCCTCCACATAAATTTGCCCCTTAACATTCCTCTTTAAAGTCTCCACTTTAAATGCATTAAATTTCTCCAAATTTAATGCTCTCTCATTTAATAAAACTCTTTTATTAATTTTATTCAGAATTTTTTTAATTACTTTAATTAACAAACATTCACATAAAACCCCCTGCAACATTTCAATATTACATGCAGAACCAATTTCAGCAATTTCACCCGAAACAGTTTCGGTGTCTATTGAAATAAGCGCTTTCTTAAATCTTTATCTGAAACATATTTGCTCCAAATGGTGTCGGTATCCCTTAAGTGTATCACCCTACGGTTCACGAATAATGCAGACATGATCGAGACCCCTCTTAGATCAATAATCAAAAGCGGGACCTAGAGATCCATACTGACTCCTACACATTCAACGATGACTTCTGTGATCGTGAGAACCTTTAATGCTAGTAACTAAATCCCTTTGTCTCGTGATATATTACATGTCCGAGATTCAATCATTGGCATCCAAATACCTAGTTTGATCTCGTTACCGACATGCACTCTTTTCTTGTTCCCGTGATATAACATTCTAGTGATCTCATCACTTTCTTGCAAGCTATCTTAATGTGATATCACCGAGAGGGCCCAGAGTATACCTATCCGTCATCGGGATGGACAAATCCCACTCTTGATCCATGAGCCTCAACACAACACCTTCGTAGCACTGAACCCACCTTTATAGTCACCCTGTTACGGTGTAACGTTTGATGTTATCAAGATACTCTTCCGGTGTTAGCAATTAACATGATCTCATGGTCTAAGGACTAAGATTACTTCGTATAATGTTATAGCAATATAAAAATAATGACTTTGATCGTAATGCTATACTTCGGATGAATGTTCATCACATCATTCCACCAATGGTGTGACCTCGTTATTAACAACATCCAATGTCCATGATCAGGAAACCTTGATCATCTTGTTAATCAACGAGCTAGTCTATAAGATAGGCATAACTAGGAACCTTTTATTTGTTTATTAAACACACATGTATTGACGTTTCCAATCAATTTATAGCATGCAAAATAAACATTTATCATAAACAAGGAATAAGATAATAACCACTTTATTATTGCCTCTTGGGCATATTCCCTTTAGTCTCCCACTTGCACTAGAGTCAATAATCTAGTTTAAAAAACTTTGCGTATTGAACACCTATGGCTTTCTGGTGTTGAATATACGTGATTGCTAGTGGTTAACATAATCATAGGATCTGACAGATTCAGGTCCGTGTGTATTTGCATGTCTTTGCGTCTCTACGCATGACTCATTCTCAAATGAGATGGCATTGTATAAATTTGGTCCTTTGGTGAGACCATTAGTTTGTTCGGGTTAAAATATGTTGATATTATTGTCATACAATATATCTTCATAGTATTAGCCCACTTCGAACCACACCTAGTTTGATAACAAACTACTTAACACAAATGCCCTCCTTTGCTTCTACTATAGCAGTCATATACTTAGCCTTTTGTTGTAGTATCTGTCACAATGTTTCAACTTTGGAACTTATCCAAATCCATCATGGAACATCCTTTCCATTACATTGTGCCACCCATAGTCTAATTTTAGATAAATTTAATTTGTATTTTGTGACAAAACTAGTATCAATGTAACACTTTACAATGAACTACCTTTAACTATTTGTCACTAATACATGATATATTCTTAGTTCTTTCAAAGTTCATAAGAATATCTTTACTATTTTCCAATGATCATCTTATGAATCATTCTGGTATGTGTTCATAACATTTAGAGCATAGGACATTCTGGATATATACATATCATGGTATAATCGATCAAAATCTTCATGTGATTTTACTCACCAAGTGTTGAAACACTTGAATCTTGATACAATCATTTCCATGCAGCAAGAACATTTCTTGTTGTTTCCATATTGAACCCTTTCAATATCTCATATATGTATGTCTGGCACAACCATATTAGCGCCTCAATCTATCCATATAGATATTGATGCCAAATATTCCGGTTTTGCCCAAGTCTTTCATTGAAATCCTATTTTAATGAAATTCTTAACTTGTGTCAATACAAGATACATCATTTCTAATCAACAATATGTACTCTGCATAATGTATTGGAAATTTGTCTCAGCGCTCCCACTTAATTTCTTGCAAATGCAAGCATCTTCATCATCTCCGATGAATTTAAACTCCTTTAACATTTTCATCATGGTGAAGATTCCAACTCTGCTATGCTCACTTCAACTATTGAAGTTTGCATGCCCTTTTAGCACCCTTTGAATTAACAAAACCCTTCGGACCGTGTCATGTACACGTCCTAGGTAACCATACTATTAAAAGAACCTTGTTTTTTTTACTCAACTACCATATACCAAATTATATGTAGTGGTTGCTACATTAATCCGTCAAGACTAAATATCGCTATGAAAGATCAAATCTTGTCATAGTCAACTCCTTGATCATTGCCGTAAACTTCTTTCCGACATGTCGACTATTTCATAGATGTTAAACATCCATGTCTATTTCTTTATAGATCCAAAAACGACCAATAGGCTTTACGCCTTTTCAGAGGGTCTTCCAAGTTCAGAAACTTGATTCTCGTGTATGGATACTATCACGGATTCTATGACTTCTAGTCATTTTATGGAGTCGGAGCCCATCATCGCTTCTTTGCATGCAGTCGGTTCATCATTGTCAAAACAAGAACAACTTGTTTATCAAATATCACTATTTGATTCTTACCGACCCACACGGTTCAATATGAACTCTGATCTCCGAGATTACAACATTTGTAATCATGGGAGCCATGAGCATTGTGGCCGCCACCAGGACACTTTCCGGCGCTGCGCTACTTAGCACATATAGCTAAGGTTCAACAACCTTATCAAAGTTCTATTGTCCTCCCACTTAACTTTTCGCGAAAAATTCCTTCTCAAGAAACTTGACGTTCCAAGTAACAAACTCTTTTGTCCTCGGCGTTATGGAGAAATTCCCAACAAATTATTTGGTATAACCTACAAAGAAGTGCTTATCCGACTCTGGTCGTAAACATTTTACTTATGCATAACATACCAAAATTTAAGAAAAGACAATTCGGGTTTTATCCCAAACCATAACTTATATGGTGTCATTTCAACGGATCACGATGGTGCTATTTTCAGTGTAAAAGCGGTAGTATCTAAATCTTCAATCCTTAAAACATAATGGCAGTTTTATAAATGACACCTTTAATCTTACCATGTCAAACATGGTTTGATTTCGTCTCTCGAATATGCCATACTCCTATGGTTTACCGAAAAACACAAATCATGGAACAATTCCTCAAACCTTAAGTGTTTTGCTAAACATGTAACTCAAATATCTTCCTTTATGATCAAATCATAAACTCTTTTATTTTCTTGTTATAATGATTTTTCAGTTCATCTTGAAAGTCTTTGAACAATTTTCAAATGTTTCATACTTCTTCCTTATTAAGTAAATATATAGATATATTCACTTAAATTTCTGGAGAAAGCATATGAAGCAAAAAGATCCATCGCATATGGCTACACATAATGGACTATATACATCAACATGCATAATATCCAATAAGTTAGTCATTCGTTCCTCTTTGGCCTATGGACAGAGTTTCAATTATCTCGAGGAAAGTCTCACAAGCATCAATTGATCAAAATCAAAGACTCCAAAAATCCATCAACATGGATTTTCTTCATGTTTTCTTTCCAATATAATTTAAATAGCGATGTCACTTCATAAGTGATCTTTCAATCATTTGTCTTGCGACATTTTAGCAATAGTGTTTATGGATGTGATTTCACCCACTAGACTTGTAAAAGTTCATCCATCCTTTATGGAATACGGTAATTATTTGAACAACCATTGTTCTCGTAATACCGGAACAAGATAACAATTATTAAAAAAAATCTTGAAGGCTAGGTTTGACGACAATGAAAAAACACAATAACACTTTATTTCTTTTCGATGAACATCATCACTTATTCTCTTGCTAGTTACTTAGGCCATTGCAGTTCATGAATTGCATTGTCTTGTATGACACTTCATACCAACCCATTCGGTATCCAATACCGGTATCCAATACCTCAGAACCACATTGTTTAACAAGCAAGGAATACAGCCATAACATGTCTATCTTCTATATACCTAAGCTGGACATTTCCAACTTTTTCTTTTCTGCCAAATATTTTATAGATTCTCTTTCAGCAATTCCTTTTCCTTTTAAAAGAATCTATCAACATCAATAGTGGTGTCATTCACATGACACATAGTACAAAGCGTATATAGTCAAATACTAATACCTTTGGACTTGCACTTTGAAGTGGATCACCATCATCAAATGTTTGGTATTCTTTCAAAAATCCATTCTTTAGTAATCTATCAGTGTAGTAAACATTTTACTTACATCTTCTATTCATCCTTATCATGACAACTTTCATGATCAAGCTACTATAGCCTGTAAGGAAGAATCGCGAGTATAATGTTAGTTCCCAAAATATTTTTGGGAGATCCGGATGCTTAGCATCTCCATCCTTCACAAATTCTCATACAATATGAGAACATGTATTTTGCTAAATTATACTCTATCATAATGTAACCAAAAACATTGTTTCAGATATCACAATATCTTTCACACATGATGGTTTCTGAAACAATTTTCAGCTCCTATATAATCTTGATATTAAAACAACTTTTGAATATCAATAATCATGGAGGCAAACATGATACTTTAGATACTAACATTGGAATTCTTACTCTTGATTTAATACTACTTATTAAACTTCATGGAGTAAATAGAGTTTACTGAAAGTTTGCAATAGGACTTTTAAACTTTAAATTGACATTCAAAACAATACGATACCAGTTCGTAAAGTAAATATCCAGAATTCTATAGTTCTATTATCTCAATTAAAACTAAGCATAAGGTAGTGAACAGACGCCAATGACTACAACAAATTATGAAAATTCACTTCGATTTAGTTTATGACAAATTGAGTTTGACTAATCCAAATTAGAAATAAACTCCCACTCAAAAACGACATCCCTCATGCCTTTTTGCTGATTACATGAACCAAATCCACTACACCAAGTCCGATCATCACGTGACTCGATGTAGCTTCAAAGGCGAGCATCAATATGGCCATCATATCAACTATATGACTCATGCTTAACCTTTCGGTCCGTGTTCCGAGGCCATGTCTATACATGCTAGGCTCGCCAAGTAAGAACCTTAGTATTCGCGTGTGTAAAACTGTCTTACACCCGTTATATGAAAGCGTGGAGTCGAGTACATCCGATCATCATGTGATGTCTCGAAACACGATCCATAGAACGGTGCATACTTAAGGAAGAACACATTTTTATCTTGATATCTAAATGAGGGATCATCTTAAAATGCTACTAAAATGCCAAACTAGCAATATAAGATGTGAACATCATATGTGTAAAGTGGAATGATATGGTCCATGCATTTGATCACCATCATATGCATCGTGGTATGATCTCTATCATTCCTTTGTGTGTAAGGCCAAGGTCTATGGAACTTACACGTTGAGTGTGTTGTAAGAGTATCTATCATACATCTACTTACAACAATACCATATCAAGACACTAGCCCAGCAACGATCTAAACTAGACGCCTCAAATTTATCAATTGCAAGTTTTACGTGGCTTAGGGCTTTCGGAGATAGAACCGGTCTTACCTACGAACATGAACCACAATGAGGATAACCAAGTTATTAGCAACTCATTGTAAATTAGATACTGACTATAGTAGGAGAGACAGACACCCGCCAGCCACTTATGCAAAACAAGTTGCATGCCAGTCGTGGAACCGGTCTCATGTACGATGACATGTAAGGTTGGTCCGGGCCGCTTCATCCCACTATGCCACCAATATCCAAAATACATAGAAGATGCAATAACATAATCATCATCGCCCACATATAAACATATGTGTACTACCCGTGCAAACCACCTGTGCATAGACCTGGCTCTGATACCACTGTTGGGTTCACAGCATAGAAAACAAAAAAAATCCAATGATGAGAACTATACGCCAAGATCTATCTACTAGATACAGAGCAACGGGTGGATATACATCCATAGATAACTTACCCTCGAAGAAAACAAAACTTTGTTAACGAGATGGAACTCGTGGATGATGTAGTCGTACACTTGCCAATCTCAAGATCGTGATGAAGACCAGCAGGTCCGGCTCCAGCACGTCCATCAGATCCAGCTCCAGCAAGTCCAGCACCACCAAGTCCAGCACCACAAAGCAGCGGTGCATCCGTGATCGCACACATGTCCGGTACCCCGACAACCTCCGTCCCTCACTCCAGCAAAGCAGCGGAAGCAGCAACTCATTTGTAGATAAAACCACCGAGAACATGTATCTCGCTAATCCGAGACCATGGGGGAAAAATACTAGAGGGGGAGAGAGATCCTTCACGAGGAGGTGTGTGGAAGGAGTGAGAGAGGGGCCTTTTATAGGAAGAGGGGTGCCCCTCCCCATGGTCGGCACCCCATGGGGTGACCCTTCACCTCCTCATTCATGTGGTGGTAACTCCCTCCACATAAATTTGCCCCTTAACATTCCTCTTTAAAGTCTCCACTTTAAATGCATTAAATTTCTCCAAATTTAATGCTCTCTCATTTAATAAAACTCTTTTATTAATTTTATTTAGAATTTTGTGAATTACTTTAATTAACAAACATTCACATAAAACCCCTGCAACATTTCAATATTACATGCAGAACCAATTTCAGCAATTTCACCTGAAACATTTTCGGTGTCTATTGAAATAATTCCAGCGCTTTCTTAAATATTTATCTAAAACATATTTGCTCCATCGGTATCCCTTAAGTGTGTCACCCTACGGTTCGCGAATAATGCAGACATGATCGAGACCCCTCTCAGATCAATAATCAGAAGCGGCACCTAGAGATCCATACTGACTCCTACACATTCAACGATGACTTCTATGATCGTGAGAACCTTTAACGCTAGTAACTAAATCCCTTTGTCTCACGATATATTACATGTCCAAGATTCGATCATTGGCATCCAAATACCTAGTTTGATCTCGTTACCGACATGCACTCTTTTCTCGTTCCCGTGATATAACATTCTAGTGATCTCGTCACTTGCTTGCAAGCTATCTTAATGTGATATCACCGAGAGGGCCCAGAGTATAGCTATCCGTCATCAGGATGGACAAATCCCACTCTTGATCCATGAGCCTCAACATAACACCTTCGTAGCACTAAGCCCACCTTTATAGTCACCCTGTTACGGTGTGACGTTTGATGTTATCGAGATACTCTTCTGGTGTTAGCAATTAACATGATCTCATGGTCTAAGGACTAAGATTACTTAGTATGATGTTATAGCAATATAAACATAATGACTTTTATCGTAATGCTATAATTCGGATGAATGTTCATCACATCATTCCACCAATGTTGTGACCTCGTTATTAACAACATCCAATGTCCATGATCAGGAAACCTTGATCATCTTGTTAATCAACGAGCTAGTCTATAAGAGAGGCATAACTAGGAACCTTTTATTTGTTTATTAAACACACATGTATTGACGTTTCCAATCAACACAATTATAGCATGCAAAATAAACATTTATCATAAACAAGGAATAAGATAATAACCACTTTTTTATTGCCTCTCGGGCATATTCCCTTCAGTGTGTCCAGCACAACCTCAACGACCAAGGACAATCTAGTATGAAAAATCATGAATATATAGTCCCACAACTGAATCACGTATTCAGTGATACATATATGATGTTCATACAAGGACAACTTTACTTTATGAATACTTTGGGAAATATCATCAACCATGATTGCCTCTAGGGCATATTCCCAACATATTCATCTATGTTAGATTCCATGGTTACTTCCATGATGTTGATTGCCTCCATGTTTGAGTATATCTCTAGTTCTTGGGGAGATGGAGAAACCCTAGTATGAGATTGAAATAAGATAAAGTATATTATGATATTCATCGCTATGACCATGTGTTAGATTGTCTTCATCTTGATGTTGGGAGAAGTCGGCCTCTCAATATTTTCCTCTTATGGGGACTTGATGGAGGGAACTACTTGTTGGTAGACCGAGGTGTGTTAGCACTTATAATGACTATAAAGATGTTGGCACTCCTTATGTATCAACTTGGAAACTGAGGAAACTCACGGAACACTATCCATGCCATGGGATATGTCCTACGGGATTAAGTCCCTTAATAGCACAGTAATTCGATTAATGTCGATTGCTGACTATTGTGGTTATGAGGATGATGTGAGCAGCGGTTGCTGCCTATTTGTCCATATACGGAGTTCCTCCCACACATACACAGTTGAGAATGTTCATGATAATAATCTTTACCTTAGCTCTTTATAATGCTAGTGGTGTATCTGCTAGTCCCTGAGAACGTCTTTTCCCTATTGTAGTTCCAATCTCTCTTACATACGCGCCACTTATTTTCTGTGTTTAGTTGTTTTACTTTACTTATTGTTGCTCTTATACCAAAAACCCCAAAACACATGTTTACGCAATACTCGCATTTTATCTTGTCACTTAGAACTTTATTTAGCATTTATATTGTAGTATTTAATTCAAGGGTTATTAGACTTCAGTCTCCTGCTCCCTGTGGGATCGACATCTTTATTTCGAAACTAGCTACAAATGATCTGTGCACTTGCAGTCATCAATGGCGGCGGCTCAGACGCTAACTCGGAGGAATACGATGTTGTTATGAGGGAGATCGAGCAAGAGATTGAGATTGAGAAGGAGGAGCGCGCCGTGAAGGACAACACATCCTACCAGGTGCTAGTCGCCATTGGGAGCGTGATGGAAGAAGATAGACAGGAACCGGAGCGAGAGAGAGAGCTTCGCCCATGCCAGCGGTTACCAGAGCAGCAGTAGCCAAGAAAGCCGCGGAGCCTCCAGCTCCGGCCAAGGCCTTTCCACCTCCGGTTATCCGCCCGCAACCAGTGCAGGAACACACCACGGCCCCCAGTACTGCCTGACAGACAAACCAACAGCCAATGCCACCATCAACGTCTGCAACTGGTAACTCATTGGCTACTCCCGCCGACAAGGCAATCTATGGCGCACTCCTTGTTGAGCCCATTATCGTCACCCATATCCGGAGCATCATGGAGCTTGATGAGAAGCATGTGAAAATCCTAGCAGAGGCCAAGTGCATCGCAGAACAAGGCACTAAGCTTGATGAAGACATGGCAAAGGCACAACAATCTATCAAGGCCGCAAGGGCTATGGAGACTGAATTGTTGTTGAAGCACAAGTCAAAGAAAGCACCAGCTCAGGTCGTCGAAGACCCCGGCGTTCGGCGTAGGTTGAGATATGAGGGATCCAAGCCGACAAAAGCCACCCCATATATCGATTCAGAGGGGAGGAAAGTAATGCCAACTCCTGCCCTCAACATTGTTGTCGCCAATACCCTCCTGGAGCAGGACAGGTCGCCAAAAGCAGTTGCTCAGGTGTATGGCCTCATTGCCAAGGCATGCAAGCAATAGGAGAAGGCCACCTTGCAAAGGCTTGAGTCCAATCTAGAGCTTTGCCAATCAACCCTGAACAGCCATAAAAGGCCAAGATCTCCCCGTGATGAAGGATCTCACACAGTCTCTATGGAGCAAAGACGGAGGGAGGTGCGCAACAGGGCTGGCGCCATACCCATATCCTCCAATCACGGATAAAAGGCTCGCTCTCGTCAGTCGCCACCTCCACCACCATCCCGGCGTCACGAGGAGCCACATTTGTGCCACCGTACAAGCATGACACCGCCTAGGCGTCCCCAGGTTGGTATCATTATACGCGACTAGGGTGAGCAGCCCTGGCATGCCGGAGAGCACAGTGGTGTTGAAGGACACATGAGCAAATCCTACAAGGAAGCGCCACATATGACAAGCAACCGCGACAGGCGCGAGGAGTTGTAGGAGGGTAATGGCAAGAAAGTTAACCCACCACCTCCACCGCCACTGTCGCCACCTAGCAGCCATCAGGGCAGAGGACACGATGGATCTCATAGATCGCACCGCAATTCCCCTCCCCGCGATGGAAAAGGGAAGCAACTAGAGTCGTACGATGCACGTTCACGGCTGGACAAGATCCAAGAAGCCCAGGAGCTCCCATACCTTGGGCCCCGTTGTTTTGGACCAGTTATTCGGGCCACAACTTACCCCAAGGGTCTCCAGATAGACAAGACCAGCAAGCCCTATGACGGCACCGCCAGGCCGGTGACGTGGTTGCAGGATTACAGCAAAGCGATTCACATCATAGGGGGAAACCCCAATGTCGCCGTCAAGTACCTCCCACTCATGCTAACCGGCACTGCCCGGCAATGGACCAACGACTTGCTGGAGAAATCAATATGCAATTGGTTGGACATGCATTAATCGTTCACCAAGAACTTCGAGAACACGTGCAAGCGTCCCTGCACTGTCGGAGACCTATAGCGGTGCGTACAAGAAAAGGATGAAACCTCTCGTGCCTACCTCTCTTGCTGGCTGGATATGAAAAATTCATGCGCAGGGGTGCACGAACAAACCGCCATGAGCTCAAGCAAGACAACAATGAGCTCAACCTCAACGTGATGATTGCCATGGCTAGCGAGTTCATCGCTGCTAATGCCAACGCACACAGATCATTGCTGGCAATAGCAATCCCTATCCAGGCCAGAAAGAACAGCAATAATAAGCGAAAGACTTCGCCTGAAGAAAAGCAAACAACCGACATGGTCGCCGCTACGTTCACTAGCATAGGTGGAGGCGGACAGCATGGACATGGCCGAGGGGCTAGCAATGGCTAGTAGAGGAGTGATTCTACACCCTCAGCGCCCCGCGTTCCCCAAACGTATGAATATTACCATGATATGCCGTGTTTCGTCCACCTTGACGCAAACGACAAAGCCACCCACACCAACCGCCAATGCAAGTTTTTCAATGATCTCAAGGAAGACCCTGAGTCCGGCTACAAGCAAAGTCGGAAGAACAGACCCCGCAGAAAGGGCAAAGGAAAGAAGAAGGAGGAGGAATCCAAGGAATCAAGAGACATGGATGAAGACGTGGAACCCAAATCCTCCGACAAGGGAGAGGGTAAAGGGAAAAAACCTTCGAGAAGAAGGCTCTAGTCTACCACACTTTCCTTGGCACCCCCACCATCCAGGCCCAGAAATCCTCTCTGAAGATACTGATGGCTACCCTCCCTCCGACTCCTTAGTACGTCAGGTGGTCGGAGATTCCCTTTACTTGGGATAGGAAGGATCACCTAGACCTTATCCCAATAGAGAACCAGTATGCCATGGTCATCAACCCTTTGATTGAAGGCACAGAGTTCACATAGTGCCTTGTGGATAGTGGAAGAAGCATCAACATCATGTACCTAGATACACTACACAAGATGAACTTGACAAAGACCTAGCTAAGGAAGAGCAAAACCATGTTCCATGGGGTTGTCCCCGGCCGACAAGCAAATTCCCTAGGCTACATCACCCTTCCGGTCACTTTTGGCGATGGTAACAATTACCGCCAAGAGCACATGACCTTTGAAGTGGTGCCTTTCAAGAGCGTGTACCACGTCATCTTCGGACGTGACATCTTCCAATCCTTCCTCGCAAGGCCATGCTTTGTCTACAACAAGCTCAAGATACCCGGACCAAACGGCATGATCACCGTTGATGGAAGCTTCACCAAGGCATGGGAGTGCGAGCTCAGTGAAGCCGCCTTCGCCGAAGCAGTTCTCTACGTAGAGGAGTTCAAGGGGATCCAGAACCAAGTCGATGCCTCGGAGACACTGGCTTCGAACAAGCAGATCACTGATGCCGAACCTTCCTTCAAGGCCGCCATCAAGACCAAGCAGGTGGATCTTGTTGAAGGAGATTCCTCCAAGACCACCGCCATTAGCACGGACCTGGATCCCAAATAGGAAAGCGCACTCGTCAAGTTCCTCCATGATAACAGGGACATCTTCGCCTGGCAACCTGTCGACATGAAAGGTGTACCTACGGAACTTGCCGAGCACAGCTTGAATATTGATCCTAATGCTAAACCGGTGAAACAACCACTACGACGCTTTGGTGATGAAAGACGAAGGGCTATAGGCAAATAAATAGCCAGGTTAATTAAGGCTAGATTTATCCGAGAAGTTATTCACACCCGATGGGTGGCAAATCCTGTACTTGTCCCCAAAAAGGGAACCAATGAATTAAGACTATGCGTTGATTACACCGGCTTGAACAAAGCGTGTTCGAAGGATCCGTTTGCTTTGCCTCGCATTGACCAAGTCATTGGCTCGACGGCTAGCTTGGAACTTCTGTGTTTTCTTGATGCCTACTTAGGTTACCACCAAATCCGGATGCGAAAGTCGGACCAACTGGTCACTTTGTTCACCACGCCCTACGGCACGTATTGCTATGTCATAGTGCCCTTTGGGCTGAAAATGCTGGTGCTACCTACCAGCGGATAATGCAACATTTCCTACACGACCAAATAGGTCGCAACATACACACTTATGTGAACCATATCGCGGTAATGTCAAAGAAATCAAACAATCTTATCGCCGACTTGCAGGAAACCTTCGACAATCTCCGGAAATACAACATGATGCTGAACCCCAAGAAGTGCGTATTCGGGGTACCTTCCAGAAAGCTATTGGGTTTCATCGTTTTGCACCACGGAATCAAGGTGAACCTGGAGAAAATCAAGGCCATCCTCGACATCAAACGTCTGACATGCCTGAAGGACATACAAAGACTCACAGGCTGTGTAGCAGTAGTAAGCCGGTTCATCATCCTACTTGGGGAGAAGGCTATGCGGCTCTAAAAGTTGCTCAAAAAGGCGGACAAATTCATATGGACAGACAAAGCTAACACAACACTTCAGGAGTCGAAGAGAATACTCTCCTTCCTACCAATACTTGCAGCCCCAGTGTCAAGGGAGCCTATGTTAGTCTACATGGCAGCAACCAACCGAGTCATCAGCATCATCATCGTGGTGGAGAGCAAGGAGCCAACGCATGAATACGGAGTTCAGCAACCAGTTTACTACGTAAGCGAGGTCTTGACAAAATCCAAGCAGCATTACCTGCACTACCAAAAGATAGCGTATGGAGTCTTCCTTGCTTCATGTTGCTTGCAAGCTATCTTAACGTGATATCACCAAGAGGGCCCAGAGTATATCCATCCGTCATCAGGATGGAAAAATTCCACTCTTGATCCATGATCCTCAACATAGCACCTTCGGAGTATCTAAACCCACCTTTATGGTCACCCTTTTACGGTGTGATGTTTGATGTTATCAAGTCACTCTTCCAGTGTTAGCAATTAACATGATCTCATGGTATAAGGACTAATATTACTTCATATGATGTTATAGCAATATAAAAATAATGACTTTTATCATAATGCTATACTTCGGATGAATGTTCATCACATCATTCACCAATGTTGTGACCTCGTTATTAACAACATCCAATGTTCATGATCAGGAAACCTTGATCATCTTGTTAATCAATGAACTAGTTTATAAGAGATGCATAACTAGGAACCCTTTATTTGTTTATTAAACACACATGTATTAACGTTTCCTTTTAATATAATTATAGCATGCAAAATAAACATCTATCATATACTTGGAATACATATAATAACAACTTTATTATTGTCTCTCAGGGCATATTCCCTTCAGTCTCCCACTTGCACTAGAGACAATAATCTAGTTTACATAGTGATAAATCTAACACCCATGGAGTTCTAGTGTTGATTATGTTTTGCTTAGGGAGAACTTTAGTCAATGGATCTGCTACATTTAGGTCCATGTGTACTTTACAAATCTTTATATCTCCATCTTTGACATGCTCACGGATGGAGTGAAACCAACACTTAATATGCTTGGAATTCTTGTGTGACCTTGGTTCCTTGGCATTGGCTATGGCTCCATTGTTGTCACAATAGATCACCATTGGGTCCAACGCACTAGGAACCACACCTAGTTCCGTTATGAACTCCTTCATCCAAACCGCTTCCTATGCCGCTTCTGAAGCAGCAACATATTCCGCTTCCATTGTTGATCCAGCCACCATAGGTTGTTTGGAACTCCTCCAACTAACTGCTGCTCCGTTCAAGAGAAATATGTATCCGGATTGAGAGTTAGAGTCATCCGTATCGGTGTCAAAGCTAGCGTCAACATAACACTTAGCGACCAGCTCCTCTTCACCTTCGTATACAAGAAGCATATCCTTAGTTCTTCTTAAGTAGTTAAGGATATTCTTGACCACTATCCAGTGTTCCGAACCTGGATCAATTCGTACCTACTAGTCAAACTAATAGCATGTTCCACATCCGGTCTTGTACATATATCATGGCATACATTATAGAGCCTATGGCTGAAGCGTAGGGGATCTTATCCATTATCTCTCTTTCTTCCGTCGTAGCCGGACTATGAGTCTTACTCAATGCCTTGCCTTGCAACATAGGTAAGAACCCCTTCTTACTTCCGTCCGTATTAAATGTCTTTAATATCTTATCAAGGTATGTACTTTGCGATAGCCCAATTAGGCGCCTTGATCTATCTCTATAGATCTTAATGCCTAATATATATGATGCTTCACCAAGGTCCTTCATCGAAAATTTGTTGTTTAGATAACTTTTAACACTGTTTAAAAGATCTATATCATTTCTAATCAGTAATATGTCATCCACATATAATATCATAACTGCCACATTGCTCCCACTCACTTTCTTGTAAATACAAGCCTCTCCATAAGTTTGGACAAATCCAAACTCTTTGATCACCACATCAAAGCGGAGATTCTAACTCCGGGATGCTTGCTTCAGTCCATAGATGGATTGCTGAAATTTGCATACCTTATCAACATCCTTAGAATCGACAAAGCCCTTAGGTTGTATCATATACAACTCTTCTTCAATATTACCAGTGAGGAATGCAGTCTTGACATCCATTTGCCATATTTCATAGAAATATGCAGCAATTACTAACATAATCCTAACCGACTTTAGCATCACTACGGGAGAGAATGTGTCATCATAGTCAACTCCTTGAATTTGTCAAAACCCATTTGAGACAAGTCGAGCTTTATAGATGGTCACATTACCATCAACATCAGTTTTTATTTTGAAAATCCATTTATTCTCAACAGCCTTTCGGTCATGAGGTAAGTCCACCAAGGTCCAAACCTGGTTTTCATACATGGATTCCATCTCGGATTTCATGGCTTCTAGCCATTTGTTGGAATCTGGGCTCATCATCACTTCTTCATAGATCACAGGGTCATCTATTTCATCAACCATGAAATTCATAAAAGGATTTCCGTACAGTTCATGAGCTGCATGTGTCCTACCTGACCTGCGAGATTCGGTAGTGTCTTCTTTCGGAGTTTCATGATCATTATCATTAGTTCCCTATTCATTCGGTGAAGTCAACTCCGGAACAATTTTTGGTGCTGTGCCACTCGCCATTTCATGAAGAGAAGGTTCAATAACCTCTTTGAGTTCTACCTTCCGACTACATACGCCTTTCGCGAGAAACTCTTTTTCTAGAAAGAATCCATTCTGGCAACAAAAACCTTGCCCTCAGATCTGTGATAGAAGGAATACCCAATTGTTTCTTTAGGGTATCCTATGAACACGCACTTTTCTGCTTCGGGTTTGATTCTATTAGGCTGAAGTTTCTTCACATAAACATCGCATCCCCAAACTTTAAGAAATGATAGCTTAGGTTTGTTTCCAAAGCACAATTCAAATGTTGTCGTTTCAACGGATTTAGATGGTGCCCGATTTAAAGTGAATGCAGCGGTTTCCAGTGCATAACCCCAAAATGACAGTGGCAAGTCAGTCAGAGACATCACAGATCGAACCATATCCAATAAAGTACGATTACGATGTTCTGACACACCATTACGTTGTGGTGTTCCGGCAGGCGTGAGTTGTGAAACTATTCCACAGTCTTTCATATGTGCACTAAACTCGTAACTAAGATACTCACCTCCACGGCTAGACCGCAGAAATTTGATCTTTCTGTTATGATGATTTTCCACTTCATTCTAAAATTCTTTGAACTTTTCAAAGGTTTTAGACTTGTGTTTCATCAAATAGATATACCCGTATCTACTCAAATCATCCGTGAAAGTAACAAAATAATGATATCCACCTCGCGTCGACACACTCATTAGACCACAAACATCAGTATGTATGATTTATAACAAATCTGTTGCCCGTTCCATTGAACCAGAAAACGGCGTTCTAGTCATCTTGCCCATAAGGCATGGCTCACATGTATCAAATGATTCAAAATCAAGTGATTCCAAAAGTCCATCAGAATGGAGTTTCTTCATGTGTTTAACGCTAATATGACCTAGACGATAGTGCCACATATATGCAGATATATCATCATCAAGTTTAATCATTTTAGCATCAACATTATGAGTATGTGTAATACTATTATCGAGATCTAATAGAAATAAACCATTCATCACAGGTGCATGACCATAAAAGATATCATTCATATAAATCGAACAACCATTGTTTTCAGACTTAAATGAATAACCACTTCGCATTAAACATGATCCAGATACAATGTTCATGCTTAGTGCAGGCACCAAATAACAATTATTTAGATTTATCACTAATCCCGACGGCATATGGAGAGGCAGCGTTCCGATGGCAATCACATCAACTCTTGATCCATTGCCAACATGCATCGTGACCTCATCGCTTGCTAGCTATCGCTTGTTTCGCAGCCCCTGAAATGAATTACATATATTAGAAACCGATCCTGCATCAAATACACAAGTGCTACTACGAGTACTAGTCAAGTGCACATCAATAACATGTATATCACATATACCTTTGTTTGCCTTGCCAGCCTTCTTGTCTACCAAATACTTGGGGTAGTTGCGCTTCCAATGGCCAGTCCCCTTGCAATAGTAGCACTCGATATCAGACTTAGGGATAGCTCGGGATTTCTTTTTTAGGTGCGGCAACAGATTTTCCGCCCTTCTTTCCCTTCTGTTTTCCCTTCTTGTCTTTATTGAAACCGGTGGTTGTCGTCGGATTGATGACAAGTACGCCATGAGGGGGTCCTCGATGCGTGCGGAAGAGAGGGGTGTGAGACATACGGTGTTCCGGGATGGTGAGCACACAAGTTTACCTAGGTTTGAATCCGCCAGCCTTGGACGGATCCTATTCCTGCTAGCAATCCTGTAATACGGCAGAGCCGGAATATGGGTTACAAGGGTTCGCCTGTGCGAGTTGAGATTGTAGACTATTGAGGGTTCCCTAAAGGCTCTCCCTAGGACGGCTTATATAGATATCCAGCCTAGGGTTTACAGGAGAGATCTATCTGGCCACGACTAAGAGTCGGTTACAGAGTACATCTTGAACTACAAGTAACACTATGGGCCTAAGTCGGTAAGTCTTCTGGGCCTTCCCATAGCCGGACTAGACTATGTTTCTTCTCCCTGACTGGGCCGCCCGTGAAGCAAAGCTCCAACCCGAAGTGGGCCACCCTGTTCAGTGAGGAACTATGAGGATACCATGAAAGTATATCCCCAACAGTGGTCTTATTGATCATCAACACTTGATGCTCTTTCTTGATCTCCACTTCTGTAGTTTTAAGCATTGACAGAAGCTCAAGGAGAGACTTCTTCATGCTCTGCATATTATAGTTCATCACGAAGATCTTGTAGCTAGGTGGCAGAGATTGGAGAACATGATGTATGCCTAAGTCAATGGGAATCATTATTCCCAAGGACACAAGCTTATCGGCGTACCCAGACATTTTGAGTATGTGCTCACTAACGGAGTTGTTCTCTTCCATCATGCAGCTAAAGAACTTTTCAGAAGCATTATAACTCTCTACGGCAGGATGGGTATCGAAAATGATTTTCAATTCACCCATGGTATCAAAGGCATTTCCATATAGTATGCCGCAATGAACTAAGTTGTGGTCCTCCTGATGAGTCAAATAGACATTCTTTTCTTCGTCAGGGGCATCAGTAGCTGGTGGGAGGCCTAGCGGAGCTTCTAGCACATATTGCTTTTGTGCAGCAGTGAGGAGAATCCTCAAATTCATGGCCCAGTTGGTAAAGTTGCTACCATTTTCCGCAAGTTTCTCTTTCTCCATGAACACATTGAAATTAAAAGCAGGTGGTGCCATCTACAACATAATTTTTAAAGTTTAGACTAAGTTTATAATAGATCAAGTTCAACTAATCCAAATTACAAATGAACTCCCACTTAAAAACAACATCTCTCGTGTCTTTTTGGTGATTACATGAACCAAATTCACTACACCAAGTCCAATCATCATGTGAGTCGGTGTAGCTTCAAAGGCGAGCATCTATATGGGCATCATATCAACTATATGACTCATGCTTAACCTTTCGGTCCATGTTCCGAGGCCATGTCTATCCATGCTAGGATCGCCAATTAAGAACCTTAGCACTTGCGTGTGTAAAACTGTCTAACACCCGTTGTATGAAAGCATAGAGTCGAGTACACCCGATCATCACGTGATGTCTTGAAACACGATCCATAGAACGGTGCTAACTTAAGGAAGAACACATATTTATCTTGATATTTAAATTAGGGATCATCTTATAATGCTACTAAAACTCCAAACAAGCAATTTAAGATGCAAAGATCATATGTGTAAAGTGAAATGACATGGTTCTTGCACTTGATCACTATCATGTGCATCGTGGTATGATCTTTATCATTCCTTTATGTGTAAGGCCAAGGTCAATGGAACTTACACGATGGGCATGTTCTATTTTCCACGAGTATCAACTATACTTCAAACTATAACATTACCATATCATGACACTAGCCCAACAACGATCTAAACTAGACGCTTATAATTTATCAATTGCAAGTTTTTACGTGGCTTAGGGCTTTCGAAGATAGAACTAGTATTACCTACGAACAGGGAACCACAACGATGATAACCAAATTATTAGCAACTCATTGTAAATCATATATTGAATATAGTAGCAGAGACAGACATCCGCTAGCCACTTATGCAAAACTAGTTGCATGTCAAGCGTGGAACATGTCTCATGTGCGAGGACATGTAAAGTTAGTCCGGGCCTCTTCATCCCACTATGCCACCAATATCCAAAATACATATAAGATGCAATAACATGATCATCATCGCCCACATATTCATATGTGTACTACCCGTGCAAAGCATCTACGCATAGATCAGGCTCTGATACCACTGTTGGGTTTGCAGCATAAAAAACAAAAAAAATCCTATGATGGGAACTATTATACGCCAAGACCTATCTACTAGATACAAGCAATGGGTGGATATACATCCATAGAGAACATATCCTCGAATACCGACAAAGTGTAACGAGATTGAACTCTTGGATGAAGTAGTCGAACGCTTGCTGGTCTCAATATCGTGTGGAAGTCCTACCACCGCAAATCAGCAGCGCATCCATCCTCGCACACACGTTCAGGCCACCGAACAACCTCCACCTCCTCGCTCTAGCAATGTAGCGGAAGCAGCAACTCTTTCTAGACGAGATGCCACCGGGAACATATATCTCGCTAATCCGAGACCATGGGGAATAATTCTAGAGGGGGAGAGAGATCCTTCACGAGGAGGTGTGAGTGAGATGGAGGGAGTGAGCAAAGCTCCACTATCCGACATCATCAACAACAATGACGCTACGGGAAGGGTGGCAAAGTGGGGCATTGAACTTGCTGCCTTTGAAATTACCTACAAGAGACGTGACGCTATCAAATCACAGGCATTGGCGGATTTTATTGCAGATTGGACAGAACTGCCAGAAGACACTCCTGTGCTAGAGCCAGAATATTGGGTCATGCACTTTGATAGATCAAAGCTACTCAACGACTCGGGGGCTGGTGTATTACTACAATCACCAATAGGAGAAAAGTTGCAATATGTCCTGCAGATCCACTTCAACACCACCAACAATATGGCGGAATACGAGGCCCTCATTCACGGACTACGAGTAGCCAAGGATATTGGCATCAAGCGCATAGTTTGTTCTAGAGATTCCGACTTGGTTGCCCAGCAAGTAGCTGGCACCTAGAACGCGCGGAACCCTATGATGGCAGCATATCGAGACGAAGTAGACGAAATAGCCAAGTGCTTCGATGGCTACGAAGTCAAGTACGTCAAAAGGGAGGAAAATGAGGCGGCAGATCTGTTGTCAAAGCTTGGGTCAGCCTGCCGACCAATTCCGTCAGGTGTTTTCCTGGAGCATTTATGGACCCCATCCGTGAAGGGAGCGAACCCCAACAACCCGGATAGAGTGGACTCATTTGTTAATACAATAACAGTGACCTCTCCGGCTTGGACGAAACCATTCATGGACTATCTACAAGACGGAACTTTGCCCACCGACCGAAAGCCGAAAAATAGTACGCAGAGCAAAAGGCTACGTCATCATTGGCGTCCAGCTATAAAAAGAAGTACCACACGAGTTTTCCTTCGATGCGTCTCCCAGTAGCAAGGTATTGAAATCCTTAGAGAGATACATCTCGGAGATTGCGGGAATCATGCCGCTCCCCGATCGTTGGTGGCTAAGGCCTTCCGACAAGGATTCTACTGGCTAACTGCCAAGGTGGATGCCAAAAAGTTGGTACAAACATGCCTTGGGTGTCAGTTCTATGCAAGACAACCAAATGTTCCAGCTGAAGAATTGCGAACAATACCAATAACTTGGCCGTTTGCAGTCTGGGGGCTGGACATGGTGGGACCTTTGCAAACAACACCCTATGGATTTACACACTTGCTAGTAGCAGTGGATAAGTTCACAAAATGGATTGAAGCTAAACCCATTAGAAAGCTTGATGGGGTGATAGCCCTGAAATTTGTCCAGGATCTAGTGGTGAGATTTGGTCTCCCACACAACATCATCACCGCTAACGGTAGAAATTTATCTCTCAGAGAAGTTGAGGAGTACTGTCATGAAAAAGGCATCCGCCTTGACCTAGCATCTATGGCACACCCACAGTCAAATGGGAAAGTTGAATGGGCCAATGGACTAATTCTGCACAGAATCAAGCCATGCTTACAAGCACTGCTACGTAGAGCAGCTGGAGCCTGGGCAGAGGAATTACCATATGTCTTGTGGAGTTTACGAACAACCCCAACAGATCCACCGGCTTGACCCCTTTCTTCATGGTTTATGGAGCAGAAGCCGTCTTGCCATCCGACATCCTCCACGATGCACCAAGAGTCGCCGCCTATGAGGAGGATGACACTGAAGAATCCAGACGCCTGTTTGTGGACCTACTTGAGGAAGAGCACGTGGTAGCATACCAGAGATCTGCCATCTACCAGCAGAAGCTATGTGGCTACCATAGTCGTCATGTAAAGCATCACTCATTTAAAGAAGGTGATTTGGTGCTTAGACTCAAGAAGGAGAAATCATACAAACTATCCCTGCCTTGGGAAATACCGTTCGTCATAAGAAAAGCATTGCTAAATGGTTCCTATTACCTCGTCGATATTCGCGAGTTGAAAGATAGGCCAAAAAATCACAAGCGCAAGCAACATGACTCCGATGATGATTACCCGGAGACGGATCGACCATGGAACATAGCAAAGCTACGTCCCTTTTACACTTAGCACATTTATATTATGTAATAAGTTTCTTATATGATCAATAAAATAAAGCATTTGGTTCACTCATATTCTCTGAGTCTTTTACCTCCTTTAGTTGTTCATTTTTGGATCATATAAACCCTTTATGTGTAAGTTTGCATTTGCACTTGTGAAAATTCCGCCTACGGGCGTTAGCTTAAGTTTTCTAGTCTACATGTTTTCTAAAGTTTTTATGTGGATTCTGGAGTAGTGACTTCTCGACTCTCAAAGCCGACAATTTGGCTCTTAAGGTTCTTGACGGTGCTATTAAGCATCATCACCTGGAAGCATAGTTATGTGTTGCGAGTCTTCCGTCTCACGAAAGGTCAAACACACGAACCAGAATAATGGATAAGCCAGCACTTGCTTAAAAATATATACATGCTGGAAACAGATAAGTAGCAGGAAACTTGAGTACAAGTTTTTTCCGCCTTAACAAAACACACAAGTTTTTCCGCATACACATTGTAAAGATACATTTAATACAAATATTGTTTTCATGGCTCTGCTGCAGGGGACTTCATGGTGGCATCATCAACAACGGGAAATCCAGGCCGGGATAGCTCATCAAACTTGGAAGGAGATGGGCTAGACTCAGACGAAGCCATGTCTTCATCAAGAATCTCGGTAGGCATGAAGACATCCGCCTTGACCATCTTGGCAATTCTGGTGTCGAAGCCGGCGAGGGAATTCCAAATAACTTTTTTATCAATTTCTTTTCATTCCTCGTCTAGCTTGGGCATGACGGAGGTCACCAGATCGATGTCGGCGTTGTCGTAGTGTGCCTTGACCAAGGAAAGGGCCATCCTTGCACTAGCCTGGACGCAAGAGGTTTTCAGTTCCTTGACTTTCTCGGGGGCTCGACGCAGGATTTCTGAGTACTTGGCCACTAAGGTCTGCCGCCTTGATGTTTATTCTTAGAAGCTGGGCTATCTCCTTGGCCTAGGCAATGATGGTGATGACGAAGTTGCCGGCAAGAATCATGCATTCCTTGGGACCTAGAGAACCTTCACCCAAGTTGGCCAAGCCAATGGGAGCTGTGGTTTGCATAAGATACAAGGATCATGAGTACAAGCAAATCAAACATTTATCCAAAAGTACAGAATTGACCAAGACGGGAGAAAATTACCAAAGATGATCATCTCAGCTTGCTTGCCTGTCTCCGCCAAGACGCCCCGCTCCTTCTAAACTGTCTTGTACATCTCAAGGTTCCTCTCATTCTGCTCTTTGGCATCTTGGTTCTGTTCCTTGAGTTGTGCAATTTCGTTCTTCAGGCGCTGCATCTCGGTGTCAGCAGACTCTTGCAGCACACTCATCGCCTCTTCATGGCCCTTGACAGCATCAGTCGGGTCTTTCTTCAAGATTTTATTTTCATCGTCAAGCTCTTGAATATGCTTGGATTGCTCGACGATGCTCTTGGCTTTGGCAATGGCCTATGTAAGACAGAAAATGGAAAGCATTATGAGAAGACGGCAGAAATGAATCCATGAGTAAAAGTAAGGAGGTGTTAAAAGAAACAGACTCTAGCTATTTTTGATATGTTGCTTCAGGAAGGTTGTTTTACCCTGTTCAAGGTCCAGTTCCTTCCGCAAGGCAGCAAACCTCCCATTGGCGGTTATCCTCCGTCTCTGCTCATTCTACAACAAGTAAACATGCTTAGTTTCTTTAGAGCATATAGTCGGAACTATCTAGTTTCAACTACTCGCTCAGGGGCTATAGTATAAGATTTTAATCCACTAGTGTTCTCTCTTAGAGTGTCTAGTCGGAATTGTCATTCTAAACTAGAAACTCGGGGGCTACATGGACAAGTTCTACACTTAGTTCTTTTGGAGCACTCAGGCCAAACTTATCAAGATTTTGCCTAAGAGCTCGGGGGCTATAGTGGAATATAGTATAAAGTAAAAAAGTGAAGTTCAAACACTTACAATGGCAATAACTTTGAGATTTTTAGCCATATTGGCATATGAAGTATGGAAGATGCCGGCATTGTTATACACGGCATCTGCCTATGCAATAAGGCCATCCAAGCACAACGTCGGAGGAGTCGCGGCTAGAGGAGTTGTTGAATCCAGAGGCATGGACGATGCCCTAGCTACATGTTGTGTTGCCATAGTAGTTGATGGCTCAGAGGCTCCCGCCTTTTTTGTCGCCACAACTACCTCCGCCTCCTCTCCTTCCATTACCTGTTTCCCTTTCTCGATGGCATCCTTAGCTGGAGCTTCAGACACTTTGGAAGAGGTACTCTCCTATGTCGCCTGGCCACTGGGAGCAACGTCCACCTTGACAGAGCCTGAGATATCAAAGATTGGATTGACATCTGTCTCCATGGTGGAGATCTTAGGGATGGTGGGGGACGAAGGCCTAGTGGGGCCAGTAGAGAGCTTGGCAGCAGGAGTAGGGGGAGCAGTAGCAGGAGAAGGCTTGGCAGCCACATCCCTAGTAAGCATGTCACGAATGTTTTTTGACCCTCCAGCATCTCTGGAGGATCGCTTCAGGCTAACACCAGGTTTCCTCCTAAAACGTACAAAATATAAGTACAGGAGTTGAATAAGGTGCAAATTAAAAATACAAGCCGGAGAATGAATATACTTACTCCACAGTAGGAGCCTTGGTGAGGGGAATGCCGGTGGATTTCTTCTTCTCTGCCTCTAAGGCGGTGATGGATCGTCTGGAGACTCCACTCTCCGATTTCTTCTTCTTCTTAGCCTCGGTAGTAGCGTCAGAGGTGGAGCTCTTCCGCTTTCGCGTTGCCAGAGCTGGCTGATCCTTAGGGGTGTCATCATCGCACACCACTTGGATATCCTTCAGCTTGAGATCATAGACCTGGGAGGCCCTTTGATCTTCTGCCAAGGTCGCCAGCTGGGAAACAAAGGAGTGTTAGACTGATAACTTCAAGACGGCAAAACCTTAGAGTATATAACGAGTAACAAAGGAAACAAAAGCTACCTCTGGGCATATGTCGCGGTTGAACATGTCATAGGTGATCTTGAAGCCACGCTTCCTGTCCTTCACCTTGACGATGTCCTTAAGCCGGAGTTTGATAGAGTCCGTGGAGAAGTTATCCTGCAAAATTCGCATGGGATCCCTTTTATCCTGGGTGTACTTGCACATCAACTCAGAGCGATGCTATAGAGGATGGATCTGCCTAACAAATCAGCACATGGCTAGGTCCAAACCGGCCAGACCTCCGTCCACGAGTCATTCAATTCGCCTTACGACATGGTTGGCCTCATCGTCGGACAGAAGGGAGGCTGGGGTCCTCCAGGAATGTACTTCGGCGGCGGCTCCATTGATGAAGTTGGGATACGTCTCAAGACGGTCAGGCAGGGGAATATCTGGGCCATAGAAATATGTGTGCTGCCAGTTCTTGCATGACTCATTCCCTATGATGTCGGGGAAGCGCCGGCTAGGCCGAATCTTAAAGCTAATGGTTCCACAAGTTCGCAATTCATCCTTGGACTCTACAGACTCTCTCGTGACGGTGAAAAAGTATACAAACAGATCTAATCTAGGTTTGATTCCTAGAATCCTTCACACAAAGCTACAAAGTTGCTAAGGACGAGGATGCTGTTAGGGGAGAGGTTGTGGGGAAGTACCTAAAAGTGCCGGAGAATGTCCAGGAAGAAGTCGAGGACTGGTAGGCTTACGCCTCGTACCAGCTGGGCTTTGAGGTACACCTTCTCTCCGGCTTGGGGAGAAGGAGCCACCTCGCCGGAAGGTGCTGGTTGCCATACCAAATCCTTCACCGCGGGGAGATACCCCTCGGTGACCAGTTCTTGCAAGTCTTTGGCGGAGAGGTCAGAGCCCCTCCACACTCCCTTGTGGGAGTCATTGTCCTCTTCAGCAGCTTCTGGCGCTGCCCGTTCTTGGTCATCACTGGTGGATTGCACCACGGCAGTGACAGGGACAACGACCCCCTCCAGTGGGACTGTCACTCCCTGAGATAGCTCTGGTGTAGCCTCGGGAGTCACCGTCGTCGAAGGGGAAGAGCTGATGGAGGCCATTGCGATGCAGGGAGTGGGTGGAGAAAAAAAGAGGCTATGGCTAGGGTTTTCTGAGGAGGAGCTCAAATAGGCGCGCGGCTGGAGGAAGATGAAGACGAGGAAGCGAATGCGGGTAAAAAGAAAATAACCTAGCCACAGTTATAATATATAGGCCCAACATCAAGATTCGTGCAAAAGGATCTGATGGACGGAGCGTTGCCGACATGGAGATAAGTGTGCGTGGTAATTTCGCCACGTCCTCCGTCTTTGCCGCTTTACTATTTCGGATTTCGCGCGCATAAAAACAGCTAATGATTAATTCTCTACCTTCTGTGAGTTTCGAGGTAGCGTAGGATGTACCCTACGTCATCCTCCTGACAGTTGTAGTGAAGGGTCACGTCTGAAGATTCCATTGAAGGCGGAAAATATCCAGCTTTGGAAATGAAGACTCAAGGAATCTCTGGCTACATTGCGAAGCCGAAGAGGATTGCAGGGTTCTTTGGGAGACCTTTGATATATTGCTTGATGAATTGCTGGCATCACCTAGACGGAGCATTCAAGACTATAAGCAAGACGGCACAAGATCTCGAAGTCCTCCGGGGGCTCCTATTGGGAATATGCTAAATGGGTATCACCATATCATGTCCTTATTCCGGCTAACCCGGGTGGCCCATAGTTGGTAGCAATGCCTATGGCCTGCTGGGTGACCCAGTTAGATGGATCCAAAAGGGAGGCCCATGCCAGATAAAGGAAGGCTACGCAGGAGTCACCGACATACTCGGAGCCTTGGAGTGCAAGACACGAAAGACTAGTTCGTATTAGTGTATGACTCTTTACCTTGTCCGGTAAGGTCTTTCCCTTGTAACCCTAAGTTTTGGTGCCTTTATAAACTAGACCTGTGGGAGCCTTTAAGGCACAACCTAGATTGCCACGTACAACATGCAACACCTCGCATAGTGAACCTATCTTTGTAACTCGGCGTATTGCCATTATAGTGATTTATAGCAGGAGTAGAGTTCCGCCACCATTGTGGGACTTGAACCTGGGTAAGCTGTGTTACCTCGTACCCGCCAACTCTCTGCCTTATCCCACATCTCTAAACACGCACTATGAGGACCCCTCCATGGCGTACTCGTCGGCAATACCACGACACCAAGGATGGAGGGGTCCTCAAAATCCTCAGGGTTGGAGACTCGCGTGATGGAGTCCTCGCGTGATGCGGCGGTGATGGATCCGGCGACCGAGGGGGGGTCACCGAATCGGCATCGTCGTTGAGAGCCGTGTCGTCCGCGGCGGTGTCAGTCCCAGCCGTGTTGTTGGAGACCAAGTCGTACTCAGAGGCGAGGCGGTTGATGGAGCGGATCTGGCCCTCCGAGAGAAGATCGTGGCGTGGTGGCGATCCGCCGATGACCACCGTTCCCGCCGGGTCGATGGCGTCCGTGAAGCCGACAAACAGGTTGATGGTGCCGACAGGCATCATCGCACTGTGCGTGATCAAGCGCGATGCCGAGATGTAGCTGCTGGGCAGGATTTGGAGGATCCCACCGCTGGTGATCCTACGGCCGGTGGCGATCGGCCGATCGATTGGCGAATAGGGTCTCACCGCAGAACTCAGGCCAGACCGGCCATGCCCCATGGTGGGCGCCACTGTCATGGGAATGACCACGACAGTCACTATCAAGGGTAGAGATTGGTAGGATTTGGGGCAAAAGCGGGCAGCCATCTGTAGAGTGAGATGAGGGCAAAGACACAAGGATTTACCCAGGTTCGCCCCCCGTAGGGTAAAGACCTACTCCTGCTAGATTGTATTATCGGGTGAGTACAATGATGGCGAGCTCGGTGGCTAGGAAGCGAGTCGATGGGGTGTATGATGGAACGTGAGTATAGAGAGTACCCTAGGGAGGTTTATATAGGGGTACCTCGCTAGGGTTTATAGATATACAACCGAGTCAGTTAGGGACTCGGAGGATTTGACCTAATCCGACTGGGCTTCTTCTACGCTTCTGGGCCTCCAGCTTCAAATCACCAGGCTTCTCCTCAGTCGCATTCCAGTCGCCATCCTATAGGCCCACTCACAGAGGCCTTGTCCCACTCGAAACGTCATGCTAGGCATACCCCATTCGGCATATCCCCATCAAAATCCGAAGAGGGTGGCTAAGCACAAGGATATGCCGAACGTCAAGAAGGAGTAGATGGCTAAGGGAAAGTAAGGAGGAAGCACTACCTACCCTCGTAAAAGCCAAGAACACCAAGGTCATCGTTGCCATGCGGGCCAAGACTCGTGCCAAATTCGCCGCCAAGTTTGCCACCTCTGGTATAGCCTCCTAGTCCCTTCTTCTTCTCCACAAGCTGGAAGTCTTGGCAATGATTGGGGCGAGCATCACGGTAGCTGCATTGTCCACGAGCTCGGTGAACTCAGCCATTGCACGGCTGCCACTACGGCCAGGCTCACCCACAACCATTGCCATCGCGCACGGCCAATTATGTTCCCGGCTGGGCGGGTCAAGATCGACATCGTCGGATGATCCTGCACAACCGGCGGCCATGTCCATCGACCTAAACCGCACCCTAGGATCAGGCGACCTTGCATAGCAACACAATAAGGGACCCCGCAGGATCCCCGCGGTAAACATGCCTGCGTCCCGCCAACTGTTCGACAATTGCCGCACCGGTTTTTGTCTAGGGAGGAGGATGACGAGGCCGTGCTACAGGATATGATCTACGAGGCGGCAGCCACAGATGATGACCCTGATGATGAGCAATTCCCCATGTCCTCCTTCAACATCGCGACATACCATTGTTCAGGCCCAAGATGGGGCTGAATATCTTTGGTGACGATGCCATGGATATGGACGAAGACGATGACAGTGTCGAGCCTATGGATGGCAATACGCTAAAAAGAAAAGCCAGAGGACCTGCGGGTACATCGTCAAGGAGGACAAGGTCCTTTGTGAGGCGTGGATGTCAATTGGACAAGATCCAATTGTCGATACCGAGCAAAAGGGCTCGACATATTGGCGGCGCATCTTCAAGTTCTACCACGAGCGCAAGAAGTTCAAGCCTTACCGCATCCATAGCGACTACAGTGGCACCTCTCTTCAAAAGAGATGTGGTTTCATTAATGCCGAGTGCAGCAAGTTTTGTGGTGCATACGAGCATGTGGTAGGCTGCCCCATGACACGGTAATGGCTAGGCTATTCTTGCATCTACATTGTACATATGTCATATTTGCAATTCTTGCATATATTGTGGGTTGTCTTCTTTTTTGTGTAGGTGACCCAATCCATGGAGTACTTCAAATAAAGTACGACAACAAGCCATTCAACTTGCCCCATTGGTGGATGAAGATCAAGAAATACCTAAAGTGGGAAACAAGCTTTGTCCTTTACAAAAAGAGTATCGAAGGCTCGAAGAAGTATGGGAGTGAGTCGGATATCCTCGACCTTGACGATGATGAACCAAGCACGGGCGCCCCGCACAATGGCCGTGCCCTTCGGCCAAGAGACCACAAGACCAGCAAGCAAGATCTCCAACGCCAAGCCACCACACTTGCATTGCAAGAGAACTTGAAATGGTTGCTTGCAGAGAAAGAGAAGGAAAATACCGGGAGGGAGGAGAGATGTCGCGTAGCGAAAGAGGCCACCATTGGTTGTTTTGTTGAGCTCACAAAGAGAGCTATTGAGGTGGAAGAGGCCAATGCCCGGTCAAGGGCCAAGGAGGCTGAGGCCAAGATCATGACCGAGGAGACCAAAATCATGATGATGGACCTGACCATCTTGGATCCGGCTCAAAGGAGTTGGTTTGAGAAGAGGCAAAACGACATCCGCGAACGCTAAGTGTGATCTCATCGACGATGTGTCGCCATGAGATTTATCTCTTTTGTGCATTTTCTATGAAACATATGTCATTTTGCACCATGATTCGGTACTATGGTCTTTTAAACTATGGTATTTGGTAATTTATTTGCTACTTATCTTTTTATCAATTTGATAAAATGTGTTGCCAATTGGTAAAATATGTTGCCAGTTGATCAAATATTTGTACAGCGCGTGTTCGGCAGAATGGATCGAGCCCCCGCTGGGTCACCCGACTCAAACAGACAGAGAGCAAAAATGATACCTATGTTTTCATGTCCATGTGTCGATGATTGAACAAATCCGAAACCGGTTGACCCGGTGTAACGCAACGGGAATGGGGAGAGATTGTGGCGATCGGGCCCAACACACTGGCTTAGCCAAATCGTGTGGATACTGTCTAGCCAGCCACGTTCGTCCGGAAAAGGAAATTAGGCCTGCCTCTGCCTGACGGAGGCTGTGGGCCTGAACCAGCACAGGCACGACCTTTCTCGCCGAGCATTCACGGAAAGAAACCTCGTGCTATGCCTATGCGGTCCCGGCGGAGAACATGAACAGTTTGGTTGGTTCAATCCGAGCCCAAGATCAGCCGTACTCTGCTGCATCTCTGCCTCGGTCGGTTGCTCACAAACTGTTCTTCGTGTTGGTTTGTCTTGTCGTTCTGGCCGCGGCGCAGAGTGTGCTAAACCAAGCTAATTGCCGGTCTCTTTCCCACGCCGTCGCGACTAGTACAGTACAGAACCTCTGTTGCTCCTGTGAATCTGTGATACCGTTCGCTGTCCGCCTTCCAATCCAACCAAAAGCGTGTGGCACGAGATACACTGCTTTCCGTATCAGACATTACCGTCACACATAATGTTAACTTCACGAGTAAAGATATCGGAAAAGGCTGATAAGCGGCCGTGAAACCTGCAGTCCGGCTATGTGCTGGAAATTAGAAAGAAGCAAAGAAACGGGAAAGAAAAATGGCAAAACGCGTATCATTCACTACAGATCCACAGCCACAAACATTTCCAAATCGGAGATACGTTGGCCGCGGCTAGCAACACCATTTATATATACGCAAGTAAATCCTCTCCCAGTTTCTATTCCTCAATCCTAGGTAAGGAAAGTTCTCTGCTAGCTGGCGCATTACGACATTTTCCTCCCTAAAGGCCAGGGCGGCCAGTAAAACCAATACGAGGCGCCCGAGAAGGTAGGATCACGCGGCCGAGAAACCCGCAGCGATGGCCGGGGACGCGCCGCCGGCCGCGGAGCCCGTGTCGTCGGTGCCGCTGCTGCGGCGCAGGGGCTCGTACCAGCGGTCCATGTCGCACGCGCGCGACGAGCTGGGCAGCTTCCGGACCTGCCTCCGCTGGATGTGCGTCGACCACTCGGACGGCGGCAGCGCCGCGGCCTCGTGGCTCGTGTTCGCGCTCCTCGCGGTGGCCGTGCCCGTGGCGTCCCGCGCCTCCCTGCCGGGCCGCGCCTACGACACGCAGGTGCAGGCCTCGCTCACGCTCTCCGCGGCGCTCGCGTACCTCACGCTCACCTCCCTCGTCCGCCGCCGCGGCCTCAGGCGGCTCCTCTACCTGGACCGCCTCCGCCACGACTCCCAGGACGTCCGCGCGGGCTACATCGTGCAGCTCGCGGGGTCCTTCCGCGTCCTCGCCTGCTTCGTGCTCCCCTGCTTCCTCGCCGACGCCGCCTACAAGGTGTTCTGGTACTGCGCCAACCGCCCCTTCCCGTCGCAGCCATGGTGGTGGCTGGCCGTGGCGTGCGCGCTGGAGACGGCGTCCTGGATGTACCGCACCGCCATGTTCTTCATGGTCTGCGTGCTCTTCCGGATCATATGCTACCTGCAGATCCTAAGGATGACGGGCTTCGCAAGGGACTTCGGCCAGTGCGCCGACGTCGCGGAGGTGCTCAGGCAGCACCGACGTATACGGGACCAGCTCCGACGGATCAGCCACCGCTACCGGAAGTTCATACTGTACTGCCTCCTACTCGTCACGGCCAGCCAGTTCTCCGCGCTCCTCGGCGCCACCAGGCCACACGCGAAGGTCAACATCGCCACCGCCGGCGAGCTCGCGGTACGTGTGTGTGTGTGTGTGTGTGTGATATACTCGTGTCAACCGTTTCCTAACTTACGACATGATAGCTAACCGGCTCCTGTGCATCCATTCTCTGCATGCAGCTCTGCTCCCTGAGCCTCGTCGCCGGCCTGCTCATATGCCTGCACAGCGCGGCCAAGATCACGCACAAGACGCAGGCCATCACCAGCATCGCCGCGGCCTGGCACGCTGACGCCACCATCAACGCCCAGGACTTCGACCAGGAGAACCCCAGGACGCCCGGCAAGGCATACCTGCAGCAGCAGCAGGTGCCCCTGAGCACCTCCTCCGGCGACGACGAGTCGGACGACGACGAGAACTCCCCGAGCGAGGATGACAGCCTCGACACCTCCTCCAAGTTCACGTCTTTCCACGCCACCCACATCTCCTACCAGAAGAGGCAGGCTCTAGGTAAACATCGCACGCACCCGTCTCGTATTGTATCGTTCGTGCTATGTGAAAGTACTAAGCACTGTAGCTGGTCATGGCGTTTTCAGTGACCTACCTGGAGAACAACCGCGCGGGCATCACCGTGTTCGGCTTCGTCGTCGACCGGACCTGGCTACACGCGCTCTTCATGATCGAGTTCTCCCTAGTCATGTGGCTGCTCGGGAAGACCATCGGTATATCTTGAGTGCCAGCGGCTGTCTCCATGGATATATGATCCAGCTCTTATCCCCCTGTTCATCCTGCTGCTATCATGTAGTACTACTGTCGAGTATCATGTAGATTGGCGCCCTCTCAAGGGTGTAAACCGAACACAGATAGTTAAGCTACTCATGTTACAGACGAAACGGTGTTAGCATTTGGCTTTGTGATCCTGATTCATGATGCAGAACTGCCCGCAAAGCTACGATCAACAGATTTGGGAACACCAACAGAACCACGGCTTGAAACCTCCAAATTCAAGGTCCAGCAATTAGATCCACCGGACAGACCGGAACCATATAATATAGACATAAACTTTGAGCAGAAGTGACCAGGAGTTGGATTGTGTTTTTCTAGCACAATCACACCAACAGCTAAACACCATCCTTTTTGTCTATAATAGCATACCCCTGCTTCTAATTTACTTCGACAAAAGAAACTCCCATTCACAAATCTAGCAGTGCATTCATCAGCAAAAGAAAGAAAGACGGCCTAACAAAGCACAAAAAAACTCCATTAAACAGCACCCTCTACATGACCGGACAAGAAAATAAACAAACCAAGGCAACTCCATGAATATTGCTGCCACCAAAACAGCTTTACCGCTGTCTGTCCTCCTGGAAGATGGATAGTGTGCGCATGCACGGGATGCTCCCATATCTCAGCTGTCAAATTGTAAACCTTGCCCGCCTCCGAGCAGAACCAACCCGCAGCTTCCCCTGGTTGGTTTCACCACGACGCCTTCCACTGCTTCTAGAGATGGTTAAACCACTACGCGGAATGCCAGAATTACTAACTGCTACAATTGGGACGGTTCGCCTTGCCCTTGCCTCATTTCTCCTATAAGCTCTCCGAACTGCTCTCCGTAATGTTCTGATACCAGCGCCTTCAGAAATCATAATATTGCCACCATCAGAAGAGTAACAGTCAGAACTATCACTCCAACCAGAGCTTTCAATATCAAAGTCGCTGCTGCCACTATTGGGATCAATAAGGTAGTCTCCCATAATCATGGCCCCCGGATTCAAGCCTGTGACTATGCTGATTGCATCCTGCCTCTCCTTTTCACTTTCGAGCTCCTTCCACTCGGCTAAACGTGCTGGGTCAACTTCACGGGGTTTGGATGAAGGATGTTTGGCCTTCACATGCTTGCAGAGTTTCTTATATGATCCAATGAACGAGCAATCCTCATGGATGCAAGTTCTCCTCTTGCGGTTGAGAAATTGTCGGGCTGACTCAACCACTGTCCACCCTTTCACTTCCCCGCGGCAGATAGGGCATGCAAGCTCCATATCCTTTGGCTTCTTGCTACCAGCTGTCACTGCAGTTGATACTTCATGTGCCGGTTTCTCCTTCAGATAAGCATTTTTAAACTGTTCAAGACAATTGGACTGGTGATAGTTGGTACCACACATGTACGGTCGGCAACCTTTGTTGTGGGAAGAACACAGGAGGAGGACAGCATCATGTGGACGCTCTAAGCATATTGGGCAAGTGGCATGTTTCCAATCCTTTTCCTCCGAGGTTAATTGCACCTCATTTTGCTTGGCTGCCTTTTTCGCTTTCTTGTAGTAGGAAGGTACAGTAGAAGGAAAAGACCTAAGTCGCCGCCTCGATAGGTTACGGTCCCCTGGAGTTCTTGCCATTTTCTTCACAAAACTGGGAAAAGGGATCTAGAATAATATAAAAGTGCATATATTTTCAGTTACAGATCATGATAAACTGATAACAAGGAAATTATATTTATCAATATGTTTCTGTGGAAACACGTAACACTGGTTGATACTAGTTTGCTATGAAAATCACGATAACAACAAATGAAGCTGAACTAACTTCCGTGACCTATAGAGTTTGATATAAAAAAGAAGGAAAATGAATTGTTTTACTATCTTCTGGGTTCTATTCCATACCTTTCTGCCTATAACACATGGAAGTAATCTCGATTCTCTAAAATCATGTGACCCTACCCTATCTCTACAAGCTAATTTTCACATTTATTATGTGCCTAGCATGGCAAAAATGAGTAAATTTCAAGTGTTTGAGCATGTAGGTCATGGATGTTTTATGTAATTTCACCACTTTAATTAGTGAGGAAGCATGAAAATGTTATAACTAGTTGCATAAATATCAAATTGAAAACGAAAGATTTGAACAATATCGGCAAAAAAATACAGCCTAAAGTTCAAATAAAATCATCAAAACTGAGAATGAATGCATATCAGTAGTTATGGAAGCATGGAAGTGCCAGAGCCTTGGTACAAGATAGATGTTTTAAAAAGAAAGGAGTAAAGAATGTTAAGGAGAGTAAGCGAATATAAACAAATTGTTTAATTTCTCAGCGAAGCATATCAAACAATGTCACACAACAAGGCCAAGTTCGATATGGTCTAGTAAAGCTCTGCAAGAGTAGCCCATGGCGGCTATAAACATCTCAATATACATATATCTTTCATCAAAAACTGGCCTAACTTCTCCAATTGGATGGAACTTAGTCAGCAAAGATGAACATATAGTCTAATTTCACAGTTAAGCATAGCAAACAATCTCATACAGCCATTACAAGTTAGATATAATCTAGTAAGACTTTGCAAAATAGTCAGTGGCAGCTATTATCTTAATGTACATAAACTTTGCATCAGACATTGTCCTAATTTCTCCAATTGGATGGTACACGACAATTAAAGTATCTGACATATAAAAAACTAAGAGTTAATTACCCAAATTCAACTTATCAATTGCTAAATAAAGATGAAAATTTTGTTTCACAACAAGGTTAAAATGTTCAGATCTCACCATTCTTTTACACGGAGTTGCATAAATTAAATGTTTCTAATGGAGTGTATTTTAGGGGATTTTCACGAGTTGTGTTTCTTCGACTCATTCATTACTTTAGTAATAAAACCCACCAGAATGCATCAGGTAGTAACTCCCTGGAACCAGGACAATGCAATCTGATCATGTACAAACAATTGCATATGTTTGGTCAGGCAAATAGCATTCAGAAATAGTTTTAGGAATAGTAGAAACAAATCAGAAAAAATATGTTGAGGTGGCCAGAAAGCCAAGCTCAACAGTAGCTGGAAGTAGCTCAAAGAATGATGCTTTTACTTAAATATTAGACAGGCTTAGCTGCTTTATGACAGAGAACTTTTATCTTAAGGGAAACTCTTATTTGATGTACACTATGAAATAAACTGTACTAACTAGCCCAACATCATTCAGGGAGGATGATCCTATCTCCAGTGACATATTCAGGAGTGTTTGGTTGGCAGTTGGAGCAGGGGTTGAACGAACTTGAGGCATGTATATACAATGTGGACATGGCAGTGCGTTGTTGATACTGAAAAATAACCACACCAATACGACATTCTACCACAGAATACTGAAATCTCAACAGACAAACAGTAATTAGAAGCTTGCATCTGGTATATACTTGATACTAGGCAACATCACTAACAGCACTATATGTCTATATATCATGTTTGCTTACAGACAATATAGACAAATTGAGTGAAAACAGAGAGCACTTAACATGTACAGTAATATACAATGAGCTCGTCCAGAGACCAGTTAAACTAAGGGACCAAACACGGGGCGTGAGGAATCTCAGCCCCAAAATTCGGGAACACAAACTGCTATCAGTACTACACCACACAGCAAACACAAGACCACAATCAGTAGACTAGATGGGCTGGAGTACCCAATATCCGTCAATTAGGAGGACTTAGATTAGGTTAATCACAAAAGGAAATAAAACATCGCGGCCAAAAAAAAAACTCGGAACGATTCAGGTAAGTTAGGGTTCATCACCAACGAAAGATATCAATCCAAGGTCCGAATGGATCTCCACTCCGCGGCAGTCCAGTGGAGCAGACGAGGGGCACGGTATCTACGAGAGAAGAGCGCCTCCAGCGTGCTGTGGTTCGGTGAAAGATGACATGGGACGTCTTCGTCGGGGAGGATTGGATGAATGCCGCTGGCGTCGGAACAGCCGCCGCGGCGGCGAGGGCAGGAAGAGAAGATTGGAGGAATTGGATGGGCCGCGGAGGGGGAAGGGGCGACGACGGGGTATTTTGTGTTTTCTGGATTCTTTTCGCAGTGACCACTCGGATGCAGGGACCTTTTTAAAATGATGTCATTAGGCTCTGGACTGGATGCTAATTGTCTATTCTTTTTTTTATTTGGTAGATGGTTTGTGCTAATTATCGCTCTCTCATTATATTTTTCTAGGGCCGATAGATTCACGTGAAAGGTCGCGTCCCGTCCAACGCACCTTTGCCCAAAAGCTGGGCCAGATGTCCTAAAGGCCCGGTGCTTAGAGCATGTGGACACAGAAAACTAATCATTTTGGGTTGGGTGCTCAGAGGCTTTACCTATTCTTTAAAATCCATGTTTAAATTTGTCTTGTGTTGCATATGTAGTTTCATAGAGAGCTAAATACAAATGTAGTTTCACAACTTGTTCACAATGTGCAAATTAGTCCCACAAGCTGAGACACGTGAAGCCATGGTCCAACAACTTGCCTCGAGCGAGCAAACATGTCCATAGAACTGACATGTAGTATTGTAATTTTTGCACAAAAAACCCTCTAAATTTTCTTTGACAGTTGTGACCCTTGTGTTGTCCTTCATGCCAGTCCCACCTGTCAAGTTCCGAAGAAACAACTGAAATTAAATGGCAGGAAAGGGATTTGAACCTGCAACCTTGTGGACCAGCAGAGATGCATACGCAACTGCTAGCATTCTTCACCTTCTAGCTTTATACTATATAGAATGCACATGCGCCGATTGTCACGACGTCGCAAGGACACGTACAGTGTTGGTGGTGATCGGGTACCGTCCTTGTTGACGCGGTGGTGGCCGGTCGCATAGATCATGCTCGACGTGGTGCTGGTCGTTCCCGCTGTGTACGGCACGGCACCCTGTTGTCATACACCGTTACGCCAAGACGGTTGGGTCCGTCTAGAGAGTGCGAAATGAAGAAGTGCGCCATAGCTGTAGTTCGTCATTCCGCGATATGCGCTCGTCGACTGCTCGAGACGATGAGGTCTTCTCCGTTGGTCCTGGTGTGGAATAGCAGCCGATGATGGCGTCTGAGCTGCGCAGCATGCTCAAGAGCACTAGGTGGCACTGCTGCAGGGATGGACATCATGTACCCGCCTACGCTTAGACTAGTTTCTCGTGGGCACGACTAGCAGCGCACGACACGAGCATCGTCATTTCGGTTATCACCCATGCTGATGAGAACCACTGTCATGGTTAACATGATGGGCATCGTGCACGACCTAGAGGTGTCATTGTAGCCATACACGCTCAGACCAGAAAGGTTCTCCTTTTTTCTACTACTTCAAGTCCTTCCCGCTGATAGGGAGGATGCCACGACTTCGTGTGTCTTCACCACTGTCGCACTCATGGTATGACACGACTCCGCTCGTACGAACGATCTGTATAGAGCCAACTCTTGAATTTTGGCTATCCGTTGCATGAAAATTTGTAGCAAACAACTACTATGATGCTTAAAAGTATGGCACTCTCATGGTCGGCCTTGCAAGCAAAAGAAAAAACAACCCTTTTGACCGGAATAATTACAAAAGTCTATCTTAACCTACATAGTCCGGTTAAACTCACAAAGTCTTTGGCATTGTCTCTTTACTACTAAGTAGAAAAGTTCTTAAAGAAGCAAATAATAGAAAATAAGTATTTTATAGTCTTGGTTTATTGATATGGGTGTTAATGAGACACTCCAATATTATGCTTCTTTTGACATGATCTCTCACTCTTAATATGCTAATATAAAATCTTCAAGTGTTCCTTAGCAAATTGAGAGTTAACTAGAGGAATTGGAACAATTGCTTCACATCTTGTTATTCGTGCTTATAAATATTGTGATTGTCTTGATTTAACGAAACTTGTATAATACCCTTGCCATTACTATTTTTATGCTAAGTTCCAGATCCAACAAGTTATGGACCAATTATAAGTGAACAAAAATAACTCTGTGTCATGGGTGGTAGCTACCAACATTTGCACATTCCATCGATTCAAGCCAAAATGAACCTATTTTAGGCAATTTTTGTTGTAGAACACACATTTTTAGTGTACAAAAGTGGTTTCAAATTTTTAGTTTGAATAATTTTGGTTTTTTTTCCAAAACTCAACTCGACAAACCAAAAGTCAACGCGTGACTTGACTTTGACAAAAATAAATTCAAACTAAAATTCTAAAACAACTTTTGTACACCAAAGTTATGTGTTCTACTAAGAAAACAAGATAAAATAGGAATACATGGCTTGAATCGACGAACATGTAAGGGTGTGTAGCTACCACCAACATGTAAGATGTGCAAATCATTGTTTTGAATTGTGATGGAGCAACCAAGGGAGAATCACATGTTACCAACACCACCAAGTAAACCGGGACCGAATGCCATCATCTAGAAGTGTAAACGAGCATCGGTGGGCGGATCTTTCCCGTACCATCCACCCGTATCACCCGGTGGCGGCTTTGTCAAGTTAAACCAAGCAACTTTCGTGAAGGGCCCTATATATTTCGAGATTCCCATTCGCCGCAAAGAGAGCTGCCATTCGTAGATTGCCTCTAAAACCACGCCGAGGAAGATCCACCGCTTCACCACCACCATAGTTCATCATCTCCATCTCCATCTCTATCCATAGCCATTGCCATAACTTGTACTCAAGATATCCTTGTGGTTGGCGACCATTGTAAGGATATTTGGTATTGATCTAAGTAATTCTACAATGTTTTCTATCCTTGATCTTATTATGAGTGAGTAGTCCTCACGAGATGTGGGTTGGGGAATAACCTCACAGCGTTGTGCATATAATTACATGGGAATATTGTGTGGTGATTGCATAGCATATTGTATTTGTATCATTGTCTATTACCTCAATCCAAGGACTTGTCAGGTACCCAAGACCTCAAGGATTATCAAGGTTTGAGGTGAGATTCTTGGTAAATGGCACCCTCCCAGCGACAACAAGGGTAGTCGTTTAGTGATCCATTTGGGAACAACAACAACATCACTAATCTTAATGCTTTAGTCTATATTTACTTAATAATCATTAATAGCTTGGTGCTTCATGGTATAACGATTGGACCAAGAGAATTTATGCTATGCCTATGGCTCGTAGAGGCTTTAGTATTTACATATGTGTTGCCGACAAATCATATCTATATTAGATCATTTACTGCGATGACCCATCATACCACTACATGATGTAGTACACTATAGTCGTTGACATAACACCAACGAAACATTGTTCACTAGTATTACACCCTCAGAGTGGTACAACAGAAACATAGTAGGTCCAACACATGACTATAGATTACAATTCGACTCTTTTCATAAGATCCAGAGAACACTCTAGGTTAAAGAGAGAGAAAGAAACTTCTTACAAAGAAGAACCAGAAATAATAACTCTGAACTATCTAGCTAATAAGACTAGTATCTAAACTATCTGGCTTATTACAATTGCTGCTAGTGCAATGCTCTACATAAGTAGGTGTGATGGCTAGAGTATCTACTCCTATCTAATCAAGATCTTCGCCTTTGCTTTGGTTGATGTCGTATATGTTGACTTCATTGACTTTATTGAAGAACTTGAGCTGTCGATGATGGTTTCTTGAGCAGAAATTGATGTTGACATCATCTTCAACAGCTTAGAACCTAGCAAGGGTTAAGAAGGTACGGTTGAGTATGAGCGTACTCAGCAAGTTCACTAAAAAGGAGTGTATGATGCACTATCTCTACAGCCACAGACCAAAAGGTCGTAGGCAATGCAGGTTTTTGTAAACATTTCTTCAAAGGTTGCTTTTATTCTGAAATCTATGTCTGACAGCCTTCACAAGTTGACCAAAACTTTCATGGAGTTCCTTTTCTTCCGTGTTCGTAGATCCTTCCCAGAACAGGGAGTAACACGTCATGGTTCTTACACTCTGCGTAGGTGCGTTACTTTACCCATGAGAGACCAAATCCTTGTTGCACAACCGGGTGATCTTTCCCGTCCATAATTCCTTGATGTGGGGCCTAGTAGATGATCCAAGCCAATCACTGCCCTTCTCCGTGACCCCGCATGAAGACACGATCCCCCAAGAGCTCTACCACGAGTACAGTCCGGGTAGCCCCTCGAAGACTCTGTAAGCAGCTCTGCCTGGCAACCACCATCGGCTATGGTGAACCTCCACCAAGATAGCTATGCACAGATAATCTAGACACCTATATCGCGGGGCACTAAGGGGTCCCACCCATGTGCTGGATTCTCTGGACTCTCCACGAGAAATCTGCAGCTTCACGATAAGGTCATCCATCCATGTGAAAGGAAGAAGATCCAGCTGACTTCTCCGTCCCATTCCAAATCTCATGGTTAACGCGTAATATACGGCGCTAGAATCACTGGTGACATTGGTTGTTAAGTCCTAGATGATACATTACTGTACAATGGCGTTCCATTGCCAGTTATGATAGATTAGCTAATCACCCTGGATCAGTAATCAATACTTCAAGTTAATTATGAAAATAGTGTTTTTGACCTTTTTTAAATGTAGGTGATGACAACAGTTGAGTTACAAGCATAGAAAATAATCAAAGGACATGAGCAAGTCTGAACTTGCCTTTCGTGATTGCAATATTATGCACTCGCGGTCTTTAAGACACTAGAAGATCCAAAATCTGGAAATAGCATCATTGGTCCGGCAAGGACTAATGTTTAAAGAAGCAATATGCAATTATGCATAAGTAATGTAATCCAATTTGATAAACACGAATCCCCGGAATAATCGTATCTTATCTAGGGCTTGGAGTTTGTGATGAGTTCTTTGGAATGTGTTGCACTTTTATACCAGCTTCACACATGTGCTTCTTGTTAGGGCTTGTGAGAGTGTGTGTGAAAAAATATGTAAATACAACAAGTAGCATGCAATACTAAATCACTCAAATGGGTCATGGTATCTAAAAGATTTCTTAAGCCAGATTATTAATTAATTAGAGCCTTTATAGAAATGCTTAAGGATTACTTTCAATGTTTCTTAAAAGAATAACTTTTGAGGAAAAGATTACTTCATAAAGTAAAAGCATTTCAATTTGAATTTAAAGTAAAAGATTACTTCATAAAGTAAAAGCTTACCCTCGAAGCGATGGTGGCCTCAGATGGATCAGTGGAGGACGGTGGTGATGGCATGGTCTCGGCGGTGCTCGGTCGGAGCTTGGGAAGAAGCGGTCGTGGCCAATGATTGGAAGCATCCTAACTCGATTCCTCTAGCTAGTCGATGCAGGAGAGCATGGCGGTTCTCGTGGCATGCTTGGATGGCCACAGGGAAGGCTAGAATGGCCGCAATCGACGACAAGTTATGGCTAGGGTTTCGGCCCCCTTGTGGCATAAAGAGGAAGAGAGAGAGGAAATGAGGATGAGGACGGAGTAGGGTGTTGCGGTGGCGGTCTTATCCCCTCCCGGGTGACGGCGGCACGAATCTGGATGGAGGCCTACATCACGGTGCGGCGGTGGATGGCAACGATGTGCTCCAGCGAGCTGTCTGTGTGCGTGAGGCTGACAACGATAGAAGTTTTGCAGAAACCCCCCTAGAAACTCTTCTGTCTCAACCCGCGGTCCACCTTCGGTCCCACCTGTCAGTCAGAAAGAGGGAGGCTAACTGGGCTAGTGTTGGGCTGCTACCGGGCCATGGAGGAGTAAGTGAGTTGTTATTGCTGCTGCTTGCGAGCATCAGATAGATGGGTGAGGGATTGGGCCTTAGGCCAGATTTGGTTTATTCTAGATGTTTTTCTGTTTCTTATTCTTTTCTTTATTCTGTTTTATATTTCTTTATCTATTTAAAGATTAAATTTAATTTGTGATACCTTGTGAATATGTACTGAACATTTATATATATTTGTATCCTTGGACTTCTATTTTTAGTATTTACACTAATCATGATTATATAAAAGATTATTTTTTATTAGAAAATATAAATAGGAAATAGGGTTTTAGGGATTACTCCTTATTTAAATATCCTTTAAAGAGGATTTTGTTCTCACTTGATAAATTTAAGGGTAATGGTTTAAAATGGTTAATGATGTATATAGAATCTTATTCATACTTAACCTCATAAAGGAATTATATATATAACCTTATAACAAGTTAAATGTGAGGGTTCATACTATGGTGGTTTTAGTTTCATGATCCTCCAAACTTGGTGATTTCACTAATTCAAATTCTACTTAGTTTGTGGGGTTTAGAATTATCATAAAACAATCTTGGTTAAATCACAATGCCTGAATATCAATCATCAATGAGGAAATGAAAATGTTCATTTCCAAATAATGGACATGAGTTTTGGGAAGGTCTAATAGACTCATTAATGGAGGAATGAAGATATTCATTTATAGATAGCTATTATGGGTTTGAAGAACAGCTAATGAACTCACATTCTATTATGAGTATGGATGAAGATTAAGAGCTATGATGAATTTCCTTCATGTTTTGTGGCCATGGATAGTAACTCAACTTAGAGTGAGCTATTGAGATTGCTTTACTAAAGTGATCTTGATGGTATATGAGACTAGGTCTTTATTAGGGTTTAAGACAATCAGGTGGACAAGGCTCTCATCAATACACCCTCAACTGGTATCTCTAATTATCTCTTGGAAGCTTCATTTGTCCAAGAGACAGTATTCAATGGTTGTCTAGGAATAGGAAATGGTTTCACTATCAATTTGATTCTAGGGTTTTGAACAACAGTGTAGACATGGGTCTTGTCCTGGTTTGATATGATCTTAGTTAAGGATTTCTCAAGGATTCCTGGCTTCAATACTTCATTAGGTTTGGGCCTTAGTTAAGTAATTCCTTTCCTAAATTACTCTATATAATTTCTCGTCTGATTAACTAAGATGTCCTCTACCTAAATGACTAATCATCTGACCCCATCATCATCTGAGGTCATGGTCATGCCACTTCAACAATACTCACTCTCTATTCTTCTACATATATCTTCCACTCCTTAGCTACCCTTGATGAATCCATCAATCCAGTTACTTCTAACTCCATCCATTAACTCCTTTAAATCCATCTTGCAACTACTTCCAAGGCTTGCAAGATTACAATCCTCTCTACATCACATCTGATATCAATCCTTTGGAAAGGGTAGGGTGCTACTCCCATAATACAAGTTTGTTCTTGGATTAGCTTGGTTAAACTACTATGCCTCCAACTACTCCATACAACTCATATTATATACTTCATCAAACTCTATCTTGACTTCTCATGATCAAGCTAGATGATTCAGCTTACTAAGGTTTTGCCTAATTTGGTATGCTCACAACTCTTCTTCATCAGCTGGTCACCCATTCTCAAGTGACTTGAGAATAATAACCACCATAATTTGATCATGCTAAGCTTAGACTTCTAATTTTCTGATCAAGATCTATCATCAACTAAGTAATAGACTTGTACTAGTCTCTCTATAGGTATCTTGTTAAGGAAACTTACTTTAATTTTATTCCTACTTGGCTTAACAAGATTATTATTTAATACATTAATACTACTAGCTTTCTCAAAGCTTCATAATTACTAGTTACTTCTTGGGGTGTGGATGCTTCTTCTAGTTAACTTATGTGTGAGTTAACTCCTCTAACATCAAATGGTTTAATTATCACTAAGGATCACATTCCATTGATGATGGCACACTCCACTATAACTAATTCCTCCTTATTAATTTACTTAAGGTCTTTGAAAGGTTAATATAATAGGTCAATAGGTTGTAGGTCAAGAGTTGACCACTCAACATTGAAGATCAATTGGCACTAGGACCCGATTAAATTAAAATGGCATCTATTAATGTGATAATAAGGATATGAGGTGAATGGTCTTGGCTTGACTTCCTTTTCTACTCTATCAGTGATAAGAGTTAATGTTTAGGAACTACCATGATACCCATGGTAGGAACAACTATGGCAACAAGTGTTTCAAGATTTAGTTATTAAGTTTCTTTTCTTAAATTATAAACTTAATTGAGTATTCAAGAGTTGTTATAATGAATACCCAGATATGACCTTTATAAGATCCTTTATTATTCATTAAATAATGTGTTGTGGGTTTAGCTTGATTCCATTTGATCTACCCGTAGATCAAATTATATTACCCAAATATAAGGTTTTAGCAGAGGTTATATTGAAACTTATCGCAGTCAAATTGATGATCTACTTCAGTTCCACCAAGTTAAGAGAAGCTTCAATCACTTTGACAAGTTTTATTTAAAAGCACGAAAATTAACCAGATTTTCTATGCATGAATGCAATGCACACACCTCATCTCAACTTATTTCTAAGCTCTAATGCTGGGATGTTACATTTACATATGAATGTGCTTATTATCATCTTTATCCCATATGTATTCATAGCCACAGATGAAACCTCAACCCTGGCCTATCTCCATCCATTGATACATCCCGGATAACAAAAGCAAACTATAAACGTTCGGTAAATGAATATTGACACAGACTAGCAAGTCTTGCGTGTAGGGGTTCCGCGTATGAAAACAATAAAATTTTACCCTACGCCCCTGAACCCCTGAAGCTGCCAGGACCTATCTATTAGTAATACAGCAACGGGAGGGGCTTTTTGCGAACTTACCCTTGAAGACCGAAAAGCGTTGTCAACGCTTAGGAGAGCGTGGTTGATGTAGACGAGCTGAAGCCGACCTCAAGGTCGTGATGAAGTTCTTGCGCTCCTGTGGCTCCAACGACTTGAGTGCCTCAAGTGCGACACCTCGCGGGGAGTTACACACGTCCGGTGCCTGACCATGACTCCGTCTCCCCTGATCCAGCAACAGTTGCGAAAGTAGAGCTCCTAGATCCGAATCCCGCAGCGCGACGGCGCTCCGTGGTGAAGATGTCTCCCGTTCACGCAGTCTAGACTTGGGACCACGATCACGAGAGAGAGAGGGGGAGAGAAAAATATCAATTAGAGGTCCTCCCAAAAGTGAGAAGACCTTTATTGATTATTCGTGTGTTTTATTTGGCCAAATACCCCCACTATATATAGGGGGAGGGGAGGTACTAGCTCCCTCAAAGTCCTGGGGTGGGACTAAAGGAGAGGAAGGGGGAGGGGTGGCACCACCGGCCACCCCATGGGCCCCGTGCGGGGGGGGGGGGGGGGGGGGGGGGCTGGACCACTAGGGTGTCGGCCACCCCCTTGGCCCCTTCTCCCTCTCTCCTTTCCCTAATGGGCCCTCTCCCCTCCGGGAATTGGCCCATTAAGCCTTTGACCATTTAAATTGAATTTTCTCTTTATTAAATAAATATGAATAAATGATTAAATCAATATTTAACATTCATTCACATATTATTCAACCTCCGTGGCTATGGAACACTTCCACCTCCACTCCGGACATCCTTCGGACTTACCAAAACCCTTCCGGTTTTCTCTCTACTATTCTTCGGTGATTTTTCCGATCGTATAAACACTCTATAAGCATCATCAAGCCCTTAAGCATGATACCCCACGGTTCTGGAATACTCCAGACATGGTCGAGACACTCCCACACCAATGATCGACAACGGGACCTGGATGGCCATGTGACCCTGATGACCCACAAGTATAGGGGGTGTATCGCAGTATTTTCGAGGGAAGTTAAACCCAATTTATTGATTCGACACAAGGGGAGCCAAAGAATATTTATAAGCCTTAACAACTGAGTTGTCAATTCAGCTGCACCTAGAAACAATCTTGCTCATAACAATTTATCAGTAGCAACAGTTTTGTAGTAGGAATAGCAAAGTAACAGCAGTAGTAAAGTAAAGACAGCAGTAACAATAGCAGTAAACAGTGGGATTCGAGTGCGGTAGGCATAGGGATGGATGGACGGGTGTTGCATGGACAAGACAATTCACATAGCAATCAGAACATAGGGCAATTGCAGATAAATAAGATAAAGCACCCAAGTACTAGACAATCCTAGGCATGTATTCCATATATAGTCATACGTGCTCGCAATGAGAACTTGCACAACATCTTTTGTCCTGCCAGCCCGTTTGCAGCAGGGCCTCTAGGGAACTACTGGCAATTAAGGTGCTCCTTTTAATAGAGCACCGGAGCAAAGCATTAACACTCCGTGAACACATCTGATCCTCACATCAAAGCCTTTCCCTTCCGGTTATCCCGATTTCTGTCACTTCGGGGCCATAGGTTCCGGACGACAACGTGTGTATACAATTTGCAGATAAGACCAAGAACAATACTATCATAATGAATCAATAATAAGTTCAGATCTGAAATCATGGCACTTGGGCCCTAGTGACAAGAATTAAGCACAACAAGTCGCAACAAAGACATAAAGCACTAATAAAAGATACTAGGCACCATGCCCTAACAATCTGATGCCATTACATGAACGATCTCATCCAATCCCTACCATCCCCATAGCCTACAGCGGGGGATTACTCACTCGTAGATGGGGGAACATGGATGGTCGATGGAGAAGCGATGGTGATGATGATGGCGATGATCTCCTCCAATTCCCCATCCCGGCAGGGTGCCAGAACAGAGTTTCTGGTGCTGTTTCGTGAAATCTGGTGGTGGCGGCGGAGCGGAACTCCTTCTGGAAAAACGTCGAACCCCCCGAAGTTTTTAGGTCAGAGGGCTCCTTATAGGCGAAGAGAGAGGCCGAGGGGGTGCCTAGGGGGCCCACACCACCCCCTGGCGTGGCGTGGCCTGGCCCGCACCACCAGGTGGTGTGGCCACCCCCTGGCTCTTCTCCGTCTCGTATTCTGGCTCCTGGAGTCTTCGGGTAAAATAGGATTTTTGGCATATTTTCCGGGATTTTTCCTAATAGTTGGTTTTCTACACAAAAAGTAGACACCAAGGCAATTCTGCTGAAAACAGCGTCAGTCCGCATTAGTTGTATCCAAATCACACAAGTTTAGAGGAGAAACAATAGCAAAAGTGTTCGGGAAAGTATATACGTTTTGGACGTATCAACTCCCTCCAAGCTTAGCTTATTGCTTGTCCTTAAGCAATTCAGTTGAAAACGGAGTGCGATAAAAGAACTTTCACGAACACATTTGCTTCATATGATGTAAATATTCTCAGCAATGTGATCAACTACTTAGACAGTTCATAATAAAGAGTATGCAACTGAGTCTACTTAATAGTCATTGCAAGCTATGAAGAGATTCCAACTCAAGAATAATAAGTAGCATGAAGCATAAACATAAGCAACATTACAATGCTCATAGAAAGGTATGATAGAGTGGTATCTCGCTTGCCTTTGATTATGAATGCTAAGGCACCTCTGAAGTTCAAGTGATGACTAGAAGTAAAGATATCAAGGGTACAAGCATCAAAGTCATAACACAAATAATCAAGTAATGGAACAAACATAAAGAATGACAACTATGCTCTCAAGAAAGTGCTCAAAGAATATATGGAGACTCAACAAGTAGAAGAAAAGGTTTTGAATAATTTGAAAGGCTTCCAAATGCTGAAAGTATGGTACTCATTAGCTTTGAGCTCTCATTGCCCCTATCATAAGCATCTTTAAAGTGGTTAAGGTGAAAGTGAGGTCCAATCTGAGTTATATGCTTGACAGACTATAAACTGAAAATCCCAAGTCCCTTGAGTACGAGGGTCGCTCCTCATGCTACTCAACTTTAGTTACCGGTAAGTTCTTGTCATCATAAGTATGTGCGTATCATTGAGAACCGCCAACGGGGTACCCCTTGCCCGATGATACGGAAGAATCCCCATATCAAAATGACAAGGCAAGTAGACAATGAGTATCTCAGCAATCTTCTTATTTACCATGGGAAAATGGTGCTTTTTTCTCTCTTTCCTCTTTTCATAAATCTTTTTTTTTGTTTTTCTCAATAGCTATCTCTCTCTTTTTTATAAGAAGAATGCTTCATATATATCATTATGGTTACGCTGTAGGTTTCCACCATGTCATCATGGATTAGACCAGTGGCCCAGGCGTTTCTCTAACACACATACATAACTCCATGGACTTACAAGCTCCCCTTTTATTTCACACCGACGACATCCGCAAACAAAAGAGCAAGGTATCAACTGGGTATATATTTACAAGTGTTGCAAGCGTTCCCCGTGACAGCACGGTTCTACTAATCCCCAGCCTATAATTTGCAAGCATATAACTTTCATGGAGAGTTCACAATGGTTCAGGTTTATTAAGTGCAGGAAATAAAGTGTGCCATCAAGTTTGTGAGAGCTTTACTAACTAATTTTCCCATAACAAGCAAACCTTTTATTTGGAAGAAAACAAGGCATATTGAATATGCACGGGAGCAGCAAATGATGCTAATAGGTAGGTATGGTGGACACTTTGGCAATATTTGGTTTAAGGAGTTGGAAACATGAGTAAAACACTTAGTGGAAGTGAAGTCTAGCAATAGTAAGGGAGCGACAAACGAGAGAGCAATAGTTGTCATTATCATGCTTGCAACAAAACAGGACTACTCATGGCATGAAAGTGATTCAAGATCCTCAAGGCAAAATAGTTCATCGAGGCTTAACTAATTATTACAGTCATGTGCATGCGTGAGCATGTGCCAAGTCAATCAAATGAAACATTCAGAGGAGGATACCACGGTGTCATACCAATTTATGAATAGAGTAATGCAAGCAAACATTCATGAGACATGGTACAAACTATTAGCGAGCTGGGGCTAATCATAAGAAAGCAATAACTATTAAGCATCCAAAGAAAACATACACTCTACATGAAAGGACTAAGCATGCCCACAGTGATGAGTATATGTACAAAAATAAAAAAAAATAGAGTTTGTTACCAGCCTCTTACCACACCTCAAGTTGTCATTGATCCTCATTATTGCTCTTCACTTGTGTGGCTTGAATAATAATATGAAACCAATATCCACTGAGGACTGCCGAATCCTGAAGCAAACTCGCAAAAACCAAAGAAGAACAACAAATATTTTTGGTGTTTTCGATTTTTAAACAAGAACCAAAAGAGAAAAACAAGCAAAGCAAAATCTTTTTGGTTTTTACGAATAGTTCAAACAAAGCAAAAGGGAAAAACAAACCAAGGCAGAAATAAGAAGCAAACCAAAGAGAAGCAACATAAATATTTTTGGTCTTTTTGTGTTTTTAGAAAGCAAAAGCAAAGAAGAACGAAAACTAAAAATAGAAAGAAAACATGAATATACAAAGTACCGACGCAACATGATATGGAGATGAGTGCGGTGTCGGCGTACCTCCCTCCAAGCTTAGGCTTTTGGTCTAAGTGGGTATCAATCCCAAGCTGGCCAGGATGAAGTATCACCGTGGTACGACGAGGAGGTACCCTCGTCCTGGTGCGAGCTCGAGTACGTCCCTCCGTAATGCACGGAGTAATCATAGGAGGGCACATCCTCCTGGTGCTGCTCGTGGAAACCCAGCAAGCGAAGCTGCTCGTCCACCTCCTCCTTGTAGCGCGACCATGGTCTCCTGTGAACACTAAACAAAGCAGGCTGTGGCAAAAGGATCTCCCTCTCATCCCCGTCAGTGAAAAGCATCCTATATACTAGATTGTTCAAATCAGAGGTAGGAGTGACAAAGTGATGAGTTTTCATGGCGACAAGGTCAAGCCTCTATGGTGCCAGCATAGCATCATCGGGATCCACTGAAAGACCTAATGCACTAACCATGCGCGACGCAATGATGTCCCCATAGATAGGCCCCTAGCAGCTAGGCGGCGAGCAATAAGCGAGCCAAGATTGTACCGAGTATCATTGTTAAGCACAGCAGCAAGGAAAGCTAAATGATAGTTGGAGATATTACTAGTGTTCTCCCTACCCAGTACACTAGTAGCAAGATAATATGCAAAGTATCTAAGAGCAGGGAGTTGGATATTTCTTATCTTTCCACGCTGCGCCACACGGTCATCATCATTGGTCACCCCTCGGTATAGCTCCAACAAATCAGCGGGTCGCCCTTGAATTTTCATCACGGTCCCTGACATACGCACACCTACAATACTACAAAATCTCTCCAAAGGCATGGTGAAGGGCATATCATAGATTTTAAAAGAGACAGTAGACTGATAGGGTGTGTTAGTAAACGTGAAGCTCTCAACAAAAGTTTTGGTGAGCATAGCGTATTGTGCGCTCTCATCTTGCATATATGAGGTCAAACCAACCCTCTCAATCAGTAGCAAGAAATCATCAAGAATACCTGTAGCTTGCAAGAAAGTAAAACAAGGAAAAGAGGATGGGTGAGCATCCCCATCATCCCTTTCACTGCCAATACATGTTGCAATGAGGTCTTCATTGTATGATGGCCTAGCTTGAGAGGATGTTCTTGAGGGCCTCGACCTCCTAGGTGCATCACTCTCAAATATCTCTCCAAAAGTATGGTTGTTCATGCTTGGTATTCTGAAATTTAAACACCTATTAAACAAGTGATTGCAAAGTAAATATAATGAAGGATTCTACTCAGAGGGACATGCAAGAGGCCTAAACATGCATCAAAACTATATCTATAAGCATCAAACAAGCTTACTAGCTCTCATAACCAGTCACCTACAGCAGCTAAATACTTAACATATAATCCACTAAACACAAATCTACTTGGACAAGGGGAGGAGTCACATACCAGGGAACAAATGCTCCAAATTTCAGCAAGAAATATGGGCTGAGCAAGGAGATCAGAAAAATCAAGAGCAAGCACAGCAAGAACACGATTTTGAGCTATGAACTGGAGCTTACTCGGGAGAGAGAAGAAAGTGGCAGGTGAGAGAGTTAGTGGGGGGCCAGGGGTGGCCCACACCAGGGCATGGCGCCACCCAAGGCTGGCCGCGCCACCATGTGGTGTGCCTGCCTGGTGGGGCCCCCTGGTACCTACCAAGTACTCCTCTGCCCCTTTTTTCACGTAAAAATTTAATATGAATTTTCTGGAATTTTTTGAGACACTTAATTTTTGGGCATTTTTCAGAAATAGAAGAATGATTTTTCTGACAGACAGATTTTTTTATTTTGGAAACATGATACAAGGACAAAACAAGGCTAGAACTACAGAAGTTCTAAGCTGCAAGCAACTAACAACAAAAATAAAACTAAACGAAAGAAAAAACTAAAATGCAAAGGATAGAAATAAACGGAGATAATCATAATGAAAACATTGTTTTGTTCAATGTAATCCTTTTGTTAGCAAGGTTGATCAAGTCTTGCTACCAAAACAATTGCATATGAGACAAAACCTTGTACTCCACTAATGATTATGTTACCTCAACCTTGATAGCAATGGTCCCAATCATAATAGTTTCAAATTTTTCTCTTGGTATGGGACAATATATTTCTCCAACTTGAATGCCTTCAACATGTTCAATTGAATTCAAGCCATAAGTCCTTTCAATCTTCTTGGGGAAATAGACATTATGTTCCTTGTCATTAACATTGAAGGTCACCTTTCCTTGATTACAATTAATAACAGCTCCTGCAGTATTAAGAAAAGGTCTCCCAAGAATAATAGACATATTATCATCTTCAGGCATTTCAAGCACAACAAAATCAGTTAATATCAAGCAATTGTGAGCCACCTGAACAGGTACATCCTCACATATACCCACAGGAATAGTGGTAGATTTATCAGCCATTTGCGAAGATATATCAGTTGGTATTAAATTTTCAAGTTGAAGCCTCTTATAGAGAGAGAAAGGCATAACACTAATTCCAGCTCCCAAATCACACAAAGCAGTTCTAACATAACTGTTCTTAATAGAGCAAGGGATAGTTGGAATCCCTAGGTCTCAAAGTTTCTTAGGAACCTTACCGTTGAAGGAATAATTAGCAAGCAAAGTAGAAATTTATTCATTAGGGATCTTCCTTTTATTCGAGACAATGTCCTTCATATACTTTGAGTAAGGAGGCAATTTAATAGCATCAGTCAGAGGAATTTGCAAGAATAAAGGCTTCATCCGCTCACAAAACTTATTATAGTGTTCATCTTCCTTTGACTTGTGTTTCTTATCAGGGAAAGGCATAGGTTTTTGGACCCAAGGTTCTCTTTCACTACCATGTTTCTTAGCAATAAAATCTTCTTTAGTGTATTTAGTAGTCTTAGTGTGGTTTTCAGGTTCTTCTTCAACTTTTTCTTCATTAGGAACTTCATTTTCTATTAGGATCTATAGCAGGTTCAGAGGGTTCTACAACAGTTTTATGTTTCTTTTTCCTTTTCTTACGAGTAGAACCACTATTTTCAGCTTGTTGAGAATCCTGCTCAATTATTTTGGGATGCCCCTCAGGATATAGAGGATCCTGGGTAGCAGCTCCACTTCTAGTTCTAATTTCATAAGCATGTTTTTCTTTAGCAGCATTAACTAGCAAGTCGTTTTGCACTTTAACGAGTTGATCTATTTGAGTTTGAACCATTTGAAAGTGTTGAACAATCATTTTAACATCATTAGAGGTTCTTTCCACAATATCTTTCAACTCAACAATAGCTCTAGTGTTTTCCATTAGATGATTTGCACCCTTTTATTAAAGTTATCTTGCTTAACAATAAAGATATCAAATTCTTCTAAGCATTGATCAGGAGGTTTAGAGTAAGGGATATCACCTTCATCAAAGTGTTGGAGAGAGTGTACCTCAATAGTGGATGAGTAGGGAATGGGCTTACATAATTCTTCTATAGGAGGTAAATTCTTGACATTTGCAGCTTTAATTCCCTTCTCCTTAAGACATTTCTTAGCTTCTTTCATCACTTCATCATTTAATTCAATAACTCCCCTCTTCTTTGATGTTGGAATAGGCACAGGAATAGATGGTTCAGGTACAATTACTTCAGGTATAGCTTGTTTAGGAGGAGTCCAATCTTCATAATTCTTGCTTATTTTAGCCATTAATTCCTCAGCTTCCTTTGGAGTCCTATTCCTGAAAATACAATCAGCACAACTATCTAGGTATGTCCTAGATTCCTCGGTTAGTCCATTATAAAATATATCAAGAAGCTCATTCTTAGGTAAAGGACTTCCAGCCTATGCAGGAATCAAAGCACAAAACCTTGCCCAAGATTCGGGCAATACATCTTTTTCTCCCTGTTTAAAATCAAAAAGTTCCTACAAAATAGCATTTCTAGCACTGGAAGGAAAATATTTTTGCAGGAAAGTACTAATCAAGCACTCAGGGCTATCAATAGATCCAGGAGGTAAATTACTAAACCAAGTTTTAGCTTCTCCTTTCAGTGAAAAGGGGAAAATCTTAGCAACAAAGTAAGTACGCATCTTAACGTCATCAGAAAACAAGCCACTCATGGTAGAAAGTTCATTCATATGTGCTACCGCACTTTCATTCTTAGTCCCACAAAAAGGTTCTTTCTCGACAATAGCTATGTAAGATAGATCAAGAGAGAAATCATAATCTTCATCTATAATGTTTATGGGAGAAGCAGCAAACTTAGCATCTAGAGATAATTTGGGTCTAATAGTACGCCTCTCAAGGAGACTCTTAGCAGCGCTCCTATCATGGGTGTTCTTACATTCTTTAATAAACTCATCGGTCATCTCAACATAACCATCTTCAATATCATAACTCTCACTAAACTCAGGTGAGCTAATAGGTATGGTAGTGTCTTCATTAGGAGTTTCGGTATTTCCAGCTATAGTTCTAGAAATCGTAGCATCTAGGAAAGGACCTAATGAACCACTCTTATCAAGCACAGTAGAAGCAGCATCATAAGCATCAGAAGTTTTAGATTCAGCAGTAGTAGCAGTGTGTGTAGCATGTGTATGTGGTGGTGTAAGGAACTTACTCAAAACAGACGGTGAATCAAGAGCAGCAGAGGTGTTTAGAACCGTACCTCTTCTTGTAGTGGATGGTAAAATAGGAACCTTGCCATCACGAGACTTACCCATGATGGATGGATAGTAGCGAACAATAGAGAATCCAAGTGAACTTGATAAATAAAGCTATGCTCCCCGGCAACGGCGCCAAAAAATAGTCTTGATGACCCACAAGTATAGGGGGTGTATCGCAGTATTTTCGAGGGAAGTTAAACCCAATTTATTGATTCGACACAAGGGGAGCCAAAGAATATTTATAAGCCTTAACAACTGAGTTGTCAATTCAGCTGCACCTAGAAACAATCTTGCTCATAACAATTTATCAGTAGCAATAGTTTTGTAGTAGGAATAGCAAAGTAACAGCAGTAGTAAAGTAAAGACAGCAGTAACAATAGCAGTAAACAGTGGGATTCGAGTGCGGTAGGCATAGGGATGGATGGACGGGTGTTGCATGGACAAGACAATTCACATAGCAATCAGAACATAGGGCAATTGCAGATAAATAAGATAAAGCACCCAAGTACTAGACAATCCTAGGCATGTATTCCATATATAGTCATACGTGCTCGCAATGAGAACTTGCACAACATCTTTTGTCCTGCCAGCCCGTTTGCAGCAGGGCCTCTAGGGAACTACTGGCAATTAAGGTGCTCCTTTTAATAGAGCACCGGAGCAAAGCATTAACACTCCGTGAACACATCTGATCCTCACATCAAAGCCTTTCCCTTCCGGTTATCCCGATTTCTGTCACTTCGGGGCCATAGGTTCCGGACGACAACGTGTGTATACAATTTGCAGATAAGACCAAGAACAATACTATCATAATGAATCAATAATAAGTTCAGATCTGAAATCATGGCACTTGGGCCCTAGTGACAAGAATTAAGCACAACAAGTCGCAACAAAGACATAAAGCACTAATAAAAGATACTAGGCACCATGCCCTAACAATCTGATGCCATTACATGAACGATCTCATCCAATCCCTACCATCCCCATAGCCTACAGCGGGGGATTACTCACTCGTAGATGGGGGAACATGGATGGTCGATGGAGAAGCGATGGTGATGATGATGGCGATGATCTCCTCCAATTCCCCATCCCGGCAGGGTGCCAGAACAGAGTTTCTGGTGCTGTTTCGTGAAATCTGGTGGTGGCGGCGGAGCGGAACTCCTTCTGGAAAAACGTCGAACCCCCCGAAGTTTTTAGGTCAGAGGGCTCCTTATAGGCGAAGAGAGAGGCCGAGGGGGTGCCTAGGGGGCCCACACCACCCCCTGGCGTGGCGTGGCCTGGCCCGCACCACCAGGTGGTGTGGCCACCCCTGGCTCTTCTCCGTCTCGTATTCTGGCTCCTGGAGTCTTCAGGTAATATAGGATTTTTGGCATATTTCCGGGATTTTTCCTAATAGTTGGTTTTCTGCACAAAAAGTAGACACCAAGGCAATTCTGCTGAAAACAGCGTCAGTCGCATTAGTTGTATCCAAATCACACAAGTTTAGAGGAGACACAATAGCAAAAGTGTTCAGGAAAGTAGATACGTTTTGGACGTATCAGACCCCTGTGCGTTCCACGAAGATCTTTCGTCGTTTGAACTGGGACAGTCGTGTCTTATTCCCTTTGTATCTCGATACTTGCATTACCCGAGATCTGATCAATGGCATCACCATGTCGTGTTCAATCTCGTTACTGAACAATGCTACTTGACTCGTTCCGACAAGTGATATCCCCGTGATCAAATCACACGCTGCGCAGCTATTGGATATAACTTCTCCGAGTGGGCCCTTGAGTATCTTCCTGTCACATGGACGGACAAATACCGCTCTTGACATATATTGCCTCAACGGTTTCCTCCGAGTACCTGAACACACCTTTATAACCACTGTATTACCAAGTGGCGCTTGATGCTATCAAAGCACTCTCGGGAGACAATGATTGATATAGCCTCACGGTCTAAGGAATAGTCTACGAGGATCCATTTCTAATCATCGTAACTTGAACTTCATGACATGATCGGGTCATGATGTTTAGGTTGGGTATTGGTTCATCATCTCATTCTCGCAATGAGTTGACTCCATTTCCAACTGGCATAAATGCCACATGATCAGGAAACTTCATCATCCTTTGACCAATGAACTATTGACTAGAGTTTCACTGGGAACCCCTGGCTGTTTATATATCACACGTGTATTGATGTTTCCACTCAATACAGTTATAGCATGATATAAAACTTAATCATAAACTATATGAAATATGATAGTAGTCCTTACTACTATTTGTCTCTAGGGCATATTTCCAACAGTCTCCCACTTGCACTAGAGTACAAATACACTAGCTGTATTTGTTCTCAAATCATTGGCACCATATATCCGATACCCTGAACATGCTCGCTCATGGAAGAGGTTGAGTCTTGGCTTTGTACCTTATAGTCCCAAATCCTTTGCAACTTACTAATGTCACCTTGATTGACATTAATACTTTATCATCACATGATAACATCTGTGTGTATGCATCTTCGCTATGGCAGCAGAACGAGGCCTGATTCCAGGAGCCTACAGTGACTTTAGATCAACCTCAAGGGCTTTATCATGGGCATTGTGCCATGGGACACATCATTCTACGTTAAAAGCGAACTAGCCCCGCCATAACATTATACAACACTTTATATGGTACCCTTATCTACTATTATAAATGCATTCATCGAAACACTAGTGCACTCTGTGCAACTTTCGATGTTTTTGTTCACCTCGCTTCCTACTTGACTTCAATCGGTATCTACGGGAGTTTCCAACATATTCCCTTACAACATAACTCTTTATGTTTTAAGATATGTCATCCTTTATGGATTTGGAAAACATGTCTGTAGTTCTTTATTAGACACTGCAGACAAACTTAGCTCAACGTTCTGTGATTCAAACTTAATCACTTTCAAATGTTCCTTATTGTATTACATATTATGTTAAGTTATCATCATGGTTTTCTAAGATAGAACCTATGTTTCAACATAGTGGATGATGATCATCCTTTTCTTTCTTTCAACCATTCATGTTAAACTTAATACTATTCCTAATTTAAGTTATTAAGGACCGGTTCCTTAATTAACTTCTATTCTGAAACCCTTTTCAGAATCCCTTAAGGAATACTACATAATATCATAATACACCTATTATCAACTTCTACACCTCATAAATCATTATTTATTGGTTCTTGCGCTTTTATTCTTAACACACTTAAGAATTGCTCCTATAAGCTCCCACTCAAAAATATGTCAATCACATATTGTTTTAGGAAGACTTTCATAGCTCCCACTCAATTTCATGCAAATTGCATGTCCACTCACTATTTTGAATAACTTCAAAATCCTTTTGATCAAATATCAAACTTGGAGATTTACTATGAGATACTAGTACTATTACTAGTTTTAAATCCTCTAGACATAAAGCACACATGAATCAAATTCATTTGAATTCGTCCAATACTTGAAAAATTGTGCTTTTGTCATTCACCCCTTTTCCACTATGGCTTTGCAGTCACTTGGGAAAAATTCCAAGTAACCCCTTTTACTTGTGAGATTCAGCAACTAGTTGCTTTCTAATCTCAAGTGAATTTTGCTTCTAGGATTTCTCATAATTCTAGTTTACCATTATTTAGTAGTTCGTAGGTATGTCATATTCCAAGAATCATGACAAATGATTCACAAATGTCTCCATACAAGATATGGGTTACATTTTGAATCCTACTTCATGTAGTGAAAACACCAGTGGGGAAAACACAATGATCAATATCATTGATTCTTTCCTTTTGTGAAGAGAATCGTTCAGGAAGATTGTCCGTTGCGCTTCTCAACACTCTGATGCAGGGTTTTGAATCCTCGTCGTGTTTTTCACTATCTTCCATTTGCTCCATAATCGATAAATATCGCTAAAAGTGAACTTTCTCAAGAATGCACCAAAATCCAAGCAATACAAGTTTTGCTTCTCTTTTGGTTTTAGCTATGGATTTCATATTCAAAGTTTCCAATGAATACTCTACAAGGACTTATTTTCTATTGTTTTGGTTATATCGAATAACCCCCAAAACTTTCACGAATTCAAATGGTTCACTACATTATAGTTGAGTGCTAACTATTTCTTAACTAATGGTCTCTACATCTATACTACAACGTTTTATTTGGTGCCTTCTATTCACCCACTTTGATAACTAATATCACATTGTGATGCTTTGCATTTTGATGTTTCAAGACGCTTTGCATTTCACAATTCCTTTTATGCCCATCTTATAAAGTTGAATTTCATTACTATTGATCAAATCATAGTAATTAGATTCTCTTTTATATTTATACCCTTTGTTGATGAAACACTTTGATCAAATCAAATAGTTTCATATTCATGTTTCCTTTCGGTAAACTTCTTTACACATTCAAACAATCATATAATGATAATTACCATTTTCATTAAAACACAATATATCAAATATGTATTTACTTTCAACAATTCATTAAACACTTTGTATTCAAGTAATACTCAGTGTTCAAGTTATTTTGCCGAACTTAGGCATGATTTATATGTGATAAGAAATCAAATGTCTTTCACATATTATCAATATAACTTTGAATTCAAACAATGGTTTCATTCATTAATGAACATATCATTTAAGTTGGGTATTTTAAGGAATTTCAATATTTTACAAATGTTCATTCATTATCAATCAGTTTCAATTAACAAGGATAATTCACATATAATCAAACAAGATACGAACACAAATAGAAATCATTCATAAAAGTAGAACAACTATTTGTTACAAACTCATATGAATAACCGTCTCACAAAGTGTGAGACACACTAAAGAAGTTCATAATATTTTGATTACAATAATCATCCTAAAACACAAACTAAATGATAAATGTTGAGGGAGAGTGTCGTCGGCCATCATCATCATGCTCACCATCAACACGCAATGTCACCTCCTCTCCAGCAAGCACCTCTCATGCAGAAGGACCTGTTTTTAGCAAAACAGAACAAGTATCAAATATACTTAACACTGCAAATGTGTTTGCAAGATTATAAAATTTATAAAATTGTATATCAAATATATACCTTTGTCATTGATGACCTCTCTGGTGATTGGTTCAACCTTTACGTTCCTAAAACATAATATGAACTCCTGGAAATCCAATGTTTCCGTATCACCACTCATGATGCTACTCCGGACATGTCCTTCGTAACTGGGAGGCAACGATCGAAGCAGTACGCCTATCGCAAATGGATCATCCATCCAGTAATCCACGAAGTAAACCAGTATAATGTGTGCATCAAGCATGCGCTCCAAGTGACCTTTCAGACATGTATGCTCCTCCATCTGTATGGAAAGGAACTCTCCAAGCAGCTCGTGCTTCCACATGCGCACATGGCCTATGAACTCTGCTCTCAGCTGATCCACCATCGAATATGGATCAAGATCACCCATGAGTGGATGGAGTTCATCCACCATCCTGTAACACATTATTATCTGAATGTAGGTGGAAATCTCTTAACGGTAGTAGCGGTCTGCCAGCTCTCGTGTGGTCTCATAGTGGTCTGGCTCAGTCAAATCCATCGTGCGGTGTATGTAGTCTACCACATGATTCCTAGTAAGGAGATCATTCAGGCGCACAAGCCAACTAGGGAAGTTGGATCCATCAAGTCTAAGTTTCTCACCCTTTACCCATTCCTCAATGACAAAGTAAGCTTCACGGTGAGCAATCTCTACATTTATAATTGCAAAAAGGAATTTATACTAAGTTTATAATTAAATGAGTTAATAATAACTCCACTTAGAAAAAACCAATCCCCAAAAGGGTTCCTAGTGATAACAGGACCCCTATCAGCCACATCTCCCCCGATCATCACGGCCATCAATGTGGGTTCAAGGGTGGACGCTAAACGTCGGTCACATCATTCATGCGACTCGTGCTTGATCTTTTGACCATTCGTGTTCCGAGGCCATGTTTGTACATGCTAAGCTCGCCAACTCAACCTTAGTGTATTCGCTGTGCAACATGGCTTACACCCACTGTATGCGAACGTAGATATGTCTGACACCCGATCATCACAGCCACCTCATACCGAAGAACTTTCTTGGTGGTGCACATTAAGGGGGAACACAATCATTGGTAATTTTAACAGGGATCATCTTATTAGGCTACCGCCGAGTACCTAATACTAGCACACAATAAGATATACAAACAATAACACTGAATGTAAATGCGATGTGATATGGTGCTTCACGTCGTGATCTCCATCCATCGTCACGGGATTCCGGCGTCGTAGACTCCAAGGTACCAGTGTAATCCCGGTGTGGTAGTTTGTCATCTCCGTGACTATCTACTACTATGTAACATAAGGTAATCACTTTACCTTTGCCACAACCATATCACAAAGCAACGCCCCCTTGCAAAACAAAGTTAGATGCATCTACTTTATCTTTGCATGTTTTACGTGGCTGAATGGGATTTCGCACAAGAACCGTTCTTACCTACGAACTTTCAGCACAACGCAGATCAAGTAGCTGTCTCTACTACACCCCTTTCGGGGCCCTCCGTTGCAAATGGTATACCAACTAATGCGAGAGAGACAGACACCCCCCTAAGCCACTTTATACGGTACAAGTCGTATGTCAAGCGTGGACCAGTCTCGCGAATGAACGCGTAAAGTCGGTTGGGGGCCACTTCATCAAGCATTACTGCGGTATACACAAGTACACGTGGGAGGGTAACAACTAAAAGATCAACGCCCACACGTTACATCTCGTGTGTTCTACCCGTACTAGCATTACTACACATAGATCTAGCTCTGATACCACTGTAGGGGTTCCGCGTATGAAAACAATAAAAATTTACCCCACGCCCCTGAACCCCTGAAGCTGCCAGGACCTATCTATTAGTAATACAGTAACGAGAGGGGCTTTTCGTGAACTTACCCTTGAAGACTTAAAAGCGTTGTCAACGCTCAGGAGAGCGTGGTTGATGTAGACGAGCCGAAGCCGACCTCAAGGTCGTGATGAAGTCCTTGCGCTCCTGTGGCTCCAACGACTTGAGTGCCTCAAGTGCGACACCTCGTAGGGAGTTACACACGTCCGGTGCCTGACGATGACTCCCGCTTCCCCGATCTAGCAGCAGTTGCAGAAGTAGAGCTCCTAGATCTGAATCCCGCAGCGCGACGGCGCTCCGCGGTGAAGATGTCTCCCGTTCGCGCAGTCCAGACTTGGGACCACGGTCACGAGAGAGAGAGGGGGAGAGAGAAAATATCAATTAGAGGTCCTCCCAAAAGTGAGAAGACCTTTAATGATTATTGGTGTGTTTTATTTGGCCAAATACCCCCACTATATATAGGGGAGGGGAGGTACTACCTCCCTCAAAGTCCCGGGGTGGGACTAAAGGAGAGGAAGGGGGAAGGGTGGCACCGCCGGCCACCCCCATGGGCCCCGCGGGGGGGGGGGGGGGGGGGGGGCTGGCCCACTAGGGCGCCAGCCACCCCCTTGGCCCCTTCTCCCCCTCTCCTTTCCCTAATGGGCCCTCTCCCCTCCGGCAATTGGCCCATTAAGCCTTTGACCATTTAAATTGATTTTTATCTTTATTAAATAATTATGAATAAATGATTAAATCAATATTTAACATTCATTCACATATTATTCAACCTCCGTGGCTATGGAACACTTCCACCTCCACTCCGGACATCCTCCGGACTTACTGAAACCCTTCCGGTTTTCTCTCTACTATTCTTTGATGATTCTACCGATCCTATAAACACTCTCTAAGCATCATCAAGCCCTTAAGAGTGATACTCCACTGTTCGGGAACACTCCAGACATGGTCGGGACACTCCCGCACCAATGATCGACAGAGGGATCTGGATGGCCATGTGACCCATGTGTGTTCCACGAAGATCTTTCGTCGTTTGAACCGGGACAGTCATGTCTTATTCCCTTTGTCTCTCGATACTTGCATTGCCCGAGATCTGATCAATGACATCACCATGTCGTGTTCAATCTCGTTACTGAACAATGCTATTTGACTCGTTCCGACAAGTGATATCCTCGTGATCAAATCACACGCTGCGCAGCTATTGGATATAACTTCTCCGATTGTGCCCTTGAGTATCTTCCCATCACATGGACGGACAAATCTCGCTTTTGACATATATTGCCTCAACAGTTTCCTTCGAGTACCTGAACACACCTTTATAACCATTGTATTACCAAGTGCCGCTTGATGCTATCAAAGCACTCTCGGGAGACAGTGATTGATATAGCCTCACGGTCTAAGGAATAGTCTACAAGGATCCATTTCTAATCATCATAACTTGAACTTCGTGACATGATCGGGTCATGATGTTTAGGTTGGATATTGGTTCATCATCTCATTCTCGGAATGAGTTGACTCCATTTCCAACTGGCATAAATGCCACATGATCAGGAAACTTGATCATTCGTTGACCAATGAACCAGTGACTAGAGTTTCACTGGGAACCCCTAGTTGTTTATATATCACACGTGTATTGATGTTTCCACTCAATAAAGTTATAGCATGATATAAAACTTAATCATAAACTATATGAAATATGATAATAGTCCTTACTACTATTTGTCTCTAGGGCATATTTACAACATTGCGGACACTCCTTAACCTACCACAATTGTGATGGGGTTTGTTGCATAGAAAAAAAATCCAACGGTTGCAACTACCAAGATCGAATCTAGGCGATACTTGTAACGGTTTTAAAAAGACTCACCCTCAAAGACCGTAAGAAGGATAACATTCCCACAATCAAATGTGGCTGGTGTAGAATGTACACGACTGTCCTCAAGGACGCGATGACTATAAGCGCCACAAAGGGTAGCACCTCCATAATTGGTCACATGTTCGGTGTGCCGACGACCTACGTCCCTTACTCCATGTTAGCAGCGGAAGTAGTGGATCCTCGGGAACTCTAGCAGCACTACGGCATGGTAGTGGTGGTGGAGGAGAAGGTCTTGAGCAGGGCTTCACCTAAGCATCATACTTGTGATAGTGTACAAGCTAGCAAGGGGGAGAAGATGCCAATCAAAGGACATACGATAGGAATGGATAGGTGTGTGACGAAGAGGAGCTCGACCCCTCCTTTTCGAGGGGGGAAGCTGATACATTGCAAATGTATCTATAATTTTTGATGTTCCATGCTTGGTTTTATCCACTTTCTTGTGTTTTGTCCACACTTTGGAATACTTTTTATATGATTTCTTGGACTAACCTATTAACAAGAGCCACAGTGCCAGCTGCCTGTTTTCTGCTGTTTTTGGCTCCGGGAAAGTCAGAAAATGAATATTCTCGGAATTGGACGGGACAAAAGCCAAAGTGCCTATTTTCCGGAAGTCATCAGATGCCAGAATACGAGACGGAGAAGGGCTGGGGGCTGGCCACACCACCTGGCCACGCGGCCAGGCCTGGCCCGCGCCAGGGGGTGGTCTGGCCGACCCCAACACCCCCTCAGCCTCTCCTTCCGCCTATAAGATGCCCTCAGGATGAAAACCCTAAGTACCCGATCAAAAATCCACGAAAAAGTCTGTAGCCGCCGTCATCTCCATCCTAAGATGGGAGGGATCTGAAGCTCTTCCCGGCACCCTGCCGGAGAGGGGATTTCACCTTGGAGGCCTTCTTCATCACCATGCAAGCCTCCGGTGTGATGCGTGAGTAGTTCATCCTTGGACTAGGGATCCATGTAGTATCTAGATGGCTGGTTCTTCTCCTTTGTGCTTTCATGTCTAGATCTTGTGAGCTCCGTTCATGATCAAGATCATCTATTTGTAATTCTGCATGTTGTGTTTGTGGGGATCCGATGGATATTGAGATGCTATTTCAGATTGATTATTGATTCTATCATGGCTTTGTTATTTGTGATCTTGCATGCTTTCCGTTGTTAGTAGCTATCTTGGCCAAGTAGATGCTAGCAACTCCAAGAGTTAGTATTTATGCTCGATAGTGGGTTCATGCCTCTAGTAATCTAGGGAAGTGACAAAAATCTCTAAGGTACTAGATGTGCTGTTGCTACTAGGGAGAAAATATCAATCCTTTGTTCATAGAACAAATCATATTGTTTACTTTACATGCAATGCGCAATGCAATTATCTGCTGCTTGCAACTTAATACTGGAGGGGGTTCGGATGATAACATGAAGGTGGATTATTAGTCATAGATGCAGTTGGATTATAGTCTATGTATAATGTTGTAATGCCCAATCGAATCTCAAAGGAGTCAAGATGAGTAGTATATACATGTATTGCTTTATCGATGTTTTTCAATTGCCCCGCTGTAATTTGTTCACCCAGCTGCCTGTTTTCTGCTGTTTTTGGTTCCAAGAAAGTCAGAAAATGAATATTCTCGGAATTGTACGAGACAAAAGCCAAAGTCAGTTTTTCACCGAGGGACACCCGGAGCCTGAATACGAGACGGAGAGGGGCCAGGGGCCACCACACCACCTGGCCGCGCGACCCAGCCTAGCCCGCACCAGGGGGTGGTCTGGCCGCCTCCGGCACCCCCTCGGCCTCCCCTTTCGCCTATAAGATGCCTCCGATACAGAAACCCTAAGTACCCGATCAAAATTCCATGAAAGAGTCTATGGCCGTTGTCATCTCCATCCCTAGATCAGGAGGGATCTGAAGCTCTTCCCGGCACCATGCCGGAGAGGAGAATTCACCCTGGAGGCCTTCTTCATCACCATGGAAGCCTCCGGTGTGATGCGTGAGTAGTTCATCTCTATACTACGGGTCCATGTAGTAGCTAGATGGCTGGTTCTCCTCCTTTGTGCTATCATGTTTAGATCTTTGAGCTCCGTTCATGATCAAGATCATCTATTTGTAATTCATACATGTTGTGTTTGCGGGGATCCGATGGATATTGAGATGTTATTTCAGATTGATTATTGATTCTATCATGTCTTTGTTATTTGTGATCTTGCATGCTTTCCGTTGTTAGTAGCTATCTTGGCCAAGTAGATGCTAGCAACTCCAAGAGTTAGTATTTATGCTCGATAGTGGGTTCATGCCTCTGGTAATCTAGGGAAGTGACAGAAATCTCTAAGGTACTAGATGTGTTGTTACTACTAGGGAGAAAACAACAATCCTTTGTTCATAGAACAATCGTATTGTTTACTTTACACGCAGTTCGTAAAGCAATAATCTGTTGCTTGCAACTTAATACTGGAGGGGGTTCGAATGATAACCTGAAGGTGGATTATTAGTCATAGATGCAGTTGGATGGCGGTCTATGTATAATGTTGTAATGCCCAATCGAATCTCAAAGGAGTCAAGATGATTAGTATATGCATGTATTGCTTTCTCGATGTTTGTCAATTGCCTCGCTGTAATTTGTTCACCCAGCATGTTATCTATCTAAGGAGAGCCACCTGTAGTGAACTATGGATCCCGGTCCTTTTCTTTTACATACAATCTATAAACTGTTTACCGCTTTGTGTTTACTTTCTGCAAACTATTACTTCCTTCCATTCGATACGTTTAATCCTTTGTTTTCAGCAAAACCGGTGAGATTGACAACCTCATCGCAAGTTGGGGACAGAGTTCTGTGGTTGTGTTGTGTAGGTCTCCATGTTGCTGTTGGCACCGGTAGTGCGCTCTGCCAACGTTCTGCTAGCTACACCTTTGGGGTGTTTCCTTGCTCCTACTGGATTGATAACCTTGGTTTCTTACTGAGGGAAAACTGGCTGTTGTGCTCATCATACCTTCCTCTTGGGGTTCCCCAACGAGCTCGATATATTTTGGGCCATCAATCATATTTTCTGACGCCGTTGTCGGGGAGTCAAGGACATATTCACAAGGGGAGTCCCTCATAACCAATCTCTTTACTTTGTTATTTTTGTTTTGTTTGCTTGTTTCTTTATCAAAAATACAAAAATAAATAGTTTTACTAGTTTGCTTTCTTATTTGAAAACACAAAAAATGACTACTCTTGAAAACACTAAGTTGTGTGACTTCACTAGCACCAACAACAATGATTTTATGAGCACACCTATTGCTCCACTTGTGCCTGAAGATACTTTCTTTGAGATAAAACCTGCTTTACTCAATCTTGTTATGAGAGAACAATTTTCTGGTATTGGTAATGAAGATGCTGCTACCCATCTAAATAACTTTGTTGAACTTTGTGAAATGTAAAAGCATAGGGATGTAGATGGTGATATTATTAAGCTGAAATTGTTTCCTTTCTCTTTGAGAGGAAAAGCTAAAGAATGGTTGAATTCCTTAACTCGGAATAATATTGATTCTTGGACTAAGTGCAAAGATGTTTTCATTGGAAAATACTATCCTCCTGCTAAGATTATATCTATGAGAAGTGAAATAATGAAGTTTAAACAATCTGATAATGAGCATGTTGCTCAAGCTTGGGAAAGAATGAAATCTTTGGTTAAGAATTGTCCCACTCATGGACTGACTGCTTGGATGATCATCCAAACTTTTTATGCAGGATTGAACTATTCTTCAAGGAACCTATTGGATTATGCTACTGGAGGTACCTTTACGACCATTACTTTGGGTGCTACAACAAAACTTCTGGACAATATGATGGTTAATTATTCTGAATGGCATACTGAGAGACATGGGCGGAGCCAGGATTTGACCATAGGGGCGCGAATAGTATTGATCACACGGAAGATATAAAACATTATGATACATGAGTCGATAAACGTATATATCAAAGCACAACATTAGATCATTATTGGTTGGTACAAATAATTATTATTTACATTTCTATTTCTCATTGAGTCGCAGGTCCATATGATTTCAGAAACCACATCCAATTTATAGTTCGATACATAGATTTTTTTGCGGGTAAATAATTAACCTAACTAATATTTTGTAATCATCAAAAAATGGCACTACAACTACTGGCAAGGATTGTATGCATGTGTACCTTTAGATTACAGCGCTCAAATGGGAACCAACCCATGGTTGGATGGTTAGGAGGGCAGTGGTACCCCCAGCCCACCAGAGTTCAAACCCTAGGTTTGACACTTTGGTGTCCCATAAAGGCGGAATATTCTTTCAATAGGAGGTGACGTTCCCGTCGATAGCGAGGCGTCTGCGATGACTTCGTCAATCTAAAGATCCGCCGGCTCAGTCTCTCGGAGGTGCTCATAGGGGTAGGGTGTGCGTGCGTGTGTTCATAGGGGTGAGTGTATGTACGCATTGTGAGCGTCTGTGTTTGTACTATGTTTCTCAAAAAAAAAGAATACAACGCTCAATAGTGATGTTGCTAATTAACTGATGGGTGTGACACTACACTGGAATTAAGCGACATGCTAGATACCAGATGGTACGCCGGCTCCCCGGCACCATGGCAACCAAGTTAACGATGGCGACTTTGCTTGCGAGCAGGAACGAGGCATGGCAGGCACCGCATCTGCAAATGGATCTATCAGGCCAGGACAACGCTATTTTGGCAAAAGAATATACGGAACAACTCTAATCTCTCACCGTGTGTCTTAATGGGCTATTTGTTTGGGCTTTCGGGGAATAGTTTTGTTCCTACCTAGAGAGATTTGGCCTGGGCCTGACGACTAATTACTTAATTAGCTATGGATAATTAGTACTACAAAGTATGGCATAGATATACAAGTATACTACATGCATGTGATCAAAGTTTATAGGGGGGCGATCATTGGGGGGGGGTCTAGCCCCTGCTCGCCCCCCTTGGCTCCGCCCCTGCTGAGAGAGCTCCACAAGGTAGGAAGGTAAATTCTATTGAGGAAACCTCCTCCTTGAGTGATAAGATTGATATTATTATGTCTATGCCTGTGAATGGGAAAGCCCATATTGATCCAAATAATGTTCCTTTAGCCTCTTTGGTTGCCCAAGAAGAGCAAGTTGATGTGAACTTCATAAGAAGTAATAGTTTTGGCAATAATGCTTATAGGAACAATTTTGGTAACAACAATTATAAGCCATATCCTCCCAACAATGGTAATGCTTATGGAAATTCCTACAACAATAATAGGAGTGCTCCCTCTGAACTTGAAGTTATGCTTAAAGACTTTATTAGTTAGCAAACTGCTTTCAATAAAACTATTGAGGAAAAACTCTCTAATGCTGAAAGAAATATAACATCTTTGGCTCAAGCTCAATCTTCTTTAAATAAAATGGCTGCTAAACCTGAAACTAATGATAATCCCTTTGCAGCTACTAATGCTATACAAGTAATAATTGATGAAAATGTTGGACTATTAGCTGAATTACATGCTTAGTGGGAAAGAGAAGATGAAATTGCTAGAAACATTAGTGTTTCTACTATTACCACCACTAGTGTTGAGGCTAATAATAGTTCTACTACTTTATATGATAAATTTGATTTTGATCTTGATGGTTGTAATATCTCTGAAGTTATTAAGTTCCTACAAAAGCTTGCTAAAAGTCCTAATGCTAGTGCTATGAACATGGCCATTACGAAACACATTACTGATGCTCACATAAAGATAAAGAAGAAAAGATGAAACATAAAGCTTATATTCCAATAAAACAAGAAGATGGTTGGGAACCCCTCATTAATATGAAAGTGAATGACTTTGATTTCAAATCTTTATGTGATCTTGATAGTAGTGTTTCTATTATGCCTAGAAGGATTTATGATATGCTTGATTTGCCTCCACTTGAAGATTGTTATTTGACTGTCCCACTTGATGATAATGCTAAAAAGAAACTCGTGGGGAGTCTTAATGATGTTCTTATTATGGTTAACAATGCCTATGTCCCCGTTGATTTCTATGTTTTGGATGTTGAATGCAATGCTTCTTGTCCCATTATTTTGGGAAGACCTTTTCTTAGAATTGTTGGTGCCATTATTGATATGAAAGAAGGCACCATTAAATATCAACTCCCACTCAAGAAATGTATAGAACACTTCCCTAAGAAGAGAGAGAAGATTTATTTTGCCTCTCCTATGAAAACAAAATTTGGTTTTAATGCTTCTTCATTTGAGAACACTTGATTTTTCTTTGCTTCTTATGCCTAACTTAAAGGCGTTAAAGAAAAGTACTTATTGGGAGATAACCCAAAAGTTTTAGATAAGTCTTGGAAGTTACTACTTCAGTAATAACCGCTCCTTATCCTTTTTATTTGCTTTTTGTGTCAAGAGTAACCTCTAATGAGAGAGAAGTAATGATTGGGAAAGTTGCTGTCCCGAAACAGATTTTTGTGCTTCACCGTAAAAATTCGTGTAAAATCTCTGAACGTATTTTTGAGGCGTGAATTTTTTTGCTTCTTCCCAAAGTTTTTATCTAACTTTCGTTAGTTCAACACTTTTTGATTTGAGCAACAGAAGGTCTTCGAAAAAATTCGTCTTTACCTGCTGGTCTGTTTTGACAGATTTCTGCCATTTTCTGGATTTGCTTCTTGTTGGTTCCTTTTTGAGTTCTTTTGGGGAATTGAGCTTTTTGATGCAAGTGCTAAAATATCTAGTGCTCTAATGGAAGTTTATTTGGTTTTGGAACTGAACCTTAAGACCTATTATCTTGAGTGCAGTAATGTTGCTAATAAAGATTGTGTGAAGTTTTGTATGAAGGAAAAAATTCAGGTGTATGGAAGGAATGAGTAATGAGATGAAGGATGGACTAAAGCTCAAGCTTGGGGATGCCACGTGTGTCACCCCAAGAAATATCCAAGAATTACAAGCGTCAAATCTTGGGGATGCCCAAGGCATCCCCTCTTCATCAATAAAAATCATAGGTTTGTTCCAAACGCTTCATTTTTATTGTTTCATGCACAGTTGTGTTGTTCTTGGAGCGTCTTCTTTTTCATTTTTGTTTTGGTTTTTCATTTTCTTAGTTTGCTTAGTTTTATGAATAAATTGGTTGGACCCCCTCTTCAATACATTGGTTTGCAAATAGTTTGGTTTGGATTGGAAAAGAGTAGGAAAGTTCATACTTATGTGGTAAAAAGAGCTTGTTTTTGATTGTGGACTATGCTTTGTCATGCCATGCTTGATATTGTTTTGGCTTTATGCTTAGTATTCTTTGCTGTAGCATTACTGGTTATAAACAATTGAGATTGCTTAATGTGCCTTGGATGAATCATGCGTTGTTTTAGCATATTAAAGCATAGTATAGTGGTATTCTCCTTTGATGCTTTATTTGGGTTGACTTGGCACATGCTCACACCATGTTATGACTATCTCAAGTCACCATAGCCTTTATGATCCTTTAGTTTCAACTTTTAGTATCACTTTATGCTTTGATCAATGATGTTTTGTCGCTCTACATGATTATGGCCATTATTGCTCTCTTAGTTTGTCGCTCCCAGTCTTTTGCTAGCCTCCACAACCAAGTATGAGTTCCACTCATGCATCCAACTCCTTAAACCAAGTTATTCCAAAGAGTCCACCATACCTACCTACTAGCTTATGCTATTCCAAGTATATTCATGCTTTTGTTTACCTTCCAAATTAAACTTGTTATGAGAAAACTAGTGATTAAAGCTCTCACGGACTTGATGGCACACTTTACTTTTCTTGCCCTTAATAAACTTGAACCATTGTGCCATCTATGTTGTATATGCTTGCACTTATTTGTTGGGAATTAGCAGAACAATGCTATCATGGGGAATGCTTTCAATATTGCACTTGGTACTTGTACCTAGTTGATATCATGCTCTTTTGTATATGGATGTCGTCGGTGTGAAATGAAAGGGGAGCTTGTAAGTCCATGGAGTTATGTATATGTGTTAGAGAAATGCCTGGGCCGCTGGTCTAATCCATGCTGACATGGTGGAAACCTGCAGCGTAACTATAATGAGATGTCTATGAAGCATTCTTCTTTTAAAAAAAGAGTCCTATATTGAGAAAAAAAGAGAAAAATAGAGATTATGAAAAGAGGAAAGAGAGAAAAAAGCACCATATTCCCATGGTAAATAAGAAGATTGTTGAGATGCTCGTTGTCTGCTTGCCTTGCCATTTTGATATGGGGATTCTTCCGTATCATTGGGCAAGGGGTACCCCGTTGGCGGTTCTCTATGATACACATGTACTTACGATGACAAGAACTTACCGGTGACTAAACTTGAGTAGCATGAGGAGCGGCCCTCGTATACAAGGGACATGAGATTTCTAACTTATATTTCGTCAAGCATGTACACCATAGTTTGTTCACTTTAACCTTAATCACTTCAAGATGCTTATGATAGGGGCAATGAGAGCTGAAAGCTATAAGTACCATAATTTTTGGAAGCTCTTTATCAAACTTGAATCTCTGCTTCCTTCTATGAAGGCCTTTCTTCCACCATTATATTGAGTCTCCACCTTATACCTTTATGCACCTACTTTGAGAGCATAGTGGCCATTCTTAGTTCTATGTGCATTGTCCCAAGTCTAGTTGATTGATGCATAACTTGATATTGCTTGTTTTAAACTATTTGTATCTAGTCACTCTTATGAACTTTGAAGGTGTCCTATGCATTTATATTTGCTACTCTATGAGGGACAAGCTGAATACTATTATGCTATGTTTTCTTTATGTGAAACAAACAAACGTCTTGCAAAGTATTGTTATTCATGAATTTTCTGTTTGTGACTTTTCATGTTGCAACATAGTTTCTTTGTCTTATTGCTAGAACTTTGTCTTTCATGTTATGATTGAAGTACTATGATCCCAGCTTTGAATGTTTTACAAATACTTTGATCAAGTCTTTGATGGTGCATGTCACCTCAAGAAGTATTCTTTCTTTTTATCACTTCCCTACTCGAGGACGAGCAGGAGTTAAGCTTGGGGATGTTGATACATTACAAATGTATCTATAATTTTTGATGTTCCATGCTTGGTTTTATCCACTTTCTTGTGTTTTGTCTACACTTTGGAGTACTTTTCATATGATTTCTTGGACTAACCTATTAACAAGAGCCTCAGTGCCAGGTGCCTATTTTCTGCTATTTTTGGTTCTAGGAAAGCCAGAAAATGAATATTCTCGGAATTGGACGGGACAAAAGCCAAAGTGCCTATTTTTCCGGAAGTCATCAGATGCCAGAATACAAGACGGAGAAGGGATGGGGGCCGGCCACACCACCTAGCCATGCGGCCAGGCCTGGCCCGCGCCACGGGGTGGTCTGGCCGACCCCAGCACCCCCTCGGCCTCTCCTTCTGCCTATAAGATGCCCTCAGGACGAAAACCCTAAGTGCCCGATCAAAAATCCACGAAAGAGTTTGTAGCCGCCGTCATCTCCATCCCTAGATCGGGAGGGATCTGAAGCTCTTCCCGGCACCCTGCCGGAGAGGGGATTTCACCCTGGACGCCTTCTTCATCACCATGCAAGCCTCTAGTGTGATGTGTGAGTAGTTCATCCTTGGACTACAGATCCATGTAGTAGCTAGATGGCTGGTTCTCCTCCTTTGTGCTTTCATGTCTAGATCTTGTGAGCTCCGTTCATGATCAAGATCATCTATTTGTAATTCTACATGTTGTGTTTGCGGGGATCCGATGGATATTGAGATGCTATTTCAGATTGATTATTGATTCTATCATGTCTTTGTTACTTGTGATCTTGCATGTTTTCCGTTGTTAGTATCTTTCTTGGTCAAGTAGATGCTATCAACTCCAAGAGTTAGTATTTATGCTCTATAGTGGGTTCATGCCGCTGGTAATCTGGGGAAGTGACAGAAATCTCTAAGGTACTAGATGTGTTGTTGCTACTACGGAGAAAACAACAATCCTTTGTTCATAGAACAATCGTATTGTTTACATTACACGTAATTCGTAAAGAATAATCTGTTGCTTGCTACTTAATACTGGAGGGGGTTCGGATGATAACCTGAAGTTGGATTATTAGTCATAGATGCAGTTGGATGGCAGTCTATGTATAATGTTGTAATGCCCAATCGAATCTCAAAGGAGTCAAGATGATTAGTATATGCATGTATTGCTTTCTCGATGTTTGTCAATTGCCCCATTGTAATTTGTTCACCCAGCATGTTATCTATCTAAGGAGAGCCAGCTCTAGTGAACTATGGATCCCGGTCCTTTTCTTTTACATACAATCTGTATACTATTTACTGCTTTGTGTTTACTTTCTGAAAACTATTACTTCCTTCCATTCGATACGTTTAATCCTTTGTTTTCAGCAAAACCGGTGAGATTGACAACCTCATCGCAAGTTGGGGACAGAGTTTTGTGGATGTGTTGTGCAAGTCTCCACGTTGCCGCTGGCACCGGCAGTGCACCCTGCCAATGTTCAACTAGCTAGACCTTTGGGGTGTTTCCTTGCTCCTACTGGATTGATAACCTTGGTTTCATACTGAAGGAAAACTTGATGATGTGCTCATCATACCTTCCTCTTGGGGTTCCCCAACGAGCTCGATATATTTTGGGCCATCAAGCAGAAGCCCCCAAGGGGTTGGGCGCATGGGGTTGGTGTGTCCCCCACCTCTCCCCTCTTGATTGCTAGTGGACTCTCCACTCACAAAAATTAAGAGCCACTTTCTTCCATTTAATTTCCACTCAAAAATCAAGAGTCATTCAATTAAAACAACTTTTAATTCACTTGATTTAATGCAACTCATTTAATGAACACTTCATTTAATAAGCACTTCATTTAATGAACACTTCATTTAATCAACACATCAACAGTTCAATCCCTTGCAATATTTCGATACACCGAAACTATTCTCGAAGGTTTATCAGAACAATTCATGCACTATCTAGTATTTTCTTCTGTGTTCCCTATCCACTCAAATGTGTCGACTACTCTTAAGTGTGTCTCCATACGGGCTCGTGAATTATGTGTACATGATCGAGACTCTCTCTGATCAATAAACATTAGCGGGCCCGGAGAACCATAGTGACTCCCACTAATTCAACGATGAACTAGTGATCGCGTGAACCTTTTTCGTAGTAACCAATTCCTTTTGTCTCGTGATATTTTACTTATCCGAGATCCGATCATTTTGCATCATCCATACCTAGTTCGATCTTGTTATCGACAAGTACCTTTTCTCGTTCCCGTGATATAACATTCTTAGTGATCTTATCACTTGATTTCAAGCTATGTTATTGTGATGTCACCGAGAGGGTCCTGAGTATATCCCTCCATCATCAGTATGGACAAATCCCACTCTTGATCCACAAGCCTCAACTAAGATTTTCCAAGTACTCAACGACATCTTTATAATCACCCTATTACGGTGTGACGTTTGATGGAATCAAAGTACTCTTCTAGAGTTAGTGATTGATGTGATATCATGGTCTAAGGATTAGAGTTACTTTGAATTAGATAGCAATATAAACTTGAAGACATGATCGTATTGTTGGAAATATGCCCTAGAGACAAATAATAATATAGATTATTGACATATTTCATTAAGTTCATAATAGGTTTTATATCATGCTATAACTGTATGGATAGGAACATCAATACATGTGTGATATATAAACCACCAAAGTCCCTAGTGATCATTGGTCAATCGATGATCGAGGTTTCCTGATCATGGACACTTATGTCAATTGACAATGGGGTCATTTCATTTAGTTAATGAAAGTGATGGACATACCCAACACATTAATTGTAACATGATCAAGTCACAAAGTTCACTACAATGGCTGGAAATGTAGTAACCAATTCCTTAAACCGTGACACCATATCAATCACTGTCACCCGAGAATACTTAGATATCATCAAACGTCACTAGTGTGAGTGGTGATCATGATAGGTGTGTTCAGGTATTCGTAGGGGAATGTAGAGTCATTATGTGTCAAGAGCGTGATTTGTTCTTCCGTGTGACGGAGATATACCATGGGCCCACTCGGAGACATGACATCCATAAAGTTGCAGCGTGTGACTAGGTCAGGAGGATGGCATAACTCGGAACGAGTAAAGTTATACTTGTTGGTAATGAGATTGAACACGGCATGGCGATGTCATTGATCGGGTCTTGGAAAAGTAAAGTATCAAAGTAACAAAGGGATTTGGACACTATCTTTCACATTTCAACAATGAAGATTCTCGTGGAATGCACAGGGTCATCATGGGCATCCTGGTCCCGCTTATGATCAGTGGTCCGAGAGGGATCTCGGCATGTCTAGAGTGTTCCTAAACCGTATGGTAACACACTTAAGGGTTTGTCAATGCTCGGAGATCATTTTGGTATCATAGGAATCACCAAATAAAAGAGAAGAGAAAACTGGAAGGGTTCTAGGAAAGTCCGGCGGGTGTCCAGTCCGGAAGGAGTTCCGATGGATCAAGGATTAAATAATATGTAAATATATGTTAATTATTGAATTATACATTTGTTTACATTTATTTAATAATTTAAATATGATTTGATAGGGCAGCCCACCTAATGGGCCAATTCCCAAAGGGAATAAGGGCCCAAGAGGGGGCCGCCAGCCACATGTGGGCTGCTCCCCATGTGGGGGCCGGCCGGCGCGCCTCCCCACCTCCTCCCTTTGATTAGTCCACCCCAGTACTTTGAGGGAGGGAGTACCTCCCCTCTCCCTATATAAAGGAGGGTATATGGAGGGATTCAGATACACCAATTGAGCTTTGAGGCTTGCCCCTCCAAGTCCCCTCCTCTCTCCCTCTCTCTCTCTTGTGAGTGTGGACCCATTGTAAGGGATGTGTAAATGAGAGTGTTCTTCAATGTGGAGCACCGTCGCGCTGCGAGGATTCCGGATCCAGGAGATACACTTCTGCAACTTCTGCTGGATCAGGGTTTAGGAGTCGTCATCATAGACCGTATGTGTATGACTCCCCATGACGCACTACACTAGTGGTGCTCAAGTCGTTCGAGCCATCGGAGTCATTGGAGTTGGTGGAGCTGGAGCTGGTGGAGCCATCCACGACCTTGAGGTTGGCATTAGTATGATTACATCAACCATGTTCTCCCAAACATTGACAATGCTTTTCAGTCTTCAATGGTAAGTTCGCGAAAAGCCCCTCCGGTTACTGCATTACTAATATATAGATCGTGACATTAGGGTTGTTGAGTAGGAAAAATATTGTTTTCAAGCGCTAAACCCCTATAGTGGTATCAGAGCTAGATCTATGTGCAGTATTGCTAGTATGGGTAGAACACACGAGTTGTAGCGTGTGGGCGTTGATTTTATGATTGTTACCCTCCCACGTGTACTTGCGTATATGATACATCCATTTTGCATCACTATTCTATATCATAATTTACTATTATTCATTGATATATTTCATATTAAAACATGATACTTATGTAATTTCATCTGTTTTTGCATGGTTGATGACTTTTGGAGCATGGACCGCTGCAGTCAGGATTCTAATGGAAAAGATGTTGTTTGGAGGCAAAATTCGCGAAGATCAGAAAATCCGGGAAAATACATGGAAAATCCTATTTTTCCAGAAGACGAAGATTGCTAGAAGGGTAATTGGAGATGGGACGCAGGGGGCCCACACCACCCCCTGGCGTGGGCCACCCTAAGCCGCGCCACCAGGTGGTGTGGCCGCCCTGGTCCACCCCCGGCTCTCCCCTCTAGTGTATATTATCCTCCTGAAACCCTAAGACTCTCGAACCCCTCTGGCCACCCTGTATATTATCCACGCGTTGAATTCCTGGTCCATTCCTCGTATATTTTTGCTTTATTAGTTCTTCTAGGGTGCTCAATTCTATGGTGACTGCACTTATATCTTCTTTTACCTGATAATGCTTCAAGAGTTGTCCATTTACCACCCATGCAAGAGAGGGCGTCTTTCCTTGGAGCTTCACTGCTCCCAGTGAATAGGATTCTTCAACTACATATGGACCTTCCCACTTTGATATAAGCTTCCCTAGAAACAACTTAAGACGAGAATTATAGAGCAACATTTTATCTCCACTTTTAAAAGTCTTATTCTCCATTTTTCTATCATGCCATATGTTCACTTTTTCCTTGAACAATCTAGCATTCTCATAGGCTTCACTTCTAAACTCATCTAAAGCATGAATATCTAATAAACGCTTCTCCCTTGCTACCTTGAGATCATAATTTAGATTCTTGATTGCCCAAAAAGCTTTGTGTTCCAATTCTAAAGGTAAATGGCATGCCTTACCGTACACCATTTTATAAGGTGTCATACCCATTGGGTTTTTAAACGTAGTATGGTATGCCCATAGAGTGTCATTTAACTTGTATGACCAATATTTTCTTGATCTGTCCACCGTCTTCTCGAGTATGGTCTTCAATTATCTATTAGAGAGTTACAATTGACCACTTTTTTGGGGATGATATGGTGAAGCGACGTGGTGAGTTACTCCATACTTGCTGAGGATTTTCCTGAAAGTTCCTTTCATAAAATGAGAACCACCGTCAGTAATTAAAAATCTAGGAACTTCAAACCTGGGGAATATGACATCCTTGATCATCTTCACTGAGGTAGCTACATCTGCATGATTTGTTGGGATAGCTTCAGCCCATTTAGTAACATAGTCAACATCAACAAGAATATGAGTATAACCATTCGACTCTATAAATGGTCCCATGTAATCCATTCCCCATACATCAAAGGGTTCAGTTATGAGACTATAATTCATTGTCATTTGTTGTCTCCTACCTATATTACCTCTTCTTTGGCAAGCATTGCAGTATTCCACATACCTGTGTGCATCCTTGAGCAAGGTGGGCCAATATAATCCGGATTCAATTACCTTTGTAGTAGTTCTCTTACCTGCATGATGCCCTCCATATAGACTGCCATGACAAGCTTTCAATATCGCATTCATTTCATGGTTAGGAACTCACTTCCGAATCATTCCGTCAAGTCCATGACGATATAGATATGGGTCATCCCAAAAGTAATATTTAAGATCATTAAAGAATTTCATTCTTTGATTTCTTGACATACCAGGAGGTATACATTTTGTTGCTAGATATTTAGCATAATCTGCATACTATGGATCAGCAATTTCCACGTTTGCTAAATATTCTCCCAGAAATGATTCATTAATAGGTACAGGGTCATTAATTATTCCCTCCATCCTAGAGAGATGATCTACTACCGGATTATCCTTACCCCTCCTATCTACTATTTGCGAATCGTATTCTTGTAGTAATAAAACCCACCTAATCAACCTGGGCTTCACATCCTTTGTCATAAGGAGGTGACGCAAAGCTTGGTGATCCGTATGAATTATTACCTTAGAATTAATTATGTAAGATCTAAATTTGTTGGATGCAAAAATTATAGCTAGCAACTCTTTTTTCTGTAGTAGCATAGTGTTTCTAAATCTTATTAAGAGGTCTACTAGCATCATAAATAACAATCAAATTCTTCCCATCTCGTTGTCCCAACACAACCCCTAAAGCATAGTCACTAGCATCACACATGATCTCGAAAGGCTCATCCCACTTTGGAGATTGCACGATAGGTGCTGAAACTAGTTTATCCTTAAGGTTCTCAAAAGCTGCAATGTAGTCATGGTGTAAATAGAATGGAGTTTCTTTATCAAGAATATTGGTGAGGGGCATAGCTATTTTAGCAAAATCTTTTATATATAAACCGCTTATAAAAACCTGCATGTCCCAGAAACATTTTTAGGTTTTTAATGTCATGAGGTATTGGAAGATTTTATATAGCATTTATATTAGTTTTATGTATTTCTATTCCCTTCTCCGAAACTTTATGCCCAAAACTTTACCTTCTCTTTCCATGAAACGATATTGTTCCCAATTCAAAACCAAGTTCGATTGCCTGCATATCTGCAAGACTTTGGTCAGATTGTAGAGGCAATTATCAAAGGTTGTTCCACAAACAACATAATCCTTTGTTAGAACTTCCATAGTCTTCTCAAGAAAGTCCTCAAAAATCTTTAGAACACATTCTTGAAAAGTTGATGCTGCATTACATAAGCCAAACGAAATTAATCTATAAGCATATGTGCCATAAGGACAAGTGAATTTTGTTTTCTCTTGATCTTCTGGTTGTATGGCCATTTGAGAATATCCAGAATAACCGTCAAGTAAACAAAAGTAAGAATTATTACTAAGTCTTTCTAAAATTTTATCCATGAATGGTATAGGTTTATGATTTTTCTATGTCTCACGGTTTAGCTTCCTAAAATCAATGCACATATGATATCCTACAATTGGCCTCACAGGAACTAGCTCACCATCCTCATTCATAACAGCATCAATTCCACCTTGTCTTGGTATGCAATGAGCTGGACTAACCCTCTTACTGACAGAAATAGGATATATTATGCCAGCATCTAGTAAGCGTATAACCTCTTTTCTTATTACTTCCTTCATTTTAGGATTAAGCCTTCTTTGTGTATCTACTACAGGTTCAGCATCATCAAGCATGGTAGTCTTATGTGTTACGATGGATGGATCGATTCCTTTAATATTACTCAATGTATATCCAAAGGCTTCACGATGCTTAACCAAAACTGAAATGAGTTTATTTGTTTCATTTTCTGATAGATTCTTGCTAATAATGACAGGACATTTATTTTCATTATCTAAAAACTCATACCTCATATTGTCTGGAAGTTTTTTCAATTCTATTGGTGGAGGCTCTTCATCTCCTATTCTTACTAGTTCTTCATAGTCATGTCGATTTTGTGCTTCCAGAATTGAATCAAGGTAATCATCCATGTCCTATTTCTCCTCATCATCTAGTGCTCCCTCCCCTTAATCAGGCTCCTCTCTAATTCATCTTGTGGAGTACTAAAATGAATTACTGCTAGCTCAGCAATTGTCTTCTCTTCCTTGATATCCTCCACTCCATATGGCCTCTTCTTTAGTTTCGCAAAGTGGAATGTCATTTCCTCTTCTCCAAAATTCAGTGAAATAGTTTCCTTCTTATTATCTACTCAAGCTTTGGTAATGGAAATAAAAGGCCTACCTAAAATAATAGGACAAAAAGAATCTCGAGGCATATCAACAATATGAAAAACAAGGGGGTACATGAGTGAACCAATAAAGACATAGATATTTCTGATTACTCCTTCCAGTTTTATATTGGTTCTATTAGACAATTTAATAATAGTGTCTACCGGTTCCACATTTGGATTATTTAAATTATAGCGGAGTTCCTCATAAAGTGATGAAGGCATAATATTTATAATGGAAATTGGATCACAAATTCCATATAAGAAAGTTTCTCCACAATATATAGGGGTCATTGGCTTAGAAGTTTCGTTACCTCGAACCTTACCTTTGATGAATTCTGAAGTTTCTAGGTCCAACATAACAACTTCATCGTCCACCATTCGTGCTTCCATAAGATGCTTTAATATAACATTATTTATATTTGTAGCTTCAGAATTCCTTTCTGGTTTCTTCAATCTCTTCTTTATTTGTTCTTCCTCTCTTTGTCTTTTTTCGAAGATCCCTTGTATAGGTACCGAGGAGAACTCTTCCATTAGCGCTCTTGCACACTTCTTTTCTTCGAGGGGTTTACGAGGTTCCCATTTGGTAGGTACCTGCAAATACCCTGCATAATTCTCAATAATTTTCTTTACTGGGTAAGAATCAATACTGAGGGTTTTATCTGTTCTCTCACCTGCAAGGAAATCATTAACGCAAGCATATTCATAAAAACTATTTGTAATGTTTTCCTTATATTTAAAATTTTCCGTTGCTTCTCTCATTTTTATTATTAGATTCCAAGCCTCGTCATAGGTATAAGATAGCAAACTGCCATTAGAAGCAGTGTCTAGATTCATCATATTTTCAATATTTAGCCCTCCATAAAAGGTATGGGTGATTAACCAATCAGGCAAACGATGATGGGGGCAATTGTCTAGGTAGCTTTTGTACCTTAGATATCCTTCATATAAGCCCTCACTAGGATTATTTTTGAAACAGATAATAATACCTCTCATCCCGTAAGCTTTGCTTTCAAGATAATATTTTGATAGGAATTTGGTTGTAAATTCCTCCCAAGTCCTTGGTGCTTCTGCACAAAAAGATCTGTACCAGTCACAAACATTATTAGAGAGAGTTTGTCTAAACAACTAGGTTTTAACCATATCAAGATTACAGTCATCGAAAATAAAGGAACTGAGAACGTCTTTAAAGAATTGTAAGTGTCCATATGGACTTTCTTCATTGGTTCCTGCAAATTTCTTAGAATGTAATAATTCAAATAATAAAGGATGGATCTCGACTCCATCCGGATTTATGCTTTTGTTAACAGTTATAAAAGCGTCCATGGGCGAACCCATTTTCCTTACTTCCTCAAGCTAGTTTATATGTTGGGTGTTGTCCATTGTTGTGGTCCTGCAACTCAAGTAAAAATTATTTCAATGGAAGTAAATAACTAAAAGTAAAGTAACTTGTAGCGCTAATCTCCCTGGCAACAGCGCCAGAAAATAGCTTGATGACTACAAGTGCACAGATCGTTTGTAGCTAGCTTCGAAATAAAGATATCGATCCCACAGGGAGCAGTAGGCGAAAGACTAAAATGCTTTTAACTACAATGAAACAAAGTACTTAAGAAATAACTTTAAGATGCAAGAAAAGTAAAGTTGTTTTTGGGTTTTTGGTTGAACAAGGTGATTTAAAGTAAAGAAAAACTTAATGCAGAAAGTAAGAATCACGTGTGTAATAGAAATTTGGAACTACAATAGGGAAAAGGCGTTCTCGGGGAATAGTGCATACACCGCTAGCAATTTAGACTAGGCAATCAAGATTATTATAACGAATATTCTCATAATGTGTATGTATGTGGGAGGAGCACCATATATGGATGAATATCTAGCAGCCGCTGCACACATCATCCTCATAACCATAGCAGACAGCAATCGACATTAATCGAATTACTGCGCTATTAAGGGATTTCACCCATGGCATGGACATGGATTCCTGAGTTCTCCTTGACTTCCCCAAGTTAGTACGTAAAGAATGACAACAGCTTTATAGTCACGGTAAGTGCTATCATCCCTCCATCTACCAACAAGTAATCACCTTCATCGAGTTCCCGTAAGAGACAAATGTTAAGGAGGTGCACAACTCCCAAACATTTGGACGTACGGTGACTGCCTATACTATCATGTCTTTTGGCGAGATCGATGTTGGGGATATACTTTCCGGGTATCCTCACAGTTCCTCACTGACAAGGGTGGCCCACTTCGGGTTAGAGCTTTGCTTCACGGGCGGCCCAGTTAGAGAGAGAAGACGGAGTCAAATCTGGCTACGGGAAGGCCCAGAAGACTTACCGACTTAGGCCTATAATGTTACTTGTAGTTCAAGATGTACTCTGTAACCAACTCTTAGTCATTGCCGGATTGATCTCTCCTGTAAACCCTAGGCCGGATATCTATATAAGCCGTCCTAGGGAGAGCCTTTAGGGCACCAGATAACACCAAATACTTTAGACCCTCAACTCGCACATGCGATACCATTGTAACCTATATTCCGGCTCTGTCGTATTACTGGATTGACAGCAGGAGTAGGGTCCGTCCAAAGCCAGCGGATTCGAACCTGGGTAAACTTGTGTGCTCACCGTCCCGGAACATCCTATGTCTCACACCCCTCTCTTCCGCACGCCTCGAGGACCCCCTCATGGCGTACTTGTCCTCAATCCGACGACAGTTGGCGCCCACCGTGGGGCAAGTGAGCTTCGGATCTGCGTTCCGAGCGGAATCTGCAAGAATTGGAATCGGCGAGACCATCACCGTCGTTCGCATCCTCTATGCCAGCGACGTCCCTCTCATCGTTCTCGACGAGACTTGGATTCCGGCTAGGGAGGCCGTGACTACCTATACTATCATGTCTTTTGGCGAGATCGATGTTTACATCGGTTTCGCTGAACCTGCCCAACCCACCCCAACGGTGATGATAGAGGCAGAAGAATCTTCTGGGTCCCCTTTGTCCGCGGAGGCAGTAGAGTGCCGGATCTCAGAAAACCCTAATCCCACCCAACCCGCACCAGTTGCGGAGATGGTGGAGAAATCCGAGCCTGAAGAAGACCTCATGGTCCAAGAAGAATCTGGAGTGGATCTCTCTGGAGAAGCCGGATCCCAGATCGACCCACCCGTGGAAATCGAAATCCAAGAGGAGCATATCAACGACACTGATTCCGGCTCTGACGATGTCAGGCAGACAGGCCTTTCCTCAGGTACACACTAAGATGTATGATACTCCAAGGCGCTAGCGCAGATGCAATCCTCGAAACCGTTAAAAGTTTTGATATGGCTGATGGCGAAAGCCGCAGGTACCTCAGGAGGAGCGCATCGCACTTCGTCGGATATGTTGGATCCGGTTCCGGCTCTGCCGATGCTGGAGAAAACACCGACTCGGTGCTGGAGGCAATTGGAACAAACGCCAACGTTCCCGCATCCTCGGATGAATCTATGACATCGGCAGATTTCCGAAAGTTCTGCGCGGAATACGAAGAGGAGTACAACTCCAAAGCTGTAGAAGAAGGAGAAGCCATGGATGAAGGATCCGGGGAACACTCTCCCAAAGCGCAGGATGACATGGACATCGGAGATAATCCCGAGGTCTAGATGTCCAAAAGTACCGATCAGAGCTTGACTCTAGGAAACGGACCCAAAGCCGTCTTTGCTACCGGCGCTGCCAAGAAGGCAAAGAAGAAGAACAAGACCCCGGCAAAAGACTCCCTCACAGAGGAGGTAATCACCGAGGAATACGAAGAAGACTCGGATGGAGCACTTATCCCAGACGAGCCGAAAAAAGAAGCATCGGTGGATGGACACGTGATCACTGAAGGTGCGCGTAAACTCATCGATGCCGCATTAACCACACCTATCCCTACAGCTGCAGAACTTACTGCAGATGAGCTGGACGAAAGGGCCCAGGCCCTAGAAGCGCGTCGTCAACAACTCCTTGATGAAGCCAAAAACATCGAGGTGGAGAAGAAGCGCATGTCAAACAAGGAGTACATGTCCCGTCTGCATCAGAAGACACGGAAGCGTCACATAGATGACAACCAATTCCCATGTGTCTGTGCCGTCCTTTTTAGAGATGAGATGGGGAAGCCACGGAAGGATAGCAACGGAGATTGGGTTTACCTAACACCAGTGCAAAATACCATGGCAGCTCGCGAAATTCTATCGGCTAATCCAGGACCAGAGGAGATACGTTTGGGTATCAAGCTACTCAATAAGATACTGGAGCAGCAAAAGATCGCCCTATCTAGAAGTCAAAAGCTGGTCTCGGATTCCGACCAATATCGCACAGATCCAGCATGAGCCGACGTAAGATCCCACTACGTTCGGGCGCAGTATCGTCACCCCGAACGCAGGGAAGACAATTATTCAAGAACCGGATCGTCAGGGCAGCACCGCAGAGCTACACATAACTAGAGCAATGTCGCTCCAATAGCTGAGAAAGACGCGATCGCTGCACTGAATCTGAGGAATCCTCCCCGAAAGGGAGAAGATAAAGAGAAACATCGGGAGGAGGATCGTCAGAGAATGCCACCTCCCAGACATGAAAACCGTCCGGCTGAGCCTCACCATGGTGGGAACGACGGACGAAGGAATGACGGAAACCACGCTGGAACAAGCCGGCAGGGGGCTCGTCATAGTCAAGAACCTCCCCGGAGCCGGAATAATGACGCTCCGAATGGAGGCCGGCAATCAGCCGGAAACTATCCAGCTGCACCACCCTCTCCACCACACAGTTATCACAACGGCCCCCAAGGAGGTCAAGGAGGACGACATGGCGGAGGAGGTGGTGGCAGAAGCCGAAGTCCGGCTCCAAGTCACCGCAGCCACAACCGACATTCGGGATGATCCCTATCCCCGAACGACGCAAGACACAGGATCAACTCCAATATAGAGGCTCAGCGCTACGAAAACGATGACGTATATGTGGGCCCAAAATGCTTCGGACCACGCATCAGAGCTACAAAGTTCCGGGAAGGATTTGCTATCTCAAGACATATCCAAGCCTACGATGGCATTGCTCGGCCAGACACCTGGTTACAGGATTTCTTCCAAGCCTGCTGCATCGCCAAAGGCGGAAACAGCCTAGTCGCAACCCGATATCTCCCACTTATGTTGCGGAAGACGGCACGATCATGGCTCAATGAACTTCCGGCGAACACCATCCATAACTGGTATGATTTGCAAAGTGCGTTCTTTCGGAATTTCGAAGGCACATATCGGAGGCCCTGTACGGTTGGAGACCTACAGCGTTGCACCCAGAAAGCCAGAGGAACTTGTCGGGATTACCTCGGACGATGGATTGACACCAAGAACTCCTGCGAAGGAGTAAATGATCAAACTGCGATTGAAGCTTTCATCGTAGGTCTCCCGATTGGTTTACTGCGCCATCGCTTGAAGTGTGACAAGGTTACTGATCTGGGAGAGATGATAGAAACAACGAGCAAGTATGCAGATGCTGACGACGATGCAGAGGGATTACTCAATGTCCTAGTTGTGCCTCAGTCGGCAAAACAACCAAAGCAACAAGCTCATAAGCGCAAAAATATCTCGGAAGAAAAACCCAACGCGGAGACAGCAGTAGTCACTACTGTTTCCGAGTCTGGAGGACGAGGAGGACGTGGCGGAGGCCGCGGGCGTGGCCGTGGGACATCAAGGGTCCAAGGTAGAGGAGAGCAACAACCAGGCAAAACCTACACTTGGGCCGACATCGCCAATAACCCATGTGTGCATCACTTGGACGCCAATGGGGGCTCGTCCGACACCAACGCTGAGTGTCGTTTTAACAACGACATCAAGAGAGATGATACCGCGGGCTACAAAGCTAAGCAGAAGAAGGGAAAGAAAAATCTCGAAAAGGACAAAGAGACCAAGGAAGATTTCGACATGGAGGAAGCCGATGCTTCAAATCCCAAGTCGGAAGGGAAGAAAACTTTTCCCACCAAGAAGGACACTTACGTCACCTTCCTCGGATCTCAACCAGCAAAGGTCAAGAAAGCAGTTCTCCACGAGCTCAACGCAATAGTTCCGACTGTCCCTCAGTATCTGGACTGGTCGGAAGTGGCAATAACGTTTGACCGCGCTGATCATCCGCCTAAGCTACATAGGCGAGGAAAATACGCCTTAATCGTCAATCCACTTATTGACGGTTATGGTTTCTCCAAGACCCTCATGGACGGTGGTAGCAGTATCAATATTCTCTATGTCGAAACGCTACGCCGGATGAAGATCTCGGAAACACAGCTGAACCATAGCTCTATGATCTTTCACGGAGTTGTCCCAGGAAGACAAGCTAATTCCCTGGGAGAGATCACTTTGGATGTTACTTTTGGAACTCCAAAGAATTATCGGACGGAGGCACTTTCCTTCGAAGTGGTCCCGTTCAAGAGCGCATACCACGCTATATTCGGAAGTCCGGCTTACTAGGCTTTTATGGCTCGTCTGTGTTACATTTACAATATGATGAAAATTCTAGGTCCCAACGGCGTGATCACCATCAGGGGAGACCCGAAGAAGGCGCGAGAGTGCGAAGATGGAAATGGCGCCTTTGCCGAAGTCGTGCTGCATGCCCAGGAGTACCAGGAGATCAAGAAGAGCATAGATCCGTCCGAGATGCCCGCAACAAAGAAGGAGGTCACAAAGCCAAATCCGGAGTTCAAGGCATCAGAAGAGACGAAGACGACACCGTTGAAGGATGATGACCCCTCCAAGGTGACCCAGATAGGCGTAGGCCTAAGTAGCACATAGGAAAGCGCGCTCGTCAAGTTCCTCCAAGCAAATCAAGATATCTTCGCATGGCAGCCATCTGACATGACCGCAGTACCTAGAGAACTTGCCGAGCACTCTCTAAATGTAAACCCGAACGCTAAACCCGTCAAACAGTCCTTACGACGGTTTGGTGATGAAAAGCGTAAGGCAATAGCTAAGGAACTAGCGCGGCTCGAGTTAGCCGGATTCATAGAAAAGGTCATCCATACTGATTGGTCGGCCAACCCTGTAATGGTCCCTAAAAAGGACACCACTGATTTAAGGATGTGTGTTGATTATACCGCCTTGAACAAGGCTTGTCCAAAAGATCCGTTCGCTCTGCCTAGAATTGATCAAGTTATCGATTCTACGGCAGGCTCGAAGCTCCTCTGTAATATCGACGCATATTCCGGTTATCACCAAATCCGGATGAAGGAATCTGACAAAGTCAAAACTTCATTCATAACCCCCTTCGGAACCTTCTGTTTTGTTACGATGCCCTTTGGGCTGAAGAACGCAGGAGCTACGTACCAGTGCACAATGCAGCATTGCCTCCATGATCAACTCGGACGCAATGTACATGCATACGTGGATGATATCGCGGTCATGTCCAAAAATAAGGAAACATTGATTTCCGACTTGGAGGAAACGTTCGCCAATCTACGAAAATACAACATCATGCTTAACCCGAAGAAATGCTTCTTTGGAATACCAGCCGGAAAATTGTTAGGTTTCATCGTGTCTCAAAGAGGCATAGAGGTAAACCGTGACAAAATCAAGGCTATTCTCAACATTTCCAGGCCAACTCGCCTGAAGGACGTACAAAGATTAACTGGTTGCATTGCTGCGGTCAGTCCATTTGTAAGCCGGCTTGGTGAAAGAGCCACACCATTATACAAACTCCTGAAGAAGACCAAGGATTTTGTCTGGACTGACGAAGCTGAAGCTGCACTACAAGACCCGAAGAAAGTACTCTCATCTGCTCCTATCCTTGCAGCGCTGGAACCCCAGGAACCGATGTTGCTCTACATTGCTGCGACAAATAAGGTTGTCGGTATCGTTATAGTAGTGGAGAGACCAGAAGAAAATCAGGAACACCTGGTGCAGCATCCGACGTACTTTGTCAGCGAGGTCCTGACAGAATCAAAACAGCGGTATCCACACTATCAAAAGTTGGCTTACGGTGTTTTTCTAGCATCTCATAAGTTACGACACTATTTTCAGGAGCACCCAATTACCGTGGTGAGCAAGGCTCCCATGAGAGATATAATCAACAATAGCGATGCCACAAGACGTGTCGCCAAATGGGGCATAGAGCTTGCAGCTTTCGATATTGAGTACAAACCCCGGACAACAATTAAATCCCAGATCCTTGCCGACTTTGTCGCTGATTGGATAGAGACCAAGGAGAACATGGTCCTCCCTGAGTCGGAATATTGGACCCTCTTTTTCGATGGGTCTAAGGCTCGAGGGGGCTCGGGGGCTGGCATGGTGCTCAAATCACCCCAAGGAGATAAACTTTTATACGTGTTGCAGATCCACTTCACAGCGACAAACAACATTGCCGAGTATGAAGCACTGCTGCATGGAATCTGGATTGCTAAGGATATTGGCATCCAACGTTTGATGTGTTACGGAGATTCGGATCTTGTTGCTCAACAAGTCTCGGATATTTGTAATGCAAATAAGCACATGACAACATATAAAGCTATCATGGATGATCTATCTAAATCGTTCGAAGGGTTTGAAGTTCAACACATCCCTCGAGCAGAAAATGAGGAAGCGGATGCATTATCTGGAATAGGCTCTGCGCGGAAAGAGGTCCCGGATGGCACATTTTTAGAGCACCTCAAAGTTCCCTCGATAAAGGGAGTAGATGAGGAATATCTGACCAAATCCGACTCACCTTTGATAGCAGTTCTGGCTGTAATTCCCAGCTGGACTCAACCCTACCTCGATTGCTTGGTAGATGGCAAATTATCCGAAGACGAGGTATTGAGCCGACAGATTATCCGACGAGCAAAAGCCTATACTATTGTTAAAGGTGAGCTCCATAAACGGAGTGTTTCTGGGGTTTTTCAGCGCTATGTATCTCCGGAAGAAAGAGTGGAAATCTTAAGGGAAATCCATGAAGGCGAGTATGGTCACCACGCTGCAGCCAAATCTTTAGTGGCAAAGCTTTTCGACATGGATTTTTCTGGCTTACAGCTCAGGCAGATGCCGAACGATTAGTCAAGACATGCAAGGGCTGCCAAAAATACGCAAAGCAAGCTCATGTTCCGGCTGATCAGCTACAAACAATACCTATAACATGGCCCTTTGCGGTCTAGGGGCTTGATATGGTAGGACCTTTTAAACGAGCCCCAAGTGGATTCACTCACCTCTTAGTGATGGTGGACAAATTCACAAAGTGGATTGAGGCTAAACCTGTCACTAGTTGTGATGGAGCAACAGCCAAAAGATTTGTCGAGGATGTTATAATCCGGTATGGTTATCCGCATAGTATTATCACGGACAATGGGAGTAACTTTTCCATGGGAGAACTGGCTGAATTCTGCGATGAGCAAAATATCCGGCTTGACATTGCGTCAGTCGCACATCCACAGGCTAACGGACAAGTCAAAAGAGCAAATGGTTTAATTCTACAAGGCTTGAAACCAAGACTCGAAGCACCACTGAGACGAGTTGCGGGGGCTTGGGCAGAGGAATTACCCTCTGTAATTTGGAGTTTACGAACAACTCCGAACAGGTCAACAAGATATACACCTTTCTTCTTGGTCTATGGCGCAGAAGCAGTTCTTCCTAATGATTTGATTCATACTTCTCCTTGAGTGGCCGTGTATATTGAAGAGGATGCCAAAATTTCTCGACAAAATGATCTCGACTTAGTCAAAGAAGTTCGCGTCGTTGCTGAAATGAGATCTACAGCCTATCAGCAGAAGTTACGCAAGTATCATAGCCAGAGAGTCCGAACTAGATCTTTCAATAAAGGTGATTTGGTTCTCCGGCTTGTGCAACAAAGAAAGCACAAACTTTCCCTAGTATGGGAAGGGCCCTTTTTAGTTAGTCGAGTATTGCACAATGGATCATACTACTTAACTGACATGAGGCCAGTCAAAGAAAGACCTTCTACTAAGAAGAGAAAGAGAGCTGGAGGCAGTACAAATCCGGATGAGTTAGACAGACCGTGGAATATTTCTCAGCTACGTCCCTTTTATTCTTAGTTTATCCTTCTTTGTAATCATAAATATGCACATGTTCTGTGAGAAATAAAAGTTTTGGTTACCTCAAGGTTTTTCTGAGAAGTTTATACCATCTTATTTCCTAATGATCGTGTCGTAGTCGAAAATCCCAAAATTCTTGAAAGTACTTTATGCTCATGTTCGTTCTGGTTTAGATTTCCGATTCTAAAACTACTAACTTCAGGTATAACTCTAAAAATTCTAGTCTTTACTTTGGTTATTTGTCTGATTGCTGGATGCGGGTATTTTTCCGAGTAGTGAATTGTTGGTACAAAGATCTGGAAATCTAAACCAGAGAATTATCATAGTCGAAAATCCGGGTTCATGCTTTCATTAGGATGCCAAAGAACGAACTAGTGTTGCCTCCAAGGCTCGTGCTGATATTTAGCAAAAAATATTAGCCCGATTCTTAAGTAGCTTTCTCACTTTGGGTATTCTGACTTACAGAAAGTATGTTCCTATAACCAGGAATTATTAACCAATGTTTGTGATAAGCGGAAAGAGATCAAAGCTCTCCGGCTTAAAAATGTTGAGCTCAAGGTAGCCAAGGATGTAGCCGAAGGTAAACATTCCGAGTTTCAAACCTTGTCTTTTGCTTTTTCAATGTCGAATTTTTCTGAACTGTTGTTCCTTTTGACTTACAGCGTTGGTGAAACAATCCATCGCTATGATTGAAGAGGTCGAGAACCTCAAGACCCCAGTGGTGGAGAACAAGGGACTTTGCCAAGAGCTGGATAAGCTCAAGGCGGATCATGAAAGGAGCATAACTCAAGTCCTTGAATCCTCCTCCATGGCCACTGAAGAGCGCGATCTCAAGATTGCCGCTCAAGATAAAGTTATATCGGACCTCAAGAATGAGCTTGGCAGAGAGAAAGATCTCTCCGAAGCGCTCCGGGCTGAACTCCAGGGTCTCCGGGAGGAGAAGACCAAGATTGACGACGTCATTCTCGGTACGTTCCATCTGTCTGATTTATCATTTCTTCGACTTTCATCAATGTCGGATTTTCCTTGACTTGTTTTGTGTTTAGGTCCTCTGAACTTGACGGACTCTTCCTCCTCCGAGCCCCGCACCCACCAGCTTACCCAAGTTGGTGATCTTCTACATGACTTTCGCCAGTCTATTGAAGACATTGGCGAGTCCCTGAGGATTCCGGACATGCCAAGCATGTCGGATTTTCAGGTGCGGGACAAGGCCAAGGAGATGCCGCAACTCGTTCGAGACTGGAACATGTCCTACGCGTGGACTGCTGCGCAGAACGCTCTCACCATGGTCATGAGCCACCATGGAAACATGGAGATATGGCAAGTGACCAGAGGGTACTGCAAGGTAGACAAAGACGGGCATGAGCAAGACCTTCAAGCCATCATGCACTCCTGCGCCAGATAAGGGTGCCACGTGGCTGATCTGACCAGCTACGAGATCCCCTTCTTCACCCGCGTAGATACCCCGCCACCTCCTCCAGAAGAAACCGAAGAAGCTTCCGACGATGAACGGACCACCTCGGATCCAGACATCTCGGAACGATATCAAGGCAGAGTAACCAACGAGCCGGCAGCTCCTTCATCTCCTCCTGCATCATAGACCACAAACTTATGTATTATTCTGTGAAAGAACATGATGCGCTTGTAAATATTAAGTACTATGACTTTTGCTAGTGCTAAGTTTTTTTATCTATTCAACACTTTTGTCTTAGAATTTTTGCGTGCCTGAAATGTTTTCGTAAGCACTTGAAATATTTCCGTCTCTACTTATCGTTTATCTGGCTTCCGCCTCGTCCCTTTGGTGAGCCGGCTAAACCTTCAGCCGGAAACTTTGCCGAGCAACGGAGCTCAATTGCTAAACCAGTTTAAACTCGGAAACAAAGCCGGCTTCTAGTACCAACAATTCACTACTCGGAAAAATACCCGCATCCAGCAATCAGACAAATAACCAAAGTAAAGACTAGAATTTTTAGAGTTATACCTGAAGTTAGTAGTTTTAGAATCGGAAATCTAAACCAGAACGAACATGAGCATAAAGTACTTTCAAGAATTTTGGGATTTTCGACTACGACACGATCATTAGGAAATAAGATGGTATAAACTTCTCAGAAAAACCTTGAGGTAACCAAAACTTTTATTTCTCACAGAACATGTGCATATTTATGATTACAAAGAAGGATAAACTAAGAATAAAAGGGACGTAGCTGAGAAATATTCCACGGTCTGTCTAACTCATCCGGATTTGTACTGCCTCCAGCTCTCTTTCTCTTCTTAGTAGAAGGTCTTTCTTTGACTGGCCTCATGTCAGTTAAGTAGTACGATCCATTGTGCAATACTCGACTAACTAAAAAGGGCCCTTCCCATACTGGGGAAAGTTTGTGCTTTCTTTGTTGCACAAGCCGGAGAACCAAATCACCTTTATTGAAAGATCTAGTTCGGACTCTCTGGCTATGATACTTGCGTAACTTCTGCTGATAGGCTGTAGATCTCATTTCAGCAACGACGCGAACTTCTTTGACTAAGTCGAGATCATTTTGTCGAGAAATTTTGGCATCCTCTTCAATATACACGGCCACTCAAGGAGAAGTATGAATCAAATCATTAGGAAGAACTGCTTCTGCGCCATAGACCAAGAAGAAAGGTGTATATCTTGTTGACCTGTTCGGAGTTGTTCGTAAACTCCAAATTACAGAGGGTAATTCCTCTGCCCAAGCCCCCGCAACTCGTCTCAGTGGTGCTTCGAGTCTTGGTTTCAAGCCTTGTAGAATTAAACCATTTGCTCTTTTGACTTGTCCGTTAGCCTGTGGATGTGCGACTGACGCAATGTCAAGCCGGATATTTTGCTCATCGCAGAATTCAGCCAGTTCTCCCATGGAAAAGTTACTCCCATTGTCCGTGATAATACTATGCGGATAACCATACCGGATTATAACATCCTCGACAAATCTTTTGGCTGTTGCTCCATCACAACTAGTGACAGGTTTAGCCTCAATCCACTTTGTGAATTTGTCCACCATCACTAAGAGGTGAGTGAATCCACTTGGGGCTCATTTAAAAGGTCCTACCGTATCAAGCCCCTAGACCGCAAAGGGCCATGTTATAGGTATTGTTTGTAGCTGATCAGCCGGAACATGAGCTTGCTTTGCGTATTTTTGGCAGCCCTTGCATGTCTTGACTAATCGTTCGGCATCTGCCTGAGCTGTAAGCCAGAAAAATCCATGTCGAAAAGCTTTGCCACTAAAGATTTGGCTGCAGCGTGGTGACCACACTTGCCTTCATGGATTTCCCTTAAGATTTCCACTCTTTCTTCCGGAGATACATAGCGCTGAAAAACCCCAGAAACACTCCGTTTATGGAGCTCACCTTTAACAATAGTATAGGCTTTTGCTCGTCGGATAATCTGTCGGCTCAACACCTCGTATTCGGGTAATTTGCCATCTACCACGTAATCGAGGTAGGGTTGAGTCCAGCTGGGAATTACAGCCAGAACTGCTATCAAAGGTGAGTTGGATTTGGTCGGATATTCCTCATCTACTCCCTTTATGGAGGGAACTTTGAGGTGCTCTAAAAATGCGCCATCCGGGACCTCTTTCCGCGCAGAGCCTATTTGAGATAATGCATCCGCTTCCTCGTTTTCTGCTCGAGGGATGTGTTGAACTTCAAACCCTTCGAACGATTTAGATAGATCATCCACGATAGCTTTATATGCTGCCATGTGCTTATTTTCATTACAAATATCCGAGACTTGTTGAGCAACAAGATCCAAATCTCCGTAACACATCAAACGTCGGATGCCAATATCCTTAGCAATCCAGATTCCATGCAGCAGTGCTTCATACTCGGCAATGTTGTTTGTCGCTGTGAAGTGGATCTGCAACACGTATAAAAGTTTATCTCCTTGGGGTGATTTGAGCACCATGCCAGCCCCCGAGCCCCCTCGAGCCTTAGATCCATCGAAAAAGAGGGTCCAATATTCCGACTCAGGGAGGACCATGTTCTCCTTGGTCTCTGTCCAATCAGCACCAAAGTCGGCAAGGATCCGGGATTTAATTGTTGTCCGGGGTTTGTACTCAATATCAAAAGCTGCAAGCTCTATGCCCCATTTGGCGACACGTCTTGTGGCATCACTATTGTTGATTATATCTCTCATGGGAGCCTTGCTCACCATAGTAACTGGGTTCTCCTGAAAATAGTGTCGTAACTTACGAGATGCTAGAAAAACACCGTAAGCCAACTTTTGATAGTGTGGATACCGCTGTTTTGATTCTGTCAGGACCTCGCTGACAAAGTACGTCGAATGCTGCACCAGGTGTTCTTGATTTTCTTCTGGTCTCTCCACTACTATAACGATACCGACAACCTTATTTGTCGCAGCAATGTAGAGCAACATCGGTTCCTGGGGTTCCAGCGCTGCAAGGATAGGAGCAGATGAGAGTACTTTCTTCGGGTCTTGTAGTGCAGCTTCAGCTTCGTCAGTCCAGACAAAATCCTTGGTCTTCTTCAGGAGTTTATATAATGGTGCGGCTCTTTCACCAAGCCGGCTTACAAATGGACTGACCGCAGCAATGCAACCAGTTAATCTTTGTACGTCCTTCAGGCGAGTTGGCCTGGAAATGTTGAGAATAGCCTTGATTTTGTCACGGTTTACCTCTATGCCTCTTTGAGACACGATGAAACCTAACAATTTTCCGGCTGGTATTCCAAAGAAGCATTTCTTCGGGTTAAGCATGATGTTGTATTTTCGTAGATTGGCGAACGTTTCCTCCAAGTCGGAAATCAATGTTTCCTTCTTTTTGGACATGACCGTTGTTGTTGTATTGGGAACGGCAGTACCTGAGGAGGTTAGATAGAGGTGTGGGGACTAGCAGGGAAGCTATCGACGGCGTCCGCAGGCGGGATTGGATACAAGCGAGCGTAGCGGGACGCAAGAAGTACCCAGGTTCGGGGCCCTCGTGGTGAGGTAAAGCCCCTACTCCTGCCGGATCTGACTATGTGGGATACTCGAACTACAAGTGCTCCTCGAGCTGTATACGCTAGCTACTGCCTTAAATGCTGTAAGACCAACCCTTTCTACTGAGGCCTTGCCTCTCCTTATATAGCCAGAGAGGTAAAGGTCTCACTGGCCAATCCGACTGGCGGGCCCCACAGGCGGGGTCCTAGCCGACTAGTCATCTAAAGTGCCCAGTATGGCTTGTCCTGTCGGAGTACGAGCGGTATGGCTGTCGTAGGCGCAGTGGACGCCGTGCGAGCCTGTCGTCAGCACTGGCCACTGTTCCTGCATCACCCACGCAAAGTCTTCGGTATGGCCAGGTAGTTGCCAGTCTTGTCACCGTACAGGGCGTACCATGCACTGATACACACGTCGCCTTGTCCCATTGATTGAGTCCGGTTACCTCGCCGTATCCGGCTGCCTCTTGATGATCTGGCTACCGGGGGATAGCCGGCATGTCTTGCCCTATTCGGCTGCATCTGGTCAGCCGGACCTGATCCGACTGACCTGCTTCTTATTCGGTTGGGGTACCTGGGGATCATCCCCTTGACAACCGCGATATCATCCACGTATGCATGTACATTGCGTCCGAGTTGATCATGGAGGCAACGCTGCATCGTGCGTTGGTACGTAGCTCCTGCGTTCTTCAGCCCAAAGGGCATCGTAACAAAACAGAAGGTTCCGAAGGGGGTTATGAATGAAGTTTTGACTTTGCTAGATTCCTTCATCCGGATTTGGTGATAACCGGAATATGCGTCGAGAAAACAGAGGAGCTCCGAGCCTGCCGTAGAATCGATAACTTGATCAATTCTAGGCAGAGCGAATGGATCTTTTAGACAAGCCTTGTTCAAGGCAGTATAATCAACACACATCCTTAAATCTGTGGTGTCCTTTTTAGGGACCATTACAGGGTTGGCCGACCAATCAGTATGGATGACCTCTTCTATGAATCCGGCTAACTCGAGCCGTGCTAGTTCCTTAGCTATTGCCTTATGCTTTTCATCACCAAACCGTCGTAAGGACTGTTTGACGGGTTTAGCGTTCGGGTTTACATTTAGAGAGTGCTCGGCAAGTTCCCTAGGTACTCCGGTCATGTCAGATGGCTGCCATGCGAAGATATCTTGATTTGCTTGGAGGAACTTGACGAGCGCGCTTTCCTATGCGCTACTTAGGCCTACGCCTATCTGGGTCACCTTGGAGGGGTCATCATCCTTCAATGGCGTCGTCTTCGTCTCTTCTGATGCCTTGAACTCCGGATTTGGCTTTGTGACCTCCTTCTTTGTTGCGGGCATCTCGGACGGATCTATGCTCTTCTTGATCTCCTGGTACTCCTGGGAGTGCAGCACGGCTTCGGCAAAGGCGGCATTTCCATCTTCGCACTCTCGCACCTTGTTCGGGTCTCCCCTGATGGTGATCATGCCGTTGGGACCTAGAATTTTCATCATATTGTAAATGTAACACGGACGAGCCATAAAAGCCTAGTAAGCCGGACGTCCGAATATAGCGTGGTATGCGCTCTTGAACGGGACCACTTCGAAGGAAAGTGCCTCCGTCCGATAATTCTTTGGAGTTCCAAAAGTAACATCCAAAGTGATCTCTCCCATGGAATTAGCTTGTCTTCCTGGGACAACTCCGTGAAAGATCACAGAGCTATGGTTCAGCTGTGTTTCCGAGATCTTCATCTGGCGTAGCGTTTAGACATAGAGAATATTGATACTGCTACCACCATCCATGAGGGTCTTGGAGAAACCATAACCGTCAATAAGTGGATTGACGATTAAGGCGTATTTTCCTCGCCTATGTAGCTTAGGCGGATGATCAGCGCGGTCAAACGTTATTGCCACTTCCGACCAGTCCAGATACTGAGGGACAACTGGAACTGTTGCGTTGAGCTCGTGGAGAACTGCTTTCTTGACCTTTGCTGGTTGAGATCCGAGGAAGGTGACGTAAGTGTCCTTCTTGGTGGGAAAAGTTTTCTTCCCTTCTGACTTGGGATTTGAAGCATCGGCTTCCTCCATGTCAGAATCTTCCTTGGTCTCTTTGTCCTTTTCGGGATTTTTCTTTCCCTTCTTCCGCTTAGCTTTGTAGCCCGCGGTATCATCTCTCTTGATGTCGTCGTTAAAACGACACTCAGCGTTGGTGTGGGACGAGCCCCCATTGGCGTCCAAGTGATGCACACATGGGTTATTGGCAATGTCGGCCCAAGTGTAGGTTTTGCCTGGTTGTTGCTCTCCTCTACCTTGGACCCTTGATGTCCCACGGCCACGCCCGCGGCCTCCGCCACGTCCTCCTCGTCCTCTAGACCCGGAAACAGTAGTGACTACTGCTGTCTCCGCGTTGGGCTTTTCTTCCAAGGTATTTTTGCGCTTCTGAGCTTGTTGCTTTGGTTGTTTTGCCGACTGAGGAACAACCAGGACATTGAGTAATCCCTCTGTATTGTCGTCAGCATCTGCATACTTGCTCGTTGTTTCTATCATCTCTCCCAGATCAGTAACCTTGTCACACTTCAAGCGATGGCGTAGTAAACCAATTGGGAGACCTACGATGAAAGCTTCAATCGCAGTTTGATCATTTACTCCTTCGCAGGAGTTCTTGGTGTCAATCCATCGTCCGAGGTAATCCCGGCAAGTTTCTCTGGTTTTTTGGGTGCAACGCTGTAGGTCTCCAACCGTACAGGGCCTCCGATATGTGCCTTCGAAATTCCAAAAGAACGCACTTTGTAAATCATACCAGTTATGGATGGTGTTCGCTGGAAGTTCATTGAGCCATGATCGTGCCGTCTTCCGCAACATAAGTAGGAGATATCGGGTTGCGACCAGGCTGTTTCCGCCTTTGGCGATGCAGCAGGCTTGGAAGAAATCATGTAACCAGGTGTCTGGCCGAGCAATGCCGTCGTAGGCTATGATATGTCTTGAGATAGCAAATCCTTCCGGGAACTTTGTAGCTCTGATGCGTGGTCCGAAGCATTTTGGGCCCACGTATACGTCATCGTTTTCGTAGCGCCGAGCCTCTATATTAGAGTTGATCCTGTGTCTTGCGTCGTTTGGGGATAGGGATCGTCCAGAATGTCGGCTATGGCTGCGGTGCCTTGGAGCCGGACTTTGGCTTCTGCCACCACCTCCTCCGCCATGTCGTCCTCCTTGACCTCCTTGGGGACCGTTGTGATAACTGTGTGGTGGAGAGGGTGGTGCAGCTGGATAGTTTCCGGCTGATCCCCGGCCTCCGTCCGGAGGGTCATTATTCCGGCTCCAGGGAGGTTCTTGACTATGACGAGCCCCCTGCCGGCTTGTTCCAGCATGGTTTCCGTCGTTCCTTCATCCGTCGTTCCCACCATGGTGAGGCTCAGCCGGACGTTTTCATGTCTGGGAGGTGGCATTCTCTGACGATCCTCCTCCCGACGTTTCTCTTTATCTTCTCCCTTTCGGGGAGGATTCTTCGGATTCAGTGCAGCGATCGCGTCTTTCTCGGCTATTGGAGCGACATTGCTCCAGTTATGTGTAGCTCTGCGGTGCTGCCCTGACGATCCGGTTCTTGAATAATTGTCTTCCCTGCGTTCGGGGTGACGATACTGCGCCCGAACGTAGTGGGATCTTACGTCGGCCCATGCCGGATCTGTGCGACATTGGTCGGAATCCGAGACTAGCTTTTGACTTCCAGATAGGGCGACCTTTTGCTGCTCCAGTCCCTTATTGAGTAGCTTGATACCCAAACGTATCTCCTCTGGTCCTGGATTAGCCTATAGAATTTCGTGAGCTGCCACGGTATTTTGCACTGGTGTTGGGTAAACCCAATCTCCGTTGCTATCCTTCCGTGGCTTCCCCATCTCATCTGCAAAAAGGACGGCACAGACACGTGGGAATTGGTTGTCATCTATGTGACGCTTCTGTGTCTTCTGATGCAGACGGGACATGTACTCCTTGTTTGACATGCGCTTCTTCTCCACCTCGATGTTTTTGGCTTCATCAAGGAGTTGTTGACGACGCGCTTCTAGGGCCTAGGCCCTTTCGTCCAGCTCATCTGCAGTAAGTTCTGCAGCTGTAGGGATAGGTATGGTTAATGTGGCATCGATGAGTTTACGCGCACCTTCAGTGATCACGTGTCCATCCACCGATGCTTCTTTTTTTGGCTCGTCTGGGATAAGTGCTCCATCCGAGTCTTCTTGGTATTCCTTGGCGATTACCTCCTCTGTGAGGGGGTGTTTTGCCGGGGTCTTGTTCTTCTTGTTCTTCTTCTTTTCCTTCTTGGCAGCGCTGGTAGCAAAGACAGCTTTGGGTCCGTTTCCTGGAGTCAAGCTCTGATCGGTACTTTCGGACATCTGGACCTTGGGATTATCTCTGATGTCCATGTCATCCTGTGCTTTGGGAGAGTGTTCCCCGGATCCTTCATCCATGGCTTCTCCTTCTTCTGCAGCTTTGGAGTTGTACTCCTCTTCGTATTCCGTGGAGAACTTTCAGAAATCTGCCGACGTCATAGATTCATCCGAGGATGCAGGAACATCGGCGTTTGTTCCAATTGCCTCCAGCACCGAGTCGGTGTTTTCTCCAGCATCGGCAGAGCTGGATCCGGATCCAACATATCCGATGAAGTGCGATGCGCTCCTCCTGAGGTACCTGCGGCTTTCGCGATCAGCCACATCAAAACTTTTAACGGTTTCGAGGATTGCATCTGCGCTAGCGCCTTGCAGTATCATACATCTTAGTCTGTACCTGAGGAAAGGCATGTCTGTCCCGGCATCGTCAGAGCCGGAATCAGTGTCGTTGATATGCTCCTCCTTGATTTCGACTTCCATAGGTGGGTCGATCTGGGATCCGGCTTCTCCAGAGAGATCCACTCCAGATTCGTCTTGGACCGCGAGGTCTTCTTCAGGCTCGGATTTCTCCACGATCTCCACAACTGGTGCGGGCTGGGTGGGATTAGGGTTTTCTGAGATCCGGAACTCTGCCGCCTCCGTGGACAAAGGGGACCCAGAAGATTCTTCTGCCTCTATCATCACCACTGGGGTGGGTTGGGCAGGTTCAGCGAAACTGATGTAAACATCGATCTCACCAAAAGACATGATTGTGTAGGCAGTCACGGCCTCCCTAGCCGGAATCCAAGTCTCGTCGAGAACGATGAGCGGGACGTCGCTGGCATAGAGGATGCGACCGACGGCGATGGTCTCGCCGATTCCGATTCTTGCAGATTCCGCTCGGAACGCAGATCCGAAGCTCACTTGCCCCACGGTGGGCGCCAACTATCGTCGGATTGAGGACAAGTACGCCATGAGGGGGTCCTCGAGGCGTGCGGAAGAGAGGGGTGTGAGACGTACGGTGTTCCGGGACGGTGAGCACACAAGTTTACCCAGGTTCGAATCCGCCGGCTTTGGACGGACCCTACTCCTGCTGTCAATCCAGTAATATGGCAGAGCCGGAATATGGGTTACAATGGTATCGCATGTGCGAGTTGAGGGTCTAAAGTATTGGGTGTTATCTGGTGCCCTAAAGGCTCTCCCTAGGTCGGCTTATATAGATATCCGACCTAGGGTTTACAGGAGAGATCAATCCGGCTACGACTAAGAGTTGCTTATAGAGTACATCTTGAACTATAAGTAACATTATAGGCCTAAGTCGGTAAGTCTTCTGGGCCTTCCCGTAGCCGGATCGGACTCCGTCTTCTCTCTCTAACTGGGCCGCCCGTGAAGCAAAGCTCTAACCCGAAGCAAAACTTGTGGATGTGCGACTGACGCAATGTCAAGCCGGATATTTTGCTCATCGCAATATTCAGCCAGTTCTCCCATGGAAAAGTTACTCCCATTGTCCATGATAATATTATGCGGATAACCATACCGGATTATAACATCCTCGACAAATCTTTTGGCTATTGCTCCATCACAACTAGTGACAGGTTTAGCCTCGAACCACTTTGTGAATTTTTCCACCATCACTAAGAGGTGAGTGAATCCACTTGGGGCTCGTTTAAAAGGTATTACCATATCAAGCCCCCAGACCGCAAAGGTCCATGTTGTAGGTATTGTTCGTAGCTGATCAGCCAGAACATGAGCTTGCTTGGCGTATTTTTGGCAGCCTTTGCATGTCTTGACTAATCGTTCGGCATCTGCCTGAGCTGTAAAGCCAGAAAAATCCATGTCGAAAAGCTTTTGCCATTAAAGATTTGGCTGCAGCGTGGTGACCACACTCGCCTTCGTGGATTTCCCTTAAGATTTCCACTCCTTCTTCCGGAGATACACAGCGCTGAAAAACCCCAGAAACACTCCGTTTATGGAGCTCACCTTTAACAATAGTATAGGCTTTTGCTCGTCGGATAATCTGTCGGCTCAACACCTCGTCTTCGGGTAATTTGCATCACCAAGTAATCGAGGTAGGGTTGAGTCCAGCTGGGAATTATAGCCAGAACTGCTATCAAAGGTGAGTCGGATATTCCTCATCTACTCCCTTTATGGAGGGAACTTTGAGGTGCTCTAAAAATGCGCCATTCAGGACCTCTTTCCGCGAAGAGCCTATTCGAGATAATGCATCTGCTTCCTCATTTTCTGCTCGAGGGATGTGTTAAACTTCAAACCCTTTGAACGATTTAGATAGATCATCCAGGACAGCTTTATATGCTACCATGTGCTTATTTGCATTACAAATATCCGAGACTTGTTGAGCAACAAGATCCGAATCTCCGTAACACATCAAACGTCGGATGCCAATATCCTTAGCAATCCGGATTCCATGCAGCAGTGCTTCATACTCGGCAATGTTGTTTGTCGCTGTGAAGTGGATCTGCAACACGTATAAAAGTTTATCTCCTTGGGGTGATTTGAGCACCACACGAGCCCCCGAGCCCCATTTGGCGACACGTCCTGTGGCATCGCTATTGTTGATTATATCTCTCATGGGAGCCTTTCTCACCACAGTAATTGGGTGCTCCTGAAAATAGTGTCGTAACTTACGAGATGCTAGAAAAACACCGTAATCCAACTTTTCCTTGACTTCAATCAAATCCCAGATCCTTGACTCACTTGTCGGATTTTCCTTGACTTGATATGCTCCTCCTAGATTTCGATTTCCACTGGTGGGTCGATCTGGGATCCGGCTTCTCTAGAGAGATCCACTCCAGATTCATCTCGGATAGTGAGGTCTTCTTTAGGCTCGGATTTCTCCACCATCTCCGCGACTGGTGCGGGCTGGGTGGGATTAGGGTTTTCTGAGATCCGGAACTCTGCCTCCTCCGCGGACAAAGGGGACCCAAAAGATTCTTCTGCCTCAATCATCACCGCTGGGGTGGGTTGGGCAGGTTCAGCGAAACTGATGTAAACATCAATCCCGCCAAAAGACATGATAGTATAGGCAGTCACGACCTCCCTAGCCGGAATCCAAGTCTCGTCGAGAACGGGGAGAGGGACATCGCTGACGTAGAGGATGCGACCGACGGCGATGGTCTCGCTGATTCTGATTCTTGCAGATTCCGCTCGGTACGCAGATCCGAAGCTCACTTGCCCCACGGTGGGTGCCAACTGTCGTCAGATTGAGGACAAGTACGCCATGAGGGGGTCCTCGAGGCATGCAGAAGAGAGGGGTGTGAGACGTACGGTGTTCCGGTGAGCACACAAGTTTACCCAGGTTCGAATCCGCCGGTTTTGGACGGACCCTACTCCTGCTGTCAATCTAGTAATACGGCAGAGTCGGAATATGGGTTACGATGGTATCGTCGGTGCGAGTTGAGGGTCTAAAGTATTGGGTGTTATCTGGTGCCCTAAAGGCTCTCCCTAGGATGGCTTATATATAGATATCCGGCCTAGGGTTTACAGGAGAGATCAATCCGGCTACGACTAAGAGTTGGTTACAGAGTACATCTTGAACTACAAGTAACATTATAGGCCTAAGTCGGTAACTATTCTGGGCCTTCCCGTAGCCAGATTGGACTCCGTCTTCTCTCTCTAACTGGGTCACCCGTGAAGCAAAGCTCTAACCCGAAGTGGGCCACCCTGGTCAGTGAGGAACTGTGAGGATACTTGGAAAGTATATCCCCAACATGTATAACATAATAATCTCTATCCCATCTCAGTCATATGCTAGGGTTTCTCCATCTCCCTAAGAACTAGAGATCTACTCAGACATGGAGGCAATCAACATCATAGCAATGGTAATGGAAACAATTATATTTGAATAGTACCTATATAAATCCACAACGAGTATGGGAATTACAACAAGATCTAGACAAGATGTATATGGGATGGATGGAGATGGTGGTGATGCAGCGGTGGATGATGAAGATCGATGCCTTATTCTCCCGGATCTGCATAGGGTGAAGATGGATCCCTTGTGGAGGAGTTCACCCTCCAGATGCCTTCCGGAGGTGAGGTTTCTGCGATTTCTGGGTGTTCTGTATGTCGTCTCCCCGAACTAGTTGCACGGGGTGAAACTATTTGACGATGCAGAGGCAGCGCCAACTATACTGCCGGCCCTATACGGCCAGAAAAATTGCTCCGGTCGTATAGTTGGTCATTGAACTCTCTGCATCCTTTGTTCGCTTATGGTTTTCTTCTAATATTATTAATATTTCCCAAATAAGTGATTTACGTTGTTTTTTGACTCCTTTTCTCCACAGTACAACTGCTCCAAGAATTGTATCCATTGGATCCATCATTTGTCCTGGTCCTGGTGAAAACAGACATAAAATGTGCGTGCGAGCGCCGTAAAATATCAAGATCCTACATCTACAATGCAAAATAATAATGTAAAACATGATGCAAATATGCACTCATCAGGGACCTTGATGGTCTTTACGACAATCTCTCATGTGGATCGGACTCTCAAATAACTCCACCACGTGGAACAAGCCCAACAAACCCTGAACCCAAAGAAAGCAGCAAAAGCATCAACTTCGGGATAAGGATGGCAGAAATCTACCTAGGACATAAACTAATGGACTTCACTAATCCATCCGACAATGTCTCCCTCAATTTGGATGACGACGCTACTAGCAAATATATTAACCAGCACCAAGTATGCGTGATCATCGAGGACACGTCGACTTAGCAAGACTCCAACAATAATCCTTTTTTAACCCTGATGATATCCTATCAAGCGACAATGCAGGAAACCATGGAAACGAAGGAAGCTAAGGAAATGGGGGAAACCCAACAGTCAACCGCGTAATCCAGGAAGAAGGAGAACCGCGCAGAGGCGAGAGGAAAACTCTCTGCTTACCAGCCGATGCATGGCAAAGAGCAAGATCAGCAATTTCGGGGGCAGTTCCAATGACACTCGACGCCTCACATGAAGATTTATTAGCATATCAATACTTGCTTCACTATAAAAAGAGAGACCTACTAAGTATGCAATGTCAACTCGACGAAAGAAAGAGGTTAAATGACAAATCCAGCCTACAACGGGCATAGTTAAGCTCTACCCGAGGATCAGGAAGCGTAACATGAGGAGCGCCGACAAGAAGGGGAATATCTCGATTACAGAACATCCCCGAGGCAGAAAGAAGCAAACTAATCCGAGACCTCGATTTATCGTTTATGTCAATAGACCAAGAAGGAAACATCAAGGAAAAAACGGCTCAAGCAACAATTGTGGTTGCACAAACATACCTGATCACAACTCAACCTGGACCCGATGATCCTCGTGCAGCTCTCCAACGCTCTGCCCTGATGAACCTCGGCATGGTAGGAGCATCTCTCGCACAAGCAGAACAAGGAACCACACGGTAACCCGACCGATCTCCACACCATCGCAGCAGCCCTCGGCAAGTAGGCCACACCCGACGATCACCACATCGGGTACACTTCTCAGGATCAGAGCCACAGAATGATGCAAGAAATGATATTATACAACAAAGGATCGATAGATCCAGTGAAGAGCGTAGCAGTCAAAGATACTATGACGGTGAAAGCAAAGAAGAACAAGAACTATGCGGAGCTAGTTGTTTTACCCGACGGGTTCGCAAGACTCCAGTACCAAAATACTTCAAGTTACCTCACGATCGTCAAAAATACGACGGCCTCCAAGAACCCGAAGCTTGGTTGACAGATTATCTAGCAACAATCAAGCTACAAGGCGGCTCCAAGGCTACCACAATGCAAAGCTTGCAGCTACATTTAACCAGCACAACCCGTTATTGGCTAAGATAACTACCCGAAGATTCTATCAGCAGTTGGAATGACCTTGAGGACAAGTTCATCAGAAATTTCCATTCCACTTTCAAGCGACCCCCGTCTCTGGAACAATTGGAGCTTGTAAACAAAAACTAGGAGAGTCAATACGAGCTTTCGTTCAGTGGTGTAGCATCATCAAAAACTCGCCTGAAACCATATCCGATGAAAGAGAAATTGATGCTTTCAATGATAGACTTTGTCGGTAAGAGTTCATTGTAGAACTAGGGAGAATCAAACCAAGGACAATTTCACAGTTGATGGACATATCCAATCGTTGGGCCAATGGAGAAGATGCATTACACAACAAAAGAGCCCGCTCACACAAAGAAGACAGGGACAAGCGCAATAACGATAGAAGGCGATGAAACAATGATGGGTATAACACACCAACGCCTGAGGAATCCCCTCATCTTCCATGATCTGTTCTACGTGTTGCGAGAACCGCTAGGATATTTTCCCACGGGCTTCACCAGATTGCCCGATGATCATGATTATCGTTCCCGACATGACACCTTCATGACAGTCAAATACACTATGATTCATGTCATGGAGCCTGCGCTAGGAGCACAGTTCCATGAGATTGAGGCCTTTAGCCTAGCCGATAAGCATCAGATGCTCTTCACATCTCAAGTCAGAATCATGGCGTTTGAATACATGGATGATTTCCTCTCAACCAAGATGAGGGAAAACACCAACCTGGAATACCACTTGGATATCATGGAAATGATTCATGAGGGCCTTGTGGACATCATAAACTACTGGGTGACCGACAAATTTGCGATAGATGTGGTGTTGTGTTTTCTACCCCACAACTCTTGAACTACCTCGTGGAAGGGAAAGAGTTTACCTTCCTTGAGTTCATGGCTCATATGAGAACCCGGAATGTTGTGCCTGCTCTAGGCACTATCATTAAAAGGAAAAGTATATATTTGATATACAAAGTTATAAATGTTTAATTTAAAACACTTATAGAAGTTTACGAAGTATTTAATACCTATACTGTTTTGTGAAAATAGGACCCGCTGCTTGAGAAGTGATTGAAGGAGTGGGTGCGACAATGCGTGTTGATGGCAAGCAAGATGCCAACGGCACTCTCCTTATGAAGTTACCATTTGGATTAGAAGTTTTGAATAAATTTGTAATCAATAAGAGTGAACTACATTAGTATGTGTCTTGCATTTGTAAGACAGTTATTCGTATGAATTGGAGACAAATCGGTTGTTTTATTCCTATGACTAATATCTTTTATCTTCACGGTTTTGATTATGAATGGGTTATTCATATTTTGATCTTGATGATAGAAATTTAAATGTTTATAAGATTGTGAAAATGCCGAAAGATATTCAAACTTAATAATGACATCATTTTGAATGACACTATTGTGTTAAGCCATAATGGTACATATGAAAGGATTCATAAGTGATGAAACCAAGGTCTTAAAGATACTTGATCTTTTGACACATACAAACTATGCCCCTGTTACGCAAAATGACTAAAACTCCACATTCTAGTAAAACAGAGTGTGTGTTGAATAATTGCATGCCATACATGATGATATGTTGTATTGTTACAAATGGTAGATATCATTATTTCGTAAAACTTCATTGTGAATCTAAGCAAATAGATGTATTCGCTAAATAAGACAGAAGTCTGAAACTATTTGTTATGAACAAAGATTTCATAGTGAAGAAGAATATTGAATTATCAAGAATACGAGTCTTTATGATTTGATCAAAACAACAAGTATTTGAGTTGCGATTCAGGCATATAAGACTTGTGAAATGTGTTCCACAAATTACAATGATAAGAATGTGTCAATGTGTTGACATGTATAAAGAATTGTAATCATACCGTATTAGATACTATATGGTCTAAAGTAATCTCTTATCGTGTTAGTGTTATCATATTAGAGAAGATAAATTAGAATATCAAACACTTACTTATTGTATAAAGAATCATCAAGGATTCATGGAAACAACACCATAAGTGTATGGCACGATGTGGTTTCCAGAAATTCAAGAGTTATGTGATAATTTAGAATTAGAACGAATAAAACTTTGTAGTATTCTACAACTACAACCAAAGGGGAAAATTAGTATTGCTAGAAGTGGTGATTTATCAAGAAGAGTTTCTCAATAAAAGAGTTGATGGATAAAGGTGAAAACTCAAATAAGGTTGAGAACCTTTCCTCCAAATGTTAGAGCAGCGCAACAAAATTAATTCTGGAACAAAACTCTACAAATAGAGGAGAAACTAATGATAATGATCAAAAGTTTTAGTGGGAGCTTTTACTAAAATAAAGTAGGATTCATGAATAAGTTATGCCTCATTGCAAGATTGAATTCATGATTCACTTGTCATGTTAATGGAACAATGGCATACCTACGAACTACAAAAAAGTGATGGTGAACCCAAATACGAGAAATGACTTAGAGTCATGAAATCATGTACATTAAGTTACATTTAAGATGGTAAAGTAAAATGTTGCTTGATCTTATCAAAGTAAAGATGTTACTTGATCTTCCCAAAAGGGACTACTAGAGTAAATGATCATGGGGCAAGGTCAAAAGTGTTTGTGCCTCCATGCCTAAGTTCATAGATTCTCTGGACGAATATCAAGGAAGAAATGAAACTTAAAGTAAGACATAAAGCTTGATTTGTGTCAAGATATGTCTTGAACAAATTCAAATGGTTGACTAGAATGTGTAGCAATGCTTAAGTCAGACAAATGGAATCTCGTAGCTAGAATTCTCAATTTGATGAATGATCAAAGGATTTTGACATTGTGCCCAGAATATTGAGAAGACCTGCATTTACAATAAACTGAGTGGGAGCTAAGAGATTTCCATACTCTTATATGTGATTGACATATTTGAGTGGGATCTTAACGTAGCATTCATATATGTTATTGACATATGGTGAATGGTATTGTTGGTATTAGTGAAGGGAATATGCCCTGAGAGGCAATCATAAAGTTGTTATTATACATATTCCAAGTATATGATAGATGTTTATTTTGCATGATATAATTGTATTAATTTGGAAACGTTAATACATGTGTGTTTAATAAACAAAAGGAAAGTTCCTAGTTGTGACTCTCTTATAAACTAGCTCGTTGATTAACAAGATGATCAAGGTTTCCTGATCATGGACATTCGATGTCATTAATAACGAGGTCAAATCATTAGTGGAATGATGTGATGAACATTTATCCGAAGTATAGCATTACGATCAAAGTCATTGTGTTTATATTGCTATAACATCTAACAAAGTAATCCTAGTCCTTAGACCATGAGATCATGTTAATCACTAACACTGGAAGAGTATCTTGATAACATCAAACGTCACACCTTGAAAGGGTGATTATAAAGGTGGGTTCAGTGCTACGAAAGTGTTATGTAGAGTCTCATGGATCAAGAGTGGGATTTGTCCATCCCAATGACGGATACATATACTCTAGGCCCTCTTGGTGATATCACATTGGTTAGCTTGCAAGCAAGTGATAAGATCACTAGAATGTTATATCATGGGAACAAGAAAAGAGTACATGTTGGTAACAAGATCAAACTAGGTATGGAGATACTGATGATCGAATATCGGACATGTAATATATCGCAAGACAAAGGGATTTAGTTACTAATGTTAAAGGTTCGCACGATCACAGAAGTCATCGTAGAATGTGTAGGAGTCAGTATGGATCTCCAGGTCCCGCTTCTGATTATTGATCTGAGAGGGGTCTCGATCATGTCTGTATTAGTCATGAACCGTAGGGTGACACACTTAAGAGACACCAACACCATTTGGAGCAAATGTGTTTTAGACGAATGAATTGCAAAACGAGGGAATTATTTCAATAGACACCTAAATTGTTTCGGGTGAAATTGTTGAAACTGGTTCTGCATGTAATATTGAAATGTTGCAGGGGGTTTTATGTGAATGTTTGTTAATTAAAGTAATTAACAAAATTATGAATAGATTTAGTCAAAGAGTTTTATTAAATGAGAGAGCATTAAATTTGGAGAAATTTAATGCATTTGAAATAAAGACTTTAAAGAGGAATGTTAAGGGACACTTTTATGTGGAGGGCGTTACCACCACATGAATGGGGGAGGTGAGGGGTCACCCCCCATGGGGCGCCGGCCATGGGGAGGGGTACCCCCTCCTCCTATAAAAGGCCACCCCTCTCACCCTTCTTCCACACACCTCCTCATGAAGGATCTCTCTCCCCCTCTAGAATTATTTCCCTATGGTCTCGGATTAGCGAGATACATGTTCCCAGTGGCATTTCATCTGGAAGGAGTTGTTGCTTCTGCTGCATCGCTGGAGCAAGGAGGCGGAGGTTGTTCGGTGGCCTGAACGTGTGTGCGAGTGCGGATGCGCTGCTGGTTTGCAGCGTTAGGACTTCCACATGATCTTGAGATCGGCAAGTGTATGACTACATCAGCCACGAGTTCCTAAACTTTGTTTTATTCGAGGGTAAGTTCTCCATGGCTGTATATCCACCCATTTCTTGTATCTAGTAGATAGATCTTGGTGTATAGTTCTCATCGTAGGATTTTTTTTGTTTTCTATCCTGCGAACCCTTTAGTGGTATCAGAGCCTGATCTATGCGTAGGTGCTTTGCATAGGTAGAACACATAAGAGTATGTGGGCAATGATGATCATGTTATTGCTTCTTATATGTACTCTGGATATTGGTGGCATAGTGGGATGAAGCGGCCCGAACCAACCTTACATGTCATCACACATGAGACTGGTTCCATGACTGACATGCAACTAGTTTTGCATAAGTGGCTGGCGGGTGTCTGTCTCTCCTACTATAGTCAATATCTGATTTACAACGAGTTGCTAATAATTTGGTTATCATCGTTGTGGTTCCATGTTCGTAGGTAAGACCGATTCTATCTTCGAAAGCCCTAAGCCACGTAAAACTTGCAATTGATAAATTAGAGGCATCTAGTTTAGATCGTTGTTGCGCTTGTGTCATGATATGGTAATGTTGTGAGTTGATGTATAATTGATACACTTACAACACACTTACGTGTAAGTTCCATAGACCTTGGCCTTACACACAAAGGAATGATAGAGATCATACCACGATGCATATGATAGTGATCAAATGCAAGAACCATGTCATTTCACTTTACACATATGATGTTCGCATCTTATATTGTTAGTTTGGCGTTTTTAGTAGCATTATAAGATGATCCCTCATTTAGATATCAAGATAAAAAATGTGTTCTTCCTTAAGTATGCACCGTTTATGTTTTGCCGCTTCAAGACATCACGTGATGATCGGGTGTACTTGAATCCACGATCATATTTCGGGTGTAAGACAGTTTTACACACACGAGTACTAAGGTTCTTACTTGGCGAGCCTAGAATGTACAGACATGGCCTCGGAACACGGACCGAAAGATTAAGCATGAGTCATATAGTTGATGTGATGCCCATATTGATGCTCACCTTTGAAGCTACACCGACTCATGTGATGATCGGATTTGGTGTAGTGGATTTGGTTCAGTAATCACCAAAAAGGCACGAGGGATGTCATTTTTGTGTGGGAGTTCATTTCTAATTTGGATTAGTCGAACCAAATTTGTCAGAAACTAAATCAAAGTTAATTTGCATAATTTGTTGTAGTCATTGGCATCTGTTTACTACCTTATGCTTAGTTGTAATTGAGATAATGGAACTATAGAATTCTGGATTACTTTATGAACTGGTATCGTATTGTTTTTATTGTCAATCTAAAGTTTAGAAGTCCTATTGCAAACTTTCAGCAAAACCTCACTTACTCCGTGAAGTTTAAGAAGTAGTATTAAATCAAGAGTAAGAATTCCAGTGTTAGTATCTAAAGTATCATGTTTGCCTCCATGATTCTTGATAGTCAAAAGTTGTTTTAATATCGAGGTTATCTAGGAGCTTAAATAATTGTTTCAGAAAACATCATGTGTGAAAGATATTGTGATATCTGAAACAAAGTTTATGGTTGCAATATGATAAAGTATAATTTAGCAAAATACATGTTCTCATATTGTATGAGAATTTGTGAAGGTTGGAGACGCTAGGCGTCCTAATCTACCAAAAAGGTTTTGGGAACTGATATTATACTCATGATCCATCCTTATATGCTATAGTAGCTTTATCATGAAAGTTGTCATGATAAGGATGAATAAAAGATGTAAGTAAAATGTTTACTACACTAAAATATTACTAAAGAATGGATTTTTGAAAGAATGCCAAACATTTGATGATGGTGATCCACTTCAAAGTGCAAGTCCAAAGGTATTAGTATTTGACTATACACGCTTTGTACTATGTGTCATGAGAATGACACCACTATTGATGTTGATAGATTCTTTTAAAAGGAAAAGGAATTGCTTAAAGAGAATCTATAAAATATTTGGCAGAAAAGAAAACGTTGGAGATGTCTAGCTTAGGTATATAGAAGATATACATGTTATGGATGTATTCTTTGCTTGTTAAACAATGTGGTTCTTAGGTATTGGATACCAGTATTGGATACCGAATTGGTTGGTATGAAGTGTCATACATGACAACACAGTTCATGAATTGCAATGGCCTAAGTAACTAGCAAGAGAATAAGTGATGATGTTCATCGAAAACAAATAAAGTTTTATTATGTTTCTCATTGAAATCAAAGCTTGCCTTTCAAGATTTGTTTTAATAATTGTTATTTTGTTCCAGTATTACGAGAACAATGGTTGTTCAAATAATTATCATATTCCATAAAGGATGGATGAACTTTTACAAGGCTAGTTGGAGAAATCACATCCATAAACATTATTGCTAAAATGTCATAAGACAAATGATTGGAATATCACTGATGAAGTGGCATCGCTGTTTGAATTATATTGGAAAGTGAACATGAAGAAACTCCATGTTGATGGATTTTTGGAGTTTTTGATTTTGATCAATTGACGCCTGTGAGACTTTCCTCGAGATAATTGAAACTCCGTTCATAGGCCAAAGTGGAACGGATGACTAGCTTATTGGAAATTGTGCATGCTCATGTGCATAGTCCATTATGTGTAGCCATATGCGATGGATTTTTTGCTTCATATGCTTTCTCCAGAATTTTGAGTGAATATATCTATATATTTACTTAATAAGGAAGAAGTATGAAACATTTGAAAATTGTTCAAAGGCTTTCAAGATGAAGTGAAAAATCATTGTAACAAGAAAATAAAAGAGTTTATGATTTGATCATAAAGGAAGATATTTGAGTTATAGGTTTAGCAAAACACCTAAGATTTCAAGAATTGTTCCTGAATTTGCATTTCCCGATAAACCATAGGAGTATGGTATGTTCGAGAGATCAAATCAAACCTTGTTTGACATGGTAAGATCAAAGGTGCATTTATAAAACTGGCATTATGTTTTAAGGATTAAAGCTTTAGAGACTACCGCTTTTACACTGAAAAGAGCACCATCGTGATCCATTGAAATGACACCATATGAGTTATGGTTTGGGATAAAACCTGAATTGTCTTTTCTTAAATTTTGGTATGCTATGCATAAGTAAAATGTTTACAACCAAAGTCGGATAAGCACGTCTTTGTAGGTTATCCCAAAGAATTTGTTGGGAATTCCTCCATAACACCGAGGACAAAAGAGTTTGTCGCTTGGAACATCAAGTTTCTTGAGAAGGAATTTTTCGTGAAAAGTTAAGTGGGAGGACAATAGAACTTTGATAAGGTTATTGAACCTTAGCTATATGTGATAAGTAGCGTAGCGCCAGAAAGTGTCCCGGTGGCGGCCACAATGCTCATGGCTCCCGTGATTACAAAGGTTCTGATCTCGGAGATTAGAGTTCCTATTGAACCGTGTGGGTCGGTAAGAATCAAATAGTGAGATTTGATAAACAAGCCGTTATTGTTTTGACAATGATGAACCGACTACATGCAAAGAAGCGATGATGGGCCCTGACTCCATAAAATGACTAGAAGTCATAGAATCCGTGATAGAATCCATACACGAGAAATCAAGTTTCTGAACTTGGAAGACCCTCCAGAAAGGCATGAAGCCTATCGGTCGTATTTGGATCTATAAATAGACATGGATGTTTGACATCTATGAACTAGTCGACATGTCGGAAAGAAGTTTACGGCAATGTTCAAGGAGTTTACTATGACAAGATTTGATCTTTCATAGCGATATTAATGTATCAAACACTACATATAATTTGGTGTATGGTAGTGGAACAAACAAAACAATGTTCTTCTAATAGAATGGTTACCTAGGACGTGTACAAGACATGGTCCGAAGGGTTTTGTTAATTCAAAGGGTGCTAAAAGGGCATGCAAACTTCAATAGTTGAAGTAAGCATAGCAGAGTTGGAATCTTCACCATGATGAAAATGTTAAAGGAGTTTAATTTCATCGGAGATGATGAAGATGCTTGCATTTGCAAGAAATTAATAGGGAGTGCTGAGACAAATTTCCAATACATTATGCAGAGTACATATTGTTGATTGGAAATGATGTATCTTTTGTTGACACAAGTTAAGAATTTCATTAAAATAGGATTTTGATGAAAGACCTGGGCAAAACCGAAATATTTGGCATCAGTCTATATGGATAGATTGAGGCACTAATATGGTTGTGCCAGACGTACATATATGAGATATTGAAAGGGTTCAATATGGAAACAACAAGAAAGGTTATTGCTGCATGGAAAGGATTGTATCAAGATTCAAGTGTTTCAACACTTGGTGAGTAAAATCACATGAAGATTTTGATCGATTATACCATGATATGTATATATCCAGATATGTCCTATGCTCTAAATGTTATGAACACATACCAAAATGATTCATAAGATGATCAAATGACGATAGTAAAGAAATTCTTATGAGCTTTGGAAGAATAAGAATATATCATGTATAAGTGACAAATAGTTAAAGGTAGTTCATTGTAAAGTGTTACATTGATACTAGTTTTGTCACAAGATACAAATTATAATTTATCTCAATTTATACTATGGGTGGCACAATGTAATGGAAAGGACATTCCATGATGGATTTGGATGAGTTCCAAAGTTGAGACATTGTGACAGATACTACAACAAAAGGCTAAGTATATGACTGTTATAGTGGCGGCAAAAGAGGGCATTTGTGTTAAGTAGTTTTTTATCAAACTAGGTGTGGTTCAAAGTGGGCTAAAACTACGAAGATATATTGTATGACAATAATATCAACATATTTTAACCTGAATGAACTAAAGGTCTCACCAAAGACCAAATTTATACAATTCCATCTCATTTGAGAATGAGTGATGCATAGAGACGCAAAGACATGCAAATACACACAGACCTAAAACTGTCAGATCCGGAGATTATATTAACCACTAGCAATCGCGTATATGCAACACCAGAAAGCCATAGGTGTTTAATACGCAAAGTTTTTCAAACTAGATTATTGACTCTAGTGCAAGTGGGAGACTGTAGGGAATATGCCCAAGAGGCAATAATAAAGTGGTTATTATGTTATTCCTTGTTTATGATAAATGTTTATTTTGCATGCTATAATTGTATTAATTTGGAAACGTTAATACATGTGTGTTTAATAAACAAAAGGAAAGTTCCTAGTTATGCCTCTCTTATAAACTAGCTCGTTGATTAACAAGATGATCAAGGTTTCCTAATCATGGACATTGGATGTTGTTAATAACAAGGTCACAACATTAGTAGAATGATGTGATGAAAAATCATCCAAAGTATAGCATTACGATCAAAGTCATTATGTTTATATTGCTATAACATCATATGAAGTAATCCTAGTCCTTAGACCATGAGATCATGTCAATCACTAACACTGGAAGAGTATCTTGATAACATCAAATGTCACACCGTGAAAGGGTGATTATAAAGGTGGGTTTAGTGCTACGGAAGTGTTATGTAGAGGCTCATGGATCAAGAGTGGGATTTGTCCACCCCCATGACAGATAGATATACTCTAGGCCCTCTCGGTGATATCACATTGGTTAGCTTGCAAGAAGTGATGAGATCACTAGAATATTATATCACGGGAATGAGAAAAGAGTACATGTCAGTAACAAGATCAAACTAGGTATGGAGATACCAATGATCGAATATCGGACATGTAAGATATCATGATACAAAGGGATTTAATTACAACGTTAAAGGTTCTCACGATCACAGAAGTCATCGTTGAATGTGTAGGAGTCAGTATGGATCTCTAGGTTCCGCTTCTGATTATTGATCTGAGAGGGGTCTCGATCATGTCCGCATTATTCGCAAATCGTAGGGTGACACACTTAAGGTATGCCAACACCATTTGGAGCAAATATGTTTTAGATAAAGATTTAAGAAAGCACTGGAACTATTTCAATAGACACCGGAACTGTTTCGGGTGAAATTGCTGAAATTGGTTCTGCATGTAATACTGAAATGTTGCAGGGGGTTTTATGTGAATGTTTGTTAATTAAAGTAATTAAAAAATTCTGAATAAAATTAATAAAAGAGTTTTATTAAATGAGAGAGCATTAAATTTGGAGAAATTTAATGCATTTAAAGTGGAGAGTTTAAAAGAGAATGTGAAGGGGCATTTTAATGTGGAGGGGGTTACCACCATATGAATGGGGGAGGTGAGGGGTCACCCCCCATGGAGCGCCGGCCATGGGGAGGGGTACCCCCTCCTCCTATAAAAGGCCACCCCTCTCACCCTTCTTCCTCACACCTCCTCATGAAGGATCTCTCCCCCCTCTAGTATTTTCCCCCATGGTCTCGGATTAGCGAGATACATGTTCCCGGTGGCTTTATTTGGAAAGGAGTTGCTGCTTCCACTGCTCTGCTGGAGCGAGGGATCACGGATGCACCGCTACTTTGTGGTGCTGGACTCGGTGGTGCTGGACTCGCTAGAGCTGGATCTGATGGACGTGCTGGAACTGGACCTGCTGGACTTCATCACAATCTTGAGACCGGCAAGTGTACGACTACATCATCCACGAGTTCCATCTCGTTAACAAAGCTTTGTTGTCTTCGAGTGTATGTTCTCTATGGATGTATATCCACCCGTTGCTTGTATCTAATAGATATATCTTGGCATATAATAGTTCCCATCGTAGGAAATTTTCTGTTTTCTATGCGGCAAACCCTTCACACGCTGCGAGGATTCCAGATCCAGGAGATCTACTACCAACCTCTGCTGGATCAGGGTCTAGGAGTCGTCGTCAAACATCGTATGTGTGTAACTCCCCATGAGGCACTATACTAGCGGTGCTCAAGTTGTTCGATCCATCAGAGTCACTCGAGGTGAAGCTAGTGGAGCCATCCACGACCTTGAGGTCAGCGTCAGTATGACTACATCAACCATGTTCTCTCGAATGTTGACAATGCTTTTTGGTCTTCAAGTGTAAGTTCATGAAAATCCCCTCCCATTGCTGCATTACTAATAGATAGATCCTGGCATTAGGGTTGTTGCATAGAAAATTATTCTACAAATGTTGTGACCTTGTTATTAACAATATCCAATGTCATGATCATGAAACCTTGATCATTTGTTAATCAACAAGATAGTGTAATGATAGGCATTACTAGGAACCTTTTATTAGTTTATTAAACACACATGTATTAATGTTTTCGGTTAACACAATTATAGCATGAGAAATAAACATTTATCATAAACATGGAATAAGATAATAACCACTTTATTATTGCCTCTCAGGCATGTTCCTTTCTGTCTCCCACTTGCAATAAAGTCAATAATCTAGTTGAAAACTTGTGCATATAAACACATATGGTTGGTGTTGTATGTATGCATTGCTTGTGGTAAACCTAATCTCTAGATCTGACACTTTCATGTTTGTGTGTATTTGCATGTATTTGCGTCTTTATGCATCGCTCATTCTCAAATGAGATGGCATTGTAAAAATTTGGTACTTTGGTGATACCTTAGTTCTTCGCGGTTTTAAAACATGTTGATACTATTGTCGTAAAATAGATCTTCATAGAATTATCTCACTTAGAACTACACCTAGTTTGATTAACAAACTTCTTGACACAAATACCTTCCTATGCTGCTACTAGAGCAGTCTTATACTTAGCATTTCGTTGTAGTATCCGTCACAATACTTAACCTTTTGGAACTCATCCAAATCTATCATGGAACTTTATTTCATCAAATTGTGTCACCTTAACCCATAGCCAAAATTGAGATAAACTTAATTTGTATCATGTGACCAAACTAGTACCAATGTAACATCTTACAATGAACTATCTGTTTAGTGACAATGTAACACTTTACAATGAACTATTTATCACTTCTACAAATAGAATATATTCTTAGTTCTTCCAAAGATCATAAGATATCCTTACTATCGTCCAATGATCATCTTATGAGTCACCCTGGTATATGCTCATAACATTTAGAGCATAGGACATATCTGGATGTGTATATATCATGATATGATTTATTAAGATATTAATGTAATTTTACTCACCAAGTGTCAAAACACTTGAATCTCGTTTATCAAGATATTCATGTGATTTTACTCACCAAGTGTCAAAACACTTGAAACTCGGTTATCAAGATATTCATGTGATTTTACTCACAAAGTGTCAAAACACTTGAATCTCGTTTATCAAGATACTCATGTGATTTTACTCACCAAGGGTCAAAACACTTGAAGCTTGATTCACTCACCAAGTGTCAACACACTTAAAACTTGATTCAACCTTTTCCACGTGGAAAGAACATTTCTCGTCGTTTCCATATTGAACTCATTCAATATTTCATCTATGTACATATGGCATAACCATATTAGCGTCTCAATCTTTCCAAATAGACTTTGATGCCTAATATTATGGTTTTGCCTAATCTTTCATTTAAATCTCATTTTAATGAAATACTTAACTTGTGTCGATAAAAGATACATCATTTCCAATCAACAATATGTATTATACACAATGTATTAGAAATAAGTATCAGTGCTCCCACTTAATTTTCTGCAAATGCGAGCATTTTCATCGTCTCTAATAAAATTAAACATTTTAACATTTTTTATCATAGTGAAGATTCCAACTCCTCTATTCTTACTTCAACTATTAAAGTTTGCATGCCTTTTTTAACATCCTTTGATTTAACAAAACCCCTCGGATCATGTCACGTACATGTCCTAGGTAACCATTATATTAGAAGAATGTTGTTTTGTCTGTTCAACTAGAAGATACAACAATTGACATATGTAGTGGTTGCTACACTAATCCGTCTAGACTAAATATTGCTACGAAAGATCGAATCTTGTCGTATTCAACTCCTTGAACATAGTTGTAAATTATTTACCGACATGTCGACTATTTCATAGATGTGAAACATCCATGTCCGTTTCTTTATAGATCCAAATACAACTGACGGGGTTTACGCCTTTTAGAGGGTCTTCCAAGTTTAGTAACATGGTTTCTCGTGTATGGAACTATCACAAATTTTATAGCTTCAAGCCATTTGACGGAGTCAGATCCCATCATCGCTTCTTTGCATGTAGTCGGTTCATCTTGAATTCAATTGAACATTTTTAAATGTTTCATACTTCTCCCTTATTAAGTAAATATACATAAATCACTCAAATTTTTGGTTAAAGTATATGAAGTTTGAAATATCCACCGCACACGACTACACATAATGGACTATATACATCAATATGCACAATGTCCAATAACTTAGTCGTTCGTTCCTCTTTGGCCTACGGACGAAATTTAAATCATTTTCAGGAAATTCTCACAAGCATCAATTGATTCAAAAAATCAAAAGGACTCCAAAATTTCATCAACATGGAGTTTCTTCATGTTTTCTTTCCAATATGATTTAAATTGTAGTGTTACTCATAAGTGATCTCCTAATCATTCGTCTTATGACACGTTAGCATCAGTGTTTATGGACGTGATTTATCCAACTAGATTTGTAAGAGCTCATCCATCTTCCGTGGAATACGGTAATTATTTGAACAACCATCGTTCTCATAATACCGGAACAAAATAACAATTATTAAAACAAATCTTGTAGGCAAGCTTTGATGTCAACGAGAAAGACAAATAACACTTTACTTGTTTTCGATGAACATCATCACATATTCTCTTGCTAGTTACTTAGGCCATTGCATTTCATGAATTGTGTTGTCCTGTGTGACATTTCACACCAAACAATTTGGTATCCAATATCCAAGAACCACACTGTTTAACAAGCAAATAATACACGCATAACATGTATATCATTTATATACCTAAGATGGACGTTTCCAATCTTTTCCTTTCTACCAAACATTTCCAAGATTCTCTTTCAGCATTTTTTCTTTTCAAAAGAATCTATCAACATCAATAGTGGTGCCATACATATGACACATAGTTCAAAGAGTGTATAGTCAAATACTAATACCTCTGTACTTGCACTTTCAAGTGGATCACCATCATCAAATGTTTGGTGTTCTTTCAAATTTCATTCATTTTAGTAATCCTTTTAATGTAGTAAACATTTTACCTGCATCTTCTATCCATCCTTATCATGAACTTTCATGATCAAGCTACTGTAGCTCATAAGGACAAATCATGAATATAATGTTAATTGCCATAACATTTTGGGTGATCAGGATACCTATAATCTCTAACCTTTGCAAATTCTCATACAATATGAGAATATGTATTTTATTAAAGTATACTCTATCATATTGCAACCAAGCATTGTTCAGATATCACAATTTCTTCTACAGATGATGGTTTCTGAAACAATTTTTAGATCCTAGATAACATTGATATTAAAACAATTTTTTAATATCAAGAATCATGGAGGCAAGCATGATACTTAGATACTAACGCTGTAATTTGTTACTCTTGATTCAATAATATTTATTGAATTTCACAGAGTAAGTGAGGTTTTGCTGAAAGTTTGTAATAGTACTTTAAACTTTAGATTGACACTCATAAAACAATACGATACCAGTTCATAAAGTAAAATTTCAGAATTATATAGTTCTATTTTCTCAATTATAGCAAAAACAAACAAGGTAGTAAACAAATGCAAGTGACTACAACGAACTATGCAAATTCATTTCGAATTAGTTTATGATAAATTGGGTTCAAATTAATCCAAATTACTAAGTGAACTCCCACTCAAACCAACATCCCTCAAGATGTTTCGGTGATTACATGAACCAAATTCACTGCACCACGTCCGATCATCACATGAGGTGGTGCAACTCCAATGGCGAGCATCATATGGACACCATATCATTCATATGACTCGTTTTTACCTTTCGGTTCATGTTCTGAGGCCATGTTTGTACATGCGAGGCTCGCCAAGTAAGAATCTTAGTACTCATGTGTGTAAAACTGTATTACACCCGTACAAACATAGAGTCTATCACACCCAATCATCACGTGATGCTTCGAAACGACAAACTTTATTAACGGTGCATACTAAGGAAGAACATATTATTATCTTGATATTTAGTGAGAGGGATCATCTTATAATGCTACTGCCAAGTTCTAAGCTAGAAATAAGAAAAATAAGATGCATAAAAGGGATAAACATTACATGCATATATAATATGTGATACGATATGGTCCTTTCTTGCACTTGATCTCCATCTTGTGTGTCATGTGGTCATGGTATGATCTCCATCATTCCACTAGCACGGCACCAAGGTCCATGGCATCTCCATCATGGTTGTCTCCACCATCACAATATATCTCATGGATATATATATAACACGCATACCATAAAAACATAAAGACAACCATATGGCTCCTGCCAGTTGTTTAACTTACAATAAATCTCATTGCATACATTTTTTTGTATCAATGACCATATCACATCACAGGCCCCTATGAAAACAAGTTAGACGCCTCTAATTCATTTTTGCATATTTTACGTGGCTATAGGCTTTCTAGGAAAGAATCGTTCTACCTACAAATTTAAACCACAATGGTGATAATCAAGTTATTAGCAAACTGTGGTGAATTAGATCATGACTATGCTGGGAGAGACAGACACCCTCTGAGCCACTTATGCATTACAAGTTGCATGTGAAGCGTGGGACAAGTATCATGTGCGAGGACATGTAAAGTTAGTCCGGGCCGCTTCATCCCAACATGCTACCATGATCCAAATTCATGAAAGTATGCCATAACATTATCATCAACATCCACATATCTATGTGTTCTAACTGTACAAAGCATCTACGCATAGACATATCTCTGATACCACTGATGGGGTTTGTTGCATAGAAAACAAAAAATTCCTACGGTTGCAATTGCCAAGATCAAATGCAGGCGATACTTGCAACGGTTTCAGAAGGACTCACCCTTGAAGACCGTAAGCGGGATAATGTTCCTTCAAACAAGCATGGCTGGTGTACAATTTACATGACCGTCCTTAAGGACATGATGACTATAATCGCCACAAAGGGTAAAGCCTCCGTAATCGGTCACATGTTCGGTGTGCTGACGACCTCCATCCCTTGCTCCATGTTGGGCAGCAGAAGTAGTGGATCCTCAAGAACTCTAGAAGCACTACGACATGGTAGTGGTGGTGGAGGATAAGGTATTGAGCAGGGCTTTGCCAAAACACCGTACTTGTGATAGTGGACAAGCTAGAAAGGGGGAGAAGATGCCAACCAAAGGGCATATGAGAGGAATGGAGAGGTGTGTGAGGGAGAGGAGCTCCACCCCTCCTTTTATAAGGGGAGGGGAATCCCCCAAGGGGCTGGGCGGACGGGGCTGGTGTGCCCCCACCTCTCCCCTCTTGATTGCTAGTGAACTCTCCACTCACAAAAATCAAGAGCCACTTTATTCCATTTAATTTCCACTCAAAAATCAAGAGTCATTCCATTAAAAACACTTTTAACTCACTTGATTTAATTCCACTCATTTAATAAACACTTCATTTAATGAGCACTTCATTTAATGAACACGTCAACAATTCAATCCCTTGCAATATTTCAATACACCAAAAGTATTCCGGTGGATTTATCAGAAGAATTCCTGCGCTGTCTAGTATTTTCTTCCGCGTTCCCCATCCACTCGAATGCGTCGACTACCCTTAAGTGTATCTCCCTACGGGCTCGTGAATTGTGTGGACATGATAGAGACTCTTTCTGATCAATAATCATTACCGGGACCTAGAGATCCATAATGACTCCCACTAATTCAACGATGAACTAGTGATCACGTGAACCTTTTTCGCAGTAACCAATTTCTTTTGTCTCGCTATATTTTACTTGTACAAGATCCGATCATTTGGTATCATCCATACCTAGTTCGATCTTGTTACCTAAAACTAATCTTTTCTCGTTCATGTGATATAACATTCTTAGTGATCTTATCACTTGCTTGCAAGCTATGTTAATGTGATATCACCGAGAGGGCCCTGAGTATATCTCCCCATAATCAGGATGGACAAATCCCACTCTTGATCCAGGAGCCTCAACTAATACTTTCCAAGTACTCAATGACATATTTATAATCACCCTGTTACGGCGTGACGTTTGATGGAATCAAAGTACTCTTCCAGAGTTAGTGATTGACGTGATCTCATGGTCTAAGGATTAGAGTTACTTCGAATGAGATAGCAATATAAACTTGAAGATATGATCGTATTACTACACTTTGGGAGAATGTTGATCACATCATTCTACCAATGTTGTGACCTTGTTATTAACAACATCCAATGTCATGATCACGAAACCTTGATCATCTGTTAATCAACAAGCTAGTGTAATAAGAGGCATTACTAGGAACATTTTCTTTGTTTATTAAACATACATGTCTGAATGTTTCCAGTTTAACACAATTATAGTATGAGAAATAAAAAATTACATAAACATGGAATAAGATAATAACCACTTTATTATGCGTTATTTATTCGTTTGCCACTAGAGGCTTCTATGTGCTTAGTTTTGCCACTGGTGTTGAATCGTCCTCAGTTTTGCCACTGCCTCGGGTGCATCTTCTCTAGCAAGGCCAAACGGCCAGGTTTGGCCCGGTTCCGTCTCGTGCCATTAGTGGTCGGGTAGGTCCAGATCTTACAGGTGGGACCGTGCAACGGTGCTCCCGCACCTTTTCTCGCCCCTGATCTTACATGTGGGACCACGAGCCCCATCGCCCTATTCTCATTCTCGAACCACCCTGCTCCCTCTACCACCAGTGCTGTCGCGGCTGTCCGACGTGTCCACCTCCCGCTCCTTTGATGCCACCTGCTCCACCGCCACTTGCTCCACCGCCACCTGCTCCGCTGCCGCTGTCTAGAGATGCCACCACTAGGGCCCTCGTTCCGCCAGTACACCCGCCACCTGGTCGATGAAATGGCGAGCAACAGCGATGACCTTGACGAGGTAGGTGTTGGGCCGGAGACCCTCCGTGTCCACGACTGGGTTCCCGAGGGGTAAGTATTGTTACCATTGAGCTTTTTTTTGCATTGCAACAATCGATTACGCATGGTATTGGTGTGCTAATTGTATTTCTGTTTTTCATGGGTTAGGATAGAGTTGCTGTTTGCTTTCTTGGTGAACATTAGAAGGGACCGGTACATCATGGATGCAAATGATAAGAAGAAATTCCAAGGAGGGTTCGATTATCCGTTGCCAATGGATTGTAATTGGAGTTTTGGACAGTTTGGGGAGGTAATTTGCAGACCATATCCTTGGGGTTTGCATGATGAAGTGGAATTCAGATACTGCAATGGAGGAAATGAATGGGTGGAAGTTAGCAATGATGCAGAGCACGCTACCATGTTTGCTAAGCATAAGGAGAAAGGGAAATTTCATGTGAGGATGCAAAATGACGTGATTGTGCCAACACTTGGACCTTCTCCGACAAAATCATGTCATCGTAATGGCAGCTCTAGCCAGAATAGTTCAGTTAGGGGACCTTCAGTTAGTGCACATCGACGTGGTGGCTCGACAAGTGTGGGCATCAGCATTAGGGTGTCCCGAGAAGTGGAGCCTGACTACGTAGATGATGAAGAGAGGCTATATTCTGATGTTGTTCAGAATTTACGATGGGCATGTCGTGCTGAAAACCAAGATGAGGCTGACAATGACGCTTCTATAATTGAGGACGAGGAGGGTGAGCACGAAGACCTTCCACATGTTCAATGGGGCCCTAAGAACCCTTAGATGGAAGAAGGTTCCATTTTTCATCCATGAGTGAGTGTAGAAATGCACTTGTGATGTACTGCATCAAAGCAGAACATACATTAGTAGTTGACCATAGCGACATTGTTTGTTATAGAGTACACTCACCGACTAATGATTGTCCATGGAGGATGCACGCATCTAAAATGCGAAATAGCACGAATATACAGGTTAAAGTGAACCCTTTTAGGCACACAAGCCTAGAATCAACCCTTAGAAAGGAAACAATTAGTAGAGCCAAGTCAAGATGGGTGGCTGATGAAGTAAAGCGGTGGGTGACAGAAAACCATCAAGTGGGTGATGACCCACAAGTATAGGGGGTGTTCGCAGTATTTTCGATAAGTAAGAGTGTCGAACCCAACGAGGAGCAGAAGGTGCTGGCTAGTGGCTTGGAGCAGGAATTCTCTGTAAATACTTAGCAAACAGATTTTTAGGGGTTTTTGATAATGCAAGTAAATAAAGTACGAGTAAATCAAAGACAATAAGGAAAAATGCAGCAAGTGGCCCAGTCCTTTCTTTAGCAAAGGACAAGCCGGTTGTATTACTTAAGATGACCAAACGTTCTCGAGGACACATGGGAATATCGTCAAGTGCTTTCGCTTCATATAGTTGATTAATCTTATTTAGTTTGCTAAGTGTTGTGTGGGTGAACCTGTGCTAATGTACCGACCTTCCTAGGACTAATACATACTTGTGATTATACCCCTTGCAAGCATCCGCAAGTATAAGAAAGTAATTAAGGTAGAAACCTAACCACGGCTTTAAACTCTAAGACCCTGACATCCCTTGTGCAATGGTTTCCTAATGAGGGTTCAGGTTTCTATCACTCCGGCAACCCCTACGATTAGTAGCCAAATACACAATGCATTCCCCTAGGCCCATATAGGTGAAGTGTCATGTAGTCGAGGTTCACATGACACCACTAGAAGAAGTACACCACAGCTTAAATATCAAACCATTGAATCTTTCTCAACACAATTCCACTACTAACAACATGAATTTTCCCATGTCCTCAAGAACAAAACGAACTACTCTCAAGACATCATATGGATCAAGATCAGAGATGAAATAATGATGTGTAACAATCTGAACATAAACAATAATTAAATGGTTCACTCAATAGCATCAACTACAAAGAGTAATCAACACCGGGAAAGTTTCCCCTAAGAACTATGCAAGATTCAACCCAATTGTTACAGCGGTATGGAGGTGATGATGATGGTGCTGGTGGAGATGATGGTGGTGATGATGATGATGATCCCGATGAAGTCCAGCTTGATGGTGGTGTTGATGGTGACGATCTCCCCTCTCCGGGAAGGAATTCCCCTGGCTGAATTCTGTCTGCCAGAGAGATCTTTCTCTCTCAGTGTTTTCCGCCCCGTAGAGGCGGTGGAATCTTTATGTAGTCACTCCCCTAGTCTTAGGGTTTCGGGAGGATAATATACGCTAGAGGAGAGAGGCTGGAGTGGACCAGGGCGGTCACACCACCTAGTGGCACGGCCTGGGGTGGCCCGTGCCAGGGGGTGGTGTGGCCCCCCGTGGCCCATATCCACTTCCCCATCTAGCTTTCTTCATCTTCTGGAAAAATAGGATTTCCATTTATTTTCCTAGATTTTCTGATCTTTGTGAATTTTGCCTCCAAACAACACATTTTCCGTCAGAATCCTGACTGCATCGGTCCATGCTCCAAAAGTCATCAACCATGCAAAAAGAGGTGAAATAACATAAGTATAATCTCTTAATATGAAATATATCAATGAATAATAGTAAATTCTGATATAGAATGGTGATGCAAAATGGACGTATCAACTCCCCAAGCTTAGACTTCGCTTGTCCCCAAGCAATACTGAGCTCAATAAACATGACCTCAGGTTTATGGAGTGAAGAGTCGATAAAAGAATATGGATAATAAGCATCACATTCATCAATACATAAGTCATAATAGAAGACAACTCACTATTATATAACTTAACTTGCAATAAGTAAAGGAAACACAATAAAGATACATAAAGTAAACCATAATTGGTAATGGCAAACTTAGCTCTTGGTTGAAGAATAGTTGACAATTTCTTGGAGTTCACAAATAACTGGTTTTCAATGATAGCTTTCAAAGTAGTAAACACCAAGATAAGAGCAATGTGCAAAACAAGGAACATAAGAAACATGATTGAATAAATCATCATATGAATGAATCAAACATAACAACTCAAAATACTTGCTGAGGTAGAAGGGAAAAGGTTTACTGACTCAACTAAAAAGTAAAAGAAAGGCCCTTCGCAGAGGGAAGCAGGGATTTCAAGTTTCATAAAGAGCTTCCAAAAATTATGGTACTTATTAGCTTTCAGCTCTCATTGCCCTTATCATATGCATCTTTAGGTGATTAAGGTTAAAGTGATCAAATATGAGGATATGCTTGACAAGTTGCAAGTTGAAAATCTCATGTCCCTTGAATACGAGGGCCGTTCCTCATGCTACTCAAGTTTAGTCACCGGTAAGTTCTTGTCATAGTAAGTACATGTGTATCATACAGAACCGCCAACGGGGTACCCCTTGCCCGATGATACGGAAGAATCCCCATATCAAAATGACAAGGCAAGCAGACAACAAGCATCTCAGCAATCTTCTTATTTACCATGGGAATATGGTGCTTTTTTGTCTATTTCCTCTTTTCTCATCTTTTTTTTATTTTTCTCAATCTCTATCTCTTCTCTTTTTTATAAGAAGAATGCTTCATAGATGCTCATTATGGTCACGCTGCAGGTTTCCACCATGATAGCATGGATTAGACCGACGACCCAGGCGTTTCTCTAACACACATACATAACTCCATGGACTTACAAGCTCCCCTCTCATTTCACACCGACGACATCCATAGACAAAAGAACATGATATCAACTAGGTACAAAGTACCGGTGCAATGTTGAAAGCGTTCCCCATGACAGCATGGTTCTGCTAATTCACAACTTACAAAGCGCAAGCATATACGCAACATAGATGGGCACAATGGTTCAAGTTTATTAAGTGCAAGAAAGTAAAGTGTGCCATCAAGTTCATGAGAGCTTTAGTCACTAATTTTCACATAGCAAGTTTAATTTGGAAGGTAGATAAAAACAAGAATTTACTTGGAATAGCAATAATGCTAATAGGTAGGTATGGTGGACACAAATGGCATAGGTTTTGGTTTAAGGATTGGATGCACGAGAAGCATTCCCTCTCAGTACGGGTTTTTGGCTAGCAAGGCTGGGTAGCAAGCATAAGAGTTGAAGGAAACAAACAAACATACAAGTGATAAAAACAAACATGCAATCTTCCTTGGAAGCACAAAAGATCTTAACTAGAGAATACTAAACTTATGAGAAAATCAAGAAAGAAAGATGATGAAATTATATTTCTTTAGAGTACTTTTATCTTTTTATTCAATTCTCAAAATAGTGTTGCTACTGACCGAGCCAGGTTTGCCAAAACCAACTAAATTAACTCAATGATCCCAAAGTGGTACCAATACTAACGACGAGACCAATCATATAACCATGAATTGAAAACTAATATAAGATATGCAAAAGAGTAAATGATAGAACTTCTCATTAATATTCCATAACGGCAACTCACATCAAGGGATACATAGATATCTAACGAGAGGGGGACACTTCCATAATGCAAACCATCCTACATGATAACTTATCTATTCATGATATGACTCTACTAAAAAAGGTAAAAATATAGAAGATAGTGATGTGATACCGTGGCACTCCCGCAAGCTTGGAACAAACCAAGGGGATGCCAAAACCTGATGACGAATTACTCCTTCGGTGGTGGTGGTATTCTCTCAATGAGCTCTTTGATTAGTTTCCCGAAGTCCTCAATCTCAAAGGTGAGAGTACGAATCAACTCCGAGTTGTGCTCAATGCGGTGCATGATCATGTTAGGTTGTGAATCCCAGCTCTTGCGGTTCTTTCCCCACTCTCCCTCCTTGAAGTCTTCTTTTCCTGCATAGCTAGAACGAGGCAAATCCCAATTGGAGGGTAATTTCTCCTTGGGCATATTCTGGTATCGATGCTCATGGATAGGGGTATGGAAATGATTCTTGGTGCGTGGAGGAAGTGATTGTGGAGCCAAACTGTGACGCGGAGGTTTCCCTCTAGTTGACATCCGTGCAGTCCTCCTGACCCTGGCAGATCTTGCCAACACTCCAATGCTTTCAATGGTAGTGCCGGTGTGCGGATATTGGCTTTGCTTTGCCTCCTCTTCATCTTCACTCTTGATCTCCTTCTCCTGCCCGGGGTCTTGGAGATCTTCCTCCATAGGCTCCTTTCCCTTATCCTTGGCGGACACCACTGTGCTTCTAACTTTCAAGAATAGTTCCTGGCAGAACAAGATCGAAACAAAAACACAACGAGAACACGATATACGAACCTCGGGGGATCCGGGGGATTATATATTACAAATTTTACAACAAAAGGAAGGTATTGGGAGAAAACAGGTCGGAGACGGAGTTCAGAGCAGCCACACCACCTGGTGGCGGGGCTAGGGGTGGGCCCGCGCCATAGGGTGGTGTGAGCCACCCAAGCTCCGCTTCCGTCCCTCTTTCGCTTCGTTTCTTTCCTTGTTGGATAAAAACTACAAAAATATAATTTGACAGAATTTTTGTGGTGGTTTTCTTACCAAAATTGTTACCTATTCAGAAACAGACTCTGCAGGTCTCTGAATTTGGTCTTTGATAAATTTTTCCGGAGTTATAACTTGAAAAGCATCAACATCTTCATTGTAAGAATCTCCATCCATGTAGTGCTTGAGTCGCTGCCCATTCACCACTTGTGTAGTGTTATCTTTTAAAGAAGAAATTTGTATTGCTCCCGAACTGTACACTTCTTCAATAACAAAAGGTCCTTCCCATTTTGACAGTAGTTTCCCTGCAAAAAATCTGAGACGAGACCTATACAATAGAACTTTCTCACCAACATGGAATTATCTCTTAAGTATTTGCTTGCCATGCAATCTTTTAACTTTCTCCTTAAAGAGTCTAGCATTCTCATATGCTTCATTCCTCCATTCATCCAACGAACTTAAGTCAAATAATCTTTTTTCACCAGCAAGTTTACAATCTCTATTAAGTTCTTTAACTGCCCAATAAGCTTTGTGTTCTAATTCTAAGGGCAGGTGACAAGCTTTCCCACAGACCATTTTATAAGGAGACATCCCCATAGGGTTTTTATAGGCAGTCCTATAAGCCCATAAAGCATCGTTCAAATTTTTAGCCCAATTTTTCTAGATCCATTAACAGTCTTTTGCAAGATGGATTTAATTTCTCTATTCGATAATTCTACTTGTCCACTAGTTAGGGATGATAAGCTGAAGCGATTCTATGATTAACATCATATTTAGCAAGGGTCTTTCTAAAACCACCATGAATGAAATGAGAACCTCCATTAGTCGTAAGATACCTAGGCACTCCAAACCTAGGAAAGATAACATCCTTAAGCATTTTTAGAGAGGTCTCCCCATCAGCACTCTTCGTATGTATGGCTTCTACCCACTTAGTGACATAATCAACGACAACAAGAATATGAGTATAACCTTCTAAGGGAGGAAAAGGCCCCATAAAGTCAAATCCCCAACAATCAAAGGGTCCAGTAACTAGAGAGTAGTTCATAGGCATTTCATTGCGTCTAGAAATATTACCAACACGCTGACACTCATCACAAGATAAAACAAATTTTCTTGCATCTTTAAAAAGGGTAGGCTAGTAGAAACCTGATTGTAGCACCTTTTGTGAAGTTCTATCTCCTGCATGTCCTCCATAGGCACTACCATGACATTTCCGCAATATCTCCTTTTGCTCATATTCTAGAACACATCTTCGCATAATACCATCCGCTCCTTTATATAAATGTGGGTCATCCCAAAAATAATGCCTCAAATCGTAAAAGAACTTCCTTCTTTGCTGAGCTGTGAAGTTGGAAGCAAATACTTGGAGACAATAAAATTAGCATAATCAGCATACCAAGGGCTCCCTCGTGAGCTCACCCCAACTGCAGCCAACTGTTCATTTGGGAAACTATCATTAACAGGCATAGGATCAAAAGAGATGTTTTCCAATCGAGATAAATTATCAGCTACAGGATTTTCAGCACCTTTCCTATCTACAATATGTAGGTCAAACTCCTGTAAGAGTAGCACCCATCTAATAAGCCTAGGCTTGGCATATTTCTTCGTCATAAGGAACTTAATAGCATCATGATCAGTATGAATGGTAACTTTTGAGTCTACAATATAAGGTCTAAACTTATCACAAGCAAATACGACGGCTAGGAATTCTTTTTCAGTAGTAGCATAATTCCTTTGAGCAGCGTCAAGAGTCTTACTAGCATAATGGATAACATTTAACTTTTTATCAATTCGTTGCCCAAGGACAACACCTATAGCAAAATCACTAGCATCACACATTATTTCAAAGGGTAAACTCCAATCAGGTGGTTGAACGATAGGAGTTGTAGTTAAAGCCTTCTTTAGAGTTTCACAAGCTTCCTTACAATCATCATCAAAGACAAAGGGTACATTTTTTTGAAGAAGATTAGTGAGGGGTTTTGATATCTTAGAGAAAATTTTAATAAACCTTCTATAGAAACCAGCGTGACCAAGGATACTACGAATACCTTTGATGTCTCTTGGACAGGGCATTTTCTCAATTGCCTCAACTTTAGCTCTATCAACTTCTATGCCTCTTTCAAAAACCTTATGTCCAACTACAATACCTTCATTCACCATGAAGTGGCATTTCTCCCAATTAAGAACAAGATTAGTTTCTTCACATCTCTGCAAAACTTTATCGAGGTTGTGTAGACAATTATCAAAAGAAGTTCCATAGACGGAGAAGTCACCCATGAACACTTCCACAATTTCCTCACAAAAACCACGAAAGATAGCAGACATGCATCTTTGAAAAGTAGCGGGAGCATTACATAAACCAAAAGGCATACGTCTATAAGCATAGGTTCCATAAGGGCATGTAAAAGTAGTTTTTTCTTGATCTTGTTGTTTAACAGCAATTTGAGAGAAACCAGAATATCCATCAAGAAAACAAAAATGGGTCTTTTTAGACAACCTTTCTAACATTTGATCAATAAAAGGAAGTGGGTAATGATCTTTCTTAGTAACTTTGTTGACTTTCCTGAATCAATGCACATTCTATAGTCTTCTACTATTCTTTGGGGAATAAGCTCATCATTATCATTAGGGACGACGGTAATTCCCCCTTTTTAGGGACACAATGAACAGGACTAACCCATTCACTATCAGCAATAGGGTAAATAATACCAGCATCAAGGAGTTTCAATACCTCATTTCTTACCACTTCCTTCATCTTAGGATTTAAACACCGTTGGTGCTCTACTAGGGGCTTTGCATCTAGTTCTATATTGATAGCATGCTGACATATTGTAGGAGAAATCCCTTTTAAATCATCTAGAGTATAGCCCATAGCCCCTCGGTGTTTCTTCAGTACCTCCAATAACCTTTCTTCTTCCTTCCCTGAAAGTTTAGAGCTAATAATATCAGGATATATCTTTTTATCATCAATATAAGCATATTTAAGATCATCAGGGAGAGGTTTTAGATCGAAGACCGGATCCTTTTTAGGTGGCAACGTGGTACCCAAGTCTTCTACAGGCAAGTTATGCTTAAGCATCTTAGGCTGATCACGAAGAATCTTGTCAATCTCATTCCTTTCTTCCATGAAGATTTCACTTTCATGATCTTCCATAAATTGCTGCAAAGCATTGTTAGGAGCAAGAGAAATAGAAGCAAGTTGTTCAACTCTAAAATCCTCATTATGGGTTTCCTCTTCACAAGGTTCTTTAGCGAGTTTCGAGAAATTAAACTCATAAGATTCCCCATCAAACTTATTCAAGATTTTCTCCCTTTTGCAATCTATAATAGCTCCACAAGTACTCAAGAAAGGTCTACCAAAGATAATAGGATAAGTTTTACTAGCAGCTGAACCAAGTACTAGAAAATCAGCAGGGTACTTAATCTTACCACAAAGAACTTCCACGTCTCGTACAATACCAATTGGAGAGATTGTCTCTCTATTAGCAAGGTGAATAACCACATCAATCTCTTCCAATTTGCAGGGACTGATTTCATGCATAATTTCTCTCTAAAGCTCATAAGGAATAGCACTTGAACTTCCACCAATATCACATAAACCATAATAGCAATGATCACCAATTCTAACAGAAAGCACATGGACACTAGCCTTTTTAATTCTATTAGGATTTGAGACAATATTAGAAGCATCCTCACAAAAGACTATGTGTCCATCTTCTATACTTTTAGTGACAAGGTCTTTCACAATTGCTACAACAGGTTCAATGTTTATTTGTTCATCAGGTTTTACAGTTCTCTTTGCACTTTTATTGATTATACTAGTTATCATAGGATGATCCTATACCTTATCCGGGAAGGGTATTTTCTCGATATAAGGTTTAGGTAGGATGTGATCAGTAGTGCAAAATTCAGTACTCCCAACAGGAACACAGTCAACAATGTCTTTATAAGGCGCATGGTACTTGTTCCACCCCTTTTTCAGAATTTCAATATAAGAAGCAAAAGTCTTAAAACAATTTGTAATAACTTGAGAATCAAGACCATAAGCATTACTAATATTTTTAAAGTCATCAGTTCCCATAAAAGATTCAATGCATTCATAATCATAATTTATACCTGACTTTCTTCCTTTGTCATTCTCCCATGCTTCAGCATTGTCTTGAATACGGTCTAGAAGATCCCATTTAGCTTCTTCTTCCATGCGAGTGAATGATCCAGTACAAGAAGCATCCAATAAATCCTTATCATGTAGAGAAAGCCTTGCATAAAAGTTATTGATAATAATATTGTTGGGGGAGCTCATGAATGGGACATTTGAGCATTAGTAACTTCAATCTCCCCCAAGCTTGAGTTGTACTCTCTCCATCAAGAGGCCAAAAGTTGTATATTTGATCCTGATCTTTATGAATCTCACTAGGAGGATAAAACTTTGAATAAAAGAGAGGTACTATTTCCTCCCATTCAAGAGCTTGACCATTGTTCAGCAGCTTATACTAGTCCTCAGCTCTTCCTTTTAGTGATAATGAGAATAACTTCTTCTTGACTTGATCTGTTGTAATACCTGCACACTTGAACAACCCGCATAATTCGTGTATAAAGAGCAAATGATCACCGGGATGGATAGTTCCATCTCCAACATAATAGTTATCCATAACACGATCAATAATTCTTGTAGGTATTTTAAAAGTATCATTCTCAGCAGGTGGTGGTTCGTCTACTACCTTAGCAGTGGTAGTAGCATTACAAAATAAGAAACTCAGCGAATTATCCATAATGAAAATAAAGCAACTAACAGAAGTAAACAATACTCATAGTAGAAGTTTCCTTTAGCAGTTCCACTCTCCAATAGCGCTTCACTCCCAGGCAACGGCGCCAGAAAATAGTCTTGATGACCCACAGGGGGTGTATTGCAGTATTTTCGATAAGTAAGAGTGTCGAACCCAACAAGGAGCAGAAGGTGATGGCTAGTGGCTTGGAGCAGGAATTCTCTGTAAATACTTAGCAAACGGATTTTAGGGTTTTTTGATAATGCAAGTAAATAAAGTACGAGTAAATAAAAGAAAATAAGAATAAATGCAGCAAGTGGCCCAATCCTTTCTTTAGCAAAGGACAAGCCGGTTGTATTACTTAAGATGACCAAACATTCTCGAGGACACACTGGAATATCGTCAAGTGCTTTCGCTTCATATAGTTGATTAATCTTCTTTAGTTTGCCAAGTGTTGTGTGGGTGAACCTGTGCTAATGTACCGACCTTCCTAGGACTAATACATACTTGTGATTATACCCCCTGTAAGCATCCGCAAGTACAAGAAAGTAATTAAGGTAGAAACCTAACCACAACTTTAAACTCTAAGACCCTGACATCCCTTGTGCAATGGTTTCCTGACGGGGGTTCAGGTTTCTGTCACTCCAGCAACCCCTACGATTAGTAGCCAAATACGCAATGCATTCCCCTAGGCCCATATAGGTGAAGTGTCATGTAGTCGACATTCACATGGCACCACTAGAAGAAGTACACCACAACTTAAATATCAAACCATTGAATCTTTCTCAACACAATTCCACTACTAACAACATGACGTTTCCCATGTCCTCAAGAACAAAACGAACTACTCACAAGACATCATATGGATCATGATCAGATATGAAATAATGATGTGTAACAATCTGAACATAAACAATAATTCAATGGTTCACTCAATAGCATCAACTACAAAGAGTAATCAACATCGAAAAGTTTCCCCTAAGAACTATGCAAGATTCAACCCAACTGTTACAACGGTATGAAGGTGATGATGATGGTGCTGGTGGAGATGATGGTGGTGATGATGGTGGCGATGATGATGATGATGATCCCGATGAAGTCCAGCTTGATGGTGGTGTTGATGGCGACGATCTCCCCTCTCCGGGAAGGAATTCCCCTGGCAGAATTCTGTCTGCCGGAGAGATCTTTCTCTCTCGGTGTTTTCCGCCCCGCAGAAGCGGCGGAATCTTTCTTTGGTTGCTCCCCGAGTCTTAGGGTTTCGGGAGGGTAATATACGCCAGAGGGGAGAGGCTGCAGTGGACCAGGGCGGTCACACCACCTGGTGGCACAGCCTGGGGTGGCCCGCGCCAGGGGGTGGTGTGGGCCCCATGTGGCCCATCTGCACTTCCCCTTTTGGCTTTCTTCGTCTTTTGGAAAAAAGGATTTTCCATGTATTTTCCCGGATTTTCTGATCTTCGCGAATTTTGCCTCCAAACAACACCTTTTCCATCAGAATCCTGACTGCAGCGGTCCATGCTCCAAAAGTCATCAACCACGCAAAAACATGTGAAATAACATAAGTATCATCTCTTAATATGAAATATATCAATGAATAACAGTAAATTATGATATAGAATGGTGATGCAAAATGGACGTATCAGTGGGTACAAAGGAGTTGCAGAAGAACCTCAAAGAAAAGTTCAAGATAGAGATACCATACATGAGGGTGTTCAATGGTAAACAACATGTTATGGAATCTATTTATGGTAATTGGCAGGAAATTTTTAAAATGTTGTATTCATTTAAAGGTGAAGTGGAGAGGACCAGCCCAGGAAGTATTGTAGATATTGACAACCACTCCGTGGAGTACACATTGAGGGGAGTGACAATTACCAAGGAATGCTTCAGGAGGGTTGTCTGCTTTGAGGCTTGTCGCCAGTTTTTTTTGGAAGGCTATAGGCCCTATTTAGCTATTGATGCAACTTTCCTCACAGGGAGGTTTAAAGGATAGCTAGTAGCAGCTTGTGTAGTTGATGGACACAATTTTGTATTTCTAGTTGCGTACAGTGTGCTGGAGACAGAGTTTGAGGAGATTTGGACTTGGTTTTTGTAGAATCTGATCCAGGCTATTGCACATCCTAATGGGTTGGTAATTCATACAGATGCCTGCAGTGGTTTAGAAGTGATCGTGGACAATGTGTTCCCTAGAGTAGAGCATAGGGAATGCATGCGTCACCTTGCTGCAAATTTTGGGAAGAAATTCAAAGGAAAGGTGTATGCCGACAATTTGTGGCCAGCATCTTTGACTTGTACTGTGAAGAAGCACATCTACCACATGAGGCATCTATACAAGAATGACAAAGTGAAGGAATACTTGGAAACACATGATACGTTGCAAACATATCTATAATTTTTGATGTTCCATGCTTGTTTTATATCTACTTTCTTATGTTTTGTACACACTTTGGAGTATTTTTATACACTTTCTAGGACTAACCTATTAACAACATGTCATCTATCTTAAGGAGAATCACCTCTAGTGAACTATGGACCCCGGTCCATTCTTTTACCATCAATCTACAAAGATATTTATTGTTTTCTATTTACTTTCTGCAAGCAATTACTATGTTCCACACAATACATTTAATCCTTTGTTTTCAGCAAAACCGGTGATATTGACAACCTCACTGTAAGTTAGGGGCAAAGTTCTATGGTTGTGTTGTGCATGATTCCAAGTTGGAAACAACACCTTGGAGGTGTTTCCTTGCTCCTACCGGTTTGATAACCTTGGTTTCATAACTGAGGGAAAACTTGTTTCTGTGCACATCATACGTTCCTCTTGGGGTTCCCCAACGAGCTCTACATATTGAGCAAGTAACACACCACTCCAAGTTATGGGCCAAAAGCTAATTTAGTGAACTGAGCAAAATTGACTATGTGCATAATAATCTTGCAGTGTTTCAACGCAACGATCTAGAAACTAAAGGGTCTTTATTTGGTGGATTTGCTTAACAAGATAAGGATAGAATACATTAAGAAGTTTCATGTTCGTGCAGGAATAGCCGCAGCAAAATTCATGGGCCACATTATCATCCCTTTTGTAATGAATGAATTGAAGCAGAAAACAAGAGGCATGGAAATGGACATGACTCTTTGCTTGGCCACCACAGCAGAGGTGTCATTTTTGGATAAAGAGAAGAGGGAATGGATATATCCAGTGGATTTGGAAGCTATAACTTGCAGTTGTAGGTAATGGCAGATAACTGGGTTGCCATGCATTCATGCCTTGTTTTTCATCACAACTCTCTCTGGTCAAGCAGGGAACATACAGTAGTATGTGAATGAATACTACTATGTTGGAAGGTTCAAAGCTACATATGCACATGCCTTACCTGATCTAGAGGGAAAATAACAATGGGACATAGTGGACCCTGGTTTCAAGCTTTGTGCTCCAGTTTTGAAGAGAGCAGCAGGTAGATCGAGGAAGAGTCGAATAAGACCTCACAACAAAGGAGCTAGACTTGGAGCAAGGAAGCGTAAGTGCACAAGGTGTGGTGGGTCTGGTCATTTCACAAAGTATTGTGATAACACAGTATATCCAACATTTGGAGAGTGTTTTGACCATGAAAATGATGGTCAATAGCCGGTTACAGACGATGATCAAAATGAGGCTCCAGATGGTGATCAAAATGATGATCAAATTGAGGCTCCAGATGATGATCAAACTGATGATCAGAATGAGGCTCCAGATGATGATCAAACTGATGATCAAATTGAGGATCCAAATGATGATCAAAATGCTGAGCAAAATAATGCTCCAACTGAGGCTCCAAATGATGGTGACCAACCTTTTATGGTTGTGAGTTCTGCTTGGTATGTAAATCTTGCCAATACTATTTTACATTTATCACTTGACATGATCTCACAACCCTTTATGTTTGGGTTGTACAACTCTGTGGTAGGTTCGAACAAAGTGGTGGCAGTGAGCTCTGAGGTACTTGAGGTACCGACAACAAAGAGGAGAAGAGTAGAAGAGAAGAGCACAAGGAGCACAAGGAGGAAAGTGGTGGCAATAAGCACAATGATCACAAGGAGCAGAGTGGTGGCAAGAAACACAAGGAGCAAAGTGGTGGCAAGAACCAAGTATAATGTTTGAAACATTATGAATGTTGTTGTATTTGTGTTGAATAATGTTGAACCTATGTTATTTGGATGTTGGAATGCTTATTTGGACCAATGTTGTTGTATTTCGGTTTCCAAGTATGTAGACTTTGTTTATATGAAATAAGAAGACTATTTGGTCATACCTAACTTTGTTTATATGACCAAGGTTTTTCATTTTTGATTATTTTTGAATTTTTAAGCTCATTTGAGTATTTTGTCAAACCTAACTTTGACCAACATTTAAACTAGTTTTTCAAATTAAAATGACAAAATAAGTCTGAATCCTTCTTAGTCACTCCAAAATAAAGCTTTGGTGTGGTTTTTGAAACTTAAAACTGTTCCAAACCTAAACCCCTTCTCTTCACCCTTGACTTCGTACAACAGAGTTCGAGATATCTATTGTACATGAACCTTCTATTTGAAACTATGTAGACCTTGTTTATCGACTTGAATCCTTAGTATATGACATAAGAAGACTATGTGCGCGGCTTTCTCATTTTTTTGATTTTTTTATGCTCATTTGAGGATTTGGTCAAACCTAACTTTGACCAACATTTAAACAAGTTTTTTAAAAGAAAATGAAAAACTAAGCCTGGATCCTAATTAGTCACTCCAAAATGAAGCTTTGGTGTGGTTTTTAAAACTTTTGATGATCCAAACCTAAACCCCTTCTCTTCACCCTTGACTTCTGCAACAGAGTTCGAGATATCACATATTGTACATGAACCTTCTGTTTAAAACTATGTAGACCTTGTTTATCGACTTGAATCCTTAGTATATGATATAAAAATACTATGTGCACATGTTTTTCATTTTTTTTGAATTTTTTATGCTCATTTGAGTATTTGATCAGCCTAACTTTGACCAAAATTTAAACAAGTTTTCAAAAGAAAATGAAAAACTAAGCTTGGATCCTTCTTAGTCACTCCAAAATGAAGCTTTGGTATGGTTTTTGAAACTTAAAACTGTTTCAAACTCATTTGAGTATTTGGTCAAACCCTACTTAACTCGCTTCCAAACCCTGAACGATCTAACCTTTACGTTGAACAATGATCGTCGATGTAACCCTAAGGCTGAACTACAGCCGTCCGATCATCCTTCTAGAAGGAATCTATGGGCAGGCTTGGGCGATCCGCGAGAAGCTCATTCTGCAATCTGATTGGCTGGACGCTTTTTTCTCAACACAGATGGGAGTTCCGAGCGGGAACGCTAGGTGGACCGTTGGGCCGTGTCACAGTATGTGCTCGTGTCCGTTGTCCAATGCATGCTAGGTCTCAACCTTTCCATGCATGCTAGGTCTCAGCCTTTCCATGCACGCTAGGTCTCAGCCTTTCCATGCATGCGTGGGAAGCGACGACATCGCCCATGCATGTGCGGTTAGCAATGACATCGCCATGCATGCGCGCCTCTCCGCAACGATTCGCCGCACCAGAGCCATTAAGTCGATTTATATGCGCATGAAACGACGCTGTTCGCATGCATGCATGCCTCACCGCAGTGACTCGGCCACTTCCTCGATTCATATTCACGCGCCACCGCCTGCTCGATTCAGTTTCACGCGCCGCCACCTCCTCGATTCAGTTCCACCCGCCGCCACCTCCTCGATTCAGATGCACAGATACAAACGCATTTATACGCCCATCATTTCATTGCCAACCCTAAACCAAACCCACTGTTTTAGCCTATTTATACACCCCTTTTCCTCTCCCACACACCACCCAAGCCAGAGCATAATTCTCCACTCCAAACACCAAGAGAGCCCTCCATCCTCTCACCCCAAGCACCACCGAAGATGTAGTACTACGGTCTAACCTTTCACCGTCCGCCTACCGTGCCGGAGCTGGGCTACCCGGTGGGTGTCCTCGTGGAGAGCATGCTCCGTGTGTGAGCATAGTCGAGGTGGAGGGGGCTCGTCGAGCTCGCCCACGGCTTCCTCACCGTCGGCTTTACCCACCTCCCACGAGGCTCACCGGTGATGTATCGCCTCGACGATGTTTATGACGACGTCGCCCTCAGCTGCTCACGATCACATTCACCAACCCGTTCGACGCGTACGTGTTGCTCGGCCAAGTCTTTTGGTGTGGCTGCGAGTCAATCTTTTTCACGACGTACAACATCTTCACAAATATTGACTCCATCTTCTCGACCGCAAACCAGATGCACTGCCTCCCCTACGAGGAGGAGTGAAGTTGAAGACGGCGGTGGTGAAGGTGGCCAAGGTGGAAGAGAAAGTGCAAGATGAAGATGTTCATGAAGCTAGCCTAGAGAAGTTGTTCGTTAAGCTTGTCATGCATTTAGTTTACCCTCGAGTTTTTAGTTTCATCGTGTTTATTGTGTTTTTCTATGTCGTGTGTCGTATCATGTTCGTGGACTTATCTATGTAACGGTGGTCGCATTTCCATCTTATTTATCTTGTATAACCATTTGCGTGTTCAAAAGTGTTTGTGCCCAAAGCTCATCATTATTTGTTGAAAAATTTCACATGGCTACCAAACTAGTCTATCAATTGGGTAACAACTAACAAGTAGTGGATGTGTTAGGATGTGTTTATTACCAAGTTAGTCTACAAATAAACACTACCTTTATTACCAAGCTAATCTCATCATCAAGTTATTTAAATGAATGGTGTGTTAAAGTGCCCAAAGATAAATAAGTGGTTTGTTGAAAAATGTTTGTGCCCAAATGATCTTTATGTGTGTTGAAAAGTGGCCAAAGATCATTTATCTGTGTATAAATACAACATGATTGTGAAAATCACAAACACAACATGTGTTTTCAACCCTAAACCCAATCATGATCTATATGTAGCATTGTTCCATTTGCTTCTCAACATCTTTCTATCCGTCCCACTGGTTATCATTGCAACCCTTCACACTACCAAACCATGTGGTCGTGTGTTCAAATCCTAGCCGCATCCTACCTTTTTTGTTTATTTTCCAACCCTTCTCATTTGCCCACTCAGTGGGCCTAATTGGATGGAGTTGGCCCATTAGTCAAGCCGACACTAGGCTCTCAGCTCTGGGATACTTTTTTACAGGAAGTTTTTTCCATTTCTTTTCCCTTACAAACGATAACAAACCATTTCTCATTTCAACCATTTTTCATACAATTTCAAGCTCAGAAATTCCTCCCAAATTCATGCCTTTTTCATAAAATTTCAACAATATACCCAGTGCAATTACCATACCACCTGCAAATGCGCAAATGTAATTGCAATTTTGTGATTAATCTTCGAGCTTCCTAATCTTATGGTTCATCCTAATTAGCTCAGTACCTACCTCCCTATCAAAGAGTGCTCCGCCCTCCGTCTCTTCTACCGGAGCTCGAGTTGCGGCCGCTATCGTCTGTGGCAGGATTGGCAACCATTCTTCATGCTCTGCGATGAGATCATTCATCAGCATCTGGGCCAGAACATCGACCCAAATGAAGAAGCGTTTCATCTGCAAGCACGCTAAGCAGATCAATCCCGTGTTTCTCAAGGATCCCGATCACAAAAATTGCGAAAATGCGCTTCAGTATCTTACCCTATTCGTATTACACACGTAGAACAAATGATTGGTGTTCTTGGATGTGCGCGAAAGCCTCCGATAATGCCCGCCCGACACCGTGGATAGAGGAAGATCGGCATCTCCACGCGCACCGAATTATCGATATGCCAGGTGGCACGGGAGCTTGAGGAAGACATGGAGCTCGATTCCTACTCACCGTTGTGAGCTCCTACCCTGTCCCCCACATCCAACCCCGTCCCCCGCCTCCAATTCCTGCTCAACGATGCGATCTCCACCGACGCGTTCCGTCGGTTTTAACACGCGTGCGGCCAACGGTTCTCTACGCGGTCCCGTAGGCGGTAACGGTCCTATTTTTGAAATACGTCTCCGCCTAGCCCCACGCGCGTGATCCCACAGGCGGCAACGACTGAGTCATGAACGTTGACCTGGCAGAAACGACAGCATTGTCAGAACGAGTTCGGGTGCCCGGAGCAGTGGTAAAACTGAGGACAATTCGGCGCTAGTGGCAAAACTGAGCACATAGACGCCTCAAGTGGCAAACAAATAAATAACCCCTTTATTATTGCCTCTCGGGCATATTTATTTCAAATTGTTTCCCAAGGTTCGATTAAACCTAGGTTTTCTAGGTAAAAAACTAGTATACCACATCCATAATCCGGATCGAAGGTATCATACACCTTTAAAGTTAGAAGGTTGTCAGGCGAAGATGTATTTGTTAGCACAGAGGAACTCGACAAGTGCGCTTTCCTATTTGGCATATAGAGATGTGCTGATGGCGGTGGTCTTGGATGCTTTACCTACCACATTTTCCACCTATTTAGTATCAATGGCATCCTTGAAGGCGGGTTCAGAATTGGAAATGTGTTTCTTGGAAGCCGGCATCTCTGAGGCATCGATTTGGCTCTGTACCTTTTTGAATTCTATGCCATAGAGGATGAATTCAACCAAGGCGGCTTCTCTAAGCTCACACTCCCGAGCTATAACACCCTCGAATCGGCCCTACACAGATTTTAGCGATTCTCGCCAAACCCGCATAGAAATGATTCAAAGATGCCCACCAAGCACTTGCGTGTGGGTGGAAAACAAAGTAATACCATTACACAATAGTTCGCGATGGAACCCACAAGAACATATATATATATATACAACAATGACTCAACAAGTCAAGAATACATATATACATTACAAAGATCCAAATCACATTGAAAACGATACATCCGAGTACGGATAAGTTGCAAATTAGACTAAGAGTCCTGAAGAATAACTAATGGTGTCCATAACCCTGCCCAGGCCAAGCTGGAAGGTTAACCTTGCTAATGTCGTCAGACTCATACCTGTCACAGCAAAAGGGGTGCCAACAAAGGTCAAAGGAAAAAGGGAGCGGTCTGTACTGAGGTTAGTACACGACGGGTGTTAGGATTTGGCGGCTCTCACCTACATAAGTATGGTGGGCTTAGCGGCAACAGAGCATGCACTAAACAACCTACATAGACTCAATACAACAGCCAGCTATCAGAGAGGGATAAGAGAGACCTATTCGGAACCAACCTGATAGTAACACCAACACCAACATAACCCATCCTAGAGTTTCCCCATGAGACCAAACGATAATGTCATTTCGAGACACAGTTGGCAGTTTCATTTAAGTATTCCATTGGAGTTGCAACACTTCCTATTCACATGTAGATAGCATAAGAACATTCCAATATCACCAGTGTTGGCACTTTTATTTAACCATTCCATTATGGTAGAGTTGATTACTAGTCATGCCAAAGTCATATTTATAGCACTACTTTAGTTTGAGTTATCTATGGTCGAGACACTGTGCTCCAAGTAGTCCATAACCATGGACACAACTTTTCAAAAAGATTTACCCTACAGGGGTGCACAACTAGCAACACACGCAGGACCAACCTCGGGAAAAACCAAATGAAAAGCAACGAGGCATCACGAAAAGCATTTACAAGATTCATAAATGATTTCAGGGGGCCACCATACTAAGCTACCCGCTATGAAGTCGGGGCCGCTCCGAGACAAACCAAGGGTTTGCGAGAACGTCTGAGAAAGACTAGGAAACCGGAAATGTGACTAGGCTTGTCCAAACAACATAATCGTGCTGCGATCCAAAATAGTACAGTAGTAAACCGTTCCTCGAGCAACAAAAGTAAATAAGCAATAAAGCATGACATAAGTACATGATAGTACTAACGCCCCAAACTACTTGTGGCCCCAAGAAATAATATGTAAATCAAGCTCATGCAAATGGGATTCATGGTCCCACATGTGGATAGTGCGATAGTCAAGGAACATGTGTCAAGTACTCATGGTCTTAGGTGGAAACAAGTAGGTGGGATAAAAGCCAAATCTCAACTATTGCCCACCAGTGCCGCTTTATTAGTTACATCTATTCCCAACATTTTAATTATCAAGTTGTAATTATAACCATGTTCATCTCCACCATTAAGCATGTGGCAACCTCCCAACAACTGTGGAACTCAACGACTTGAACCTACATCTGAGAAAGCAACTACGACTCGCAAGGCCATCTATCTACCAAATCAACGAGCAATAGGAACTGATCAAGACAATATAGGCTGCAAGGAGTACAAATAGTACAAAAACTAAAGCATCACAACACGAATAGCATTAGAGAGAAGTAAAGTTGTAAAGCAAAAATAGGTAGAAAGGGGGAGGATAATTGCCTAGAAAACATTATCGAAGATACATCTGAAGAACGGGTCAAAGATCGCATAAACTCAACGTCCTAATCCGTGAAGCAAAACACTAAAGGAAACACCGGATGCAATATTTAATACTATGGCAAAATATCTGACATGATCATGATATGATGCATGACATGGCAAGATGCGATCCCCCACTTGCAATATTAATCGGAATCAGAGTCCCAACAATTAATTAAACTGTTCAATTTATTTGGATACCCACAATTTAAATATTGACTTAACAAGACAAAACATGGCATCAGTGAGCTACACAAATTTAAATGGAGGTGGAATAAGACAAATACATCCCGCATATACACTCTATAATTAATTATTAGGTGAATCGACTATTTAATCCAATCCACAAGTCATTATGTATGCAAGCATGAAAGATATAATGCAACAATATTTATTTCATATTATAAAATAGGGTATCGGAACCGTTTGTGTTCGGAGGGTTCGGTCTTCGGGGTCCACGTAGGAGTTCTTGTCGGTGGCCTTCGAGTGGCACTACCGCAGTTATTCTGGTTCGACTTCTAGCATCGGCCATCAGAAGATCTTGGTGTCAGAACGTGGGTTCCACTTCGTCATCCTTGGGGTTCCCGCCTCGATGGTCGGTGGTGAACTTGTCAACGGGTTGGCCTCGTCGATGAGGAGACCTTGGAGAATCTTGTCGACTTTTCTCCCTATAGCTGTTCATTGACATGTTCTGAGTGAACTTTGCATCGGGCATCAGCAAACACTGGTCATCGAACTCGCAATCAGAGGTATCAACGAGCCGAATCGATTGGGGATGTCCGGAAGCAGACACACACGTCAAGCATAGAACCGGAGCAGCTATTCCACTTGGACACGATGAAGAGGAGCAGTGAATCCCATCACTACATGGAACCTAAACCAGAGGTGTTTGGTGCTATCCCGAGATAGCAAGGAGGCATTCGCGCTAGGTTGCAGGAGAACACGGTGCCGTGTAGAGCAGAACCCTGGTGAGGACACATAGCGGGTGAGCTCGGGAAGGCCGGGCCTGTGTGATCGCGGGCGAGAATGGAAGCAGGGTTGTTGCTTCGCTGGGGCGTGTGAGCTTGCGAGGAGCACCGGGCGATGACCATGGCTGGTCGTGGGGACAGAGCAAAGAGCCACGACGAGCGCAGGTAGGCGGGGTCAGAGAAGTGGCGGCGGGTGCATGCCGAGATGGCAGCGGAGCTCAGGAGTCCATCGTTGGGGTTCAGAGGAGTGGCACCGTGCAGAGTGGCACGAGGTAGCAGGGGCAGCGCTGGAGCGGCCGGGGTAAGGAAGTTCGCGGGCGTGCGCGGAAGCGGACATGGCGGCGGGACGAGCTTGCTGCGGAGAGACGAGGGAGAGATGGCGACAGGGGAAGACCTTGGGCCTGGAGGGAGACAGCGGCAATGCTTGAGGCGCTCGGGGCCGCGGGAGGAGGTGAGGCCGGCATCGCTACATAGGAGGAGGATGGGCATCGGGGACAAGCTCCGCCATGCACCAGAGTTGGAGAGGCCGAGGCGGGGAGGAGCGTGGCTAACGGCGGCGCCTGGTAGGGGGACTCGAGGTGGAGGCGGCCATCAGGGTAGGAGGATGAGGAGCAGAGAGGTGGCGATGGAGGAGATCGAGCATAGGGGCAGTGGTTGGTGGCCTCGGGTGGAGATCGAGAGGTTGGGGACGGGGTCTCGGGAAGGGATGGGTTACGATGCGGGGTAGGTGGCGTGCGGTGCGTGTGTGTGGTCCGAAAATTTTACTACACGACTTTGGTAGACACTTCGAGATTCACGCTGCCGTTTGTTTTGTCTCTGTTCGGTCCGTCAACCTCGCGCATCCCACCTGGTCCCCACGCCTCTGGGAATATGTGCCCGCCGACCGTCACGCGTGACTCATCATCTCTCTCGTTTCCCTTCCAGAAACCCCTCATATTTCTCGTCAGATCTTGAGCGGGGCGGGCCGGCGACGATCTCGTGGGCGAGCGTGGTGGTTGCTGGTGCGCAAGCGGCGCGGTGACTGCCGGAGCGGGAGCGGGCCGGTCACTGCCAGAGCGGGAGCTCGAGAGCGAGATCTGCGCCGACCTCCCTCGACGGCTGCCCGATCCCGAGCTGCGCGAGCGGCTGCCGGATACCGAGCGGCGCGAGCCCGAGCGGCGCAGCTGCGGTCGGGGCACCCTGCAGCGGCCAGACCGCGCGGTGGCATTCCGAGCACGAGCGGCCGGGGTGGCGAGCGGCTAGAGAGCTCGGTGGCGTTCAGAGCACGAGCGGCCAAATTTGTGAGCGACGCCAACTGATTTCGTAGCTCGAGCGGCGGCCAGAGACTGAGCCGCGCGAGCGGTGGCCAGAGCGTAGGCGGCGCAAACGGCAGCAGGAGCGCAGGCCGCGTCTGGAGCACACGCGGCGCGAGCACCAAGGTGAAATTCCGGCTGCGGGCGCGAGCAGCGCCATCGTCGGGTGCAAGCAAGCGCGGCTCGGCTAGGGCGCGCGCGGCATGTGGGTTGCCGGACTGGGAGTGGCTCTAGCGGCGGCCAGCGTGCGCGCGGCGGAAGCAAGCGCGGCACTAGCGGCGACCAGAGTGCGTGCGACATGCGGGCGACGCGATGTAAAGAGGGCAGCGCGAATGGCTTCTAATCCTTTCTGCAGCTTTTCTATCTCGAGGATCTTCTAATCATTTCTTGTTGGAATTGGTGCAGATGTAGCAGTTAATTTCCCTCTTTTCTCTTTTTCTCCATTTGAATCTTCCATAGTTTACTGTACTCCCTCTAATTCAAATTAGTTGAGTTGGATTTGTCTAGATTTGTATATATTTTATATACATGATTTAGTAATAGATATATCCGTATCTTGATAAATCTGAGTCAACTAATTTAGGTCGAAGGGAGTAGATTGTTCTGAACTTGTACCCATATTGAAACCTAGATAGATTCTGTCTTTGGTGGAAATGAAACATAGCCGATATGTTTGTCCCATATTTCATAAATGTCATAATTTTAGTCTTGTTTCGATATTCTTTCACATGTTTCAATCTTGTCTTACAAATTCTTACCAGTTTCAAGCTGGTTTTAGTATAATTTATAGTAGTTTCTACAATTCCAAACATTTTCATGAACTGTTTCATTAAATCAGAAAATCTTGTTTCAGAACTTTACCAATTTGATGCTAGATCTTGGCCCCAATCTGGCCATAGGCGGGCCTGATTTGGGCAATTTCGAGCTAGATCTGGCCATGCCGGGACCGGTCTAGGCTATTATAGTTCCATTTGAACTACTTATCAATATTTTGAAACGACATTGAAACATATCGAACTATTGAAACCAAATTTATACTTGTTGAAACCTTTGTGACCCAGTTGAAACCAAATAGAACCTTAATGAAACCTTTTGAACCAATTGAAATCACCGAAGCATGTTTGTAATAATTGAAACCACATACAATTGTAACTATAAAAAACCATGTTTCAAACATTTGAAACCATCTTGCTTCCTTTTATGAATGTTTCGAAACCACACTGAACCTCTTTGAAACAATTAAAATCACACCGAACCTTGTTGAAACCTTTGTAAATCAACTGATACCACAAAAGACTCTTTGAAATAATTAAAACCACACCAATGCTTCATGACACAATTGAAACCCCAAAAAAATCTGTTTCAAACAACTAAAATCGATAACCTAGATGTTAAACAATTTGGCACCCCAATGAAACTATTTGAAAACAATTAAAATCACAACAAATATATATTAGACATTTGAAACCACCTCATAACTTTTTATCAATAATTTGAAATCACATTGTGCCTTATTAAAACTATCGAAACCAAATTTAACCTTTTTGAAACTTTTGTGAATTAATTGAAACCACATAAGCATGTTGGAAACAATTGAAACCACATTGCAACTACTTATCAAAATTGTGAAATGACATTGAAACTTATTCGAACTATTGAAACCAATTTCATACTCACCGAAACCTTTGTGACTCAATTGAAACCAAATCAAACTTTGTTGAAACCAATTCGAACCTTGTTGAAACATTTGTTATCCAATTAAAGCCACACAAGAATGTTTGTAACAACTGAAAACACATACAATTAAAACTACAAAAAACATGTTTCAAACAATTGAAACCAATATCCAAGATTTTACGAATAATTTTGCACCCCAAGAAACCTCTTTGAAACAATCAAAACCACATCAACCAGCTTCGAATAAATTGAAACCACCACGCTACCTATTATGAATTTTTTGAAACCACACTCGCTTTAAAACAATTGAAACTACATTGAACCATGTTGAAATCATTAATGATTTAATTCAAATCATAGAAGTCTCTTTAAAACAATTGATACCACGCTAATCCTTCGTGACATAATTGAAACCACAAAAACATCTTTTAAATAATTGAAACTACCACCCAAAATTTTATGAACAATTTGATACCCCAAGGAACCTTTTTAAAACAATTAAAACCACAGCAAACATCTTTTAATCAATGAAACCATCTCGCAACTATTTATCAATAATTTGAAACTACATTAAATTTATTAAAAATATTGAAACCAGATCGAACCTTGTTGAAACCTTTGTGAACCAATTGAAACCACACAAGCATGTTTGTAACAACTTAAACCACATACAATTGAAACCACAAAAACATGTTCTAAACAATTGAAACTAGCACCCAAGATTATACGAATAATTCTGCACCCCAAGAAACCTGTTTGAAACAATCAAAACCACATCAACTAGCTTCAAATAAATTAAAACCACCACACTACATTCTATGATTTTTTTGAAACCACACTAGATCGTTTTGAAACATTTGAAACCACATTGAACTCTGTTGAAACCATTGATGATTCAATTGAAACCATTGAAGCCTCTTTGAAACAATTGAAACTACCACCTAAGATTTTATGAACAATTGGTTCCTCAAAGAACCCGTTTAAAACAATTAAAACCACAACAAATATATTTTAATCAATTGAAACCATCTCGCAACAATTTATCAATAATTTTAAACCACATTAAACCTTATTGAAAATATTGAAACCAAATCGAACCTTATTGAAATATTTGTGAACCAATCGAAACCACGCAAGCATGTTTATAATAATTGAAACCACAAAAACATGTTCTAAACAATTGAAACCAGCACCCAAGATTTTATGAATAATTTCGCAACCTAAGAAACATGTTTGAAACAATCGAAATCACATCAACCATCTTTGAATAAATTGAAACCATCAGGCTACTTTCTATAGTTTTTTTTGAAACCACACTGAACCTTTATAAAACAATTGAAACCACATTAAACCTTGTTGAAACCTTTGTGATTCAATTGAAACCATAGAATTTCGTTTGAAACAATTGATACCACACCAATGCTTCATGACACAATTAAAACCACACAAAAATATCTTTGAAATAATTGAAACCACCATCCAAAATTTTATGAATAATTTGGCACCCCAAGAAACCTATTTTAAACAATTGAAACCACAACAAACATATTTTAATCAATTGAAACCACCTCGCAACAATTTATCAATAATTTGAAACCACATTGAAACTCATTAAAATTTTTGAAACCAGATTGAACCTTGCTGAAACATTTGTGAACCAATTGAAAACACACAAGCATGTTTGTAATAATTTAAACAACATACAATTGAAACAAGAAAAAACATGTTCTAAACAATTGAAATCAACACCCAAGATTTTACGAATAATTATATACCCCAAGAAATTGGTTTCAAACATTCGAAACCATGTTAACGAGCTTAGAATAAATTGAAACCACCACGCTACCTTCTATGAATTTTTTGAAACCACCCTGAACCATTTTGAAACAATTGAAACCACATTGAAACCTATTGAAACCTTTATGATTCAATTGAAACCTTTATGATTCAATTGAAACCATAGAAGCCTCTTTGAAATAGCTGATACCACCTCAATGCTTCATGACAAAATTGAAACCACAAAAAACATCTTTAAAACAATTGAAACCACCAACCATGATTTTATGAACAATTTGGCACCCCAAGGAACCTGTGTGAAACAATTAAAACAACAACAAACATCTTTTAGTCAATTGAAACCATCTCACAACTATTTATCAATAATTTGAAACTACATTGAACCTTATTGAAAATATTGAACCCAGATCGAACCTTATTGTAACCTTTGCGAACCAATTGAAACCAGATAAGCATGTTTGTAACAATTAAAACCACATACAATTGAAACCACAAAAAAGTGTTCTAAACAATTGAAACCAATACCCAAGATTTTACGACTAATTCCGCACCCTAAGAAACATGTTTGAAACAATTGAAACCACATCAACTGGTTTCAAATAAATTGAAACCACCACGCTACCTTCTCTGAGTTTTTTGAAACCACACTGAACCTTTTTGAAACAATTGAAACCACATTGAAACCTATTGAAACCTTTATGACTCAATTGAAACCATAGAAGCCTCTTTGAAACAACTGATACCACACCAATGCTTCATGACAAAAATAAAACCATAAAAAACATCTTTAAAACAATTCAAACCACCAATTAAGATTTTATGAACAATTTGGAGCCCCAAGGAACCTGTGTGAAACAATTAAAACAACACCAAACATCTTTTAATAAATTGAAACCATCTTGCAACTATTTATCAATAATTTGAAACTAAATTGAACCTTATTGAAAATATTGAAACCAGATCGAACCTTGTTGAACCCTTTGTGAAACAATTGAAACCACACAAGCATGTTTGTAACAAATGAAACCACATGCAATTGAAACCACAAAAACGTGTTCTAAACAATTGAAACCAACACCCAAGATTTTAGGACTAACTCCGCACCCTAAGAAATCTATTTGAAATAATCGAAACCACATCAACCAACTTCGAATAAATTGAAACCACCACGCTACCTTCTATGATTTTTTTGAAACCACACTGAATCATTTTGAAACAATTGAAACCACATTTAACCCTACTGAAACCATTAATGATTCAATTGAAACCATTGAAGCCATGTTGAAATAATTGATACCACGCCAATGCTTCATGATACAATTCAAATCACAAAAACATCTTCGAAACAATTGAAACTACCATCCAAAAATTTATGAACAATTTGGTACCCCAAGGAACCTGTTTGAAACAACTGAAACCACAATAAACATATTTCAATCAATAAAAACCACCTTGCAACAATTTATCAATAATTTAAAACCAAATTGAACCTTATTGAAAATATTGAAACCAAATCGAACCTTGTTGAAACATTTGTGAACCAACTGAAACCACAAAAGCATGTTTGTAATAATTGAAACCACATACAATTGAAACCACAAAAAACATGGTCTAAACAATTGAAACCAACACCCAAGATTTTATGAATAATTCCGCAACCTAAGAAACCTGCTTGAAACAATGAAACCACATCAACCAGCTTCGAATAAATTGAAACCATCACGCTATCTTTTATGAAATTTTTGAAACCACACCGAATATTTTTGAAACAATTGAAACCATACTGAACCCTGTTGAAACCTTTGTGATTCAATTGAAACCATAGAAGTCTTTTTGAAACAATTGATACCACAACAATGCTTCATGACACTATTGAAATCACATAAAATCATTTTTGAAGCAACTAAAACCACCACCCAAGATTTTATGAATAATTTGGCACCCCAAGAAACCTGATTCAAACAATTGAAATCACAACAAACATCTTTTAATTAATTTAAACCACCTAGCAACTATTTATAATTAATTTGAAACCACATTGAACCTTATTGAAAATATTGAAACCAAATCGAACCTTGTCGAAAACTTTGTGAACAGATTGAAACCACATAAAAATGTTTGTAACAATTGAAACCACATACAATTGAAACTACAAAAACATGTTTCAAACAATTGAAAATACCCCGCTACTTTTTATGATTTTTTTGAAACCAGACTCAACCTCTCTGAAAAAATTAAAACCACACCAAACCTTGTTTAAATCTTTGTGAATCAATTGAAACCATAGAAGCCTATTTGAAACAATTTGGCATGTTTCACTCTAGCATCACATGTATTTCCAATCTTGTTTTAAAAAAAATCCTTTTCTCACCGGTTCCAAAGAATAGTGAAACATATTTTTTATAAAACACAATTATACCACGACATGTTTCATTTATTTCATTGTATTTTCAGAATTGTTCCACCGAATATTTCACATGGATCAACTAAAAATCTAGAGAATAATAGAGAAACATGATCCGAATTACATAAGATAGAAACTTTCCCATGTATACATACCAAATCAAATCTCTTTCAACCAAAATCAATATAGACACATAACTAGAGCTCGTTAAGTTTTATTTCACATATAGTTCTCATGTATTAAGTAAAAAACCCTAAAAATTATGTCGAAAGAACGAATCCAACATGTACTGCCCAGGCCACGATTCTAAAGTTTTCGATTCTAAAAAAATCAACAAGATAAGAAAGTACAAAGAGGAGGATCAGAACCGGGATCCTAGGCAAACATTCTCTTTCCTGAAGCGGATCTCGGTGGCGGGTACACGGAGCTCGACGACAGAGACATAGACCTCGACAGTGTTGCCGCAGAGTTCGACAGTGAGGACGCCACCGCGTGCTATTTTCGCCATCTCGTCTCATGCGTCGCTCGTCCCCAGGTCACCGGGGCCTCGTGCATGGTGACGTCGTCTTGGCCACGCCACGTCAGACCAGCCGACGCAGTCGACATCTTGGACAACGGGGCACCGAAGGAGAAGGTCGGGGCAGTCGCCGCCGCGTCGGCAGGTCAATGCGATATCGTGCACGGTGCCACCATCTCGTGCTCCGACCGTTACCGCTCTAGAACGGACGAAAGAGAGCAGTGGTTGTCGAACAACTCGCCTCTGACCGCCGCCCCGTCGCGCAGCGAAACGGCAAGACAAATCGTGAATGCTCATGCGGTGGATCAATTGTCGGTATGTACCGTTTATTCTAGAAAGAAGTTTTTGTAGATTAATACTCCCCCCGTCTTAAAATATATGTCTCAGCTTTTCAAAATTTGGATAAATCTAGACACTATTTAGTATATAGATTCATCCAGTTTTTGAAAAATCTAAGACATCTATTTTAGACGGAGGGAGTACTAGGTTTTTGATCTTGTTTAATAAACTAAAAATAATTTTATAAATTAATACTACTGTCAATTTGGCTTCTTAAATTAGTACTAGTTTTCATTAAAACAACAAGTCACGTGCGATAGGTTGACTGGAATTGATGGCATAAGAAATAAAGGATATTGTGCATGCGGGTGGGGTCCACTGAAAAAGCATGGATGGAAAAGGAAAACGGTAAGTTAACTGAGAACTGAGGCACGTATCTCAAAATCTGAATTGTGTGGTTGATTCGGCGCCGGTACATACCAGCGCTGGTAGAATCGTTGCTCTTGTGTGTGGTCATGTTCCTTGGGTGTGGCGGGGGTGGGTTGGGTGTTAGGGTTTGTGGTGATTAGGGTCTCGGGGGTGGCCGGCTGGGCTTTTGGGCCTGGCTGACTGCCTCCCTAAAAAATATTATTTATTTTCTTTTGATAAACCTTTTTGCAAATAGTTTTAGGACAATTGAAATAGCAGAAAAATTAGGGTTTCAATTTGAAATAATAGGAGAGGTAATATAGCAAACAAAAACAGGATTTTAGTAAAAAAAATTAGGTACAAATGAAATGCATGATGACATGATGAGGCACAAAATAAATGAGCATGCATTATTATAATTAGGGTTTTCCTGGGGTGCTACACACGCCTTTTTGAAACTCCTCGTGATGGTGATGATCCCATTTGGGCCCGACATCTTGAGCTTGTTGTAGATGTGACACGACCCTGCGTGGAAAACATTCCAATTGGTTTACTATTAGTAACACATATACTTTTTGACCTTTAGATGGAGCATCCGAAGATGACATGACACACACTTTTGAAAGGCACCATCTCAAAGGTCATGGCTTCTTGGCGGTTATTATTAACATCATAAAAAAGCTACTTTGAGGGTAATGCTCCCCAGGTACTATGCTTGCCGACCAGGAACCACACCATGGAATATGGTGTTACTACGCTTGAGATGGGTCTAGGAAAAGTTCAGCTTGTGAAGTGTCCCAATGTACATGATGTTGATGCTGCTTCCGCCATCCACGAGGCACTTGGTGAACTCATAGCCATCGATCAGTGGGTTGACAACCATTGCACATTGGCTTACCTCCGGAATGATCTCTAGGTGATCACTTTTGTCCCATGTCACCGAAACCACTGACGACTTCACATACTAGGGTACCTTGGGAAGGGTAGCAAGCAATAACCCGACAGATCGTTTTTGCACTCTAACTGTTGGTGTGCCAATGAAGGCGTGTAAACACTGTTTTCTTATCGATATGATTTTTTCTTTTCCCTCTGCCTTCGACCTTGTTGGAAGGTTTAGGTTCAATATCTTCATCCATGTCATCAAAATTCTTGGACTCCTTGTCCTCCTTTTCCCTTTGCCTTTACTGCGTTTTTTTTTGGCTATGCTTGTAAGCCTGACTCTAAGTTTTCCTTGAGATCGTTGACAAACTTGTAGTTGTTGTAGATGTGAGTTGACTTGCCATTGGAATCAAGGTGAGCGAAACAAGGCATGTCACGGTATTCTTCATATGATCGAGGGACGTGGGGTATAGCAGTAGTTTCACTACTACGCCGATGCCCATGACCAAATCCTCGACCATGTCCATGTTGTCTGACATTGCCTCTTCCAGCGAATGTCATGACAACCATATCGGCAACCAACTTTTCTTTGGGCATGTTTTTCCTATTATTATTGTTGTTCTCTTGGCTTGGTTTGTAATGACCACTGCAAGGATAGCACATTGAGCATCGTTATCTACTGCTATGAATTTCTTGGTATGGAGATCATCGAATTGAGGTCGAGCTTCTAATGCATGTAAAATGCATACATAAACTTTTAGTTTATTGAGAAATATTCCATTGTATTTGTATCTTATAGAATGTTATCGCCATGTTTTACGTTGATTTATGAGGATTTACCAATGACCCCCTTTATTTGGGTTATAACTCTATAGGACAGGAAAAACCTATTTTGTGTATTTTTATCTTTTAGGGACCTAAACGAAGTCAAATGGACTTGGGATTTTTCGAGGATTATATTTTCGCGAAGACAAGCCGTTGGAGCACAGGAACCTTAGGAGGGGAGTCAGGATGCCCATAGGAGGCCCTGTGGCGTGACCCACCTTGCTAACCGCGCCACTAGGGCTCTTTCTCCCCTCGAGCATCCGCATCCATCCATCCTCATCTTAGCCTCAAAGTCTTGACCTAAAAACACCTATAAAAAGACTCCCTAGGACGATCTCGGAAGAGGCAAAGCAAAAACATAGAACCACAAAAACAGAGCCAAAACCATCAAAGATTGGAGGGGAGCCACCATCGGAGCCGTCGTCGGTTGGATCTCTACCTTCTCCAACCTCATCTCCATGATGACGAAGGAGTAGTCTACCTCTAGATTATGGGTTTGTGATAGTAACTTGATCTCTCTCTTGGTCTATCATTGTTCTAGTATCGTATGAGCCGGAGCTCCACGCACCTCCGTCGTGCCCTGAAGCCATGACCCACATAGGCCTAGATCGGTCCATGTTGCCATGCACGACTGGGAACACCCGAATTTTTAAGTCCAAGATGCCTATTATGCCATACATCGCAATCCCATGATTACCATTTTTGTGAGACATAACATAGTTGATAGCACGGTACATCATCAATCACAAACCATAATAGTCTCACACATAGTAGATCTCATGATCAAGTCTTAATACATATCAATGCAGTGGAAAGTAAGCGTAGTAGAGGCTCCATCTTCTTTGTCACAGGAAATGCTGACGATGGGAGATGATCCTAGTTATCATAGACATCCTGATGTCCGTCCTCCGGATAGTCCTCTTCGTAGTCTGGCCATGGGAATAGCCAGGGACAAAGCCATGAGTACTCTTAAAGTACTCGCAAACTATCACTAATGTAAGTAAGGCAAATCTAGTAGGAATCCTAAGCTCTAAGCTTGTTTGAAATAAGCCAGTTTTATTTCAGAAGTACTTAGTAGTAAAGCCTATTTTAGTTATCTAGATTACTTAAGTGGGAACCTAGTTTCATGTCCACAACTCGGTTGTGGTCAAGTCCAAGTCATCTTTCAAGTCACAAGTCATTTTGAAAACATCTGACAACGGAACGGTATGGCCATCCAACTGTCCATGACCGCAGACAAGGCTATTCGAATAGTTTGACACTCTGCAGAGGTGGTACACTTTCATCGCAAAATTTGATACATTTGTCAGGGATAACCCTGAATCATCATACTTGGTATGCGGATAATCAATCCTAACCTTTCAATTACACACCCTAGTATAGGCACCTCCCCTATGACCTTGGCCTCCCAGCCATGGCTAACTGCCATCCCGGGAACTGCATAGGTGGACATTCATGTTCACGAGGTAGCCTTAGCTCAACCTCTTTCCGCGAGGGAACCCATACTAAGACATATCAGTTTCCAGTTAAGCCCTACCCAACTTAGGTATTGTGGTTGTACAGTAAAGTTGGAATGGTATCGCATCCGAACCCAACCATCAGTTTTTATCAAAGTCAAGGCACATGTTTCATTCAGTATCATCTTCAACTCATTGTGTTTCACAACACATGTCAAAACATTTCAATAGAATGACTCATCATTCCAAGGTTTTCATAATCATTTTCTCCAAGTGTTCCCATCTAAAGCGAACCATATTAGTTTAGCACTAGCAACTATTAATGAAGGTGTCACTATTGAGGGGTGCTAATCAATTGTAACTATCCAAACCTAGTTCTAGGCTCTTGGTAGCATCTATCCTAGTTTTCCACTAGTCACTAATTAATAACTATTTGAGGAACTTTGGTAAAGGAAAGAAAGATAAAGCTTGCAAGTAAAACTTGGGATTGGTATAATCAAAGTTGCATTCCAATATAATGCATAAGGTATCTTGAATATGCTAGCTTGCATGGGATGGTGATACGCCGTAAACGTATCTATAATTTTTGATGCTCCATGCTTGTTTTAATCAACTTTCTTATGTTTTGTTTACACTTTGAGGTATTTTTATACATTTTTTGGAACTAACCTATTAACAAGATGCCGCTGTGCCATTGCTTGTTTTTTGCTATTTTTGGTTTTAGAAAAGCCAGAAAAGAAATATTCTTGGAATTGGATGAAACAAAAGTCGAAATTCCTATTTTTCCCGACACGGCACAGAGTCCAAAGGGGAGATGGAGGGGAGCCAGGAGGCAGGCACACCCTAGGGTGGGGTGGGTCACCCCTGGCCGTGCCACCAGGTGGTGTGGCCACCCTGGCCCACCTCTAGCATCGCCTCTTCGCTTATATATTCCCCCCGGGAAAAAAACCCTAGGTACCAGATCAGAATTCCATGAATAGTTCCACAGCGCTGCCGCCACCATGCCGGGATGGGAAAGGGCACCCGGATCCATCTCCATCGACTCCACCGACATCTCCATCGCCGTTGCTGACTCCCATGATAAGAGGGAGTAGTTCTCTCTCGAGGCTAAGGGCTCTACCGGTAGCTATGTGGTCATCTATCTCTTTATGCGTGATCTTACTGATATCATGAGCTTTGTAATCTATAGATCTATTTTCCTACTCAAGTTCTTTAATTAATCTCTGCTTATCCCCATGTGTGTGAAGTTGACAGTATGCATACCGTGTGGCACTTTGGCTAAGGTTACATAAATACTTATCATGAGTATAATTTGAGTTGGATGTCTCTATGAGATTGTGGTGTTTGTTGGAACCATCTAGCGCTCAAGGTGATAGTGAGGGGTTATCTAGATGGGGAATGCAAACTTTAAGGTGTGCTGTTATAGCCCTATATCCTCCAACCAGAGAGTAGTTCAGGGTAGCATCATGAAGAGAAGATATTTATATGAGAGTGTCCACTAGTGAAAGTATGATCCCTAGGCCTTGTTTCTAAGCATTGGAACATCATTTACAATCAGTTCTGTTACATGTTTGTTTGCTGCCACTCTTATTTCTGATTGCAATTACCACTTCTAATCATCCATATTACTTGTATTTCACCATCTCTTCGCCGAACTAGTGCACCTATACACCTGACAAGTGTATTGGGTGTGTTTAGGACACAAGAGACTTCTTGTATCTTGATTGCAGGGTTGCTTGAGAGGGATACCTTTGACCACTTCCTCCCTGAGTTCGATAAACCTTGGGTGATCCACTTAAGGGAAACTTGCTACTGTTCTACCAACCTCTGCACTTGGAGGCCCAACAATGTCTACATGAATAGAAGCGTTGATAACCCACAAGTATAGGGGATCGGAACAGTCTTCGAGGGAAGTAAAACCCAATTTATTGATTTGACACAAGGGGAGCCAAAGAATATTTATAAGCCTTAACAACTGGGTTGTCAATTCAGTTGCACATGGAAACAGTCTTGCTCATAGCAGTTTATCAGTAGCAACAGTTTTGTAGTAGTAATAGCAAAGTAAAAGCAATAGTAAAAGTAAAGACAGTAGTAACAATTGCAGTAAACAATAGGATTAAAGCGCGGTAGGCATAGGGATGGATGGACAGGCGTTGCATGGACAAGACAATTCATATAGCAATCAAGATATAGGGCATTTACAGATAAATAAGGTAAAGAATCCAAGTACTAAATAATCATAGGCATGTGTTCCATATATAGTCATATGTGCTCGTAATGAGAACTTGCACAACATATTTTGTCCTGCCAGCCTGTTTGCAGCGGGGCCTCAAGGGAACTACTGGCAATTAAGGTGCTCCTTTTAATAGAGCACCGGAGCAAAGCATTAACACTCTGTGAACACATGTGATCCTCATATCATAGCCATTCCCTCCGGTTATCCCGATTATTGTCACTTTGGGGCCTTTGGTTCCAAACAATAATATGTGTATACAACTTGTAGGTAAGATCATAAACAATAATATCCTCATGAATCAATAACATGTTCAGATCTGAAATCATGGCACTCGGGCCCTAGTGACAAGCATTAAGCATAGCAAGTTGCAATAAAGTCAAAAAGCACTAATACTAGATACTAGACACCATGCCCTAACAATCTGATGCCATTACATGAACGGTCTCATCCAATCCCTACCATCCCGATAGCCTATAGCGGGGGATTACTCACTCATGGATGGGGAATCATGGATGGTTGATGGAGAAGCGATGATGATGAAGATGATGGCGATGATCTCCTCCAATTCCCCGTCCCGACAGGGTGCCAGAACGGAGTTTCTGGTTCCGAATCGCGGTATCTGGTGGTGGCGGTGCCGCGGAACTCTATCTGGAAAAATGTCGACCCCCCGTGGGTTTTTAGGTCAAGGGGCATCTTATAGGCGAAGAGGGAGGCTGAGGGGGTGCCCGAGGCGGCCACACCTCTCCCAGGTGCGGCTTGGGCTGGCCCGCGCGGCTAGGTGGTGTGGGCCCCTCGTGGCCCTCCTCTGTCTCATCTTCTGGCTCCCTGAGTCTTCTAGTGAAATAGGATTTTTGGCATATTTTCCAGGATTTTTCCTGATAGTTGATTTTCTGCACAAAAACTAGACACCAAGGTAGTTGTAGCCAAATCACACAAGTTTAGAGGAGAAACAATAGAAAAAGTGTTCAGGAAAGTAGATACGTTTTTGACGTATCAACTCCCCCCAAGCTTAGCTTATTGCTTGTCCTCAAGCAATTCGGTTGAAAACTGAGTGCGATAAAAGAGCTTTCACGAACACATTTGCTTCATAAGATGTATATATTCTCAGCATATGATCAAATACTTAGGCAATTCATAATAAAGAGTATGCAAATAAGTTTACTTAATAGTTATTGCAAGCTATGAAGAGATTCCAACTCAAAATTAATAAGTAGCATGAAACATAAACATAAGCAACATTGCAATGCTCTTTATTGTATGATAGAGTGGTATCTTGCTTGCCTTTGGTTGTAGAGAAAACATCAATGCCAAGGCACCTCTGAAGTTCAAGTGAAGACTAGAAATAAAGATATCAAAGGTACAAGCATCAAAGCCATGATACAATTAACCAAGTTTTGAAACAAGCACATCACACTAAGAATGACAGCTATGCTCTCAAGAAAGTGCTCATAGAATAAATGGTGACTCAACAAGGAAGTGAAAAGGTTTTGAAAAGTTTGAAAGGCTTCCAAATGCTGAAAGTATGGTACTCATTAGCTTTGAGCTCTCATTGCCTCTATCATAAGCATCTTAAAATGGTTAAGGTGAAAGTGAGGTCTAGTATGAGTTATATGCTTGACAGACCATAAACTGGAAATCTCATGTCCCTTGAGTACGAGGGCCGCTCCTCATGCTACTCAACTTTAGTTACAGGTAAGTTCTTGTCATAGTAAATACATGTGTATCATAGAGAACTGCCAACGGGGTACCCCTTGCACATGATATAGGAGCTATCCCATAATCAAAATGACAAGGCAAGCAAACAATGAGCATCTCAACAATCTTCTTATTTACCATGGGAAAATGGTGCTTTTTTCTCTCTTTCCTCTTTTCTCATCTTTTTTATTCTCAATCTCTATCTTTTTTTATAAGAAGAATGCTTCATAGATTGCTCACTATGGTGATGCTGCAAGTTTCCACCATGATTCGGCATGGCTTAGGATAGCGGCCCAGGCGTTTCTCTAACACACATACATAACTCCATGGACTTATAAGCTCCCCTTTTATTTCACATCGACGACATCCATAAACAAAAGAACATGATATCAACTGGGTATATATTTACAGGTGTTGAAAGCGTTCCCCGTGATAGCACGGTTCTGCTAATCTCTAGCATATAATTTGCAAGCATATAACTTTCATGGATAGTCACAATAGTTCAGGTTTATTAAGTGCAAGAAATAAAGTGTGCCATTAAGTTCGTGAGAGCTTTACTAACTAACTTTCTCATAACAAGCAAACATTTTATTCGGAAGAAAACAAGGCATACTGAATATGCATAGAATAGCAAATGATGTTAATAGGTGGGTATGGTGGGCACCTTTGGCAATATTGGTTTTGGGGAGTTGGAAACACGAGTAGAGCTCATACTCAGTGCAAGTGAAGGCCAACAATAGAAAGGGAGCAACAAACAAGAGAGAAATAACTGTCATAATCATGCTTGCAAAAAAACAGGACTAATTATGGCATGAAAGTGATTCAAGAACCCCGAGGCAAAATAATTCATCGAGGCTTAACTAATTATTGTTTCAGTCATATGCATGTGTGAGCATGTGCCAAGTAGATTCAAATGAAACATTTAGAGGAGGATACCGCAATGTAATACCAAGTTATGAATAGAACAATGCAAGCAAACATTCATATGGCATGCTACAAACCATTAGCAAGCTAGAGCTAATCATAAGAAAGCAAGAACTACTAAGCATCCATAAATAACATACACCTTACATGAACAGACTAAGCATGCCCACAATGATGAGTATATGTACAAAAATGAAAACAAATAGAGTTCATTACCAGCCTCTCACCACACCTCAAGTTGTCGTTAAGCTTCATTTTTCCCTTCACTTGTGTGGCTTGAATAATAATCATGAAACCAAACTCCACTGAGGATTGCTGAACCCTAAAACGAACTTCACAAAACCAAAGAATAATAGCAAATATTTTTGGTGTTTTTGATTTTTAAAGCAAGTACCAAAAGGGAAATCAAGCAAATCGAAATCTTTTTGGGTTTTAGAATAATTAAGAAAAGCTAAAAGGAAAAAGGAAACCAAGGCTAAAATAAAGAAGCAAGCAAAGAGAAATAACAAAAATATTTATGGTCTTTTTGTGTTTTGGAAAACAGAAATAAAGCAAGAACAAAAACTAAGGAGAAAACGAAACATGGATATACAAAGTACCGACTGAACATGATATGTAGATGAGTGTGATGTCGGTATACCTCCCCCACCAAGCTTAGGTTTTTGGCCTAAGTGGGTATCAACCCCAACGCGAGTAGGAACTCCAAGCCGGCGGGTCATCATAAGAATTATCGTAGTTAGGCCCTTGCGAAGAAGAAGAAACTCCCTAGTCATAGGCAGGCTGCTGGTACGAGGACTCCCCCTCATTTGAGGGCTGGACCGAATCATCTGTAACCTCCCTTCCAGTATCCTGCTCTTGCTGGGAGAGCTCCCCTAGATATGTATCGAGCTCTTCCCCGGTGAGTGACTATCTTACCCTGGTACCAAGGTTAAACAAAACAGATGTAGGCAAAAGAACAACACGCTCGGACTTACCCCTTCTCCAACCAGCCTTGAGGAAGGTTATTTCATAACATAAATCACTCAAATTAGCCCAAGAAGAAACGAATTTATGTTGTATCATTGAATTGAGGTCAAGCCTCTCTATGGGAAACTGTAGGTCTAAATGATGAGGCGCTACACCATGCAAAGCTAATAAACGAGAAGCGATGAGGCCTCCACAAATTCCACCTTTCTCGTGGTTAGCAGCAAGACGGAAAGCTATCAAGGCACCCAAATTATAAGTCCTATCTCGTTTTAAGGCAGCTAAGATGAAGTCTAGATCATATGAGGATAATTTATTAGCAGTTTTCCTAGCGAGAACACACTTGGCAATAAAGTAGGCAAAGTATCGAATAGACGGGAGATGGATATTATGAATTTTACCACTCTCCTTTGAGAAGCTGCTCCCTTGGCAAATCTCTGTGTACAAGTCCATGAGTGGTGTAGGTCGCTCTCTAATCATTTCACACGAACCCCACTGTGGTACTTTAATAGCTGCACAAAAATCATCAAAAGGGAGATCTACAGCTACATTCTAAATTTTGTAGTGGACCATGGGGTTAGGCAAGGAGCAACTAAAGCATAAATCCTGCACCACAGACATAGTTAGTTTCACATATTGGTAAGCTTCATCTCCCACAAAATGCTCCAATCGTGCATTAGTAATTAAAGTATGGAAATCTTGAGAAATCCCTGCAGCCCTCATGAATTCGGGGCATGGATAGGTAGAAGGAAAGATTGCCTCCTCACGGTGAACCTTCATAACTGCAAGCACCCTTAATTCATGTTGGTTGAGTTGGTGTTCATTCATCTTCTTTTCTGAAATTTTTAGACAACCATCATGCAAGTGATTGCAAAGTGATTACATAATGAAAGGAACTACTTATAGGGACTTGTAAGAAGCCTAAACATGCATCAAAATAGTTTTTCTAAGCATTGAACAAGCTTACAAGCTCACAAAACCTGTCACCTACAGTAGCAAAATACTCAAGATATAATCCATTAAACACAAATCTACTTGGACAAGTGGAGGAGTCACATACCGGAGAACAAATGCTCCAAATTTCAGCAGCAAAGATGGGCTGAGCGAGGAGATCGAAAAATCGCGAGCAAGAACAGCAAGAACGTGAGTTTGAGCAATGAACTGGTGTTTTCTCAGGAGAGAGAAAGGAGTAGCAGGAGGGAGAGTAAGTGGAGGGCCAAGGGTGGCCCACACCATGGCTAGGCACGCCCTTGGGGTGGTCGCGCCACCAGGTGGTGTGCCTACCTGGTGGCCCTCCTGGGTCACTCCAGGTACTTCTCTGCCCCTCTTTTGACGTAAAAATTTAATATGAAATTTCTGGAATTTTTCGAGACACTTTTATTTTTAGCAATTTTCAGGTATTGATGAATAATGTTTTGGCAGAAAGATTATTTTGGAATGATGCAATAACAAAACAAAACTAAAACTTCAGAAGTTCTAAGACACTCTAATATGCAAGCAACTAGCAATAGAAAAGTAAACTAAGTGAAAGCAAAAATTAAAATGGATAAAATAAAAGTAAGCAAGGATAATCATGGTGAAAACATTGTTTTGTTCATTAAAATCCCTTTGTTAACAAGGTTGATCAGGTCTTGTTACCAAAACAATTTTATATGAAACAAAACTGTGTATTCCACTAAATGATTATGTTACCTCAACCTTGATAGCAATGGTCCCAATCATGATAGTTTCATAGTTTTCTCGTGGTATGGGACAATATATTTCTCCAACTTGGATGCCCTCAATATTTTGAATTGAATTTAAGCCATAATTCCTATCAATCTTCTTGGGGAAATAGACAGTATGCTGCTTGTCATTAACATTAAAAGTTAACTTTCCTTGATTGCAATTAATAACATCTCCTGCAGTATTAAGAAAAGGTCTCCCAAGAATAATAGACATATTATCATCTTCAGGCATTTCAAGCACAACAAAGTCAGTTAATATCAAGCAATTATGAGCCGCTTGAATAGGAACATCCTCATATATACCAACAGGAGTAGTGATAGATTTATCAGCCATTTGTAAAGATATATCAGTTGGTATTAGTTTCTCCAATTTAAATCTTTTGTAGAGAGAAAAAGGCATAACACTAACTCCTGCTCCCAAATCACACAAGGCAGTTCTAACATAATTATTTTTAATAGAGCATGGAATAGTTGGAATCCTTGGGTCTCCAAGTTAGTTTGGAACCTTACCATTAAAGGAATAATTAGCAAGCAAAGTAGAAATTTCCTCATTAGGGATCTTCCTTTTATTAGAGACAATATCCTTCATATACTTTGAATAAGGAGGTAATTTAATAGCATCAGTTGAAGGAATTTGCAAAAATAAAGGTTTCATCCACTCACAAAAATTATTATAGTGTTCATCTTCCTTTGACTTGTGTTTCTTATTAGGAAAAGGCATTGGTTTTTGAACCCAGGGTTCTCTTTCACTACCATGTTTATTAGCAACAAAATATTCCTTAGTGTACTTAGCATTTTAGTGTTCCTTTTAGGTTCTTCTTCAATTTCTTCTTTATCAGGAGCATCATTTTTCTCATTACCACTCTCAGTTTCAACATTAGAGATAGATATACAATTAGGATCTTTAGCAGGTTCAGAAGATTCTACAACTGTTTTATGTTTCTTTCTCTTAAAAGAAGTGCCTATATCTTCAGTTTGTTGGGAATCTTGCTCAATTCTTTTAGGATGACCCTCAGTATATAGAGGATCCTGGGTGGCAGCACCACTTCTAGTTCTAATTTCATAAGCTTGTTTTTCCTTAGAAGCATTAACTAGCAAATCTTTTTGTACCTTAATAAGCTGATCAATTTGAGTTTCAACCATTTGGAAATATTTAACAAGCATTTTAACATCATTAGAGCTTCTTCCATAATGTCCCTTAACTCAATAATAGCTATAGATTTTTCCATCAAATAATTTTGCACTCTTTTATTAAAATTATCTTGCTTAACAATAAAAATATCAAATTCTTCTAAGCATTGATCAGGAGGTTTAGAATAAGGAATATCACCTTCATCAAAATGTTGGAGAGAGTGTACCTCAATAGTGGATGAGTGGGAGATTGGCTTACATAATTCTTCTATAGGAGGTAAATTATTCACGTCTTCAGCTTTAACACCCTTCTCCTTAAGACATTTTGTAGCTTCCTTGATCACTTCATCATTTAGTTCAATGACTCCCCTCTTCTTTGGTGTTGGTGTTGGCTCAGGCACAGTTAACTCAGGTGTAGTTGTATCAGGTGTAGTTGGCTCAGGTGAAGTCCAGTCATCATAACTCTCGCTTATTTTAGCCATTAATTCCTCAGCTTCTTTGGGAGTTCTCTTCCTGAAAACACAATCAGCACAACTATCCAGGTATGTCCTAGATTCTTCGGTTAGTCCATTATAATATATATCAAGAAGGTCATTTTTAGGTAATGAACATCTAGCATGTGCATGAATCAAAGCACAAAACCTTGCCCATGATTCAGGTAATATCTATTTTTCTCCCTGTTTAAAATCAAAAAGTTCTTGCAAAATGGCATGTCTAGCACTAGGAGGGAAATATTTCTGAAGGAAAGTACTAATGAAGCAATCAGGGCTATCAATAGATCCAGGAGGTAAATTATTAAACCAAGCCTTAGCTTCTCCTTTCAGTGAAAAAGGGAAAAAATTAGCAACAAAGTAGGTGCGCATCTTAATATCATCAAAAAATAGGCCACTCATGGTAGAAAGCTCAGTCATATGTGCTACATCACTTTCATTCTTAGTCCCACAATAAAGTTTTTCTTAACAATGGTTATGTAAGATAAATCAAGAGAGAAATCATAATCTTTATCTTTAATGTTTATGGGAGATGTATCAAACTTAGTATTATGAGATAATTTGGGTTTAATAGTACGCCTCTCAAGGAGACTCTTAATAGCACTTTTACCATGAGTATTTTGACATTCTTTAATAAATTTATCATTCATTTCTATATATTCGTCTTCAATATCATAGCTCTCCATAGACTCAGGTGAACTGATAGGTGTAGTAGTGTCTTCATTAGGAGTTTCAGTATGTCCAGCTATAGTTCTAGCAATCGTAGCATCTAGGAAAGGACCTAATGAACCACTCTTATCAAGCACAGTAGAAGCCGCATCATAAGTATCAGAAGTTTCAGATTCAGCAGTAGTAGCAGTATGTGTAGCATGTGTATGTGGTGGTGTAAGGAGCTCACTCATCACATATGGTGAATCAAGAGCAATAGAGGTGTTCAGAACCGTACCTCTCCTTGTAGTGGATGGTAATATAGGAACTTTTCCATCACGAGACTTACCCATGATGAATGGATAGCAGCAAACAATAGTGATTCCAAGTGAACTTGATAAATAGCGCTATGCTCCCTGGCAACGGTGCTAGAAAATAGTCTTGATGACCCACAAGTCTAGGGGATCGCAACAGTCTTCGAGGGAAGTAAAACCCAATTTATTGATTCGACACAAGGGGAGCCAAAGAATATTTATAAGCCTTAACAACTGAGTTGTCAATTCAGCTGCACCTGGAAACAGTCTTGCTCATAGTAGTTTATCAGTAGCAATAGTTTTGTAGTAGTAATAGCAAAGTAAAAGCAGTAGTAAAAGTAAAGACAGTAGTAACAATTGCAGTAAATAGTAGGATTAAAGCGCGGTAGGCATAGGGATGGATGGACAGGCATTGCATGGACAAGACAATTCATATAGCAATCAAGATATAGGGCATTTGCAGATAAATAAGGCAAAGCATCCAAGTACTAAATAATCATAGGCATGTGTTCTATATATAGTCATACGTGCTCATAATGAGAACTTACACAACATCTTTTATCCTTCCGGCCCGTTTGCAGCGGGGCCTCAAGGGAACTACTGGCAATTAAGGTGCTCCTTTTAATAGAGCACCGCAGCAAAGCATTAACACTCCATGAACACACGTGATCCTCATATCCCAACCATTCCCTCCGGTTATCCCGATTATTGTCACTTCGGGGCCTTTGGTTCCAGACAATAATATGTGTATACAACTTGCAGGTAAGATCATAAACAATAATATCCTCATGAATCAATAACATGTTCAGATCTAAAATCATGGCACTCGGGCCCTAGTGACAAGCATTAAGCATGACAAGTTGCAACAAAGTCAAAAAGCACTAGTAATAGATACTAGGCACCATGCCCTAACAATCTGATGCCATTACATGAATGATCTCATCCAATCCCTACCATAGCCTATAGCGGGGGATTACTCACGCATGGATGGGGGAATCATGGATGGTTTATGGAGAAGTGATGATGATGATGGCGATGATCTCCTCCAATTCCCAGTCCCGACAGGGTGCCAGAACAGAGTTTCTGGTTCCGAATTGCGGTATTTGGTGGTGGCGGCGCAACGAAACTCTATCTGGAAAAACGTCAAACCGCCTTGGGTTTTTAGGTCAAGGGGCATCTTATAGGCGAAGAGGGAGGCCGAGGGGGTGCCCGAGGCGGCCACACCCCTCCCAGGTGCGGCCTAGGCTGACCCGCGTGGCCAGGTGGTGTGGGCCCCTCGTGGCCCTCCTCCGTCTCATCTTCTAGCACCGTGAGTCTTCAGGTGAATAGGATTTTTGGCATATTTTCCGGGATATTTCCTGATAGTTGATTTTCTGCACAAAAACTAGACACCAAGGTAATTCTACTAAAAACAGCGTCAGTCCGTGTTAGTTGTAGCCAAATCACACAAGTTTAGAGGAGAAACAATAGCAAATGTGTTCGGGAAAGTAGATACATTTTTGACGTATCAAGCGTGCGTAGACATCAAGCTATTTTCTGGCGTCGTTGCCTAGGAGGTAAGGTGAAAGGTACTCACATCATCTGGCTACTAAGATATCTTTTAGTATTGTTGCTTGTGTGTGAGTGCTCGAAGTTATTTCCTTTAGATTCTGCAATTATATCTTTTTGTTTCTTGTTTTTATTTTCACTAGTTAGGCTTAACGGAAAACAAAAAAAATAGAGAGCTTTTTAGTATCTTTCCTAAGGTAGAACATAAATGGTTTGAAAAGAAAATTAAAAAACCCATGGAACTCTCTTTGCATGCTATAACAATGTTATTAGTATGAATTTTTTGAACACCTTTGTTACTAATACTATGCAAACATCTAAGCTTGGGGAAGTTAGTTTTTGTAAAAATGATCTTTTTAGTTCCCCAGCTTTAAAGGAGAAAATTTGCTCTGATGATACTTTATCTCCCATATGTGGTAATTCTAATGATACTTGTGATATTTTAAATCCACATACTGAAAGCGTCCCTTTTAAAATACCTATGGAAATTGTTAAACATGTTATGAATAACTATTATTTTGGATATGGAACTGTCCATCCTGGTGATCATTTACTCTTTATACATGAATTATGAGAGTTGTTCAAGTGTGCAGGTATTTCAATGAACCAAGTTAAGAGGAAGCTATTCTCTTTATCACTTAAGGGCAAAGCAAGGGAGTGGTATGAGCTACTAGAAGATCCTCATCATTCGGAGTGGAAGGAACTTGAATCTCTCTTTTTGAAATGGGTATACCCTACAGGTACTCGAGCTTGGCATATATGGTCCAGATACAACTAAAGCCCACGGCGTTGCCAAGGCCCAATACAGAATTCGAGTGGCCCACGGACTCTTCGATTGCTTGCAGCGCAAGAAGGAGCTTAAGATTGAAAGTTCAAAGGGACGAACCCTAATCTGTAACTAACTCGACCTACTACCCGAGACCTAGCCTATCTATATAAAGGCTAGTAAGGGGTGGCGAGGAGGACAATCACAACCCTAGTTTTGCCACCATCGCCAGATTGCATCTACGCACCCCTGTAATCTTCGATTCCTTCGATAATTCCAAGAGCAGACAATTAGAAGTAGGGACCTCTACGAGGCCTGAACCTGGGTAAACCTTGTGTCCATGTGTGCTTGTTTGCTCGCCGATTGATGCCTCTGGCGCTCCCTCCTTCTCCAAAACCCAAGTCCATAACAATGGGCATTGACGAGTTGAACCCTCGTCAATTGGCGCCGTCTGTGGGAATTGGTAATGCTGATGTCGCGACTTCTTCGGCCCCGTCAACCGTGATCTACAACTCTGCAACATCGGAGATTCGCCAGCTCTTCGGTGCTTTCGACTTCACCATCCACACACCGGCCACTCGCCCGGCTATTGAGTCTGTGGGCAATGGGATCAGCCTGCCGATTGGGAGCTTCTGCTTCCAGGTTGGTCAACTAGGCACGCTTTGCGTGCCTGACCAGCCAACGACACCCGCTATTGCTCCAACATCGTGTTTCCGCCACCAATCGGTGTTGGGTTCGCAGCATAGAAAACAAAAAATTCCTACGATGAGAACTATACGCCAAGATCTATCTACTAGATACAGAGCAACGGGTGGATATACATCCATGGAGAACTTACCCTCGAAGACAACAGAGTTTTTTTAACGAGTTGGAACTCGTGGATGATGTAGTCGTACGCTTGCCGATCTCAAGATCGTGTGAAAGTCTGAGCGCCACAAATAAGCAGCGCATCCGTCCTCACACACATGTTCAAGCCACCGGACAACCTCCACCTCCTCGCTCCAGCGAATCAGCAGAAGAAGCAACTCCTTCCAGACGCAAGGCCACCGGGAACATGTATCTCGCTAATCCGAGACCATGGGGGAATATCTAGAGGGGGAGAGAAATCCTTCACGAGGAGGTGTACTTTGTGAGGGGGGAGAGGGGGGCTTTTATAGGAGAGGGGCTCCTTCCCTACCATGGCCGGCGGCCAAGGAGGGTGCCCCCACCTCTTCCTCATTCATGTGGTGGAAGCTCCACTCACATCAATTTTGATTCCACCCAAAATTCCACTCACATGCATTAAATTTCCACCAAATTTAATGCAACTCTCAATTAATAAAACTCTTTTATTTATTTTATTCAGAATTTTTTTAATTACTTTAATTAAAAAACATTCACATAAAACCCCTTGCAACATTTCAATATCAGATGCAGAACCACTTTCTGCAATTTCACCCGAAACAATTATGGTTTCTATCGAAACAATTCCTGTGCTTTGCAATCCTTTTGTCTAAAACATATGTGCTCCTAAATGGTGACCGGCAACCCTTAAGTGTGTCACCCTACGGTTCGCGAATAATGCAGACATGATTGAGACTCCTCTCAGATCAATAATCAGAAGCGGGACCTGGAGATCCATACTGACTCCTGCACATTCAACGATGACTTCTGTGATTGTGGGAACCTTTAACGCTAGTAACTTAATCCCTTTGTCTCATGATATAATACATGTCCGAGATTCGATCATCAGTATCCAAATACCTAGTTTGATCTCGTTACCGACATGCACTCCTTTCTTGTTCCCGTGATATTGTTGGAAAATATGCCCTAGAGTAAAATGGTAGTAAGGACTATTATCATATTTCATATAGTTTATGATTAAATTTTATATCATGCTATAACTGTATTGAGTGAAAACATCAATACACGTGTGATATACAAACAACCAGGGGTTCCCAGTGAAACTCTAGACACTGGTTCATTAGTCAACAGATGATCATGTTTCCTGATCATTTGGCATTTATGCCAGTTGGAAATGAGGCCATCTCATTCAGAGAATGAGATGATGAACCAATACCCAATCTAAACATCGTGACCCGATCATGTCACGAAGTTCAAGTTACGATGATTAGAAATGGATCCTCGTAGACTATTCCTTAGACTGTGAGGCTATATCAATCACTGTCTCTCGAGAGTGCTTAGATAGCATCAAACTCCATCTGGTAATACGGTGGTTATAAAGGTGTTTTCAGGTACTTGGAGGAAACTGTAGAGACAATATATGTCAAGAACGAGATTTGTCCGTCCATGTGACGGGAAGATACTCAAGGGCCCACTCGGAGAAGTTATATCCAATAGCTGCGCAGCGTGTGATTTGATCACGGGGATATCACTTGTCGGAACGAGTCAAGTAGCATTGTTCAGTAACGAGATTGAACATGACATGGTGCTGTCATTGATCAGATCTCGAGCAATGCAAGTATCGAGTGACAAAGGGAATAAGGCACGACTGTCCCGGTTCAAACGACGAAATATCTTCATGGAACGCACAGGGGTCACAAGGCCATCCAGGTCCCTCTGTCGATCATTGGTGCGGGAGTGTCCCGACCATGTCTGGAGTGTTCCCGAACCGTGGGGTATCACGCTTAAGGGCTTGATGATGCTTAGAGAGTGTTTATAGGATCGGTAGAATCACCGAAGAAAAGAAGGGAGAAAACCGAAAGGGTTTCGGTAAGTCCGGAGGATGTCCGAAGTGGAGGTGGACGGTGTTCCATGGCCACAGAGGTTGAATAATATGTGAATGAATGTGAAATGTTGATTTAATCATTTATTCATATTTATTTAATAAAGAGAAAAATCAATTTAATGGTCAAAGGCTTAATGGGCCAATTTCCGGAGGGAGAAGGCCCATTAGGGAAAGGAGAGAGGGAGAGGGGCCAAGGGGGCTGGCCGGCTGGGCCTACCCCCCCCCCCCCACGCGCTGGGCCCACTAGGTGGCCGGCAGCCACCCCTCCCCCCTCCTCTCCTTGAGTCCCACCCCGAGACTTTGAGGGAGGCTGTACCCCCTCCTTCCCCTATATAAAGTGGGGTATTTGGCCAAGATAAATACACCAATAATCAATAAAGGTCTCCCCACTTTTGGGAGGACCTCTAATTGATATTTTCTCTCTCCCCTCTCTCTCGTGATCATGGTCCCAAGTCTGGACTACACGAGAGAGAGACATCTTCGCTGCGGAGCGCCGTCGCGCTGCGGGATTTGGATCCGGGAGCTCTACTTCCATAACTTCTGCTGGATCGGGGAACTGGGAGTCATCGTCAGGCACCGGACGTGTGTAACTCCCCACGAGGTGTCGCACTTGAGGCACTCAAGTCGTTGGAGCCAAGGAGCACAAGGACTTCATCACGACCTTGAGGTCGGTTTCGGCTCGTCTACATCAACCACGCTCTCCTGAGCGTTGACAACGCTTTTCGGTCTTCAAGGGTAAGTTCACGAAAAGCCCCTCCTGTTACTGTATTACTAATAGATAGTACCTGCAAGCTTCAGGGGTTTAGGGGCATAGAGTAAAATTTATTGTTTTCATACGCGGAACCCCTATAATGGTATCAGAGCTAGATCTATGCATAGTAATGCTAGTACGGGTAGAACACACGAGATGTAGCATGTGGCCGTTCATCTTTTAGTTGTTACCCTCCCACGTGTACTTGTGTATACCACAGTAATGCTTGATGAAGCGGCCCCCAACCGACTTTACGCGTTCATTCGCGAGACTGGTCCACGCTTGACATACGGCTTGTACCATATAAAGTGGCTTAGGGGGGTGTCTGACTCTCTCGCATTAGTTGGTATACCATTTGCAACGGAGGGTCCCGAAAGGGGTGTAGTAGAGACAACTGATTGATCAGCGTTGTGCTGAAAGTTCATAGGTAAGAACGGTTCTAGTGCGAAAGCCCATTCAGCCACGTAAAACATGCAAAGATAAAGTAGAGGCATCTAACTTTGTTTTGCAGGGGGGTGTTGCTTTGTGATATGGTTGTGGCAAAGGTAAAGTGATTACCTTTTGTTACATAGTAGTAGATAGTCACGGAGGTGACGAACTACCACGCCAGAATGACACTGGTACCCTAGTGTCTATGGCGCCGGAACCTGGTGACGGCAGATGGAGATCATGACGTGAAGGACCATATCACATAACATTTACATTCAATGTTATTGTTTGTATGTCTTATTGTGTGCTAGTGTTAGATACTTGATGATAGCCTAATAAGATGATCCCTGTTAAAATTACCAATGATTGTGTTCCCCCTTAGTGTGCACCACCAAGAAAGTTCTTCGGTATGAGGCAATCGAGGGTTACAGGCCTGGGTGTCAGACATATCTAAGTTCGCATATAGTGGGTGTAAGACATGTTGCACAGCGAATACACTAAGGTTGAATTAGCGAGCCTAGCACGCCAGAGAAGCGTGGCCTCGGAACACGGATGGTCGAAAGATCGAGCACGAGTCGCATGAATGATGTGACCGACGTTTAGCGTCCACCCTTGAACCCACATTGATGGCCGTGACGATCGGGGGAGATGTGGCTGATAGGGGTCGTGTTATCACTAGGAACCCTTTTGGGGATAGGTGTTTCTAAGTGGAGTTACTATTAACTCATTTAATTATAAACTTAGTCTAAATTCCTTTTGCAATTATAAATGTAGATGGCTCACCGTGAAGCTTACTTTGTCATTGAGGATTGGGTAAAGGGTGAGAAACTTAGACTTGATGGATCCAACTTCCCTAGTTGGCTTGTGCGCTTGAATGATCTCCTTACTAGGAATCATGTGGTAGACTACATACACCGCACGATGGATTTGACTGAGCCAGACTACTATGAGACCCCACAAGAGCTGACAGACCGCTACTATCGCCAAGAGATGTCCACCTACATTCAGATAATAATGTGTTACGGGATGGTGGATGAACTACATCCGCTCATGGGTGATCTTGATCCATATTCGATGGTGGATCTGCTGAGAGCAGAGTTCATAGGCCATGTGCGCATGTGGAAGCACGAGTTGCTTGGAGAGTTCCTTTCCATATAGATGGAGGAGCATACATGTCTGAAGAGTCACTTGGAGCGCATGCTTGATGCACACATTAGACTGGTTTACTTCGTGGATTACTGGATGGATGATCCATTTCGATAGGCGTACTGCTTCGATCGTTGCCTCCCAGTTACGAAGGACATGTCTGGAGTAGCATCATGAGTGGTGATACAGAAACATTGGATTTCTAGGAGTTCATATTATGTTTTAGGAATGTAAAGGTTGAACCAATCACCAGAGAGGTCATCGATGACAAAGGTATATATTTGATATACAGTTTTATAAATGTTATAATCTTGCAAACATTGCAGTGCTAAGCATAACTGATACTTGTTCTATTTTGCTGAAAACAGGTCCTTCTGCATAAGAGGTGCTTGCTAGAGAGGAGGTGACGTTGCGTGTTGATGGCAACTATGATGATGATGGCCGACGACACTCTCCCTCAAAATTTATCATTTAGTTTATGTTTTAGGATGATTTTTGTAATCAAGAGATTGTGAACTTCTTTAGTTTGTCTCACAGTTCGTGAGACGGTTATTCATATCAGTTTGTAATAAACAGTTGTTCTACTTTTATGAATGATTTATATGCGTGTTCATATCTTGTTTGATTATGCGTGAATCATCCTTATTATTTGAAACTAATTGATAATGCATGAACATTTGTAAAACATTAAAATGCCTTGTTTAAAATACCCAACTTAATGATATGTTCATTAATGAATGAAAAACCATTGTTTAAATTCAAAGTTATGTGATAATATGTGAAAGTCATAAGATTTCTTATCACATATAAATCATGCCTAAGTTCGGCAGAATAACTTGAACACCGTGTATTACTTGAATACAAAGTGTTTAATGAATTGTTAAACAGAATACATATACGATGTATTGTGTTTTAATGAAAATGGTAATTCTCATTAAATGATTGTTTAAAAAGTGTAAAATAGTTTACCAAAGGAAACATGAATATGAAACTATTTGATATGATCAAATGTTTCATTAACAAAGGGTATAAAGATAAAAGAGAATCTAATTACTATGATTTGATCAATAGTAATGAAGTTCAAATTTATAAGAATGGCATAAAACAAATTGTGAAATGCAAAGCGTTCTGAAACGTCAGAATATAGAGCATCACAATGTGATATTAGATATCAAAGGGGTTGAATAGAAGGCACCAAATAAATCATTGTAGTGTGGATGTAGAGACCATTAGTTAGAAATAGTTAGCACTCAATTAGAATGTAGTGAACCATTTGAATTCGTGAAAGTTTTGGGGTTATTCGATACAACCAAAACAATAGCGAATAAGTCCTTGTAGAGTATTCATTGTAAACTTTAAATACGAAATCCATAGCTGAAACCAAAAGAGAAGCAAAACTGGTATTGCTTGGATTTTGGTACATTATTGAGAAAGCTCGCTTTTAGTGATATTTCTTGATTATGGAGCATATGGAAATTAGTGAAAAACATGATGAGGATTCAAAACCCTGCATCAGAGTGTTGAGAAGCGCAACAGACAATGTTCCTGAACGATTCTCATCACAAAAGGAAAGAATCAATGATTTTGATCATTGTGTTTTCCCCACTAGTGTTTTTCACTACATGGAGTAGGATTCGAAATGTAATCCATATCTTGTATGGAGACAGTTGTGAATCATTTGTCATGATTCTTGGAATATGACATATCTACGAACTACTAAGGAAATAATGGTAAACTAAAATTATGAGAAATCCTAATAGCGAAATTCCCTTGAGATTAGAAAGCAATTCGTTGCTGAATCTCACAAGTAAAAGGGGTTACTTGAATTTTCCCAAATGACTGCAAAGCCATAGTGGAAAATGGGGTGAATGACAAAAGCACAACTTGTCAAGTATTGGATGAATTCAAATGAATTTGATTCATGTGTGCTAAATGTCTACTGGATTTAAAACTAGTAAAGTACTAGTATCTCATAATAAATCTCCAGGTTTGATATTTGATCAAGGGATTTTGAAATTGTTCAAAATAGTGAGTGGATATGCAATTTGCATAAAATGGAGTGGGAGCTATGAAAGTCTTCCTGAAACAATATGTGATTGACATATTTTTTAAGTGGGAGCAATATAAGTCTCAAATTCAAATATGTAGGAACATATTTTGAGTGGGAGCTTATAGGAGTAATTCTTAAGTATGTTAAGTATGAAAGTGAAAATACTTATAGATAATGATTTATTAGATGTAGAAGTTGATAATAGGTATATTATGATACTATGTAGTATTCCTTAAGGGATTCTGAAAGGGGTTTCAGAATAGAAGTTAATTAAGGAACTAGTCCTTAATAAGTCAAATTAGGAATAGTATTAAGTTGAACATCAGTGGTTGAAAGAAAGAAAAGGATGATCGTCATCCACTATGTTAAGACATAGGTTTTGTCTTAATAAACCATGATGATAACTTAGCATAATATGTGATCCAATTAAGGAACGTTTAAGAGTGATCAAGTTTGAATCATAGAACGTTGAGCTAAGTTTGTCCATAGTGTCTAATAGAGAACTGTAGACATGTTTTTCAAATCCATAAAGGATGACATACCTTAAAGCATAAAGGGTTATGTTATAAGGGAATGTGTTGTAAACTCCTATAGATACCTATTAAAGTCAAGTAGGAAGCGAGGTGAACAAAACATCGAAAGTTGCACAGAGTGCACTAGTGTTTCGATGAATACATTTATAATAATAGATAAGGGTACCATCTAAAGTGTTGTATAATGTTATGGCGGGGCTAGTTCACCTTTAACGTAGAATGATGTGTCCTAGGGCATAGTGCCCATGAGAAAGCCCTCGAGGTTGATCTAACGTCCCTGTAGGCTCCTGGAATCAGGCCTCGTTCTCCTGCCATTGCGACGATGCATACACACAGATGCTATCATGTGATGATAAAGTATTAACGTCAATCAAGATTGACATTAGTAAGTTGCAAAGGATTTGGGAATGTAAGTACAGACCCAAGACTCAACCTCTTCCATGAGCAAGCATATTCAGGGTACCGGATATATGGTGCCAATGATTAGGAACAAATGCAGCTAGTGTATTTGTACTCTAGTGCAAATGGGAGACTGTTGGAAATATGCCCTAGAGTCAAATAGTAGTAAGGACTATTATCATATTTCATATAGTTTATGATTAAATTTTATATCATGCTATAACTGTATTGAGTGAAAACATCAATACACGTGTGATATACAAACAACCAGGGGTTCCCAGTGAAACTCTAGACACTGGTTCATTAGTCAACAGATGATCATGTTTCCTGATCATTTGGCATTTATGCCAGTTGGAAATGAGGCCATCTCATTCAGAGAATGAGATGATGAACCAATACCCAATCTAAACATCGTGACCCGATCATGTCACGAAGTTCAAGTTACGATGATTAGAAATGGATCCTCGTAGACTATTCCTTAGACCGTGAGGCTATATCAATCATTATCTCCCGAGAGTGCTTAGATAGCATCAAACGCCATCTGGTAATACGGTGGTTATAAAGGTGTGTTCAGGTACTTGGAGGAAACCGTAGAGGCAATATATGTCAAGAACAGGATTTGTCCGTCCATGTGACAGGAAGATACTCAAGGGCCCAATCGGAGAAGTTATATCCAATAGCTGTGTAGCGTGTGATTTGATCACAGGGATATCACTTGTCAGAACGAGTCAAGTAGCGTTGTTTAGTAACGAGATTGAACACGACAGGGTGATGTCATTGATCAGATCTCGAGCAACACAAGTATCGAGTGACAAAGGGAATAAAACACGACTGTCCCGGTTCAAACGACGAAATATCTTCGTGGAACGCACAGGGGTCACAAGGCCATCCAGGTCCCTCTGTTGATCATTGGTGCGGGAGTGTCCCGACCATGTCTGGAGTGTCCCCGAATCGTGGGGTATCACGCTTAAGGGCTTGATGATGCTTAGAGAGTGTTTATAGGATCGGTAGAATCACAGAAGAAAAGAAGGGAGAAAACTAAAAGGGTTTCGGTAAGTCCGGAGGATGTCCGAAGTGGAGGTGGACGGTGTTACATGGCCATAGAGCTTGAATAATATGTGAATGAATGTGAAATGTTGATTTAATCATTTATTCATATTTATTTAATAAAGAGAAAAATCAATTTAATGGTCAAAGGCTTAATGGGCCAATTTCCGGAGGGAGATGGCCCATTAGGGAAAGGAGAGAGGGAGAGGGGCCAAGGGGCTAGCCGGCTGGGCCTAGCCCCCCCCCCCCCCCCCCGTGTAGGGCCCACTAGGTGGCCGGTGGCCACCCCCTCCCCCTCCCCCTCCTCTTCTTGAGTCCCACCCCGAGACTTTGAGGGAGGGTGTACCCCCTCCTTCCCCTATATAAAGTGGGGTATTTGGCCAAGATAAATACACCAATAATCAATAAAGGTCTCCCCACTTTTGGGAGGACCTCTAATTGATATTTGCTCTCCCCCTCTCTCTCTCTCTCTCTCTCTCTCGTGACCGTGCTCCCAAGTCTAGACTGCGCAAGCGAGAGACATCTTCACCGCGGAGCACCGTCGCGCTGCGGGATTCGGATCCGGGAGCTCTACTTCCGCAACTGCTACTAGATCGGGGAAGCGGGAGTCATCATCAGGCACCGTACGTGTGTAACTCCCCGCAAGGTGTCGCACTTGAGGCACTGTCGTTGGAGCCAAGGAACGCAAGGACTTCATCACGACATTTAGGTCGGCTTCGTCTCGTCTACATCAACCACGCTCTCCTGAGCGTTGGCAACACTTTTCGGTCTTCAAGGGTAAGTTCGTGAAAAGCCCCTCCCGTTACTGTATCACTAATAGATAGGTCCTAGCAGCTTCAGGGGTTCAGGGGCGTAGAGTAAAATTTATTGTTTTCATACGCGGAACACCTACAGATATAACATTCTAGTGATCACATCACTTGCTTGCAAGCTATCTTAATGTGATATCACCGAGAGGGCCCAGAGTATATCTATCCGTCATCGAGATTGACAAATTCCACTCTTGATCCATGATCCTCGACATAACACCTTCGTAGCACTGAACCCACCTTTATAATCACCCTGTTACGTTGTGACGTTTTATGTTATCAAGATACTCTTCCGGTGTTAGCAATTAACATGATCTCATGGTCTAAGGACTAAGATTACTTTGTATGATGTTTATAGCAATGTAAACATAATGAATTGACCATAATGCTATACTTCAGATGAATGTTCATCACATCATTTCACAAATGTTGTGACCTCGTTATTAACAACATCCAATGTCCATGATCAGGAAACCTTGATCATCTTGTTGATCAACGAGCTAGTCTTATAGAGAGGCATAACTAGGAACCCTTTTTGTTTATTAAGCACACATGTATTGACGTTTCCTTTCAATACAATTATAGCATGCAAAATAAACATCTATCATATACAAGGAATACATAATAACAACTTTATTATTGCCTCTCAGGGCATATTTCCTCTAGTCTCCCACTTGCACTAGAGATAATAATCTAGTTTACATAGTGATAAATCCAACACCCATGGAGTTCTAGTGTTGATCATGTTTTGCCCTAGGGAGAACTTTAGTCAACGGATCTACTACATTCAGGTCCATGTGTACTTTACAAATCTTTATATCTCCATCCTTGACATGCTCACGGATGGAGTGAAACCGGCGCTTAATATGCTTGGAATTCTTGTGAGACCTTGGTTCCTTGGCATTGGCTATGGCTCCATTGTTGTCACAATAGATCACCATTGGTTCCAATGCACTAGACCACACCTAGTTCCGTTATGAACTCCTTCATCCAAACCGCTTCCTACGCCACTTCTAAAGCAGCAACATATTCCGCCTCCATCGTTGATCCAGCCACCACAGGTTGTTCTAACTGCTGCTCCGTTCAAGATAAATATGTATCTAGATTGAGACTTAGAGTCATCCAGATAGGTGTCAAAGCTAGCATCGACATAACACTTAGCGACTAGCTCTTTTTCACCTCTGTATACAAGCAACATATCCTTAGTTCTTCTTAAGTACTTAAGGATATTCTTGACCACTATCTAGTGTTCCGAACCTAGATCAGATTGGTACCTACTAGTCAAACTAATAGCATGCGCCACATCCTGTCTTGTACATAGCATGGCATACATTATAGAGCCTATGGCTGAGGCATAAGGGATCTTATCCATTATCTCTCTTTCTTCCGTCGTAGCCATACTTTGAGTCTTACTCAATGTCTTGCCTTGCAACATAGGTAAGAACCCCTTCTTACTTCCGTCCATATTAAACTTCTTTAATATCTTATCAAGGTATGTACTCTCCGATAGCCCAATTAGGCGTCTTGATCTATCTCTATAGATTTTAATGCCTAATATATATGATGCTTCACCAAGGTCTTTAATCGAAAATTTGCTGTTTAGATAACTTTTAACACTGTTTAAAAGATCTATATCATTTCAAACCAATAATATGTCATCCACATATAATATCAGAAATGCCACATTTCTCCCACTCACTTTCTTGTAAATACAAGCCTCTCCATAAGTTTGGACAAAAACCTAGACATTTTAAGTACGTGCTCACTAACGGCGCTGTTCTCCTCCATCATGCAGCTAAAGAACTTTTTAAAAGCATTATAACTCTCTATGGCAGCCTGGGTATCGAAAATCATTTTCAATTCTCCCATGGTATCAAAGGCATTGCCATTTTCGAAACGCTTTCGAAGTTCTGGCTCTAGCCCATACAGTATGCTGCAATGAACTAAGTTGTGGTCCTCCTGACGAGTTACATAGACATTCTTTTCCTCGTCAGGGGCATCAGGAGCTGGTGGGGGGCCTAGCGGCGCCTCTAGCACATATTGCTTTTGTGCAGCAGTGAGGAGAATCCTCAAATTCATAGCCCAGTTGGTGAAGTTGCTACCATTCGCAGCAAGTTTCTCTTTCTCCATGAACACATTGAAATTAAAAGCAGGTGGTGCCATCTACAACAGAATTTGTAAAGTTTATTTAGACTAAGTTTATGATAGATTGAGTTCAACTAATCCAAATTACTAATGAACTCCCACTCAAAAACGACATCCCTTGTGTCTTTTTGGTGATTACATGAACCAAATCCACTACACCAAGTCCGATCATCACGTGAGTCGGTGTAGCTTCAAAGGCGAGCATCTATATGGGCATCATATCAACTATATGACTCATGCTTAACCTTTCAGTCCGTGTTCCGAGGCCATGTCTGTACATGCTAGGCTCGTCAAGTAAGAACCTTAGTATTCCGCGTGTGTAAAACTGTCTTACACCCGTTGTATGAAAGCGCGGAGTCGAGTACACCCGATCATCATGTGATGTCTCGAAACACGATCCATAGAACGGTGCATACTGAAGGAAGAACACATTTTATCTTGATATCTAAATGAGGGATCATCTTACAATGCTACCAAAAGCGCAAAACTAGCAGTATAAGATGCTAATATCTAATGTGTAAAGTGAGATGATATGGCCATGCATTTGATCACCATCATATGCATCGTGGTATGATCTCTATAATTCCTTTGTGTGTAAGGCCAGGGTCTATGGAACTTACACGTTAAGTGTGTTGTAAGAGTATCTACCATACATCTACTTACAACATTACCATATCAATACACTAGCCCAACAACAATCTAAACTAGACGCCTCTAAATTATCCATTGCAAGTTTTGCGTGGCTTAGGGCTTTCGGAGATAGAACGGTCTTACCTACGAACATGAACCACAACGAGGATAACCAAGTTATTAGCAACTCATTGTAAATTAGATATATTTACTATAGTAGGAGAGACAAACACCCGCTAGCTAGTTATGCAAAACTAGTTGCATGTCAGTCGTGGAACCGGTCTCATGTACGATGACATGTAAGGTTGGTCTGGGCCGCTTCATCCCACTATGCCACCAATATCCAAAATACATGAAAGAAGCAATAACATGATCATCATCGCCCACATATAAACATATGTGTACTACCCGTGCAAAGCACCTACGCATAGATCAGGCTCTGATACCACTGTTGGGTTCACAGCATAGAAAACAAAAAATTCCTACGATGAGAACTATACGCCAAGATCTATCTACTAGATACAGAGCAACGGGTGGATATACATCCATGGAGAACTTACCCTCAAAGACAACAGAGTTTTGTTAACGAGTTGGAACTCGTGGATGATGTAGTCGTACGTTTGCCGATCTCAAGATCGTGTGGAAGTCTGAGCGCCGCAAATCAGCAGCGCATCCATCCTCGCACACACGTTCAAGCCACCGGACAACCTCAACCTCCTCGCTCCAGCGAATCAGCGGAAGCAGCAACTCCTTCCAGACGCAAGGCCACCGGGAACATGTACCTCGCTAATCCGAGACCATGGGGGAATATCTAGAGGGGGAGAGAGATCCTTCACGAGGAGGTGTACTTTGTGACGGAGGAGAGGGGGGCCTTTTATAGGAGAGGGGGTTCCTCCCCTACCATGGCCGGTGTCCAAGGAGGGTGCCCCCACCTCTTCCTCATTCATGTGGCGGAAGCTCCACTCACATCAATTTTGACTCCACCCAAAATTCCACTCACATGCATTAAATTTCCACCAAATTTAATGCAACTCTCAATTAATAAAACTCTTTTATTTATTTTATTCAGAATTTTGTTAATTACTTAAATTAACAAACATTCACATAAAACCCCTTGCAACATTTCAATATCAGATGCAGAACCACTTTCTGCAATTTCACCCGAAACAATTATGGTTTCTATCGAAACAATTCCTGTGCTTTGCAATCCTTTTGTCTAAAACATATGTGCTCCTAAATGGTGACCGGCAACCCTTAAGTGTGTCACCCTACGGTTCGCAAATAATGCAGACATGATTGAGACTCCTCTCAGATCAATAATCAAAAGCGGGACCTGGAGATCCATACTGACTCTTGTACATTCAATGATGACTTCTGTGATCGTGAGAACCCTTAACGCTAGTAACTTAATCCCTTTGTCTCATGATATAATACATGTCCGAGATTCGATCATCGGTATCCAAATACCTAGTTTGATCTCGTTACCGACATGCACACTTTTCTCGTTCCCGTGATATAACATTCTAGTGATCACATCACTTGCTTGCAAGCTATCTTAATGTGATATCACCGAGAGGGCCCAGAGTATATCTATCCGTCATCGGGATTGACAAATTCCACTCTTGATCCATGAGCCTCAACATAACACCTTCGTAGCACTAAACCCACCTTTATAATCACCCTGTTACGGTGTGACGTTTGATGTTATCAAGATACTCTTCCGGTGTTAGCAATTAACATGATCTCATGGTCTAAGGACTAAGATTACTTTGTATGATGTTTATAGCAATGTAAAGATAATGACTTGATCGTAATGCTATACTTCGGATGAATGTTCATCACATCATTTCACAAATGTTGTGACCTTGTTATTAACAACATCCAATGTACATGATCAGGAAACCTTGATCATCTTGTTAATCAACGAGCTAGTCATAAAGAGAGGCATAACTAGGAACCCTTTTTGTTTATTACACACACATGTATTGACGTTTCCTTTCAATACAATTATAGCATGCAAAATAAACATCTATCATATACAAGGAATACATAATAACAACTTTATTATTGCCTCTCAGGGCATATTTCCTTCAATCGGCACCCTTAGCAAGCTCAACACCTCAGCAACAGCTGGGAGTATGGACAACGACAGAAGTCGCGGATACAGTCTGGGTGACCTAGCCATAAAAGATGGAGCCTATGGCTCTGGATCTGAAAGTTGTGGGAGCAACAGCTTCCCCAATCACTTCATGTGCACCGTCATCAACGCGGGCAACACCAGCGTCAATCGCGAAAACGCCGGCACCGGATCTGGCACCAGACCGCCCAACAGCGGTATGGCAGCGCACCCAACGCCAGCCCCACCAACTGTGGAAACGGCGCGCCTGTCAATAATGGGACGGCAGGAGAACCGTCACTCACGATGAATGAGAACACCGGCGAGCGCATGCTGATTAAGCTCAACGACAACGAGTGGGCCCGCTGTCGAGAAGCTCTATGGGGAAATCCTCTACCCCCCAACACACCACAGGACATGCTGATGGACTACCATTGGCTGCTGAAGGAGGAATTCAAGCACCAGCAGCAGGTGATCGTGCAACTCGAAGCGCGTAGAAAGGCGGTGGACGAGTCGCGCCTTTGGCGAGCTGGGCTCTCCTCCGACGGAGGATCCTCCTCCAAAGGCAACGAGTACGTGGCCAACAAAAGGCGATATCGACTGGCCCACCTCACCGAGCAGGAACGCGTAGAAGCCGCGAAAGTCCTCGACTTCGGCTCTATGACAGTGGATACGCGGGGCAACATGCTCCTAAAGACACCGCAAGCTATGGTGACAACGGCTACCATGTACCTCCTCAACAACTAGCCATCGGCTGGAGATTCGCGAGCTGCCATGCACCGATCTACGATCACGGGCCTGGGGCTAATCGAGTCTGGCCTCGACAAAGAACCAACACCAGAGCCGAAGAAAAGCAAGGCTCTAGACAAGTACTATTGTTGGGGATTCGCGGATGAAAACAATAAATTTTACCCTATGCCCCTGAACCCCTAAAGCTGCCAGGACCTATCTATTAGTAATACAGTAACGGGAGGGACTTTTCGCGAACTTACCCTTGAAGACCGAAAAGCGTTGTCAACGCTCAGGAGAACGTGGTTGATGTAGACGAGCCGAAGCCAACCTCAAGGTCGTGATGAAGTCCTTGCGCTCCCGTGGCTCTAACGACTTGAGCTCAAGTGCGACACCTCATGGGGAGTTACACACGTCCGATGCCTGACGATGACTCCCGCTTCCCTGATCCAGCAGCAGTTGCGGAAGTAGAGCTCCTGGATCTGAATCCCGCAGCCCGACGGCGCTCCGCGGTGAAGATGTCTCCCGTTCGCACAATCCAGACTTGGGACCACGGTCACGAGAGAGAGAGAGAGGAGGAGGAGAGAGAAAATATCAATTAGAGGTCCTCCCAAAAGCGAGAAGACCTTTATTGATTATTGGTCTATTTTATTTGGCCAAATACCCCCACTATATATAGGAGGAGGGGAGGTACTACCTCCCTCAAAGTCCCGGGGTGGGACTAAAGGAGAGGAGGGGGAGGGGTGGCACCGCCGGCCACCCCCATGGGCCCCACGCGGGGGGGAGGGGGGCTGGCCCACTAGGGTGACGGCCACCCCCTTGGCCCCTTCTCCCTCTCACCTTTCCCTAATGGGCCCTCTCCCCTCCAGGAATTGACCCATTAAGCCTTTGACCATTTAAATTGATTTTTATTTTTATTAAATAATTATGAATAAATGATTAAATCAATATTTAACATTCATTCACATATTATTCAACCTCCGTGGCTATGGAACACTTCCACCTCCACTCCGGACATCCTCCAGACTTACCGAAACCCTTCTGGTTTTCTCTCTACTATTCTTCGGTGATTCTACCGATCCTATAAACACTCTCTAAGCATCATCAAGCCCTTAAGCGTGATACCCCACGGTTCGGGAACACTCCATACATGGTCGGGACACTCCCACACCAATGATCGATAGTGGGACCTGGATGGCCATGTAGGGGTGGAATCGAGCCGAGCCGGCTCGTGGCTCGGCTCGAGGCTCGGGAATAATCGAGCCGAGCCAGGCTCGACTTGGTACTTAGAACTTTCTAAAAAATAAGCTCGTGGCTCGCTCGGTCAGGCTTGAAACTCGGCTTGTTGGCTCGTCGAGCCAGCACCCCGTCTCCCCCACGATTCCCATCTGTCGCTTCCATCTCCATCGATCCTAGCCCGGAGCGAACCTATCGATCCCCTACAGTCACGATTCCTTGCATTCTCCTCTTCCTCGGTCAGCGCCGGCCGCCGCCGATCCCGGCGGCCACCTGCAATCCCCCATCGCCCGTCCCTGTATGCTCCTCCCGCTCTCCTGAGATGCGCGTGGAGGTGTGCGACTTTGATTGGCACCAGGCTGCAGCCCTCCGCTGCTTGCCATGACGCCATCTATGTGCAGCATGGTGCTCACGGACGATGCTCCTACCGCGCGTGTGCGTCGCTGCGTGTGTGCTTCTCTGCAGCAAGGCTTTTCCCACGATGTGCTAGCTTGCTACGTGTGGATGTGCTAGCTTGCATGTAGATCTGCTGTTCATGTTCATCTGATTGGCATTGTTTATGTGTATTTATGTATCTATACTGTGTGCTGGGAAGGGACGGCAGCACTGCGTCGAAGTTCAGCTGCAGATGCCGCGGTGCACAATGGTCTTCAGGTAGTAGTGTTTAGTGTATGAGTAATTTGATCGAGTACACTAATCTGTTCATGAATGCAGAGCTGTCAAGTTGTTCTATATCTTTTTTCAGTCGAGGTGGTTGTACATGGATACACATACAGAGGCTTGGTCAATTATTACTCCCTCCATCCCACAATAGATGTCGAAGATTTATCAAAAATTAAATGAATCTATATACTAAATAGTGTCTAGATTCATCCAAATTTTGATAAAACTGAGACATCTATTTTGGGACAGAGGGAGTACTATATTACAATCTGTACCACTATCAGTGCCATGCTGAAAATAAGTGTATTTGAAGATTGCTTGTTAAATCCCTAGAGCACGGGGAACATCAATGAATTATGACCGTAAATTGTCACAATTAGTGAAGGTTATGGAATTTTTTAAAATTTCATCGAGCCTTCGAGCCGGCTTGCGAGCTTCACCGAGCTGGCTTGTCGAGCCTCGAGCCCGAATCGCAAGGTTGAGGCTTGGCTTGTCCGACCTCCGAGCCGAGTCGAGCCCGAGCCAAGCCTTGTCGAGCCCGAGCCAAGCTTCGAGCCTCAAGCTTTGTGTCCACCCCTATGGCCATGTGACCCTTATGCGTTCCACGAAGATCTTTCGTCGTTTGAACCGGGATAGTCGCGTCTTATTCCCTTTGTCTCTCGATACTTGCATTGCCCGAGATCTGATCAATGACATCACCATGTCGTGTTCAATCTCGTTACTAAACAACCCTACTTGACTCGTTCCGACAGGTGATATCCTTGTGATCAAATCACACGCTACATAGCTATTGGATATAACTTCTCCGATTGGGCCCTTGAGTATCTTCCCATCACATGGACGGACAAATCCCGCTCTTGACATATATTGCCTCTACGGTTTCCTCCGAGTACCTGAACACACCTTTATAACCACTGTATTACCAAGTGGCGCTTGATGCTATCTAAGCACTCTCAGGAGACAGTGATTGATATAGCCTCATGGTCTAAGGAATAGTCTACGAGGATCCATTTCTAATCATCGTAACTTGAACTTCATGACATGATCGGGTCACGATGTTTATATTGGGTATTGGTTCATCATCTCATTCTCGGAATGAGATGCCTTCATTTCCAACTGGCATAAATGCCACATGATCAGGAAACATGATCATCTGTTGACCAATGAACCAGTGACTAGAGTTTCACTGAGAACCCCTGGTTGTTTGTATATCACAAGTGTATTGATGTTTCCACTCAATACAGTTATAGCATGATATAAAACTTAATCATAAACTATATGAAATATGATAATAGTCCTTACTACTATTTGTCTCTAGGGCATATTTCCAACAACTATTACTCGTACTCCTCTAGTGACGACAATCACGATCTATCATGGCGACGTCGCTCACGGCGACATGACCACGACTATGACGTGCGTGATGACATCATGCAGCGCAAGGTCGACAAGATGCGGGCAAGGCGTGCTTGTTCGACTGACTCAGAAGAAGACGAGACGGAGCTTTGCGGCGCCAAATGCTTCAGTAGGGCCATCAGGCAGAAGCGAATGCCTAAGGGGTTCAAACTCCCATCGGAGAACCCAAAATTTGATGGCCTGCAGGACCAGAAAATCTGGTTGGAGGACCACATCTCCTCCGTTAGGCTGCACGGCAGGAGTCGAAGCACGGACATGCAATGCCTATAGCTCCAGCTGTAGGGCGCCACTCGCGCATGTCTCAACAACCTCCCGTGCGGATCCATTCGCAGCTGGGAAGAGCTGGTCTATAGCTTCGTGCGCAACTTCAAGGGCACTTACAAATGGCCTGCATCAATTGAAGAACTAAGAAGCTGCCAGCAAAGATCTGGCGAGTCACTGTGCTCGTACATCTAGAGGTGGTCCATCATCAAGAACTTCGCAGAAAACATCTCGGAGGACCGCGCAATCGACGCATTCAACGCAGCGTTCGCCGTATAGAGCTCAAGGAGGATTTGGGCCGCTCGAAGCCCAAAACGATCGACCACCTGATGGAAATCGCAAATCGGTGGGCTGACGGAGAAGACTCGGTGAAAAACTGCACCTACTCCAACAACGGCCTCGGGCGCAGACACGACCACCGGGGCAAACGTTGAATGTGCATCTACGATGACCGCGATGAGGTCAATATGGTCGCAGCCGGCTACACCGATAAACGCGACGACAACCGCAATAGCGGATATCGTAGTGGTGGATACCGTGACAGCAGAAAAACCACACAGGTGTGGCAACGCCGCACTCGCGAAGAGGCACCCACAACATCTATCGAGGACAAACGGTCCGGACCATGCAACGTGCACTTCTACATCGACAAGCATGACGGCAAGAAGAAATCCAGCCACCTTCTCAAGGACTGCCGCGAGTTCCTCAAACTCCGCGAGGGCCTGGCTCGGATGAATCGCGACACGATCATTAGGGGCTATGGAGCTGCCCCAGGCGTTGTGGCACATGGAGCTCCTCCACCACCCGCGGATGCGCCAGTCCAGCATCATAGAGACGAGCCATACCCACGAGTCGTGGGCAACATGGGGATGATCTAAAAAGGGCATCCCTAAAATCGAGTGCAGAAGGCAATCACTCGCCAAGTCAATCTGGCGATAAACTCTCCACCTCCCACCACTGAGTACCTCAGCGGAAGCGACTCCCGCATCACCTTCGACAAGCACAATCATCCGCGCCAAGTTCCTCGTCCGGGCCACTATCCCCTCGTACTCGAGGCGCATATCGGGGGCTTTGATATGAGTCACGTCTTCATGGATGGCGGGAGCGGCATCAACCTCATGTTTGCGAGTACCTTGCGCGCGATGAGGATCCCTCTGACTTGTCTGGAAGTTTTAGACACGACGTTCCACGACATCGTCCCAGGAAAGGGCATATATCCCCTGGGCAAAATCAACCTCGACGTCATCTTTGGCACGCTGCAAAACTTTCAACGAGAGCGCATTGACTTTGAGGTCGTCGACTGGCCCTCACAATACCACTAGATCCTCGGGCGTGTCGCGTTCGCAAGGTTCATGGTAGTGCCACATTACACCTACCTACAGATGAAAATACCAGGTCCAAACAGCGTCATCACAATCAATGGAAGCTTCGAGAGGTCTGACAGGGAATTCAACAAAATCTCCTAGTCCTTTGGCATGCAGGAGTAACTCGCAATATTGAAGGAGTCGACATACAACAGTCTGCCTCCCCTAAGTAGGCCAAGCTCACCCGACATGTCCTTGGACTCGTCGGTGCACACGAAGAAAGTCCAGGTCCACCCAACTGACCTGACCAAGACGGCCATCATCGCCAACAACTTGAGTTCCGCATAGGAACTTACGCTCGACGAATTCCTCCGTGAGCACTAGGAAATCTTTGCCTGGTGTCCAGCGGACATGCCAGGGGTTCCTAGGGAATTCGCCGATGTCGTGGTGGTGTCACGACAAATGCCATGGATAGGCTAAAGGTAGGGCCAATATGCACTAGAGGAATCCAGGAAGGGATAGTGTGGTGATTCCACACACATATGCTTTTTATTCTCCAAGTTCACTAAGTTTACAGTTGCTCCTTGGGCTGTATTGGGGAGAGGAGGAAGAAGAAGCTCTCTTACTCTCACCACTACTGTCACCCCAAGAACCAACTACTCACTTGCCAACCAACCCGCCAGCCGGCCCTAGCATTCCTTATATAGGGGAGGCTAGGTTCCCAGTTAGGGCATACGTGGAGGCATATTTCATGGGAATATGCCTCTTCCCAAAATAGCAAACCGACCGGGTCACCTTTTGCCATTGTAAGCCATGCAGAGGCTACGTAAGCCTCTGCGGCGCCGGCGTCAACCGACCTAGGGTGCGTCACCTTTGTCGTCCACGCCTCGCTGGTCCTTCCCTCTGTTTTCTTCGCTCATTCTCCTGCGCACAGAGGTCACCTTTTGACCAGCGAGATACTTTCCTTCTCTTGCAAGCTTGGTATGATCCGGCCCTGTGGGTACCTGCATACAAATTACAAATAGCCCGACGGCATACGACATACGTCGGCCGAGACTCAGTTAGGTTGACATCCTCCGGGCTGGGTTACTCCGTAAGTCGGCCTGGCTTGAGGTGACCCGACCAGCTTTTGCTTTGACCTTGCCCTACCTCGGCTAACTCGGCCTCTATACCCCGGCGTGACCCTACCTGGGGGTATCCCCCCAACATTAGTCCCCGAAGCTGGTGTGGTATTAGCAACTTCAGCTGCAAAGGCCACGGAAGGTTCAATCTCTTTGCTCCCTTTTCCGAGTTACTTTGTAGCTCGGATCCCGCGGCGTAGCATTCCCTTGGCACCTTCCAAGTTATCACTCGCTGGCCGGGCTACCCTTCAGTTTTCCGGGTTATCCTTCCTTTTCTCTCATACGCTTCCCCACGTCCTACGTGGAGGGTAATCATTATCTTGCCTCATTTTAAGGGCATGCGTCGGTTACTGTTCTTATTGTCAGGAGTTACTATTGCACACGGCGTGTCGCAGCTGCCTCCTCGTTAACTGTATCACCATGTCGCGTCATGGGATCCCCTGTTCCCTGTGGCATTTCCTGTGGCTTGCCTCTGATTGGCTGATCCGGCGGATACACGGCCACACGGTATTGCCTCGACGCACAACGCGATCCCACTACTCACCATTAGGGCGTGGTTAAATAGGGGAGGGGGCGCGTCCCTTGGGCGTTTTCCCCTTCTTGCGCCCCTTTGCCTCTCTGCCTCTTCTTCTTTCTTGCGACAGCGTCGCCGCCACCGCATCTACTCTGCAGCACCTCCGCTGCATCGTGCCTTTTCGCACTAGTTTCGCCGCTGCTCCCGTGCTGCTTAACCGTCACGGGTCCGCGCCAGTCCTAGCCTCTACTCCCCATCTCCGAACTGGCCGGTGAGGACAGTGATTTGGAAATGACAAAGGAGGAGCTTGCCGTCGTCGGGGAAGAAGAGACAGAGGAGGAGGGCGAAACCATGGGGCGTGGTGGCTGGGCCGGTTCCTAGGTGTGCCAGGATGACCTGGATTGGCTCTACCGCACCCGTCGCATCCCTGAGGGGGTGATTTCTCGCCTTGCCTCTGAGGAGCTTGCTCCCTCACCTAATCCGGTGAGTTCGTTGTCTTCCTTTCTCACTTCCAGCGCGGCTTTGGCCTGCCAGTTAGTGATTTCTTCCATGATTTCGTCAACACCTACGAACTCCAACCCCACCATCTTCCCGCGAATTCCATTACATCACTTTCTTCCTTCGCCTCCGCCATAGAAGGATATGTCAGCCTGGGCCTACCAAAGAGCTCTAGATTCAGTTCTTCGGTCTGCGAAGGAACGTCATTCCGGATAAGCTGCATGCCCCGGAGGACAAGCACCTGACCCAATGTGGTGCGGCCTCCATCTCACCTCGGAAGAAATCCATCTTTCCCTGGGTCACGGGGCTTGAATCTTGCAAGGGCTAGGCCCGGACCTTCTTCTATGTGAGGAATGGCATGGATGAGGATTTGATCCGGCTGTGCCCCTTTGCGATGGGTCCTCCTAATCCGGATCTGTGGGACCGGGTTCCCAAGAAACCAACCATCCTGGCGAATGAAGTTAATAAGCGGTTCCAGGAGCTGAAGGATCTAGGGCTGCGCAACGAGGATGTGATGATCTCGTTTGTCCGCAGCCGGATTTCCCCCCTCCAGAAGCACACACACAAACTTTGCCATATGAGCTGGCGACTTGACCCCAACCATACCTCCTCCTTCGAGTTGAGCAACACTGAAATCTTCCGCTGGGTCAAGGCCCTCTTCACGACCCACAAGGACTTCAGCACTAAGTGGGAATGGGGGTTGGAGCATTACTGCCGGGACAAGCCTCCTCCTGCTGTAAATCTCATTACCCCATCCTTCTTCGAATTATATCCTATGTCGGAGCATGTTGTTTGTTTGACCCCTTTGTATTTTCCTTTTAGATGTTTCTTCAACAGACCCTCGAAGATGGCACCGAGCCTTCCCTCAAATGGGGGAAGGATCGGCTTGTTCCCGACGAGGAGGAGCCGGATCAGGAAATGTTCCTGCCTACCCCGGACGCAACCAAGCGACCCACTGGTAACTTCTCTTCCTTAAGGAATTGGCCTGACGATGAGGATGATTCCGACGTTGAAGTGGTGGAGGTATTTAATGCGGTGCCCCTTTCTTACGCGTTTCCGGCTTCAGCTAACCCGGCTGCGCAGATCCATGAAGATCCTCCTCTCTCTACGGGTGAGCCGGTTCCTGCCGCGTCTAAGAAACGGTCCGCTACCTCGGCTGCTTCTTCCAAGACTTCCCAAGCAACCAAATGGTAGAAGAAATCCGCAGACAAGGCCACCACCAAGCCTCCGGCTAAGACCATAGTCCAGAGAGCTCGAAAGCCCAGGGAGCCATTAACTTCTGACGAGTAAGTCACTTGTTATAACTTGTCCAATTCTCTGCTTCATGCTTCTCTGTCTATATGTCTTTATTTTTGTTGTAACATGTTATTCGTTGTTTAATTTGATAGAGCTGTCATGGAGGTTCCCAGAGAGGCTCCAGCATGGCTTCATCTTTCTGGCGTTCCCCATCTCCCCTCGTGGTGATGACACATGCCCGCTGAGCCCAATTCAGGAGGGTTCAGCGGCTGCTCCGGGTCGTAGCCCACCTCGTCCAGAGGAGGGCAACCTCGGAGCAGGGGGAAGTGGCACGACCGAGGTAGCGGACGCTCCTAGCTCCTCATCGGCTCAGCCGCAACCTGTCACCTCCGAGATACCAGCAGCACCAGCAGCCCCATCGTCGACATCAGCAACAGTACAAGCATCAGCACCAACACCACCAACAGCACCAGCATCACCAGCAGCAACACAAGCATCAGCAGCACCACAAGCACCATCTCCTTCTGCCTCGTCTGAGTCTTCCAAGACCCGGTGAGAAGACCCCACTAGCACCAAGGCTGCACCCAAGTCCAAATCTGCAGCCCTAGCCTCAGCCTCCCAATAGCAACCCAAGGCCAAGAAAGGCTCTGGCGCCACAAGAGCATCATCTATCGAGGCTAGACAACGCACCCTCGCGTCCATGCTGCTAAAGAAAGACGTTTCCTCCGGATCAGCTGGCAGCAAACAACTTGCATTGCATACCAGCCCTACTACCACCCAAGTTGCGAGGAGAGAGGCCCACGCCAAGGGCTTGGTCGCGCCCCATATGCTTAGTGGAGAGAGCTATCCTCCGGGTTTGATCGAATACGTCGATAATTGGAACAAGGCAGAATTCGTTGATCCAAACGACGGTCTCCCGGAGAAGTTTGGGCCTGCCGAATTTAGCGCACAAATGAACACCGCAGCCAAGGCTATTAACCTTGTTGGCTGGATGATGGAGGGATGCTACTTTGTCTTTTCTTTAATACGCACAAGTACTTAGAGACATATCCATTAGTTCCCGAGCCTCCGGGGGAGTAACTTGTTACTCGGCTGGATGCTCCTTAGAGAACTAGCGTAGCTCCTTAGTAGCTTCGAATATGCACACACCTAGAGCCGGGTTAAGTTCCACTTGGCCCGGATTTTGTACACTTCGAATATGCACACACCTAGAGCCGAGTTAAGTTCCACTTGGCCTGGATTTTGTACACTTCAAATATGCACACACCTAGAGCCGGGTTAAGTTCCACTTGGCCCAGATTTTGTTCACTTTGAATATGCACACACCTAGAGCCGGGTTAAGTTCCACTTGGCCCGGATTTTGTACACTTCGAATATGCACACACCTAGAGCCGGGTTAAGTTCCACTTGGCCCGGATTTTGTTCACTTCGAATATGCACACACCTAGAGCTGGGTTAAGTTCCACTTGGCCTGGATTTTGTACACTTCGAATATGCACATAGCTGAGCCAACCTTGCTCTTTCCAGATCACTACCAATCATCGAACTGCTGAGTTTCAGCGCCTCCTAGACTCACACAAGGTGCCATGCTCGAAACATGCTGCTCTTCTTACTGAGTGCGAGAAAAAGGGTAAGTTTTCTCTTTGACTTCTCCTCTCCTCTTTCTTTGTCTTTTCCGAACTAATCTATCATTTGGATTGCACAGCCGGAGTGGAGGCCGAAAATACGATTATGAGGACAAACTTGGACTAGATAAAAGGTAATCCGTTTGGTTACTCATTTTCCGTGCTTTCTCTCCTTTCTCCTGGGCTCGGCAGATATTCATACCTTGAAGATAGTGTGCCTGTGCCTGATATGATGCTGCATTTTCTCGAACAAGCAGGACAACATCAGGCCGAGCTCAAGAAGAAGGATGACGAGCTTGCCAAACTCCGAGCCAAGGATGATGAACTAGCCAAGCTCAAAGCAAAGATGAAAAAACTCAAAGAGCTCCACAAGACCGAGATGGACAAGGTTGGCCAAGACTTCACTGAAGAGCGAGAACTTCTTAACCTTCAACTTGCTAAAGATCAAGAATTGCTGAAGGAGGCCGAAGTCAAGCTTGACTCGGCAAATGTTGAACTCGAGCAGCTCCGGAAGAGGCGTGCTGATTGCACTAAAGAGCTAAACCAGATCCATAGCCATATTTCTCGTAAGTTCTCTTCCTCTCGCCAACATGTATTTCTTCGGGTTAAATTCCTTTGCTTATTTCACTTGCTTTGCTTTTAGGCAAATTCCCAGAGGGCGATGCCATTGCGGCTACTGCAGTTGCCAAGTTTCATCAGCAGAGGGGTACCCCAACTGGTCCTGGCTCTGAGGGTATTCCCTATGACATGGAGGACCTGCTGGTCAGCTTATCTTCGCGAATTGAAATTATCAAGAACTATGGTTTGGGCCTCTTGGATTCATCCATCCGGATCTTCCGTGCACTTTGTCTAGGCGAGGATGCTCTGGAGGGATCCACTGCCTTGATCAACAAGTTGATGGACTGCAAGACTCAGCTCGACCTCTAGAGGGAATCCGCTGCTCGTGCTGGAGCTGATACTATCCTCCACTTCGTGCTTACTTGGTATGAAAAGCTAGACTTGAAGCTCCTCGAGCACTTGCGCACTGATTCCAAGTGGTCAAGCGATCCGGATTGGGTTGCTCGGTGCAAGGCTTGTGCCCACAACCTCATCCAGTTCGTCCATGTCCATGAGTGGAACGAAGGACCAAGCTTCCTCGGCACCGTTGACGATGAATATGTTGAAGATGATTCGGGCGACAAGGAAGGGGACGAAGCCTCGGATCTAGAAGATAACGAAGATGATGACGAGACTGAGGCCGGAGTTCCACCTGTTGGCACCGAGTTACCTCCTCCTTCTGCTGCTACTCCTTGAGCATAAAAAACACTTTGAAATTTATCAGATCCTCGGTATGTCGGGTGCAGATGTATTAAGCACACTGATTATGTTTTGCCACTAAGTTGTTCCCACCGTATTTAACTTGGGCGTAGTCCCCGAGTTTCATTTTCTTGTTCCTTCAATTTCCTGGCTCGGCTCGTGTCTACCTTGATTCGGTTTTATGACTTATGAGTCTGAGTTTCAAAATTTGACTTAACAATACTTGGAAACTTTAGGATTAGCTCAAAATAACTAGCATAGTAAAGGTAAAGTAAACATAGGGTTAGTCCAAACAATAAATGTCGGCGTGATTACGTTCCTTTCCTTAGTCGTTTTTTGTGTGCCTCGCAATTCCAAACTTGTTCTCTCGCTTGCCATGAAGCCAATTCTTGTTGGACAGCAGCAAGTCAAAGAGTTGAGTTTTTGGTGCTCACACACTACTAATCTAGCTTAGGTAGAAGAAACTTAATCTTGCCGACATAGAAATAAATAACAAACAAAGAAAACAACAAATATTACTAAGGCAGTCCCCGAGTTACTGCTCGAGGTGCCAAGATTTCATTGATAAACTCATTGCCGGCATACATACCGACATATGAGAAACTTGGATACACACACTTCTTTGTTAAGTGTAGAATGGACGAAGTAGGGCTACATTCCATGGACGCTTAGATTCCTCACTGGACCTGTCCGCCTTGTTCTTCTCCTGTGGTTGTGCATCAATGAGATAATAAGAGTCATTGTGCAATGCTTTGCTCACAATGAATGGCCCTTCCCATGGGGGGGATAACTTATGCATGCCAGTAGTACGTTGTACCAGCCGGAGTACCAGATCACCTTCCTGGAAGACTCGGGGGTTTACTTTTCGGCTATGATAGCTTCGGAGATTTTGCTGATATATGGCGGATCTGGACAATGCCAATTCTCTCGCTTCTTCCAGCAGATCAACATCATTTTACCAGGCTTCTCGCACTTCGGCTTCTGTGTATTGGGTGACCCTAGGCGAATCATGCTCTATGTCGGCTGGTAATACAGCTTCTGCCCCATATACCAGAAAAATGGCGTATAGCCTATTGATCAATTTGGAGTTGTTCTTAAACTCCACAGTACCGCTGGTAGTTCTTCTATCCAGCACCCCCCTGATCTTTGCAGCAACTCAATGAGCCAGGGTTTTATCCCGGATAAAACTAATCCGTTGGATCTTTCCACTTGTCCGTTTGATGCGGGGTGGGCTACCGAAGCAACATCCATTCGGATCTTCTTATCCCGGCAGAATCGCGCAAATTCTCCTTCAGCGAAATTAGTGCCGTTATCTATTATGATAATGTGAGGATAGCCATATCTCAGGATGATATCTTTGAGGAATGTCACGGCTGTAGCTCCATCACATTTTCTTATCGGATTTACTTCAATCCATTTTGTAAACTTATCAACCATAACCAAGATATGGGTCATATTTCCTCTTGCTGGTTTAAATGGGCCAACCATATCCAAACACCATATGGCAAATGGCCAGGTAATTGGTATGGTCTTGAGCTCAGACATTGGCATGTGTGTCTTGGTAGCATACCTCTGACAACCATTGCATTTTCTTACTAGATCCTCTGCTTGCTCCAAGGCAGTTGGCCAGTAAAATCCATGCTAGAAAGCTTTTGCCACTAAGGCTCTGGACGAGGCGTGGTGCCCACATTCCCCTTGATGTATATCTCGGAGGATGTCAAGCCCTTCTTCCGGGTCAACACATTGTTGCAGGACGTTCGTGACACTCCTCTTGTATAGCTCGGCATTGTTAATTGTGTATGCCTTTGCGCGCCTCTGAATTTGCCTTGAAAGCACTTCTTCATTGGGAAAATATCCATCCTTCAGGAACTGGAATATGTGCAGTGCCCAAGCTGGTATAGCTCGCACCGGAAATATACCCTCGTCCATTTCCATTTGATCCACCGGCATAACCTCCGCCGGGTCACGCTGCGCAGTCCCCGGTTTCTGTGGAGCAGTCCTCGGGTTTCCTGAACCACTTCCCACATCAATTTCCATGGGCACAACTCCGAACTCCGGATCGGCCGGTATATAGATTGACTCGGACTCTGGGGATGGCCTGATAGATGGCTTTCTGTGGTGTTCTAGTGCTACACCTGGCGGGATCGCTTGTCGAGTTAATCCGAGCTTCGACAGTACATCGGTAGCCTCATTTTCCAACCGAGGTACATGGTGAAACTCACATCCCTCGAAGTATCCTGATATCTTCTACACATGAAATCTGTATAATGCCATGTTTGCATCCAAAGCAACCCCATTGCCCTGAGACTTGCTGAACCACCAAATCCGAGTCACTGAAGCACTGGATCCGACGTATTCCAATTTCTTTTGCTACTTTGAGTCCATGTACAAGTGCTTCATTACAACATTGTTTGATGCAGCGAAGTGGATCTGCAGCACATATTTCAACTGGTCTTTCTTGGGAGAGGTAAGCACAACTCTGGCGCCTAACCTGGTTTTGGTTTTTGATCCGTCAAAATCCATTCTCCAATAATTTGGATCTGGCAACGGTGGTTCATATTGCATCTCGTCCCAATCTACGAAAAAGTCGACCACTGCCTGAGACTTGATCTCATCTCTCCTATCGTATTGTGGAGCATAAGGGGCTAGCTCAATTGCCCATTTTGCAATCCGGCCGCTTACATCCTTGTTGCTCATTATCTCAGATATGGGGGCTTCACATATCACTTTGATGGGGTGCTCTTCAGAATAGTGTTTTAGCTTCTTCGCTGCCATATATACACCATATGCCATCTTCTGATAGTGAGGATAATTTTGTTTTGACGCTGATAATACCTCGCTCAGGTAGTAGACTGGCCTTTGCACTGACTTATCCCCTTCGTCGCGCTCTACCACTACTACTGCACTTCCGACTTTGATTGGTTGCGGCTATGTAGAGCAACATTGGCTCTTTTGGTAGTGGAGAGGCTAACACTGGTGTAGTGGCTAATATTTTCTTTAACTAGATGAAAGCTTCATTGGCTTGTGGCATCCATACGAACTTGTCCAAATTTTTCATTAGTTGATAGAGAGGTAGTGCCTTTTCTCCCATCTGACATACGAACCGACTTAAGGACGCCAGACAACCAGTGAACTTCTGGACATCGTTAAGGCACTTCGGCAATTCTATTCGCTCTATGGCTCGGATTTTAGTTGGGTTAACTTCGATACCTCGGCTGGAGACAAGAAACCCGAGTAGTTTTCCAGCCGGGACACCGAAGGTACACTTCTCCGGGTTAAGCTTCATTCAAAACCTCCTTAGGTTCTTCGAATGTTTGCATGATATCATGAAGGAGCATTTTACTTTCCTTGGTTTTTATAACCACATCGTCAACATACACTTGCACATTTCGACCAATTTGGTCGTGTAGGCATTTTTGCATACATCTTTGGCACGTTGCCCCTGCATTACGTAAACCAAAAGGCATGGTGCGATAGAATAAGCTCCGTACGGGGTAATAAATGTTATCTTTATTTGATCATTCGGATTCAGAGGTATCTGGTGGAAACCAGAATATGTGTCTATGAACGACAATAACTCACACCCAGAAGTAGAATCTATGACCTGATCTATCCTTGGTAGTGGAAATGGATCTTTTGGGCATGCCTTATTCAGGTTCGTGTAATCGATGCACATACGCCAAACCACTGCCACATTTGGATCATCTTTCTTCTTTTCCACCAGCACCGGATTAGATAGCCAGTCCGGGTAAAGTACTTCCATGATGAACCCAGCTGCGAGGAGCCGAGCTATGTCATCTCCAATGACTTTTCTCCTATCTTCAGCAAAGCGGCGAAGAGGTTGCTTCACCGGCTTTGCTCCGGGTCTCACATTCAAAGAGTGCCCGGCCAACTTCCTCGGAACACCTTGCAAGTCCTGTGTGGACCAAGCAAAGATATCCCGATTCTCACGGAGGAAGTTGACAAGCTCACTTTCCTATTTGTCAGTTAACCCGGCACCAATTGTTACGGTGCGCTCTAGGAACGGATCATCAACAGGTACTTTGTTTGTATCCTTTGTTGCTTGAAAAGAGACACTTCCATGCAGGTTACTCATTGCCGGCATATACTGCTGCGCAGACTGAGCCAATGCCGCTACTTCCTGGATCTTTCTTTTTTCTTGTGCAATCATGAGTGACTTGTCCAGGTTAGACCTGGCTGACGCACACTCAATGGAACGTCAGAAATCCCCAGCTATGGTAATTACTCCATTTGGCATAGGCAATTTCATCTTCAGGTAACTGATGTGAGTACTTGCCATGAATTTGTTCAGGGTTGGCCTGCCGAGTAACGCGTGATATGCGCTTTCTAAGTTCACAACCTCAAACTCCAAATTCTCAGTTCGGCAGTTATCCCTCGTGTCGAATAACACATCAACCCGGACTTTTCCAATGGGTTCACAGGAAATACCTGCACAATGCCATGGAAAGTTGTCCTTGTGGCTTGGAGCATGTTCTCCAAGATACCCAACTTGCGCATTGTATCCACATACATGATATTAATGCTACTTCCATTGTCAATCAGCACCTTAGAGAACCTCACATTGATATTTGGCCCGATGAACATTGGGTCCAGCATTAACGCATACGATCTAGGACTTGGCATGAGCTTGGGATGGTCCTTCATACTCCAGGTAATTTCCTGATCAGACCAAGGCATATACCTCGTTACTGCCGGCATAACTGCATTCACCTCCATATGTCGGTGTTGCATGCTCTTTCTATCTATTTCCTCCGTGGTAAACACACAGTAACTCTGGTGATACTCCCTGTATTCATTTCTCCCCTCATTGCCGGGATATCTTTGATCTAGCTGATGCTGGTTTTCCACCTGATGCACTGCATCCCTTCTCTCATGATTCTCATACCTCAGCGGAGATGGTGGCAACATTAACTATTGCGTATTCGCTCTAGAGAGCAATTGCTGCCGAGGTAACTCCTGTCGAGGTTGATCGTTCTGAGGTGTCTGAGCATTCTCCGAACCACTTTGCTCTATCTTCCTCATCCACTCACATTGCCAGGTCGTATGACCCGCTGGGTTACTCGGATTTGGCGTGTGAAATTTGCACGGCTGATCCAGCATTGCCTCATACGTATACCTCGGCCGGTCTTTATTTTCTTGCCACTGTCTCTTCTGTTCGGGCATCCAAGTTTTCTTGCCATCATTTCTCGGAGTCCACTGTTGCCCTCCAGTTTTCTAACGCTAATTACTTCCTGCTCCGGATTGATCTTGGTTTACAGCAGCAACTTGTTGTGAGCTATACCTGTAATCCGGTCTATCATCTCTTCTCTTACCCCGGTAATCATTTCGCCGGGATGATCCGACTCCGTCCCGCTGGTAGTACTCCTCATTTGACTCGTTTGACATCAGCCGGGGTTGAGTTGGATCACCTAAAGCATACGAATCAACAATCTGGATTGTTTCTGCCAGTGTAGTTGGCATGTTCCTTTGTAATCTTTGCCACAGCATGCTTGCATATCTGCACCCCTGTGCAAAGCAAGCTATGGCTTGAGACTCAATCACGCCTTCACGTGAGTTTCTCACGTTGCACCAGCGAGTTAGAAACTTCGGTCTGTTTCATTTGGTCTCTGCTTGCACATTGCTAAGGTTTGTGGCCTATTCGGCCTCTAATATGTGCTTGAGAAGTTACTGACGAACGTTTCCTCAAAATCTATCCAACAGTCGATACTTCTAGGTGGTAAATTGTTTAACCATACCCTCGCTGGCCCTTCCAGCATCTGAGGTACGTATCTCACTTCCCATCTCAAGTTGCCTGTCGCAATTTTCACTGTTGTTGCATAGTTTATTAACCAATCCTCTGGCTTGGTGCTACCGTCATATGTTTTTGTGCCTCTAGGTAACTGGAAGTTAGGTATTGGAGGCTCTTTCATGATCTGGGGCCCAAAGCATGCTGGACTCGGAGGACCTTGCCCCTCAATCAGCTCTAACCTATAAAGTTGATCCAGCTTCAACCTTGCGTCATCACGCAACAAGTTCCTGCTTCCCAACCTTGATCCTATCACATGATGGTCTGGCCTATGGTATCCTGCATTCACCATTTCCGAATCATCGTCGTTGTATCTGTCTTGTTCTTGTTGAGCACCATTTTGTCGCATACCTTGGCCGGCATTCTGCTCTTACCGAGGTACACTCTGTTGCTGTTGTTGCCGAGGTGGGTTTTTCCCTGCACCTGCCGAGTTATGCTGTCCGACATTGCCATTTCCAGCGTTTCTCTGACCGGCATTGCCTTGGTCACGGTTACCTCAGCCAGCTTCACCTCGGCTGACACTTCGTCGATCCTCATTTCCCTGTATTTCTTTTCCTTTACATGCCCTTGTCGGGTCATACATGACTATCTGTTTCTTTCTCCTTGCTGAGGTTACCACCTCTTCTCTTCTTGGGCCATCTTGAGGGGATGATGCAGCTCCAGCAGATTTCTCCGGGTTACCCACTGTTGAGTAAACTATCTTGGAAGCCCCAGGTCTTGCCGGGTTAGCCCTGAGCAACTCTTCATTCTGTCTGTTAGCGATCCAAACTAACTCGTTGACCCTCTCCTGCTGTCTTTGTCGGGCTTCACCCGTCAAACCCTCTAACTCGGATGCAGCTGCATCTGCTGCTCTGAGGTTCTTTGCTGGGGTGTTGTACTTCAGCAGCCCCACGGACAACGGGTTCTCTGATTCCTCAACTCTAGTCTCACCCTCTTTGTCCATTTCACTGATGAGGTTTCTCCCTTTTACTTTTACCGCATCTACCTTATTTGCTCTTGCATACTCACGCAGCGTCATGTTCAACGACTGCTGAGCCGCGGCTATCTTTTTCGCACCCTCTAGTATTTTTTGCCTAGTTTCCTCTAACTCGGCCTATGCTTGAGCCGGATCTACCACAGGTGCTATGGGGCTTGCCAAGCTATCTATTATCTACTGCAACACATTTTCTAGCCTCTCTAGTGGAGGACCTCTACTTTTCCTTGGTGCCTTGGGTGTTACCTCTGGATCTGGTGCCGAGTCCTTGCTCGCGCCAGCGCTAGGCGTTGTCATCGTCACCTCGGCACGGTCAAGAGAGTGAGTGATACGCGCACCGTAAACCGCGCTGAGGGGTGGCTCGCCTCCCTCGATGACGTGCTGCGGGTGAACGCATGACACATCAACACCGACGTAGATCTTGTGGGTGCCAAGCTTGACGAAGAGCCCGTTGCGCGGTGGAGGTCGCTTGCCGAAGCAACCAGCATTGTCGCTGACGTAGTCCAGCGCTCCAGAGCGCTGAACGAGCCCAGAGACGATGCGCTCGCCATTGCCGATGATGCTTCCCGTCCGGATCTTCACTCCTACTAGCGCTGCTATCCCCATGGTGGGCGCCAACTGTCGTGGTGGTGTCACAGAAGATGCCATGGATAGGCTAAAGGTAGGGCCAATATGCACTAGAGGAATCCAGGGAGGGATAGTGTGGTGATTCCACACACAGATGCTTTTTATTCTCCAAGTTCACTAAGTTTACAGTTGCTCCATGGGCTGTGTTGGGGAGAGGAGGAAGAAGAAGCTCTCTTGCTCTCACCACTACTGTCACCCCAAGAACCAACTACTAACTTGCCAACCAACCCGCTAGCCAGCCCTAGCATTCCTTATATAGGGGAGGCTAGGTTCCCAGTTAGGGCATACGTGGAGGCCTATTCCTGGGAATATGCCTCTTCCCAAAATAGAAAACCGACTGGGTCACCTTTTGCCATCGTAAGCCATGCTGAGTCTACGTAAGCCTCTGCGGCGCCGGCGTCAGGCGACCTAGGGTGCGTCACCTTTGTCGGCCACGCCTCGTTGGTCCTTCCCTCTGTTTTCTTCGCTCATTCTCCTGCGCACAGAGGTCACCTTTTGACCAGCGAGATACTTTCCTTCTCTTGCAAGCTTGGTATGATCCGGCCCAGTGGGTACCTGCATACAAATTACAAATAGCCCGTCGGCATACGACATACGTCGGCCGGGACTCAGTTAGGTTGACATCCTCCGGGCCGGGTTACTCCGTAAGTCGGCCTGCCTTGAGGTGACCCGGCCAGCTTTTGCTTTGATCTTGCCCTACCTCGGCTAACTCGGCCTCTATACGCCGGTGTGACCCTACCCGGGGTATCCCCCCAACAGCTGAGCACTCACTCAACATGAATCTAGACACAAGGCCAGTCAAGCAGACAATTCGGCGACTGTCTGAACCAAGAGAAAAGGTAGTTAGAATGGAGATCAACAGACTCCTTCATACAAAATTCATATGCGAGATCAAGGAAAGCACCTAGCTCGCTAACACAGTGCTTGTGCCTAAAAAGACACGGATATCCTACGGATGTGCGTGGACTTCACCTCCTTGAATAAGCACTGCCCAAAGGATCACTTCTAGTTGCCACGAATCAACCAAATCATCGACTCCACCGCGGTATGTGAGCGCCTCTGCTTCCTCGACGCCTACTCAGGCTACAATCAGATTTGAATGAAGGAGGAAGACCAGGAGAAAATAGCATTTACAACGCCCTTTGGTGTGTTCTTCTACAACACGATGCCCTTCGGGCTAAAAAACGCAGGAGCCACCTATCAGCGGTGCATGCAGGCTTGCCTCAAGAACCAACTTGGTTGCAACATCCAAGTCTACGTTGATGACATCGTCATCAAAACCAAAGAGGAAGCCTCACTAATAGACTATCTACGTGAGACCTTCGCTAACCTCGACCACTACCGGATCAAGCTAAATCCAGACAAATGCGCCTTCGACGTGCCATCTAGGCAATTACTCGGGTATCTCATCTCTGCGAGAGGGATCGAAGCAAACCCGAAGAAAATAAAGGCCATACTGACCATGGAGAAGCCGAAGAACGTAAAAGGCGTCCAGCAGCTGGTTCGACGAATCGCGACGCTCAGTCGATTCATCAGTCGAATGGGTGAAAAGGCACTGTCCTTCTACCAACTCCTCCGCAAAACTGACAAGTTCGAGTGGACAGACGAGGCACAAGACGCATTTGAAGATCTCAAGCGTCTACTATCCACCTCGCTAGTACTGGTGACGCCTCGCAGAAAAGAACCACTGCTGCTCTACATCTCCGCCACCAACCAGGTGGTCAGCACGGTTCTCGTGGTGGAACGAGCCAAAGAAAATAAGGTCCACGGGGTCCAACGCCTAGTATACTACCTCAGCGAGGTGCTCACGCCAACAAAGCAGAGGTACCCGCACTACCAGAAGCTGGCATATGGTGTCTTCATGACAGCTAGGTGACTATGCCACTAATTTTAGGAGCACCCAATCGTGGTGGTAAACGATGCACCGCTCAGGCATATACTCAATAATCTCGACGCCATCGGATGAGTCGCGCTCTGGGGAATCGAACTATCTCCATGAGACATCACATACGAGAAGCGCGACGCGATCAAGTCGCAAGCTCTCCTGGTCTTTCTCGTGCACTAGATGGAGAACTAGCTCCCCGACAAGCCATATATGTCCTATCTTTGGACAATGCACTTCGACGGGTCTAAGCGAAAAGACGGAGCTAGCGCAGGTGTCATAATGACATTGCCCCAAGGAGACAAGATGAAATACATTCTACGAATGCAGTTCACTGCCTCCAATAATGAAGCCGAGTACGAGGCCTTAATCCATGGGATGCGGATGGCGAAAGCCTGCGGTGCCAAGAGACTCATCATCTACGGTGACTCTAAGCTGGTGGTCATCAAGGTTGTCGATCAACCCGGCCTTGGGAGTTAGGTCCTCACGGATGTGACTGAGCACATCCTTGGCCTTCCCCAGCGTCTCCTGGAGAGAAACACTATGGTCCTCGACTGCAGCAATGGCGCCAGCCAACGCATCCGCGCGACGCAGGGACTGGTGTCAAAGCTCAGGCCACCGGCATCTGCATACACAAGGTGTTAACATAGCAACATGACATGAAACAAGGAGCAACGCAAATCAAACTGAAAATTACCTGAGAGGGCCTTGGCAATCGAGAAAAGTTGTTCTTCAAACAACTTCTCCCTTTCAGCAGTGGAAGAACGCAAATCTTCTTCATGCTTTCGCGACTCCTCCAGGGCTACGACTGCTTCGTCGCGATTCTTCGCCGCTGCGGCAAGCCCCTTCTCGAGGGATGCAACACGACAAAGAAGCTCATTGTGCTCACCTACAAAGGACTAGGCATACAAACAATTGATCCGACAAATTTCCACACAGACAAAGACAAAATCCTAAAGCTAACCTTCGACTGCGCGGTGGCGATTGTGTAGCAGGGCATGCTATCGACCCATAGTAAGAACTTGCTCCGCGAGGCATGCAGCTTCCTTCACAATGAGCTACACCAGACGGAAACGAAGACTTAGTGGCAACCCAAAGTACAAATTCGTCTGCCAAACAATAAAAATACACTTACATGCTCCTCCAGGGACTCCGAAGATGACTGTCGCGCAGTCATCTGGGCAACCATCTGATGCTCCCCAGCATGCAGGGAACTCGAAGAATTGGTGCCGGAGTGGGCCACCACCGGAGGAGAAGGAGACCGTTCAGACACCTCCTTAGTCTTGGAGTCTGTGACTCTGGACTCTTTAACAAATTGGACTTCGTCAAAAGATGACAACGCCGCTTGACTACAAAACATGCACAACGCCACTTCAGAAAAAGAAACCTCACAAAAAGCAAGACGAACTCGCGAGGATTAAAAATCTTACCAAGCAAATTTGTTGAGATCAAAGGAGTCATCCGACGTCTCCCTCGGCAGTCGTATCTTCTTCCAAGCAGGACGAGCCATCGCGCTCATAGGCACGGCGGGGATTGGCTCCTCTGTGGCAGCAGAGAGACCTTCCGTCATCGTCGGCGAAGAAGTGTCAGAATCCTTGTTGCGGGACTGCTTGCGAGTGTTGTGGCCACTATAATCAGGGCTCACTCCTCTTCTTCAATTGGGACAGTCGATTCCGACTCGTCCTCTTCCTCCGCTTCGCGATGAATAGTCCCTTCGGGCTGAGGAGGCAAACTGGCAGCCACGCTCCAGTCCTGCAATCAGAAGATACATCATTATATATCAAGTACTTGATGGCAATCGACAAAGAAAACTACCTCACAGTACAGTTCTACCTCAGGAGGAGGGTTAGAGGCGTCAAAAGGAGGCACGACTAGTTCGCCTAGGAGATCCTCCTTGGTAGTATACTTGGTCACCAATCGCAACCTCCTGTCTACCTCACCCGCAGAAATGCCTTCCGCAGATATGCGAGTGGCATCGCTCGCACCAGCCCAGCGGTACATCGGGTGGACTCAAGCCTGCAGAGGCTGAACGTGGTGGCGCAACCATGTGCGAATGAGAGCGGATCCACCCTCTTCTTTGCCTATGCGGCCTTCAAGGTCGCAGACGCGCTGATACAGCACCTCTGTTTCCTCGGACTCGCTAGGCATCACGACGTTCTTCTAGGAATGCCTCCTCTTGCAAGCTGCCACGGGGTCGAAGGGCGCGAGTCCGTAGTGCTATCCGTCGGCCTTCTGGTCGCGGATGTAGAACCACTTGTCTCTCTACCCTTGGATAGATGCGGTGAGCTTGATGTCAAAATATACGGCGGAGGAGTCGACGTGGATTCCGTAGCCTCCTATGTCGTATACTACCGAACTAGACGCTGACTGACGTTTGAGCTTAAAAGCCTCTTGAAGAGGCCAAAGTGTGGCTCGATTCCGAGCCAGCACTCGCAAAGTGTGATGAAGCAAGAAATGTGGAGAATGGAATTTGGGGACAGCTGGTGCAGCTGGAGCCCATAGAAACAAAGAAGACCCCTGAAGAACGGATCTAGGGGAAGAGAGAGACCTCGGATGACGAACGCAAGGAACATCACCCGGAAACCCGGAGGAGGACGGTGGATTACCTCGTTGATAGGCACCCACGAGTCATCTTCCGTGGGTGGAAGAGCTCCATCTTGAGGATGAAGATGCAGCTCGGAGGACTTGATGATGGACGCACGCCAGGCGCCGTTGCTGACGCGAGTGCCTGCACCCTTCTTCTTCCCAGCGCCAACGGCGCTGGTGCCCACGGTGGTGGTGCCGCCCTTCTTCTTGGTGGTGGCAATGGTGGCCACAGAGCTATCGGTGGCGCCTCCCTTCTTCTTGCCCATTTTTTGATGGTTATGCGAATGGAGAAAGTAACTGGGGAAAACGCGGAGCTGGTCCAGTGCCACGAAAAGGAAGCATGCAAGGAAGCAGAGAGCACAGCAATGGCGAAGGGGGCACGTGCAAGAAGAGAGATGAGGAAAATTTACCGCAGCTGCGCTGCTACTTAACCTCCTCGCAGATGTCTTCCAATGGCCAACAAAAACCCTATTGAATGCATGGCGCACATCGCCATCGACATGTGGCGATGCTGAACCACGCATCATCCCCCACTACTCCCATTACGCGCGGAAATCGAGGAGACGCAGTTAAACTAGAAGATTATGCACGCCTAGTCAAATTGAAGTCAGAAAGTGGGACCACCGCTCGTCATGTCCCGTCAAAGCCGCTCACGCGGGCAACTGAGGTCATCGCATCGTCAGCACTGACGTCATTGATTCCAACAGAAGAAATTTTTGACTACTTTAGTTCTTGCTCGAGTCTTTGACTCAACCAAGCACTCGAGGGCTACTCCTAACAAGAGCACTGGCCGCGCACCTCAAATAATTTTTATGTAGGTGTACAAACTTCATAGAAACCCTTCACTCGAATTAACAATTCGATCGTGGACTGCGGGTTACTCCCATAGGTAAAAAAAATTGTGCCCTCTATCCTTTTATTTGTGAACTTTGGTTTGAAGTGGGTCATTTCAATTTTCAATGCTCAGTCCATAATAATAGCCCTTCTAATTCAATGAGTACTGCAAGTTTGTATTATGATAACATGATCACTCCTAATCAGCATGATGAACTTACGTTATTTTTGGGGTGTGAAGAGTTATCAAGAAAAACTTCTTTGGTAGATATGAGTGCTTTTGATATGAATAGCATTCTGCATGGTTGTCATCTTTATATTGTTGATAATTGCCACACAAATACTTACATACAAAATATTATAAAAGATGAGATTTTACCAAAATATGACAGGACTAATATGTGTTTTGTTCTTATTAATGAAAAGGAGGAATCATCCAAAGTTTCTTATATTGTCTCTAACAATAAACCAGGGTATATGAAGAAGCTTCCTTTCAAGCCTCTCCCTCCTAAAGAGAAGAAGAAAAAGAAGAAGAGGAGGAGTAAAAGGAGGGAGGAAACAATATTTTCCCCTAAGCACGTTGCTCCTATTATAGTTTTTGATGAGTCTGAACTCGATGATGTTATTATGCCTATTACCTATAGTAGTGATCATGATTGGGAAATGCACACTACTTTTGATATTGAAAATCTCTTTGGTACCAATTCTAAAAATGATGATATTAATAATTGTTGTATTATTAGTGTTATCCGTGTTCCTTCCAATGATGATATGTTTACAAACGAATACACTTTGGAAGATAGCTATTATATTGCTTATGATGATTACAATATGCCTCCTATAATTGATGATTATGGTGATGAGAATAATAATGATAGCTATTTTGTTGAATTTGCTCCCACTACAATTAATAAGAATGACTATATTTACGTGGGGAATATTAATTATTTTATGCATGTGGCTCATGATAAGAATGTTTTATGTGATAATTATATTGTTAATTTTATTCATGATGCTACTGAAAGTTATTATGAGAGAGGGAAACATGGTTTTATGTATGTCAACAATATTAAGTTTCCCCTCTTTATGTTGAAATTTTTGACGTTGCACTTGTTTTGCTTTCCTATGCTTGTTGATTTGTGCTTGCATGACTTGTTTCTTTACAAGATTATTTTTCATAGGAAGTGGGTTAGACTTAAATTTGTTCCAAATTTGCCTCTTGATGCTCTCTTTTACTTCAATTCATATTTCTTATGTGAGCATCATCGAAATTATCATGCCTATCTTAATGACTATAAAGAAAGAGCTTTTGGGAGACAACCCATTATATTTTTACTTTCAGTTTATTTTTGTTTTGTTGAGTCTTGGAAGTTATTGCCTCTGTAATAACCTCTCCTTATCCTTTTTATGTGGTTTTTATGCCAAGAATACCCTCTAATGAGAGGGAAGTAAGACTTGGGAAAGTTTGCTGTCCCGAAACAGATTTCTGTGTGTCACTATAAAAAATAGTGAAAAATCCTTGTGCATCGGATTGATCTGTAATTTTTGTTGCTTATGCCCCAGGTTATTATCTAACTTTTGTTAGTTTAGCACTTTTTGATTTGAGCAACAGAAGGTCTTCGAAAAACGTTTTTTACCTGCTGGTCTGTTTTGATAGATTTCTGCCATTATTTGCATTTGCCTCTTAATCTCTTTCTCTTTGAGTTCTCTTTGATCACTTGAGCTTTTACAAGAAATTGCTACAGTATCTTGTGTTTTAATGGAAGTTTTACTTGTGTTGAAACTAAACCCAAAAACTTATTATCTTGAATACACTAATGTTGCTAATGAAGATTGTGTGAAGTTTTGTATTAAGGAAATTTTCAAGTGTAGGGAAGAATAATTTGATGAGATGAAGTATGGACAAAAGCTCAAGCTTGGGGATGCCACCCATGTCACCCCAAGAAATATTCAAGAAGTACAAGCGTCAAAGCTTGGGGATGCCACCCCTTCTTCCTCAATAATCTCAGGTCTTCTTTCAAGACACTTTATTTTTATTACCTTATGCACTATGTGTTGTTCTTGGAGAGTCTTTGTTTTTAGTTTTATTTTGTTTGATTTGCTTAAATAAGTTGTTTGGATACCAACCCACTTCTTTTGGAGAGACACACACACCTCGTTATTCATTGCCTGGAACACTCTAGTTTTCACTCTTATTGTTCTGTGAGTGTTCTCCTTTGCTAGCACTGCGTTTAGCTTTAGTTTTCTTATTCTTTTAGTTTAGAACTTTTTAGTTCTTCTTTGTAGATGGGTGAGACATGCTCTCTGGTCTTTATTGATTATTATCTTTGAGAGTTGTTTCAAATAAGTCGATTGGTGTTGGAAAAGAGTAGGAAGTTTCATGCTTATAGTGGTACAAAAGGAAGCTTGTTTTGACTGTGACTTAGACTTTATCATGTCATGCTAGATGTTTCTTTGACCATATGCTTAGTGATTATTGTTGTAGCATGACTTGTTCCAAACAATTGATATTTCTTAATGTGCCTTGAAAGAATCTTGCGTTGTTCTAGCATACAAAAGCATAATATTGTGGTATTCTCCTTTGATGCTTTATTTGGGTTGACTTGGCACATGCTTACACCATGTTAAGACTACGTACCAGTCACCTTAGCCTCTATGATTATTTAGTTTTTTTGACTTGTAATATCACTTTATGCTTTAATTAATAATGTTTTGTCGCTTTGCATGATTATGGCCATTAGTTCTCTCTTAGTTGGTCACTCCCAGTCTTTTGCTCGCCTCCACATGTACCAAGTATGAGTTCCACTCATGCATCCAACCCCCAAGAAAACCAAGGTGTTCCATAGAGTCCACTATGAATTCCTATGCATGGTGTGTTACACCATTCCAAGTATATTCATGCTTTTATCTACCTTCCAAATTAAACTTGTTATGTGAAAATTAGTGATTAAAGATCTCACGAACTTGATGGCACACTTACTTTCTTGCACTTAATAAACTTGAACCATTGTGTCCATCTATGTTGTGTATACGCTTGCACTTTATAAGTTGAGAATTAGCGGAACCATGCTGTCATGGGGAACGCTTTCAACATTGCACTTATTATTCAGTTGATATCATGTTCTTTTGTTTATGGATCCCGGCGGTGTGAAATAAAAGGGGAACTTGTGAGCTCATGGAGTTTGTATATGTGTTAGAGAAACGCATGGGCGGCTAGCCTAAGCCATGCCTACTCATGGTGGAAACTTGCAGCATAACCATAGTGAGCATTCCGTGAAGCATCCTCAATAAAAACCTATGCAAATAGCAAATAAAAAGATAGATGACATGCTTATTGTCTGTTGCCTTGTCATTTTGATATGGGATAGCTCCTGTATCATGGGGCAAGGGGTACCCCGTTGGCGGTTCTCCATGATACATAGGTACTTACAATGACAAGAACTTACTTGTGACTAAAGTTGATTAGCATGAGCTCCGATACTCGTAGGCAAGGGGCATGAGATTTTCGACTTATAACTTGTCAAGCATATCCTCATATTTGTTCACTCTAACCTCAATCGCCTAAAGATGCTTATGATAGGGGTAATGAGAGCTAAAAGCTAATAAGTACCATAATTTTTGGAAGCTCTTTATGAAACTTGAAATCTCTGCTTCCCTCTTATGAAGGGCCTTTCTTTTTTACGTTTATGTTGAGTCTCCATCTTCTATCTTTATGCACCAATTGAGAGAGCATAGTGACCATTCTTAGTTTAATGTACATTGTCCTGATGGCTCAATGTTGATGTAGAGCTCGTTGGGAACCCCAAGAATAAGGTATGATGAGCACAGCAGCAAGTTTCCCTCAGTTATGAAACCAAGGTTTAATCGAACCAGTAGGAGAAAGGAAACACCCCAAAGGTGTTGCTAGCTGAGCCTTGACAGGGTGCACTACCTGTGGTAGTAGCAACGTGGAGACCTACACAACACAACCATAGAACTTTGTCCCCAACTTGCGATGAGGTTGTCAATCTCACCGATTTTGCTGAAAACAAAGGATTAAACGTATCGAATGGAAGGAAGTAAAAGTTTGCAGAAAGTAAACACAAAGCAGTAAATAGTTTGTAGATTGTATGTAAAAGAAAGGACCAGGATCCATAGTTCACCAGAGGTGGCTCTCCTTAAGATAGATTACCTGATGGGTGAACAAATTACAGCGAGGCAATTGACAAACATCGAGAAAGCAATACATGCATATACTAATCATCTTGACTCCTTTGGAACTTGATTGGGCATTACAACATTATACATAGACCGCCATCCAACTGCATCTATGACTAATAATCCACCTTCAGGTTATCATTCGAACCCCCTCCAGTATTAAGTTGCAAGCAACAGATTATTGCTTTACAAACTGCGTGTAAAGTAAACAATATGATTGTTCTATGAACAAAGGATTGTTGTTTTCTCCCTAGTAGCAACAACACATCTAGTACCTTAGAGATTTCTGTCACTTCCCTAGATTACCAGAGGCATGAACCCACTATCGAGCATAAATACTAACTCTTGGAGTTGCTAGCATCTACTTGGCCAAGATAGCTACTAACAACGGAAAGCATGCAAGATCACAAATAACAAAGACATGATAGAATAAATAATCAATCTGAAATAGCATCTCAATATCCATCGGATCCCTGCAAACACAACATGCAGAATTACAAATAGATGATCTTGATCATGAACGAAGCTCACAAGATTTAAACATGAAAGCACAAAGGAGGAGAACCAGCCATATAGCTACTACATAGACCCGTAGTCCAGAGATGAACTACTCACGCATCACACCGGAGGCTTGCATGATGATGAAGAAGGCCTCCAGGGTGAATTCCCCTCTCTTGCAGGGTGCCGGGAAGAGCTTCAGATCCCTCCCGATCTAGGGATGGAGATGACGGCGGCTACAGACTATTTCGTGGATTTTTGATCGGGTCCTTAGGGTTTTCGTCTCGAGGGCATCTTATAGATGGAAGGAGAGGCCGAGGGGGTGCTGGGGTCGGCCAGACCACCCCCTGGCGCGGGCCAGGCCTGGCCGCGCAGCCAGGTCGTGTGGCCGCCCCCTAGCCCTTCTCCGTCTCGTATTCTGGCATCTGATGACTTCTGGAAAATAGGCACTTTGGCTTTCGTCCTGTCCAATTCCGAGAATATTCATTTTCTAACTTTCCTGGAACCAAAAACAACAGAAAACAGGCAGCTGGCATTGTGGCTCTTGTTAATAGGTTAGTCCAAGAAATCATATGAAAAGTACCCCAAAGTGTGGGCAAAACACAAGAAACTGGATAAAACCAAGAATGGAACATCAAAAATTTGTTGGAGATATGCCCAAGAGGCAATAATAAAGTGGTTATTATTATATCTTTATGTTTATGATAAATGTTTACATCCCATGCTATAATTGTATTAACCGGAAACATTAATACTTGTGTGTTTTGTAAACATAAGAGAGTCCCTAGTAAGCCTCTTGTTGAACTAGCTTGTTGATTAATTGATGATCATGGTTTCCTGATCATGGACATTAGGATGTGATTAATAACAAGGTTATATCATTAGGAGAATGATGTGATGGACACACACCCGTAGTAAGCATAGCATAAGATCAAGTCATTAAGTTCATTTGCTATAAGCTTTAAAATACATAGTAACCTAATCCTTCGACCATGAGGTTATGTTAATCACCATCACCGGATGGGTACTTTGATGAAATCAAACACCGCTTCGTAACTGGGTGGTCAGAAAGGTGTCATTGGGTATTCTGAAAGTATGTGTTGAAGCGCATAGAACAAAATTGGGATTTGTCCATCCATATGACGAATAGATATGCTCTGGGCCCTCTCGGTGGAATGTCATCTGATTAGCTTGCAAGCATGTGACTGGGTCACAAGGTATGACATATCACGGAATGAGTAAAGAGTACTTATCAGTAACGAGGTAGAACTAGGTATAGAGATACCGACGATCAAACCTCGGATAAGTATAATATCGCGAGACAAAGGGAATTGGTTTCGTATGTAAATGGTTCTATCGATCACAAAGTCATCGTTGAGTATGTGGGAGCCATTATGGATCTCCAGGTCCCGCTAATGGTTATTGATAGGAGATGTGTCCCTGTCATGTCTGCATATTCACGAACCGTAGGGTGACACACTTAAGGTTCGAAGTTGTTTTAAGTAGATATGGAATATGCGTTGGAGACCGAATGTTGTTCGGAGTCTCGGATTGGATCCGGGACATCACAAGGAGATCCGGAATTGTCCGGAGAATAAGATTCATATATTGGGGATCATTTTCTGAGTTAGGAAATGTTCCGGAGTGTTTGTATGGAGATTCTAGAAGGTTTCGGAATGTTCTGGAAGGTTCTAGAGGATTTCTTGGAGTTTGCTTGAAAAACCAAGAAAGGGTCAAAGGAAACCTAGTGGGGCAAGACACGGATTCGTGGGGGAGGAGGACTCCTTCCCCCTTCCCACCGCCGGCCATAGGAGGGGAGTCCTACTAGGACTCCCCCTCCCCAGGCGCGCCTCCCCCCCTTAAATAGAAGGACAGGGGCGCCCCCTCCTAGCCTTGCTCTCATAACTCCCAATCTCTGCCGCCTCTCTCCTCCACCTTTCTTCTGCACAGGCATAGGCGAAGCCCTGCAGAATTCTCTACTCCACCACCACCATCACGCCATCGTGTTGTTGGGATTCCGTGGAGAAGATCTACTATCTCCGCTGCTCGCTGGAACAGGGAGAGGAAGGTCTGCTTCGACTCCGCACGTGTGACCGACTGCGGAAGCGCTGCCGGAACGCGGCACCGGAAAGGATCGTCCACACGATCTTGAGATCGGCAAGTGATCGACTACATCAACCACGAGATCTAATCTCGTTAACGCTTTCGGATCTACGAGGGTTAGTTCCTATCTATCTCGTTGCATATATCTAATAGATTAGATCTTGGCTTTTATCTAGATTAGATCTGGGTTTTGTTCGTTCTTGCGGTAGAAATTTTTTGTTTTCCATGCTACGAACCCATCAGTGGTATCAGAGCCGTATCTATGCGTAGACCTGTTGCACGAGTAGAACACAATGTTTTTGTGGGCGTTGATGCTTTTGTTGACGGTGTCTTAGCGTGTAATTTGCATCTTGCGGCATGGTGGGATGAAGCGGCTCGGGCTAACATTACATGTCATCGCACATGAGACTTGCTCCACGCTTGACGTGCAACTTGCTTTGCACAAGTGGCTTTGCGGGTGTCTGTCTCTCCCACCATAGTTAAGATTTAATTTACAATGAGCATCTGACAACACTTGTATCAACGTTGTGGTCCTTGTTCGTAGGTAAGATCGGTCTTCTACGAAAGCCCCAAATCACGTAAAACATGCAAAGAAAATTAGAGGCGTCTAACTTGTTTTTGCAGGGGTTTTGTGATGTGATATGGCCATCATGTGATTGTGATTATATTTGATGTATGCAATGATTCTTGTTGTAATATGGCAACCGGCAGGAGCCTAATGGTTGTCTTTAAATTTTGTTTAAGACCTCGTGTCTATTCATCATGTAATAGCCTTATTCCAAGTAGTTGTAATAGTTGCTGTTGGTGATGGACAACCATGAAGCGGCGCCATGGACCTTGACGCCGCGCTGGTGATGATGGAGTTCATGTCCATGCTTTGAAGATGGAGATCAAAGGCACAAGAAGAAAGGCCATATCATATCACATATTATGAATTGCCTGTGATGTTAATCCTTTATGCATCTTGTATTGCTTAGATCACGACGGTAGCATTATAAGATGATCCCTCTCACTAAATATCAAGTAATAAAGTGTTCATCCTTAGTTGGCACCGTTGCTAAGACTCGTCGTTTCGAAGCATCTCGTGATGATCGGGTTTGATAGACTCTACGTGTGCATACAACGGGTGCAAGCCAGATTTGCACATGCGGAAACTAAGGTTAACCTTGATGAGCCTAGCATGTACAGACATGGTCTCGGAACACAGAATACCGAAAGGTAAAGCATGAGTCATATGGATGATATGATGAACATGTTGATTGTTCGCCTTTAAAGCTACATCATCTCACGTGATGATCGGACTTGGTGTAGTGGATTTGGTTCATGTAATCACTAAAACAACTCGAGGGATGTTGTTTTGAGTGGGAGTTCATTTGTAATTTGGATTAGTCGAACTCAATTTATCATAAACACAATCAAAGTGAATTTGCATAGTTTGTTGTAGTCATTGGCATCCGTTCACCACCTTACGCTTAGTTATAGTTGAGATAGTAGAACTATAGAAATTCTGGATATTAACTTTACGAACTGGTATCGTATTGTTTTGAATGTCAATTTAAAGTTTATAAGTCATATTGCAAACTTTCAGCAAACTCTATTTACTCCATGAAGTTTAATAAATAGTATTAAATCAAGAGTAACAATTCCAGTGTTAGTATCTAATGTATCATGTTTGCCTCCATGATTTTTGATACTCAAAAGATTATTTTTAATATCAACTTTATCTAAGAGCTGAAAACAATGTTTCAGAAAGCATCATATGTGAAAGGTATTGCAATATCTAAAACAATGTGTTGGTTACAACATGATAGAGTATACGTCCTCATATTTGATGAGAATTTGTGAAGGTTGGAGACGCTAGTCATCCTAATCCTCCAAAAGGTTTTGAAAAAGAAACATTATACTCGCAATTCACCTTTATAAGCTATAGCATCTTGATCATGAAAGTTGTCATGATAAGGATGAATAGAAGATGTAAGTAAAATGTTTACTACACTAAAAGATTACTAAAGAATGGATTTTTGAAAGAACACCAAACATTTGATGATGGTGATCCACCTCAAAGTGCAAGTCCAAAGGTATTAGTAGTTGACTATATACGCTTTGTACTATGTGTCATATGAATGACACCACTATTGATGTTGATAGATTCTTTTAAAAGAAAAGGAATTGCTGAAAGAAAATCTATAAAATATTTGGCAAAAAATAAAAGGTTGGAGATGTCCAAATTAGGCATATAGAAGATATACATGTTATGGTTGTATTCCTTGCTTGTTAAACAATGTGGTTCTTAGGTATTGGATACCGAATTGGTTGGTATGAAGTGTCATACAGGACAACGCAATTCATGAACTACAGTGGCCTAAGTAACTAGCAAGAGAATGAGTGATGATGTTCATCGAAAACAAATAAAATATTATTGTGTTTTTCGTTGACATCAAACCTAGCCTTCAAGATTTGTTTTAATAATTGTTATTTTGTTATGGTATTACGAGAACAATGGTTGTTCAAATAATTACCGTATTCCATAAAGGATGGATGAACTTTTACAAGTCTGGTGGGAGAAATCACATCCATAAACACTATTGCTAAAATGTCGCAAGACAAATGATTGAAAGATCACTTATGAAGTGACATCGCTGTTTAAATTATATTTGAAAGAAAACATGAAGAAACTCCATGTTGATGGAATTTTGGAGTCTTTAATTTTGATCAATTGACGCGTGTGAGACTTTCCTCGAGATAATTGAAACTCCGTCCATAGGCTAGATAGGAACGGATGACTAGCTTATTGGAAATTGTGCATGCTGATGTGCATAGTCAATTATGTGTAGCCATATGCGATGGATCTTTTTGCTTCATATGCTTTCTCCGAAAATTTGAGTGAATATATCTGTATATTTACTTAATAAGGAGGAAGTATGAAACATTTGAAAGTTGTTCAAAGACTTTCAAGATGAAGTGGAAAATCATTGTAACAAGAAAATAAAAGAGTTTATGATTGGATCATAAAGAAAGATGTTTGAGTTACAAGTTTAGCAAAACACCTAAGATTTGAGGAATCGTTCCATGGATTTGCATTTCCCAAAACACCATAGGAGTATGGAGTGTTCAAGATATGTAATGAAACCTTGTTTGACATGGTAAGATCAAAGGTGTCATTTATAAAACTGCCATTATATATTAAAGATTAAAGCTTTAGTGACTACCGCTTTCACACTGAAAAGAGCTCCATCGTGATCCGTTGAAATGACACCATAAAAGTCATGGTTTGGGATAAAACCCGAATTGTCTTTTCTTAAATTTTGGTATGTTATGCATAAGTAAAATGTTTACAACCAAAGTCGGATAAGCACGTCTTTGTAGGTTATCCCAAAGAATTTTTTGGGAATTTCTCCATAACACCGAGGACAAAAGAGTTTGTCACTTGGAACGTCAAGTTTCTTGAGAAGGAATTTTTCATGAAAAGTTAAGTGGCAGGACAATAGAACTTTGATAAGGTTGTTGGACCTTAGCTATATGTGCTAAGTAGCACAGCGCCGGAAAGTGTCCTGGTGGCGGCCACAATGCTCATGGCTCTCGTGATTACAAAAGGTGTGATCTCGGAGATTAGAGTTCCTATAGAACCGTGTGGGTCGGTAAGAATCAAATAGTAAGATTTGATAAGCAAGTCGTTATTGTTTTGACAATGATGAACCAACTACATGCAAAGAAGCGATGATGGGCCCTGACTCCATAAAATGACTAGAAGTCATAGAATCCGTGATAGTATCCATACACGAGAAATCAAGTTTCTGAACTTGGAAGACCCTCCGGAAAGGCGTGAAGCCTATCGGTCGTGTTTGGATTTATAAAGAAATAAGACATGGATGTTTAACCTCTATGAAATAGTCGACATGTCAGAAAGAAGTTTACGACAATGTTCAAGGAATTGACTATGATAAGATTTTATCTTTCATAGCGATATTTAGTCTGGACGGATTAATGTAGCAACCACTACATATATTTTGGTATATGGTAGTTGAACAAACAAAACAAGTTCTTCTAATAGAATGGTTACCTAGGACGTGTACATGACACGATCCAAAGGGTTTTGTTAATTCAAAGGATGCTAAAAAAGTATGCAAAACTTCAATGGTTGAAGTAAGCATAGCGGAGTTGGAATCTTCACCATGATGAAACTGTTAAAAGAGTTTAAATTCATCGGAGATGATGAAGATGCTTGCATTTGCAAGAAATTGAGTGGGAGCGCTGAGACATATTTCTAATACATTATGTAGAGGACATATTGTTGATTGGAAATGATGTACCTTGTATTGACACAGGTTAAGAATTTCATTTTGATGAAAGACTTAGGCATAACCCAAGAATTAGGCATCAATGTCTATATGGATAGATTGAGACGCTAATATGGTTTTGCCAAATGTACATAGATAAGACGTTGAATGAGTTCAATATGGAAACAACAAGAAAGGTTCTTGACGCACGGAAAGGACTGAATCAAGATTCGAGTGTGTTGACACGAGATTCAAGTGTTTTGACACTTGGTGAAATCACAAGAATATTTTGATCAATCATTCTTTGAGATGTACACATCCAGATATGTCCTATGCTCTAAATGTTATGAGCATATACCAGAATGATTCATAAGATGATTATTGGACAATAGTAAAGATATTCTTATGAGCTTTGGAAGAACTAAGAATATATCATCTATAAGTGACAAATATTTAAAAGTAGTTCATTGTAAAGTGTTACAATGATACTAGTTTTGTCACAGGATACAAATTAAGTTTATCTCAATTTAAACTATGGGTGGCACAATGTAATGAAAGGAAGTTCCATAACGGATTTGGTTGAGTACCAAAGGTAAAACATTGTGACAGATACTACAACAAAAGGCTAAGTATATAAACTGCTATAGTAGCAGCAAAGGAGGGCATTTGTGTTAAGTAGTTTCTTATCAAACTAGGTGTGGTTCAAAGTGGGCTAATACTATGAAGATATATTGTGTGACGATAATATCAACATATTTTGAGCCGAAGGAACTAAAGGTCTCACCAAAGGACCAAATTTTTACAATGCCATCTCATTGGAGAATGAGTAATGCGTAGAGACGCAAGGACATGCAAATACACACGGACCTGGAAGTGTCAGATACGAAGATTATGTTTACCACTAGCAATAGTGTCTATACAACACCAGAAAGCCATAGGTGTTGAATGCACAAGTTTTTAACTAGATTATTGACTCTAGTGCAAGTGGGAGACTGTTGGAGATATGCCCAAGAGGCAATAATAAAGTGGTTATTATTATATCTTTATGTTTATGATAAATGTTTACATCCCATGCTATAATTGTATTAACCGGAAACATTAATACTTGTGTGTTTTGTAAATATAAGAGAGTCCCTAGTAAGCCTCTTGTTGAACTAGCTTGTTGATTAATTGATGATCATGGTTTCCTGATCATGGACATTAGGATGTGATTAATAACAAGGTTATATCATTAGGAGAATGATGTGATGGACACACACCCGTAGTAAGCATAGCATAAGATCAAGTCATTAAGTTCGTTTGATATAAGCTTTAAAATACATAGTAACCTAATCCTTCGACCATGAGGTTATGTTAATCACCATCACCGGATGGGTACTTTGATGACATCAAACACTGCTTCGTAACTGGGTGGTCAGAAAGGTGTCATTGGGTATTCTGAAAGTATGTGTTGAAGCGCATAGACCAAGATTGGGATTTGTCCATCCATATGACGGATAGATATGCTCTGGGCCCTCTCGGTGGAATGTCATCTGATTAGCTTGCAAGCATGTGACTGGGTCACAAGGTATGACATATCACGGAACGAGTAAAGAGTACTTATCAGTAACGAGGTAGAACTAGGTATAGAGATACCGACGATCAAACCTCGGATAAGTATAGTATCGCGAGACAAAGGGAATTGGTTTCGTATGTAAATGGTTCTATCGATCACAAAGTCATCGTTGAGTATGTGGGAGCCATTATGGATCTCCAGGTCCCGCTGATGGTTATTGATAGGAGATGTGTCTCTGTCTTGTCTGCATATTCACGAACCGTAGGGTGACACACTTAAGGTTCGAAGTTGTTTTAAGTAGATATGGAATATGCCTTGGAGACCGAATGTTGTTCGGAGTCTCGGATTGGATCCGGGACATCACAAGGAGATCCGGAATTGTCCGGAGAATAAGATTCATATATTGGGGATCATTTTCTGAGTTAGGAAATGTTCCGGAGTGTTTGTATGGAGATTCTAGAAGGTTTCGGAATGTTCTAGAAGGTTCTAGAGGATTTCTTGGAGTTTGCTTGAAAAACCAAGAAAGGGTCAAAGGAAACCTAGTGGGGCAAGACACGGATTCGTGGGGGAGGAGGACTCCTTCCCCCTTCCCACCGCCGGCCATAGGAGGGGAGTCCTACTAGGACTCCCCCTCCCCAGGCGCGCCTCCCCCCCTTAAATAGAAGGACAGGGGTGCCCCCTCCTAGCCTTGCTCTCATAACTCCCAATCTCTGCCGCCTCTCTCCTCCACCTTTCTTCTGCACAGGCATAGGCGAAGCCCTGCAGAATTCTCTACTCCACCACCACCATCACGCCACCACCATCACGCCATCGTGCTGCTGGGATTCCATGGAGAAGATCTACTACCTCCGCTGCTCGCTGGAACGGGGAGAGGAAGGTCTGCTTCGACTCCGCACGTGTGACCGACTGTGGAAGCGCTGCCGGAACGCGGCGCCGGAAAGGATCGTCCACACGATCTTGAGATCGGCAAGTGATCGACTACATCAACCACGAGATCTAGTCTCGTTAACGCTTTCGGATATACGAGGGTTAGTTCCTATCTATCTCGTTGCACATATCTAATAGATTAGATCTTGGCTTTTATCTAGATTAGATCTGGGTTTTGTTCGTTCTTGCGGTAGAAATTTTTTGTTTTCCATGCTACGAACCCATCAAAATTATAGATACATTTGCAATGTATCAACATCCCCAAGCTTAACTCTTGCTCGTCCTCGAGTAGGTAAGTGATAAAAAGAAAAAATGATTTTTGAGGTGACATGCACCATCAAAGACTTGATCAAAGTATTTGTAAAACATTCAAAGCTGGGATCATAGTACTTCAATCATAACATGAAAGACAAAGTTCTAGCAATAAGACAAAGAAACTATGATGCAACATGAAAAGGCACAAACAAAAGATTCATGAATAACAATACTTTGCAAGACGTTTGTTTGTTTCACATAAAGAAAACATAGCATAATAGTATTCAGCTTGTCCCTCATAGAGTAGCAAATATAAATGCATAGGATACCTTCAAAGTTCATAAGAGTGACTAGATACAAATAGTTTAAAACAAGCAATATCAAGTTATGAATCAATCAACTAGTCTTGGGACAATGCACATAGAACTAAGAATGGCCACTATGCTCTCAAAGTAGGTGCATAAAGGTAGAAGGTGGAGACTCAATATAATGGTGGAAGAAGGGCCTTCATAAAAGGAAGTAGGGATTCAAGTCTCATAAAGAGCTTCCAAAAATTATGGTACTTATAGCTTTCAGCTCTCATTGCCCCTATCATAAGCATCTTGAAGTGATTAAGGTTAAAGTGAACAAACTATGGTGTACATGCTTAACGAAGTATAAGTTAGAAATCTCATGTCCCTTGTATACGTGGGCCACTCCTCATGCTACTCAAGTTTAGTCACCGGTAAGTTCTTGTCATCGTAAGTACATGTGTATCATAGAGAACCGCCAACGGGGTACCCCTTGCCCGATGATACAGAAGAATCCCCATATCAAAATGACAAGGCAAGCAGACAACGAGCATCTCAGCAATCTTCTTATTTACCATGGGAATATGTCTCTTTTTTCTCTCTTTCCTCTTTTCATAATCTTTTTTCTTCTTTTTCTCTTTTTTTCTCAATATAGCACTCTTTTTTCATAAGAAGAATGCTTCATAGACAGCTCATTATGGTTACGTTGCACGTTGATGACCCACAAGTATAGGGGGTGTATCGCAATATTTTCGAGGGAAGTGAAACCCAATTTATTGATTCGACACAAGGGGAGCCAAAGAATATTTATAAGCCTTAACAACTGAGTTGTCAATTCAGCGGCACCTAGAAACAATCTTGCTCACAGCAGTTTATCAGTAGCAACAGTTTTGTAGTAGGAATAGTAAAGTAACAGCAGTACTAAAGCAAAGACAGTAGTAACAAAAGCAGTAAACAGTGGGATTCGAGTGCGGTAGGCATAGGGATGGATGGACGGGCGTTGCATGGACAAGACAATTCACATAGCAATCAGAACATAGGGCAATTGCAAATAAATAAGATAAAGCATCCAAGTACTAGACAATCCTAGGCATGTGTTCCATATATAGTCATACGTGCTCGCAATGAGAACTTGCACAACATCTTTTGTCATGCCAGCCCGTTTGCAGCGAGGCCTCTAGGGAACTACTGGCAATTAAGGTGCTCCTTTTAATAGAGCACTGAAGCAAAGCATTAACACTCTGTGAACACATGTGATCCTCACATCAAAGCCATTCCCTCTAGTTATCCCGATTTCTGTCACTTCGGGGCCATTGGTTCCGGACAACAACGTGTGTATACAACTTGTAGATAAGACCAGAAACAATACTGTCATAATGAACCAATAACAAGTTCAGATCTGAAATCATGGCACTCGGGCCCTAGTGATAAGCATTAAGCACAACAAGTCGCAACAAAGTCATAAAGCACTAATAAAAGATACTAGGCACCATGCCCTAACAATCTGATACCATTACATGAACGATCTCATCCAATCCCTACCATCCCCATAGCCTGCAGCGGGGGATTACTCACTCATAGATGGGGGAAACATGGATGGTCGATGGAGAAGCGATGGTGATGACGATGGTGATGATCTCCTCCAATTCCCCGTCCCGACAGGGTGCCAGAATGGAGTTTCTGGTGCTGTTTCGTGGAATCTGGTGGTGGCGGCGGAGCGGAACTCCTTCTGGAAAAACATCGAACCCCCCAAAGTTTTTAGGTCAGAAGGCTCTTTATAGGCGAAGAGAGAGGCCGAGGGGGTGCCTAGGGGGCCCACACCACCCCCTGGCGCGGCCTGGCTTGGCCCGCGCCACCAGGTGGTGTGGCCACACCCTAGCTCTTCTCCGTCTCGTATTCTGGCTCCTGGAGTCTTCGGGTGAAATAGGATTTTTGGCATATTTTCTGGGATTTTTCCTGATAGTTGGTTTTTTGCACAAAAAGTAGACACCAAGGCAATTCTGCTGAAAACAACGTTAGTCCGCATTAGTTGCATCCAAATCACACAAGTTTAGAGGAGAAACAATAGAAAAAGTGTTCGGGAAAGTAGATACATTTTGGACGTATCAACTCCCCCCAAGCTTAGCTTATTGCTTGTCCTCAAGCAATTCAGTTGAAAACTGAGTGCGATAAAAGAACTTTCACGAACACATTTGCTTCATATGATGTAAATATTCTCAGCAATGTGATCAACTACTTGGACAATTCATAATAAAGAGTATGCAACCAAGTCTACTTAATAGTCTTTGCAAGCTATGAAGAGATTCCAACTCAAGAATAATAAGTAGCATGAGGCACGAACATAAGCAACATTACAATGCTCATAGAAAGGTATGATAGAGTGGTATCTCGCTTGCCTTTGATTATGAATGTCAAGGCACCTCTGAAGTTCAAGTGATGACTAGAATTAAAGATATCAAGAATACAGGCATCAAAGTCATAACACAAATAATCAAGTAATGGAACAAACATAAAGAATGACAACTATGCTCTCAAGAAGGTGCTCAAAGAATATGTGGAGACTCAACAAGTAGAAGAAAAGGTTTTGAATAATTTGAAAGGCTTCCAAATGCTGAAAGTATGGTACTTGTTAGCTTTGAGCTCTCATTTCCCCTATCATAAGCATCTTTAATGTGGTTAAGGTGAAAGTGACACGACTAAGAGGATATGCTTGACAAGTTATAAATCGAAGTCTCATGCCCCTTACTTACGAAGACCGATCCTCATGCTACTCAACTTCAGTCACAAGTAAGCTCTTGTCATTGTAAGTATATACGTATCATAGAGAACCGCCAACGGGGTACCCCTTGCACATGACACGGGAGCTATCCCATAATCAAAATACAAGGCAAGCAGACAATGAGCATCTCGGCGATCTTTTTATTTACTATGTGCATAGATTTTTATTGAGGATGCTTCATAGAATGCTCATTATGGTTATGCTGCAAGTTTCCACCATGATTAGGCATGGCTTAGGCTAGCGGCCCAGGCGTTTCTCTAACATACATACAAACTCCATAATCTTACAAGTTCCACTTTTATTTCACACCGTCGGGATCCATAAGCAAAAGAACATGATATCAACTAGGTACAAAGTACCTATGAAGCGTTGAAAGCGATCCCCATGATACATGGTTCTGCTAGCTTCAACTCATAAAGCGCAAGCATATGCACAACAAAGAAGGACGCAATGGTTCAGGTTTATTAAGTGCAAGAAAATAAAGTGTGCCATCAAGTTCGTGAGAGCTTTACTAACTAACTTTCTCATAACAAGCAAACATTTTATTCGAAAGAAAACAAGGCATATTGAATATGCACGGGAGTAGCAAATGATGCTAATGGGTAGGTATGGTGGACACTTTGGAAATATTTGGTTTAGGGAGTTGGGAACTTGAGTAAAACATACTCAGTGAAAGTGAAGGCTAGCAGTAGTGAGGTAGCGACAAACGAGAGAGAGCAATAGTTGTCATTATCATGCTTGCAACAAAACAGGACTACTCATGGAATGAAAGTGATTCAAGATCCTCAAGGCAAAATAATTCATCGAGGATTAACTGATTTACAGTCATGTGCATGCGTGGGCATGTGCCAAGTCAATGAAATGAAACATTCAGAGGAGGATACCACGATGTCATACCAATTTATGAATAGAGCAATGCAAGCAAACATTCATAAGACATGCTACCAACTATTAGCGAGCTGGAGCTAATCATAAGAAAGCAAGAACTACTAAGCATCCAAAGAAAACATACACTCTACATGAACGGACTAAGCATGCCCACAGTGATGAGTATATGTACAAAAATGAAAACAAATAGAGTTCGTTACCAGCCTCTTACCACGCCTCAAGTTGTCATTGATCCTAATTATTGCTCTTCACTTGTGTGGCTTGAATAATATGAAACCAATATCCACTGAGGACTGCCGAACCCTGAACATAATTCGCAAAAACCAAAGAAGAACGACAAATATTTTTGGTGTTTTCAATTTTTAAACAAGAACCAAAAGAGAAAAACAAGCAAAGCAAAATCTTTTTGGGTTTTTCGAATAGTTCAAACAAAGCAAAAAGGGAAAAGCAAACCAAGGCAAAAAGAAAAAGCAAACCAAAGAGAAACAACAGAAATATTTTTGGTCTTTTTGTGTTTTTAGAAAGCAAAAACAAAGAAGAACGAAAACTAAAAAGAGAACGAAAATATGAATATACAAAGTACCGACGCAACATGATATGGAGATGAGTGCGGTGTCGGCGTACCTCCCCCCAAGCTTAGGCTTTTGGCCTAAGTGGGTATCAATCCCAAGCTGGCCAAGATGAAGTGTCACCGTGGTACGACGAAGAGGTCCCCTCGTCCTGGTGCGAGCTTGAGTACGTCCCTCCGTAATGTGCAGAGTAATCATAGGAGGGCACATCCTCCTGGTGCTGCTCGTGGAAACCCAGCAAGCGAAGCTGCTCATCAACCTCCTCCTTGGAGCGCGACCATGGTCTCCTGTGAACACTAAACAAAGCAGGTTGTGGCAAAAGGATCTCCCTTTCATCCCCGTCAGTGAAAAGCATCCTATATACTAGATTGTTCAAATCAGAGGTAGTAGTGACAAAGTGATGAGTTTTCATGCCAACAAGGTTAAGCCTTTGTGGTGCCAGCATAGCATCATCAGGATCCACTGAAAGACCTAATGCATTGACTATGCACGATGCAATGATGCCCCCATAGATGGGCCCCCTAGCAGCTAGGCGGCGAACAATAAGCGAGCCAAGATTGTACTGAGTATCATTGTTAAGTGCAGCAGCAAGGAATGCTAAATGATAGTTGGAGATGTTACTAGTGTTCTCCCTACCCAATACACTAGTGGCAAGATAATATGCAAAGTATCTAAGAGCAGGGAGTTGGATATTTCTTATCTTTCCACGCTGCGCTACGCGGTCATCATCATTGGTCACCCCTTGGTAAAGCTCCAACAAATCAGCGGGTCGCCCTTGAATTTTCTTCACGGTCCCTGTCATACGCACACCTACAATACTGCAAAATCTCCCCAAAGGCATGGTGAAGGGCATATCATAGATTTTAAAAGAGACGGTAGACTAATAGGGTGTGTTAGTAAACGTGAAGCTCTCAACAAAAGTTTTGGTGAGCATAGCGTATTGTGCTCTCTCATCTTGCATATATGAGGTCAAACCAACCCTCTCAATCAATAGCAAGAACTCATCAAGAATACCTGCAGCTTGCAAGAAAGTAAAACAAGGAAAAGAGGATGGGTGAGCATCTCCATCATCCCTTTCACTGCCAATACGGGTTGCAATGAGGTCTTCATTGTATGATGGCCTAGCTTGAGAGGCTGTTCTTGAGGGCCTCGACCTCCTAGGTGCATCACTCTCAAATATCTCTCTAAAAGTATGGTTGTTCATGCTTGGTATTTTGAAATTTAAACACCTATTAAACAAGTGATTGCAAAGTATATATAATGAAGGATTCTACTCATAGGGACTTGCAAGAGGCCTAAACATGCATGAAAACTATATCTCTAAGAATCAAACAAGCTTACAAGCTCTCATAACCAGTCCCCTACAGTAGCAAAATACTCAACATATAAACCACTAAACACAAATCTACTTGGACAAGGGGAGGAGTCACATACCAGGGAACAAATGCTCCAAATTTCAGCAAGAAAGATGGGCTGAGTAAGGAGATTGAAAAAATCGAGAGCAAGCACAGCAATAATGCTATTTTGAGCTATGAACTAGAGCTTACTCGGGAGAGAGAAGAAAGTGGCAGGTGAGAGAGGTAGTGGGGGGCCAGGGGTGGCCCACACCAGGGCATGGCGCCACCCAAGGCTGGCCGCGCCACCATGCGGTGTGCTTGCCTGGTGGGCCTCCCTGGTACCTACCAGGTACTCCTCTGTCGCTTTTTTCACGTAAAAATTTAATATGAATTTTCTGGAATTTTTCGAGACACTTTATTTTTGGGCATTTTTTAGAAATAGAAGAATGATTTTTCTGACAAACAGATTTTTTTTCTTTTTGGAAACATGATGCAAGGACAAAACAAGGTTAGAACTACAGAAGTTCTAACATGCAAGCAACTAACAACACAAAGAAAACTAAACGGAAAAAAAACTAAGATGCAAAGGATAGAAATAAACGGAGATAATCATAATGAAAACATTGTTTTGTTCAATGGAATCTTTTTGTTAGAAGGTTGATCAAGTCTTGCTACCAAAATAATTGCATATGAGACAAAACTTTGTACTCCACTAATGATTATGTTCCCTCAACCTTGATAGCAATGGTCCCAATCATAATTGTTTCAAATTTTTCTCTTGGTATGGGACAATATATTTCTCCAACTTGAATGCCTTCAACATGTTCAATTGAATTAAGGATCTTCCTTTTATTCGAGACAATATCCTTCATATACTTTGAGTAAGGAGGCAATTTAATAGCATCAGTCAAAGGAATTTGCAAGAATAAAGGCTTCATCCACTCACAAAACTTATTATAGTGTTCATCTTCCTTTGACTTGTGTTTCTTATCATGGAAAGGCATAGGTTTTTGGACCCAAGGTTCTCTTTCACTACCATGTTTCTTAGTAATAAAATCTTCTTTGGTGTATTTAGTATTCTTAGTGTGGTTTTCAGGTTCTTCTTCAACTTTTTCTTCATTAGGAACAACATTTTCTTCAATACCACTTTCAGTTTCAGCATCAGAGATAGATATACTATTAGGATCTATAGCAGGTTCAGAGGGTTCTACAATAGTTTTATGTTTCTTTTTCCTTTTCTTACGAGTAGAACCACTATTTTCAACTTGTTGAGAATCCTGCTCAATTCTTTTGGGATGCCCCTCAGGATATAGAGGATCCTGGGTAGCAGCTCCACTTCTAGTTCTAATTTCATAATCATGTTTTTCTTTAGCAGCATTAACTAGCAAGTCGTTTTGCACTTTAACGAGTTGATCTATTTGAGTTTGAACCATTTGAAAGTGTTTAACAATCATTTTAACATCATTAGAGGTTCTTTTTACAATATCTTTCAACTCAACAATAGCTCTAGTGTTTTCCATTAGATGATTTTGCACCCTTTTATTAAAGTTATCTTGCTTAACAATAAAGATATCAAATTCTTCTAAGCATTGATCAGGAGGTTTTGAGTAAGGGATATCACCTTCATCAAAGTGTTGGAGAGAGTGTACCTCAATAGTGGATGAGTAGGGAATAGGCTTACATAATTCTTCTATAGGAGGTAAATTCTTGACATCTCCATCTTTAATTCCCTTCTCTTTAAGACATTTCTTAGCTTCCTTCATCACTACGTCATTTAATTCAATAACTCCCCTCTTCTTTGATGTTGGAATAGGCACAGGAATAGATGGTTCAGGTACAATTACTTCAGGTATAGCTTGTTTAGGAGGAGTCCAGTCTTCATAATTCTTGCTTATTTTAGCCATTAATTCATCAGCTTCCTTTGGAGTCCTATTCCTGAAGACACAATCAACACAACTATCTAGGTATGTCCTAGATTCTTCGGTTAGTCCATTATAAAATATATAAAGAAGCTCATTCTTAGGTAATGGACTTCCAGCCTGTGCATGAATCAAAAACAAAACCTTGCCCAAGATTCGGGCAATACCTCTTTTTCTCCCTGTTTAAAATCAAAAAGTTCCTGCAAAATAGCATGCTTAGCACTGGGAGGAAAATATTTATGCAGGAGAGTACTAATTAAGCACTCAGTGCTATCAATAGATCCAGGAGGTAAATTACTAAACCAAGTTTTAGCTTCTCCTTTCAGTGAAAAGGGGAAAATCTTAGCAACAAAGTAAGTACGCATCTTAATATCATCATAAAACAAGCCACTCATGGTAGAAAGTTCATTCATATGTGCTACCGCACTTTCATTCTTAGTCCCACAAAAAGGTTCTTTCTCGACAATAGCTATGTAAGATAGATCGAGAGAGAAATCATAATCTTCATCTATAATGTTTATGGGAGAAGCAGCAAACTTAGCATCAAGAGATAATTTGGGTCTAATAGTACGCCTCTCAAGGAGACTCTTAGTAGCACTCCTATCATGGGTGTTCTTACGTTCTTTAATAAACTCATCGGTCATCTCAACATAACCATCTTCAATATCATAACTCTCACTAGACTCAGGTGAGCTAACAGGTGTGGTAGTATCTTCATTAGGAGTTTTGGTATTTCCAGCTAGAGTTCTAGCAATCGTAGCATCTAGGAAAGGACCTAATGAACCACTCTTATCGAGCACAATAGAAGCAGCATCATAAGCATCAAAAGTTTCAGATTCAACAGTAGTAGCAGTGTGTGTAGCATGTGTATGTGGTGGTGTAAGGAACTTACTCAAAATAGACGGTGAATCAAAAGCAGTAGAGGTGTTTAGAACCGTACCTCTTCTTGTAGTGGATGGTAAAATAGGAACCTTGCCATCACGAGACTTACCCATGATGGATGGATAGCAGCGAACAATAGAGAATCCAAGTGAACTTGATAAATAAAGCTATGCTCCCCGGCAACAGCGCCAGAAAATAGTCTTGATGACCCACACGTATAGGGGGTGTATCGCAGTATTTTTGAGGGAAGTGAAACCCAATTTATTGATTCGACACAAGGGGACCAAAGAATATTTATAAGCCTTAACAACTGAGTTGTCAATTCAGCTGCACCTAGAAACAATCTTGCTCACAACAGTTTATCAGTAGCAACCGTTTTGTAGTAGGAATAGTAAAGTAACAGCAGTAGTAAAGCAAAGACAGTAGTAACAAAAGCAGTAAACAGTGGGATTCGAGTGTGGTAGGCATAGGGATGGATGGACGGGCGTTGCATGGACAAGATGGGGATTACTCACTCACAGATGGGGGAAACATGGATGGTCGATGGAGAAGCGATGGTGATGCCGATGGTGATGATCTCCTCCAATTCCCCGTCCCGGCAGGGTGCCAGAATGGAGTTTCTGGTGCTGTTTCGTGGAATCTGGTGGTGGCAGCGGAGCGGAACTCCTTCTGGAAAACGTCGAACCTCCGGAAGTTTTTAGGTCAGAAGGCTCCTTATAGGCGAAGAGAGAGGCCGAGGGGGTGCCTAGGGGGCCCACACCACCCCCTGGTGCGGCCTGGCCTGGCCCGTGCCACCAGGTGGTGTGGCCACCCCTGGCTCTTCTCCGTCTCGTATTCTGGCTCCTAGAGTCCTCGGGTGAAATAGGATTTTTGGCATATTTTCCAGGATTTTTCCTGATAGTTGGTTTTCTGCACAAAAATTAGACACCAAGGCAATTTTGCTGAAAACAGTGTTAGTCCGCATTAGTTGCATCCAAATCACACAAGTTTAGAGGAGAAACAATAGCAAAAGTGTTCGGGAAAGTAGATACATTTTGGACGTATCATAGGTTTCCACCATGTCAGCATGGATTAGACCAGCAGACCAGGCGTTTCTCTAACACATATACATAACTCCATGGACTTACAAGCTCCCCTTTCATTTCACACCGACGACATCCATATACAAAAGAGCATGATATCAATTAGGTACAAGTACCAAGTGCAATGTTGAAAGCGTTCCCCATGACAGCATGGTTCTACTAATTCCCAACAAATAAGTGCAAGCATATACAACATAGACGACACAATGGTTCAAGTTTATTAAGGGCAAGCAAAGTAAAGTGTGCCATCAAGTTCGTGAGAGCTTTAATCACTAGTTTTCTCATAACAAGTTTAATTTGGAAGGTAAACAAAAGCATGAATATACTTGGAATAGCATAAGCTAGTAGGTAGGTATGGTGGACTCTTTGGAATAACTTGGTTTAGGGAGTTGGATGCATGAGTGGAACTCATACTTGGTTGTGGAGGCTAGCAAAAGACTGGGAGCGACAAACTAAGGGAGCAATAATGGCCATAATTATGCAGAGCGACAAAACATCATTGATCAAAGCATAAAGTGATACTACAAGTTGAAAACTAAAGGATCATCAAGGCTATGGTGACTTGGGATAGTCATAACATGGTGTGAGCATGCGCCAAGTCAACCCAAATAAAGCATCAAAGGAGAATACCACTATAGTATGCTTTAATATGCTACAACATGCATGATTCATCCAAGGCACATTAAGCAATCTCAATTGTTTATAAAAATTCATGCTACAACAAAGAATACTAAGCATAAAGCCAAAACAATATCAAGCATGGCATGATAGAGCATAGGCCACAGTAAAAAACGAGCTCTTTTTACCACATAAGCATGAACTTTCCTACTCTTTTCCAAACCAAACCAAACTATTTGCAAACCATTGTATGAAAGAGGGGGTCCAACCAATTTATTCAGCAAACTAAGAAAACCAAGCAAACGAAAAACCAAAATGAAAACGAAGAAGAAGACGCTTCAAGAACAACACAACTGTGCATGAAACAATAAAAATGAAGTGTTTGGAAGAAACCTGGGATTTTTATTGATGAAGAAAGGATGCCTTGGGCATCCCCAAGCTTTGACGCTTATAATTTTTGGATATTTCTTGGGGTGACACGCGTGGCATCCCCAAGCTTGAGCTTTAGTCTATCCTTCATCTCATTACTCATTCCTTCCATACACCTGAAATTTTTCCTTCATACAAAACTTCACATAGTCTTTATTAGCAACATTAGTGCACTCAAGATAAATAAGTCTTAATGTTCAGTTCTAACACCAATAAACTTCCATTAGAACAGTAGCTACTGAAGCACTTCCCTCAAAAATCTCAATTCCCCAAAAGAACTAAAAAAGGAACCAACAAGAAGCAAATGCAGAAAATGGCAGAAATCTGTCAAAACAGACCAACAAGTAAAGACGAATTTTTTTTGAAGACCTTTTATTGCTCAAATCAAAAAGTGTTGAACTAACGAAAGTTAGATAACAACCTGGGGCAGAAGCACAAAAATTCACACCTCAAAAATACGGTCAGCGATTTTACACGAATTTTTACGGTGAAGCACAGAAATCTGTTTCGGGACAGCAACTTTCCCAATCATTACTTCTCTCCCATTAGAGGTTACTCTTGGCACAAAAAGCAAATAAAAATGATAAGGAGTGGTTATTACTGAAGTAATAACTTCCAAGACTCATCTAAATTTTTTGGGTTATCTCCCAATAAGTACTTTTCTTTAACGTCTTTAAGTTAGGCATAAGAAGCAAAAAGAATCAAGTGTTCTCAAATGAAGAAGCATTAAGATCAATACCAGAAATATCTTCAATAAGACAAGGTATCTCATCCAAATAAGTTCTAGAGGATCCTCTCTCAGTGCTCTTAGGTTCACTACTTTCATCAAACGGGTTTTCAGGAACGATCCGATCAAGATTTTGTTCTATGGCTTCATGCATTGCTACTAGTTTAAAGGGTATTGGTATCTTAGGTCCTTCCCATTAGGTTCGGTTTTGTTCATCTTTTCTCGTGTACCATGAGCCTAGCATATTGAAATGTTCAAAGACTTTCCTAGCTTCCTTGGCAACATCATAGAATTCCTTAAACAAAGTTTCTAGAATAAAATCCCTCTTTTCAGGGTCCTCAATTTCTTTAAGCTTAAGAAACATTACTTGCATTAAGGGGTTGAGGTTAACAAACCTAGATTCTAACATGTGAACTAAAGAAGCTGTAGCAATTTCATAGTTTGGAGCAAGTTCTGCAAGGGATCTATCCTTAGTATCTTCATGCTTACTAACATGATTAAAGAATTCTTCAATATTATCTTTCCCAATTATAGAACCGCTACCAATTGAAAGGTCTTTTAGGGTGAATTAAGGGATCAACATGGTGAGCTAAGGAAGAGGCAACAACTAAAGGAGACTTATTTTTTGTGTGTTTTTGATAAAGAAACCAAACTAGTAAAACTAATTTTTTGTGTGTTTTTGATAAAGAAACAAGCAAACAAAGCAAAACAAAAATAACAAAGTAAAGAGATTGGTTATGAGGGACCCCACTTGTGAAGATGTCCTTGACTCCCCGGCAACGGCGCCAGAAAAATGCTTGATGGCTCAGTGTTGATGTAAAGCTCATTGGGAACCCCAAGAGGAAGGTATGATGAGCACAACAGCAAGTTTCCCTCAGTTATGAAACCAAGGTTTAATCGAACCAGTAGGAGCAAGGAAACACCCCAAAGGTGTTGCTAGCTGAGCCTTGGCAGAGCGCACTACCGAACTAGTGCACCTATACACCTGACAAGTGTATTGGGTCTGTTGGGGATACAAGAGACTTCTTGTATCTTGATTGCAGGGTTGCTTGAGAGGGATACCTTTGACCACTTCTTCCCCGAGTTCGATAAACCTTTGGTGATCCACTTAAGGGAAACTTGCTGCTGTTCTACAAACCTCTGCACTTGGAGGCCCAACAATGTCTACAAGAATAGAAGCGTGCATAGACATCAGATGACTTGCCTTGATTAGTGCAATTGTCGAAGTTCTCTTCTTCGTCTTCGTAGAACTCCTCTTCTTCGTAGCCCAGATTGGTACTAGCGTCTATAAATAGATACGAGATACACAATTACCAAACAATACTTAGATACTTCTATTTAGCACACAAAGGCTCACACTAGATGATATAGCACCATCTCAATCACCACATGAAATATGGACATATTCCTATTTATCTTATTTTTAGAAATGCAATTTCTACTCATTGAAAAATACTTAAGATTTAATATTCTCCAATTAAAATATGGGATCATGTTGACCATGTCATCACCATATATTCTAATACTTGGGAATGTGATTTAAAGTGGTTGGCATATTTTACAAAGTGTACTATTTCTATTTAATATAATTAAAATGACTAAAAATGACTATAAAGCATTCTTTTAATACTAGTCCAAGATTACTTCATGTAAAACTAAATATTTTTACATATTCAGGTAGAGCATGGCAAATGTGATTTTTGAGAGTTGGAATCAACTCAAAAGCATTTATGGTTGATTTTATAAAAATATTTGAAATTGAAAAAGTCTTTGTCTTGTCATTTTTACTATGGGTGATCTATATATTCAAATGGTTTGAATCCAACGGGAGTGGTTAGATAATTTCATTACCTTTCTAACAAAATTGGAATCATGCAATTTGGTTTAGTAGATCTCTTTGAATTCAATTTTGAACACAGCAACAAAATAGGGTTTTGATTTAAATGGAAAATCTAAGTTTGAATCTCTGGGCTATGCGCGGGAACGAGAATGGGCCGGCCCAGCTACACGACGCGCGCGCAGCGGGCTGCACTTAGGCTGGTCCCACGCGTCAGTGATTGGGTCTAAGCAAAACAGTATGGGTGAATCTAGGCCACGTGATTAGAACGAGATCGACGGCTGAGCGTCGTTGTCTCTGGTGGACTGAGCGCGCGGGAGTCTAAACCTAGCTCTCCGACAGGGGTTGTCGGAGGCTTACCAGGGCTCCAGCTAGGTCCGGTGAGGTCAGCGAATGAACTGGTAGACGATGGTGGTTCATGGGGTGGTCACGGCAGCTTCTGGGGCGGCTCCAATCAATGGCTCCGCTCCTCCACTACAGCGGCAGGCTCTAGTGAAATTCCGGCGAGGTGGTGCTCACCTTGCTCTGGGAATGGGTCAGGGGGCTTCTGAGGGAGAGAGGAGTCGAATGGTGTGCCTTTGGAGGCTGGGGGAGGGTCCTATTTATACACCGGCGAGAGAGGCAGTGCGGCATGGCTCGGGCTCATCGTCGATGTGCTACAGGTCGCTATCAGCATGGCTGCGGGCATAGGTTAACGCGGTGTTCCGTGGTGGTCGTCATGCACATAGTGGCACAATGAGGGGCAGTCTTAATCGGACGAGAGACGTCCATGCTCTGCGCGGGTACTACGGTGTTCGTCATGGCGTACGGTGGTCACGGGGCGCGCGACGGCGAACGGTCGTGTCTAGGAGGTTGCTGGTGACGCGACGAGTGCAGTTACGCAAGGAGAGAGCGAGGCGCGGCATGGTTGCGCGGGAACGGCTCGGCGCTCTGGCGTGTGCTCGGCATGGCTTAGAGTTAAATGGGCGCGGCTGCGTTGGCTTCTCCACTGCTTGCCGTTGGTTGAGGGGTGGAGCGAGGGGTGCGGTGAGGTCACGCCTAGCTGGTAGTGGTCGTGGACGAGGGCGGTGCGGCCTATGGCGTCATGTCCATGTCCGGCCGGCATGGCACATTTGGGTACGGGCGACACTGGTCCAATTGGCGAGTGAGAGAGGCTCCACTGCATGGCTGGGTACTGGGGGTGATCGTGGGCTAGTAACTGAGGCTGAATTGAGTACAAGGATGGTCACAAGATTGATTCAAATAGTGTATAGTTGGTAGACTTGTACTCTGTCTGTTAAGTGTTTGATTAAATGGCCGCATGAGATGAACATTTGAATTTTCAAATTATATTTGGTGGTTGTGTTGTTCACATGCTTGAGTGTCTCTGGTTGCTAGGACGTGTCAAGTGGAGATGGTTTGAGTGGTTTTTGAAAAAGTGCTATCTTGATGTCTATTGTAGATTCAATTTTGGAAATCTCCTCAAATGCATTTGAAAATATTTCTATAAGTTTTGAAAGTTTACTTGGGTTCATTTTCACTTGATCTAGCAAGGGGAGAAAATAAATAGAATTGTTTCCGTTAGAAATCATTTAATAGAGATGTCCGAAGTGGGCTAGTGGTTAACTTTGGCAAAAGTGACCATTAGGTCATATGCTTTCTTATTTGATTTTATTTTGGTTTGCTTTGGTTTGAAATTGACCTAGATGATCTTGCTTTGGTCCTTAAACTATTCCTCAACATACATAACAATCAAACATGACATAACAATCATTTATACTTCATTATCAAACACACATGCATTCATATAGTGTTTAATATTAAAAGCTTTTGTTAACCCTAATTTTGGTTCATTAGAATTGATAATCTTATTTGATATTTTTGAGATGTTACAACGACCAAGGGAAGGGGAAGCTCCCCGCTCTGCAGCCATCGACCTCGCGCCCTCCGCACTGCTGCCACGCGCCCTCCTTATGCTGCCACACACCGCCCCGCCGCTGAGAACCACCGCGATCGTCCAGGCCGACGTCCCTCATGACGAGGCACCGCGGGAGAGAGAACTCGCCCCCATCGTCGACGGTATGAGCTTTGCCCGGCCGTGTCCTCCGACGGAGGCGAGAAGGAGAGAGAGCGGGAGGGGGCTCACCCCGATAGTGACTAGGGTTGGACCCTCCGGTGCTCGAGCGAGGGGCGACACGGGAGGGAAGTCGTGGGCCTTTTTTTTTCTAAAACTTCCAAATATGACTATTGAGAATCAGTGCACCACAATCCCATGGACGAGGTGTGCTCTCAGAGAATCACTACTCCATATAAAATCGATATCATTAGATTTTTGCGGCAAATTCTACCAATCTATTAATAATCATTAACAATAATTTAAAGAGTCCCAAAAGTAATAAAAAATGCAATTAGGTCATTGGACCACTTAATGATGACTAGATACACTAGCATGAGGCGAAGGCGCGTCGCCGCCCTCGCCCCTCCGTCACTAGAGACGGACAAGACTTGTCATAGTAGAGCTTGTTGTAGTAGACAAACGGGAAGTCATCGTGCTAAGACCTGAAAGGACCAGCGTACCAGAGCATCAACCATCGTCAAAGATAGATCGGAAGATGCTGACCTCAAAGCACACCAACAAATACAAAAAAGACTGGATCCCAAGAGATCCGCCGGACACACGAGTTAACGCGCCCTTCGTTGATGATAGACGCACCACGAGAGCGAGGATAGGACGGGAAGGACCTTATTCTGACTACAGTATGTAGCCGCCGGCTCAACATCTTGAAAAAGACACTGAAAATAGGAAAATATTTATATGAGACCCGGTCCACAGGTGAACCAACTTGCATGATTGACTGCAATTTTGGATCTAGAAAATAGTTGCAAATTTATTTATTTTTCACGGTTTTGGACACGTGTTGTTTGCTGAAGTTAGTCCACACCCCCAAATCTGTGGACCATGTCTCATAAAAATATTTTCCCTGAAAATAGTCTAAACAAAACCCGAAAACCTTTCGCCGGCAAGGGGTCGTGGTCCACCACACCTCCAAGACCCTAAGTTCGCCGAAGGCGAGACATACCGGTGGTATCGCTGACGGAGAGAAAGAACCCTAGATGGGTTTTAGCCGCACCCTTGGAGCGCCTCTCTGTCCTCTCTCATACAGACTAAAATATATGCTAATGATATTTTTAGATATTGATATGTTGTCTATATAAGCTTTGCCATACTTGTAAAAGTCTGACTTAGAATATGACTAACTTGCATTATATTTTGTCTCTAGAGAAACATGCATTATATTTTGACGTGGGAGACTATAAGAGACTATTGTACTAGTATCAGACAAGCCGTGAAACTATTCGCAAAAAAAAAAAGGGCTGTGCAACGTGCTATGATTTTCTTCCCGGAAGAAAAAACGTGATAGATTTATGTGTAGAAGAAAAAGAAGGCAAAGCAAAGCCAGATAGGAAATCAACCGTCATCCAAGAAAGGGAAGACCGGAAGAGCGAGGAAGGCGCTGAAAGTCACAGTTTGCATAGGGTTTCTCTCCCTCCTGCCTGCCCCTGCCAAGACGAACGAACAAGCACACCACACAAACCCACGCACACTCCCCACGGAATTCACAAACCCACAAAAATTCTGAGAAAGAGAGGACCTCTAAAAAAAATCGGCGCTCCGAATCCCTTCCGAGGAGCTCCCCGAATTCCCCGAATCCCCACGAGATTTCCCAATCTCTCCAGCGCCGCCGCCGCCTTCCGCAGATTTCCCGACCGGGCCCATCGAGAAATCTAGGCGCCGTACGCAGAGTGGTCGCTGACTGGCTGGTCGCCCGCTGCGGCCCTCAATCCCAAGTGGCCTGCTTCCTGCTTGATCAATCTTGTCGCCGCGGCGTGGTACGGATAACTGTACGATAGGAGGGGAGCGTTTTTTCCTCCCGGGTCTGTTTTGTTTGCGGGCATGCGTGTATAGAGAGATTTTTCTGTGAGGGTGTTATTAGGGTTTGGCTGGGGCCTAGGTTTTGGTGGTCTCGGCTTCCCCCAAGCGGGGTGCGTGCGGATGCGCCGTTGATTCCTGTGTTGCCACCGCCTTGAGTGATTGACCATGAGTGGGAGGTAGTAGTGGTGGTGGTGGTGGTGTTCCATTGTTGTGCCGGACTGGATCCTACTGCTGGGGGGTGTCGATGGTGAACGGAGCCAACTGGCATGGACCGAGGTGAGCCCTCGTTGAAGCCAGAATGGCTGGTGCGGGGGGTTGCCACGCCCACAGTGGCCACCACGGGCCTCAGGCCAGGAACTTCGCCTCGTGCAGGTGAGCTGCCTTCCATTTCCAACTTGCCATTTTGGTGCATATAATGGTTATTGGTTAGTGCTGTTTATACTTTACAGAATGAATGCGAGATTATTTGCTATTACAGGGTCGCATTGGGGATGTTTCTAGTGGCTTTTGGATAATGTTAGTGACTTAGAGCAGCTGTTAACAGCGCTTAGACTTATTTATGCTTAGCGTTTTCTTTATTTATGCATGACAAAGTTACTGCACTTCTTCTGGTATGCAAGTGCTGCCTGCAAGCTCATCATTCTCCTTATATCAATGATCATTCTTCAGTCTTCCTATCACCATTATCTGCATCAGTCTGATTTAAGGGCAATGCTTGTACTGTGAAATGCTTTATTTAACATGTTGCATGGACAATGGAGCCAGTGTAATTTGTTGCATTATTAATGAGTAACCGTGGACTTGCGGTATTCATTAACGAATCTTGTGTTGGAGACATTGCATACACCAGCCTCGTGGCAGTGCTTGTTAGACTGATGGTTATCAGTTTGTTTACTAACTGCAGTATGTGTTTTAAATTAGATGTTATTTTATCACCAAACCATTTAATGTGAGTTATCTGGCTATTGTGCTGGAGTGTGTTCAGAAACTTTGTTCTTGTTGGTTAGCCACATTGCATGCTTCAGCAGTCCTTGTAGTGCTAAATGTGCTAGGAAGTACGGTAGGATTAGGCAGAACCACCTATCAAGAATGGTTGGAGGTGGACGATGGATAGTTGATATATTGAAACTATTCTCAGGTCCTGTGTTTTTGTGAATCGTTGTTACATGCTTGACTTTATCTGCAAGTTTGGCAATAGATAGTAGGATGTATGCCCTTCTCTATATACAAGTATAGACATAGTGATACCGGTAGTCTCAGACGGTGGCAGGTAAGACATTCTTAGCAACAGATAATTTTCTGTCCTTGATACAGTGGAACATGGATATTCACTGCGCTTGCTATGGTAATTGTTCATTCTAGTGTACTAGTATAAGTACAGCCATATTAGGTCAGAAGCAATAGTATGTGGGATAAGAAGCAAACACGGTTTGATTTTTCTTGCAGTAACCTGTTTTGATAGCAGACTAGCATGAATAAATTGAGGAAATGTCGTATGTGCAAAATTAAAGTATTAAAACACAAATACATAAGTAATAAATCTTATTTTTCACTTCACCATGTCTCTGCAATCTCACTGCATTTGATCACACAAATGCTGCAATAAAAAGTGCATAACCAAGGGGTCCAAGATACCATTATACATTACCCACTTCAGCTTGGAGACAACCTCGGGTTGTAGATTGGACCCACTCAGAGGAGAGGCACTGGGAATTCAATTAACCATATACACTAGACTTGGCCTGTTGTAAGGAGCCAAGGACAACGTCCGAAGCTTCATCTGCGCAAGAGCGATGTCTTAGCTGCCCATGGGTGCGGCAAATGGAATAGTGGATGCATGGCATAGAGACTTGCATGGCTGCATACTCTTGTAGTTACAAATAGCTTGCCAAAGAGGGAGTACTTTAGAATTATTTTCTTTATTTGATGTGCCTAGTATTTTTTTTTTGCTTGTTGCGATGTGAGTACTATGGCCCTCATGTAAGATAGTGATCATACTGTACAGTGTATATTGCATTAATACTGCAGCCTTTTATTCTATGCTATAGTAGCAGTTACACTTGTGATTTTTTTGTTCTTGCATTATTAAGAATCAATGTTCCATTGTTCATTTACTAACTATTGTCATTTTTAATGCATTTTTGGTTGGTTTGGTGTACCGCTGCATGGTTTAGCTGATCATATATGGACCTACTTGTATTGAATGTTCTTTCGAGCTTGCAATTTTAGTATGTTTTGCTAAGGTGTTGTTTGAATGCTTTAGATGACCAAGACAAGGGTGCTTCATCAAGAAACCAATCATCAGGCCGTGATCGTGAACGGAACTCCCAACAAACCTCTTCACGCAGGGGTTCTGGCCCAAGTGTGTCCAGACGGCTTGACCGGGAAGGCACAGTGAAGTCAAGAGGCTATGCAAGTTTTGGAAGGAGCAACAGAGACAGGGGGTGTGTAAGAGACTCCGAGTTCAGTGATAGGGAGAGTAGGTTGAGTCTTCCAGATGACCCCTTGCATGATGGCTTCGGGTCCTTTAGCTCATGCAGACCTGAAAGCGACAGGCTTAATCGTATTCGTCCAAAGCTGGACACGCTGACCCGGGCAGCTGGGGTAAATTTGGACAATGGTAATCTATCTAGAAAAGATGCTGGTGGCATCTCCTTTGAGCGAGAATTTCCACACCTTAGTTCTGAGGACAACAATGGAAAACATGATATTGGTAGAGTTCCATCTCCTGGAATTAGCACCCCAATTCAGAGCATACCATTGGTAACTGCACCCGAGGGCTGGAACTCGGTGCTAGCAGAAGTTCCTGGACTTAGTGAGCCAAGCAATAACCATGTTTCTTCTGCTTTATCCCGTGCTGGCTCCAGTAGACAGCTTGAAGTGCCGAACTGTGGGACTGCATTAAGCATGGCTGAAACAGTAATGCAAACACCATTACAAATTTCTACCACACCCCAGGTAGTGTAATGAATAATGAATATGCTATCCGTGTTATTTTTTCTCCTTGGTATATAATCATGTTGTGTACCATACACTTGATCTGACTTGTGTTCTGTATGCAATATCTTTCCAGCTCTCGATTGATGCTCAGAAGATTGAAGAAAGAAATATGAGGCAGTGTATTCTAAGACCTCTGACGCCTTCATCAAACAAAATAACTGTATGCACTTGTGTTAATTGCCTTTTTGCGAGAATACTACTTTCATCTTCTTGTAGCTGTCTTCTGTGGTTACCATGGTTTTGTGCAAATCGTAGTCTGGTAAGTTATTTGGCTTTTAAATACATAAATAATAATCACAAATGTAATGTTTTGCGTAATTAAATAGTAGTACAGCTATGAACAAAGGAATTATATCCTAACACTTCATATGGATTTGACTGTTAGTGGATCAAGCGCATGATTTTGTTTCTATGCAGGAATCTGCTCCCTTGAATCATCTGGTCCTAAATTGTACATAGTAGTAGTGATCATATTCAAAATAGTTTACCAGATATGGCCATAGTTTGATTCAATTGCTTCGCATTCTTTGCAAAATGCAAGTATCCACGAAGCAGATGCTGGCAGTTATCTGAGCATTGCTAATGACTGGTGATGTCTTGGCAGCATAATAGTTTATGTAAGCACAATGCATGATGTGTCCACAATATGCTGGTTGTTAGGTAGTTTGAACATATGTGTTGGAGATTGGAAAACATGCATTTTCTGGTAGAAATCTATCATCTTGTACATTTCCTACATCCGTTATTTGACTCTGCAGTTTAGACCTGAACTAATTTACAAGGTATAGTGTTTCAAATTAATCTTAGGTCAGAGACCAATAATTTTGTAGCATTGAGTTATGAATCATTTTGATCGAATTTGATGCTTTACCCATTTGAGTATTTGACTCGTAGACAATTAAAAAACTTAAAACAGATAAATTTCCGTTACATGGCACATGTTTATTGTGATGCAACACTTTGCTGGTAGTGTGAACTTTGTAACTTCTCTTATTTGTTTGGTTCATGAACACCTGCATGAAACTATTTGGATTACTGTGCATGTAGATTACTTGTTTGTTCTCCTGGACTTAGATTAGATATGTATATTATTGGGATTTTAGTGGGGGCAAACAAAAAATTGGGTTAAAAGATGTTCCTTTCCTTTCTAGATTAGTTGTCAATATTACTACTTATCTGAAGACCATTTTTGTCTTAGTTTGGCATTGCAGTGGCTTAATCTATTATTCTATTATATCCTTCTGGATACGCTAACTATTTTATCATCTTTTGATACTATAAAAACAAATATGATATTCCACAGCATAAAGCCGCACACTACCCCTTTGTATATTGCTTTATCAGCATGCAACCGATAGAAGACCACATAGTTTCTTCAGGCATGCCTGCATTTTGTTGATTGTTGCATCTGCTTATAATCTTATCTCTCTCCTACCAGGACGCAGATATTCCCAAACTTTGAATGTGTTTCTTTTGGCTGATTTCCGTTTCACTTGTTTATCGAGTGGTTGTATTGTACTGGGAAAACAACACTTCGGTTTGCACTAATTCATTCAGAATGCTTTGCAGGTATCTAGTCTGTCAGATAAGTTCAAAATTAAAGGTGCAAGAGCTGGGGATTCTAATGGTGCTATCAAGACCGCACCACAACTGTCAGCACAGCCTTCTAGCAACTCTGTCCGTACTCCGGTCAAATCTGAGCTTGCCAAGCCATCTCTACCAGGGTTCTTTCAAGTCCTGACCCGTGAGCAGAATGGTGCTGCAAATACTGCCAAAGACTGCACTAACAATCCCGTGAGCCCTATTCTAGGTCGACCTTCTTCAGTAGAACCACAGAAAAAGCCCATTGTCAACCAGAAGCTTAAAGGTGTTACAAATGGCCTCCCTATGCATCTACAACAAGGTTCATTTGGTGAGAGAAAATCAATTGCAAAAGACAAGCATAAATTCTTTGAGTTGCTCCGGAGCAAGTCTTTAAATGGTTCTAGCACTGGTATAGAGTCCTCATCTAGCTTAGTCCATGAGCAGAAGAACTCTTCTCTTGATTTGTCCTTGTTTAACGCTGGAATCAAATGTATCGAAACTGGAAGTAATTCCCGTGAGGATGCAAATTATTGTGATGGATCTCAGCTACACCTCTCTGACAATGAGAAAATTAAGCCATTTTTGGAACCTCGTGATTTTTTTAGTGAGGGGTTGCATGGTGTTGGTGCTGACAGCGAGGAAGCCATCTCTTCATCAGATTTTGGTGATGCTAAAGATGTAGCTATGATGCCTCGGGCAGACAAGGCTGAAGCCGCTGTGACCATTATCCCTGAAGATATAAATGATTGTTCCACAATGTCAGGCTCCAGCTACGATGATGCCCGTTTGTTGTTTCAGCCCATTGTAGCCAAGGAAGAGGAACCATATCCTAGTGAAGATGAACCTAGTCCAGAAGAAATGGCTTTCCTGAAATCTCTTGGCTGGAAAGAAGATGAGATAGTTCCACCTCTGAAACAGGAAGAAATTGCTGATTGTGTAAGTTCTTGTTATGTTCCTTATTCTAGTTCATCAACATTATTTAGCTTTGAAAACACAAGTCGTGTGCTTCGGTTTTTTCTTATACTAAGTTAACTAGTCTCCAATAAGTACTAGATTTTGGGTCTCCGTTCTTCACTTTCACCAAATAGCTCCCAAATCATCCATGGTAGCTTTAGTTATTCTTTAAACCGATTTAATGTGGCTTGCCACATATATCAGCAAACTGATTTTGATCGTATAGTTTGCCATGCAAGTATTAAGTGCCATCTTCAATGTACTCCCTCCGTCCGAAAATAAGTGCCTTGGATTTGTTTAGGTCCGTATGCATCTATACACTAAAATGTGTCTAGATACATGTGAATCTACACAAATCCAAATCACTTATTTCCGGATGGAGGGAGTACCTCGGATGAGGCACGCTGAATGATATATGGGATTTAGCAAAAGGGACTGTTGTTACTTGACGCTGAAGTGGAAGTCCAGGGATTTTTGATAAAATTGTAAGAATCGGGAGCCAGTTGATGTTTTGATACCAATTGAGTATCATTTACGTGGTAGTGCACGTCGTATAAGTTTTTGGTAATCCACATCAGGAATGACAATACACTTGTTATATTTTACCATGTGTAGCTACCATTTGATGTGACATAAGTTCCTACTATTTTGTAGTTAAGGCACAATGTGAGGCTGCAGCAGAAGCTTGAGGAATGTAGGGGCTAATGATAGAACTCATCAAACAAAGTTCCTGGTGCTGTCATCGCTGAGAACTTTTGGGGCTCAAGCTGTAGCATGATGAGTTTGGGTAATTACATCGAGTGTCAAGGGATGATTGTCTAGCTTAAGGAATCGAGATTTTCCCCTTCAGCTTGTGGGGAGTTTTCATGAGTAGACTGATGTTTTTCCCTGCTGAGAAGAGGGTTTGAGGGTTTTCTTCCTCATTTTCCAGAAGGAATACGGAATGATAAAAGCTTGTATGGTGTTGGAGGCACATAGTTGTGCGCCTTCTGTGCCCAGAAAGAAAATAGGTTGTCTTCTCTTTTATACGTATCATGACTCATGGTTTATCCTTGTTTAGAAAAGAAATGAAAAGAATACTGGGTCTTTACATGAAAATCATGTGCGTATGACTACAGTGATCTCAAATTTTGCGTAACCTATTTCAAATTTTGTATCTTATTACTCTTATATCTTCCTTCCTTTGTGTTGCTTGATTTGTGGTGCTCAATTGCTCACGCCAGTAGGCTCTGTTAAAAGTGAACAGAAGTTGCGCATGATTACTTTTAGGAGCATCGTATTCAGATGTCATTTAGCTATTATTATACGGTAATCTTTTTGACAGCTATTAGACGGTGGTTAATTGTGTTAATATGGCTTGATATTCAGTTTACCACTAGGTATTTAGCCTCCTAATCCTATAATCGGTGAGACGTACATAGTACTTGTGTTATAGAGGGAGGCAGCCGGCGCTCCAATATATTTTACCAACGAATATCAAATTAATATTTTATTCAAACGATTTAGGATTTAATACAAATTTGAATCAAATTAAAAAATACCTTAAACCTAGATCTAGTGGGCAATCGAAGGGGCTCCAGTCAATCTTACTCACGTGTCCACCGTTATCGCCGTTGTTGTCCCAACAAAAGGACGACGAGAGGGCCATGTTGGACTCCTCGGCGTCGAGGTCAAATGATCTTGCCTTTGTCCTACGCCGGCCACCATTTTGTGTACTCATCGATCGCCGACATAATGTCCTCTATCGACTAGCTAAGTCATGGTGAGTCATCTAGGTCACACAACGTCGCCTGCTTTAGTAGATACTTTATCCATGGCTTGCTTCCGTAGATACTTCATCCACGGCTCCTCCGACGGCTCTGGCTTCACCTTCTTCAGTGGCGGTGAAAGCAAGGTTTTATTCTTGTTGGCACGCCACAAAGAAATGCACCCCGCGGCTGCATTGCCGCCTTCTTCTCTTTCTTCGGGACGAGTAGATCCTTCTTCCTCGGGGCGATCGGCGGCGTCCTGAATGCGAATTCGGGGGAGCGGCTGAAAGGCCATTTCCTTCCCTAAGTGTGTTTTGGGTGTTTGTTGTTAACACGAACATGATCTTACTATGTGCTAAATGTTTTAGGTGCATTTGATGAAAAGCAGAAGACAATGATCGACCCCTTAAAAGTGAAAAGATCGAAGTTGTTTTTCTGTAGATTTTCTTTGCTGAGCCATAGGATTCCCATACTATCAAGAGGGGTTCTTCAATGGAAGGTATGCGTGAAATCATGTTTCTTGCACAAACTCAAATGCACCCACTAAACCTTTTGAAAGAACATTTTCCGGCCTAAGTGGTTTTGGGTGTTTGTTAATTATACAAATGAAGTCTAACCATGTGTTGTGTTATACCAGTTTGATCTTGTTACCTACAAACACATTTACTCGTTCCCGTAATAGTATATCCTCGTGACCTAGTTACATGCTTGCAAGCTCATTAATATAATCTCACCGAGTCGGTCCTGAGTATCTATCCATCACTCGGATAGGCAAATCCCGATCTCTATTCATATGCCTCAACTATTCCTTTGAAATACCTGACGCACACCTTTATGGTCACCCAATTACGGTCATGACGGTTGATATGATCAAAGAAGCCACGAGAGATAGCAATTAAATATGATCTCACGGTTAAAGGATTAAATTGCTATGCTTTGCTAGATATTGCAACGTTGAACTTTGTGACTGGATCATATTGCAATTCTATGGTCGGGTGTGTCCATCACTTCATGAAGTGACCTTGTTGTCAGTTGACGTTAATAAGTCCATGATCGGGAAACCTCGATCATCATCTGTCCAACGAACTAGTACTAGAGGATACTAGGGACCTGGTTGTTTATATACCACACATGTATCAATGTTTTCACTTAACACAGTTATAGCATGATACAAAACTATTATGAACATCAGAGATATATCAATAAAACAACTTTATTATTGGCCTCTAGGAAATATCTCCTTTAGTATGTAGAAAGATAAGCACGATACCGCCGTGAGAACCCGCTGACGTCTACGAGATCTACGCTACCAGTTGGGCTACGAATGGGACATGCAGTACGACCCGCTATGAGAACCCATGGGCGTCTACGATCTATGCACCCAGCTTGTCTATGAACGGGACCCAAAGTACGATTTCGCCGTGATAACCCATGGACGTCTACAGTCTACGTTGCTAGCTGGGTGGTCCGCCCGCGAGAACCCGCATCGTCTATGATGTATGCTCACATATGTCATGGGTTCATGTCGCCACGTTAGCTATGGACGACCCCACATCTGTGATAAACCGCAGATGACATGGGCTTACGGTGCCACGTTGACTCAAGACGGGCCCCATACCTGCGGAAAAAACGCGTCTGTCAAGGGCTCACCACACCACGTCGTCTCTCGGCGGGCCCTATTTCCGTGAAAAACTGCAGTCGACATGGGCTCACGACGCCACATTGGCTTTCAGTGGGCCCTGCCACCCGGTGGGTGCGTAGGCATGTTGCACCGGGAACACCTCTCACAGAGCAACGTACTACCCGCATAAGCTAACAGCTGGCCATGGCACGGGCATCGGCCCACCGTCCGACATCACGGGGTATGAGGGCATGCGCGACACGCATCCGCGGTCTAGAATCTTTTGCCCTGGCCCGTGGCGGGACCCGCTTGACAAGATAGCATGGCTCTGTTCCGATGTCGCCACGTGTCATTTCTGATGTCCATCCCACGGCGGAAAAAATCGAGACGACGTGGATAATAGATTGGGCCGAAAAAATCTAGCGTTGTTATTTACTCCGACGGGGAAAAGGTAAAAACAAGAATGAAAAGTAAACAAATAAAACAATAAGAAAAAGAAAAGACAAATAAGACAAAAGAAATTTGCTTTGTAAATATAGAGGACAAGAGAAGCTCATGGTGGTGCAACCTCCCCAAGATTAGGTGATTACAGACACTACCCACTGTGAGATTTTCCTTAATTCCCCGACAACAACGTTAGAAAATGGTCTTGTGGTGTTGTTCCTCAACTCCCCGACAACGGCATGAGAAAATGTTCTTGATGGCACAAACTCTGTGTGTGCCAACTTGTTGGGACTCTAAGTGCAGAGTGTTGTAGCAAAATCGTATCCCCGCAAGAATGACTCGAGGGTTTATATCGAACTCTTAGAAAATTTTCAGAACTTTGTCTTTTGTCCTCTTCTAGCAACCTGCAAAATAAAAAAATTCCCTGTGTCCCCAACTCCACCGTGTGGTTGTCAAGCACAAGGTTTTGTATTAGTAAAACTTAAAAAAACTATAAAGTAAAGGAGCAGTAAAGTAAACTACATCTAGAATAAAAAAGTAAAAGAAAATAAGTAAAGTTCTTTTGGGGTTTTGTTTAGTCTTGCACAAAGTAGAAGTATTTTTATATTTTTGAATTTAATTCTTGCAGAAAATGTAAAAGACGGTAAAACAAAGTAAAATTGGTTTCTTATGATAAAAAGTAACCAGAGTTCATGGGTTCGCTTGTCTACTCTCTCGTAAAGTATGGTGTTGATAAAATTGCTCACAAATGATATAATATTAATTAGAACTTTATTGTGTGTTTGATTAGCATTCATATGAGCATCACGTTCTAATATAAAGATGATGCAACATATCTCATGTATACTCTTCTAGGAAGGGGAAACTCTATGCAATCTAAAATTAAGAATAAACGGAGTATAGCCTTAGGTATTTTGACATGAAGTTTGAATATCAAATGTTCTACCTTGAGCAAAAATATCATCTTTATTGTCACGAGACGAACATAACACATGTATTCACTTTATCCCTAGTGAGGTAACAAAAGAAATAAAAAACGATAATAGTGGATCTCAAATTTTCGGTCACTATCCAATCGCCACCACCATGTTACTCCAACTAATACACATGTTCCCCCACACATGTTCGTGCATACAAGTATGATCAAAATAAGTACTTAAGAATGGGATACATGATATACATATACCAATACGTCTTACATATGATAGAATTCCAATCTCAAATATCATCTCAAAAAATAAAGATCCACCGTATAGGAATTACATAGATGACCATAATCATGTTAGGCAACTCATATGGTTATAAACAATGACATAATAAGAGATAGATAGATCAATCAACTACCACAAACCAATAGTCCAGAGGTGGAGTGCTCCCTCTTAATCAAGGAGGCAGTGTTCATGACGTTGGAGAGGATGGAGATCCAATCGGAGGTGATTCTAGCGGCGTTTCCCCCTCAAATCTTTGCTAGTTCTGGTTCCATTTTGTGGTTTCCATGTTTCCTACGTCTCCTCTCAGAAATCATGATGGGGGACCTTTTTATTGACGTTTTTAGGTCAAGACTTCGACGTAGGGCACAAGATGGACAACTGGAGACGCTTAGGGAGGGAAAGGGCATGGGTTGCATGGGCCCCACCTTGGGCCTCGCCACATGGTATCTTTCGAGCCTTGGCCTCCTCTCGTGAAGTTCTAATGCTCTAGATGGTTCTTGTGATGGAAAAAATAATCCTCAAAAAATCCTAGGTCCGTTTAACTTTGTTTAGGTCTCTGAAAGTTACAAATACGCAAATCAGGGTTTTCCTCCCTATAGAGTTATAAATCAAATAAAGAGGATCATTAGTAAATCCCCATAAATTAATTAAAACATGAATATAACATTAGGTATGATGGGATATGTAAAAAGAAACTAGAAAGTTCATGTATGCATTTTACATGCATCGATGATCGCACGAAATTGGAATCATCCATTGTGACCAAGATACCGGACATTTTTTCTCAATTCATAGCTAAGAAAGATACCTCAACTACTTGCACGGATGCTCCTCCTAGTGTTTCCCCAAAGCGACACACACCCTCCTAGTGTTTGTTCCAACAGCGTAGAAGCATCTAGAAGATGGTGCGGAGAGCGATGGTGCTTCCACATCCCAAAAGAAGAATTGGACATGTGATTACTCGGTAGTGCCCTCACCATCATGGTATTCCCCGGATCCACCCATTCATATGCCTCATATAGTTCCACAAGGCCCCCCACCCCATGCTAGATGCATCTAGTTTGCTAATTGGTAATTTCTTATGCACTCTCATCTTAATAGCTATTCCATTAAATTATGGAGAATTGTTGAATAAATTTCAATCCACTTGATCCAAGGAAGTTAACTCAAAGATGCGGTGGACAAGCACCTCAATGTGACTGCCTTGTCCATTATCTAAAAGTATTTGGCTCCAAAGGACATAGCGCACATTCGTCCACTCTTCATCGCCAAAGAAGCTTGGGATTATGTGTTCATTGGGAATGAAAGCATTTAAAAAAATCTAAGTTTGATTAGATCAACAATGAGTACGATGGTTTTGCAATGCAAGATAGAGATTCTCATGAAGATATGTATCGCCATATCAAGGCTCTTTGTGTTCCCATGGTGGACCTTGAAGCTACTTATGTGAATGACAAATGGATGAAGAGAAAGTTTATTCAAGCTATCTTTGTAGGAGATATGCCCTAGAGGCAATTAATAAAGATGTTTTATTGTCATATCTCAAGTGTTCATAATAAGTTTTATACCATGATATAACTATATTAAGAGAAAACATTAATATATGTGTGGTATGTACACAAACCAAGTTCCTAGTATCCTCTAGTAGACTAGCTCGTTCGATAATTGATGATCAAGGTTTCATGATCATGGACATTTATGTCAATTGACAACAGGGCCACTTCATTAGATGAATGATGTGATGGACACACACCCATACATAGTATTGCAATGAGATCCAATCACAAAGTTCAACATTGCGATATCTAGTAAAATATAGTAACTCAATCCTTTGACCATGAGATCATATTTAATCACTACCACTCGAGGATGCTTTGACTACATCAACTATCGCACCATAATAGGGTGATCATAAAGGTGTCTATTAGGTATTCCAGAGGGGTAAGTTGAGGTGTAAGCATCAAGATCGGGATTTGCCCATCCGCGTGACGGATAGATACCCTGATGGCCCACTTGGTGAGATTACATCTACAAGTTTGCAAACATGTGACTAGGTCACGGAGATATAATATCACGAGAACGAGTAAATGTGTTTGTAGGTAACAAGACCGAACTAGGTATATATATACCAAAGATCAGGTCTTGGACAAACCAGGTATCATGTAGCAAAGGGAATGAGACTCAACATTTAAGGTTCAAGCGATCAAGTTAATTCGTGGAATGCATGGGGCCAGCATGGGTTTCCAGATCCCGCTGTTGGTCATTGATCAAAGAGATATCCCGGTCATGTCTGTGTAACCGTAGGGTGGCACACTTAAGGGTATATGACGCTTAAGGATTGATTTTAGATCATAGGAGAAAAGAGAGAGAACACCAGAATTGTTCTTACATGATACCAAAAGTGTTTCGGGGATATCCGATGATGATCGGAGGGTTCCGAAAGGTGTATCAGAGTGATAGGAATCAAACAATATGTATTTAATATTGATTAAATGAATTAATATTAAATTATATTTTAGAATTGGATTTTGGGGCAGCCCACCTAAATGGGTCTCACCCGGAGGGGAGGCCCATGTGGTGGGGCGCCACCCAGGGAGGGCCAAGTGGCACCCCCACGTGTGGCCTGTGGGTGGTATTAGTCCCACCCCACCCCTTCCTCCTTTTTGTGCTCCCTCTCCTCTTATATAAAGAGGGGAAACCCTCCCCTCAAATCCAATCAATTGGCTTTTGACTTTCTCTCTCCCTCTCTCCCTCACATGTGGTTCCCAAGTAGGAATGTACATACGGGGATTAGGGTTTCTCCACCATACGCACGCCATCGTGCTACTGGGATCTCGGTCCGGGTCAATCTTCTTCCTCTGCTTCACTGGACTAGAGCCCGGAGACGTCTCTTCACCAGATGCGTGTAGAACTGTGGAGGCACCGCCAGTTCTGGTGCTCATCTCTTGGAGGTTGAAGCTTGTAAGCTACACGACCTTGACCTTGGCATCGCCGTACAACTATATCATCCATGTTTCTCGTGAAACATTAAACACTTTTGGTCTTCAAAGGTATGAACACCGAATCCCTCTATTACCTTACATTTGCATAGAGTAGATCTTAGCTATACGTTCTTGTTGCTAGGATTTTTTTTGTTTTATGCTACGGAACCCTTGACTCTTGACTTATGAAGAATTAAGGTTGAACTCGGTCAAGGGAAGATCAATCTACCACTCAGTGTACTTAAATGATGTACTAAGTGAGGTCATTGCAATGACAATTGCAAAGATGAATGTGGATGATGCTCTTGCTTGTGCCCAAGGAGTTCGCCAGGTGAATCTAGATTTGAAGGCCAAGGTGGTGGATTATGATGATGCTTGGAGAGAAGAGGGAGAGGTATAGAGATGTCCTAAGGAGATCAAGTATAACTACCATGAAAAATACTTTGGGGCAAGGACAAGAACTACAAGCCAAGGGGCAACTCGAGAAGTAATCCAAGAGGCTGATAATCCCCAAGAGCAGGGAATCACTATAGTACAATTTGATAAGTATTTGAGTGTCGAACCTACGAGGATATGAAGGTAAAATATCTATTCTCTAAAGCCCTATAACCGAGTTATATGGCCCTTCGTGCAAAGCAAGGAACTAGAGTGTGTATGGCTGTTTTCGCTACTAATTAGAAAATGGTGAAGTGTTGCAAGTAAATACTAAAAGTATACTATTGCAAGCAAGTAAAGTAAGATCTAGTGAAGTAGGATAAAATTTCTCAAGGAATCAAGTGTTTAGGCAAATTGTTATTTCATTCGTTTGGTTGTCACAACTAGTGAGCGCACTTGGATAGTCTTTTTATTTGTTTCTTTTAGAGAGGAGCCATAGACATGTGCAACCCTATACATATGCAATTACACCCCTAGTGATTGATCCCAAGGCAGTTACCATGCAAACAAGGGAATTATTAATACATAAAGTCCAACCGTCGCATTTGGATTTAAGGTCCCCATAGTTATACCCCCGTTAATTAACCATGAATTAATATGAAAAGTATTTTGACTTGGGACACGGTTTCTGTGAATCTCCAGCCATCCATCCTCCTATAAACATGCAACCGTGAAAACCTTATGCATCCCTCAACATATGTGTGCACTCATATATTATTACATAATATCTTAATACAAGATAACATATACTTGTATGCAACCAACAACAAACTATTTCACAATTTCCATAAACAATTCACTACTCAAACAAAGACATAGAGATATAATAAATCACGGGAAAACAATAGATTCCATCACACATCATGTTTGTCAGGAGATTACAGTAGGGGTATGGAGAGGATCTTGTTGTAAATGTTGATGATGAACACGCCACAGGGGTTAGAGCCCACATGAGGCGATTCTGGCAATGTTTCCCCCTCCTGTCTCCGTCGCCGGCTGCTTGTATACTCTCTGTTTATGTGTTTTCGATCTACGCCTCTGTCTATGTCGAGGACGGCCGCAAGGGGGTATATATAGACGTTTTAGGTCAAAACACATTGGTGGGCGCAAGATTGAAACGAATCGGACGACCGAGGCATGGGAAAGATCCCATGTGGCGTGGCGTGGGTACTGGGTTGAGCCACTGGGACTCTTTCCTGTCTCATTAAGCCCCTGGTGCCCTTCTTTGTCTTGCTGGATGCCTCTCAAAATTTTGGAAGCGTGCTCTCTGAACTTGCCCTTTTTTGAGTATCGTTGCTCCTAAAAACACAAAAATATTAGCACAAGGTATATCCTGCCGGACAAAGTTAGAACCAAAAGAGAGAATTGTTGAGAAAGTCCCCAAAATCATTAATAACATTGATAATAACTACTAATATGATGCAAATATATGACAATAAACTACAAAGTTCATTTATGCATTTTTACATGCATCAACATTCCCAAGATTAACCTACGCTCGCTCTTGAGCATAAAGGCGATACAACTAAACATGGACTTTGGAGTTTGTTGCTATGTTGAATATTGATACATTGCAAATGTATCTATAATTTTTGATGTTCCATGCTTGGTTTTATCCACTTTCTTGTGTTTTGTTCCAACTTTGGAGTACTTTTCATATGATTTCTTGGACTAACCTATTAACAAGAGCCATAGTGCCAGCTGCCTGTTTTCTGCTGTTTTTGGTTCTAGGAAAGTCAGAAAATGAATATTCTCGGAATTGGACGGGACAAAAGCCAAAGTGCCTATTTTTCCGGAAGTCATCAAGTGCCAGAATACGAGACAGAGAAGGGCCAGAGGCCGGCCACACCACCTGGCCGCGCGGCCAGGCTGGGTCCGCACCAGGGGGTGGTGTGGTGGCCCTGGCACCCCCTCGGTCTCCCCTTTCGCCTATAAGATGCCCTCGGGACGAAAACCCTAAGTACTCGATCAAAAATCCACGAAAGAGTCTATAGCCGCCGTCATCTCCATCCCTAGATCGGGAGGGATCTGAAGCTCTTCCCGGCACCCTACCGGAGAGGGGAATTCACCCTAGAGGCCTTCTTCATCACCATGCAAGCCTCTGGTGTGATGCGTGAGTAGTTCATCCTTGGACCACGGATCCATGTAGTAGCTAGATAGCTAGTTTTCCTCCTTTGTGCTTTCATGTTTAGATCTTGTGAGCTCCGTTCATGATCAAGATCATCTATTTGTAATTCTGCATGTTGTGTTTGCCCGGATCCGATGGATATTGAGATGCTATTTCAGATTTATTATTGATTCTATCATGTCTTTGTTATTTGTGATCTTGCATGCTTTCCGTTGTTAGTAGCTATCTTGGCCAAGTAGATGCTAGCAACTCCAAGAGTTAGTATTTATGCTCGATAGTGGGTTCATGCCTCTGGTAATCTAGGGAAGTGACAGAAATCTCTAAGGTACTAGATGTGTTGTTACTACTAGGGAGAAAACAACAATCCTTTGTTCATAGAACAATCGTATTGTTTGCTTTACACACAGTTCGTAAAGCAATAATCTGTTGCTTGCAACTTAATACTGGAGGGGTTCGAATGATAACCTGAAGGTGGATTATTAGTCATAGATGCAGTTGGATGGCGGTCTATGTATAATGTTGTAATGCCCAATCGAATCTCAAAGGAGTCAAGATGATTAGTATATGCATGTATTGCTTTCTCGATGTTTGTCAATTTCCCCGCTGTAATTTGTTCACCCAGCATGTTATCTATCTTAAGGAGAGCCACCTCTAGTAAACTATGGATACTGGTCCTTGTCTTTTACATACAATCTACAATCTTTTACTGCTTTGTGTTTACTTTCTTCAAACTATTACTTCTTTCTATTCGATATGTTTAATCCTTTGTTTTCCGCAAAACACGGTGAGATTGACAACCTCATCGCAAGTTGGGGACAAAGTTCTGTGGTTGTGTTGTGCAGGTCTCCACGTTGCTACTAGCACCGGTAGTGCGCCCTGCCAAAGCTCAGCTAGTAACACCTTTGGGGTGTTTCCTTGCTCCTACTGGTTCGATTAAACCTTGGTTTCATAACTGAGGGAAACTTTCTGCTGTGCTCATCATAGCTTCCTCTTGGGGTTCCCAACGAGCTCTACATCAGCATCGCTCCAGCATTTTCCTGGCGCCATTACAGAGCCATCAAGCATTTTTCTGGCGCCGTTGCTGGGGAGTCAAGGACATCTTCACAAGGGGAGTCCCTCATAACCAATCTCTTTACTTTGTTATTTTTGTTTTGCTTAGTTTCTTTTTGCTTTGTTTGCTTGTTTCTTTATCAAAAACACACAAAAAAATTAGTTCCTACTATAGTTGTTATTTTCATTGGTTTGTTATTGTCTTGCTTTATCATGCTTTCTATCAATTGTTGGTTTCTTTGAAACCGAATCTTATTGGCAAGGTGGGTTCACGGAAGAACAAAAATATTATTATAAGGAACACCGCTTGTCACAAAAAGGGAAACACTTATGGGAACAAATTGATAAATTGAATATTATTGCTAGAAACGTGTGCTCTACTTATAATGTTACTTATTGCTTTGATAAATCTTGTTGCTGTAGGAGGTATAAACACCTCCCTTTTCAATGTGAGTATAATGATAATGTTACCATATCTTCTTATGTTAAAGGAAATTATGACTTTTATGATGTGGAACAAAATGAAGAATTTATTTCTTGGAAGGGTGCATTCGAACTTGTTTATTTGCTTGAAAATATTGATGATGCACCTTATAAATATGAGGTTTATGATATACTTAAATTTTGCTTTGATAACTACAAGGAATAAAATGGCTATATTCTTGAATATCTTAATAGATGCTCTCCACAAATGGAAGAGGCTAATGCCTTGCAGGAGCCTATGGAAGAAGAAATTGCTGAACTTGAAAGCTCATTAGATGAAAAAGAGGAGGAGAGTGATGAACAAAAGAAGGAAGAATGGATCTACCCATGCCTACCTTCTAATGAGAGTAACTCTTTACCCCTTACATTATTTGATTGTCCCCCATGCTTACCAAAGGAGGATGAATGTTATATTCCTATGGATTCTTTTGATGAAAATCATGTTTTATGTGATAGTTATATTGTTGAGTTTATTCATGAGGCTACTGAAAATTATTATGAGAGAGGAAAATATGGTTGTAGAAGTTCTCATGGTATTGAAACACCTCTCTATGTGCTGAAAGTTTTGAAGTTGCTCTTGTTTTATCTACCCATTCTTGTTACTATGTGCTTCTTTGATTTATTTTCTTACAAGATTTCTATGCATAGGAAGTGGGTTAGACTTAAATGTGTTTTGAATTTGCTTCTTTATGCTCTCTTTTACTTCAATTCATATTTCTTATGTGAGCATCTTTTCAAACTATTATGCCTAACTTAAAGACGTTAAAGAAAAGTACTTATTGGAAGATAACCCAAAAGTTTTAGATGAGTCTTGGAAGTTATTACCTCTGTAATAACCGCTCCTTATCCTTTTTATTTGCTTTTTGTGCCAAGAGTAACCTCTAATGAGAGAGAAGTAATGATTGGGAAAGTTGCTGTCCCAAAACAGATTTCTGTGCTTCACCGTACAAATTCGTGTAAAATCTCTGAACGTCTTTTTGAGGCGTGAATTTTTGTGCTTCTGCCCCAGGTTGTTATATAACTTTTGTTAGTTCAACACTTTTTGATTTTAGCAACAGAAGGTCTTCGAAAAAATTCGTCTTTACCCGCTGGTCTGTTTTGACAGATTTCTGCCATTTTCTGCATTTGCTTCTTGTTGGTTCCTTCTTGAGTTCTTTTGGGGAATTGAGCTTTTTGAGGGAAGTGCTACAATAGCTAGTTTTCTAATGGAAGTTTATTTGGTGTTAGAACTGAACCTTAAGACCTTTTATCTTGAGTGCACTAATGTTGCTAATAAAGATTGTGTGAAGTTTTGTATGAAGGAAAATTTTCAGGTGTATGGAAGGAATGAGTAATGAGATGAAGGATGGACTAAAGCTCAAGCTTGGGGATACCACGCGTGTCACCACAAGAAATATCCAAGAAGTACAAGCGTCAAAGCTTAGGAATTCCCAAGGCATCCTCTCCTTCACCAATAAAATTCCCAGGTTTCTTCTAAACGCTTCATTTTTATTGTTTCATGCACAGTTGTGTTGTTCTTTGAGCGTCTTCTTTTTTGTTTTCGTTTTGGCTTTTAGTTTGCTTGGTTTGCTTAGTTTTCTGAATAAATTGGTTGGACCCCCTCTTTCATACGTTGGTTTGCAAATAGTTTGGTTTGGTTTGGAAAAGAGTAGGAAAGTTCATGCTTATGTGGTAAAAAGAGCTCGTTTTGGACTGTGGCCTATGCTTTGTCATGCCATGCTTGATATTGTTTTGGCTTTATGCTTAGTATTCTTTGCTGTAGCATGACTTGTTATAAACAATTGAGATTGCTTAATGTGCCTTGGATGAATCATGCATTGTTTTAGCATATTAAAGCATAGTATAGTGGTATTCTCCTTTGATGCTTTATTTGGGTTGACTTGGCGCATGCTCACACCATGTTATGACTATCTCAAGTCACCATAGCCTTTATGATCCTTTATTTTTCAACTTGTAGTATCACTTTATGCTTTGATCAATGATGTTTTGTCGCTCTGCATGATTATGGCCATTATTGCTCTCTTAGTTTGTCTCTCCCAGTCTTTTGCTAGCCTCCATAACCAAGTATGAGTTCCACTCATGCATCCAACTCCCTAAACCAAGTTATTCCAAATAGTCCACCATACCTACCTACTAGCTTATGCTATTCCAAGTATATTCATGCTTTTGTTTACCTTCCAAATTAAACTTGTTATGAGAAAACTAGTGATTAAAGCTCTCACGAACTTGATGGCACACTTTACTTTTTGCATCTAATAAACTTGAACCATTGGGTCCTTCTTTGTTGCGTATATGCTTGCGCTTTATAAGTTGAAATTAGCAGAACCATGTTTCATGGGGAACGCTTTCAACATTGCACTTGTACTTTGTACCCCGTTGATATCATGTTCTTTTGCTTATGGATCCCGGCGGTGTGAAATAAAAGTGGAACTTGTAAGATCATGGAGTTTGTATGTGTGTTAGAGAAAAGCCTGGGCCGCTAGCCTAAGCCATGCCTAATCATGGTGGAAACTTGCAGCATCACCATAATGAGCACTCTATGAAGCATCCTCAATAAAAACCTATGCAAATAGCAAATAAAAAGATCGCTGAGATGCTCATTGTCTGTTTGCCTTGTAATTTTGATTATGGGAAAGCTCCCGTATCATGTGCAAGGGGTACCCCGTTGGCGGTTCTTAATGATACACATGTACGTACAATGACAAGAGCTTACTCGTGACTGAAGTTGAGTAGCATGAGGATCGGTCTTTGTAAGTAAGGGGCATGAGATTTCGGTTTATAACTTGTCAAGCATATCCTCTTAGTTGTGTCACTTTAACCTTAATCACCTTAAAGATGCTTATGATAGGGGCAATGAGAGCTGAAAGCTATAAGTACCATAATTTTTGGAAGCTCTTTATGTGACTTGAATCCCTACTTCCTTTTACAAAGGCCTTTCTTCACCATTACATTGAGTCTCCACCTTCTATATTTATGCACATGCTTTGAGAGCATAGTGGCCATTCTTAGTTCTATGTGCATTCTCCCAAGACTAGTTGATTGGTGCATAACTTGTTATTGCTTGTTTTAAACTATTGTATCTAGTCACTCTTATGAACTTTGAAGGTGTCCTATGCATTTATATTTGCTACTCTATGAGGGACAAGCTGAATACTATTATGCTATGTTTTCTTTATGTGAAACAAACAAAAGTCTTGCAAAGCATTGTTATTCATGAATCTTTTGTTTGTGCCTTTTCATGTTGCATCATAGTTTCTTTGCTTATTGCTACAACTTTGTCTTTCATGTTATGATTGAAGTACTATGATCCCAACTTTGAATGTTTTACAAATACTTTGATCAAGTCTTTGATGGTGCATGTCACCTCAAAAATCATTCTTTCTTTTTATCACTTACCTACTCGAGGACGAGCATGAGTTAAGCTTGGGGATGTTGATACATTGCAAATGTATCTATAATTTTTGATGTTCCATGCTTGGTTTTATCCACTTTCTTGTGTTTTGTTCCAACTTTGGAGTACTTTTCATATGATTTCTTGGACTAACCTATTAACAAGAGCCATAGTGCCAGCTGCCTGTTTTCTGCTGTTTTTGGTTCCAGGAAAGTCAGAAAATGAATATTCTCGAAATTGGACGGGACAAAAGCCAAAGTGCCTATTTTTTCCGGAAGTCATCAAGTGCCAGAATACGAGATGGAGAAGGGCCAGAGGCCGGCCACACCACCTGGCCGCGCGGCCTGGCTGGGCCTGCGCCAGGGGGTGGTGTGGTGGCCCCTGGCACCTCCTCGGTCTCCCCTTCCGCCTATAAGATGCCCTCGGGACGAAAACCCTAAGTACCCGATCAAAAATCCATGAAAGAGTCTGTAGCCGCCGTCATCTCCATCCCTAGATCGGGAGGGATATGAAGCTCTTCCCGGCACCCTGCCGGAGAGGGGGATTCACCCTGGAGGCCTTCTTCATCACCATACAAGCCTCCGGTGTGATGCGTGAGTTGTTCATCCTTGGACTACGGATCCATGTAGTAGCTAGATGGCTGGTTCTCCTCCTTTGTGCTTTCATGTCTAGATCTTGTGAGCTCCGTTCATGATCAAGATCATCTATTTGTAATTCTGCATGTTGTGTTTGCGGGGATCCGATGGATATTGAGATGCTATTTCAGATTGATTATTGATTCTATCATGTATTTGTTATTTGTGATCTTGCATGCTTTCCGTTGTTAGTAGCTATCTTGGCCAAGTAGATGCTAGCAACTCCAAGAGTTAGTATTTATGCTCGATAGTGGGTTCATGCCTCTGGTAATCTGGGGAAGTGACAGAAATCTCTAAGGTACTAGATGTGCTGTTGCTACTAGGGAGGAAACAACAATCCTTTGTTCATAGAACAATCGTATTGTTTACTTTGCACGCAGTTCGTAAAGCAATAATCTGTTGCTTGCAACTTAATACTGGAGGGGGTTCGGATGATAACCTGAAGGTGGATTATTAGTCATAGATGCAGTTGGATGGCGGTCTATGTATAATGTTGTAATGCCCAATCGAATCTCAAAGGAGTCAAGATGATTAGTATATGCATGTATTTCTTTCTCGATGTTTGTCAATTGCCCCGCTGTAATTTGTTCACCCAACATGTTATCTATCTTAAGGAGAGCCACCTCTAGTGAACTATGGATCCTGGTCCTTGTCTTTTACATACAATCTACAATCTTTTACTGCTTTGTGTTTACTTTCTTCAAACTATTACTTCTTTCCATTCGATATGTTTAATCCTTTGTTTTCCGCAAAACACGGTGAGATTAACAACCTCATCGCAAGTTGGGGACAAAGTTATGTGGTTGTGTTGTGCAGGTATCCACGTTGCTACTAGCACCGGTAGTGCGCCCTGCCAAAGCTCAGCTAGTAACACCTTTGGGGTGTTTCCTTGCTCCTACTGGTTCGATTAAACCTTGGTTTCATAACTGAGGGAAACTTGCTGCTGTGCTCATCATACCTTCCTCTTGGGGTTCCCAACGAGCTCTACATCATCATTGCTCCAGCATTTTCCTGGCGCCATTACAGAGCAAATGAACTATAAAGTGATATCTCTTATGCACTACATTGATGCTCAACAATAAGTCACTTTGTGTAAAACATATGAAAGTACTATGGACCATTAAGCATGCAAGTGAAAGTGAAAGTGCGTTGTGTATCGTCCTACTTTGGTCTTAGAATCAACTTTTGATTTCATGTATATATGGACACTTGAAGTGATAGAAAGTAAGCATTGATTATTCATTTACTTATTTATATTCCAAACCTCAACACTTAAGGGCATGCTTTTTAAACATTGTTTGATAGCCAACAACACCATGATCTTCCATACTAACTTCATTTTGATTTTTGAGATATGCTCCCATATTAGGTCCCCTCCCTCTTTAGGCACAAATGCGTTTGGAGGAGGAGTTTACCATATTTGTTTGTTGTTTGGGAATGGGCATCTCTTAGGCACACTCTCCAGCAAATTGATGATAAAGCACATTATAAATGCTCATCATGTTTAGCATGAGGGGGAAAACTTGTTTAGCATGGAAGATCACTATATCCTTAACCATCAAATCATGCACACATAGACAAAAGCATTGAACATTCAGAATCTAAATACCTCATGAGAAATATACTTGGAATAACATTAATGCTACACATGTAGGTGTGGTGGACACTGCAGGAATAACTTGGTTAAAGGGATTATGGATGCAAAAGTCTTTGCTTGTTTTAATTATTTGGGCTAAAGTTTACCATCTATAAGCATGCACAAGTGTCCGTAGTGCTAATCATTTATTATTGGACAAAGTAACATAAAGTTAACCATCTATGCATGTGAATACCAGACAACACTAAATAAGGCACTTGCAAATTATCATTCATTAAAGCATATGAAACAAACAACTCCATGCATAACCTGTATTTCAACCCTTACTTTCCATGCATCCATTTTTTTCTTTATTTTTACTCCTATAGCAACTTTACAGGTAGTGGTCTTGGCAACATGAATAGAATACTAACTTAATAGACGCTCCAAGTTTATGCGAAAATCTTATGTTGATTAAAAACAAAGTTTAGAGGTTTGGAAACTGTGAGTGTAATAGGTCTAGTGGGGTGCCTTGGGCTTCCCGAAGCTTATGGTTTTCACTATTCTTGGATAGATCATGGTGTGGTGTTCCTCCATTCCCTATTAAAAACTTCAACACAAAACTTTCTCCCATTTCTTTTCTATGAGGCGACATTAGTGGTATATAGATAACATGTAAGTTGTGATAAAAACCCTAAATAAAATTTGGTTTAAATATATAGAGAGTTTCTTAAGTGGCCAACATCCACAAAATATCATAAGAATCAAATCAAATCTCAAAGAAGCCACTCTTGCAACAAATGGCATATTTTATCCAAAAAACAATAGATACATAACGTAATTATTTCGCCCACTTAAACATGTCAAGAATTTTAGCCAATTTTTGTGAATATATAGGATGAAAAGTTGAAACTAAAGTTCAAATATGAGAGCACTAGAAGGACCTCGCGCGCATTGCTGCACATGTTTTCCACATGTTGGTGTCGGTGTAATAGGAAAGGGGGACCTTCGCATTGCACCTCGGCGCGTGGGAAGGATCCAATCCCGGCAAGGTCATCTTAGTAAAGAAGAGCACACGCCAGGGAACGGGGTCGTAAAAGAGATAAGCGACGTTGGTGGGTACTCTACTCATTTCCCCCACAACATCGTCGCAAGAGAAACTCCCCTCGGGACGGGCGTGGCCCGGGAGCACAAGTCAACAAAGACCAAGTCAGTGATAGCGCGCATGGGAGACAAGTGTTGCCCCCACCTCTGCGCCTACACGAGACATTAAAAGGAGCGTGGGTGTTGTAGTACCAACGTGAAAACACACGCCCTATGCTATCCCTCGCCTTCAATTGTTGCGCAGCACCGCCCGAGGGCAAGGAGAGGCCAACGACAGCACCCTCAACCAACAGTGACTAGCAGCACTACCCATCTGCCGCTACACCGCGTGGCACGATAGTAGTGGATCTTGGGAACGATCAGAAGACTCATGTGTGCCGGCCATTGTGGTACCCCCTTGCAGTATAAAAGGAGGGCCTTGGACATAGTAGAGAGGAGAGAGGGTTTTCGGAGAGAGTGGAAGAAAGGAGGGGAAAAGAGAGGTTTCTGAAAGAGGTTTTAGAAGAGGATTTCAAGAGAGCAAGAGGAGAAGGAGAGAAGATCTAGAACTGATACATTCTTAGGGAGAGATTGTGAGATAGAAAGAAAGAGGAAGCCCAGGAAGCATGAAAGCTAGTTGAAAGCGGCTCCCCGGCACTAGACTATTTATCTCATTGTAAGACATCCACAAGATAATCCACCAAAGCAGGACATAGGGCTGTTAGCCAAAGGGCGGACTGAACCTAGGTAAAAAATATAGTGTGCGTTGTGTGTGAGATGAGGCCGTATTACCTTAGTTCCCACCGCCGAACCAAAATGGGGGTGTGAGACATCCTTGATGTCTATGTTCTGACACACAACATCTAGCGCGTCAGGCAAGGGGCGCTAGTGATTCAACCTCATCAATTTTCTTTGTCAGCATCGACATCATCACCATCGACACCATCCGCGTCGGTAGCAGGCATGGCACCTAGGAGAGCAACTATAGCCGTTGGGACAAGTGTGGCCACCGTGGACATGCCGTCTGCACACACTCAATCCCGTGACCTGGCCTTGGCTGCTACCAAGATGACTGAGCAGCATGCACAACAGGCGGACGCTGCATGCGGCCACAACGCCTAGCCTCAGCTCATGCCCGCCACATCCAACCAACCCTAGTTGTCTCCCATGGAGCTAGCCCGGGGCTGGCCATGGAAGGATTGGCGGCGCGCGAAGAAGTACATTCGGGCAGCGCAAGCGCCGCGGCCACCAATGATATCCCCCTGGTGGCATCAGAGGCGATGCTAGTGGGAGCGTGCCTCCCAGAGGTGTGATGACTGCAAGTGCACAGATCGTTTGTAGCTAGTTTCATAATAAAGATATCGATCCCATAGGGAGCGGGAGTCTGAACTCTAATAACTCTTAGAATAAATATTACAATAGAAATGCTAAATAAAGTTCTAAGTAACAAGATAAAATGCGAATATTGTGTAAAAGGGTGTTTTTGTTTTTTTGTATAAGAGCAACAATAAGTAAAGTAAAACAACTGAATATAGTAAGTATCACGTATGTAAGAGAGATTAGAACTGCAATAGGGAAAAGCGTTCTCAGGGAGTAGCGGATGCACCACTAGCATTATAAGGAGCTAAGATAAAGATTATCATCATGAACATTCTCAACTATGTATGTGTGGGAGGAACTCCGTATTTGGACAAATAGGCAGCAACTGCTGCTCACATCATCCTCATAACCACAACAGTCAGCAATCGACATCAATCGAATTATTGTGCTATTAAGGGACATAATCCCGTAGGACGTATCCCATGGCATGGATAGTGTTCCGTGAGTTTCCTCGGTTTCCAAAGTTTATACGTAAGGAGTGCCAATAGATTTATAGTCACTGTAAGTGCTAACACACCTCCGTCTACCAACAAGTAGTTCCCTTCATCAAGTCCCCACGAGAGGTAAATATTGAGAGGTCGACTTCTCTCAACATCAAGATGAAGACAATCTAACACATGGTCACAACAATGAATATCATAATAAACTTTATCTTATTTCAATCTCATACTAGGGTTTCTCCATCTCCCCAAGAACTAATGATCTACTCAGACAAGGAAGCAATCAACATCATGGCAATAACAATGGAATCTATCATAGATGAATAGTAGTTGTATATATCCACAACGAGTACGGAAATTACAACAAGATCTAGACAAGATGTAGATGGGATTGATAGAGATGGTGGTGATGCAGCGGTGGATGATGAAGATCGATGCCTTAGCCTCTCGGATCTGCGCAGGGTGAAGATGGATCCCCAGTGGACGAGTTCCCCCTCCAGATGCCTTCTAGAGGTGAGGTTTCAGTGATTTCTGGGTGTTCTGTATGTCGTCTCTCCGATCCAGTTGCACGGGGTGAAACTATTTGAGGAGGCGGTGGCGGCGCCAACTATACGGCGGGAACTATACGGCCGGATAATTTATTCCCGCCGTATAGTTGGTCGTTAAACCGCCTGTCTCCTTTGATCGCTTCAGGTTTTATTCTGGTAATATTATTATTCCCAAATAAGCGATTTATGTTGTTTTTTAGTCCTTTTCTCCTTAGTACAACTTCTCCAAGAATTGTGTCCATTGTATCCATCATCTGTCTTGATCCTGGTGAAAACAGACATAAAATGTGCATGGGAGCACCGTAAAATACCAAGATCCTACATCTACAATGCAAAATAATAATATAAAACATGATGCAAATATGCACTCATCAACTTCCCCAAGCTTAGACTCTTGCTCGTCCCAAGCAAGTTTATCTTAATGGATGTGATCCTCATATTCATGAAGCTGAGTCGATAAAATAAATGAGGTAGTTGCAGCATGTGTTTATCATATACGATACATAGGAATAAGTTCATGAATAGTACCTTACTCGAACCATCTGAATAGTATTAGCAGGCTTCCACACCTTAGTGATCAATAGTTCACGAAAGATGAATCTCAACATAATGTAAAAGCGTTCGGTTCAATTGAATGAGTTAGCGAGGTAGTCCCAAGTGTTTTAGGATTAACATATTCACTTGGGATTCAAAATCTCAAAAGTGTCTCTTTGTCATACTCCAATATAGTGGTATATGCCTATTTGCTCTTTGCACACTCGCTCTTTTTCTTCTTTCTTTTCTTCTCTTTTGTGTATATGCTCACACTTTTGTTTAAGTGTTGTGCAAAGGAGCTAGCCATACATTCCACTTCATGTAGGAATTCAAAGTTTAACGATCTCAATTATCAAATTCCAATTGTATATGAAGTATTATTATGACTTGAGGATTCTACCTCAACTTGTTCTCGCTCCATTTTGATAGCATTTTTATTTTCCTTTGTTCAAGGTATCTTTTTCAATCTAACTGAATAGATAATTTTTTCTTTGTAAATCAAACCATAGACTTACAGCATATTGACCAAATTATCTTTATATGTTCCATTAATACCAATGGTGTGGAAGACTCCTATTTCTATCATCAAGTGCAAGTAAAATTATACTCAAGCCATTCATATATCCAATAAGACAAACACAAACTCAAAATTGCTCCATATATAATAATAAACTTGGAATTTCATCAAAGGGATCGACTATTCCTGAAGGGAATTCTAATGATGCAAACTTTATTTATAGTTTGAACTAATGTAAACTAAAATAGTAATGTAAAACTTATAAGATAGATTACAAGGTCTTAAAGATCTCCCCAAGCTTGGAATCAAGCCAGGCGAGATCAAATAATTCCTTGCGATTATTTGATACCGTGATTATTGTAGATCATTGTGGCGCCATGGCATGTAACACCACGGTGTGTAGCTTCTTGTTGGTATCCTCCAAAGCAACGGTGCGGCTGTAGCACCTGCGCAAATCATATTGTAGCGTGCCCACTCTAACTGCAAGCTTAGTCATCAATGAGAGGAGATCATCCTTCTTCTCTATCTCCTTGAGATGGTGGTAGACTTCGACGCGATGAAGTAGTTCCTTCTTCTGATATATTGATACGTCCAAAACGTATCTACTTTCCCAAACACTTTTGCTATTGTTTCTCCTCTAAACTTGTGCGATTTGGATACAACTAACGCGGACTGACGTTGTTTTCAGCAGAATTGCCTTGGAGTCTACTTTTTGTGCAGAAAATCAACTATCAGGAAAAATCCCGGAAAATATGCCAAAAATCCTATTTCACCCGAAGACTCCAGGAGCCAGAATACGAGACGGAGAAGAGCCAGGAGTGGCCACACCACCTGGTGGTGCGGGCCAGGCCAGGCCGCGCCAGGGGGTGGTGTGGGCCCCCCAGGCACCCCCTCGGCCTCTCTCTTCGCCTATAAGGAGCCTTCTGACCTAAAAACTTCGGGGGGTTCGACGTTTTTCCAGAAGGAGTTCCGTTCCGCCGCCACCACCAGATTCCACAAAACAGCACCAGAAACTCCGTTCTGGCACCCTGCCGGGACGGGGAATTGGAGGAGATCATCGCCATCATCATCACTATCGCTTCTCCATCGATCATCCATGTTTCCCCCATCTATGAGTGAGTAATCCCCCGCTGTAGGCTATGGGGATGGTAGGGATTGGATGAGATCGTTCATGTAATGGCATCAGATTGTTAGGGCATGGTGCCTAGTATCTTTTATTAGTGCTTTATGACTTTGTTGCAACTTGTTGTGCTTAATGCTTGTCACTAGGGCCCGAGTGACATGATTTCAGATCTGAACATGTTATTGATTCATTATGATAGTATTGTTTTTGGTCTTATCTACAAGTTGTATACACTCGTTGTTGTCCGGAACCAAAGGCCCCGAAGTGATAGAAATCGGGATAACCGGAGGGAATGGCTTTGATGTGAGGATCACATGTGTTCAAGGAGTGTTAATGCTTTGCTCCGGTGCTCTATTAAAAGGGGCACCTTAATTGCCAGTAGTTCCCTTGAGGCCCCGCTACAAACGGGCTGGCAGGACAAAAGATGTTGTGCAAGTTCTCATTGCGAGCACGTATGACTATATATGGAACACATGCCTAGGATTATCTAGTACTAGGATGCTTTATCTTATTTATCTGCAATTGCCCTATGTTCTGATTGCTATGTGAATTGTCTTGTCCATGCAACGCCCGTCCATCCATCCCTATGCCTACCGCACTCGAATCCCACTGTTTACTGCTATTGTTACTGTTGTCTTTACTTTACTACTGTTGCTACTTTGCTATTCCTACTACAAAACTGTTGCTACTGATAAACTGCTCTGAGCAATATTGTTTCTAGGTGCAGCTGAATTAACAACTCAGTTGTTAAGGCTTATAAATATTCTTTGGCTCCCCTTTTGTCGAATCAATAAATTGGGTTTCACTTCCCTCGAAAATACCATGATACACCCCCTATACTTGTGGGTCATCATATATCTCCAGTGCTCGCACGCGATCCTTGGTCTTGGGAACAGCTTCTTCTTCCTCATCCATAATTGATGGATCGGGGAAGTGGAAACCGTACCTCCACTCTTCTTGAGGCTTTACCCTCATACGAGCACCAATGGCAGGCTTCGAGAGTGGCTCCTTCGCTCCCTTGCTAGCACCTGTACCAATATTAGATAGTTCCTTACGCTTGTGTGTCCTGGGGTCCGTGGCGATGAACTTGACCGTCTTCACGCGCCCTTTTCCATGTGGCTTGCGACCTTATCTCTCCTCTTGAGCTCTCTTCATTGCCGCCCAATTGATCCCTGGGGGATCATAGACATCACGGTGGATGTAGGTGTCAACCACGTCATCATAAGAATCGTTGTTGTAGAAGCTTGGCTCGACGTACTCCTTGTACCCTGGGCTAAACCTCTCCACCTCCTCATCATCATCCTCCATGGACGGGCTGCTAGAGTGGTCTCTAGAAGGAGCAATGAGCCCTATGGGTTTCCCACAGCCTGGGACGGGATAGCGCATTGCTAGATTGGTTCCTGGAGATTATGATTAGAGAGGGAGACAATGCTAGTATATAAGGGGGGTCAGAGGTTGGTAAAACTCGCGAGAAACACCAAATTGTCGCCCAAGAAAAGAATCTTAACGAAACAGGGAAAGAAATCACGGATTTGGATGAGGCTTGTTGCGTAACGACCAACTATACGGGCGTGACCCATATAGGTCCAACCGTATAGTTGGTTCCAGGCAGATATTTCCAAATATCTCGAGTCCGGGTCGGTTAAGTTACAACTTGGAACCGACAATACCCCTTTTTTCATCATAAAAACGAAAAGGCAAACGAAAAACGTCTAGTAGTTTAACGACCAACTATACGGCCAGAATATTGGCTCCGGTCATATAGTTGCGACCGTATAGATACGGACACCAAAAATCAAAAGTGTCTGAGAGTTCAACGACCAACTATACGGCCGGAATTTTAGCTTCGATCATATAGTTGCACCCGTATAGGTCCAAACATCGAAAATAATTTTGCGAAGAAGATCAGAGAGTTTAATGACCAACTATACGGCGGGGCATTTCTCTCTGGTCATTTAGTTGCGCCTGTATTGTTGGTAAAAACCCTCAGAAACTTCAGAAAAACACCAGGAATTCAAATGCAAAAATTTCAGAAGTAAAATCTGTGAAAATAAATCACTTATTTGGGTAAGAACACTTATGTTGAACTTACCTTTTGCTTATTCAGGGATGAAAAGCTCCTCCAACAACAAAGACTTCTTCTCGTTTGGAGGAATTGACCTTAGTTCATTGAATAATTCTCGTAAACGAAAATCACCAGGACTAAAGTTCCTCTCAATAAGATTGGTGTCTTGCTGGGCAAACATGGATACTGCATTCAACATCTTTGTTTCCTGCCTCTGCATAATTTGCAACTCAAATTCTTGAAGTAAAAGAATCCAACGGATTAGTCATGGCTTATGGACTTTCCTCTCAAGGAGTTCTTTTAAACCATCATGATCCGTACGAACTCTTACTTTTGCATCAACTATATAAGAACGAAATTTATCACAAGAGAAAAATACAGTAAGAAGTTCCTTTTCTTCCTTAGGATAATTCTTTTGAGCACTATTAAGAGTTCTACTATCATGATGTATAATATTAAATCTGCGACCAATGTGTTGTCCTAGAGTTACTCCTACAACATCATCACTAGCTTCACATATTAAGTCAAAAGTCATATCCCAGATAGGAGGTTTAATAATAGGAGCACGGGATAAAGCCATCTTGAGTTTATCAAAGGCTATAAGACATTTATTATCAAAATTAAATCTTACTCCCTTTTGTAGGAGGTTAGTCAAAGGTTTAGATATTCCAGAGAAGTTTCGAATGAACCTTCTATAAAAACCCACATGACCAAGGAAACTTCTTATACCTTTAATATCCCTAGGTTGCAGCATTCTCTCTATGGCCTCAACCTTAGCTCTATCCACTTCAATTCCCTTACCTGATACCTTATGTCCAAGGACTATACCTTCTTTGACCATAAAATGGCACTCCTCCTAGTTTAGAACAAGATTGGTTTCTTCGCAATGATGCAAAACTCTTTTGAGATTATCCAAGAAACTAGTAAACGAAGTTTCATAGACAGAAAAGTCATCCATAAATACTTCCATTATTAGTTCTATAAAATCCGCAAAAATAGCAGTCATGCATATTTGAAAAGTAGTTGGAGCATTACATAAACCAAAAGGCATACGTTAGTAAGCATGTAAACCATAAGGACTAATGAAAGTTGTTTTAAGTTGGTCATCAGGATGAACAACTATTTGAGAAAAACCAGAGTATCCATCGAAGTAGCAAAAATGAGTGTGGTTTGCTAACCTTTCTAAAGTTTGATCTATGAACGGTAAAGGATAGTGATCTTTCCTAGTTTATTTATTCAATTTCCTGAAGTCTATGCACATCCTATGCCCAATAATAGTTCTAGTAGGTATCAATTCATTGTTTTCATTAGGAACAACAGTAAATCCGCCCTTCTTAGGGACACAATGAACATGACTTACCCATTCACTTTCTTTAACGGGATAGATTATACCTGCGTCTAGTAGGCGAATAATTTCTTTCCTTACCACTTCCTTCATTTTAGGTTTTAATCTTCTTTTAAATTCCACAACTGGTTTAGCACCTTCTTCCATGAATATTCGATGGATGGTTATCATGGGACTAATGCCCTTAAAATCATCCATTGAGTACCCAAAGGCCTTGCGATGCTCCCTTGAGTATTTTCATGAGTTCTTGTTCTCCTCCTGAAAGTTTATCACTAATAATAACAGGAAATTTATTCGTATCATCTAAAAACCTGTATTTAAGATTATCTGGTAGAGTCTTCAACTCTAGGGGTGGTAATTCCTCGTCCCCACTCTTTTTTGGCTCTTCAAAAGCCTCCTTAGTTGGAGGCCCTAAAATGGGGAGTGAATCGAGTTCACCTTCTAGTTCTTCTAGGGACTTGTCCTCCATAACTATTTCTTCATAATTTGAGTCTTCATTTATTTCTTCTTCTTGATTACTAAAGAAAAGAGCTGCCATTTCCTTAATAGTTTTCTCTTCCTCTTCTTCTTGTATTTGTGGAAGCATGTCTTTAAATTTCGAAAAGTGGAATTCCTTTTTTGCTCCCCCAAGCTTAAGAGACATAATCTCCTATATCACTCAAAAAGTTCCTTCCAAATATAATTGGGCAAAGAGTGTCAGCTGCATATCAACAACTACAAAATCGATAGGAAAGTTTTTGTTGCCAATTGTGATAGTTACATCTTCAACTACTCCCATTGGAATTCTAAGATGTTTATTGGCTAACATGATTGTCATATCAGTATTTTCAATTGTAGCTAGTTCTATTTCTTCTTTTATTTCTAAATAGAAATCATAATATATAACATTTACTTCGATGCCAAGATTGCATAAACCATAATGCGAGGTTTCTTTAAATATGCAGGGAAGAATAGGCTTACCCACATCTTTTACCTTTGTTTTACCTTCAACCAATACGGACGTCTTGTCATCAAGTTCAACTATGTTACAATGTGCGTACATAGCTATAATTGCTTCCTTGGTTACCTCTTCATCTTTGGTTTCTTCCAGATGTTCCACGACTTCTGGAATACTTTCCTCTTCTTTCTTTTCCCGTGCTGCTTTGACCTATTCATATTCAAAAATATGCTTCTGTGCAGTGTTAGGGAAAGGCATCTCATATGTTGGTTCTAGGGAGGCCAGTGTTGCTTTAACTTCTCTTTTCTTCTCAGGTTCGAGTGGTGGATCATACTTGACCAAACCCTCTTTTGGAGCTTTGATATGTTCTGTAAAAGCTTTAAAAACTTGCAACACAAGATCTGAATCCAAATAAAGTTCTTTAGATAATTCTTTAACATGGCCCTTTTTATTATAGTCATGAATATAGTCATGTTCTATTTCTACGCCTCCTTCACTTCCTAGACCAAAATTCCATGAAACTCTATTATCGTGAATTCTATTAAGTAAAGCCCAAGCTTTAGTTATACGAAGATTCATAAAGGCTCCTTCCACGAAAGAATCTAGTTCAATTTTATTAGGTTCAATTAAACCACCATAAAAGGTATGCAATAAATACCATTCAGGCAAATCATGATGAGGACATAGATGTAGTAAATCTTTAAATCTGATATAAGCTCTTACTAGTCCTTCATTAGAACGGTTCCTCCAAGTCATTATAAGACGCCTGATTCCAAAAGATTTTGATAATGGATAATATTTTGCTAGAAATTCACAAGCTAGATTATCCCAAGTAGTAGTGGCTTCTGGGGTATAGATCTATACCATGAGAGAGATGTACTAGTCAAAGTCTGACTGAAAAGTTTAACCCTTACCTCATCAGTAGTATATCCCGCCAATTGAAAAGTGCCACATATATATTTGAAACATAAAAAATATGCTCATATGGATTAGGATCTTCTTCATCTCCAGTAAATTGCTTCTTGTGTAGAATACCAAGTAATAGAGGATTTATTTCAAACCCCCTTGTCTTCTCATTGGAGTTGTCTCTTTTATAAATATCATAGGGCTTCCCGAAGTGGTTGATTGGGTTAGCACTAATCATATGCTCAAACTCCGTCGTATTGGTGGGAACCTGTAACTCAAAACAAAACTTAGCAAGACAAAAATAAATAGGCAAAAACTAAAAGACCTACAATGCTTAGCTCCCCGACAACGGCGCCAAAAATAGCTTGATGACTACAAGTGCACAGATTGTTTGTATCTAGTTTCGCAATAAAGATATCAATCCCATAGGGAGCAAGAGTCTGAAGTCTAATAACTCTTGGAATAAATATTACAATAGAAATGCTAAATAAAGTTCTTAGTAACAAGATAAAATGTGAATATTGTGTAAAAGGGTGTTTTTGGGTTTTTGGTATGAGAGCAACACTAAGTAAAGTAAAACAACTCAATATAGTAAGTATCGCACATGTAAGAGAGATTGGAACTGCAATAGGGAAAAGGCGTTCTTAGGGAGTAGCGGATGCAGAACTAGCATTATAAGGAGCTAAGATAAAGATTATCATCATGAACATTCTCAACTATGTATGTGTGGGAGGAACTCCGTATTTGGACAAATAGGCAGCAATCACTGCTCACATCATCATCATAACCACAACAGTCAGCAATTGATAGTTGTGAGATTCGACACATTTTTTATGGCTTTTATTGACGGTTTTCTCCTGGATTTGATCGTTTTCTAGATTTACCTAATGCTAATACTTTGGTAGAGAATAAAACTTGGTTGTTAATGTGTGTTTCAGGTTCTAATGTCAATGGAAGGTTTTAACTAGATAAACACAATATTCTGGAGAAAACAAGCAAGTCTCTCTTTGTAAGCACTCGAGCGGAGCTTACAGAAGCTTTAACGAGCAACTATACGGCGGGAATATAGTTCCGGCCGTATAGTTGCCGCCGCCTCTATCTTGTCAAAAGGGATAACTTTCATTAAGGGACCGAGGACAAAACACAACACATCAGCCGCCATACCAACCAGAAGGGAGAAAGAGGAGATCCGGAGAAGAAGGGGAAGACGTTCTTCATCTCGCTCCACAATCTTTGACCTCCTAACCAATACACACCCATAGCCACTACTTGTACTTGAGAGAGAGAGATGGATCTTCACCTTGCAAGACTAGGGTTTGAGATTGTTTCTTCCCATCTTGAATTGTGTTGGATATTTTTCTATTCTTATTGTGGATCTCCACGGTAATATAAAGACGATTTCCATTTATTTGATTATATCAATGATCCGTTCTTCTCTCATGTGTGAGTAATTCCCTTGGGCGTGTGAGATGTAGGGGATTGGTGAGATGTGATGTGCCTTCATATATTTTCCATTAGTTTGTGATTGATTCTAATTATTATGTTATGTGTGCTTGACTATCTGTGGGATGCCTAATGCTTATTGTCCAATTAAGGGTAGTATCATGAAGATAATATATTTATATGAGAGTGTTCAGTAGTGAAAGTATGATCCCTAGGCCTTGTTTCTAAGCATTGAAACACCGTTTGCAACTAGATCTGTTACATGTTTGCTTGCTTCCATCTTTATTTCAGTTTTCCTTTAGTCTCTTCCACGACAACCACACGCCAGCAAGTATTTTCTGGCACTGTTACCACTTATAATTATCCATACCACTTGTATTTCACTATCTCTTTGCCAAACTAGTGCACCTATACACCTGACAAGTGTATTGGGTGTGTTGGGGACACAAGAGACTTCTTGTATCTTGATTGCAGGGTTGCTTGAGAGGGAATACCTTTGACCACTTCCTCCCTGAGTTCGATAAACCTCGGGTGATCCACTTAAGGGAAAACTTGCTGCTGTTCTACAAACCTCTGCACTTGGAGGCCCAACAACTGTCTACAAGAATAGAAGTGCGTAGACATCAAGCTATTTTCTGGCGCCATTGCCGGGAGGTAAGGTAAAAGGTACTCACATCCTCCGGTGTGAGTGCTCAAAGTTATTTCCTTTATATTCTGCAATTTTGTCTTTTTGTTTCTTGTTTTCACTAGTTAGGCTTAATGGAAAACAACAACAAAAATTAGAGAGCTTTATAGTATTTATCTTGAGTTAGGACATGAAGTGTTTGAAGAGAAAATTAGAAAAACTATGGAACTTTATTTGCACGTGAATAGCAATGTTGTTAGTATGAATTCTTTGGACACCATTATTTCTAATGCTATGGAAAAGTCTAAGCTTGGGGAAGCTAGTTTTTATGAAAATGATCTTTTTAGTTCCCCAGCTTTGGAAGATAGCTATTATATTGCTTATGATGATACCAAACCTCCAATATATGATGATTACAATGATGAATATGATATTTTCAGTCCACCTACTATTGAGGAGAAAATTAATTATGATTACAATATGCCTCCTATATTTTATGATTATGGTGATGAGAATAATAATGATAGCTATTTTGTTGAATTTGCTCCCACTACAATTAATAAGAATGACTATGTTTATGTGGGGAGTATTAATTATTTTATGCATGTGGCTCATGATAAGAATGTTTTATGTGATAGTTATATTGTTAATTTTATTCATGTTCCTACTGAAAGTTATTATGAGTGAGGGAAACATGGTCTTATGTATCTCAATATTATTAAGTTAACCCTCTTTATGTTGAAAGTCTTGAAGTTGCACTTGTTTTGCTTTCCTATGCTTGTTGCTTTGTGCTTTCATGACTTGTTTCTTTACAAAATTCCTATGCATAGGAAGTGGGTTAGACTTAAATGTGTTTTGAATTTGCTTCTTGATGCTCTCTTTTACTCCAATTCATATTTCCTATGTGAGCATATTCTCAAACTATCATGCCTAACTTAAAGGCGCTAAAGAAAAGTACTGATTGGAAGATAACCCAAAAGTTTTAGATGAGTCTTGGAAGTTATCACCTATGTAATAACCGCTCCTTATCCTTTTTATTTGCTTTTTGTGCCAAGAGTAACCTCTAAGGAGAGAGAAGTAATGCTTGGGAAAGTTGCTGTCTCGAAACAGATTTTTGTTCTTCACTGCAAAAATTTGTGTAAAATCTGTACGTCAAATTGAGGCGTGAATTTTTGTGTTTCTTCCCCAGGTTGTTATCTAACTTTTGTTAGTTCAACACTTTTCGATTTGAGCAACATAAGGTGTTCGAAAAAATTGGTTCTTACCTGCTGGTCTGTTTTGACAGATTCCTGCCATTTTTTGCATTTGCTTCTTGTTGATTCCTTTTTCAGTTTTTTGGGGGAATTGAGCTTTTTGAGGGAAGTGCTACAATAGCTTTTGTTTTAATGGAAGCTTTATTGGTGTTTAAAGTGAACCTAAGGACTTATTATCTTGAGTGCACTAATATTGCTAATAAAGATTGTGTGAAGTTTTGTATGAAGGAAAATTTTCAGGTGTATGGAAGGAATGATGTAATGAGATGAAGAATGGAATAAATCTCAAGCTTGGGGATTCCACGTGTGTCACCCAAATAAATCTCCAAGAAGTACAAGCGTCAAAGTTTGGGGATGCCCAAGGCATCCCCTTCTTCATCAATAAAAATCTCAGGTTCCTTCCAAACACTTTGTTTTTATTGTTTCATGCACTGTTGTGTTGTTCTTGGAGCGTCTTGTTTTTCATTTTCATTTTGGTTTTCTGTTTCCTTGGTTTGCTTAGTTTGCTGAATAAATTGGTTGGACCCCCTCTTTCATACATAAATTTTCAAATAAGTTTGGTTTGGATTGGAAAAGAGTAGGAAAGTTCATGCTTAAGTGGTAAAGAGAGCTTATTTTTTACTGTGGCCTATGCTTTGTCATGCCATGATTTATATTGTTTTGGCTTTATACTTAGTGATCTTTTATGTAGCATGACATGTTATAAACAATTGAGATTTCTTAATGTGCCTTGGAAGGATCATGCGTTGTTTTAGCATATTAAAGCATAGTATTGTGGTATTCTCCTTTGATGCTTTATTTGGGTTGACTTGGCGCATGCTCACACCATGTTATGACTATCCCAAGTCATCATAGCCTTGATGATCCTTTAGTTTTTGACTTGTAATATCACTTTATGCTTTAATCAATGATGTTTTGTCACTCTACATGATTATGGCCATTATTGCTCTCTTAGTTGGTCGCTCCCAGTCTTTTGCTAGCCTCCGTAATCAAGTATGAGTTCCACTCATGCATCCAACTCCTAAAACCAAGTTATTCCAAAGAGTCCACCATACCTACCTATTAGCATTTGCTATTCCAAGTATATTCTTGTTTTTATCTACCTTTCAAATTAAACTTGTTATGTGAACATTAGTGATTAAAGCTCTCACGAACTTGATGGCACACTTTACTTTCTTGCATTTAATAAACTTGACCCATTGTGTCCATCTTTTTTGCGTATATGCTTGCGCTTTATATGTTGAAATTAGCAGAATCATGTATCATGGGGAACGCTTTCAACATTGTACCCCGTTGGTATCATGTTCTTTTGCTTATGGATCCCGGCGGTGTGAAATAAAAGTGGAACTTGTAAGATCATGGAGTTTGTATGTGTGTTAGAGAAACACCTAGGCCGCTAGCCGAAGCCATGCCTAATCATGGTGGAAACTTGCAGCATAACCATAATGAGCACTCTATGAGGCATCCTTAATAAAAACCTATGCAAATAGCAAATAAAAAGATCGCTGAGATGCTCATTGTTTGCTTGCCTTGTCATTTTGATTATGGGATAGCTCCTGTATCATGTGCAAGGGGTACCCCGTTGGTGGTTCTCAATGATACATATATACTTACAATGACAAGAGCTTACTTGTGACTAAATTTGAGTAGCATGAGGTTCGGTCTTCGTAAGTAAGGGGCATGCGATTTCGGCTTATAACTTATCAAGCATATCCTCTTAGTTGTGTCACTTTAACCTTAATCACCTTAAAGATGCTTATGATAGGGGCAATGAGAGCTGAAAGCTAACAAGTACCATAATTTTTGGAAGCTCTTTATGAAACTTGAATCCCTACTTCCTTCTATGAAGGCCTTTCTTTTACTTTTATGTTGAGTCTCCACCTTCTACCTTTATGCACCTACTTTGAGAGCATAGTGGCCATTCTTAGTTCTATGTGCATTGTCCCAAGACTTGTTGATTGATGCATAACTTGCTATTGCTTGTTCTTAAACTACTTGTATCTAGTCACTCTTATGAACTTTGAAGGTGTCCTATGCATTTATGTTTGCTACTCTATGAGGGACAAGCTGAATGCCATTATGCTATGTTTTCTTTATATAAAACAAACAAACGTCTTGCAAAGCATTGTTATTCATGAATCTTTTGTTTGTATCTTTTCATGTTACTACATAGTTGCTATGTCTTATTGTTAGAACTTTATCTTTCATGCTATGTTGAAGTACTTTGACCTAGCTATCAATGTTTTACAAATACTTTGATCAAGTTTATGATGGTGCATGTCACCTCAAAAATTATTCTTTCTTTTTATCACTTACCTACTCGAGGACAAGCAGGAGTTAAGCTTGGGGATGTTGATACGTTGCTAACGTATCTATAATTTTTGATGTTCCATGCTTGGTTTTATCTACTTTCTTATGTTTTGTTCCAACTTTGGAGTACTTTTCATAGATTTTCTTCGACTAACCTATTAACAAGATGCCACAGTGCCAGCTGCCTATTTTCTGCTATTTTTGGTTCCAGAAAAGTCAGAAAATGAATATTCTCGGAATTGGACGGGACAAATGCCAAAGTTAATATTTTACCGGAAGACTCACGGAGCTAGAAGACGAGATGGAGAGAGGCCATAGGGCGGCCACACCATGTGGTGGCGCGGGTCCACCCTGGCCGCGCCACCAGGTGGTGTGGGCCCCTAGCCGCCCACCGACCTTGCCTCTTTGCCTATAATATGCCTCCTAATGCAAAAACCCTAGATCGAATAGCCTCCAGCCACGAAAAGTTCTGCAGCGCCGCCACCACCGAAGGGGAGATTTGGGGGACACAAAGTCTCTATTCCAACACCCTGCCGGGACGGGGAAGTGCCCCCGAAGCCATCTCCATCGATCTCCACAACCATCTCTATCGCCGTTGCTGATTCCAAAGATGATGAGGGAGTAGTTCTTCCTCGAGGCTAAGGGTTATACCGGTAGCTATGTGTTCATCTCTCTCTCTATGCATGATCATATTGTGATCATGAGCTTTGTAATCAAGTAGATCTACCTTGCTACTCAAGTGCTTTATTAGATCTCTGCTCTCCCCATGTGTGTGAAAGTGACAGCGTGCACACCATGGTGGCACTTAGGCTCGAGATTACAAATACTTTTTATGAGTTATATTTGGAGTTGGATGTCTCTATGAAATTGTGGTGTTTGTTGGAACCATCTAGTGCTCAAGGTGACAGTGTGGGGTTATCTAGATGTGAAAGGCTTACTTTTGAGGTGTGCTGTTATAGCCCTACCATGGATTAGAGTGTCCAACCGGAGAGTAGTTCAGGGTAGTATCATGAAGATAATATATTTATATGAGAGTGTTCAGTAGTGAAAGTATGATCCCTAGGCCTTGTTTCTAAGCATTGAAACACCGTTTGCAACTTGATATGTTACATGTTTGCTTGCTTCCATCTTTATTTCAGTTTTCCTTTAGTCTCTTCCACGTCAACCACACGCCAGCAAGTATTTTCTGGCACCGTTACCACTTATAATTATCCATACCACTTGTATTTCACTATCTCTTCGCCAAACTAGTACACCTATACACCTGGCAAGTGTATTGGGTGTGTTGGGGACACAAGAGACTTCTTGTATCTTGTTTGCAGGGTTGCTTGAGAGGGAATACCTTTGACCACTTCCTCCCTGAGTTCGATAAACCTTGGGTGATCCACTTAAGGGAAAACTTGCTGTTGTTCTACAAACCTCTGCACTTGGAGGCCCAACAACTGTCTACAAGAATAGAAGTGCATAGACATCAAGCTATTTTCTGGCGCCGTTGCCGGGGAGATAAGGTAAAAGGTACTCACATCCTCCGGTGTGAGTGCTCGAAGCTATTTTCTGGCGCAATTTTGTCTTTTTGTTTCTTGTTTTCACTAGTTAGGCTTAATGGAAAACAACAAAAATCCTGCCCCCACAAAAGAAAGCAACAAAAAGCCTGCCCCCCACAAAAGGTAAAAGACAAGAGTAAGTCAGGTGAGAAAAGATTCCTTATTCAGATCGAAAAAAGAAAGCACCATATAAGGTAATTTATAATTCTTTTACAAAGGCACTTAGTGACCTTCATCTAGAGATTCCGTTTGCGGATGCAATTAAAGTTCCCACTTATTCTAAGTTTCTCTGTGACATTCTTAGTAGAAAGAAAGAAATAACTGAAACTATTGCCATGGTAACTAGTTATCCTGCTAATGGGAAGTTGTTGTCTAAGTCTGGAGATCCCAGAATACCAACTATTTCATGCTCAATACGTAAAACTAATATTCACAATGCCTTGTGTGATCAAGGAGCAGGATTAGTGTAGTGCCATACTCCCTCTATAAAAGGTTAGGATTAGGGGAGTATTCTCCTACTACTATCACTTTACAGATGGCTGACAAGACCACTAAACAACCTGTTAGTATGATTGAGGATGTTCTGCTTAGAATAGATGAGCATGTTATTCCCACTGACTTTATTATTCTTGAAATGCTAGAAGATGAATAATTATCCATAATACTTGGAAGACCTTTAGTGTTGCAGGGGCATCAGTTGATTGTGCTGAAGGAAAGATACTCTTCAATGTTTATGATGCTGAAATCATCCGATATTTTCCAAAGAAACTAGAAGTAGGAGAAAGATATATTCCACCAGCAAAACGAGTTCATGTAGTAAGTGCCTTTGATAAAGGGCAACCCAAGGTAAAAACTCGAGAACAGAGAAGAGATTGAGTTATTCAACCATTCTTAATATAATGCTTAATGGGAGTCAACCATCTCGTCAATAAAATAAACTAGAGAATAAAAGGTTCATCGCATTCCTACCACTTTTTCATAGACATTCTTGTGGAAGCGCGCCCGTGAGGATGCAACTGTCAAAAAGTAGTAGAAACATCGATTGAATGAGTTTAGAATAAGAAAATAAATTAAAGTTCGAGTTTTTCATCTAAAGAAGCCAAATTTTTGCTTTTAATACGCCAATTTTGGTCGATAGTTTCTAATATCAATTTTCTGTCAAAAATAAGGTATTCGCTAAATTTTGGGATAAGAAGGTATTCTCAAAGAAATAGATTTTTTTTGATGACTACTGATGGTTTAACGACCAACTATACGGTGGGAACAAAAATTCCAGCCGTATAGTTCCGATCGTATAGATATCTTTGCCATCAACAAATTTTTTTCAAAGACACAGAGAATTTAATGACCAACTATACGGCGGGAATAGAAATTCCAGCCATATAGTTTTGGTCGTATAGATATCAATGCCTTCGTACAAAATTCTCTGAAAAGTACTAAGAGTTTAACGACCAACTATACAACAGGAATGAAAATTCTGTCTGTATAGCTCCGATCGTATGGAGACGATGCATTCGTACAAAATTTATCCCAAAGGTACTGAGAGTTTAACGACCAACTATACGGTAGGAATAAAAATTCTGGCAGTATAGTTCTAGTCGATTAGATATCGATGCTAGTTTTAGAAATTTATCTCAAGGGACAGACGGTTTAACGACCAACTATACAGCGGGATCATTGCGATCCGGCCATATAGTTGCATCCGTATAGCTGTTTTCTGCATAAAGAAACCCTAGTTGGTGGTGCCGCCACAACTATACGGGCGGAGTAATGATGACCCACAAGTATATGGGATCGCAACAGTCTTCGAGGGAAGTAAACCCCAATTTATTGATTCAACACAAGGAGAGCCAAAGAATATTTATAAGCCTTAACAATTGAGTTGTCAATTCAGCTGCACCTGGAAACAATCTTGCTCGCAGTAGTTTATCACTAGCAACAGTTTTGTAGTAGCAATAGCAAAGTAATAGCAGTAGTAAAATAAAGACAGTAGTAACAATTGTAGTAAACAGTAGGATTAAAGCACGGTAGGCATAGGGATGGATGGACGGGCGTTGCATGGACAAGACAATTCATGTAACAATCATGTGAGATCCAGGCACATGGCTTAATAGGATTGATAGGATACCCATATCAACAAGTTGCAACTTCTTTTCTGGAAGCTCATTCAAAAAGAACTCTAAGGTTAAGCGTGCTTGGCCTAGAGTAATTCTAGGATGGGTGACCGACCGGGAAGTGGGTAACTGGGTGCACACGAGTGAGGACAAAGTGCGCAGAAAAGACTAGTGTTGGTCTGTGGGGCCAGTCTAGATATCCTATTAAGCTGCCAGGAGTGACACCCCCCGGGCCCAGGAGTGGACGGGGTGTTACAAGTGGTATCAGAGCCGACCCTTGCGATTACACGGGTGTGTGCGGGTCAGTGGCGGGACATGTGGAGCATGGAGTGTGTGGCCCGGAGTGGACACGGCATGGCACATGTGCCGGCACTGGACACACAGACGTGTGCCAAGAGGGAACGTTCTTGGGGTGTGCTTGATTGATGAGGGCATCGATCTTCTCAAGGGTGGGTGTATGTGAGATCCAGGCACATGGCTTAATAGGATTGATAGGATACCCATATCAACAAGTTGCAACTTATTTTCCGGAAGCTCATTCAAAAAGAACTCTAAGGTTAAGCATGCTTGGTCTAGAGTAATTCTAGGATGGGTGACCGACCGGGAAGTGGGTAACCGGGTGCGCACGAGTGAGGACAAAGTGCGCAGAAAAGACTAGTGTTGGTCTGTGGGGCCAGTCTAGATATCCTATTAAGCTGCCAGGAGTGACACCCCCCGGGCCCAGGAGTGGACGGGATGTTACAAATCAAGATATAGGGCATTTGCAGATAAATAAGATAAAGCATCCAAGTACTAAATAATCATAGGCATGTGTTCCATATATAGTCATACGTGCTCACAATGAGAACTTGCACAACATCTTTTGTCCTGCCAGCCCATTGCAGCGGGGCCTCAAGGGAATCTACTGGCAATTAAGGTGATCCTTTTAATAGAGCACTGGAGCAAAGCATTAACACTCCGTGAACACACGTGATCCTCATATCATAGCCATCCCCTCCAGTTATCCCGGTTTCTATCACTTTGGGGCCTCGGGTTCCGGACAACAATATGTGTATACAACTTGCAGGTAAGATCATAAACAATAATATCCTCATGAATCAATAACATATTCAGATCTGAAATCATGGCACTCGGGCCCTAGTGACAAGCATTAAGCATAACAAGTTGCAAAAATGTCAAAAAGCACTAACAATAGATACTAGGCACCATACCCTAACAATCGGATGCAATTACATGAACGATCTCATCCAATCCCTACCATCCTCATAGCCTACTACGGGGGATTACTTACTCATGGATGGGGGAATCATGGATGGTTGATGGAGAAGCATTGGTGATGATGATGGCGATGATCACCTCCAATTCCTCGTCCCGGGAGGGTGCCATAACGGAGTTTCTGGTTCCGAATAGTGGTTTCTGATGGTGGCGGTGCAACGGAACTCTATCTGGAAAAACGTCGAACCCCCCTCTGTTTTTAGGTCAGAGGGCATATATAGGCGAAAGGAGAGGTTGAGGTGGAGTTCGAGGCGGCCACCCCACCTCTTGGCGCGGCCTGGCCTGGCCCGCGCGGCCAGGTGGTGTGGGCCCCTCGTGGCCCCTCTTCGTCTGTTCTTCTGGCTCCGTGAGTCTTCTGGTAAATTAGGAGTTTTGCGATATTTTTCGGGAATTTTCCTGAAAGTTGATTTCCTGCACAAAAACAAGACACCAAAGCAATTCTACCGAAAACAACGTTAGTCCGCATTAGTTATATCCAAATCACACAAATTAGAGAAGAAACAATAGCAAAAGTGTTCGGGAAAGTAGATACGTTTTGGACGTATCAAGCAACATCACCCGCTCGTATAGTTCTGACCGTATAGTTTGGTGCGACCACAAAATCGCACCGGGACAGCTAGGTCTTCCTCCCCTCCTCATTATTTCTCTCATATTCTCTCTCCAAACCTCTCAAAATCCACCTAGAACTCTTGATTTTGTTCGTTTGAGCGGGGGAAACAATAGATCAGTATGTTTCTCTCCCTATCCATGCTTGATTTTCAGATTTCCAAGGTTAAAACTCTCACATTGATCTAGTGGATGAACTCAAGCTTATTTTGTTTTTCCTATTAATTTCTCACGTTAGGATTGAATTTTTCCACATAGGATCATTCATATATCATGTAGAAACTATATGCCTAAGGTTTTATGGTGAAATTTTTCAGTGCATCATGATGAACAAAATCAGTAACCTCTTTCGTTCGAGCAAGCGCCAACGGGGTGAGGGCTCGAGCTCGAGGTCCCGAGCCGAGTGCAACCCCAAGTTGGCCATGGTTTTGTCAAGGAGGGTGCTACCCACACGTTGGGCCGACCACACCTTTCTCATCGTGGCGGGGTTGAAGGCGGACTTCGACCTCATGTGTAACAAGGCGGGGTTGACAGTACTTGGCTTCGCGAGCCACGACACTGATGGCTCTGAAATATAGCCATCTACGTCCACATTTAAACTGGATATTAATCATTTTTTTAATGAAATCTCTGTCTAAGCCATGCCACTAATGCTAATATTCAGAGGGGTATGCAATCCTTTGTTCTTGTATTTTTCATGTGCAGATAATGTAGTTTAAAGGAGGGAATCACTACATTAAAGTCAAAGATACGAGATTCCAACAACTAGAAGAAACCAGGAGCCGTCCAACGAAGGCAGACGCCGTAACGACCAACTATACAGCCAGAGCAAAAATCCCGACCGTTTAGCTCCGGTCGTATAGTTGGCGCCGCCACCGTTAGGTCAAACAGAACAACTTTCGTAAAGGGACCCCTATATAAAGAAGCCTTAGGCGATGGGAAAACAACGCTCGCTCCACTCCAAAGAAGCCAGACTCCGCCAAAAAGCCGCCTCAGATCTCCAAACCTGTCTCCATCTCCATAGCCATATTCCACCACTTGTAATAGTAGATCTCTTCTCCGATTGGTGACATTGTAAGACTATTGCTATTAGTCTTATGATTTTCATTGCAATGTTCATGATTGTTGATCTCATCTCTATGTGTGAGTAATTCTCCTTAGGCTAAGGGCTTCGGCCTAGCCATGTAGCAATTGTGCATGTGATTTATCATAGATGGGATCGTGTATTAGTTTGTATGACATGATGATTATTATATCCTCTCTTTCCTAAATCCAAGGACTTGTCAGGTACCCAAGACCCCGAGGGTTGAGCCAGGTATAGGGAGTATGAGTGATGACTGATCTGCAGGTTGGGAACCCTAGTGACAGAAGGGGTAGTACGGCTGTATGTGAGGGATTTTGAAAGGATACAGATGTCGCCTAGAGGGGGTGAATGTAACACCCCGTCCACTCCTGGGCCCGGGGGGTGTCACTCCTGGCAGCTTAATAGGATATCTAGACTGGCCCCACAGACCAACACTAGTCTTTTCTGTGCACTTTGTCCTCACTCGTGCGCACCCGGTTACCCACTTCCCGGTCAGTCACCCATCCTAGAATTGCTCTAGGCCAAGCACGCTTAACCTTAGAGTTCTTTTCGAATGAGCTTCCGGAAAAGAAGTTGCAACTTGTTGATATGGGTATCCTATCAATCCTATTAAGCCATGTGCCTGGATCTCACAGTGAATAGGCGGTTTAATTTTTTTCCAAGATGGGCTTAACAAAGGCGGAATTAAACTAGCGTTTACTTTGTCAAGCACAAAACCTAGAACAACTAGGGTTCACCTATGTGCACCAATGACTTATGCTAAGTAAGACAACCAACTATGTGATAGCAAGATATAGACTTCAAGCACGAAGGTTATCACAAAATAAGGTGCATAAGTAAGAGCTCGGGTATAGAGATAACCGAGCCACGCGGAGACGACGATTATTACCGAGTTCCTCCCAACAATGGAGTACGTCTCGTTTGGAGAGGGGGTGGTATCAGACCACCAACGCCACAAAAGGCCTCCCTTATTCTCCGATGAATATCACCCCAATGGGATCGATCCACCCTTCCACTATCGGCAACCTTCGAGGTGGTAGCCGACACCTTTACAACAAGTTCGAGGCACACATCCACAACTTAACTGGAGGCTCCCGAATACAAGCAAGCTGTCAAACAATCAAAGACAAGCTTGTAAGAATCAATTCAAACCAAAACAAGGCTTAGGGTTTCCAATGAAACCCTAGAGCAAGGGGCCTCAAGTGAATGAGGGGGAAATGAAGATCTCTCTGTGTGAAGCTGTAGATCAAGGCCTCCTCCTCCGATTCCCCAAAGATCAGCGAGTTTGGGTGGTTGGATGAAGAGATCTTAGAGTTTTGGTGGCTCTAAAATGGTGTTCTTTAGTTTTTGGAACGAGCAACTCAAGCTGGAAGAAGGGGTCATCTATTTATAGGCCCACTGATTTCTGACCGTTTTCTGACCGTTAGAGAAGAGTCAGACCGGAGACTCCGGCCTGCACACCGGAGACTCCGGTCTACACCAGAGATTCTGGCCCATCTCCGTACCAGCCTCCGGACCACCAAACAGAATGACCCAGCCCTTCCGTGAGCCAAGTGGACCGGAGACTCCGGTCCAACCACACCGGAGACTCTAGTCAGGGGCTTGGACCAGAGACTCTGGTCAGTCTCCGAACCTTGCTCCGGACCACCAATCTGGCTGACCCAGGTCTTCAACTTTGATCCACTCTAGAGACTTGTGGGGAAACTCCAGACCACACCAGAGACTCCGGTGTCTGCACACCGGAGACTCCGGTCTGAAAAACCTGCCAGAGACAAAACTGATGGAAACAACAAAACTGTAATAATCATAACATTTGCATCCGGACTCTGATTGACCCAAAACCAATTTTGTTGGAAAGGGGGTGACAAGATCTACCTCTCTTGGTGAGAAACCGGAAAAACCTCCAAGAGAGAACATTTCATGTATTATGATGTGAGATACCTCTCTTGGTGAGAAACCGGAAAAACCTCCAAGATCAAAAATGCAATAAGGTATACGGGGAAATCCGTTTTTGATGAACTAGAGCTTGTTATGAATATTACCACAAGCTCGAGGACCTCACATGGATAATATCCAAGTAACAACCAAGAAAGATGATGCCAGGAATGCAAAGGTTTGAGCTCTCTCTCTCTCCGAAGGATATGATCAAGTTACTCACTCGAGAGCCCCTCTTGGTAGAACGGTTATCTATCCTACAAACCGGTCTCTCCAACTAGCACCACAAGACCTGTAAGAAGGAAACCCTATCAAGACCATACCTTTGCCTTGCGCATATTCCACTTGAGCTTGATGATGATGATCTTCTCCACCTCAAGATGGAACACCTTTCTTGATTGGTTGCGCTAGCTTGGGGAAGACTTGCAAGTTGCTCCCCATACTCCACTATGGTAGAGCTTCTCTTTTGGGCATATCATCTTCCCATATCCATGATCACCATAGGATGGCAAGCTTCAAGAAAATGATCTCTTCGAGATGACTCACCTTGAACTTGCACATCATTTCTTCTTTCTTCATTATGTTGGTGTCTTGAAGGTACATAAGAGATATCACTCCAACTTTGTTCTTCAAGACACACTTGCTATAGACCCAACCTTACTTGACCAATCTCCGAATCACTCATTGAAACCTTGGTCAACACTTGATCTTCTCTACTTTCTTCTTCTCCCAACCTTGAAGCCAACATATGGTTCAAGCATTGCCTATGGACAAATCCTACAAGTAAAACTCAATGCAAACATAAGTCCATAAAGATTGTCATTAATTACCAAAACCACACATGGGGGAACACATGCACTTTCAGATTTGCTTGGGATTAACAGTGACATCACTATGCATATCATTAGTTATCTTTCTTCAATGGATGATACTAGTAGGTTATTGCTATAAGCGGTTGCTAAGGCAATAGCAATTATGGATGCACTGCCCACATATAATTTATCTTGGTCTAACAAGTACACGCATACTTTATTTTTATCTTTTATTTCCATTAGATGTTTTTGCACAACTACAGGTGAAACCGAATGCCCTAGGCCCTCTCTCTCCATCATCGACAACAACAAAAAGATGCAAGCTACTGGTAAAAACACAAAAGGAATTCTAAAACTCCCGAAGGTCCGTTAAAGTAACTTCACTACGCATTCGCTTCCCGTGGATTCGATAACCTAGGTCTACTAGGGAAAAGAGCTATACTACATCCGTAATTCGGATCGAAGGTATTAGACACCACGCTGAGCTTATCCATGAGTTCCTTGCTACCTTCTACGACGACCACAGGGAGAAAGGTAATATGTGCACGGTAAGCTTCACCTTGAACCGGCAGCCCTATGAAATAAGTTTTGAACAATTTTGTGATGCTTTCAGCTTCCCCCATGTTGGGGAGCCAACTATTACTAACCTCTACAGCGTCACAAGCAGAGATACTTGGGAGGTCATTTCTGTTAATGGTGGCACCAACTTCTATCAGAAGAAGATGTCCACCATTCAGAACCCAACCATCTGTTACCACGCCTTGTTCCTCGCCAACACACTACTCGGAAGAGGTGACACTAGTTCCATGGCCAATGCGGACATGGCAATGATCACCAAGGCTCTCTTTTCCACTACGACGCAAAGCCCCAATCCTGTAGCTCTACTCATCCAGCACTTCCGCCACCAAACCAACAAGACCAAAGGTGATATTCGCATTGGTGGATTGGTACCCAGTTCCCATGCATTACACATTACATTACCTCTTATGCAATCTATTGACGGTAGCTTATGGACGTGTAACACCCCAGCATTAGAGCTTAGAAATAAGTTGAACACAGGTGTGTGCATTGCATTCATGCATAGAAAATCCGGATAATTTTCATGCTTTTAAATAAAACTTGTCAAAGTGATTGAAGCTTCTCTTAACTGGTGGAACTGAAGTAGATCATCAAGTTGACTGCGATAAGTTTCTATATGACCTTTCCTAAAACCTTATCTTTGGGTAACATAATTTGATCTAAGGGTAGATCAAATGTAATAAAACTAAGGCATAACACACTACTTAATAAGGAGTACTTGATCTTATAGAGATCATTACATGGTATTCCATACCACAACTCAAGGATGAATACTTAATATAATAAAGATGATATCAAGGTATTATCTACTACAAACCTGAATATCAAGTTAAGTACATAACTTAAGTAAGAAACTCATAATTAAACCTTGATACACTTGTTTGCCATAGTTATTCCTACCATGGGTCTCATGGTAGTTTTTCAACATTAACTCTTATTACAAATAGAGTAGAAAGGGAAGTCAAGCCAAGACCATCCAGCACATACTCGTAATATGATATTAAGAGGTGCCATATCTATTTAACCAAGTCCTAGTATCAAGTGATCATCAATATTGGGTGATCAATTCCTGATATAGAACTTATTAGCCTTTAGCTTTGACCTATTATGTTGACCTTCCAAATACCTTAAGAAAATTAATCTAAAGGAAAACTAGTTATGGTAGAGTGTGTCATTATCAATGGAATGAGATCCTTAGTGGAGACCAAACCATTTGATGTTGGAGGAGTTAACTCACTCCTGACTTAACTAGGAGAAGTATTTAAACCCAAGAGTTTAGATAGTAATTGTGGAGCTATGAGAAAGCTAATAGTATTATTACATCAAATAGTAATATTGTTAGGGAAAGTGGATATAGACATAGAGTAAGCTTGCTTAACTAGATAATTCTATAGAGAGACCAAGACAAGTTTACTACTTAGCTTAGTATAGATCTTGATCAGACAAGTATGAACCTAAGCTCTGTTTGATCAAGGGTTGGTGGTCCTGATTCTCAAGTCACTTGAGAATAGATGCCTGGACAATGAAGAAGTGAGGTGAGTATATCAAATTAGGTAAAGCCTTAGTAAGATGAATCATCTAGCTTGAACATGAGAAGTCAGGCTAGAGTATGATGCATAACATGAATATATGGAGTAGTTGGAAGTATAATAGTTAACCAAGTTAATACAAGAACAAACTTGTATTGTGGAGAGTGGTACTATACCTATTCTAGAGGATTGTTATCATGTGATATATAAAAAGAACTATAAACTTGCAAGCCTTGGAAGAAGTTGCAAGATGAAGTTAAGGAAGTTAATAGATGGAGTTAGCAATAGTTACATTGATAGGTGCATCAATGGTAGTTAATTAAGAGGAGTTATATACTAAGAGTAAGGATGGAGTAATGCTGAAGTAGCATGACCATGTCATCATATGATGATGGATATGGTGGAGTCAAATGATTGTCATATTCAGGAAGATGTGATCTTTGTGAATAAGATAAGAGAGATTGGTAGAGTATATTTAGGAAAGGAATTCCTTATCTCAAGATTAGCCTAGTGAGGTGTTAAGGTAAGGATTCTTTCGAAGCCTTAACCAATAGTACATCTAGCCATGACAAGACCCATGTCTACTGTATTATTCAAAACCCTAGAATCAAATGGATAGTGAAACCATTTCCTATTCCTAGGTAACTATTGAACAATTTCTCTTGGACAATTAAAGCTTCCAAGGGGTAATTAGAGAACAAGGTGAGTCTGTGAGAAGCCTTACCCAGCTGATTGTCTTAAAACCTAATAGAAACCTAGAATGATAGAATCATCATGATCATATTACTAAGTAATTCCAACATCTCACTCTATGTGGAGATATCAAACCCACTCATAGATTTAGAAGTAGTATCCCTAAAACTTGATCCTTGTCCCTATCTATAATTGAATATGGGTTATTAAATCCTCTCAAAACCTATGTACCTATATTTGAATAAACCTTAGTATTTCTCTACCAATGATTATTATTGGTTCATCATTACTTAACCAAAAGTGTTCTGTGGTAATTATAAACTCTACAAATCAAGTAGAATAGGATTTGGCAAATCACCAAATATGGAGGACCATGAAAACCAAATCATCACATTATGAACCACCAAGATTACTACCATCTTATGTATATATGTAAATCCTTAATGAAGATAAGTGGGAACAAGATTCTATATACATGGATACACCTTTCAAAGCAGTACCATTAAGATTGTTAAGTGAAATCAAAATCATCTTTGTGAAATCTTATTAAAAGAAACAAACCCTAAATTATATTTACTTTATTTAATAATAGAATCCTTCATATAGTTATGAATATTTCTTGTACAATAAGAAATGATGAGAAGAAGATCATACTTGATTTATACAATAATGGTCATTACTTACAAATTCTCGGCATATTTAAATCCCTGAAGAAATTCCAATTTGAAGGGAATTTATAAAAGAAAATAGAAAACAAAAAATAGAAAAGATTAAAGAAAGAGGAAAAGGCAGCCAGTAGCTCGGCCCACGGCCCATAACTTTCCTGCGCTAGCCATCGCCCGCAAGCGCTAGTCTCCACCCTTCGCTCGCTTTGTCACAGCCCAAGACTGGCCCAATCCCAGATACCCTTTCGCCGTTTCTTTTCCCTTTCTTCCTCCTCTCACCAGAAGGACAGCGCCGGGAAGCAGCTCGCTAGCGAGTGCTCCGCCATTCGCCATCGCTGAGAAGATCGCCGCGCTGTGATTCGTGCTACCGATGCTGCCCTTGTCTATAAGAACCCGTACACACAGAGAGCGAACCCTATCTTCTCTTTCTCCTCCTCCTCCCTTATCCGCTGTGAACCTAGCTCACCGGAGTTCCAAGTCGCCGTCGTTTCTGAACTCCTCTTAGCATTCCAAGTGCACCATTGGACTCACCTCGAAGTCCTCGTTCTTCCAAGCCAGGTCACGGAAGCCGGAGAGCTCCCATATGGCTCAATCGATACCTCACTACCACCGTCGTTCACCGGAGTTTCCCGTCGATTTCCGTCACCATCCGCTTCACCGACTGCACCATCGTGTTCCTAGTGAGCACTTGATTCTCCTGGTAGTCTCGCTTTACTTTCTCGCCCCCGGTAGCCCGCTAGCACCGCGTGCCACCACTCGCCGCCGTCGGTCGTCGTTGTTGTCCTTGCTCTAGTCACTCAAATGGAGCAGCGCCGCCACTACAAGACTCCCCATCATCTCCTCTTTCCAACGGACCACCCCACAGCCGCGCACCCCGCTCGGAACCACCACCGGCGACCACAATCTGGTGGTGATGGTCGTGCCGACGTCATCGTGATGCCGTGCTTGCATCACCGTTAACACGGTCAGCAAGTTTGACTGATCTGTGCTCGCGTGGCAGATGACGTGGCCACAGGCCCACATGTCTGTGAATCACACTAGGTTTGGGTTGGTATAAAAAGACAATTCTTGTTTAGAAAATAGATTAGATATTATAAATTCGATTATAAATATATTTTAGGAATTTAGGAAAATGATTAAATCTTATAAATTGAAAAACTTTTGTTTTATAATTCTGAAAAATGTATACTATATATCAAAATGTTCAGAAAAATAAATCCTATAATTTAAATCTATTATCATATTTTATTTTCTAACTTAAATAATATAATAATTACTATTAGTAAATAAGCTAATTGGAATAAATCTTTAATAAGGATTTTATTATTTAAAATCTATAAAAATAAGTATAATATATCAAAAATCTTAGAAAAACAAAAAGACTTATAAATTTGTTTTATACATTAATGAATCACTTAACTAATATTTGTTCTTTAGTAAGTATTTACAAAGTAAATAAACTTATAAAAATCATATCTTATTATTTAAAAATTACAAAAATACTTATAATATACCAAAATGATCACAAAAATAAGTTCTACACATTAAAAATATCATATTTCTTAATTTAAGTCAAATAAAAGGTAAAGGTCTAATAAATCTTATTTAATACCTTTTATTTTATTTTAATTGTTTAAAAATATATAAACCTTTACTATTCTCTTTAGTATTATTTGTTTAAAGTCTAAAAATGTAATAACAAGTCAACTAAGGTTTAAATGAAGTTAATTTAGGTATAACCAATTCAAATTGTACTCACTAAAACTACCATTTAAACATTAAGTAAGTTCCATTCTCCAAAAACATTTTATTAATTATAATTTCATCAAGATTTGAGTAATAATTCTTTTACAAGTTTGGGAATACACTTTCGAGTCTAAGAAAAGTTTATAAATAACAAACATGATACCATTCCCATGTTATGGAGATAAGTGTTACTTCTATGTTAAGAAAATAATTCTATTCACCTATAACTTTAATAAACACCGACTGCCCTAGGCTTGTTTAATGTAGTAATGTTTTCCTCTTAGCTAATAAGAAAACCTTAAAGTGTTAGTTTTAAGTTTGAATACTTTTTACTTTGTAACAATAATCATTCCTCAAAAGTTATTCTTTTAAGCAACATTAAAAGTAAACATTGAGCACTTCTTTAAAAGCTCTACTTGATTCTCAATCTTGTTTAAGAAATATTTTAGATACCATGATCCATTTGAATGCTTTAGTATCGCATACTATATGTTGTATTTACTTATTGTTTCACACACACTCTCACAAGCCTTAATAAGAAGCACAAGTGTGAAGCTGAGATAAAAGTGCAACATATTCCTAAGAACTCACCACAAACTCCAAACCCTAGATCAGATATGACTATTCTGGGGTTTCGTATTTATCAAATTGCATTACATTACTTATGCATTGTTGCATCCTGCTTCTTTAAACATTAGTCCTTAGCAGACCAATGATGTTGTTTATAGAATTTGGATCTTCTAGTGTTTGAAGACCATGAGTGCATAATCTTGCAATCACAAAAGGCAAGTTCACAACTTACACATGTCCTTTGATTATTTTCTATGCTTGTAACTCAACTGTGTCATCACCTGCATTTCAAAGAGGACAAAAAAGACTATTTTCATAATAATATGATTATGGATTATTTACCAGGTGGTAATAATCTACTGATACAGTTCTAGTGGTAAAGGAACATAATATCTAGGACTTAACAACCAATGTCGCCAGTGATTTTAGCGTCGTATATTATGCGTCAACCATGAGATTTGGAATGGGACATAGAAGTCAGTTGTATCTTCTTCCTTTCATATGGAGGCAAGATGACCTTATCGTGATGTTGGGAATCCTGGTATGAATCCAACATATGGGTGGGCACCCTTAGGCCCCACGATTTTGGTGTCTAGATTATTTATGAGTGGCTGCCGGAGGTATAGTCGGACCTTTTATGGAGCTTGCCAGGGGCCTCACCAACTCATAGAGTCTTCGGGAACTCACCATGGTTATAGCTTGCCCTAGTTGGAGGCTTAACGGAGGTGTAGTTAGCCCCGGAGGATCGTGCAGACATATGGGGTCGCGGAGAGGGCAGTGATTGGCTTGGATCTTAAGTTGGGCCTCAAACCAAGGAAGTTTGAACGGGGATATACTCCTAGCTGTGCAACAAAGCTTATGGTCTCTTGTGGTAAAAGTGACGCACCTCTGCAGAGTGTAAGAATTGTGACATGTTACTCCCTGTTCCGGGAAGGAGCTACGAACACGGTAGGAAAGGAACCCCATGAAGGTTATGGTCAACCTGTGAAGGCTGTCGAACATAGTTTTCAGAATAAAAGCAACCTTTGAAGAAATATTTACGAAAACCTGCATTGCCTATGACCTATGGTATGTGGCTGTAGAGACAGTGCATCATACACTCCTTTTTAGTGAACTTGCTGAGTACGCTCATACTCAACCGTACCTTCTTAACCCTTGATAGGTTCTAAGCCATTAAAGACAATGTGAACATCAATTTTTCTACTCAAGAAACCATCATCGACAACTCAAGTTCTTCAATCAAGTCAATGAAGTCAACATATACATCAGTTGAAGTAAAGATAAAGTGTCGGTGTAGATAAGAGTAGATTCTCTAGCCATAAAACCTACTTCTATAGCGCATTGCAATAGCAGCAATGGCAAGCCAGATAGTTTAGATACTAGTCTTAGTTACTAGATAGTTCTAAGTTATTATTTCTGGTTCTTCTTTGTAAGAAGTTCTTTCTCTCTCTTTAACCCAGAGTGTTCTCTGGATCTTTTGTAAAGAGTCGAGTTGTAATTTATAGTCATGTCTTGGACCTGCTATGTTTCTATTGTACCACTCTGAGGGATGTAATACTAGTGAACGGTGTTTCATTGGTGTTATGTCAACGACTATAGTGTACTACATCATGCAGTGGTATGTTGGGTCACTGCATGACGTCAAGTATTTAACTGCTTGTGGCTTCCTTGGTGTTTACCAAGCTAACCGGAGGCTCCGAGCATATCAATTTAGTTATCTTGATAATGCACAGGGTGAGCATGTTCTGTTGCCCTATCCCCAAGCCTTCTCGATTGTGGAGAGGGGCACTTGGATCCTCACCAAGGACCAAGTGATGTAGATCATGGCTGAATTTTAGCCTGAGGAAGAGGAAGATGAGGAAGGAGAGCAGAGGATGAGGAGGAGCAGGAGAATGAGGAGAAGCAGGGGCATGACCCTGCTTGGGAGGGACAGCCACGGCAACAACAAGGAGGAGCTTGGGACCCGTGGCCCAACCAGCCACAGTAGGGGTACAACTATGACCCCTATCAGGAATTCCAGCATCTCAACCAGCGCTTTCGGGAGATCGACCACACTCTTAAGTAAGTGAATGAAGATGTGAGTACTTTGACTCAAAACTTCAGTCACTTCATGACCCACTTCCCTGACTACTACCAGCAGTATCCGCACCAGCCGCTAAATGATGGTAAGAACTGAGTCTGGCAATAGCCTAAGCTTGGGGTAGGTTTGAAAGCCTCCAAAGTTTGCATTCATTTTTTATTTCTTCTTTTGATTTCTTTTATTTCTCCAAATTTGCATGTTTATTTTCAGTTTTACATTCCTAAACCAAAAATACAAAAAGATAGTTGTAACTTTATTTGCAAGTTCGTTTCTTTCTTTCTCTCAAAGATTTCTTAATTTCAGGTGACTTGGCAATAAGGAAATACATAAGGGGTTCGACTCAAATACGAGAATGAAGCAAGCAAGAGGAGGTATAACATTCCTTTCATCACCCTCTTTGCAACCTTAAATTGATCCTACAATTATTTACTCGCTTGCACTGGAGTCACTCCCCACTTAGCTTGCTATCCTACAAATTCTATTCCTTTGCTAGTGTCTTCTCTTTAGCTTTGAAACATTAAGCAATGAACTTGGGTAAAAATACTTCCTACATTTTTACAAGAAGAAAAAGCATCTGAAAGATGACTTGAGTCCATTCTTGGCTCAAAGAATTTTATTTTAGAACTACTCCATCCCATTTGAGCTTAATATAAAAAGACTCAATAGTACCCTTGATTGAAATTGTTTGATTAAATGGATGCTTCGAAGTAGAAGAAATTATGCCACTACTTTTTCTAATAATTACCGTAAGATATTGTTTTACGCGTATCATTACAACTCTGTCGTGCTTCATGGGGAACTATTAACTCCACTAGCCAACGAATGATCTAAATGTAGGAAACCACTTGATTTTGGCTATTGAGTTATATAAACGTCTATAGCAGTAATGCTATAACAGGTAAAATCTTTAGTCTCCTCATGGTTTCACATTCCAAGTGAAGTTGTAGTACTCCTCTGGCCCATTATTGCTCAACATCATTTATTGGCATGGTCACAAGTGCACAACACATCCCCAATTAACATATTAAAAATAGTGGCATGATTTCTCTATGAAAGAGCTGAAGTTTTTGAAAAACAAAAGAAAGGAAAAGGTGCTTTGAGAGTATTGAAATTTTTACATGGGAGTAGATGAGTTGTTCTTAAATTAAATGTTTTGGTGCCAACTTGAGTACTCTTAATTGATTAAACAAACAAGAACAAATGGTTTTTGTCTCTCGACAAAGAGAGACACCAAAAGAATTTGTCTCACTTTCCTAGCTAAACTTTTGACACTTGCTTGAGCATATGATTTATTTGCTAACAAGATATACGTGCTTAGGAAGTGGACTCAATGCAATCTTGTGAATATTTGTATGATCATATTTAAGATTGCAAGGATTGTTAAGAAAAGAATTTAACGCCGATTCAAACTGTCAGCTCTTTTATCTTCAGTCTCGAATCTCCGGTATTATTCCTTATTTCCTTGTCACTCGAGGGAGAGCAACATCTAAGCTTGGGGGAGTTGATAGTTGTGAGATTTGACACATTTTTTATGGCTTTTATTGATCGTTTTCTAGCTTTACCTAACGCTAATACTTTGGTAGCAAAGAAAATTTCATTTTTAATGTGTGTTTTAGGTTCTGAATGTAAACAGAAGGTTTTAACTCGAGAAACATGATATTTTGGAGAAAACAAGCAAGTCTCTCTTTGGAAGCACTCGAGGGGAGCTTACATAAGCTTTAACGAGCAACTATACGGTGGAAATACTTTTCTGGCCGTATGGCTCCCATCGTATAGTTGCCACCGCCTCTGTCTTGTGAAAAGGGACAACTTCCGTGAAGGGACCGAGGATGAAAACACAACACAGCAGTCGCCATACCATCTAGAAGGGTGAAAGAGGAGATCCGGAGAAGAAGGAGAAAATGTTCTTCATCTCGCTCCACGATCTTCGACCTCCTAGCCAATACACCCCCATAGCCACTACTTGTACTTGAGAGAGAGGCATCTTCACCTTGCAAGACTAGGGTTTGAGATTGTTTCTTCCCATCTTGAATTGTGTTGGATATTTTCCTATTCTTATTATGGATCTTCACGGTAATATAAAGACGGATTCCCTTTATTTGATTATATCGATGATTCGTTCTTCTCTCATGTGTGAGTAATTCCCTTAGCCGTGGGAGATGTAGGGGATTGGTGAGATGTGATGTGCCTTCATATATTTTCCATTAGTTTGTGATTGATTCTAATTATTATATTATGTGTGCTTGACTATCTGTGGGATGCCTAATGCTTGTTGTCCAATTAAGGGCCCAAACAACATGATGCTTTGTTCTACATAGATAAGATCGTGTTCGCTAGTGGACCGGTGACCCTCGGGTGACACATGGATATCAATTGAAAACTAGTAGACTCAAGGATAACGAGGAACCACTGTGCTTATTGCATTAGTCTGATCCAAGGAGCTTAATCGCTAAGCGACCTAAAGCATATTAATCGTCTAGTGTCTGACCATGGTTTTGGTAACAGGCTAGTAGGATTATTGAAGTTGGGATGAAATCTACCAAGAGGAGTTCCGGGTAATTATGGTTTGCTTGCCTACACATATATTTATAAGATTATAATTGTTACAGTTATCATTCGTCCACCTGGCACAGTCACTATCACCATGAACTGAATCTCCCCGCGCCTGGTTTTGCCATCTGCAGGAAACAACCAACAACCAGGTTGTTCTTTACTTTTATGCTTTATATTTTTGAAGTTTATATTTTAGTTCTATTTAAATATGTCTCATTTAATCAAAACCCCGTCCGTATTTCAACACTTGCAGTCAATTCACTCGAAGACCTGTGACATCTTCGGGTGTGACAGAGACTTCACCCATAAACACTAACCTTTGGGCTCCCTGTGGGATCGATATCTATACTTCAAAACTAGCTACAAACGATCTATGTACTTGCAGACATCAGTAATTCATACCAATCGAATTACTGCGCTATTAAGGGACGTAATCCCGTAGGACGTATCCTATGGTATGGATAGTGTTCTGTGAGTTTCCTCGGTTTCCTAACTTGATATGTAAGGAGTGCCAACAGCTTTATAGTCACTATAAGTAGTGCTAACACACCTCTATCTACCAACAAGTAGTTCCCTTCATCAAGTCCCCATGAGAGGCAAATATTGAGAGGTTGACTTGTGTCAACATCAAGATGAAGACAATCTAACACATGGTCACATCGATGAATATCATAATAAACTTTATCTTATTTCAATCTCATACTAGGGTTTATCCATCTCCTCAAGAACTAATGATCTACTCAGACATGGAGGAAATCAACATCATGGCAATAACAATGGAATCTATCATAGATGAATAGTACTTGTATAAATCCACAACGAGTACGGAAATTACAACAAGATCTAGAAAAGATGTAGATGGGATGGATGGTGATGGTGGTGATGCAGCGGTGGATGATGAAGATCGATGCCTTAGCCTCTAGGATCTGCGGAGGGCGAAGATGGATCCCCGGTGGACGAGTTCCCCCTCCAGATGCCTTCTGGAGGGGAGGTTTCGGCATTTCTGGGTGTTCTGTATGTCGTCTCTCCAATCCAGTTGCATAGGGTGAAACTATTTGAGGAGGCGGTGGCGGCGCCAACTATACGGCGGGAACTATACGGCCGGAAAATTTATTCCCGCTGTATAGTTAGTCCTTAAACCATTTGTCTCCTTTGATCAATTCGGGTTTTCTTCTAGTATTATTAATATTTCCCAAATAAGCGATTTACGTTGTTTTTGACTCCTTTTCTCCTCAGTACAACTGCTCCAAGAATTGTGTCCATTGTATCCATCATCTGTCCTGATCCTGGTGAAAACGGACATAAAATGTGTGCGGGAGCGCCATAAAATACCAAGATCCTACATCTAGAATGCAAAATAACAATATAAAACATGATACAAATATGCACTCATCAAGGTGCTGGAGGCATCGTTGGGCAGACAGAGCATCTCGTGGGTGCAAATGACGATGCACCCGCCGTCAATCAAGGCGCGGGCATTCCCACCCGCGGAAGGTCCCGCGCAGCTACGATGCGGGATGTCCCCCGTAGGTCTATCACACGGAGCCCACCATGTGGCGCCAGGTAACAACAGATGAACCGAATAGCATTAATGCAATGTAGGTAGGTATGATGCACACTGCTAGAATAACTTGGTTAAAGGTATTATCAATGCAAAAGCCTTTGCTTGTTTTAATTATTTGGGCTAAAGTTGACCATCTACAAGCATGCACAAGTGTCCATAGTGCTAATTATTTATTATTAGACAAAGTAACATAAAGTTAACCATCTATGCATGTGAATAAAAGACAACACTAAATAAGGCACTTGCAAATTATCAGTCATTAAAGCATATGAAACAAACAACTCCATGCATAACCTGTATTTCAACCCTTACTTTTCATGCATCCATTTTTGTCTTTATTTTTAATCCTATAACAACTTTACTGATGATGGTCTTAGCAACATGAATAGAATACTAACTTAACATACGCTCCAAGTTTATGCGAAAATCTTATGTTGCTCAAAAAACAAAGTTTAGAGGTTTACAAACCATGAGTGTAATAGGTCTAGTGGGGTGCCTTGGGCATCCCCAAGCTTACGGTTTTTACCATTCTTGGATAGCTCATGGTGTGGTGTTCCTCCATTCCCTATCAAAAACTTCAACACAAAACTTTCTCCCATTTCTTTTCTATGGGGTGACAATAGTGGTATATAGATAACATGCAAGTTGTGATAAAATCCACAAATAAAATTTGGTTTTAAATGTACAAAGAGTTTCTTAAGTGGCTAACATCCAAAAATATCAAAAGACTCATAAATAATCAAATCAAAGCTCAAAGAAGCCACTCTTGCAACAAAAGGCATATTCTGTCCAAAAAACAGCAGCTACATAACATAATTATTGAGTCCACTAAAACATGTTAGGAATTTAAGGTAATTTTTGTGAATATATAGGATGACAATTTGCAACTAAAGTTCAAATATGAGAGCACTAGAAGGACCTCACGTGCATTGCTGCATGCGTTTTCCACATGTTGTTGTCGGCACAATAGGAAAGGGGGACCTTCGTTCGACGCGTGGGAAGGATCCAACCCCTAGGAAGGTCATGTCAGTAAAGAAGAGCACAAACCTGGGAACAAGGTCGTAAAAGAGATAAGCAATGTTGGCGGGTACTCTACTCGTTTCCCCACAACATCGTCACAAGAGAAACTCCCCTCGGGCCAGGCGTGGCCTGGGAGCACAAGTCAACAAAGACCGAGTCAGTGACTGACATGGGTATACCCTATAGGTACCCGAGCTTGGTATATACGGCCTGAATACAACGGAAGCCCACGGCGTCATCAAGGCCCAAATGGAGAACTTGAGTAACCTACGGACTCTCGATTGCTTGCAGAACAAGAAGAAGCTAAAGATAGAAAGTTTAAAGGGAAAACCCTAACTGTAACCGACTCGACCTGCTACCTAAGACCTAGCCTATCTATATAAAGGCTAGGAGGGGGCGGCGAAGAGGACACACGCAACCCTAGTTTCCACAACCCTCGCCAGATTGCATCTGCGCACCATTGTAATCTTTGATTCCTCTGTTAATTCCATGAGCATACAATTAGGAGTAGGGACCTTTACGAGGCCTGGACCTGGGTAAATCTTGAGTCCCATGTGTGCTTGTTTGCTAGCCGATTGATGCTTCCAGGGCTCCCTCCTTCTCCAAAACCCAAGTCCATAACAATGGGAATTGATGAGTTAAACCCTCGTCAATTGGCGCCGTCTGTGGGAATTGGGAGTGCTGATGTCGCAGCTTCTTCGGCCCCATCAACTACGATCTACAACTCCGCAACAACGGAGATTCGCCAGCTCTTCGGCGCGTTCGACTTCACCGTCCACACGCCGGCCACCCGCTCGGCTTTCGAATCCGTAGGCGACGGAATTAGCCTGGCGATCGGGAGCTTCCGCTTTCAAGTTGGACAGATGGGCACCCTTCGCATGCCTGACCAGCCGACAACACCATCGATTGCTCCAGCATCATGGTTCCCTCCGTCGATCAGCACCCTCAGTGAGCTCAATGCCTCGACAACAGTCGAGAATACAGATAGCGACAACAGTCGCGAATCCGATCTGGGAGATCTAGCAACTGAAGATGGAGCCTACGGCTCTGGATCTGAAAGTTGCAGGAGCAGCAACTTCCCCAACTACTTCATGTGCGCCATCATCAACACGGGCAATTCCTCCACCAATCGCGATAACACGGGCAACGGTGGCAATGGAACCGACCCGCCAAACGGTGGCATACCCAACGGCGGACCACGAAACGGCGGCCCCACCAATGCTGCCCCCGTCAACAACGGAGGAGCAGTCAAACCTCCAACTATGATAAACGAGCAGACTGGCGAACGCGTCGTGATCAGGCTCAATGACCTCGAGTGGGCTCGCTGTCGTGAGGCTCTATGGGGCCACCCTCTACCCTTCGGCTCCCCGCAAGAACTGCTGATGGGCCACCATTGGCTCCTGAAGGAGGAATACAAGCACCAACTGCAAACAATCGCGCAACTCGAGGCACGCAAAAAGGCGGCAGGCGAGTCGAGCCTCCGACGAGCTGGGATCTCCTCCCACGGAGGATCCTCCTCCAAGTGCAACGAGTACATCGCTAATAAGAGGCGATCTCGACTGTCCCACCTCACTGAACAAGAGCGTGTAGAAGCCGCAAAGGTCCTCGACTTCGACTCCATGATGGTGGATACGCGTGGCAACATGCTAGCAAAAACGCTGCAAGCTGCGGTAACAGCGGCCACCATGTACCTCCTCAACAACCAGCCGCCGGCTGGAGATTCTCGAGCCGCCATGCACCGCTCTATGATCACAGGCTTGGGGTTAATTGAGGCCGCCCTTGACAAGGAGCCAACACCGAAGCCGAAGAAAGGCAAGGCTCTGGCAAAACGCTATTCCTCGCCCTCATCCAGCGATGGTAGTCATGATCTGTCTTGACGCCTTCGCTCACGACGACATGACCAAGACTACGACGCGCGTGGCGACGTCACGCAGCGCAAGATCAAAAAGTCAAGGGCGTGATGGGCCCGATCGAATGACTCAGAAGACGAAGATGTGGAGCTCTATGGCGCTAGATGCTTCAGTAGGGCCATTAGGCAAAAGCGAATGCCCAAGGGGTTTAAGCTCCCATCAGAGAACCCAAAGTTTGATGGTTTGTAGGACCCGAAAATCTGGTTGGAAGACCACGTCTCCTCCGTCAGGCTCCATGGCGGGAGTCAAAGCATGGCTATGCAATGCCTACAGCTACAGCTGCAGGGCGCCGCCTGGGCATGGCTCAATAACCTCCCACGCGGATCCATTCGCAGTTAGGAAGAGTTGATCTATAGCTTTGTGCGCAACTTCAAGGGCACCTACAAAAGGCCCGCATCAATCAAAGAGCTGAGGTGCTGCCAGCAAAGGTTGGGCAAATCGCTACGCTCGTACATCCAGAGGTGGTCCATCATCAACAACTTCGCAGAAAATATCTCGAACGATCGCGCAATCGACGCATTCAACGGTGGCGTTAGCCACATAGAGCTCAAGGAGGAGCTAGGCCGCTCAAAGCCCAAAACCATTGACCACCTGATGGAAATCGTGAATTGGTGGGCAGATGGAGAAGATTAAGTGAAAAATCGCGTTCACTTAGACGAGGAAGCAGAGCTCGGACGCAGACGCGATCGCCGAAGCAAACGTCGAATGCGCATCCACGATGACCTTGGTGACGTCAACATGGTCGCAGTCGGCTACCCCGACAGACGCGACGACAACCGCAATAGAAGCTACCGCATCGGTGGATACCGCGACTCCGGGAAAACCACACAAGTATGGCAGCGCCGCACTCGCGATGAGGCACCCGCAGCATCCATTGAAGACAAGCTGTCTGGGCCATGCACCGTGCACTTCTACATCAACAAGCATGACGACAAAAAGAAATCTAGCCACCTCCTCAAAGACTACCGCGAGTTCCTCAAACTCCATGAGGGCCTGGCTCAGATGAACCACGAGACGGTCAACAGGGGCTACGGAGCTGCCCCAGGCGCAGTGGCACATGGCTCCTCCACCATCGCCCGGACCACCGCCAAACGCAGCTGCGCCTGACCAGCATCACGGAGGGGAGCCGTACCCACGGGCCATGGGAACCATGATGATCCAAAACGGTCGCCCCTCCAACCGAGTGCAAAAGGCCATCACTCGCCAAGTGAATCTGGCGACAAACTCGCCACCATCTGCCACTGAGTACCTCAGTGGAAGCGATTCCTGCATCACCTTCGACAAGTGCGACCATCCGTGCCAAGTACATCGTCCAGGCCACTATCCCCTCGTACTCGAGGCACAAATTGGAGGTTTCAACATGAGCCGCTTCTTCATGGACGGCAGAAGTGGCATCAACCTTATGTTCACGAGTACCTTGCGAGCAATAAGGATCCCTCTGACCTGCCTAGAGGCCTCGGATACAACATTCCACGGCACCGTCCTAGGCAAGGGTGTATACCCCCTTGGCAAAATCAACCTCGACGTCATGTTTGGCACGCTAAAAAACTTTCGGCGTGAACGCATTGACTTTGAAATCATCGACTAGCCCTCACAGTACCATTGTATCCTCGGACGTGTCATGTTCGCTAGGTTCATGGCAGTGCCGCACTACACCTACCTGCAGATGAAAATGCCAGGTCCTAACAGCGTCATCACAATCAACGGGAGATTCGAGAGGTCCGACAGTTGCGACATGGAGTTCAACAGAATTTCCCAGTCCTTCGGCATGCAGGAAGAGCTCGCGAAACTAAAGGAGTCGGCAGACAATAGTCTGCCCCCCTGAGCCGGCCAAGTTCACCCGATCTATCCTTCGACTCATCGTTACACATGATGAAAGTCCAGGTCCACCCATTGGATCCCGCCAAGACGGCCCTCATCGCCAACAACTTGAGTCCCGCATAGGAACTCGCGCTCGTCGAATTCCTCCATGAGCACTGGGAAATCTTCGCCTGGTGTCCAGCAGACATGCCAGGAGTTCCCAGGGAATTCGCCAAGCACGCACTCAACGTTAACCTAGACGCAAGGCCAGTCAAACAAACAATTAGGCGACTGTCTGAGCCAAGAGCAAAAGCAGTCGGAATGGAGATCAATAGACTCCTCGACACCAAATTCATACGCGAGATCAAGGAAAGCACTTGGCTCTCCAACACGGTGCTAGTACCAAAAAAGGACACGGATATCCTACGGATGTGTGTGGACTTCACCTCTCTTAATAAGCACTGCCCAAAGGATCACTTCCCGCTGTCATGAATCGACTAGATCATCGACTCCCCCGCGGGATGTGAGCGCCTCTGCTTCCTCGACGCCTACTCAGGCTATAATCAGATCCGAATGAAGGAGGAGAACCAAGAGAAAACGGCGTTTACAATGCCTTTCGGGGTGTTCTGATATAACACAATGCCTTTCGGGATAAAAAACGCAGGAGCCACCTACCAGCGGTGCATGCAGGCTTGCCTCAAGAACCAACTTGGTGGCAACATCCAAGTCTACGTCGACAACATCGTAATCAAGACCAAAGAGGAAGCTTCACTAATCGACGATTTATGTGAAACCTTCGCCAACCTCGACCGCTACCGGCTCAAGGTCAATCCGGACAAGTGCGCCTTCGGCGTACCATCTGGGAAACTACTCGGGTACCTCATCTCCGCGAGGGGGATCGAGGGAAACCCGAAGAAAATAAAAGCCATACTAACCATGGAGAAGCGGAAGAACATAAGAGGTGTCCAGCAACTAGCTGGGCGAATCGCGGCGCTCAGTTGATTCATCAGTCGAATGGGCGAAAAGGCACTGCCCTTCTACTAACTTCTCCACAAAGCAGACAAGTTCGAGTGGACCAATGAAGCATAGGAAGCATTCGAAGACCTCAAGCGCCTACTATCCACCTCGCCAGTACTAGTGACCCCACGCGAAAGGGAACCATTGCTGCTATACATCTCCGCCACCAACCAGGTGGTCAGCACAGTGCTCGTGATAGAACGAGCCGAGGAAAACAAGGTCCACGGGGTACAGCGCCCAGTCTACTACCTCAGCGAGGTACTCATGCCAACAAAGCAGCGGCACCCGCACTACTAGAAGCTGGCGTACAGTGTCTTCATGACAGCCCAGCAACTGCGCCACTACTTCCAGGAACACCCAATCGTGGTAGTCAACGACACCCCGCTTGGGCATATCCTCAACAATCCCGACGCCACTAGGCGAGATGCGATTTGGGGGATCGAACTGTCTCCACGAGACATCACATATGAAAAATGCGATGCAATCAAGTCGCAAGTTCTCCCTGACTTCCTCGTGCACTAGATGGAGAACCAACTCCCTGAAAAACCAGATATGTCCTACCTCTAGACAATGCACTTCGACGGATCCAAGCAAAAGGATGGAGCTGGCGTAGGCATCATACTGACATCGCCCTAGGGAGACATGCTAAAATATATTCTGCGAATGCAGTCCCTCCAACAATGAAGGTGAATACGAGGCCCTGCTGCACGGGATGAGGATGGCAAAAGCCTGCGGCGCCAAGAGGCTCATAATATACGGCGACTCCAAGTTGGTCGTCAACCAGACAATGCATGAGTGCGATGCACTGAACGACAATATGATCGCCTACCGCGACCTCTATGACACACTCGAAGGGGACTTCGACGGTTGCGAGTTGCGGCACATAGGCCACGAAAGCAATGAAGAGGCAGACTCACTCGCCAACATTGGCTCTACCTGCGCCCCCATACCACCTGGGGTATTTCTCGAGCGCATCTGCGAACGCTCCATCAAGCCAAAGGCCGCAGAGAAGAAAAAAAGGGCAACAACGGACTCGGGGGCTGCGCCGCCCAATGAGCCAATGGCACTCGATGACTTGGAGCTTGACACTAGACTTGAAGGACCGATGAGCGTCATGATGATCGATCCATCCTGGACTCAACCGTACATCACGTACCTTCTCAGCAAAAGGCTACCGAACGACCCGACTGATGCGCGAAACATTGCGCGGTGATCCAAGGCATTCGTTGTTATCAATGGCGAACTGTACAAGCGCAGCATAAGGACTACTCCAATGATGTGTTTCCAATGCTGATGGAAGAGTTGTTCTCCTCGACATCCATGAGAGGACTTGCGGGCACCACGCTGGCAGTCGATCCCTCGTCGCCAAAGCTCTACGAGCTGGATTCTACTAGCCTACGGCCATGCATGATGCCAAGGACATTGTCCAAAAATGCAACGCTTGCCAGCGATTCGTGGACAAGCCACACGCACCTGGCGTGGAGCTCCGGCCAATTCCATTGGCCTGTCCCTTCGTGCAATGGGGACTCGACATGGTCGGCAAGCTCCCAAAGTCATCACGAGGAGGCTACGTATACCTCTTGGTCGCAGTCGACAAATTCACTAAGTGGATAGAAGCCATGCCGGTGACTAACCAGTCAGGATACAACGCAGTCAAGTTCTTCGAGTCCATTGTCTATCGCTTCGGAGTACCACACAGCATCATCACGGACAACAGGACGAACTTCACATCCAAGGAGTTCCAAGAATTCTGCGAGAATCTGGGAAGCAACGTCAGCTATGCCTCCGTGGCACATCCACAAACCAACGGTCAGGTCGAAAAAGCCAACGGGCTCGTCTGCGGTGGCATCAAGAAGCGACTCCTCGGGCCACTCGAACAGGCCGCGGGCTGCTGGCCAGACGAGCTGCAATCGGTACTCTAGAGCCTACGCACAACTCCAAACAGTGCATGTTGGGGGGATACCCCCGGGTAGGGTCACACCGGGGTATAAAGGCCTAGTTAGCCGAGGTACGGCAAGGTCAAAGCAAGTGCTGGCCGAGTCACCTCAAGGCAGGCCAGATCACGGAGTAACCCGGACCAGGGGATGTCCACCTAACTGGGTCTCAACCGACTTATACCGTAAGTCTGTAAGGTGTATCTAACTTGTATGTAGGAACAGGTGTGGCCATATCAGCTATGTAGGATTCGGGTTATATCAAGCTTGTAAGAGAAGGAAGGTATCTCGCTGGTCAAAGGTGACCATTGTACGCAGAGCGTGAGCAAAGCGGACAGAGGCAGGACCACCGAGGCATGGCCGACAAAGGTGACGAAGCCTATGTCGGATGACGCAGGCGCCGCAGAGGCCCACGTAGCCTCTGCATGGATGACGCGGGGTTAAAGTAACCCGGTCGGCTTACTATTTTGGGAGGAGGCATATTCCATGGAATATGCCTCCACGTATGCCCTAAGTGGAGACCTAGTCGCTCCTATATAAGGGGGGCTAGGGCCTCTGTAGAAGGGGGTTGAGCTCTGATGGATTAGTTTGGATTTGTAGCCTCCTAGAGAGTTGTGTTTTGCTAGTGGTGAGAGTAAGAGAGTTCTTCTTCCTCCTCTCCCCAACACAGCTCAAGGAGCACTTGTAATATGTGAAGGTGAATCAAATACAAAGCTACCATGTGTGGAATCACCACACTATCCCTCCCTGGATTCCCCTAGTGCATTTAGTCCCCGCCTTTAGCCTATCCATGGCATCTGCCGTGACACCACCACGACAGTTGGCGCCCACTGTGAGGCTAGCAGCGCTAGCAGGGGTGAAGATCCGGACGGGAAACCTCATCGGCACTAGCGAATGCATCGTCTCTAGGCTCGTTCAGTGCTTTGGAGCGCTGGATTTCGTCAGCGACAATGCTGGCTGCTTCGGCAAGCGTCCTCTCCCATGCAACGGCCTCTTCGTCAAGCTCGGCGCGCACAAGATCTACGTTGCTGTCGATGTCTCATGCGTTCATCCGTGGCACGTCGTCGAAGGAGGGGAGCCACCCCTTAGTGCGGCTCATGGAGCGCATATCACTCGCTCCCCGGACCATGCTGAGGTGATGATGACCGTGCCTGGCGATGGCGCAAGCAAGGATCCGGCACTAGATCCGGAGGTAACACCTAAGGCACCGAGGAAAAGTAGAGGTCCTCCGCTAGAGAGACCTGAGAATGTGCTGCAGCAGGCGATGGATAGCTTGGCAAACCCAGTAGCAGCAGCAGTAGATCCGGCTCAGGCACGGGCCGAGCTAGAGGAGACTAGGCAAAAAATACTAGAAGGAGCGACAAAGATAGCCGCGGCTAGCAGTCGTTGAACATGACACTGCGTGAGTACGCTAAGGCAAATAAGGTAGATGCTGTAAAAGTAAAGGGGAGAAATCTCATGAGTGAGATGAACAAAGAGGGTGATACTAGGATTGAGGAATCAGAAAACTGTTTGTCCGTGGGGCTGCCGAAGTATAGTACTCTGGCAAAGAACCTCAGAGCAGCGGATGCAGCTGCGTCCGACTTAGAGGGTATGACGGGTGAAGCCCGTCAAAGACAGCAGGAAAGAGTCAATGAATTGGTTCAGATCGCGAACAGGCAAAATGAGGAATTGCTCAGGGCTAACCCGGAGAGAGCTGGGGCCTCCAAGATCGTTCATTCGGCGGTAGGTAACCCGGAGAAATCCGCTGGAGCCGCATCGTCTCCTCATGGTGGTCCTAGGAGAGAAGAGGTGGTAACTTCGGCCAGGAGGAATAAGCAGATAGTCCCATATGACCCGGCAAGGGCAGGGAAAGGAAAAGAAGTACAAAGAAATGAAGATCGAAGGAGTGTGAGCCGAGGTGAAGCTGGCCGAGGTAACCGCGACCAAGGCAATGCCGGTTAAGGGAATGCTGTAAACGGCAATGCTGGACAGCGTAATTCGGTAGGTGCAGGTCAACCGCAGCAGCGGAATATACCACGACAAGAGCGTAGTGCCGGCCAAGGTATGCAACAGAGAGCAACTCCACATGAGCTAGATAGAAACAATGATGGTGATTCGGAGATGGTGAACGCTGGCTATCCCAGACCGGACTATCACGTGATAGGGTCAAGATTGGGAAGCAGAAACTTGATGCCTGATGATGCCAGGTTAAAACTGGATCGACTGTATAGGTCGGAGCAAATTGAGTGTCAAGGTCCTCCGGGTCCAGCTTGTTTTGGGCCCCGGATCATGAAGGAACCTCCGGTACCTAACTTCCAGTTACCTAGAGGCACAAAGACGTATGACGGCAGCACTAAGCCAGAGGATTGGTTGATTAACTATGCAACTACTATGAAAATTGCCACAGGCAACTTGAGATGGGCTATAAGATATGTACCCTAGATGCTGGAGGGGCCAACAAGGGTATGGCAAAACAATTTGCCGCCCGGAAGTATTAACTGTTGGATCTATTTTGAGGAGATGTTTGTTAGCAACTTCTCAAGTACGTATCAGAGACCCAACAGGCCACAGACCCTAGCAATGTGCAGGCAGAGACCGAATGAGACTGGCCGGGAGTTCCTAACCCGTTGGTGCACTGTGCGAAACTCGTGTGAGGGTGTGATTGAGTCACAGGCCATAGCTTGGTTTGCAAAAGGATGCAGATATGCAAGCATGCTATGGCAAAGGTTGCAAAGGGATATGCCAACCACCTTGGCAAAAACAATCCGGATTGCTGATTCATATGCCTTGGGTGATCCGACGCAACCTAGGCTCACCTCAAACGAGTCAAGTGAGTAGTATTGTCAGCGAGATGGGGACGGGTCATCCCGAAGAAATGATTACCGAGGTAAAAGAAGGGATGACAGACCGGGTTACCGGTACAATTCGCAACAAGTTGCAGCTGTGAATCAGGATCAACACGGGGGAGGAAGCAGCCAATGTCAAAAAACTGGAGGACAGCAATGGACACCAAGGAATGACGGAAAGAAAACCCTGACACCAGAGCAGAAAAAACAGTGGCAAGAAAAGAAGGACCATCCGAGGTACACCTATGAGGCAATGTTGGATCAGCCGTGTAAGTTTCACACGCCTAATCCGAGTAACCCAGCGGGTCACACAACCAGGCAGTGTGAGTGGATGAGGAAAATAGATCAGAGTGGTTCGGGGAATGCTCAGGCACCTCGAAATGATCAACCTCGGTAGGAGTTACCCCGGCAGCAATTGCTCTCCGGAGCGAACACGCAACAGCTAATGTTGCCTCCCCCTCCGCCGAGGTATGACAACCATGAGAGAAGGGATGCAGTGCATCAGGTGGAGAACCAAAACCAACAGGATCAGAGGTACCTCGCAAATGAGGGGAGGAATGAGTACAGAGAGCATCATCAGAGTTATTGTGTGTTCACTATAGAAGAGACAGACAGAAAGAGCTTGCAGCGCCGACATATGGAGGTCAATGCGGTTATGCCAGCCGTGACGAGGTATATGCCTTGGTCGGATCAGGAGATTACCTAGAGCATCAAAGATCATCTGAAACTCATGCCAAGCCCTGGTTCGTATGCACTGGTGTTGGATCCAACACTCATTGGACCTAACATCAATGTGAGGTTCTCAAAGGTGCTGATTGATAATGGCAGTAGCATCAACATCATGTATGTGGACACGATGCGCAAGTTGGGTATCTCGGAGAATATGCTCCAAGATACAAGGACAACTTTCCATGGCATTGTGCCAGGAATCTCCTGTGAGCCTATAGCCAAGGTCCGGGTTGATGTGTTGTTCGGCACAAGGGATAACTGCTGGACTGAGAATTTGGAGTTCAAAGTTGTAAACTTGGAGAGCGCATATCACGCGTTGCTTGGCAGGCCAGCTTTGAACAAATTTATGGCAAGTTGTCACATTAGTTACTTGAAGATGAAGCTGCCTGGGCCAAATGGTGTGATTACTACCGCCGGTGATTTCCGACGTTCCATTGAGTGTGCATCCGCCGGATCTAACCTAGCCAAGTCACTCGTGATTGCGCAAGAAAAGAGAAAGATCCAAGAAGTGGCGGCATTGGCTCAGTCCGCGTAGCAATATATGCCGGTGCTGAGTAACCCGCATGGTAGCGTCTCATTCCAAGCGACAAAATATACCAAGAAGGTGCTTGTTAATGACATGTTGCCCGAACGTACCGTAACAATTGGTGCCGGGTTAAATGACAAATAGGAAAGCGAGCTCGTCAACTTCCTCCATGAGAATCGGGATATTTTTGCTTGGTCCACACAGGACTTGCAAGGTGTTCTGAGGGAGTTGGCCGAGCACTCTTTAAATGTCAGATCCGGAGCAAAGCCGATGAAGCAACCTCTCCGCCGCTTCGCCGAAGACAGGAGAAAGGTCATAGGAGATGAGATAGCTCGTTTGTTGGCTGCTGGATTTATCATGGAAGTGCTTTACCCAGATTGGCTATCTAATCCGGTGCTGGTGGAGAAGAAGAAGGATGATCCGAACGTGGCAGTGGTTTGGCGTATCTGTATCGATTACATGAACCTGAACAAGGCGTGTCCAAAAGATCCATTCCCACTACCAAGGATAGACCAAGTCATAGATTCCACTGCTAGGTGTGAGTTGTTGTCGTTCATTGATGCATATTATGGTTTCCACCAGATACCTCTGAACCCAAGTGATCAAATAAAGACTGCGTTTATCACCCCGTATGGGGCTTATTGCTATCGCACCATGCCTTTTGGTTTACGTAATGCAGGGGCAACGTACCAAAGATGTACGCAAAAATGTTTGCATGACCAAATTGGTCAAAATGTGCAGGTGTACATGGATGATGTTGTGATAAAGACCAAGGAAAGCAAAATGCTCCTTGATGATATCAGACAGACGTTTGCGAACCTAAGGAGGTTCCGAATGAAGCTTAATCCGAAAAAATGCACCTTCGGTGTCCGGCTGGAAAATTACTCGGATTTCTCGTCTCCAGCCGAGGTATCGAGGTCAATCCAACTAAAATCCAGGCCATAGAACGAATGGAACTGCCGAAGTGTCTTAACGATGTCCAGAAGTTCACTGGTTGCCTGGCATCCTTAAGTCGGTTTGTATGTCGGTTGGGAGAAAAGGCACTGCCTCTCTATCAACTCATGAAAAGGTCGGACAAGTTCATTTGGACGCCGCAGGCCAATGAAGCCTTTATCCAACTAAAGAAGATGATAGCCACCGCACCAGTGTTAGCCTCTCCACTATCAAAGGAGCCCATGTTGCTCTATATAGCCGTAACCTAACGAGTTGTAAGTGCAGTAATTGTGGTAGAGCGTGACGAAGAGGGTAAGTCAGTGCAAAGGCCAGTATATTACCTGAGCGAGGTATTATCAGCCTCAAAGCAGAACTATCCTCACTATCATAAGGTGGCATATGGCGTGTATATGGCAGCTAAGAAGCTGAAGCACTATTTCGAGGAGCACCCAATCAAGGTCATATGTGAAGCCCCCATATCCGAGATAATGAGCAACAAGGACGCAAGTGACAGGATTGCAAAATGGGCAATTGAGCTAGCTCCTTATGCGCCACAATATGACAGAAGAGAAGCCATCAAGTCTCAGGCTGTGGCGGACTTTTTTGTGGATTAGGCCGAGGTGCAATATGAGCCACCATTGCCAGATCCGAACTACTGGAAAATGCACTTTGATGGGTCAAAAACGAAAACCGGGTTAGGTGCCAGAGTTGTGCTTACCTCGCCAAAGAAGGACCAACTGAAATATGTACTGCAAATCCACTTCACTGCATCAAACAATGTTGCAGAATATGAGGCACTTGTACATGGGCTCAAAGTGGCAAAGGAGATTGGAATACGTCGGATCCAATGCTTCGGTGACTCGGATCTCGTAGTCCAGCAAGTCTTCGGACAATGGGATGCTCTGGATGCAAACATGGCATTGTACAGATTTCATGTACAGAAAATATCTGGTTACTTTGAGGGATGCGAATTTCATCATATACCCCGGGTGGAAAATGAGGCTGCCAACGTATTGTCGAAGCTCGGATCAACCCGACAAGCAATTCCACCAGGCGTAGCATTAGAGCACCTCAGGAAACCACCTATCAGGCCATCCCTGGAGTCCGACTCAATTTTTATCCTGGCAAATCCGAAATCAGAGGCTGTGCCCATGGACATTGATGTGGGGAGTGGTTCGCGAAACCCGGGGACTGCCTTGGAAAACCCGGGAACTGCCATGGCGAACCCGGGGACTGCACAGCGTGATCCGGTAGAAGTTATGCCGGTGGATCAGATGGAAATTGATGAGAATGTGTTCCCAGTGAGAGCTGTACCAGTTTGGGCATTGCCCATATTCCAATTCCTAAAGGATGGAACCTTACCCGCTGAGGAGGTACTCTCCAGGCAAACTCAGAGGAGAGCGAGAGCATACACGATCATCAATTCCGAGCTATACAAAAGGAGTGTGACTAACATCCTCCAGCGATGTGTTGACCCAGAGGAAGGACTTGACATCCTCCAAGATATAAATCAGGGGGAATGTGGACATCATGCCTCGTCCAGAGCCTTGGTAGCAAAAGCTTTCCGCCATGGGTTTTATTGGCCAAGTGCCTTGGAACAAGCAGAAGATCTCGTGAGAAAATGCAATGGTTGTCAGAGATATGCGACAAAGACACATATGCCAATGTCGTAGCTCAAGACCATACCAATTACATGGCCATTTGCCGTATGGTGCTTGGATATGGTTGGCCCGTTTAAACCAGCAAGGGGGAACATGACCCACATCCTAGTCATGGTTGACAAATTTACGAAATGGATTGAAGTGAAGCTGATAAGAAAATATGATGGAGCCACTACCGTAACTTTCCTCAAAGACATCATCTTGAGATATGATTATCCTCACAGTATCATAACGGATAATGGCAACTGAAGGAGCATTTGCGTGTTTTTGCCGAGATAAGAAGATCCGGCTAGATGTTGCCTCGGTAGCACACCCCGCATCGAACGGGCAAGTGGAGAGATCCAACGGATTGGTGTTATCCGGGATAAAACCCCGGCTCATTGAGCCGCTGCAAAGATCAGCGGGGTGCTGGATAGAAGAACTACTAGCAGTACTGTGGAGTTTAAGAACAACTCCAAATCGATCAACAGGCTATACGCCATTCTTTCTGGTATATGGGGCAGAAGCTGTATTACCAGCCGACATAGAGCATGACTCGCCTAGGGTCACCCAATACACAGAAGCCGAAGTGCAAGAAGCCCGGCAAAATGATGTTGATCTGCTGGAAGAAGCGAGAGAATTGGCATTGTCCAGACCCGCCATATATCAGAAAAATCTCCGACGCTATCATAGCCAAAAAGTAAGCCCCCGAATTTTCCGGGAAGGCGATCTGGTACTCCGGTTTGTACAACGTACTGCTGGCATGCATAAATTGTCCCTCCCATGGGAAGGGCCATTCATTGTGAGCAAAGCGTTGCACAATGATTCTTATTATCTTATCGATACAAAGCCACAGGAGAAGAACAAGGCAGACAGGTCCGGCAAGGAATCCAAGCGTCCACGGAATGAAGCTCTACTTCGTCCTTTCTACACTTAGCAGAGAAGTGTATGTATCCGAGTCTCTCATATGTCGGTATGTATGCCGACAATGAGCTTATCAATGAAACCTTGGCACCTCGAGCAGTAGCTCGGGGACTGCCTTAATAATATTGCGTGTCTTCTGTATTTATTATTTATATGTCGACTGGCATAAGTTGCTTCTACTTAAGCCGGATTAGTATTGTGTGAGCACCAAAAACCTAACTCTTCGACTTGCTGCTGTCCAAACAGAATTGGCTTCATGGCAAGCAAGAGAATAAGTTTGGAATTGCGTAGCACATGAAAAATGACTAAGGAAAGAAACTTAATCGAGCCAACATTTGTTTTTTGGACTAACCTTGTGCTTACTTTAAATTTATTACGCTGAATTATTTTGAGCTAATCCTAAAGTTTCCAAGTATTGTTAAGTCAAATTTTGAAACTCGGACTCATAAGTCATAAAATCGAACCAAGGTGGACACGAGCCGAGCCAAGAAATTGGAGGAACAAGAAAATGAAACTCGGGGACTACGCCCAACTTAATCCGGCATAAAAACTTAGTAGCAAAATATAACTGATGTGCTTAGATACAATTGCACCCGGCATACCGGGGATCTGATAAATTTCAAAGTTTTTTCGCTCAAGGAGTAGCAGGAGGAGGTACTTCGGCGCCAGCAGGTGCAGCCCTAGCTTCGGCTTCAGCTTCATCTTCTTCAACGTCTGAGGCTTCGCTCTCATCATCTTCACCCGAACCATCTTCGACGTATTCGTCGTCAACGGCATCGAGGAAGCTTGGTCCCTCGTTCCATTGATGGATGGGGGCATATTGAATGAGATTATGGGCGCAAGCCTTGCGACGAGTGTTGGGGGGATACCCCCGGGTAGGGTCACGCCGGGGTATAAAGGCCAAGTTAGCCGAGGTTCGGCAAGGTCAAAGCGGATGCTGGCCGGCTCACCTCAAGGCAGGCCGAATCATGGGGTAACCCGGACCGGGGGGCATTCGCCTAACTAACTCTCATCTGACTTAAGCAGTAAGTTGGAAGTGCATGTTTTAATTGTATGCAGGAACAGGTGTGGCCGGATCAACCATGATCCGGGCTATATCTATCTTCCAGGAGAAGGAAGGAATCTCGCTGGTCAAAAGAAGCCCCGGTACGCACCACCTGAGCGAAGCAAGCAAGGATAGGACCACCGGGGCGTGGCCGACAAGGGTGACGACGCCCATGTCGGCTGACGCAGGCGCCGCAGAGGCTCACGTAGCTAAAGCATGAGTGACGCAGGGGAAAAGCACCCCGGTTGGCTTGCTACTTTGGGGGGAGGCATATTCTTAGGAATATGCTTCCACGTATGCCCTAGGCAGAGCCCGAGCTCCCTCTATAAAAGAGGGGCTAGGGTTTTAGTGGAAGGGGTTGGTTGATCTCTAGTTGATTGGATTATCTCTATTGGTGCTAGGGTTTTAAGTGCTTTCTGTGGGTGAGAGTAAGAGAGCTCCTTCTTCCTCCTCTCGCCAATATAGCTTAAGGAGCACTTCTAATCTTGGAAACAGAGCAATATAAACATTTGTGTGGAGAATAACTTCACTATCCCTCCCTGGATTCCCCTAGCGTGTATTAGTCCCCACCTTTAGCCTATCCATGGCATCTGCCGTGACACCACCACGACAGTTGGCGCCCACCGTGGGGCTACGGCGCTAGCAGGGGTCAAGATCCGGACGGGAAACATCATCGGCACCGGTGAACGCATCGTATCTGGGCTCGTTCAGCGCTTTGGAGCACTGGACTTCGTCAGCGACAACGCTGGCTGCTTCGGCACGCGCCCTCTTCCTCGCAATGGCCTCTTCGTCAGGCTCGGCGCGCACAAGGTCTACGTTGCTGTGGACATCTCATGTGTTCATCCGCGTCATGTCGTCGACGCGGGGGAGCCTCCCCTCACTGTGGTCCCCGGGACGCGTATCGCTCGCTCCCCGGACCATGCAGAGGTGATGATGACTGCGCCAGGTGCGGGCGTGAGCAAGGATCTGGCGCCAGATCCGGAGGTAACGCCTAAGGCACTGAGGAAAGGTAGAGGTCCTCCACTAGAGAGTCCAGAGAACATGTTGAGGGAAGCAATGGATAGCTTAGCAAACCCTGTAGTAGCAGCGATAGATCCGGCTCAAGCGCAGGCCGAGCTGGAAGAAACTAGGCAGAAAATACTAGAGGGCGCAAAGAAAATAGTCGCGGCTCAGCAGTCGTTGAATATGACGCTGCGTGAGTACGCAAAGGCGAACAAAGTTGATACTGTAAAAGTGAAGGGAAGAAATCTCATGAGCGAGATGAACAGAAAGGGAGATACTGGAATTGAGGTATCAGAAAACTGTTTGTCCGTGGGGCTGCCGAGGTACAGTACCCCGGCAAAAAACCTCAGAGCAGCGGATCCAGCTGCATCCGAGTTGGAAGGTCTGACGGGTGAAGCCCGGCAAAGACAACAAGATAGGGTTAATGAGCTGGTTCGGATTGCGAACAGGCAAAACGAGGAACTGCTCAGGGCTAACTCGGAGAGAGCTGGAGCCTCCAAGATCGTCCATTTGGCGGTGGGTAACCCGGAGAAATCTGCTGGAGCCGCATCGTCTCCTCATGATGGTCCAAGGAGAGAAGAGGTGGTAACCTCGGCCAGACAGAACAAACAGATCGTCCCGTATGACCCGACGCGGGCAGGGAAAGGAAAAGAAGCTCAGAAAAAATGATGATCGACGGAGTGTGAGCCGAGGTGAAGCTGGCCGAGGTAACCGCGACCAAGGCAATGTCGGTCAAGGGAACGTTGTCAATGGCAATCCCGGACAGCGAAACTCGGCTGGAGCAGGACAACTACAGCAGCGGAATATACCAAGGCAAGAGCAAAGTGCCGGCTGAGGTATGCAACAAAAAGGCGCTCCAAGAGAGCAAGACAGGTATAATGATGGAGACTCGGAAATGGCAAACGCGGGATACCCAAGGACGGACTATCATGTGATAGGGTCAAGATTGGGGAGCAGGGATTTGATGCCGGATGATGCCAGGTTGAAACTGGATCGACTGTATAGGTCGGAACAAATTGAATGTCAAGGTCCACCGGGCCCAGCATGTTTTGGACCCCGGATCATGAAGGAGCCACCGGTACCGAACTTTCAGCTACCCAGGGGCACGAAGACGTATGACGGCAGTACAAAGCCGGAGGATTGGCTGATAAATTATGCTACGGCTGTGAAAATTGCCACTGACAACCTGAGATGGGCTGTACGATATGTACCCCAGATGTTGGAAGGCCCGGCAAGGGTATGGCTGAACAATTTTCCACCAGGAAGCATCAACTGCTGGATAGATTTCGAGGAGATGTTCATCAGCAATTTTTCGAGTACGTATCAGAGGCCAAATAGGCCACAGACCCTAGCTATGTGCAAGCAAAGGCCAAATGGGATCGGGAGTTTTTAACCCGGTGGTGCACTGTGAGAAATTCGTGTGAGGGCGTGATTGAATCACAGGCCATAGCATGGTTTGCACAAGGGTGCATGTATGGAAGCGAGCTGTGGATGAAGTTGCAAAGGAAAATGCCAACTACATTGGCAGAGATGATCCGGATTGCAGATTCGTATGCTCTGGGTGATCCGACTCAACCTAGGCTCGTATCAAACGAGTCAAACGATGAGTACTATCAGAGAGATGGGGCCGGATCATCCCGAAGGAATGACTACAGAGGAAAAAGGAGAGATGATAGACTGGATCATCGGTATGGTTCGCACCAAGTTGCAGCTGTGAATCAAGATCAGCCCGGAGCAGGGGGCAGTCAAGGAAAAAAAAGGAGGGCAATGGACTCCGAGAAATGATGGCAAGAAAACTTGGACACCAGAGCAAAAGAAGCAGTGGCAAGAAAGGAAAGACCGTCCGAGGTATACTTACGAGTCGATGTTGGACCAGCCGTGTAAGTTTCACACGCCAAATCCGAATAACCCAGCGGGTCATACGACGAGGCAATGTGAGTGGATGCGCAAGATTGAACAAGGCGGTTCGGGGAATGCTCAGGCACCCCAGAATGATCAGCCTCGGCAGGAGTTACCCCGGCAGCAATTGCTCTCCGGAGCAAACACGCAACAACTAATGTTGCCTCCCCCTCCGCCAAGGTATGATAACAATGAGAGAAGGGATGCAGTGCATCAAGTGGAGAATCAGCTTCAGCCGGATCAGAGGTACCCCGGAAATGAGGGGAGAAATGAGTACAGGGAGCACCATCAGAGCTATTGTGTGTTCACCACTGAGGAAACCGATAGAAAGAGCTTGCAGCGTAGGCATATGGAGGTGAATGCAGTGATGCCTGCAGTGATGAGGTACATGCCTTGGTCCGATCAGGAAATCACCTAGAGCATCAGGGATCATCCCAAGCTCATGCCAAGCCCTGGTTCGTATGCGTTGGTGCTGGATCCGACATTCATTGGACCTAGCATTAACGTAAGATTCTCAAAGGTGTTGATCGACAATGGCAGTAGCATTAACATCATGTATGCGGACACAATGCGCAAGTTGGGTATCACGGAGAACATGCTCCAGGCCACGAGGACAACTTTCCATGGCATTGTGCCCGGCATTTCTTGTGAGCCCATAGGCAAGGTCTGGGTTGACGTCTTGTTCGGCACGAGGGATAACTGCCGAACCGAAAATTTGGAGTTCGAGGTGGTGAACTTGGAAAGTGCTTACCACGCATTACTCGGAAGGCCAGCCCTGAGCAAGTTCATGGCAAGTTGTCACGTTAGCTACTTGAAGATGAAGTTGCTCGGACCGAACGGAGTGATTACCATTGTTGGGGATTTCCGACGTTCCATGGAGTGTGCGTTGGCCGGGTCAAACTTAGTCGAGTCACTTGTGATTGCGCAGGAAAAAAGGAAAATTCAAGAGGTGGCGGCATTGGCTCAGTCCGCGCAGCAGTATATGCCGGCGCTGAGTAACCCGCATGGAAGTGTCTCTTTCCAGGCCACGAAAGATACCAAGAAGGTTCTTGTTGATGACATGTTCCCAGAGCGCACCGTAACAATTGGTGCCGGGTTAAGCGATAAATAGGAAAGCGAGCTCGTCAGCTTCCTCCGTGAGAATCGGGACATTTTTTCTTGGTCCACACAGGACTTGCAAGGTGTTCCGAGGGAGTTGGCCGAGCACTCTTTGAATGTGAGACCCGGAGCTAAGCCAGTGAAGCAACCTCTCCGCTGCTTCGCCGAAGATAGGAGGAAAGTCATTGGGGAGGAGATAGCTCGGTTGCTAGCTGCAGGATTTATCATGGACGTACTTTACCCGGATTGGCTGTCTAATCCGGTGCTGGTGGAGAAGAAGAAGGATGACCTGAACGTAGCAGTGGTTTGGCGCATGTGTATTGATTACACGAACCTGGACAAGGCGTGTCCAAAAGATCCATTTCCGCTGCCAAGAATAGATCAAGTCATAGACTCAACTGCTGGATGTGAATTGTTGTCATTCATTGACGCATATTCTGGTTTCCACCAGATACCTCTGAATTCGGATGATCAAATAAAGACTGCGTTTATTACCCCGTATGGGGCTTATTGCTATCGCACCATGCCGTTTGGTTTACGTAATGCAGGGGCAACGTACCAAAGATGTATGCAAAAATGTTTGCACGACCAAATAGGTCAAAATGTATAGGTGTACATGGATGATGTGGTTATCAAGACCAAGGAAATCAAAACGCTCCTTGACGATATCACGCAAACGTTTGCGAACCTAAGGAGGTTCCGGATGAAGCTTAACCCGAAAAAATGCACCTTCGGTGTCCCGGCAGGAAAATTGCTTGGTTTTCTGGTTTCCAGCCGAGGTATCGAGGTTAATCCAACCAAAATCCAGGCCATCGAACGAATGGAACTTCCGAAGTGTCTTAACGATGTCCAGAAGTTCACAGTTTGCCTAGCCTCGTTAAGTCGGTTTGTATGTCGGTTGGGAGAGAAGGCGTTGCCTCTTTACCAACTCATGAAAAAGTCGGATAAGTTCGTTTGGACGCCACAGGACGATGAAGCCTTTACCCACCTGAAGAAGATGTTAGCCACGGCACTAGTGCTAGCCTCACCACTATCAAAGGAGCCAATGTTGCTCTATATAGCCGCAACCAACCGAGTTGTAAGTGCAGTGATAATGGTGGAGCGCGACGAGGAAGGTAAGTCGATGCAAAGGCCAGTGTATTACTTGAGCGAGGTGTTGTCAGCCTCAAAGCAGAACTATCCACACTACCAAAAGGTGGCATATGGCATGTACATGGCCGCTAAGAAGTTAAAGCATTACTTTGAGGAACATCCTATCCGGGTCATATGTGAGGCCCCCATATCCGAGATAATGAGTAACAAGGATGTGAGTGGCAGAATTGCAAAATGGGCAATTGAGCTAGCTCCTTATGTGCCACAATATGACAGAAGAGAGGCCATCAAATCTCAAGCTGTGGCAGACTTTTTCGTGGATTGGGCCGAGGTGCAATACGAACCGCCACTTCCAGACCCGAACTATTGGCGAATGCACTTTGACGGATCAAAAACCAAAACCGGGCTAGGTGTCGGAGTTGTATTCACCTCGCCAAAGAAGGACCAGTTGAAATATGTGTTGTAGATCCATTTCACCGCATCAAACAATGTCGCTGAGTATGAAGCACTTGTGCATGGGCTTAAGGTAGCAAAAGAAATTGGGATACATCGGATCATATGCTTTGGCGACTAGGATTTGGTGGTGCAGCAAGTGTCGGGAGTGTGGGACGCCCTGGATCCAAACATGGCACTATACAAATTTCATGTGCAGAAGATATCTGGTTACTTTGAGGGATGCGAATTTCATCATGTACCCTGGGTGGAAAATGAGGCTGCCGACATGCTGTCGAAGCTCGGGTCAACCCGACAAGCAATTCCACCGGTTGTAGCATTAGAGCACCTCAGGAAACCATCCATCAAGCCCTCCCCAGGAACCGACTCGATCTATGTCCCGGAGGACACGGAATCCGGAGCTGTGCCCATGGACATTGACATGGGAAGTGGTGCGCGAACCCCGGGGACTACCTCGGCAAACCCGGGGACTACTTCAGTAAACCCGGGGACTGCTTCGCAAGACCTGGGGACTGCTCAGCGTGATCCGGTTGAAGTTATGCCGGTTGATCAGATGGATATTGATGAGGATGTCTTCCCTGTGCGAACGATACCAGCTTGGGCACTACCTATATTTCAGTTCCTAAAGGACGGAATGTTACCCACTGAGGAAGCGTTGTCCAGGCAAACACAGAGGAGGGAAAAGGCTTACACGATCATCAATTCCAAACTATACAAAAAGAGTGTGACCAATGTCCTCCAGAGATGTGTTGACCCGGAAGAAGGGCTTGACATCCTCCGAGATATACATCAGGGGGAATGTGGGCATCATGCCTCATCCCGAGCCTTGGTAGCAAAAGCTTTCCGGCACGGATTCTACTGGCCAAATGCCTTAGAGCAAGCGGAAGATCTGGTGAGAAAATGTAATGGTTGTCAGAGGTATGCTACCAAGACACATATGCCAATGTCGGAACTCAAGACCATACCAATCACTTGGCCATTTGTCGTATGGTTTTTGGATATGGTTGGCCCGTTCAAACCAGCAAGGGGAAATATGACTCAAATTCTGGTAATGGTGGACAAGTTTACGAAATGGATTGAGGTAAAGCCTATAAGAAAATGTGATGGAGCTATGGCCGTAACGTTTCTCAAAGATATCATATTGAGATACGGTTATCCTCACAGTATCATCACTGATAATGGCACAAACTTTGCGGAAGGAGCATTTGCGCGTTTTTGCCGGGATAAGAAGATCCGGCTGGATGTAGCCTCAGTAGCCCACCTGCATCGAACGGACAAGTGGAAAGATCCAACGGATTAGTATTATCCGGGATAAAACCCCGGCTCATTGAGCCGCTGCAAAGATCAGTGGGGTGTTGGATAGAAGAACTACCAGCGGTGCTGTGGAGCTTAAGAACAACTCTGAATCGATCAACAGGCTATACGCCGTTTTTTCTGGTATATGGGGAAGAAGCTGTATTACCAGCCGACATAGAGCATGATTCGCCTAGGGTCACCCAATACACAGAAGCTGAAGTGCAAGAAGCCCGGCAAAATGATGTTGATCTGCTGGAAGCAGCGAGAGAACTGGCATTGTCCAGATCCGCCATATATCAGCAAAATCTCCAACGCTATCATAGCCGAAAAGTGTGCCCCCGAGTCTTTCGGGAAGGCGATCTGGTGCTCCGGTTGGTACAACGTACTACTGGCATGCATAAGTTATCCCCCCCATGGGAAGGGCCGTTTGTCATGAGCAAGGCATTGCACAATGATTCTTATTATCTTATAGATGCAAAGCCACAAGAAAAGAACAAGGCGGACAGGTCCGGAGAGGAATCCAAGCGACCATGGAATATAGCTCTACTCCGTCCTTTCTACACTCAGCTAAGAAGTGTATGTATTCGAGTCATCTCATATGTCGGTATGTATGTCGGCAATGAGTTTATCAACGAAATGTTGGCACCTCGAGCAGTAACTCGGGGACTGCCTTAATAATGTTTGTTGTCGTTTGTTATTTGTCCGTTAGCTGGAATAAGTTGGTCTACTTAACTCGGATTAGTAATGTGTGAGCACCAAGAACCCAACTCTTCGACTTGCTGCTATCCAACAAGAATTGGCTTCATGGCAAGCAGAGAACAAGTTTGGAATAGCGTTGCACATGAAAAACGACTAAGGAGAAGAATTTATTCGAGCCGACGTTTGTTTTTCAGACTAACCCTGTATTTATTTTCAAGATATTATGCAGTTTTATTTTGGAGCTAAGTCTAAAAGTTTCCCAGTATTGTTAAGACAATTTTTGAAGCTCGGATTCGTAAGTCGTAAAACCGAATCAAGGTATACACGAACCGAGCCAAGAGATTGAACGAACAAGAAAAAGAAACTCGGGGACTACGCCCAAATTAATCTGGCATAAGAGCTTAGTAGCAAAATATCACATGTGTTTAGAATACAACTCCACCTGACATACCGGGGACCTGATAAATTTTCAAGTTTTTTCGCTCAAGGAGCAGCAGGAGGAACTTCGGCATCATCTTCACCGCCTTCAATATCCGAGGCGTCACTTCTCCTTCACCGTCCGAGCTACCCTCATCATCCTCGACCTCTTCGTCTGCAGTGGATTCCAAGAAGCTCGGCCCATCAACCCATTCATGAATGGGAGCGTATTCGATGAGGCTATGGGCGCAAGTCTGGCGCCGAGCTACCCACTCCGGGTCATTGGTCCATCTGGATCCTGTGCGCAGACGTGTCAAGAGGTTGAGATCGATTTTTTCATACCACATGAGTATGTGGTGAAGAATGGTATCAGCTGCGGCACGTCCAGCGGACTCTCTCCAGAGGTCAAGTTGAGTCTCGGTTTCCATTAACTTCTCAATGAGAAGTGCAGTGGTTTCCGGGGCTTCTTCGCCGGACCAGAAGGTGTTGAAGATGCGAGCTGCAGCACCGAGGATGTCCTTGCCATAGTTTTTGATGAGCTCCACGCGAGCTGACAAGCTGACCAACAGATCCTCCAGATCATAAGGAATCCCTTCACCATCAGAAGTGGCCGGAGTACCGCTCTGTCGATGAAAGTTGGCAACTGCTGCGCTCGCAATAGGAGTGCCCTCTGGAAATTTGCCTGGAAGCAAGGCAAAGGAGGAAGGTCAAGGAAAGACATATGAAGTAACCCGGAGAGGTAGGTCGGAAAAGGGAAAGGAACTTACGTGATATATGGCTAAGGACCCGGGTCAGCTCCTTAGTGTAGTCATCGCGTCTCTTCTGAAGCTGCTCAAGCTCAGCGTTCGCCGACTCAATCTGGATGCCGGATTCCTTGAGAAGATCCCAGTCCTTGGCGATCTAGAGGTTGAGGCGTTCGCGCTCTTCTGTGTAGTTCTGACCAGCCTTTTGAAGTTCGGATTGGTGCTGGGCCTTCATCTTCTCCATCTCTGCCTTGAGCTTGGCAATCTCAGCGTCCTTGCTTCGGAGGAGGGCGAGCTCGTCATCTTTCTTCTTTAGCTCGGCTTGGTGTTGCCCTGCTTGTTCGAGAAAATGCAGCATCATATCAGGCACGGGCACACTATCTTCAAGCGATGCTGAAATAGTGTGTTGGCCCGGCAGAGCTGAGGTATGAATGTTGGCCGAGCCAAGGATAAAAGGGAATGGAAAGCACGGCAAACTCGGACAGAAATGACTTACCCTTGATATGCTCCAGATTTTTGCGCATAATGATGTTCTCAGCTTCCACCCCAGCTGTGGAAACCGAATGATGAGGTTAGTCCGGCAAAGGAAAATGAAGGAAAACGAAGAAGCGCTAAGGAAGAAATTTACCCCTCTTCTCGTATTCCGCAATAAGTGCAGCCTACTTTGCACGTAGCAGCTTGTGGGTATCCAGCAAGCGTTGGAATTCAGCACTCCGGCGATTGGTGGTCACCTAAAAGGGACAAACACAAGTTAGCTCGATGCATATTCGAAGTGTACTAAAATCCGGGCCAAGTGGAACTTAACCCGGCTCTAGGTGTATGCATATTCAAAGTGTACTAAAATCCGGGCCAAGTGGAACTTAACCCGGATCTAGGTGTGTGCATATTCGAAGTGTACTAAAATCTGGGCCAAGTGGAACTTAACCCGGCTCTAGGTGTGTGCATATTCGAAGTGTACTAAAATCCGGGCCAAGTGGAACTTAACCCGGCTCTAGGTGTGTGCATATTCGAAGTGTACTAAAATCCGGGCCAAGTGGAACTTAACCCGGCTCTAGGTGTGTGCATATTTGAAGTTATGGAGCTATGTTAGTTTTCTAAGGAGCATCCGGCCGAGTAACAAGTTACTCCCCCGGAGGCTCAGGGACTAATGGTTATTATCTACAACATGTAAAGGAGAAGCGACGTACCTCCATCATACGCCCGGCGAGGTTAATTGCCTTTGCAGCTGTGTTCATCTGAGCGGAAAACTCGGCGGGGCCGAACTTCTCCGGGAGATCAGCGTCTTGAACGACCTCCGCCTTATTCTAGTTCATGACGAATTCTATCAGGCTCGGAGGGTACCGTTCACCACTGGGCATATGGGGCGCCACCAAGCCCTTTGCGTGCGCTTCTTTCCTTTCAATCAAGGCAAGGGCTGGGCTGGTGTGCAGAACCATTTGTTGTGCATCAGTTGGCTCGGCAGGGGAGTCCTTCGCGGCTGGAGCTTTCTTAGGAAGCATTGATACGAGGGTACGCTGCCCAGCCTCGACGAATGTCGGCTTGGCAGCGTCCGGAGCCTTCTTGTCCTTGGCTTGCTAGGAAGAGGAAGCCGTTGCAGTGGATTTCCTCTTAGGAGCGGCCAGGGTAGCTCCTCGCCGAGGTTGAGAAGACTCGGACGAGGCAGAGGAGCTAGGCGCTGATGCTCTTGTTACTGGACTTGGTGCCGCTGCCGATGTTTTCGCAGCCGGAGTTGGTGCTGATGCCGGAGTTGGAGTTGGTGTTGGTCTGGTTGCTGGTTAGAACTGGTGTTGGAGCCGAGGTAGCCTCAGTGGCTGCTGGTTGCGGCGTTGCCGAGGTGGTGGATGTCATCTCCTCGGCCAAGCCGGTCTCCCCCGCTCCAAGGTTACCCTCCTCTTGCCGAGGTTGAGCAGAACCCGGAACGGCCGCAGAACCCTCTAGAATTGGGCTCAGCGGACGTGATTCGTCATCACGACGGGGAGAAGGGCTAGGTCGGAGAGGTGAAGAGATGCTAGATCCACTTTGAGGGACCTCCACCGGAGCCCTACAAAATCAAATAAGGTCAGAAGAAAAATTACAACGAAGTAAGGAAGAGCAAGTTACAGAAGAAAGAGGACGCATCCGAGGTTTCGGCCTCCTTGGGTTTCCGAGCCCTTCGTGCTGGGGCCTTGCCTGCCAGCTTGGAGGCGGTCTTGTCCCCGGACTTCTTTCGCCTTTTAGCGGGCTGGGAAGGTCCGGAGGAAGAACTTGAGGAAGCCCCGTGCTTCTTCTTCGATGCCACCGGAACAGGTTCGCCCGTAGCAAGGGGAGGATCCTCGTGGATATGACCACCGAGGTGAGCTGATGGCGGAAAAGCAAAAGAAAGGGGGACAGCCTCAACATGTTCAATCACCTCGATATCCGAGTCATCTTCATCATCGGGCCAATCTCTAATAGAAGAGGATTTACCCGTGGGTCGTTTCATGGCGTCGGTCATGGCGAGGAACATCTCCTGGTCCGGCTCTTCCTCATCCGGAGTCTCCCGGTCCGGCGCCGGGTCGGATCGGTGCCGTCCTCGAGGGTCTGCTGAAGGAATTGCTGAGGAAAGGAATGAACAAAAGAGTCAAAAATGCAACGATAACTGACATGTAATTAGTCCAGGGTAAGTTTGCTACATGAAGCTTACCGCTGGAGGAAGCCGGTCCCGGCAAAAATGCTCAATCCCCCAAGTCCACTCGGAGGAGAAGTCCTTGTGCATGGTGAAGAGAGCCTTAACCCGGCGATAAATCTCCGTGTTGCTCAGCTCGAAGGATGAAGTCCGGTTGGGATCGCGGCCGAAGCTCATGTGGCACACCTTGTGGGTGCGCTTCTGGAGGGGGGAGATTCGGTTGCGCACGAAAGTGATCATTGCATCCTTGTTGCGCAGCCTGAGCTCCTTTAGCTCCGTGAACCTTTTGTTGACCTGGTTGGCCAAGGCCGTGGGCTTCCTGGGAACGGCGTCCCACAGATCCGGGTTAGGTGGACCCAGAGTATAGGGGAGCAGCCGGATTAAGTCTTCGGTGCCTGTGTTCCGGACGTAAAAGAACGTTCAGGCCCACCCTTTGCAGGACTCTAACCCGGTGACCCGGGGGAAAACAGAAAACCTCCGGGGTGAGATGGAAGCCGCTCCAAACTGAGTGAGCCACTTGTCTTCCGGATCAGTGTGGATGTCGGGGACGACGTTGCGACGAAGGCCGAAAAACCGGATCCACAGCTCCTTCGTGGGCCACAGTCCGGTATAGCCTTCGATCGTAGAAGCAAAGGCAGAGAGAGAAGTAATGGCATTGGCTGGAAGATGGTGCGGCTGGAGCTGGTAGGTACTGAGCCAATCCCGGAAGAAATCGCTCACCGGCAGCCCGAAGCCCCGTTGAAAGTGAGACAAGAACACGACGAACTCCCCCGGATTGGGTGAGGGAGCCAGTTCGGCGGAGGCGAGACGAGCGGCGACGCCAGCGGGGATGCGTCTGGTCCGGTAGATCTAGTCCAGGTCGTCCTGGCAGACCCAGGAGCCGGCCCACGCACCGCGGTCCGCTGCCACGGCGTCCTCCTCCATCTCATGTTCAGCAACGATGAGTTCTTCTTCCATCATCTGGTCCTCGAGGCCCTCGCTGGCGCTAGAGGCGGCGGGGGACAGTGGCCGGGATTGACGAGGACCCGTGGCGAGAGATTTGCATCGCGGTGGCGGCGATGCAGAGGTGCGACGGAGAAGCGCGGCGGCGACGCTGCTATTTGGTGCACTGGCGGCAGCGCGGTCGCGAGGAAGATGAAGGAAAAGGGCAACGGGCAAAGGGGCGCAGAGGGAGGAAACTCCTAAGGGACGCGCCCTTCCGCTATTTAACCACTCTCGCCAGGGGTGAGTGGGATCGCGTCCTGCGGGCCGGCCACACGCAGTGGCATTTATCGCCTGTCCGGACCAATCAGTGGGGAGCCACACAGGAGGCCACAGAGCGGATATGATCCTATGACGTGACACTGTGATGCGAGAAACAAGGAGGCAGGCATGACGTGACCCGCGCGCAGTGATAACTGACAATTACTGCGGCGGTTACTGTGCAGGCCCTTAAAATAAGACGACAAAATGATTACCCATCACATGGGATGGCGTACGAGAGAAGGAAACAAGACCCGGATCGAACCATGGTAACCCGGCCAGCAAGTGAAAACTTGGCATGTGCGGAGGGAAAGTAAAACCATGAGGTCCAAGTTGAAGTGGTAACCCGGCCGGCAAGTGAGAACTTGGAATGTGCAAAGGGAACGTAAATCCATATAATCTGAGGTAAAGAGGTAACTCGGAAATAGCGACTGGAGCTTGAAATTGAACCTGATGTGGCCTTAGCGGCCAAGGCAGCTAAGACCGCACCAGCTTCGGGGACTAATGTTGGGGGGATACCCCCGGGTAGGGTCACGCCGGGGTATAAAGGCCAAGTTAGCCGAGGTTCGGCAAGGTCAAAGCGGATGCTGGCCAGGTCACCTCAAGGCAGGCCGAATCACGGGGTAACCCGGACCGGGGGACATTCGCCTAACTAAGTCTCATCCGACTTAAGTAGTAAGTCGGAAGTGCATGTTTTACTTGTATGCAGGAACAGGTGTGGCCGGATCAACCATGATCCGGGCCATATCTAGCTTCCAGGAGAAGGAAGGAATCTCGCTGGTCAAAAGAAGCCCCGGTACGCACCACCTGAGCGAAGCAAGCAAGGACAGGACCACCGGGGCGTGGCCGACAAGGGCGACGACGCCCATGTCAGCTGACGCAGGCGCCGCAGAGGCTCACGTAGCTAAAGCATGAGTGACACGGGGGAAAAGCACCCCGGTCGGCTTGCTACTTTGGGGGGAAGCATATTCTTAGGAATATGCTTCCACGTATGCCCTAGGAAGAGCCCGAGCTCCCTCTATAAAAGAGGGGCTAGGGTTTCAGTGGAAGGGGTTGGTTGATCTCTAGTTGATTGGATTTTCTCTATTGGTGCTAGGGTTTTAAGTGCTTTCTGTGGGTGAGAGTAAGAGAGCTCCTTCTTCCTCCTCTCGCCAATACAGCTCAAGGAGCACTTGTAATCTTGGAGACAGAGCAATATAAACATCTGTGTGGAGAATAACTTCACTATCCCTCCCTGGATTCCCCTAGCGTGTATTAGTCCCCACCTTTAGCCTATCCATGGCATCTGCCGTGACACCACCACGACAGTTGTGACACCACCACGACAACGAGTTACACAATCCGGATCGATGGACCACCTTGACCCGGTGCGCATCCGCTCGAGAAGATCGAGATTAATTTTCTCGTACCATGTGAGCACATAGTGGAGAACGGTCTCAGCTCTGGCACGTCCGGCGGATTCCCTCCAGAGGTCTAGCTAGGTCTCACACTCCATCAGCTTGTTAATTAGGGCAGCGGAACCATCCGGAGTATCTTCGCCAGGCCAAAGGGCATTGAAGACCCGGACTACTGCGCTTCGAATATCCTTGCTGTGGTTCTTCATGATTTCAACTCTAGAGGACAAGCTGACAAGCAGGTCCTCCAGATCAAGAGAAATGGCGCCAGAACCAGACGGAGTACCTCTCTGCTGGCGGAACTTGGTAACAACACTGGATGCAATGGCATCACCCTCTGGAAACTTGTCTGAAAACAGGACAAGTGAAATAAGTACAAGAGGTTGACCCAGAGATATTCATGCCAGTTTAAGGAAAAGAACTTACGAGAGATGTGGCTATGGATCCGGGTCAGCTCCTTAGTACAGTCATCATGCCTTTTGCGAAGTTGCGCAAGTTCAGTATTCGCCGACTCAAGCTTGACGTCAGCCTCCTGGAGAAGTTCTTGGTCCTTGGCAATCTGGAGGTTAAGGCGCTCGCGCTCTTCAGTAAAGTCCTGGCCAGCTTTTTGAAGTTCGGATTGGTGTTGCACTTTCAATTTCTTCATATCTGCCTTGAGCTTGGCAATCTCATCATCTTTGGTTTGGAGGAGGGCAAGCTCATCGTCTTTCTTTTTGAGTTCGGCATGATGCTGCCCTGCTTGTTCGAGAAAATGCAGCATCATATCAAGCACGGGCACACTATCTTCAAGAGATGCTGAAATAGTTTGTTGACCCGGCAAAGCCGAGGTATAAATGTTTGTCGAGCCACGGAGAAAAGGAGATAGAGAGCATAACAAAGTTGAGCAAAAATGACTTACCCTTGATTTGCTCCAAGTTTTTCCTCATGATGGTATTCTCAGCTTCCACACCAGCTGCTAAAACCAAATGAGGGATTAGTTCGGCGGAAAAAGATGAAGAGAGATGGAAAATTTACAAGGAGAAAACTTACCCCTTTTCTCGTATTTGGCGAGCAACGCACTATGCTTGGCACGCAACATCTTGTGAGTATCAAGGAGACACTGAAACTCAGCGCTCTGGCGGTTGGTGGTCACCTGAAAAGAGTACAAAAGATAGCTTAGTCTTGTGCATATTCGAAGTGTACAAAATCCGGGCCAAGTGGAACTTAACCCGGCTCTAGGTGTCTGCATATTCGAAGTGTACAAAATCCGGGCCAAGTGGAACTTAACCCAGCTCTAGGTGTGTGCATATTCGAAGTGTACAAAATCTAGGCCAAGTGGAACTTAACCCGGCTCTAGGTGTGTGCATATTCAAAGTGTAACAAATCCGGGCCAAGTGGAACTTCACCCGGCTCTAGGTGTGTGCATATTCAAAGTGTACAAAATCCGGGCCAAGTGGAACTTAACCCGGCTCTAGGTGTGTGCATATTCGAAGTTATTAAGGAGCTACATTAATTCTCTAAGGACCATTCGGCCGAGTAACAAGTTACTCCCCCAGAGGCTCGGGGACTAATGGTTATATCACTGATGTCTACTGCATGTTAAGGAAAAAACGAAGTGACGTACCTCCACCATCTGACCCGCAAGATTAATTGCCTTGGCGGCGGTATTCATCTGTGCAGAAAATTCGGCGGGACCGAACTTCTCCGGGAGATCGTCGTTGTAGACAAACTCAGCCTTGTTCTAGTTATTTACAAACTCGATCAAGGTCAGAGGGTATCGTTCGCCGCTAAGCATATGGGGTGCCACTAAACCCTTGGCATGTGCTTCCCTCCTCTCAACCTGGGCAATGGCGGGGCTGGTGTGCAAAACAAGTTGCGCATCAGCTGGCTCGGCAGGGGCGTCCTTCGGTGGTGGAGTTTTCTTTGAAAGCATGGACGCGGGGGTGCGCTGTCCAGCCTCGACGGACGTTGCCTTGGCGGCGTCAGGAGCTTTCTTGCCCTTGGGTTGCTGTTGTGAGGTGGAAGTTGCTGTAGCAGATTTGCCCTTGGGAGCTGCCTTGGTGCTTCCCTTAGCGCTGCTAGTGTCTTCTCGCCGAGCCTTGGATGACTCGGACGAGGCGGAGGGGCTTGGTGCCTTTGCCGCTAGGGCTGGAGCCGAACATGGTGCTGGTGCTGATTTTCGTGTCGGTAGGGGTACTGTGGGTCTCTCGGATGAAGCTGCTTGCGGCGGTGCCAAAGTGGTGGTTGCTGCTGCCTTGGAAGATCCAGTCTCCCCCGCTCCGAGATTGCCCTCCTCTTGACGAGGTGGGCTGGAACCCGGAGTAGCTGCTGAACCCTCCTGAATGGGGATCAACGGGCGTGAATCGTCGCCACGAGGGGAAGAAGGGATGTGTCGGAGCGGCGAGGCAATGCCGGATCCACTCTGTGGGACCTCCACCGCGGCCCTGCCGAATCAAATAATGTGTGATGAGAAACTATAATAAAAGAAGAACAAGTAAATAGCAAAGGGAGAAGAGGCTTACTCATCCGAGGTCAGGGGCTCTTTGGGCTTCCGAGCCCTCCGAGATGTGGCCTTGGTTGCGGGCTTGGTGGCAGTCTTGTCCCCAGACTTCTTCCGCCTTTTAGCCGGCTGAGAAGGTCCGGAGGAGGATGCAGAGGCAGCTCCCCTTTTCTTCTTTGGCGCGACCGGCACAGGCTCACCCACGGCAAAGGGAGGGTCTTCATGGATCTTCCCACCGGGGTTAGCTGATGCCGGAAAAGCATAAGAAAGGGGGACAGCGTCAAATGCTTCCATCACCTCAACATCCGAATCATCTTCATCGTCGGGCCAATCTCTAATAGAAGAGAGTTTACCGGTGGGGCGCTTGGTCGCATCCGCCATCGGAAGGAACATCTCCTGATCCGGTTCCTCCTCGTCCGAGGTATCCTGGTCAGGCGCCCATTTGAGGGAAGCCTCGGTGCCATCCTCGATGGTTTGATGAAGAAACATCTAAGGAAAAGAAAAGGCAACAGGATTAAAACCTACAACAAAAGACCGACATGTGATTTAATTGGGAAAGAGTTTGGGGCACAAGACTTACCGCAGGAGGGAGCTTATCCCGGCAAAAGTGTTCAATTCCCCATGTCCACTCAGAGGAGAAGTCCTTGTGGGTGGTGAAGAGTGCCTTGACCCGGCGGTAGATCTCTGTGTTGCTCAACTCGAAAGATGAGGTCCGATTGGGGTCGCGACCCCAGCTCATATGACAGAGCTTATGTGTGCGTTTTTGAAGGGGGGAGATCCGGTTGCGAACAAATGTGATCATGGCATCCTCATTGCGCAATTTCAGGTCCTTCAGTTCCTTGAACCTCTTGTTGACTTGGTTCGCTAGGACGGTGGGCTTCTTGGGGATAGCGTCCCACAAATCCGGGTTAGGAGGACCCGGAGTATAGGGGCGCAGCCGGATTAGATCTTCGGTGGTGCTGTTCCGAACATAGAAGAAAGTTCGGGCCCATCCCTTGCATGAGTCAAGCCCCGTTACTCGGGGGAAGACAGACAGCTTCCGGGGAGAGATTGACGCAACGCCGAACTGCGTGAGCTGTTTGTCCTCCGGATTAAGATCAATGTTCGGGATCACGTTCTGGCGAAGGCCGAAGAACCGGATCCAGAGCTCCTTTGTGGGCCATAGTCCGGCATAACCTTCGATCATGGAGGCGAAGGCGGAGAGAGATGTGATGGCATTAGCCAGAAGGTGGTGCGGCTGAAGCTCGTAAGTGTTTAGCCAGTCATGGAAAAAGTCACTGACTGGGAGACCAAATCTGCGTTGGAAATGAGAAAGGAACACCACATACTCACCCGGATTGGGTGAGGGGGCAAGCTCGGCGGAAGCGAGGCATGCGGCTACGCCCTCCGGGATGCGCCTAGTGCGGTAGAGCCAATTCAGGTCATCCTGGCAGACCCAGGATCCGGCCCACGCGCCGCGGTCGGTGTTCGCGGCGTCTTCTTCCATCTCCAGCTCGGCGACGGTGAGTTACTCCTCAGTCATCTCAAGGTCGCTCTCTTCACTTGTGCTAGCGGCGGAGGGAGGCAGCGGCCTGGGGTGGCGGGGACCCGTGGCGGAGAGGATGAGCGGAGGTGGCGGCGGCGCTGGAGCGTGTGGAAGCAGAATGGCGGCGGCGTTGCTGCTCAGATGCGGGGGCGGCGGCGGTGTCGATGGAGAAGATGAGGAAAGAGCAGAGGCAGAGGGCCGCGGAGGGGGGAAATGACCCAAGGGGCGCGCCCCTCCCCTATTTAACCACTCCCGTAAGGGGGTAGTGGGATCGCATTTTGCGGGCGGGCCACACCGTGTGGCCATGTATGATCCGGATTGACCAATCAGCGACGAGCCACAGGAAGGGCCACAGGGCGCAGCGGATCCTACGACGCGACATTATGATACAGTTAACGAGGAGGCAGGCATGACGTCTGCCACAGTAACTTCTGACAATAACTGTGGCGGTTACTATAGCAGGCCCTTAAAATGAGGCAACATAATGATTAGCCTCCACGTGGGGAAGCGTACGAGAGAAGGAAGAATGACCCGGATGAGTACGGGGTAACCCGGCCAGCAAGTAAAAGCTTGGAATGTGCCAAGGGAAAATAAACCAATGGAATCCGGATTATGAGGTAACTCGGAGAAGGAGCAAGAGGCTCAGTAAAATTGAACCTGATGTGGCCTTAGCGGCTAAGGCAGCTAAGACCGCACCAGCTTCGGGGACTAATGTTGGGGGGATACCCCCGGGTAGGGTCACGCCGGGGTATAAAGGCCTAGTTAGCCGAGGTACGGCAAGGTCAAAGCAAGTGCTGGTCGAGTCACCTCAAGGCAGGCCAGATCACGGAGTAACCCGGACCAGGGGATGTCCACCTAACTGGGTCCCAACCGACTTATACCGTAAGTCGGTAAGGTGTATCTAACTTGTATGCAGGAACAGGTGTGGCCAGATCAGCTATGTAGGATCCGGGTTATATCAAGCTTGTAAGAGAAGGAAGGTATCTCGCTGGTCAAAGGTGACCGTTGTATGCAGAGCGTGAGCGAAGCGGACAGAGGCAGGACCACCGAGGCGTGGCCGACAAAGGTGACGAAGCCTATGTCGGATGACGCAGGTGCCGCAGAGGCCCACGTAGCCTCTGCATGGATGACGCGGGGTTAAAGTAACCCGGTCGGCTTACTATTTTGGGAGGAGGCATATTCCATGGAATATGCCTCCACATATGCCCTAAGTGGAGACCTAGCCGCTCCTATATAAGGGGGGCTAGGGCCTCTGTAGAAGGGGTTGAGCTCTGATGGATTAGTTTGGATTTGTAGCCTCCTAGAGAGTTGTGTTTTGCTAGTGGTGAGAGTAAGAGAGTTCTTCTTCCTCCTCTCCCCAACACAGCTCGAGGAGCACTTGTAATCTGTGAAGGTGAATCAAATACAAAGCTACCGTGTGTGGAATCACCACACTATCCCTCCCTGGATTCCCCTAGTGCATTTAGTCCCCACCTTTAGCCTATCCATGGCATCTGCCGTGACACCACCACGATAGTGCCACGGGGTACACCCCGTTCTTCATGGTGCACGGTGCTGAAGCGGTGCTACCCGTAGAGGTACGATACAAAGCACCGCGAGTAGTCTCTTACAATGAACATGAGTCAACTCTTGCACTCGAAGATTCCGTCGACCTCCTTGACGAGGCATGGGAAATCGCCGTAGAAAGATCAATGATCTACCAGCAGAACCTGCGCAACTACCACAGCTGAAGGCTACGCCCCAGATCCTTCATCGAAGGAGACCTGGTCCTGCGACTGAAACAGCAAGGGCATCTTAAGCTCGAGTCCCCCTAGGAGGGACCATACGTGATTACAAAAGTAATCCCAGGTGGCGCCTATCGCCTTAAAGATTTCGAGACAGGAGTCGCATACTCCAATCCCTGGAACGTCGTGCAGCTGCGGCGCTTCTACCCTTAGTCGTTTTTTATTTTTACATTACAAATAAGGCTACTCAGCCAAGGCTACTTAGCCACACATTGTACCACGTACTATCCTGTGAATAAATAAAGCTAAGTGCCCCCAAACTCTGTGTTCCTCTTATTTTTGCAAAATATCCACTCGGGGGCTGCGCCACCCTACACACATATGTTCTACGAACTAACGCGATATCCTGAGTAGCTGACGCACCAATCGAAACCCTTGACAAACACCAACCCAGTTGCAACGCACCTGACAGGTTGGCAAGATGCTGAGATAAACACAAGTCAGGCTAACAAAAAGGAATCGCATAGTGCAACGCACTCGCAAAACATACACGCTAACAAGCTCTTTATATACATCAGTGTCAATCAATTATACACAGCATGTATATATGAACTTTACAACACTGGTGCAACTATGTGCAAGATACAAACTAAACTACTATTGTAACAAAGGAACGTTGGTCTGCTCCTCGAAGAAGTCGACAATTTCCTCCGCTGGGCGATCCACCGCCTGGTAGTGAGGAACCATGTTCCAAGTCGAACCTACTGACGGCGTTGGTGGTCCGACCGCAATTGCTGCCACATCTATGTTAGGCCTGTGTAGTCGCACCAACGACAAAGCAGCCTTGGCACCAGCCACTAACTGTTGCCGCACACACTCGCGGACCGCACTCAAGTCTTGGAATTTGGCAAGAAGGGCCAACAGGCTTGATGGAACGATGTCCAACGGGAACATCGTCTGGTAAATATTCTTCAAGCATGATTGCGACTTCTTCAGGAAGTGAAGCACTCGCGACGCACGATCTTGCAGGGTCACAAGTGCGATTGCGCGATCATGATCGACCCAGAAGTATCCACTCGCCTGAAGCTGCTCTTGGGTTAGATCATTCATACGAATGGCAATCCTATCCTTCTCATCATGCGGATGGCGTGCACTGACAACTATACCAAGCAAAGGCAAAAGTATGAAGACAATGAACTATTGCGGGTGACTACAAGAAAAAGATAAGGAAGAAGAAAGCTAACACTTGAATTGGCCGCCCAGCTGCGTCACCTCCCCTAGCAAATATTGCTCTCGGGCGACGGCCTTCTCCGCCCTCGACTTCCACACATTTGCGTTACCATGGAGCACAGGCAGTTCGCGCTCCAACTGCTTCACGCGGTCACGAAGTCGCAAGAGCAGAGACAATTCATCTACCCTTGAGCGCGACTGCGCCAAAGTATCATCAGCGGACAGCATATTCTGAGGTTCACTCGAAGGACCACTCGATGTGCCCTATCACAAGCCAAGCAAGAGACAATAAGAAGACTAAGGCAATGCATAGACAAAAGACTCGAGTGCATTCAAGCATAATAAAGTATCAGCAGATACACTCGCCAAAGGCATGTTCTAGACAAAAGAGATAGGCTATTTAAATATTACAGACACAACTACTGAGAAGCAACTGGCTTCTTCGACTTGGACTTCGGTTTCGGGGGCCTCATCGAGTCTGTGGCCGTATCAAACGCCACAGACTTCCCGCCATCCCCTGATGCCGCAGCTTTTGCCGCCTTCTTGGCTCGCTGCAGTTTATCAGAATACTTCACAACTGTATTGATCAGCTGTGGCCCGTACTTGCCACAGGCACGGCGAAAGGAGCAAAGACTACCTGTTGGCCATCCGCGTTGACAGGCATTGCCTTGGAGACCGCTGCAGGATCAATCTCGACTCCATGGGCTTGAACCATTATGAGTGACATCGAAGCGCCAGCCGCATAGAGTGAGTTCTTGAAGCTTGCAGGAATGCCTCCGACAAGGGACTCCACCAGATTGTCCATATTCTTGATTAACTCAGCCTTGGGCGCCAGCTCTTCACGGAGGCGACTGAGCACGCCCTTGGCCTTGGTGAGCGTCCCCTGAACGGTAGCACTGCGATCTTCGACTGCCGAGACGGCACCTGCCAGGGCATCATCACGACGAAGTGCCTGGGGGGTCGAAACTCAGACCGCTGGCATCTACACAAGAATCAAGCATTGGCACAAAAGTCAGAACAACAACAAATTCGAAAGAAAAGACACGATGAAAATCTAGACAAGGAAATACCTGAGAGAGCCTTGGTAATCGAGAAAAGTTGTTCTTCGAACAACTTCTCCCTAGCTACGATGGAGGCGTGCAGATCCTCTTCGCGTTTCTGTGATTCGTCACGTGCTGTGATTGCCTCATCGTGACTCTTCACAGCCGTGGCGAGCGCCTTTTCCAGGGAAGCGACGTCGCGAAGAAGTGCATTATGCTCAGCTGTGACACAAACAAAGGCAGACCGTCAGTCGAATATATCACAAATATGACAAAGAAGAAGCAAAAAACACTCACTTTCAACCATGCGATGGCGATTGTCCAGCATTGCATGCTGGCGACCCATCGCAAGCACCTACTCCGCCAGGCGAGCGGCTTCCTTCACAATAAGCTGTGACAAAAGAAACAACAAAGGATCAACAGATGGTATAGATGAAAAATTCGACTGCAACATCAGAAGAAGAAAATACTACACATACATGATCCTCCAATGACTCTAAAGTTGATTGACACGCAGACGTCCGGATAACCATCTAGTGCTCCACATCGTGTGGAGAACTTGATGAATTATGCCCAGAGTGGGCCGCCAATGGAGGAGAAGGGGCGCGCTCAGCCACTTTCTTGGCTTTGGAGGCTGCGACTCCAGATTCCTTCAAAAAATGGACGTCGCCAGAAGATGACGACGCCGGCTGACTGTAGAACAAAACCAACATCAAGAAAACGCAACTCCAAAGAAGAACCAAAGGGAAGATTCGTATACTTACCAATCAAACTTGTCAAAATCGAAGGTTTGATCCCCCGACTCTGACGACGACTCCTTTAGCAGCCGCATCTTCTTGCGGGAAGATGGCGCCACAGTGCTCATAGGAACGGCAAGTATCGGAGACTCAGCACCAACAGCCGCACCTTCCAGAGTCAAAGGAGAAGATGCATCTGAACCCTCGCTGCACGAACACTTGCGAGTGTCCGGACTACTCGACTCGAGGGCTTCCTCCTCCCCCTCAGATGGGACGGTCGACTCCGACTCATCCTCTTCCAAGGCTTTGCGAGGGATAACCCCATCAGGAAGAGGGGGCATACAGGGTGACACCCTCCAATCCTGCATACAGAAAACAAATTAGCACAAGTCAAGAAAAGAGAAGCATTCGACAAATAAAGCTACTTTGTAGCACAACCGTACCTCATGAGGAGGATTAGCAACATCGAATGGAGGCACAACTGGTTCACTAGGGAGCACATCCTTGGCGGTGCACTTGGTGACCAGTCGCACCCTTTTATCTACCTCACTCGCGGAAATACCATCGACAGATACGCGAGTGACATCGTCCGCGCCAGCCCACTAGAACATAGGGTGGACTCTGGCCTGCAGGGGCTGGACGCGACGGCATAGCCACGTGCGGATGAGGGCGCAGCCTCCCTCTTCTTTACCCATGCGATTCTCGAGGTCGCAGACGCGCTCGTACAGCACATCTGTCTCCACAGACTCGCCGGGCATCACTACGTTCTTCCAGGAGCGCCTCCTCTTGCACGATGTCGCGGGATCGAAGGGCGCGAGTACGAAGTGGTCTCCATCGGCCTTCTGGTCGTGGATGTAGAACCACTTGCCCCTCCACCCTTGGACGGACGCCATGAGCTTGATGTCGAAGTACGTGATGGAGGAGTCGACGTGGATACCACAGCCGCCTACATCATAGACTACAGAGCCAAATGCCGACTGGCGCTTCAACTTGAAGAGACGTTTGAAGAGACCGAAGTGTGGCTCGATTCTGAGCCAGCGCTCACAAAGAGTAATGTAGCAAGCTACATGGAGGATGGAATTGGGGGACAGCTGGAGCCCATAGAAGCAAAGAAGGCCCCTGAAGAAAGGATGCAAGGGCAGCGAGAGACCGTGGATGATGAACGCTAGGAACATCGCCCAAAAACCGGCAGGAGGAGAAGGGATTACCTCACCACCGGGGACACGCGCGTCTGCGTCTGCAGAAGATAGAACTCCGTCTTGGCGCAGGAGACGGAGCTCAGAAGACTTGATAATGGACGCACGTCGCGCGCCATTGGTGACGCGAGTGCCCGCACCCTTCTTATTCCCGGCGACGGCAGCGCTGGTGCCCGCAGCGGCGGAGCTGCCTTTTCTTCTTGGTAGCAACAGTGGCGGCGGTGGATTCAGCCGCAACACCTCCCTTCTTCTTCCCCATCCTACGGTGGCGATGCGACCGGAGGAAGTAACTAGGGAATACGCGGAGCTGGTCTAGTGTCGCGAGAAAGATGAACTCTAGGAAGCAGAGGAAAAGCAGCAATGGCGACGGAGGCAAAGGTAGAGAAAAGAGCAGATCGGAAAATTACCGTCGCAACACTGATACTTAACACCCTGGAAGATGTAATCCAACGACCAGCAAAAACCCTATCAGACGCGTGGCGTTCATCGTGATTGACACGTGGAGGACCCGAAGCGCGAATGATACATTGCAAATGTATCTATAATTTTTGATGTTCCATGCTTGGTTTTATCTACTTTCTTATGTTTTGTTCCAACTTTGGAGTACTTTTCATAGACATTCTTGGACTAAACTATTAACAAGATGCCACAGTGCTAGTTGCCTGGTTTCTGCAGTTTTTGGTTCCAGGAAAGTCAGAAAATCAATATTCTCGGAATTGAACCGGACAAAAGCCAAAGTCGATACTTTACCGGAAGACTCACGGAGCCAGAAGACGAGACAGAGAGGGGCCACAGGGTGGCCACACCATATGGTGGTGTGGGCTAGCCCTGGTCGCGCCACATGGTGGTGTGGGCCCCCTGGCCGCCCACCGACCTTGCCTCTTTGCCTATAAGATGCCTCCTGATGCAAAAACCCTAAAGAGTCTAGCCTCCTGCCACGAAAATTTCCGCAGCACTGTCGCCACCGAAGGGGAGATTCAGGGGATAGAAAGTCTCTGTTCCGGCACCCTGTCGGGACGGGGGAGTGCCCCCGGAGCCATCTCCATCGATCTACACCACCACCTCCATCACCGTTGCTGATTCCCATGATGAGGAGGGACTAGTTCTCTCTCGAGGCTAAGGGTTATATAGGTAGCTATGTGTTCAACTCTCTCTATGCATGATCATATTGTGAGCATGAGCTTTGTAATCAAGTAGATCTACCTTGCTACTCAAGTGCTTTAATCGATCTCTGCTCTCCCCATGTGTGTGAAGTTGACAGTGTGCACACCATGGTGGCACTTAGGCTAGATATTACAAATACTTGTTATGAGTTATATTTGGAGTTGGATGTCTTTATGAAATTGTGGTGTTTGTTGGACCCATCTAGTACTCAAGGTGACAGTGTGGGGTTATCTAGATGGGAAAGATGAACTTTGAGGTGTGTTGTTATAGCCCTACCATGGATTAGAGTGTCCAACCGGAGAGTAGTTCGGAGTAGTATCATAAAGAGAATATATTTATATGAGAGTGTTCACTAGTGAAAGTATGATCTGTAGGCCTTGTTTATAAACATTGAAACACCGTTTGCAACTAGATATGTTACATGTGTGCTTGCTTCCATCTTTATTTTAGTTTTCCTTTAGTCTTTTCCCACATCAACCACACGCCATCAAGCTATTTTCTAGCACCATTACCACTTATAATTATCCATACCACTTGTATTTCACTATCTCTTTGCCGAACTAGTGCACCTATACACCTGACAAGTGTATTGGGTGTGTTGGGGACACAAGAGACTTCTTGTATCTTGATTGTAGGGTTGCTTGAGAGGGAATACCTTTGACCACTTCCTCCTTGAGTTCGATAAACCTTGGGTGATCCACTTAAGGGAAAACTTGTTGCTGTTTTACAAACCTCTGCACTTGGAGGCCCAACAACTGTCTACAAGAATAGAAGTGCATAGACATGAGTGAACCGTCCCCCACTACACCCATTACGCGCGGAAATCGAGGAGGCACAGTTAAAACAAAGATTACGCACGCCCGGTCAAGTCAGGGTCAACAAATGGGACCCACCGCTCATCACATCCCGTCAAAACCGCTCATGTAGGCAAATGAGATCATCACATCGTCAGCACTGATGTCATCAAAATTGAGTAGTAGAAGACTTCGACTACTTGAGTCCTTGCTCGAGTCTTCGACTCCACCAAGCACTCGGGGGCTACTCCCATAGGGAGCGCTGTCGCGCACCCTACGATTTTTCTTTTTCTCTCTTCTACAAGAACATGGACATTTAAAGCATACCTAATCACTCGAATCTGTGATTCGATTATGGACATGGGTTACTCCCATAGGGAGCGCTGGAAACAAATTCGACTGAAACAAGCAAACAAAAGACGACAGCAGTCTCAAAAGTTCTTTAGTCCCTGCCTGAGACTTCGACTCAACCAGGCACTCAGGGGTTACTCCCATAGGGAGCGCTGATCGCGCACCCTATGATTATTTGTACATCGTACTATGTGTCGATAACATCCACACTCGAAGTTTATGGCGACATCGCCTCAGGATTTTTCCCTACAAAGAGATTGTGTCTCCTGGGTCACCCGAATCATCTCCGCGATGACAGATTTCGGATGTCGCGCTTGCAGCGTGAAGATAAGACCTGAATAAGGTCTGGCAACACATTTGCTGCGCACTACCAGAAATGTATCCATGCCTACAGGTACGATGAACATGCCTTGATGGACGCGTCGAGTGCTCACACCCATATACTGGAATTCGGCTCCTGTAAGACCTCCGCAGCTTGAGTCGAATTACGCCAACACTTTTCCGAATTCAAGTCCGGGGACTCGAGTTCGAGTAGATTGTGTTGTTTTACCCTAATGTAGTTAACTGATACCGATACATCGGTTAAATCAGGCATGCACATCAACAATCCCTATGACACAAACAAAGCAGTCGAAAAAAATACCCACTCATGCACTCGAAAGGCTTCATAAAGTCCCCAGTCGAATCTACGATTCCACTGGACACTCGGGGGCTACTGACATGGGTATACCCTATAGGTACTCGAGCTTGGTATATACGGCCTGAATACAACGGAAGCCCACGACGTCGTCAGTGACAGTGCGCATGGGAGACAAGTGTCGACCCATCCATGTGCCTGCATGGTACATTAAAAGGAGTGTGGGTGCTGCAGTCCCAACGTGACAGCACACGCCTTGTGCTATCCCCTTGCCATCAATTACTGCGCAGCACCGCCCATGGGCAAGGAGTGGCCAACGACGCCACCCTCAAATAGGAGTGGCCAGCAGCACCACCCATCTGCCGCTGCACCGCGTGACACGACAATAGTGGATCCCGGGAATGATAGGAAGGCGCATGCGCGCCGGCCTCTGTGGTACCCCCTTGCAATATAAAAGGAGGGCCTTGGCCATAGTAGAGAAGAGAGAGGGTTTTCAGAGAGATAGGAAGAAAGGAGGGAGAAAGAGAGGTTTTCGAGAGAGGTTTTAGAAGAGGATTTCGAGAGAGCAAGAGCATAAGGAGAGAAGAGCTAGAACTAAGACATTCTTAGGGGAAGATTGTGAGATAGAAAGAAAGAGGAAGACTGGGAAGCGTAGAAGCTAGTTGAAAGCGACTCCCCAGCACTAGACTATTGATATCATTGTAAGATATCCACAAGATAATCCACCAACGCAGGATGTAAGGTTGTTAGCCAAAGGGCAGCCTAAACCTGGGTCAAAAATATTGTGTGTGTGTGTGAGCTAAGGCTGTATTACCTTAGTGCCCACCGCTGAACCAAAATGGGGGTGTGGGACATCCTCAGTGTCTGTGTTCTGACATACGAAATCTAGCGCGCCAGGCAGGGGGCGCTAGTGATTTGACCTCAACAATTGTCTTCGCCAGCACCAACATCATCACCGTCGGCACCATCCGCGCCAGCAGCATGCATGTCACCCAAGAGAGCAACTGAAGCCACTGGGACAAGCGTGGCCACCGCCGGACATGCCGTCTACACACACTCGGTCCCGTGACCTGGCCTCGGCCGCTACCACAGTGATTGAGCGGCATGCATAGTAGGTGGATACCGCATGCAGCCACAATGCCTAGCCTCAACCCATGCCCGCCACATCCAACCAACGCTAGTTGTCTCCTGCAGAGCTAGCCTGAGGGCTGTCCGCGGAAGGAGCGGCAGCGTGCGAAGAAGTACATTCGGGCGACGCAGGTGGCGCTGCCACCAATGGTCTCCCCCTGGTGGCATCAAAGGCGATGCTGGTGGGAGCAAAGCAAAAGCTACTAGTGGGAGCGTGCCTCCAGGAGGCGCAGGAGGCATCGCTGGGCAGGCGGAGCATCTCGTGGGTGTAGACGACGATGCACCCGCCGTCAATCAAGGTGGGGGCATTCCCCCCGCGGAAGGTCCCGCACCGCTACGATGCGGGATGTCCCCCTAGGTCTATTGCACGGAGCCCACCGTGCGGCGCCAAGCAACAACAAGCGACCCGCTTCTCAGCTCACGGGTAACCGTACCTAGCATGAGGCCATGGACGCTATTTCGGCCTTGGTCCGATACCCTCTTGCGTTAGGGACGACCGAGTTTGCAGCTTGTAGAGAAGAGGTGGAAGCTCGTGTGGAGGATGCCAGGCAGTGCCCGGAGACCACCTGTGTGCACTCCCTGTCCCACCACGGGCTAGGGAGCGGACCCGAGCAAGCCCCACCAGTCGGAGGGCACCTACAGGTCCCCGCCCTGCAGTCGCACGCTCCGCCTGCTGCTGCCGGGCTAGGGGATGGTGGGCCTAGGGATGATAGGTAGGGAGGTCACGAGCAAGTGGATGGGCACCCGGAAGCTGGAGCTCCAAGGCAAGCTGACACGGAGCGCATGTTGGTAGGATCCCTAGCCAACCCCGCACGTGATCGTAGACATGCCATGTCACGACTCTATCGCAGCCAATGAGGTGCTCGTTAGAGAGCACCTCCGGCAACTGCGTCACCAAGACGCGGGTATGGAGCTAAACCCACGAAATGTTGTTGAGGCTGGAAGGACGGCCTTGGAGTACTATGGTGGGTGCTTGGCTTATACCCTTGCCCTAAGGCAAGTGGTGTGGCTGCCCAAGTTCCGCCCCGTTATCCCCGTAAAATACAAAGGTAACACCAACCCGAAGGAGTTCTTGCCAATGTACTGCATTGCCATGGACAAATCCGATGCTAGTGAACAAGTTATGATGAACTGGTTCCCTATGGCGCTGAAAGGCACAACCCAGTCATGGTTGATGCACCTCCCGCAAGAATCGATCCGGACATGGGGAACTCTGCGTTCGATTCGTGAGTGTGTTCCATGGCGGCTTCAAGCACCCTAGAACGCTCATCTAGCTCCATGTCGTGGTCCAGTGAGAGGACGAGCAGCTGCGCGACTTTATGTTGCATTTCTCGCAAGTCGCCCATACCATCCTGAAGCGGAGGATTCCGCCATTATCGGTGCATTCCTCATGAACATCAAAGACCGCAAGATGCGGGAAGAGCTCAGAATGCACCCCATTAAGACGACCCATCAACTTTGGGCCTTGGACGATCTCTGCTCGCTAGCTGAGGAAGGTCGCCTTGCGCCCGAGGTTGCCACCAAGGTGGCAAAAGGTGGTGCCGACCCCGGGAGCACTTCCGGGAAAAAGGACAAAGCGCGAAAGCGCAAAAACCGCCAGGTTTTGGTGGCCGAGCAAGTCACTCCCTCTGGGAGCGAGAAGAAGGTGAAACCGATCGAGGAGTTGGCGGTTGTAGAGCTAGTTGTCAGACTTGGTGCCCTATGCGCGACTCCATCCATCGTGATGCTCGGGATTGCCATTCCATGCGAGGACTCGTAGAGGCTAGGAAGAAGCGCTTTTCCGAACAGGGGCTAACCCTCACTTTGAGAACTGCTTCCAGTGCGGGCAACCTAGGCATATATCACAGAATTGCCCCGGGAGCCACGGAGGCGGTCGCGGGGGTGGTGGTCGTTGGGAATATGTCCCAGAGGCAATCATCTATGATGTAATTCCCAATGTATTGATAAAGTTAATGTCCTTGTATGAACTACTGATATGTATCATTGAAAATGTGATTCGATTGTGGAACTATATATTCATGTTGTTCATACTAAATGTCCTTGGTCGTTGAGGTTGTGTTGGACACACAACTTAGACTAATGTGAAAGTCGCTTGATGACTCGGTTCTAGTTGTCATGGACATGGTGATGCTACTCTGACTTACAATGATTCGGCTAAAGAGTTTAACGAGTCGGCTTGACCCATATTGAGATACAACGAACAAGTCGTCATTTGTATATCTCAATCAATGTAATCCTTAGTCTTGAGGTTATTGCACAATCCGAATTGAGGATCACCGACTTAGGTTATGTCAAATGTTGTTTCGTTAGTTATAAAGGTAGAGTTCAGGTCGACTAAGAATCAAGCCGCGTGATGTGGATAACCAAGATGGGATTTTGCCCCTCCAACTGGAGACATATTCTCTAGGGCCTCTCGTGTGATATGATTCGGAAAGCATGATCATGCACGACTCGATAAGTGTTAACCGAGGCGATCGACCAATTTTTTTTGGCCCATGCTAGGGCAAATTTTCGTCCCCTCTCAAAGTGGATTTGCTGACAACCACATCCTTCCTATGTTCTATGCCGATCTAAGGATGTCCATTTTATGCTAAATTTGTTGGCTCTCTTTATGAATGTGTTGAATGGTCTATTTGGGTTCTTAAGATCCTTGTTATCAATAAAAGAGGACCCTCTAAGAAACGGGTACCTAAAACCAATACTAGATCTCTTGTAGGACTATGCTTCCGGAGGATCTAAATGGGTGCTTGATAGTGGTGTCGCATGTCATATGACCGGAAGAAAAGATATAATGTCGGATATGAGACCAAACCTTGTAAATATGACCTCATATGGTGATAAAACAAGCTCTTTATGATCCACGAGCACGACTTTGCCGCAACTGATTCTACAAGCGCCTTTTTTTTTTTTCAAAATTTCTCTGACACGAGTTTTGCTATGCCGAAGGCCTAGAGGCAACATCGAGCTTTGTTCATCAAGATGTTGGAGAGCAATGAGTGTGAGGCCTCTATTGAGATTGCTTCCCTATCTCAAGCTTTTGAGGAAGAGTAAAGCTTAAGGGCCACTCTTGAGGAGAGTGCCTTGAATCTTGACTAATCTCATAATTTATATATCTCCCTTATCATTAAAAAATGTGACCATGTTCTTGCCTTGATTAAAGTGCTTAAAAAATGAAAAGGTTGAATTTGGTGTAGACTTCTTGAGGATCATGAGAATCTCGAAAAGCAACACAAAGCTTGGAGAGAAAGTTCTCTATCCTCTTCAAGTCTCATGAGCAACATTAAATTGAATTGACTAAAGAGACATCGATCTCTCTCCCCATGCAAATTGATGTGCCTAGTTTCTCTAGCCCTTGTTGTGGGCATGAAAATCTCGCAGAGGAAAACAATAGGTTGAAGGCCCGACTTGAGAAGGGGCCAACTAGTAGAGAAGGGTTGGTGTATGTTCCCAAGCCTAAAAAGAAGAATAAGAGCAATAAGAACACAATTGATGTTCAAGGTCATGGGTCCGAAATTTTTGGCCCCAACAAGGCAATTTTTGTCGCCCCCGGCAGGTCGGAATTTCTGGCCCATGCCAGGGCGAATTTCCGGCCCCTCTCAAAGTTGATTTGCCGGCAACCACATCCTTCCTATGTTCTATGCCGATCTAAGGATGTCCATGTCTATGCTAAATTTGTTGGCTCTCTTTATGAATGTGTTGAATGGCCTATTTGGGGTTCTAAGACCTTTGTTACCAATAAAAGATGACCCACTAAGAAATGGGTGCCAAAAACCAATACTAGATCTTTTGTAGGACTATGCTTCCAGAGGAGCTAAATGGGTGTTTGATAGTGGTGCCACATATCATATGACCGGAAGCAAAGATATGATGTCGGAGATGAGACCGAGCCTTGTAAATACGATTTGTCTCATGTGGTGATAAAACAAGCTCTTTCTGATCTATGAGCACGACTTTCCCGCCGCTGATTCTACAACCGCATGGGTTTTTTTAAAATTTATCCGACACGAGCTTTGTTACGCCAAAGGCCTAGAGGTGACATCGAGCTTTGCTCACGACGCACCACCGAGGGATGCATCAGAAAGATGGTGCTGAACTTTAAAGAATTTATGTTTTATTTCTTTTTGTAGTTGGTTCAGATAATATATATGGATCTACGTATTTTCTGAAAAAAAAAAGAGTTGAGCATTTTTAGGAAAAAAAAGCGCAACAATATATGATGGGTCGTTATTTCTGTGAAGAAAAAGAAAAAAAAAAGAAAAAAAGAGAGAAGGCAATCGATAGGATATCAACCGTCACCGGAGAAAGGGAAGAGACATCGTAGCGCTGAAAGTCACAGCTTGCATAGGGTTTCTCTCCCTCCTGCCAAAGACGAACAAACACACCACACAAACCCAAACACTCTCACGGAATCCACAAACCCACAAAAATTCATTCCGAGAAAGAGAAAATCCTCTGAAAAAATTCGGCGCTCCAAATCCCTTCCCAAGAGCTTCCCCCGAAATCCCACCAGCCCCAACGAAATTTCCCAATCTCTCCAGCGCCGCCGCCTTCCGCAGATTTCCCGACGAGACCAGACCCATCGAGAAACCCAGGTGCCGTACGCATAGTGTTGGCTGACTCGCTGGTCGCCCGCCCGCCGAGGCGCTCAATCTCCCAGTCCCGACCTACCAACCCAGCTCTACAGCTGCCGCCGTGCGGTGCCGTACCGTAGCGTCACCGCCGACGCCTCAATCCCCCGTCCCCAATACCCCCGCGTCGCACGCGCCGCGCCGCCCCCCGTGCTTCCTCGTCGGGGCATCGCGTTCTTGCTGTCTTCACCGCGTCCGCAGTCTTTGGTCATTTGGTTTTGAGGTATCACTGTATCAGGTTGTTTTCATCCAGCAACTAGTTAAATCCCACTGACCTTCACAACTTCCGGGCGTGCCGCCGCACACTCGGCACACCATCTAGATCCGCCCCTTTGGGGCTACGTTTTGGACTTTTGGTGCTCTCGGCGGTGCGTATGCGCCGTTGAATCGTGTGTTGGCACCGCCTTGAGTGATTGGCTAGGAGTGGTGGACAGTGGTGGTGTTTCATTGTTGTGTCGGACTGGTTCCTGCTGCTGGGGGGAGTGTAGATGGTGAGCGGTGCCAGGTGGAATGGACCGAGGTGAGCCCTCGTTGAAGCCAGAATGGTTGGTGCGCGGGATTGCCACACCGGCAGTGTCTGCAACAGGCCTCCGGCCAGGAACTTCACCTCGTGCAGGTGAGCTGCCTTTCCTAGTCAATTTTCCATTTTAGTGCATATACTGGCTAGTGATTGGTGCTGTTTATAGAATGTGTGCGAGATTAATTGTTATTATTGTATGAGTCACACGTAGATATTTCTAGTTGCATTCAGTAATGCTACAACAACCGTTATTAGCGCTTAAGACTTATCCACGCTGAGTAGTGGTTTTTTATTTTGTGCATTGTTTCCTGGAAGCTCACCATATTCCTAATACAAATGCCATCCTTCAATTTCCTTTCAACATTATTTGCATGAGTCTTTTGTAAGGGCAACCCGTGTACAGTAAAGCGCTTTATTTAATATAAGTTGCATTATAAATGAGTAGATTTATACTTGGGGTAGTCATCATGGAATCTGGCTTCGGAGACGATGCTTACATCTGCCTTCTGTTGATGCTTGTTAAACTGATGGTTGCCAGTTTGTATTAGATTTAACTGCAGTAAGTGTTGTTAAATTATATATTATTATTTTATCGAGAAATGATTTTATTAGCAAATGATTTAATGACAGTTATTTGGCTATCATGCTGGAGTCTGTTCAGACTTTGTTGGACAGGAACATTTACTGGTTCCTGTTGGCTAACCATGTTGCTATAGTGCTTCAGCAGCCCTCAATTGTGCTAGGGAATATGACAGGATTAGGCAGAACCACCTACATAAACATTTTGGCGGTAGGCAAAATTATTTTAGCACTAGTTAACATTCTTTCCTTGATACAGTGAAACATGCATGTTCCTGAGCTTGATAGGGTAATTGTTCAATGTATTGTCCTAGTAGATCCAGCACCATATTAGGCTAGAAGCAATAGTATGTGCGATAAGAAGCAAATGTGATCCAATCTTTCATACCATAACCTGTTTTGGTAGCAGACTAGTATATATAAACTAAGCAAATGGTCAACAATTTAAATTTATGTATTATAGAAGTAAATACACAATTAACTTAACTTATTCTTCACTACAATGTCTCCAAATCTCACTTCGTGCAACACAAATGTGCGACATAAAAAGTTCATGACCAAGAGGTGTAGGACACAATTTCACATGATTCACTTTGCTCGGAAGAGCTCAGTCTTGATTGTAGCTTGGGGCCCATTTGGAGGCAGGAGAGGCGCTGGGAGTTTAACACATGCACTAGACCTGTCCTGCTGCAAGGAGCCGAGGACAGAAGGTCCCAAGCTTCATCCACGCAAAGCTGGTGACTTGGCTGCCGGTGGGTTTGGCGAAAGGAATTATGGGTATAAGGCACAGAGGCTTGCATGGTGAAAGGAATTATGGGTATAAGGCTTGCATGGCTTGCATTGTTTGGTTGGGCTTATTTTTAGCTTCTGGATTTTGGCTTGTAAGCCACAAAAGCACCTAAATAGCTGCTTTTGGCTTTTGATTGGATATTTTTAGATGATGGTATAAGCAAAAAGCCAAAATCAAACGCACCTATTCAGGTGTGGCTTACAAGCCAAAATCAAAAACACCTATTTATGTGCTTTTGTGGCTTACAGGCCAAAAGCTAAAAGCCACAAAAATAGACCCAACCAAACAGACCCTTAGTGTATTATTACTTTTATCATTTTTAGATTTTTTTTGTTTTGTTGATGATCATGTTTTGCTTGTTTTGACCTATGCAATATTTGGCGACTGTCTTGTAGGATACTGATTATACTGCATAGTGTATATTGCATTATTACAGCAGCTATTATTCTATACTGTTGCATTACCACTTGTGAATTCTACTGTTCTTGCACTTAGTATTGGTGATTAATGTCCAATTGTTCCGTTACCAATTATTGTTGTTCTCAATCAATACCTTTTTGGTTGCTTTGCTATACTGTTGTTTTGTTTAGGTGATCATGTATGGACATGTGAAATTGACTGTTCTTTCGAGCTTGCAATTTTACTTGTATTTCTGCTAATAAGGTCTTGCTTGAATGCTTTAGATGATCAAGATAGAGGTGCTTCACCAAGAAACCGATCATCAGGTCGTGATCGTGAACGGATCTCCCAACAGTCCTCTTCACGCAGGGGTTCTGGCCCAAGTGTGTCCAGACGACATGAACGGGATGGCACAGTGAAGTCAAGAGGCTATGCCAGTTTTGGAAGGAGTAACAGAGACAGGGTCTGTGAAAAGGACTCTGATTTCCGTGATCGGGAGAGTAGGTTGGATCTTCCAGATGACCCCTTGCGTGATGGCTTTGGGTCCTTTAGCTCATGCAGACCTGAAAGCGATAGGCTTAATCGTATTCGTCCAAAGCTGGACACATTGAATCGGGCAGCTGGAGTAAGTTTGGGGAATGTTAATCTACCTAGTAAGGATACTGGTGGTATCTCCTTTGAGCGAGAATTTCCACACCTTAGTTCCGAGGACAACAATGGAAAACAAGACATGGGTAGAGTTCCATCTCCTGGAATAAGCACCCCAATTCAGAGCATACCATTGGTTTCTGCACCTGATGGCTGGAACTCGGTGCTAGCAGAAGTTCCTGGACTTAGTGAACCAAGCAATAGCCTTGTTACTTCTGCTTTGTCACGTCCTGGTTCCAGTAGGCAGCTTGAAGTGACGAACTGTGCGTCTGCATTAAGCATGGCTGAAACAGTAATGCAAACACCATTAAAAAATTCCTCCACACCCCAGGTAGTGTAACCTATAATGAAATATGATATGTTTGTTTTTTTAACTTCAGTTTATAATCACATTTCTTACCTGCCACATGATCTAATTAGTATTTTGTGTGCAATATCTTTTTTATCCAGCTATCTATTGATGCTCAGAAGATTGAAGAAAGAACTTTGAGGCAGTGCATTCTAAGACCTCTGACGCCTTCATCAAACAAAATATCTGTATGTACTGTATAATGTCTTTGTTTTCAGAGTAATATTTCTCGTGTCATTGACTTCGTCTTATGTTATTATCATGGATGTTTTGAAACTTAGAATCTTGTCTATGTTGTCGGTACGTGATCTTGCTTTTGAAAGACAGAACAACCATTGCAAATTTACTTTCTCCAGCTTCTTTGCCTTGCATAATAAAACAGTATAGCTATGAACAAATCATTCATATCCTAGTTAGTTTATTTGAATTCAGATGTTTTTAGTAGATCAACCACATTAGTTTTGTTTTATTTGGGAATCTGCTTTTGTGACGTCCTTGAAATGATATGATCCTAAATTATGTGTGCATTTAGTGATCATGTTCAAAATAGTTAGAAGATATGGACATTAGTTGGTTCAATCGCTTCATATTCTTTGCAAGTACTCCCTCTGTTTCAAAATATTAGATGTATTAGCTTTGTAAAGGGAGTGTATCTAGACCCCTTTTAGTGTCTGGGTTCACTCCAAACCTAGATGAACCTACACACTAAAAGAGGTCTGGATACACTTCATTCACGAAGCTAAAACATCTTATATTTTGAACGGAGGGAGTATCCACTAAACAGATGTTGACAATCATCCGAGTGTTTCTAAAGACTGGTGTCTTTCTATCATAAATTTATGTAAATGTATGCGTAATATGCCCTAAATATGCATACATGTTAGTTGTTTGAATGTACATGTTAGAAATTGGGACATATGTATGTTCATGTTTTAAAAGTCTATCATCCTCAAAAAAATTCTACATCTGTTATGTAACTCTGCGCTTTGGACCTAAACTAGTTTACAAAGAACATAGGTTCAAAAGTCACTGTTAGGTTAGAAAATTGTGTTGTTTCTGTCATTGGGTTATGAATTGTATTGATCTAAGTTGGTCATTTACCAATTTTATTGTAGATAATTAAATTTCTTAAAGCAGATGAAATATCCTTGAAATATAAGGTATTTGTTTTGACAAAGCACTTCATGGGCAGTGTGATTTTTGTAATTTCTCCTATTTGCTTGGCTCATGAACTCAGAAATTATTAGGTTCATTGTGCATGTGGGTTACTTCTATGATTTTCTGAGCTTTGATTAAGAGAAGTATATTATTAGAATTGTAATGGTGAAATGATGGAATTTTTTGTTCTACATTAGTTAGTCAATATTACTGCTTATCTAGGGTCCATTTTGGTCTTTGACATTAGAGTGTCTTATATCCTAGTTCTGTTTTACTTCTCCTGGATACGCTAACTACTTGAAACATCCTTTTGATACCATGACATTCAAATATTTCACAACACAACATTACAACCACAAACTTCTTTTTGTATATTACTTGATCAGCTTTGTATCATTCAGTATGCGATCCATAGGATAGCACATAGTTTTTGCAGACATATCTGCATTTTATAGGATGCTACATTTTCTTATTTAAAATGTAATTCCTCTCCATACCTGGATGCTGTGTTTCTGTTTCACGTATTTATGGAGTGATGTTGTCTTAAACTAAAAAAACAACATTTTGGTCTGCACTGATTCATTCAGAATGCTGGGCAGGTATCAAATTTGTCAGATAAGTTAAAAATCAAAGGTCAAAGAGCTGGGGATTCTAATGGTCTTGTCAAGGCTGCTCAACAACTGTCAGCACAACCTTCTAACAGTTCTGTTCGTAGTCCAGTCAAATCTGAGCTTGTGAAGCCATCTCAACCAGGAAGCTTTCAAGTCCTGACCCGTGAGCAGAATGGTGCTGTAAATACTGCCAAAGATTGCACCAGTGATCCTGTGAGCCCTGTTCTAGGTCGTTCTTTATCAGTAGAACCACAGAAAAAGTCTATTGCCAATCAAAAGCTCAAAGGTGCCACAAACGGCCTCCCTTTGCATCTACAACAAGGTTCATCTGGTGAGAGAAAGGCAAGTGCAAAAGATAAGCATAAGTTCTTTGAGTTGCTGCGGAGCAAGTCTTTAAATGGTTCAAGATCTGGCATTCAGTCCTCATCTAGCTTGATTGATGAGCAGAAGAACCCTTCTCTTGATTTGTCCTTGTTCAACAGTGGCATCAAGTGTATTGAAACTGGAAGTAGTTCATGGGAGGATGCAAATTCTTGTGATGGATCTCAGCGACACCTCTCTGACAATGAGGAAGTGAAGCCGCATTCAGAACCTCATGGTGTTCTTTATGAGGGGTTGCACGAGATTGTTGCTGACAACAATTACGGCAACACTTCATCAGATCTTGGTGACGCCGATGATGTTCCTACGATGCCTCAGGCAGACAAGGCTAAAGCCACTCCTTCCATTATACCCACAGATAAAAATGATGCTTCCGTGAAGTCGGACTCCAACTATGACGACACTAATTTGTTGGTTGATCCCATTGTAGCATGGGAAGAGGAACCGTATCCTACTGAAGATGAGCCTAGTCCAGAAGAAGCGGCTTTCCTAAAATCTCTTGGCTGGAAAGAAGATGAAATAGTTCCGCCTCTGAAACAGGAAGAGATTGCTGATTGTGTAAGTTTTGATGTGTTTCTTCTAGTTCATCAACATTATTTGGGTTCCAATACACAACATGTCTTTTATTTTATTTTCATCAGTCTCCATTAGGTAGCTTGAGTCCCCATTATTTAACTTCTGCCAAAGTGTCTCCCAAAACTTTCGTTTTAGCTCTACTTTTTTTTACCCATTTAATGTGGCTTGACATCTCCCAAGATGGATTCCCCATGCTAATTTTAATGGGAATGGGCCAAAAGAGGATAGAGAGGAAGAAGAGAGAGTCTGAGGTTTTCTGATAACATTATAGTAATCAGGGTCCAGTTAATGTTTTGAGACCATATTGATATCATTTACGTGGTAGTGCAAATCTGTGCATTTAAGTTTTCTGGTAATCCACATCAGGAATTCTCACGTACGTTAAAATTTACCTTGTGTAGCTACCATTTTTTTTTGTACTAACACAAATTCCTACTGTTTTGTAGTTAAGGCACAACTTGAGGCTGCAGCAGAAGCTTGAGGAATGTAGGGGCTAATGACAGAATTCATCAAACAAAGTTACTGGTGTTGTCACTGCGCGTCAAGAACTTGTGAAGATGAAAATGAGTTTTGGTTGGTAACTACCTCAATTCTCACACGGGATGATTATCTAGCTTAACAAATCGAGTTTTCCCCCGTTAATTTCAGCTGTCAGGGAGTTTTCACGAGTAATTATGTCCCCTGCTGAAAAGAGGTTTTAGGGTTTTCTTCCTCATTTTGCCAGAAGGAATAGTGAATGCAAAGCCTGTATGGTGTTGGAACGCACATAGTACTATGTGCGCATGCAGTGCTCAGAAAGAGAATAGGTTGTCTTCTTTTTTATACCTCTCATGGATTGTCCTTGTTTTAGAAAAGAAAAAGAAAAGAATACTGGTCTTTACATGAAAAGGACGCTCTATGATTATCGTGATCTCAGTTGCAAGTTTTTTTGCTAGTCTTTTACTCGTCTTATATTCCTCTAATTTTGTCTCCCGTTTGATTTGTGGTGCTCAGTTAGACAATTACTCACCCCGTCAGGCTCAGGGATTTAGGTAAACGTCATTGAGTAGTATATACGGCTCAACGTTCTGTTCAATAACTAGTACGTAGGTATTTACCAACTGGGCATTTCAGGTTGAACTGCTATTATGTTCCTGTGTTGTTAGGCTCCTCTGTTATTGGTTTGCCGTAGAAGGAGAAGTATAATTTGCTCTCTGCCAGATAGTGTTAGTGTATACACATATGATATCGCAGTTGGACACCTGAGTGCTCTCGGGTCAGGTCGGGGCAACTCATTCCAACTTGTGATCAGGAGAGCGCGTACGCATCGCGCTCACACGTCCTCCATGGGCTATGCCTCTTCTCCTTTCCCTTCTGATTGAACATTTTCGTCTTGTCGACAACAATGCTATCCAGTAGCACGTCATGAGATTGAAGAGATCTCACGTCATTATGTTTTGCTGCCCGGCCACCATGGTTGTACCCTGCAAAACGGACGGCAGCGATCTCTTTTGAAAAAGATTGCATGGCCCTTTCATCACGAAAATAATCAGGATCGATGTGAATTCTTTGGTAAAACATAGCTTTCTCACCTACACCCGTCCGCAGTTTTCGTAGACCATCTTACCTCTGCCGGAACATCTTTTCTTTTAGACAGGAAAAGGCATTACACACCATCACACGTACACACGCCTGGTTCGTTCTGTCCACACCAGGTCACTCGAGCTTGTATATTTTACACGTATACAATTACATGGTTTGGCTAAACCTGAGTGGCTAGGTGCTACGCACCTGGAGAGAAGACGCATGATTAGACCGCATGTTGATTGGTCAGTTGGCGCACCTAATTACACACAAAACCCAGAAGAGAATCCTTGCCAGAATTACTTGCAAGGGAAACAAGCTCAGCCAGGCCACTCATGTCGTTGGAATAAGAAGATGGACAGCGGCCGAACAATCTACTAATTCTAAATGGACCTGACGCCGGTCGCTCACCAGCTCAGGCATCATCTATCCATCTATATGTATGTTTGGCCACCTAGCACACCGCTATTTTTTGTTCACAAGTCAAATAATGCCGAGGACTTTACAAGACCAGTACAGAAATCCACATGGGTGCCTCTAAAAAATGCCTTTTTTGGTACGTATATAATTAGAAAAGCAAGAATTCGAGGAAGGTTCTGAAGCGAAACGCGCTAATCCGGTGGTCGAAGTCCTAACCATATGGACCTAAAAGGTTACACGTGGCGACAAGCGCCAAGGAGAAGCTTGCAGCGAGATGAAGTTGTTGTCGCCTCAGATTCGGTGCTGCTGATCGTATCAGTCTCCTACACGGCTAGCTCGCCTCACAGCCGGCCACTAGCTAGCTTTTCCAACTTCTCAGCAGCTTCCCTCTCTTGCTTCAAGGCATCGTTTGGATACGGTCACCCGCAGCAAGAGCAAACCTAACTATAACTACCAAAGAAACCAAATCATATAGTTTCACGAATATAAATCTCGCCTTCGTCCAATACAAGGATCGACTCGATCATTAACCACTAGACAGAGCTTCCTCTCTTCTTGCACTTGTCGAAAGCGCGAAGCATGGAGGCACAGATAATAACACGGTTGTTTCTTTTGGTTGCTGTGGCGATCGTCGCCAGCTGCTGCGCCACCGGCGGCCTCGCCGCGACGACGTTATCCCGGCCGGGCCGCCTCAAGGGCCTGCGCGTGCCCCTGACGCACGTGGACGCGCACGGCAACTACACGAAGCTGCAGCTGGTGCGCCGGGCGGCCAGGCGGAGCCACCACCGCATGTCGAGGCTCGTCGCGCGGACCACGGGCGTGCCGATGGCGTCGATCAAGGCGGCCGGTGCCGGTGCCGGAGCCGACCTGCAGGTGCCCGTGCACGCCGGGACCGGCGAGTTCCTGATGGACCTGTCCATCGGCACGCCGGCGCTGCCGTACGCGGCCATCATCGACACCGGCAGCGACCTGGTGTGGACGCAGTGCAAGCCGTGCGTGGACTGCTTCAACCAGACCACGCCCGTGTTCGACCCGTCGGCGTCGTCCACCTACAAGGCAATCCCGTGCTCCAGCTCCTTGTGCAGCGACCTGCCCACCTCCAAGTGCACGGCCGCGACCAAGTGCGGCTACACGTACACCTACGGCGACTCCTCGTCGACGCAGGGGGTCCTGGCCGCCGAGACCTTCACGCTGGCCAAGGCGAAGCTCCCGGGGGTCGCCTTCGGCTGCGGCGACACGAACGAGGGCGAAGGGTTCACGCAGGGCGCGGGGCTCGTGGGCCTCGGCCGGGGCCCGCTCTCGCTGGTCTCGCAGCTCGGCCTCGACAAGTTCTCCTACTGCCTCACCTCCCTCGACGACACCAGCAAGAGCCCGCTCCTCCTGGGCTCCCTGGCGGCCATCTCCAAGGCCGCGGCGGCGGCGTCGTCCGTGCAGACCACCCCGCTCGTGAAGAACCCGAGCCAGCCGTCCTTCTACTACGTCACCCTCAAGGCCCTGACCGTCGGGTCGACGCGCATCGCTCTGCCGAGCTCGGCCTTCTCCGTGCAGGAGGACGGCACGGGGGGAGTCATCGTGGACTCCGGCACGTCCATCACGTACCTGGAGCTGCAGGGGTACCGCGCCCTGAAGAAGGCCTTCACGGCGCAGATGAAGCTGCCTGCCGCGGACGGGTCCGGGATCGGGCTGGACCTGTGCTTCGCGGCGCCGGCGGGCGGCGTGGACCAGGTGGAGGTGCCCAAGCTGGTGCTCCACTTCGACGGCGCGGACCTGGACCTGCCGGCGGAGAACTACATGGTGCTGGACTCCGGGTCGGGGGCGCTGTGCCTGACGGTCATGGGGTCGCGGGGCCTGTCCATCATCGGCAACTTCCAGCAGCAGAACATCCAGTTCGTGTACGACGTCGCCGGGGACACGCTCTCCTTCGCGCCCGTGGAGTGCGCCAAGTTGTGAGGCCACGCGCGACGCGCCCGTACGTGCGTGTCTGTTGTATGTACCCACATTCTTAGCCGTAGGCCGGGGTGTCCGTCACATTCAGCTCGTCTCGCTCCTTGGATCGATCGGGTCGATCAGGTGCACCGTTACATTCAGCTCGTCTCGCAGTCTCGCTCCTTGCATGTAACCAGTGCAGTGTATGTATCTGACAGGATAGGGCGATAGGCCATGGATAATGATGGATCTGTACATGACCGATGGTGATCACTGATCAGTACTATCAAACTTGTTGGTGTTATTTCTGGCGCATTGGGTTTTTGTTTTCCGTAATTATTGACTGCTAACTGATCAGTATCAACTTGTTGGTGTTTTTTGTCGCTCCTAAGCTATGATTGGTGATCGAAAACTTTACAAAAAACAAGAACAGAGACAAGTGTTTTGTGCTCCGCAGCTTTTCTGATTTACTTTCTCTCCTTTTATTCTTTGATACAAAGGGAAAACGTGGCCATGATCCTTGTGTTCGTGTCATCCCACGAACGGATCTTGATCCGCGCGACTCATCCCAGTTTGTTATGAAAACCGGAGCTAAAGTCCGACAGAATCAATAAACGACTAAGTATTAACCTGACGAAACTGAAACTCTGACAGACTAACACCCAAACTGAAAACTAAAGTTCAGACAAACTTATGCAACGACGAAAAGTATGTTGGTGTTTTTTTTTAGCTCAACTTGTTTGTGTTATTTGTGGCGCCTTTCTTTTCAGTAATCATGGCTGAAGAAAAGGAAAACGCAAGTTTTATTCGGACTTTCCAGTCACTGCTGAGGACCGTCTGGTTAAGCCTCAAATTTGTGCAACGACGTCATGTTGAATTTTTTTTCACTTGTTTGGAAACGTCACGTTGATTTGGTTGCGAGGTGGGCATGGCAGGAGGAGAAGCTTTTGACCATGGGCCAATGCATTCCTTGATGGGTTATTAAGCAATTTTCGGCAGAGTTTAATTAACCAAATTAGCATCATATATACACTAGTAAACTTAACCACATCACATGCATTCACAATAAGCACATCTAACATCATTCGGCAAAAAATTAAATAAATAAGCACATCTAGTATATCTGCATATGGACCAAATACTAGTGCAAACAAGGAGATAAGGAAAATATGCGCGTTGACTGAGAAGGTCACCACCGCAGATGTCGACCATGGTGGCGTTGAGATCACCTGTAGCTGGATCCGTAGAGGAAACAAGACGTATGGCTGGCTTGTATATGCACAAAGAGAGGCGAGAAATCATGCCGAGATGCTCTCCCAAAACTTTATCGCATGTATCCTAGTGCAAGATCTCAACGAACAAGCCTTCAAAGGTCTTTTCTCCTAGACGGCCATACACGCGGTCGTAGCACAATACAAGGAACTTGGGCGAGAGAGACAGAGAAAGAACATGCACATTCTAAAAAATTTCTCTACCATATAGCAAGGTAGGCGAGCCGATTGAGCCGCCACGTGGTGGAAGAGGTGGACACGCGTCAAACACGTACACACTACCAAACAGTTGGCGCACCGTGCAAAAATTTATTTACTATTGTCACACTATTTTTACTTCCCTATTTGAGTTATAGATTATTTTACTATTTTATTTAAGTTTATACAATACTAATACGAAGTCTTGTGCTTGACAACCACATGATGAAGTTGGGTGCACAAGACAAAAACTTAGTTTTGCAACTTATTAAAAGAAGCTAAAAAAGGGAAGTTGCTCAGATTCCCAAGGTTTTGATATAAACCGTCGAGTTATCCTTGTGCGAAAAACTGCAACATCACTCTGCATTTGAAGTCCCACGATTTGGCACACATAGAGTTGGTGGCATCCACAGAAAGTTCACCACCATAGCTACTTCGTTGTTGATGTCATGGTAGTGTTTAGGTCACCGGTAGCCGGATTCATAGAGTAAAAAGAGTACAGTTGGCCCGTATGCACACGAATGAAGGCGGCCAGTCACGCTGAGACCTTTCAAAAAAACCTTATCGCCTATATACTGGTGCAGGATCTCAACGGACGAGTCTTTGGAGACCTTCTCTTCATACGGTTGTGCATGCATAATTCATGCCTCTATGCGGGGTTCATCCGTTTTCATGGCTCGAACAGAACCTGCATATCGACCCCTAGTAAAATATATGAGGGGCAATGGATATTAGACCATCTAAATGCTATATACCCAGGCCGAGGGTGTTTTCGGGGTCAAATTCCCCATCCCCTGCCACCGCAATCCCCTCTCCTCCACCGTATTCCCGCACTGCCCGCGACCCGCCGCCACCGGATTTGGCAAGCATCCACTATATCTACGAAATGGGGCTAGTGAATAGCTTAACCACCGGTCGTGGGGTATCCTTTGTGCGCAGCCGCACACTTCTCTCCGTCACCGAGGAACACGCATGTCAAGTCTGTCTTTGATGCATGATTGTAACACCCCTAAAATATTAATCAAGATTATCAAGTTCTAATCACCCAAGTTTAGGGTTAACAAAAACTTTTTATTATTAAATTTAATGTGAGTGTATGTGTGAATTGCATCAGTGTATGAATGAGTGAAATTGCCATGTTTGATTGGTACAAATGATAAGGAATGGTTTAAAGATGAATACTACATCATCTAGGCCAATTACAAACAAAATCCAAAGAAAGAAAATTCAAATATGAATCATATAATCAAATGGTCATTTTGACCAAAATTAATCACTAGACCACTTTGAGTGTTCCTAGTAAAAGATTTCTAACAGAAACTTTCCCAATTATTTTCACCCCTTGCTAGACCAAGTGAAAGTGAACCCAAGCCCACTCTACAAACAAACAGAAACAATTTCCAAATCATTTTAAAGGACAATTCAAAATTGAATCAAGTTCATATGCATAGATCATCACTTTTCAAAAACTACTCAAATCAATTCACCTTGCAAACCCAAGCAACCATAGACACTCAAGCATGTGACAAACACACTCACCAAATTTCATTTAAAAATTCAAATCTTAATCTCATGCGGCCATTTGGTCGAGCACCTTGCAGACACAGATAAACCACTGCCTAACTTTTACTGTTCTGAGCAGTAATCACTTGCCACTAGCCCCTCATTTCTCTCCCCTTGTCTCCCCCAGTGTCTAGCAATGCAGTGGACAGCTTTCCCCTTTGTTGTTCGCGCTAGTGCAGCGCCGCCCAAAGCTCGCCGCACCGGTCAACCAAGGACCACTCGCCACAGACCGCACCGCCCTCTCCCACGATGCCTAGGAGACAGGCGACTGTCCATCGCCACCCTCTGTCCACCCCTCGACCGCAGACACGCCATGGACCACCCACAAGCGTCGTGCCCATTTTTCTGCCTACCATGCCAAGAGCGCGCTACAGCGCCGCAGCCGACACGTGCACACACGCCACACCTCGCCCTCACCGCGCATGCCCTCACTCACCGTGACCCTAGCTACGCCCCAGACATGCCCGTTCGCCGCCGCGCGACCTGTAGCCACAGTGCACCGTCTCGAACCCCACTGTTTCCGCCCAGAGCACCGACCGTTCCCGACCGTCCTCAACCGCCCCTTGCCGCACCATCACGTGCATTACGACCGCCCTGAAGCACCGCGTCGACCTCTACCCTCAGCCATGCCGCTAGCCCCCTGTATCGACGTCGCCGACGAGGCCGAGCCATCCCGCTCTGCCCCTCTCCCCCGTGTATAAATAGAGGCCACCCCAGCTCCATTTCGCCACACCAACTCACTCCCCTCTCTCTCAGACACCTCCCACACCTCTCCCCGGAGCAAGGCGAGCACCACATCGCCAGAATTTCACCGAAGCCTACCGCTGCAGAGGAGAAAGGAGCCCGTCGATTGCGACCACCCTAGGAGCCACCGCCACCACCATTCGAACCGCCATCGTCTACAACGTCGTTCGCCCCCATCGCCGACCTTAGCTGGAGCCCAAGTGAGCCCCCACATACCCCCACCATCGCGTTAGGGTTCGTTCCTCGCCGAAGCTGTTCGCCGGAGACGACGAACCACGACCGTAGATTCTAGTCTAATCGCACGGCCCAGATTGAAACTTACTGCTTCGCGTTAGATGAGCCACTGACCAGTGGGACCGTCGGTCAGCAGCTCGCTGCGCCAGCGCTGTGTAGTTGGGCTGGCCCAGTTAGTTTCCCGCACAGAGCCGTCGATTCAAATAAGCTTTTTCTATTTTAGTTAAAACTAGATTCTCAGTAGATTCAAAAATCAATTCAAAGAGATTCACATAGCCAAATTGCATGATTCAAATTTTGTTAGAGAGGTATTCAAAATATCTATCCAAGCCCGTTGGATTCAAACCATTTGAAATTATAAATCATCTATAGTAAACATAACAAGGCAAAGACTTTTCCAACTTCAAACATTTTTCTAAAATCAACCATAAATGCTTTTGAGTTGATTCCAACTCTCAAAAATCACATTTGACAATATCTATATGAATATGTAAAAATATTTAGGTTTACACGTAATGATCTTGGACTAGTACTAAAAGAATGCTATATAGGCATTTCTAGTCACTTTAATTGTATTAAATAGAAACCTTAAACTTTATAAAATATGACCACCACTTTAAATCACATTCCCAAGTATTAGAATATATGGTGATGACATGTGTCAACATGATCCCATATTTTAATTAGAGAATATTAAATCTTAAATATTTTCAATGAGTAGAAATTACTTTTCCAAAATATGATAACTAAGACTAGGTCTTTATTTCATGTGATGATTGTGATGATGCTAGATCATCTAGTATGAACCAAGTGCTCCTACTCCCTTGTTCAACCATAAAATTTTATTAATAAATTGGAATGTCGAGATCATCCATAAGCTTCAGGCCTTAGTTGCTTAATATTGTCCATAACCGGGGACACGACTAATCGATTAGATTTATATCTTCTACATAAGTTCTATAATTTACCCACATGACACAATCTCGTCTTGATGCCACTAGTGGCCATTGGTTTAGTACACACCAATTGGTATACTCTGTTGGAGGGGTGGGTGGTACTAAGACCACCACGCAACAATAAGCCTCACCCTGTTCTCCGGTGGATCTCACCACAACTGGCTCGATCCACCTTTCCACTATACGGTACCCTTCGAGCCGGGAACCGATGCCTTTATAGCGAGATCGGGGCACACATCCACAACTGAACTGTAGGCTCCCGAGATGACAAAAATCTACCACAATAAGCAAGTTTCTCAATTGTCAAAACCAAGATCTAGAAATTCAAACTAAACTCTAGATCAAAGGGCCCTCAAATTAATGGGAGGGGGGGGGGAGGGATTAAAGATCTCTTTGGTGATGATGTAGATCAACTCCTTATTCCTCAATCCTCCAAAGATCAAGCCCTTTGGATGGATTAACGAGTAGATCTTGTGAATTTGAGGCTCACGTAGTGCTGTGCTTTTTCAGAAGATTCAAGAGAGCCCAGGTTGAAGATGGGGAGGGGTATTTGTACCCCTTCCCAAGATGAAGCCAGTGGAGTCAACTAGGGCTGGATAATTCGGCCCAAGTGGGGGCCAAATAATCTAGCCGGGGGAAAATATCCGGTCTGGAGCAAATAATCTAGTCCAAGTATCTGCCCCCCTTTTGAGCGTCGCGCATATGGTCCTTAGTCAAATTTGGGGAGGGCGGACAATCTCGGTTTGTCTGGGGGTCAGATTATCCGGCCATGACCAAACATCTGGCCCAGTGCCAAGCATCCGGCCAATAATCCACTCCCCCTTCCGAGCGTCTCTCATCGGGTCCTTAGCTAAATTTTCCAGGGGCGAATAATCCAGCTTGGCTAGCATGATTCTATTGCCTTTTGGGAATGCGCTCTTGGTAATCTGTTGGTGTGATGTTGCTGACACAAGATAAACCTTTGGTATCTGTAGCACTCAACACATAATTAAAATATCCTTGGCATTGTTATCTAACGCACAAAACCTTAGAGATCATGAAATGCTCTTTCAATCTCCCCCCTTTTGGTGTTAGATGACAATACTAGGATTCGCAATAAAGTACTAGATTAACTAGCAACAGTCTGAAAAGATAAAGAGACTCGCTGTAAATGTGTTAATATAAGTAGTTTGCATTGGAATATAAATGCACACAAATAGGTTCAAACTCCCTTTATGGATTGGATACTAGGAACAAGTAATGATGAGACTTGAGATGTTTATCATACTAACCATAATGAAGTCTCAATCATAGATAGATAATTCCATAGATAAATCCATAATTCCATAGATATATCCATATCCATAATTCTATGGATAAAACCCATAGATAAATCCATGTGACTCATAATCATGCTTAACATAGTCTCAACATCACATAAACCAAATAGCAAATAAACGGTTAACCGCTAGATAAATGGGTACAAACAAAGATAGAAATGCGCAAATAAAGGCAAATGGTGCTTGTACCCGACTCATGTAAATCCCCTTGAATCCTAATAGAAATACTTCTCCCTCTTTGGCATCGAAATGCCAAAAGGGGAAAAGAGCGTAGCTAACACCCCAAAACGATCACTCGGACTCGTAGTACTCCTCATCATCATTTCCCTCGTCCTCATACTCATCTTCATCCCCATCATCATCACCATCATCATATGGAGGAGGATACGCCCTCGCCGTGGTAGGAAACAAGTGCTTCTCCATGTCATCATAGTTGATCCCGGAGGTGTTCCCCTGAGCGTACGGAGTAGGAGCGGACTACTACGGGGGATTGCCTTGATCCCCAGAGACATGGTGAAGAATCAGTTGTGGAGTATGGGACATGTCATGGCGCTGATGATAGGCCTTGTAGTGACCCTTGTGAGTATCCACGCCCATGCAAAGAATGTTGCGCTAGAACTAGTTGAGCTGCTTGACCTCTCTAGCAATGGTCGGGATAGGGGGCCTCCTTCCACGAGTGCCTCCACTAGCCCAGGCATCTCGCATGAAAGCATCAGACTCAACATGCATATAGGCAGTCTCCGGCTTCTTGATATAGGGTTTCTTTACCTTGTGTTTCCCATCAAGAGCACCCCTAAAATCTTCAACTGGGAGCATGGCTTTGACGAGCATCATAATATAAGGTGCATAGGGAATAGAGTGACGGTTCACCATAGCATCATGCATCTCATTGAAAATGAAATCCATAACATTTAATGAGAAATTTGCTTTGGAGTCTTCACTACTAGCAGACTCATAAGCAAAACCAAGTAAGCTGACAAGATGACCACGAATAGTGTCATTATTACCTCCACTGGTGTAATGTAGTCACGGAATATGAGAACCAACTAATAATAAAGAGGGAGAAGATCGGACACCTCTCCAACCACACCTGAAGGTCCATAACAAGCCATCCTTGTTGGGGTGATTGGGGCCACAAATACGATGCCCAATAGAACGGTCCCGACCTTGAAAAGTGTAGGAGAGCACCTGACCAAAGATATAGAAGTTGGACTCACAGAAGGTGGTTCCTGTCATCCAAATTCATAGAGTGATCCTCATCACCACACATCACAAGAGTGGAAAATAACTGCTAGACAAGCATGGTGTCATAATCACATTGAATGCTCATAAGATGGTGCAACCCAGTCCTCTCAGTCACATCAATGATCTCAACAAACTGGGACTTGCTCTTCACGTGTATAATATCCAGTGGGCGCATGTGGCGAAACTTCAGTGTGGAATAGACATCTTAGAAAATGTGCATATGATGCGCGCACCAAAAGTGTGGTCTTCAAGATACCCATCACAAGGTGCATCCAAGAACCAATCCCTCTACCTGACTGTGGCATACACAACAAGGTCCATACCCTTATAATTTACTCTTGTTTGCTTGCCCTTTTTCTTTGAAGCAACACGAGACCTCTTCTCCTTCTTCTCACGTTCAGCCATCCATTCAGACTCCTTTGCTTGCCTACTCAACACAACTTCTTCCACAAGGACGCCTTATTCATTGTGGTGAAAGTAGCGAGGATGGGGTCTCCACTGATAGGTCTTAGGAGCACCACGAGACTCACCTGTGAATTGAATAAATGAGGTAGCAAAAGATGAGCACACACAAGTCCAGGAGGAAATACCACACACAATAGATAAGAAACCACAAGATAATTGAAACCTAAACCAAGTGGAATCAGACATGATAGTTGATGTAACTCTAGGCCGGATAATCCGGCCATGCTAGGGGCAGATAATCCGTCCCCACCGATTTTCAACATTAGATTACATTCTGGGCCAAAACAATCAGTTCGTCTAATATGGTTTCGACGCTACTATGACAGGAATGCATATGAATGAAAAGGGCAACTTCTACTCCAAGATCAGCAACAAAAAAACTAACTTCCACACCGTGAGACCCTAGCGCATGGCTTAATAGGATTGATAGAATACCCATATCAACAAGTTGCAACTTTTCCAGAAGCTCATCTGAAAAGAACTCTGGGGTTAAGAGTTCTTATCCTAGAGCAATTTGAGGATGGGTGACCGACTGGGAAGTGGGTCCTAGGTGCGCACGAGTGAGTATAAAGTGCACAAAAAAGACTAGTGTTTGTTAGTGGGGCTAGTCTAGATATCCTATTAAGCTGCCAGGAGTGGAAACCCGGGCATGGAGAGTCCGGGGTCTTACAAATGGTATCAGAGCCGATCCTCGCGGTTACATAGGCATGTGCGGGTCAGTTGCGGGACATGTGGAGCATGGCGCATGTGGCCCAGAGTGGACATGGGATGGCACATGTGTCAGCACTGGACGCACATACGTGTGCTAAGAGGGGACATTCCTGGCTTGTGGTTGATCTACGAGGGCATCGATCTTCTGAGGGTGGGTGTATGTGAGACCCTGGCGCATGGCTTAATAGGATTTATAGAATACCCATATCAACAAGTTGCAACTTCTTTTTCGGAAGCTCATCTGAAAAGAACTCTGATGTTAGGCATTCTTGGCCTAGAGAAATTTGAGGATGGGTGCCCGACTAGGAACTGGGTCCCGAGTGCGCATGAGTGAGGACAAAGTGCGAAGAAAATACTAGTGTTGGTATGTGGGGAGAGTCTAGATATCCTATTAAGATGTCAGGAGTGACAACCCAGGAATTCAGGCCAACCTTTCCTCAAAGCCTCGAGTGATGACAAATGGACTTGTGTGCAAGAAAGAAATATGGCTTGCAAGAAGGGATATGCTTGTGTTAAGACAACCAAACTAAGATGGTACTACACACCCAAGACCGCAAGATGCAAATAGATAAACGCCAATGTTGAGTGTGTTTTCCTAAGAACAAAAGATAGTCAATAAAAACCAAAAAGATCCACTAAGAATTGAATATTATCCAAGAAGAGGGTGGTGGCCGAAGCAACTCTGTAGGAATGTATGGTATGACACCGCGAAGATATATCTCAGGTTCATGACCAATACTCATCAATTAAGCTCACATATCACAATATGATATTAAGATAAATGATTTTTCTTACTTTCAGCATTATGGGGGAGGGTTAGACAAATCAATTAGGACCACACTCCCCCTATATCCATGCACGCATCTAAACCAAATAAAGGGTAAGATGTAGGTGAGTATGTGATGATTGGGTTCTTGCACCAATAACAGGGTTATTGCAGTATTTGTAGCAGCAGATATTTAAAGATTTTGTCCCGATGGGAGCTCGGCAAATATGACCCCGCAGCCACATTGTCAATGCGACCACGTTCGCACCCAAACCATGGTTTGGAAATAGCCTATTCTATAAGTTGCTAGGATAAATGAATTAAGATGTTTTGTAATAACTACTACTAGGACTGGAAGAAAACTAGAACAAAAGTAAAACTGAAAAAGAGGTTAATGCAATGAGATGAAATATTAATGCTATGATTCCTCAAGTAATGTTGTGTATAATGGTGTACATGATAAGTGCTTATGGAATAGATATTAACTATAATTGTGGTGGTACCTCATATACTATTGTCTCCCACCGTTGGTAAGTGGCAACTAGACAACTCAATTGTCCACACCCTCTTCGGACATGGGTCATCTCGTAAGAGAATAGTGTATTAAGGTAACAAGACCAATCAAGGTAAACCAGAGCAAAGACATTAAGTTCTATGGACAACCGTACTCCTAAGCAAGTGTGCTAGTCACAAGATATCCCGTCTGTCACTTTGGGGTCAACCAATTCGCAACACTATACCTATCTATATCATGAGTGATCTTGAGGGAACTCTAGGCAGTGCATCCTAAGCTGCTATTGCCTCCGCAAATCACTTATAGAAAATAGCCTATTAGTTCTACCCATGGAAGAGCAGAGACTAATGATAAGTTTTGTGACACTCCGTGAATCCCTAGTAAATTCCTCAACAATGGATTGGACATATCCAATCACTAGAGTAATATCATGAATAGAACAATGTAAAGAGAAAGCACAAACATATTAATTAATAAGAACACACCACACTTCAATTACTCAAATCATCATAACATTAATAAAAGGGGGTTCAAGCCATGTTACAACCCATCATGGAGATCGTGATGGGGAAGGATGAAGGAGTAGCAGCGATGGAGATGGTGATGACTTCATGGTGATGGTGGCATCGGTGTGGTGATGGAGGCATCCTCCTTCTCCTCCTCTTCTTGCTTGGATGACTTGATGGTGTTGATGGAGATCTGGATCTTGGTGGAGCTGTAGAGGTGGCATGGCGCCACCGTGGATGCGGTAGATGGGATCTAGATCTTGTATACGGTGTATGGTGGCTTCCTCCCTCTTCTTTGACTCCTCCCTCCTTTATATAGGCCTTGGGGGTGCCCTAGGGTTCCCCCAATACCATCATATGACTTAGGAAGGGTTCTGGAGCTTCCGGAGGGCAAAATCGTATTGTTTATGACCTTTTTGGCAACTATAGGGCGGGAGCTATACGGCCGGAATTTTTGCTCCCGCCGTGTAGTTGGTCGTTAAACCTTCGGTACTCTTTAGTATTTTGGTCGCAATTTCTTCATACGAACTCCGTTTTGGGTGTTCTTGGGCTCGTTGAATTCATCTCGTCGAGGGATAAAACCTTGTAATCTTGGATATTTATTTTGAGAAGTTGGAAAAAATTCACTTTTCCAACACCTCAAATGGCTAAGTTTGGTCCCTGCAGCTCCTCCATACTATGCTCTCTTTGTTCCTTTTGCCTTTGTTTTATCCATAATCATCATCAACACCTACACACATGTCAAAGACAAGGAAGAGGGATAAAATTCTACCTAAACTACTAAATGTGCAAAGCTCATATTGAATTTAATGAAAACAAGTAATCATGCATATCATGCATAGAAATAGTTAGATGGAGCATGATATGATAGGAAAATGATACAATTTATATTGCTAAAAAGTGTTTTATTATCATAGCCATCAACTTCCCCAAGCTATATATTGCTCTTCCTCGAGCAAAAGAGATCGATAACTTAATGAATGTGATCTTGCTTATCATTGGAAATCAATGCACCGTATCCTTGTTTTTCCTACAAGCTCAAAGCAAGAGAGCACATAATCATACAAGGCAATATAATCTCAGTTATATTATTCCAAACCACTAGAGATTAGTCAAAAACTTCTATGCCCCATGTCAAAGTTAAATCTAGCTTGCAAGTAAACTTGTGATCCTTCTATACGCACTTCATTGTATTTTTGTATTTTTATTTGTATAAGGCAAAGCTGAACACAGTTAGTTGTCAATCATAAATAGAAATAGAGTTTTCCAATGTTACCGACTCATGCCATCTATTAAAGTCTCTCAAGTGCAAACTTTGATTGTTGAGCTCATAAAAAATATATTTCTTAGTAACAAGACCATGCCAAAAGAGTGGTATATGTTCCATCGAGACCGTGTAGGCTAGGAAGGACACTTGTGACCATTACCAAGGTTTCCCTTTTCGGTATAATGATTTCTCATAACAGTCAGAGGAGTATTCCGACTTTTGCTTTTAACGCAGTCCCATGAGAATACCAATGCATACCCAAATATAGCATTTTTGCTACATATGTTGGGCAACTCATAGCCAAACTCCAAGAGTTTCCTCTTTTTGTATTGTCCAAAGGCTAGCGGAGTTGTTAGCATCCCATGTTATGCGACAGTGGTGCAAGACACGCATAAAGCAATATCTCACTTTGATTTCCAAGACAAAATTTTGGCATATGTAATCTCAAAACTTTGAAACATCATTTCTTATTTGACAACTCACTCAGTAAGCATCTATTAAGACCATCATTTCCAACACTATGGGGTCATACTACTCCATAACCATTCACTTAAGACAATTCTGAACAGTGACAACTAGCAAGTTTCTAAGAACTTCTTTATTATATATATTTTTAAAAAATGTAGAGAACATGGTAATGTATAGTTAGAGGATCACAATATTTTTCACAAGCTAGATAAAAGTTGAACAAGGTGCATCAAAGCTATGGCTTGTATCCTATGGGGCCTAACATGAGCAAGTATATCCCTTATATAAATATGAACAAAAACTCACCTAAGCAAGCATTCAAAAATAGAGGGATACACAATAGCATGAAAACTTTTTAAGATAAAGAACTTTGAACAAGACTCTATGCATGCAAAATAACCTCCCCAAGCTAAGAATCAACTTGATAAGATCATGAAAACAAAAGAGAAAATGCAGTTATCAAGAGAGTATAAGAAGTGGTTACCTCCCCAAGCTTAAGTTAAAGCAAGGGTGACACACTTTATCGTTGAGGTGCTTTTAACCTCTACTTTGATGGACAAAGAACCTTTGCTTCAATGAATGCTTCGCGATCCGGTGTATGCCTTCCTTAAGAACCTGGTAGGAATAAGACTAGAAAGAAAACAAAATATTTTTGTGTTTCTGAAGACACGGGTTTGGCTCACAAGTGATAAAAATACCATTCCCACTGAGTCGGTTCATCAACCTAAGCACCATGCTTAAGTCAACAAACTAGTTCTAGAAGTGGCCTCTCCAAGATTGTGATGAGGTGCAAGTGAAACAGGATACGAGACACTAGTGTGCAGCCCCTATGTGCTTAGGAACTACTTGATACCTTGCACACACTCCTACACTCATGACAATATCGGGTCTAGATGTACAAAGGTAAACAAAAGAACCAATCATGGACAATTATACCTTTTGATCCACATCTTTACCATTGGGATTTAATTCAATATGGTATTTAGTTTGCATTGGTGTAGCAACGCCATTGAGATCCTTCAATTGAACCTCTTGAGCATGTCTTGGATGTACTTGCCTTGATTGGTGAAGGTTCCTTATCTAAATTTCTTGATCTCGAAACCAATAAAGAGCCTCATTTATCCCATCATAGACATCTCGAACCTATAAGTCATAAGCTTTTGAAATTCATCATTAAACTTTTGTTAGTAGAGCCAAAGATAATGTCATCAACATACAATTGGCAAACAAAAATCTCCCCTTAACCTTCTTAGTAAAAAGAGTGGGGTCAATCTTCCCAATTTCAAAACCACAGTCTAACAAGAACTCTTTAAGGTGCTCATACCATGCACGTGGAGCTTGTTTAAGGCCATAGAGTGCCTTATCAAGTTTGTAGACATGGTTAGGAAAGTTGGGGTCATCGAAGCCTGGGGGTTGCTTAACATAAACCAATCCATGCAATGGACCATTAAGAAAGCACTTTTTTTTACATCCATTTGCTATAATTTAAAGTTATGATGCGCATCATATGCAAGAAGGATACATATAGACTCAAGATGAGCCACTGGAGCATAAGTTTCACCGAAGTCATTGCCTTCCACTTGAGAGAAACCTTGAGCCACCAATCTTGGCTTATTTCTTACAACAATTTCATTCTCATCTTGCTTGTTCTTGAATATCCACTTAGTGCCGATAACATTGTGACACTCTTTGGGATTATCTACTAACTTCCAAACCTTGTTGCGCTCGAAGTTCTTAAGTTATTCATGCATGGACAATACCCAATCTGGATCTTCAAGCACTTCGAACACTTTTTTTAGGTTCCACCATAGAGATATGAGCTTGATGCACTAATGCTTGCCAACTCTCTTCTTGTGCACCCTTCTTCTTAGATTACCAACCACTTTTTCAAGTATGTGACCTCTGAGTTCAAGATTTCTTTTAGCTATTGCTTTGCGATGAGGTTCGATCTCCTTATTGTTCCTTGGAGGAACCTCTTCAACATTTTGGTCCTCGTATTAACCAATAACATGACCTTGGTCAACAACTGGTTTAGCATTAGTAGTAGAATGAGAGTCTTGACCTTGGTCTTGATCAATAATAACTTCAGTTGGTTGCTGTAATTCTAGACTCGCAGGGCCGGATAATCCGGCCGAGGGGGAGGCCGCATAATCTGGCAAGGGAGTTTCTTCTGAATCTCCTCGCTACTGGAAATTGAAGGAGTTGTAGGGCCGGATGATTTGGCCATTGGGGAGGCCAAATTTTCTAGCCTGAGACTTCCAACTTGATCAGCAGGTAGATGATCTTCAGCATGTCGTTGGAGGTGTATCGTTAGCTTCAGCAGATGGAGCTTGTTGGCCTTGTGTATATGAGGGCTCCACTTGAGTAAACAATTGTCCTTCCCGATCCGCCACAAGGGGTTCCTCAATGGGGCAGAAAATTCCCACACCCATTCTTCTTATGGCATCTTGGAGTATTTCAACATATGTATCACAAACACCAACTTGCCCCACATGGGAGCCGTCATTCTCATCGAACACCACACTACAAGATTCTACAATAATTCTGGTGGCCTTGTTGTAGATTCTATGAGTGTGGGATTCGGCACATAACCAACAAAAATACCTTCTAAAGCCTTAGATTCAAATTTAGAAAAATGAACTCCTTTTATGAGAAAGAAACACTTACAACCGAACACCCATAAGTATGCGATATTGGGCTTGTTACCAATAAGTATTTCATAAGGAGTCTTGTCCAAGTTCTCGCGGAGGTAGATCCGGTTCGATGAGTGACAAGCGGTGGATATAGCTTCATCCCAAAAATTGTATGGAGACTTAAAATTAGATGACATGGACCTTGCCTTATCCATTAATGAGCAATTCTTCCTCTCAGCTACACCATTTTGTTGAGGGGTGTATGCAGCAAAATATTGATGTCTTATCCCCTCTTCGCTTAGAAAATCATTCAAGGTGTAGTTCTTGAACTCGGATCCGTTGTCACTTCTATCGCTAATATGGGAACATTGTGTTGATGTTGAACTTCGTTTGCAAACTCAATGACGGTTTATTGAGTCTCGCTCTTCAACTTGAAGAAATAAACCCAAGTGCATGTTGAATAGTCATCAACAATTACCAAACAATAGTTCTTTCCACCGAGACTAGCATGAGATGGAGGACCAAAAACATCCACATGAAGGAGCTCTAAAATCCTCTTAGACAAGATACTAGTATTTCTTCTATGGGGAGAATCATGCATACCTTCAACACAAGCCCTGCAAACACGATCTTTGGCAAAGGAAACATTTTATTTTAGTCCAAGAATATGGCCACCCTTGTGAAGACTTTGCAAAGTTCTCATATTGACATGGTCTAGTCGGTGATGCCATATCCAACCCACGTCAGCCTTTCCGAATATGCACATCATACTTGTAGTGGGTTTCCCCACAAAAGTCCACCACATACAAGTCATTTTTGACATACCCAACCAAAGCGACCTTGAGAGACTTGCTTCACAAGAGTACCACAATATCACCATCAATAAAAATAGCAAATCCCATGCACGAACTGAAAGTAAGTTATAACTGAATGTCTCAACTAGCATGACGTCCACAAGAGAGATATCGTGGGTGACCACAACCTTGCCAACACCCAATACATTTGATTTATACTTATCACCATATGATATGGTTATTTGATCGTGATTAGGTCTCATCTCCGTGATGATCTCCTTGCTTCTGGTCATATGACTTGTACATCCACTATCGAGGAACCGTTTTGATCCACTGGAAGAATATGACTACAAGAAATCAATTATTGGTTTTAGGTACCCATTTTTCAATGGGTCCTCTCTTTTGTTAGCAACAAGGGTCTTGGGAACCCAAATATACCAAGCAATATAACCATCATAAGGCCCAACATATTTAGCATAGACATCACCATAATAATCATAGAACAAAACATAATTGGGGTTAGTGATTCCTGCAAAACCCTCATAATCAGTTTTGCCCTTTGTAGCATCATTTCCTACAGTGGTTCTTGTATTTGCTTGTGCGGGCTTGGCCTTTTTATTCTTCTTCTTCTTCTTCTTCTTCTTCTTTTTCTTCTTCTTCTTCTTCTTGGGGGCATAGCCAATACCCTCTTTCCCATTGCTGGACCTTTTCTTACTCAAAAGGTCATCAAGAACTTCCTTACTCTTGGGAAGAGAGGACTTGGCAAGATCATCATTCAACCTAGCATTTTCCTCAAGAATATCTAATTGATCACATAAAGGTGTAGAGGTGCTAGGGATATCATATTTGGTTATTCAAATTTGAAGTTGGTCATGAGATATGATGATGATAGAGTGTTCACTCTCCAAAGCCTTGTGGGCTTTATCAAGCTTGTATAACTCCTCAGTTAGTCTAGCATGAACAACATCAAATTCAACATTCTACTTTTTAAGCTTTTTAGTTTTAGCAATAGAATGGTCACATTCTTTAATAATTTTATATACAATATCATCATGTGACTCCTCAATAGATTCAAGCTTATCCTCAAGAGAAGCCCAAAGCTCTTCCTCTTCTTCTAAAGCATTCTTTAAGGATGCTATTTCAATTGCATCCTCTCTTTCCATTCTACCTTTCTCTTCAAGAAGATCTTCTGAATGGACAAGTTGGTCCATGAGGGCCTCAAAATGTTTCTTGTGCTCACCTTGAAAGTTAGTCACATAATGATCCAAATAAATAACCTCTTCTTTTACCTTAAGACTAGTAGGATCATCTAATTCAACATTCATAGTAGTCTTAGGAAAAGAAGTGGTAGAAGGTGATACCTCAGAAGCCCTTGTCATGAGGAAATTGAAGTACTTATTGTAGATGTTCTCATTAGGAGAGTCAAAGAGTGAAGCAAGTTCTAGACCATTTTCCTTTATCCAACTTGAGCCATTTCTTCATTCAAGATCATACTTTACCTTGGAAGGATCTTTCCAAAAGTTCCTTGCATAGAATTCCATATACTCACCGTGAGCAAGTTTGACTTCCTCAGGACAGCTCATGTCAATGAGATCATGGTTCCTTTCTTCTTCTTCATGCTCAACCACATTGGCCTTCAAGGCAAGATTAACACCCTTTTTCATACCTATTGCTCATGCACGAGCATCTTCAGCGTTCTTGGCTACTACCTTGAAAGTAGCCATCTCTTGCATAACTTCATTGGAAGTCATGAGGTGGTAGTTGTGTCTTCCTTGTAGACTCTTCAAATCAGTTGGCTCGAATGGCATGAGAGCACTCACATAACTCATCTTAATCAAAGCATCATCAACATGGGAAGCACCATGATTTCTTAATGTGGTGGTAATGGACTTGAGTCTTCGATACATGTCTGCATGGTGCTCACCATCCATCATGTTAAAAACCTTCAGCTTGATTTCTCAAAGCATCATAATGGTTTATCCTCATGCTCTTGTTTCTGGTGAACAACTCAGTGAGAGCATCCCAAGCTTCCTTGGCGGTGTTGAGATGTTCAATATGTGGCTTGTCCTTGGGACCCACACTGAGTTGAATCATGTGCAAAGTTGTGGCGTTGAGTTGACTATCAATGACTTCTCTTATTGTCATATTGGTTGGATCTACAACATGGAGTCCAACCTCGATAATCTTCCACAACTCAATAGATGAACTACACACATGAGATTTCATCAAAAATTGCCACTGATTAAATTAAGATGCACTTAGATTGGGTGGATCACCCCTATTGTTTATATGAGGATGAGGGATTGGTGGGTCGGGAGAGTATATATGAGGAACCTCACTATTATTCTCCTTCCCACTTACCTTTTTGGAGGAGGATACATTATCCTTGCTATCATCCCCATCCTCCACATCATTAGACTTGGCCTAAACATTATCCTTTGATTTAGTGGGTGAGTCCTCTGGAGGAATGGGAGATGCGGGTTTAGTGGTGGCTGGCATGAGAGGCACTATCATTTCACACATATCTTACATTTTGGTTGCCATGGTATAAGTCAAGGAAATTTTCAATCCCTTGAGATCTTCCATGGTAACAGGAACACTAGCCGAAGCTTCATCCTCTGGTCTAGTACCCATACTCTCTTAGGCGGTAAAGCCCGAAATAAGAGTCGAGTCTCTAATACCAATTGAAATGGAACGTATGGGCACCTAGAGGAGGGGGTGAATAGGAGATACTTCAAATTTTAATACCTTTTCAAATTGGGCTTGACACAAAGGTAAATTATCTAGATATGCAAGTACGATGAATTTACCTATATCAACCTAGCTACTAAATGAGTAAAGAGTGGTGAGAGGAATGAGGTAACCAAAAGTGGATCACATAGAGACACATGATTTTTTTTACCACAGTTCCTTCCTTTTTTTAGGGGAAGTGCATCTACATTGGAGGTGTGGGCGATACTAAGACAACCATGCCACAATAGGCCTCAACCTGTTCTCTAATGGATCTCGCCATAACTAGCCTGATCCACCTTTCCACTATACGGTACCCTTCGAGGTAGGAACCGACGCCTTTACAACGAGATCAGGGCATGCATCCATAACTGAATTGGAGGCTCTCGATATGACAACAAGCTGCCATAACAAACAAGTTTATCAAATATCGAAACCGGGATCTAGAAATTCAAACAAAACTCTAGATCAAAGGGCCCTCAAATGAATGAGGGGGAAATTGAATATCTCTTCGGTGATGATGTAGATAGTCCTTTTCCCTCTATCCTCCAAATATCAAAGCCTTCGGATGGATGAACAAGTAGATCTTGGGAATTTGAGGCCCACGTAGTATTGTGCTTTTTTAGAAGATTCGAGAGAGCCCAGGTTGAATATGGGGAGGGGTATCTGTACCCCCTCTCGAGATGAAGCCATTGGAGTCAACTAGGGCTGGATAATCCGGCCCAAGTGGGGGCCAGATAATCTAGCTAGGGGCAAATATTCGGTCTAGAGCAAATAATCCAGTCCAAGTATCCGCCCCCTTCTGAGCGTCGTGCGCCTGGTCCTTGGTCAAATTTGAGGAGGGGTGGATAATCCGGGTCTGTCTAGGAGCCGTATTATCTGGCCATGGGCAAACATCTGGCCCAGTGCCAAATATCCGACCAATAACCCCCTTCTGAGTGTCGTGCGCCGGGTCCTTAGCTGAATTTGCTAGGGGCAGATTATCCGGCCCTAGATAGGGGCGGATAATCTAGCCTGGCTAGCATGATTCTGCTGCCTTTAGGCAAGGCTCTTGGTAATCTGTTGGTGTGATGTTTCTGACACAAGATAAATCTTTTCTATCTGCAGCACTCAATGCATAATTAAAATATCCTTAGCATTGTTATCTAACACATAAAACCTTAGAGATCATGAAATGCTATTTTAGAGGGAAACTAGATCAGGATTTGATGGTAGCGGATCGGTGGCTTGGGACAACTTGGCTTGAGTCCATGCTTGGCATTGGTTCTGTGGCTCGGATCTTTTGGAGGAGATCTAAGACGTCTGTGTTAGATCATACGATGTTGAACAATGTTGGCGAGCCGACAATGACAACGAGTATAGTGGTGAGCGGTGACACTCTGCTGATGAAGTGGTGGGGATTCCTGCAGTCTTTGTACATGGTGGAGTTGACGACGGGATGCGGAAGAGGATGGCAAAGTCGATGCTGGCCACCTTGATGCCTCCTTCTTCCTGTAACAGTGGCAACGCGTGGATGTAGGCGTTGGACTCCGATGATACTCCATAGGCTTCGTGTAGGCTCTCTGGTGCTCCTGTAGATGGGGAAACAATACAGGGTGAGGCGATGGAGCATGGGGATCACAAGTATGAGAATAGAACAGAGAGGGAACAATGGAGGCCTTCTGCTCGAGGTCATACTGAAGGTTCTATGGCGAGAACAATTCGGAGCTCGACTGGGCGGTGGCTAGGAAACACATTTTGCAAAAATAAAGGCGTAGGGAAACATGGAAGAATATATGGGGTGGTATTCATGCATAGGGGCAAGGATTATGAATGAATCGGTGCGATTTCTGTGGAATTTGAATTAGGATCAGAGTCATTATTGTCCTGGATTCAGCTGGAGGTTGAGGACGGCCGGGGTGGGTTCCCCTTATCAGTGAGCGAGAGAGAGGGGAAATGGGTTGTGGCTGCTGCTGGTAGCTAGATGGGTTGGGGCCGTTCTCTGCGCGGTAGATAGGTATTGGCCCGCTAGGCCTTTGCGCGCTGCTAGCCTGGTAGGGAGTAGGTGGGCTGGCTGTGGCTAGACCTGGTATCTAGGTTTGTTCTCTTTTCCTCTTTATTTTCTTGATTTCTATTTTATCTTTTTAGTTTTACACCTCCAAATGGAATAAAACCACTTTCTAAAATTTTATAAATTCAAAACACACACACAATATGTAATATAAAAACTACTTTTGACCAAAACCAAAATATCAAGATTGCCAATTGCATATATCGCATTATATGGCAACTTTGGAAGATTCGAAAGGGTTTTGTTGAAGGGTTTTGAATCAAGAATTTGCATGATATGCCATGACGAGAATGCAAATGCAATTTTTTTGATGTCCAAATTTCTAAAAATTCTGGGATGTTACAAACTACCACCCTTAAAAGGAATCTCGTCCCGAGATTCGATAAGGATAGAAAGAAATAGGTTCAAGATAAGGGTGCTACCACCCTTAAAAGAAAAAACTATCTGTGTTGCTTCTCTAGTGTTCAATTGGTAATGTGTGAGCTGCTTGGATGTAAAAGTTGCCACCAAATCAGCATCCTAGGATTTTTGTATGATTGAAAGAGATGCATTGTATCAAAAGGCATGAATGTCGGAGAAGGCTTGACTAAAACTTACTATACTCATCATCCAGCTCTTCTACAACTCCTCCAATGATGAGGTCGTCAATGTTGAGGCGGTTCGAATTCCCCTTCTAGAATGGATTGGGCTTGTTCCCGTTAGAGTTTACAACATCCTTTTTCTTCTCAACCTTCTTCCTTTTCATATCAAGGAAGTCTAATGCATAGTTCCCTAGTTCCTTGCAATTGTAGCACTATAGCTGGCTTATATCCTCTTTTGGACTTGTTGTGATGGTTATGGCCATTATTTCCATCATTGTCTTGATTATCCCCATTACTATTGGTAACTCTATCGTGGTTGATGTGGTCCTTGTCCCATGGTGGTCATGTTCATTCCCTTCATGGTGATTATTTCCCATTACCACCATGGTGGTTGTGTTCATTGCCTACATGCATGTGATGTTAAGAATTTCCACTCCCATCATGGAAAGTATAGATCCTCTGACGTGATCCTGAGTTGTAGTTGGTGTTGTGCTTCCTCTTGCGGCTCTCTGCCTACTTCTGTTTGTCTTCTATAATTCTGGATTTGTCCATTAATGTTTGGAAATCAGGGGCATGGACTACTGAAAGTTGAATGGGAGATCATCACTCAGTCCATCTAAGAATCGTTCTTTTCTTTTATCATCAGTGTCAACATCCTCCGGAGCATAGCGAGACAAATTGGCGAATTCTTCTATGTACTCCGACATTGTGCGATTGGACGGGTGCAGATCACGGAATTCCTTTCTCTTCATGCTCATAACTCCAGATGACACATGGTTTGTCTTAAATCCTTCCTCGAACATCTCCAAGGTGATTGTATCAATGGGGTGGGTGATTTGAAAAGTATCCCACCATGAGGTTGACTGTCCTTCAAGTAAATGAGCATCAAATCTCACTTTCTTTGCATCTATGCATCCAATTGTTACTAAGTACTTATTCACTGGGCGCAGCCAATCAAGTGCTATCATAGGCTTAGGTGTGCTTGAGAATTTTGTAGGCCTAAATTTAAGGAACATAGTGAGTGCATCCACTTGGGGTGGGTTGTTGTTATTTGCTATGAACTAGGTCACCACTTGCGCTAGTTGGGTTTTTGCTGCTATCAACTGCTCCATGCTAGTGGGTTGACAACAAGGTGGCATCTGTTTGGGATAGCATAGATGAGTATAGATAGAAAATGATTAAGAGAACTATTTTCCTACCCATACACAAAAAAGTCAAACAACAACAAGTATAAATAAGCAAACAATAAAACAATCCTAATCAATAATATTGACATATCACAAGTTTTGATATGATCAATAGCAAAGCGATATCAGTATCCTAACAAAGAACTAGATGGTAGGCATAATTCTAACTTTGATTCTTGCGCTTCCTCGAGCAAGTGCTCAATGCAGGTGGTATTTGTTGCATCAATGTAGTAATCATATGTATCAAGATATTTACCTTAACATCCTTGAATAATTGTGCCAGCTTGATCACATATCTCAAAGGTATACTTTCTTATTCCAGTTTCCAGCTTCTCAATCTCATTCTTCAGCTCATCATTCTCCTTCTTGAGTTCGTAAATATTGTCTCTCATCTGTTGCATGGTATGGTCTCCATCTATGTTTTAAAGATTTGAGTAGGAGAATGGAAGTGATAAGAAGATATTAGAGTGAAGTATATGAAGATAAGAAGATAGAATTAAATAGAGTTTATAATTCCTATGGCTTTCCTATTCCATTCCTGGGTCACGGTCCTATAGTCAACACACATCTCTGATACCATCTTGTAACACCCTCACCTGATAAGGCTGAGTTCCTATGTATAGTGCTAATCCCTAGATGGATTCACTAGCACACACGGTACAAAATGATACCAAATATAACCGTGCATCATAAATATAACGAATATGATCCAAAATTTACATTATATTATTCAAGTACACAATGGAAAACAATAAGGTTGATCTCCATCCTTAAAGTGTGCCATAGGCAAACAATTCTTGAGTGGAGTCTCGTGACCTATAACGATCACTCAGAAACGAAATAACCTGCAATATGAAAGGTTGCATCCACAAATGGTCAATACTTTGAATTTATTGGCAAGTGTCACTAATATGTGGATATAAAATGGAACATATCAATTATGCATATTTGTCTAAGTGGAGTTTTAGGCTGATTTGCATAAACAATAGTTTTATCCTATCTTTTAAAAATAGGTTTATTCCTTTTAGAAAATTGTTTGAACACATTGGCCAACACCAAGTTCTCCTACTCCCTTGTTCAACCATCAAATTTTATTAAGAAATTGGAATGTCGAGATCATCCATAAGCTTTAGGCATTAGTTGCTCAATATTATCCATAACCAGGGACACGGATAATCGATTAGATTTGTATGTTTTACAGGAGTTGTACACTTTACCCACATGACACAATCTCGTCTTGATGCCACTAGTGGCCGCTAGTTTAATAGACACCAATTGGTATATCGACATATCGAGAATGTGACGAAGCCTTTCCATAGAAGTCCTCTCAATACACAAAACTAGCACGTCTAACATGCACCAATGCAAGGATATACCTCTAATACACAATTCTAGTTAACCTAAAGATGTACCAATACAAGAGTCTTCCGCTATGTAATGGACTAAGCCAGAGCCCATATAGCATGTGGCTATACACGGAAGCCACTGTATGAGAAACATATCAAATCTATATGATCTGGTATTATTATAGTGTCACCTCAAAATTCATCAACAACAATATTCCACCCACACGATTCTGTGGAGTTGTTTTATTATATTAAAACATAGCTTTTCCAATATCTCATATAATCATAACATGATATTCCACCATGAATCTATAGCAGGGCTAAGCATACTACAACTATGGCGTTTCCACTAAGTAAGGTACATAGGATATCCTAGATAGGACATAACATAGCATATAATACCAAAAATATTTCCTACACATGCACTTCTACTAAAAGCATGTACACCACATAGGAAAATAAGTAGGACATTTATGATAGTGCCACTTGCCTTTAGTTGGTGTAGTCATTCAAACAATCCTCTCAAATGAAATTTTGCACTCGTCACAAACATAATAGTTTCACTCCTCGCAATCTAACGTTTAAAACAAAGCACAATAAACACACCATTCAAAATATTGTGAAATGCAACAATGCAGCAATACAATAAAACCATGATGAACAAATGCATGCATGATGATTTAATAAGTCACAATTCTTGTATTTAGTTCTCTGAACATTATTATATCATATAATGCATATGGAAAATATTTTAATGCATAAAACAATTTAATATTAAAACTATAGTGATTTAATATGGTTGTCGTGGTATTGCCGACGAGTACGCCATGGAGGGGTCCTCACAGTGCGTGTTTAGAGACGTGGGGTAAGGCGGAGAGTTGGCGGGTACGAGGTAACACAGCTTACCCAGGTTCAAGTTCCACGACAATGGCAGAACTCTACTCCTGCTATAAATCACTATAACGACAATTCGCCAGGTTATAGAGATAGGTTCGCTGTGCGAGGTGTTGCATGTTGTACATAGAAATCTAAGAGGTTGTCTGCCCTAAAGGCTTCCACAGGTCTAGTTTATAAAGGCACTAGAACCTAGCGTTACAGGGGAAAGTCCTTGCCGGATAAGGTAAAGAGTCCTACACTAATACGAACTAGTCTTTCGTGTCTTGCACTCCAAGGATTCAAGTATGTCTATGACTCCTGCGTAGCCTTCCTTTATCCGGCATTGGCCTCCCTTCTGGATCTGTCTAACTGGGCCGCCCAACAGGCCATAGGCCTTGATACCAACTATGGGCCACCCGGGTTAGCCGGAATAAGGACGTGCTATGGTGATACCCATTTAGCATATCCCCAACAGTAGCCCCCGGAGGACTTTAGAGATCTTGTGTCGTCTTGCTTATAATCTTGAATGCTCCGTCTATGCAATACTGGCAATCCATCAAGCAATATCTCAAAGGTCTCCCAAAGAACCCTGCAATCCTCTCTGGCTTCGCAATGTAGCCAGAGATTTCTTCAGTCTTCATTTCCAGAGTTGGATAATCTCTGTCTTCAATAGAATCTTCAGACGTGACTCTTCACTGCAACTATTAGGAGGATGAAGTATGGTATAGCCTACGCTACCTCGAAACTCATAGAAGGCAGGGAATTAATCATTAGCTATTTTCACGCGTGCGAAATCTGAAACAGTAAAGCGGCAAAGATGAAGGACGTGGCGAAATTACCGCGCACATTCGTCTCCATGTCGATAACGCTCCTGCCATCAGATCCCTTTGCATGAATCTTGACACTGGGTCTATATATTTGCATTGCGGCTAAGGTATTTTCTTTTACCCACATTTGCTCCTACGTCTTCGTCTTCCTCCAGCCACGTGCCAGTTCGAGCTCCTTTTCAGAAAACTCTAGCCAAAGCGCTCTTCTTCTCTACCCACTCCCAGCATCACAATGGCCTCCAGAAGCTCCATCCTTTTGACGGTGGTGACCCCTGAGGCTATTCTAGAGCCATCTCAGGGAGTAACTATCCCGCCGTGGTGGAAACCACCAGAGACGACCAATAAAGAGCGGCGCCCGATGCTGCTGAAGAGGACAGTGACTCCCACAAGGGAGTGTGGAGGGGTTCTGACCTCTTCACCAAAGATTTGGAAGAACTGGTCACCGAGGGGTATCTCCCCGCGATGAAAGATTTGGTCTGGCGGCCGACACCGGCCAGCGAGGTAGTTCCTTCTCCCAAGCCGGAGAGAAAGTGTACCTCAAAGATCAGCTGGTACGAGGCGTAAGCCTGCCAGTCTCCGACTTCTTCCTGGATGTCCTTCGGCACTTCCGGGTACTTCCCTACAACCTCTCTCCCAACAGCATCCTAGTCCTTAGCAACTTCGTAGCTTTGTGCGAAGGATATCTAGGGATCAAACCTAGATTAGATATGTTTGTATACTTTTTTACCATCAAGAGAGAGTCCGTAGAGTCCAAGGACGAGTTGCGGATTTGTGGAACCATTAGCTTCAAGATCCGGCCTAGCCAGTGCTTCCCTAACATCGTAGGGCATGAGTCTTGCAAGAACTGGCAGCACGCATACTTCAATGGCCTAGATATTCCCTTGCCTGACAGCCTTGAGACATATCCCGACTTTGTCGATGGAGCCACCGCCGAAGTGCCCGCATGGTGGACCCCGGCCTCCCTTCCATCCGATGACAAGGCCAACCGTGCCGTAAGGCGGATTGAATGGCTCGTGGATGGAGGTCTGATGGGCTTGGACTTAGCCATGTGCTGGTTCGTTAGGCGGATCCAACCTCTGCAACACCACACCGAGTTGATGTGTAAATACACTCAAGACATGAGAGATCCCATGCGAATTTCACGGGATAACTTCTCCACTGACTCTATCAAACTCCGGCTAAAAGACATTGTCAAGGTGAAGGATAGGAAGCGCGGCTTCAAGATCACCTATGACATGTTCGAATACGGCAAATGCCCAGAGGTAGCTTTTGTTTCGTTTGTTGCTCGTTATATACTCTTAAGGTTTTCCGTCTTGAAGTTGTCAGTCTAACACTCCTTTGTTTCCTAGCTGGCGACCTTGGCGGAAGACTAGATGGCCTCCCAGGTCTATGATCCCAAGCTGAAGGATATCTAGGTGGTGTCTGACGATGACGCCTCCAAGGACCAGCCAGCTCCGGCAGTGCGAAAGCGGAAGAGATCCACCTCTAATGCTGCTACCGAGGCCAAGAAGAAGAAGAAATCAGAGAGTGGAGTCTCTAGACGATCCACCACCGCCTTTGAGGCGGAGAAGAAGAAATCCACCGGCATTACCCTCACCAAGGCTCCTGCCGTGGAGTAAGTGTATTCATTCTCCAGCTTGTACTTTTAGTTGATACCTTCTTTCAACTCTTGTACTTATACCTTGTATGTTTTAGGAGGAAATACGGTGCTAGTTTGAAGCGATCCTCCAAAGATACTAGAGGGTCAAAATATATTCGAGACATGTTGACTAAGGGTGTGACCACCAAGCCCTCTCCTGCCACTTCTCCCCTTACTCCTGCTGCCAAGCCTTCTGCTGGCCCCGCTGGGCCTTCGTCCCCCGTCATCCCTGAGATCTCTGCCATGGAGACAGATGTCAATCCAATCCTTGATATCTCAGGATCTGTCGAAGCAGACGTTTCTCCTAGCGGTCAAGCGACGCAGGAGAGCACTTCCTCCAAAGTGGCTGAAGCTCCGGCTAAGGATGGCACCGAGAAAGGGAAGCAAGTAATGGAAGAGGTGGAGGCGGAGGTAGTTGTAGCAACGGATAAGGAGGGAGCCTCTGAGCCATCGACTGTTTTGAAAATGCACCAGGTGGCTAGGGCATCATCCATGCCTCCGGCCTCAACATCTCCTTTGGCTGCGACTCCTCCGACGTTGTGCCTGGATGACCTCATCATGCAGGCAAATGCAATTTATAATAATTCCTGGACTTTCCATGACTCCTATGCTCACCTGGCCAACAACCTTAGAGTAATTTCCATTGTAAGTCTTTTGAACTTCACTTCTTTTACTTTGTAATGTATCCCACTGTAGCCCCCAAGCTCTTAGGCAAAAAATTAATACTTTTGGCATGAGTGCTCCAAAGAACTAAGTGTAGAACTTGTCCGTGTATCCCGAGTTTCTAGTTTAGAATGATAATTCCGACTAGACACTCTAAGAGAGAACACTAGCTGATTTAAAATCTTATATTGTAGCCCCCGAGCATATAGTTGAAACTAGATAGTTTCGACTAGATGCTCTAGAGAAACTAAGGATGCTAAATTCTTGTGCAGAATGAGAATAAATGGGGGATAGTGAAGGAGATATGCCCTAGAGACAAATAATAAATAGGTTTTTATTTCCATATCTCAATTAGTTTATAATAGTTTCATATTGTGCTAGAACTGTGCCAAGTAGAAACATTGGTACATGTGTGGTATGAAACAACCAAGTCCCTAGTAGCCTCTATTCAAACTAGTTCGTTGGTCACGAAGATTATCTTGGTTTCAAGATCATGGGCATTTATGCCGACTAACAACGAGATCATATCATTGGAGAATGATGTGGTTGGATATTCCTCGAAGGATTGCAACACGATCAAGTCATATAGTTCATTGTTGCAACAGCTATACCTAGACTCCTTATCCTTAGACCGTGAGCTCATATTACTCATTGTTTCCCTAGGCTGCTTAGACTGCATCAACCGTCATTCGGTAATACGGTGGCCATAAAGGTGTATGTTGGGTATTCCGAAGGAACAGTAGATGACATGTGACTGCAAGACCGAGATTTGTTCGCCCACATGACGGGTAAAGATACATACGGCCGACTTGGTGAGATTACATCTATAAATGTTGCAACATGTGACTAGGTCACGGGGATGTAATATCACGGTAACAAGAAAACATAACTTGTTGTGAACGAGATTGAACAAGGTATGGGATACCAGTGATCGGATCTCGGACAAGTTGTATCGAGAAACAAAAGGAAGAGGATGCTACATTTAGACGGTTCAAATGACATTGTCATCAGGAATGCATAGGGGTCACATGGATATCCTTGGTCCCTCTGTTGATCATTGATACATATCATGTCTAGAGCATTCCCAAGCCGTGAGAGGATACACTTAAGGGTACGATGAGAGCGATCATTCATAAGACGGAATCATAGTAGAGAAAGAGAGAAAGTCGGAATCGTTCCATGGAGAGATCCAAAGTTGTTCGGAGAAAGAATAAAGGAAAAAGGCCCGAAAAGTGTTTTCGGATAAATGGGAATTTAAATATATATTTATTATATGTTAATTGTGAATTAATATATTGTAAATAATATTCAGATTAAGATTTATAAAGGCAACTTTTATATTAGGCTAAATCCCGGAGGGAAATAGTCTAGAATAAAAGCTGCAGAAAAATAAAAGGGAAAAAGAAAAACAGCCAGCCCAGGTGGGCGGCGGATAATAGCTGCCGCACTAGGCGGTAGGTAATTGGGCCACGCTCACCAGCGGGCGGCAGATAATGCGCACCGCGCGGGGCGGGCCGTAGCCGCCAGCCGCCTTTGCCTGCTCGACCCGACGCACGAGGGCGCACGGGGAGCTGGCGCCATGGGCGGGTAGCTAGGCCGCGGGGGGGGGGGGGGGGGGGGGGGGCGCCGGCCCACCCAGGGCTCCCCCTTCTAGGCTATTACCACGGGGAGTGCTGGGCGCGGGGTGGGCCGCGCCAAGGCCCACCCGGCCAACCCCAGCCTGCTGTCCCCTTTTCTTTTTATTTGTTATTTTCTGTTTGCTATTTGGGCTGAGTACTTTTGGCCCATTTGGCAGTCCGAAAATTAGCTAACTTTTTCCTTTAGTATTAGTCCCACATGGCTAACCCAATGGGGAGGGCACACCCCGTCCGCCTATATAAAGGGGTGCCCATGGGTGGGATTAAACACATAACTTGAGATGTCCTTTGGTTGACTTTCTCCCTCCCTCTCTCTATACCTTGTGACCATGCCCCAAGTCTGTCCAGCATGTGTATATTTTTTAAGCAAGTGTTGGCTTATCCATTATTCTGGTTTGTATGCTTGACCTTTCATGAGACGGAAGACTCGTAGCACATAACTATGCCCTCATGTGATGATGCTTAATAGCACTGTCAAGAACCTAAGAGAAAAATCGCCGGCTTTGAGTGTCGAGAAGTCACTACTCTGGAATCCACATAAAAACTTCAGAAAACATGTAGACCAGAAGACATAAGCTAACGCCCATAGGCAGATCACAAGTGCAAATGCAAACTTGCGCATAAAGGGTTTATATGATCCAAAAATGAACAACTAAAGGAGGTAAAAGACTCAGAGAATATGATTGAACCAAATGCTTTATTTCATTGATCATATAAAAAACTTATTACATAATATAAATGTGCTAAGTGTAAAAGGGACGTAGTTGTGCTATGTTCCATGGCCGATCAGTCTCTAGGTAATCATCATCGGAGTCATGTTGCTTGCAATTGCAATTTTTTGGCCTATCTTTCAACTCGCAAATATCGATGAGGTAATGGGAACCATTGAGGAATGCTTTGCTTATGACGAACTGTCCTTCCAAGGCGGGGATAGTTTGTGTGATTTCTTCTACTTGAGTCTAAACACCAGATCCCCTTCTTTAAACGAGCGATGCTTAACGCGGCGACTATGGTAGCCACGCAACTTCTGCTGGTAGATGGCAGATCTCTGGCATGCCAACACGTGATCTTCTTCAAGTAGGTCCACATATAGGTGTCTAGATTCTTCAGCTTCATCCTCCTCGTAGGCGGTAACTCTTGGTGCATCGTGGAGAATGTCAGATGGAAGAACAACTTCTGCTCCATAAACCATGAAGAAAGGAGTTAAGTCGGTGGATCTGTTGGGTGTTGTTCATAGACTCCACAAGGCAGATGGTAGTTCCCCCGTCCAAGCACCATCTGCTCTATGCAGCGCTGCTTCTAAGCGTGGCTTGATTCCGTGCAGAATTAGTCCATTGGCCCTTTCAACTTATCCATTTGACTGTGGGTGTGCTAGAGATGCTAGGTCAAGGCGGATGCCTTTTTCATGACAATACTCCTCCACTTCTCTGAGAGAAAAATTTCTGCCGTTGACGGTGATGATGCTGTGTGGGGGACCAAATCTCACCACTAGACCCCGGACAAATTTTAGGGTTGTTGCCCCATCAAGCTTTCAAATGGGTTTAGCTTCAATCCATTTTGTGAATTTATCCACTTCTACAAGCAAGTGTGTAAATCCACAGGTGCTGTTTGCAAAGGTCCCACCATGTCTAGGCCCCAGACTGCAAACGATAAAGTTATTGGTATTGTTCGCAATTCTTCAGCTGGAACACTTGGTTGTCTTGCATAGAACTGACACCCAAGGCATGTTTGTGTTGGGTTTGCAGCATAAAAAACAAAAAATTCCTACGATGGGAACTATTATACGCCAAGATCTACCTATTAGATAAAAGCAACGGGTGGATGTACATCCATAGAGAACATAACCTTGAAGACAACAAAGCTTTGTTAACAAGATGGAACTCGTGGTTGATGTAGTCAAACACTTGCCTATCTCAAGATTGTGATGAAGTCCAGCAGGTCCAGCTCCAGCACGTCCATCAGATCCAGCTCCAGCAAGTCCAACACCACCAAGTCCAGCACCACAAAGAAGTGGTGCATCTGTGATCGCACACACGTCCAGTACCCCGACAATCTCTGTCCCTCGCTCCAGCAAAGCAGAGGAAGCATCAACTCCTTTCTAGATAAAGCCACCAGGAACATGTATCTCGCTAATCTGAGACCATGGGGGAATAATACTAGAGGGAAAGAGAGATCCTTCACGAGGAGGTGTGAGTGAGAAGTGAGGAGAGGGGGGCCTTTTATAGGAGGAGGGGGAAGCCCCTCCCCATGGCCGGTCCCCATGGAGGGTGCCCCTTCACCTCCCTCATTCATGTGGTGGTAACCCCCTCCACATAAATATGCCCCTTCACATTCTCTATTAAAGTCTCCACTTTAAATGCATTAAATTTCTCCAAATTTAATGTTCTCTCATTTAATAAAAATCATTTATTATTTTTATTCAGAATTTTGTTAATTACTTTAATTAACAAACATTCACATAAAACCCCTGCAACATTTCAATATTACATGCAGAACCAGTTTCTGCAATTTCACCCGAAACAATTCCGGTTTCCATCGAAATGATTCCAACGCTTTCTTAAATCTTTATCTGAAACATATTTGCTCCAAATGGTGTCGGTATCCCTTAAGTGTGTCACCCTACAGTTCACGAATAATGCAGACATGATCGAGACCCCTCTCCGATCAATAATCAGCAGCAGGACCTGGAGATCCGTACTGACTCCCACATATTCAACGATGACTCTTATGATCATGTGAACCTTTAATGTCATAACTAAATCCCTTTGTCTCGCGATATATTACATGTCCGAGATTCGATCATCGGTATCCAAATACCTAGTTTAATCTTGTTACCGACATGCACTCTTTTCTTGTTCCCATGATATAACATTCTAGTGATCACATCACTTGCTTGCAAGCTATTTCAAGTGATTTCACTGAGAGGGCCCCGAGTATATCTGTCCGTCATCGGGATGGACAAATCCCGCTCTTGATCCATGAGCCTCTACATAACACCTTCGTAGCACTAAACCCACCTTTATAGTCACCCTGTTATGGTGTGACGTTTGATGTTATCAAGATACTCTTCCAGTGTTAGTGATTACCATGATCTCATGGTCTAAGGATTAGGATTACTTCATTTGATGTTATAGCAATATAAACATAATGACTTTGATCGTAATGTGATGACCCACAAGTATAGGGGGTGTATCGCAGTATTTTCGATAAGTAAGAGTGTCGAACCCAACAAGGAGAAGAAGGTGCTGACGAGTGGCTTGGATCAGGAATTCAATGTAAATACTTAGCAAGCGGATTTTTAGGTTTTTTGATAATGTAGATTAATAAAGTGCGAGTAAATAGAAGACAATAATAATAATTGGAGCAAGTTGCCCAATCCTTTCTTTAGCAAAGGACAAGCCGGTTGTATTACTTAAGATAACCAAACATTCTCGAGGACACATGGGAATACTGTCAAGTGCTTTCGCTTCATATAGTTGATTAATCTTCTTTGGTTGGATAAGTGTTTTGTGGGTGAACCTATGCTAATGTACTGACCTTCCTAGGACTAATACATACTTGTGATTATACCCCTTGCAAGCATCTGCAACTACAAGAAAGTAATTAAGATAAAAACCTAACCATAGCCTTAAACTTTGAGATCCTACGCTCCCTTGTAGAAAAATACACAATGCATCCCCTAGGCCCATAAAGGTGAAGTATCATGTAGTCGACATTCACATGACACCACTAGAAGAATAACACCACAACTTAATTATCAAACCATTGAATCTTTCTCAACACAATTCCACTACTAACAACATGACTTCTCCCATGTCCTCAAGAACTAAACGAACTACTCACGAGACATCATATGGATCAAGATCAGAGATGAAATAATGATAAGTAACAATTTGAACATAACAATAATTCAATGGTTCCACTCAATAACATCAACTACAACAAGTAATCAACACTGGGAAAGTTTCCCCTAAGAACTATGCAAGATTCAACCCAATTGTTACAGCAGTACATAGTGGTGATGATGGTGCTTGTGGAGATGATGGTGGAGATGATGATGATCCCGATGAAGTCCGGCTTGATGATGGTGTTGATAGCGACGATCTCCCCTCTCTGGGAAGGAATTTCCCCGGCAAATTTCTGCCTGCCGGAGAGCTCTTTCTCTCTCTGAAGTTTTCCACCCCACAGAGGCGGCGGAATCTTTCTGTGGTCTCCCCTAAGTCTTATGGTTTCGAGGGGATTATATGCGTCAGAGGGTGATGCCAAAGGTGGGACAGGGTGGCCACACCACCTGGTGGCGCGACCAGGGCTGGCCCGCGCCAGAGGGTGGTGTGGGCCCCCTGTGGCCCATCTCCACTTCCCCTTCTGGCTTCCTTCGTCTTCTGAAAAAATAGGAATTTCCGTATATTTTCTGAGATTTTCTGATCTTCGCCAATTTTGCCTCCAAATGGTGCTTTTTCCATCAGAATCCTGACTCCCGTGGTTCATCCTCCCAAAATCATGAATCATGCAAAAATAGATGAAGTAACATAAGTACCATTTCTTAATATGAAATATATCAATGTATAACAGTGAATTATGATATAGAATGGTGATGCAAAATGGACGTATCAAGTCCCCCAAGCTTAGACGTCACTTGTCCCCAAGCAAAAACTGAGCTCGATAAACATGTCCACATGTTTATGGAGTGAAGTGTCGATAAAGAGAATACGGACAAGAAGCATCACATTCATCAAAACACAAATCATAATAGAAAACAACTCACTATTATATATCTTAACTTGCAATGAGTAAGGGAAACACAATAAAGATGCATAAAGTAAATCATAATTGATAATGGCAAACTTTGTTCTTGGTCATAGAATGGTTAAAAAATTGCAGGAGTCAAACATAATAGGTTTTCAATGATAGCTTTCAAAGTAATATCCACTAAGATAAGAGCAGTGTGCAAAACAAGGAACATAAGAAACATGATTGAATATATCATCAAATAGGTGATTGAATCACAACAACTCAAATGCTTGCTTAAGATAGAAAGGAATAGGTTTATTGACTCAACTAAAAAGTAAAAGATAGGCCCTTTGCATAGGGAAGCAGGGATTCAAGTCTCATAAAGAGCTTCCAAAAATTATGGTACTTACTAGCTTTGAGATCTCATTGCCCCTATCATAAGCATCTTTTAGGTGATTAAGGTTAAAGTGAACAAATATGAGGATATGCTTGACAAGTTATAAGTCAAAAATCTCATGCCCCTTGCCTATGAGTACCGGACCTCATGCTACTCAACTTTAGTCACAAGTAAGTTCTTGTCATTGTAAGTACATGTGTATCATGGAGAACCGCCAATGGGGTACCCCTTGCCCCATGATACAGGAGCTATCCCATATCAAAATGACAAGGCAGCAGACAATGAGCATCTGAACGATCTTTTTATTTGCTATTTGCATAGTTTTTATTGAGGATGCTTCACATAATGCTCACTATGGTTATGCTGCAAGTTTCCACCATGATTAGGCATGGCTTAGGCTAGCTGCCTAGGCATTTCTCTAACACATATACAAACTCCATGAGCTTACAAGCTCCCCTTTTATTTCACACTGCCGGGATCCATAAACAAAAGAACATGATATCAACTAAATAATAAGTGCAATCTTGAAAGCGTTCCCCATGACAACATGGTTCTGCTAATTCTCAACTTATAAAGTGCAAGCATATACGCAACATAGATGGATGCAATGGTTCAAGTTTATTAAGTGCAAGAAAGTAAAGTGTGCCATCAAGTGTGAGAGATTTAATCACTAGTTTTCACATAACAAGTTTAATTTGGAAGGTAGATAAAAACATAAATTTACTTGGAATAGCTATAATGCTAATAGGTAGATATGGTGGGCGCAAATGACATAGGTTTTAGTTTTAGGATTGGATGCACGAGAAGCATTCCCTCTTAGTACAGGTTTTTGGCTAGCAAGGTTGAGTATCAAGCATAAGAATGGAAGGAAACAAGCAAACATACAAGTGATAGAAACAATCATGCAATCTTCCTTGAAACACAAAAGATCTTAACTAGAGAATACTAAGCTTCTGAGCCAGACAAGAAAGAAAGATGATGAAATTATATTTCTAAAAGTACTTTTCTCTTTTCCATTCAATCCTCAAATAGTGTTACTACCGACCAGAGCTAGTTTTGCCAAAACCAACTAAATTTACTTAATGATCCCTAAGTGATACCACTACTAATAACAAGATCAATCATATATTAGAAATTCCAAACTAAAACATGATGTGAAAAAAGTAAATGATAGAACTTCTCATTAATATTCCATAACGGCAACTCACACCAAGGGATACATAGATATCTAACTAGAGGGGAGATACTTCCATAATGCAAACCATCCTATATGATAACTTCTCTTCTTCATGGTATGACTCTATTGAAAAGGTAAAAAGATGAAAGGTAATGATATGATACCGTGGCACTCCCCCAAGCTTGGAACAAACCAAGGGGATGCCAAAACTTGATGACGAATTACTCCTTCGGTGGTGGTGGTGTCCTCTTGATAAGCTTTTCGATCAATTCCTTCAAATCCTCAATCTCGAAGGTGAGAGTACGAATCAATTCCAAATTGTGCTCAATGCGGTTCATGATCATGTCGGGCCGTGAATCCCAGCCCTTGCGATTCTTTCCCCACTCTTCCTCCTTAAAGTATTCTTTTCCTGCATGGTTAAAACGAGGCATGTCCCAATTGGACGGTAATTTTTCCTTGGGCATATTTTGGAATTGCTGCTCATGAATAAGAGTATGGAAGGGATTCTTGGTGCGTGGAGGAGGTGACCGTGAAGCCAAGCAATGATGCAGAACCTTCCCTCCAGTGGACATCCGTGTAGTCCTTTTGAACTTGGCAGGATTTTCCACCACTCCAATGCTTGCAATGGTGGTGCTGGTGTGCGGATGCTAGTCTTCCTTTGCTTCCTCTTCAACTTCACTCTCGATCTCCTCCTCCTAATCAGGGTCTTGGAGATCATCTTCCGCAGGCTCCTTGCCCTTATCGTTGGTGGAGACCATCATGCTTCTAAACTTGAGAATAGTTCTTGACAGAAACAGATCGAAACGGAAACACGATGAGAACACGATATACGGACCTCGGGAGATCCGGGGGATTATATATTACAAATTTTAACATCAAAAGGAAAGTACTAGGAGAAAATGGGTCGAAGACGGGCTCCGGGGTGGCCACACCCCCTGGTGGCGCGGCCAGGTGGGCCCACGCCACGGGGTGGTGTGAGCCACCCGGGCTCCGTTTCCGTCCCTTTTTCGACTCATTAATTTCCATGTTGGATAAAAACTACAAAAATATAAATTGAAAAGTTTTTCGCGGACCTTTTCTTACTAGAACTATTACCTATTCGAGAATGGACCCTGCAGGTCTCTGAACTTAGCCTTTAATAAATTCTTCTGGAGTCACCGCTTGAATAATATCAATATCTTTGTTGTGAGAATATTTAAAAATTTAGTGCTTGAGTCTTTTGACCATTCTTCATCTCATTACATCATTTTCTCCTACCACTTGAAAATTTCTTTCATACAAAACTTTACACATTCTTCATTAGCAACATTAGTGTATGCAAGATAATAAACCTTTAGGTTTAATTTCAAATGAAATCCATCAGAACATAAGCTACTGAAACAACTCCTTTCGAAAGCACAAAAATAATTCAAAAAGGAAATCGATTTAAGAGGCAAATGAAAAAATGGCAGAAATCTGTCAAAACAGATCAGCATGTAAAGATCAATTTTTAAAAAAATCTTATGTTGCCCAAATCAAAAAGTGCAAAACTAAAGAAAGCTAAATAATAACCTGGGTCATGCACACAAAAAACTACAGATTATTATGACGTTCTGGGATTTCTCACGATTTTTTACGGTGAAGCACAAAAATCTGTTTTGGGACATCAACTTTCCCAAATCTTACTTCTCTTTCATTAGAGGCTGATCTTGACACAAAAACCAAACAAAAAGGATAAGGAGAGGTTATTACAGAAGCAATAACTTCTAGGACTCAAATAAACAAAAATAAACTTAAAACAAAAAATATATTGGGTTGTCTCCCAAAAAGCTCTTTCTTTATAGACATTAAGATAGACATGATAAATTTCAATGATGCTCACATAAGAGTATGAATTGAAGTAAAAGAGAGCATCAAGAAGCAAATATACACATATTTAAGTCTAACCCACTTCCTATGCAAGGGAAGTTTGTAAGAAAATAAATTGTTGAAACCAGAGGCTACTAGCATAGGAAAGCAAAACAAGTGCAACTTAAAGACTTTCAGCATAAAGCGAGGAAACTTAATATTATTGAGATGCATAAGAACAATATTCTCCCTCTCATAATAACTTTCAGTATCATGTATACATTTAACGATATAAGTATCACATGAACCATTGTAGCAATGATGTCTTATTCTAACAGAAAGCACAGGGACACTAGCTTTCCTAGTTCTACTAGGATGTGAAACAATATTAGAGGAATCCTCATAGAAGATAATGTGTCCATCTTCTACACTTTCAGTGACAAGGTCTTTCACAATTTCTACTACAGGTTCAACGTTTATTTGATCATCAGGCTTTACAACTCTCTTTGTACTTTTGTTAATTACACTAGTTATCATAGAATTCTCCTTTACCTTATTAGGGAAAGGTATTTTCTCGATATAAGGTTCAGGTAAAATACGATCAATGGTGCAAATCTCAGTACTTCTAGCAGGAACACAATCAACAATATCTTTATATGGTGCATGATACTTGTTCCATTCCTTTTTGGGAATTTCAATATAAGAGGCAAAAGCCTTAAGAAATTTACAATAACTTGAGAATCAAGACCATAAGCATTATGTTAAGAAAGTCATCAGTTCCCATAAAAGATTTAATGCATTCATAATCATAATTTATACCTAACTTTCTTCCTTTGTCATTCTCCCATGCTTCAGCATTGTCTTGAATACGGTCTAGAAGATCCCATTTAGCTTCTTCTTCCGTACATGTAAATGATCCAGAGCAAGAAGCATCCAATAGATCCTTATCATGAATAGAAAGCCTTGCATAAAAGTTATCGATAATAATATTATTAGGGAGCTCATGAGTAGTACATTTGAGCATTAGTGACTTTAATCTCCCCCAAGCTTGAGCTGTACTCTCTCCATCATGAGGCCAAAAGTTATATATTTGATTTCGATCTTTATGAATCTCACTAGGAGGATAAAATTTGGAATAAAAGAGAGGTACAATTTGCTCCCATTCAAGAGACTGGCCATTCTTTAGCAGCTTACACCATTCCTCAGCTCTTCCTTTCAGTGATACATAGAATAACTTTTTCTTAACTTGATCTGTTGTAATACCTGCACACTTAAAAAACCTGCATAATTCGTGTATAAAAAGCAAATGATCACCGGGATGGATAGTTCCATCTCCAAAATAGTAGTTATCCATAACACAATCAACAATTCTTGTAGGTATCTTAAAAGTATCATTTTCAGCAGGTGGAGGTTCATCTACTACCTTAGCAGTGGTACTAGCATTTGCAAGAAAGTAAGTGAATTATCCATATTGAAAATAAAGTAACTAACATAATAAACAATACTCATAGTAGAAGTTTCCTTTACCAGTTCCACTCTCCAATAGCGCTTCACTCCCCGACAATGGTGCCAGAAAATAGTCTTGATGACCCACAAGTATAGGGGGTGTATCGCAGTATTTTCGATAAGTAAGAGTTTTGAACCCAACGAGGAGCAAAAGGTGCTGACGAGTGGCTTGGATCAGGAATTCTCTGTAAATACTTAACAAACGGATTTTAGGGCTTTTGGATAATGCAGATAAATAAAGAGCGAGTAAATAAAAGAAAATAATAATTGCAGAAGTGGCCCAATCCTTTCTTTAGCAAAGGACAAGCCGGTTGTATTACTTAAGATAACCAAATATTCTCGAGGACACATGGGAATACTGTCAAGTGCTTTCGCTTCATATAGTTGATTAATCTTCTTTGGTTGGATAAGTGTTGTGTGGGTGAACCTGTGCTAATGTACTGACCTTCCTAGGACTAATACATACTTGTGATTATACCCCTTGCAAGCATACACAACTACAAGAAAGTAATTAAGATAAAAACCTAACCACAACCTTGAACTTTGAGATCCTACACTCCCTTGTGCAAAGGTTTCCTAACGGGGGTTCAGGTTTCTGTTACTCCGGCAACCCCTATGATTAGTAGACAAATACACAATGCATTCCCCTAGGCCCATAGAGGTGAAGTATCATGTAGTCGATTTTCACATGACACCACTAGAATAATAACACCACAACTTAATTATCAAACCATTGAATCTTTCTCAACACAATTCCACTACTAACAACATGACTTCTCCCATGTCCTCAAGAACTAAACGAACTACTCACAAGACATCATATGGATCAAGATCAGAGATGAAATAATGATAAGTAGCAGTCTAAACATAACAATAATTCAATGGTTCCACTCAATAGCATCAACTACAACAAGTAATCAACACCGACAAAGTTTCCCCAATGAACTATGCAAGATTCAACCCAATTGTTACAACGGTATGGTGTGGTCATGATGGTGCTAGTGGAGATGATGATGATGATCCCGATGAAGTCCAGCTTGATGATGGTGTTGATGGTGATGATCTCCCATCTTCGGGAAGGAATTTCCCCGGCAGATTTCTACCTGCCGGAGAGCTCTTTATCTCTCTACAGGTTTCCGACCCGTAGAGATGGCGGAATCTTTCTGTGGTCGCCCCCCGAGTCTTAGGGTTTTGAGGGGATTATATGCGTCATAGGGCAATGCCAGAGGTGGGCCAGGGTGGCCCGCGCCAGGGGTGGTGTGGTCCCCCTGTGTCCCATCTCCACTTCCCCTTCTAGCTTCCTTCGTCTTCTAGAAAAATAGGAATTTCCGCATATTTTCTTGGATTTTCTGATCTTCGCCAATTTTTCCTCCAAACGGTGCTTTTTTCCATCAGAATCCCAACTCCGGTGGTTCATCCTCCCAAAATCATCAATCATGCAAAAATAGATGAAATAACATAAGTACAATCTCTTAATATGAAATATATCAATGAATAACAGTGAATTATGATATAGAATGGTGATGCAAAATGGACGTATTATAATGCTATACTTCGGATGAATGTTCATCACATCATTCCACCAATGCTGTGACCTCATTATTAACAACATCCAATGTCCATGATCAGGAAACCTTGATCATCTTATTAATCAACGAGCTAGTTTATATGAGAGGCATTACTAGGAAATTTGTATTTTATTTATTAAAAACACATGTATTAACGTTTCCAATTAATACAATTATAGCATGCAAGATAAACATTTATCATAAACATGGAATAAGATAATAATCACTTTATTATTGTCTCTCGGGCATATTCCCTTCAGTCTCGCACTTGCAGTAGAGTCAATAATCTAGTTTGTAAACTTGTATATACAACACCTAGGTGTTAGTACACGTTTTCTAGTGGTTAACATAATCTCTGGATCTGGCACTTTTAGGTCCGTGTGTATTTGCATGTCTTTGCATCTCTACGCATCACTCATTCTCTAATGAGATGGCTTTGTATAAATTTAGTCCTTTGGTGAGACCTTTAGTTCTTTTTTGGGTTAAAACATGTCCATAGTATTGTCGTACAATATATATTCATAGTATTATCCCATTGTGAACCACACCTAGTTTGATAAGAAACTACTTGACTCAAATGCCCTCCTTTGCTGCTACTATGGCAGTCATATACTTAGCCTTTTGTTGTAGTATTCGTCACAATTTCTTAACTTTGGAACTCATCCAAATCCATCATGGAATTTCCTTTCCATAATATTGTGCCACCCATAGTTTAAATTGAGATAAACTTAATTTGTATCTTGTGATAAACTAGTATCAATGTAATATCTTACAATAAGCTATTTTCAATTATTTGTCACTTATACATGATATATTCTTAGTTCTTCCAAAGCTCATAAGAATATCTTTACTATCGTCTAATGATCATCATATGAATCATTCTAGTATATGCTCATAACATTTAGAGCATTGGACATATCTGGATATGTACATATCACGGTATAATCGATCAAAATCTTCATGTGATTTTACTCACCAAGTGTTGAAACACTTGAATCTTGATACAATCCTTTCCATGCAGCAAGAACCTTTCTTGTTGTTTCCATATTGAACCCTTTCAATATGTCATATATGTACATCTGGCACAACCATATTAGCGCCTCAATCTATCCATATAGACATTGATGCCAAATATTCTGGTTTTGCCCAAGTCTTTCATCAATATGAAATTCTTAACCCATGTCAATAAAAGATACATCATTTCCAATCAACAATATGTACTCTGCATAATGTATTGGAAATTTGTCTCAGCACTCCCACTTAATTTCTTGCAAATGCAAGCATCTTCATCGTCTCCGATGAAATTAAACTCCTTTAACATTTTCATCACGGTGAAGATTCTAACTCCGCTATGCTCACTTCAACTATTGAAGTTTGCATGCCTTTTTAGCACCCTTTGAATTAACAAAACCCTTCAGACCATGTCTTGTACACGTCCTAGGTAACCATTCTATTAGAAGAACATTGTTGTTTGTTCAACTACCATATACCAAATTATATGTAGTGGTTACTAGATTAATCTGTCAAGACTAAATATCGCTATGAAAGATCAAATCTTGTCATAGTCAACTCCTTGAACATAGTCGTAAATTCCTTTCTCACATGTCTATTATTTCATAGATCTCAAACATCCATGTCTATTTCTTTATTGATCCAAACACGACCGATAGGATTCATGCCTTTTCGGAGGGTCTTCCAAGTTCAAAAGCTTAATTTCTCGTGTATGGAAACTATCACCGATTTTATGACTTCTAGTCATTCTATGGAGTCAGGGCCCATCACAGCTTCTTTGCATGCAGTTGGTTCATTATTGTCAAAACAATAACGACTTGTTTATCAAATCTCATTATTTGATTGTTACCCGATGTATATGGTTCAAATAGGAACTCTAACCTTCAAGATTACAACCTTTGTAATCACGAGAGCCATGATCATTGTGGCCGCCACTGGAACACTTTCCGGCGTTGCGCTACTTAGCACATATAGCTAAGGTTCAATAACCTTATCAAAGTTCTATTGTCCTCCCACTTAACTTTTCGCGAAAAATTCTTTCTCAAGAAACTTAACATTCCAAGCGAGAAACTCTTTTGTTCTCGGTGTTATGGAGGAATACCCAACAAATTCTTTGGGATAACCTACAAAGAAGTGCATATCCGACTTTGATTGTAAACATTTTACTTATACATAGCATACCAAAATTTAAGAAAAGACAATTCGGGTTTTATCCCAAACCATAATTCATATGGTCCCATTTCAACGGATCACGATGGTGCTCTTTTCAGTGTAAAAGCGGTAGTCTCTAAAGCTTTAATCTTTAAAACATAATGTCAGTTTTATAAATGACACCTTTGATCTTACCATGTTAAACAAGGTTTGATTTGATCTATTGAACCATACTCCTGTGGTTTACCTGGAAATGCAAATTCATGGAACAATTCCTGAAATCTTAGGTGTTTTGCTAAAACTATAGCTCAAATATCTTCCTTTATGATCAAATCATAAACTCTTTTATTTTCTTGTTACAATGATTTTCCACTTCATCTTGAAAGTATTTGAACAATTTTCAAATGTTTCATACTTCTTCCTTATTAAGTAAATATATATATTCACTCAAATTTCTAGAGAAAGCATATGAAGAAAAATATCCTATCGCATATGGCTACACATAATGGACTATGCACATCAGCATGCACAATTTCCAATAAGCTAGTCATCTGTTCCTCTTTGGCCTATGAACGGAGTTTCAATTATCTTGAGGAAAGTTTCACAAGTGTCAATTGATCAAAATCAAAAGACTCCAAAAATCATCAACATGGAGTTTCTTCATGTTTTATTTCCAATATAAATTAAATGGTGATGTCACTTTGTAAGTGACCTTTCAATCATTTGTCTCGCGACATTTTAGCATCAGTTTTATGGATGTGATTTCTCCATCTAGACTTGTAAAAGTTCATCCATCTTTTATGGAATACGGTAATTATTTGAACAACCAATGTTCTCATAATACCAGAACAAAATAACAATTATTTAAACAAATCTTGAAGGCAAGCTTTGATGTCAATGAGAAATAAATAATACTTTATTTGTTTTCGATGAACATAATCACATATTCTTTTGCTAGTTACTTAGGCCATTGTAGTTCATGAATTGCATTGTTTCGTATGATATTTCATACCAACCAATTTGGTATCCAATACCCAAGAAACACATTGTTTAACAAGCAAAGAATACAACCATAACATGCATATCTTCTATATGCCTTAGCTGGACATTTCTAGTCTTTATTTTCTGCCAAATATTTTATAGATTCTCTTTCAGCATTTCATTTTCCTTTTAAAAGAATCTATCAACATCAACAGTGCCGCCATACATATGACACATAGTCCAAAGCTTGTATAGTAAAATACTAATACCTTTGGACTTGCACTTTGAAGTAGATCACCATCATCTAATGTTTGGTGTTCTTTCAAAAATCCATTCTTTAGTAATCTTTTAGTGTAGTAAACATTTTACTTACATCTTCTATTCATCCTTATCATGACAACTTTCATTATCAAGCTACCATGGCTTATAAGGACGAAAGATGAGTATAATGTCAGTTCCCAAAACCTGTTTGGGAGATTAGGATGTCTAGCGTCTCCAACATTCGCAAATTCTCATATAATGGGCAAACATGTATTTTGCCAAATTATACTCTATCATATTGCAACCATAAACATTGTTTCAGATATCAAAATATCTTCCATGCATGATGGCTTCTAAAACAATTCTTTCAGCTCCTAGATAACCTTGATATTAAAAATAACTTTTGAATATCAAGAATCATGGAGGCAAACATGATACTTTAGATACTAACATTGGAATTCTTCCTCTTGATTTAATATTAACTATTAAACTTTATGGAGTAAATAGAGTTTGCTGAAAGTTTCCAATAGGACTTCTAAAATTGACATTCAAAACAATGCGATACCAGTTCGTAACGTAAATATCCAGTTATCTCAATTAAAACTAAGCATAAGGTAGTAAACATATGTCAATGACTACAACAAATTATGCAAATTCACTTCGATTTAGTTTATGACAAATTGAGTTCGACTAATCCAAGAAATGAACTCCCACTCAAACGCCAAACTAGCACTATAAGATGCAAACATCATATGTGTAAAGTGAGATGATATGGTCTTTGCATATGATCACTATCATGCGCATCGTGGTATGATCTCTATCATTCCTTTATGTGCAAGGCCAAGGTCCATGGAACTTACATGTTAGGTGTGTTATAAGAGTATAATCTATACATCAACTTACAACATTACCATATCATGACACTAGCCAGCAACAATCCAAACTAGACGCCTCTAATTTATCCATTACAAGTTTTACGTGGCTTAGGGCTTTCAGAGAAAGAACCGGTCTTACCTATGAACATGGAACCACAACGATGATAACTAAGTTATTAGCAACTCGTTGTAAATCAGATATTGACTATAGTAGGAAAGACAAATACCCGCCAGCCACTTATGCAAAACTAGTTGCATGTCAGTCGTGGAACCGGTCACATGTGCGATGACATGTAAAGTTGGTCCGGGCCGCTTCATCCCACTATGCCACCAATATCCAAAATACATGAAAGAATAAATAGCATGATCATCATCGCCCACATATAAACATATGTGTACGACCCGTGCAAAGCACCTATGCATAGATCAGGCTCTGATACCTCTGTTGGGTTCGCAACATAGAAAACAAAATATTTCCTATGATGGAAACTATTATACGCCAAGATCTATCTATTAGATACAAGCAACGGGTGGATATACATCCATAGAGAATATACCCTCGAAGACAACAAAGCTTTGTTAACGAGATGGAACTCGTGGATGATGTAGTCGTACACTTGCCGATCTCAAGATCGTGATGAAGTCTAGTAGGTTCAGCAGGTCCATCTCCAGCACATCCATCAAATCCAGCTCCAGCAATTCCAGCACCACAAAGCAGCGGTGCATCCGTGATGGCACACACGTCCGGTACCCCGACAACCTCCATCCCTCGCTGTAGCAAAGCTTCAGAAGCATCAACTCCTTTCCAGATAAAGCCACCGAGAACATGTATCTCGCTAATCCGAGACCATGGGGGAATAATACTAGAGAGGGAGAGAGATCATTCACGAGGAGGTGTGAGAAGTGAGGAGAGGGGGCCTTTTATAGGAGGAGGGGGAAGCCCCTCCCCATGGCCGACGCCCATGGAGGGGGCCCCTTCACCTCCCTCATTCATGTGGTGGCAACCCCCTCCACATAAATATGCCCATTCACATTCTCTATTAAAGTCTCCACTTTAAATGCATTAAATTTCTCCAAATTTAATGTTCTCTCATTTAATAAAACTATTTTATTAATTTTATTCAGAATTTTGTGAATTACTTTAATTAACAAACATTCACACAAAACCCCTGCAACATTTCAATATTACATGTAGAACCAGTTTCTGCAATTTCACCCGAATTTTTTTTGGTTTCTATCGAAATGATTCCAGCGCTTTCTTAAATCTTTATCTGAAATATATTTGCTCCAAATGGTGTCGGTATCCCTTAATTGTGTCACCCTACAGTTCGCGAGTAATGCAGACATGATCGAGACCCCTCTCCGATGAATAATCAGCAGTAGGACCTGGAGATCTGTATTGACTCCCACATATTCAACGATGACTCTTGTGATCGTGTGAACCTTTAACATCGTAACTAAATCCCTTTGTCTCGCGATATATTACATGTCCGAGATTTGATCATCGGTATCCAAATACCTAGTTTTATCTTGTTACCGACATGCACTCTTTTCTCGTTCCCGTAATATAACATTCTAGTGATCACATCACTTGCTTGCAAGCTATTTCAATGTGATATCATCGAGAGGGCCCTGAGTATATCTATCCGTCATCGGGATGGACAAGTCCCACTCTTGATTCATGAGCCTCTACATAAAACCTTCGTAACACTGAACCCACCTCTATAGTCACCCTGTTACGGTGTGACGTTTGATGTTATCAAGATACTCTTCTGGTGTTAGTGATTGACATGATCTCATGGTCTAAGGACTAGGATTACTTCGTATGATGTTATAGCAATATAAACATAATGACTTTGATCGTAATGCTATACTTCGGATGAATGTTCATCACATCATTCCACCAATGATGTGACCTCATTATTAACAACATCCAATGTCCATGATCAGGAAACCTTGATCATCTTGTTAATCAACAAGCTAGTTTATATGAGAGCCATTACTAGGAACTTTGTATTTTGTTTATTAAACACACAAGTATTAACGTTTCCAATTAATACAATTATATCATGCAAAATAAACATTTATCATAAACATGGAATAAGATAATAACCACTTTATTATTGCCTCTCGGGCATATTCCCTTCAGTTTGTACCAATTTATCGGCGTCCACCTTGGCAGTGAGCCAGTAGAATCCTTATTGGAAGGCCTTAGCCACCAACGATCGTGGGCAGGGTGATGCCCACAATCTCCGAGATGTATCTCTCTAAGGATTTGAATTCCTTGCTGCTAGGAGACGCATCGAAGGAATACTTCTATGGTACTTCTTTTGATAGCTATCCATCAATGATGACATAGCCTTTTGCTCTACGTACTATTTGCCGGCTTTCGACTTCATCGGCGGCCAAAGTTCCGTCTTGTAGATCGTCCATGAATGGTTTCATCCAAGCCGGAGAGGTCACTGTTACTGTATGAACAAATTAGTCCACTCTATCCGGGTTGTCGGGGTCCGCTCCTTTCACGGATGGGGTCCATAAATGTTCCAGGAAAACGCCTGGCGGAATTGGTCGACGAGCTGATCCAAGCTTTGACAACAGATCTGCCGCCTCATTCTCCTCCCTTTTGACGTACTTGACTTCGTAGCCGTCAAAGCACTTGGCTATTTTGTCTATTTCATCTCGATATGCCGCCATCATACGGTTCCGCGTGTTCCAGGTGCCAGCTACTTGCTGGGCAACCAAGTCGGAATCTCCACAGCAAACTATGCGCTTGATGCCAATATCCTTGGCCACATGAAGTCCATGAATGAGGGCCTCATACTCCTCCATGTTGTTGGTAACGTTGAAGTGGATCTGCATGACGTATTGCAACTTCTCCTGTTGGTGATTGTAACAATACACTAGCCCCCGAGCCATTGGGTAGCTTTGATCCGTCAAAGTGCATGACCCAATACTCTGGCTCTGGCACAGGAGTGTCTTCTGGTAGTTCTGTCCAATTTGTAATGAAATCCACCAATGCTTGTTCTTTGATAGCATCGCGCCTCTTGTAGGTGATTTCAAAGGCAGCAAGCTCAATGCCCCACTTTGCCACTCTCCCTGTAGCATCGTTGTTGTTAATGATGTCGGACAGTGGAGCCTTGCTCACTACTGTAATAGGGTGCTCTTGGAAGTAATGCCTTAGCTTCCATGAAGCAAGGAAAACTCCCTAAGCTATCTTTTGGTAGTGCGGGTAACGCTGTTTGGATTCCATCAAGACCTCGCTTACGTAGTAAAATGGTCACTGAACTCCGAATTCATGTGTTGGCTCCTTGCGCTCCACCGTGATGAAGATGCTGATTACTCGGTTGGTTACCGCCATGTAAACTAACGTAGGCTCCCTTGACACCGGTGCTGCAAGTATTGGTGGGGAGGAGAGTATTCTCTTCAACTCCTGAAGTGCCGCGTTAGCCTCGTCCGTCCATATGAATTTGTCCGCCTTCTTGAGCAACTTGTAGAGTGGTATAGCCTTCTCGCCAGGTCGGATGATGAACCGGCTTACTACTGCTACGCAGCCCATGAACCTTTGTATGTCCTTCAGGCATGTCAGACGCTTAATGTCGAGGATGGCCTTGATTTTCTCCGGGTTGACTTCAATTCCGTGATGCAAAACATGAATCCCAACAATTTGCCAGATGGTAGCCCGAAGATGCACTTCTTTGGGTTAAACATCATGTTGTACATTCAAAGGTTATCGAAGGTTTCCTTCAAGTCGGTGATTAGGTTGTTTGATCTTTTGGACATCACCGCGATGTCGTCCATGTAAGCGTGTACATTGCGACCTATTTAGTCGTGTAGGCAACGCTGCATCGTCCACTGGTAGGTAGCACTAGCGTTTTTCAGCCCAAAGGGCATCGTGACATAGAAGTATGTGCCGTAGGGTGTGGTGAACAAAGTGGCTAGTTGGTCCGACTTCCGCATCCGGATCTGGTGGTATCCTAAATAAGCATCGAGAAAACACAAAAGTTTCGAGCCAGCCATCGAGTCAATGAATTGTTCAATGTGAGGCAAAGCAAATGGATCCTTCAGACATGCTTTGTTCAAGCCAGTGTAATCAACGCACATTCTTAATTCTTTGGTTCCCTGTTTAGGGACAAGTACATGATTTGCTACTCATCGGGTGTGAATAACTTCTCAGATAAAGCCATCCTTAAGTAACCTAGCTATCTCCTTGCCTATAGCCCTTCGTCTTTCATCACCAAAGCATCGTAGAGGTTGCTTCACCAGTTTGGCGGTAGGATCAATATTCAAGCTATGCTTGGCAAGTCCCCTAGGTACACCTTTCATGTCGGCAAGTTACCAGTCAAAGATGTCCCTATTCTCACAGAGGAACTCCACAAGCACGCTTTCCTATTTGGGTTCTAGGTCCGTGCCAATGGCGGTGGTCTTGGAGGAATCTCCTTCTACAAGTTCCACCTGCTTGGTCTTGATGGTGGCCTTGAATGCGGGTTCGGTAGCAGTAATCTCTTTCTTGAATTCCTCACCAAATAGGAATGCTTCGGCGAAGGCGGCCTCACTGAGCTCGCACTCCCTTACCTTGGTGAAGATTTCGTCAACGGTGATGATGTCATTTGGTCTGGGTATCTTGAGCTTGTTGTAAACAAAGCATGGCCTTGCGAGGAACGAGTGGAAGATGTCGTGGCCAAAGATGACACAGTACATGCTCTTGAAGGGCACCACTTCGAAGGTCATGCGTTCTTGGCGGTAATTGTTGACATAACCAAAAGCGACCAGAAGGGTGATGCAGCCCAAGGAATTTGCTTGTTGGCCAGGGACAACGCCATGGAACATGGTGTTGGTCTTCCTTAGTTGGGTCTTGATACGTCCATTTTGCATCACTATTCTATGTCTTAATTCACTATTATTCATTGATATATTTCGTATTGAGAGGTGATACTTATGTTATTTCATCTGTTTTTGCATGGTTGATGACTTTTGGAGCATGGACCGCTGTAGTCAGGATTCTAATGGAAAAAGGTGCTGTTTGGAGGCAAAATTCGTGAAGATCAAAAAATCCGGGAAAATATACGGAAAATCCTATTTTTCCAGAAGACTAAGGATGACAGAAGACGGAGTGGAGATGGGCCACAGGGGGCCCACACCACCCCCTGGCGCGGGCAGCCCTAGGCCGCGCCAGGAGGTGGTGTGGCCACCCTGGCCCACTCCACCCTCTCCCCTCTAGCGTATATCATCCTCCCGAAACCCAAAGACTCAGGGAGCGACCACAGAAAGATTCCGCCGCCTCTGCGGGGCGGAAAACACCGAGAGAGAAAGATCTCTCCAGCAGACAGATTTTTGCCGAGGGAATTCCTTCCCGGAGAGGGGAGATCGTCGCCATCAACACCACCATCAAGCTGGACTTCATCGGGATCATCATCACCATCATCACCACCATCATCACCATCAGCACGCTCATCACCATCTCCATATTGCTGTAACAATTGAGTTGAATCTTGCATAGTTCATAGGGGAAACTTTCCCGGTGTTGATTACTCTTTGTAGTTGATGCTATTGAGTGAACCATTGAATTATTGTTTATGTTCAGATTGTTATACATCATTATTCCATCTCTGATCATGATCCATATGATGTCTTGTGAGTAGTTCGTTTTGTTCTTGAGGACATGGGAGAAGTCTTGTTGTTAGTAGCGGAGTTGTGTTGAGAAAGATTCAATAGATTGTTATTTAAGTTGTGGTGTACTTCTTCTAGTGGTGTCATGTGAACGTCGACTACATGACACTTCACCTATATGGGCCTAGGGCAATGCATTGTGTATCTGGCTACTAATCGTAGGGGTTGCCGGAGTGACAGAAACCTGAACCCCCGTTAGGAAACCATTGCACAAGGGATGTAAGGGTCTTAGAGTTTAAATCAGTGGTTAGGTTTCTACCTTAATTACTTTCTTGTACTTACGGATGTTTGCAAGGGGTATAATCACAAGTATGTATTAGTCTTGGATGGGGCGGTATATTAGCACAGGTTCACCCACACAACACTTAGCAAGCTAGAGAAGATTGATCAACTATATGAAGCGAAAGCACTTGCCAGTCTTCCCATGTGTCCTCGAGAACATTTGGTCATCTTAAGTACAACAACCGGCTTGTCCTTTGCTGCATATAGGATTGGGCCACTTGCTGCATTTATTCCTACTGTCTTTTGTTTACTCGTACTTTGTTTACTTGCTTTATAAAAAACCCCTAAAAATCCGTTTGCTAAGTATGTCCAGAGAATTCCTGATCCATACCACTAGCCAGCACCTTCTGCTCCTCGTTGGGTTCGACACTCTTACTTATCGAAAATACTACGATACACCCCCTATACTTGTGGGTCATCAAGACTATTTTCTAGCGCCGTTGTCGGGGAGTGAAGCGCTATTGGAGAGTGGAACTGGTAAAGGAAACTTCTACTGTGAGTATTGTTTACTTCTGCTAGTTGCTTTATTTTCGTTATGGATAATTCTCTGAGTTTCTTATTTGGTAATGCTACTACCACTGCTAAGGTAGTAGATAAGCCACCACCTGCTGAGAATGTTGTTTTCAAAATACCTACAAGAATTATTGATCGTGTTATGGATAACTACTATGTTGGGGATGGAACTGTCCATCCCGGTGATCATTTTCTCTTTATACACGAATTATGCGGGTTGTTCAACTGTGCATGTATTACTACAGATCAAGTTAAGAAGAAGTTATTCTCATTATCACTAAAAGGAAGAGCTGAGGAATGGTATAAGTTGCTGAAGAATGGTCAAGCTCTGGAATGGGAGGAAATAGTGCCTCTCTTTTATTCAAAGTTTTATCCTCCTAGTGATATTCATAAAGATCGGAATCAAATATATAACTTTTGGCCTCTTGATGGAGAGATTACAGCTCAAGCTTGGGGGAGATTGAAGTTACTAATGCTCAAATGTCCCATTCATGAGCTCCCCAACAATATTATTATCAATAACTTTTATGCAAGGCTCCCTCTACATGATAAAGATTTATTGGATGCTTCTTGTGCTGGATCATTCACTCATATGGAAGAAGAAGCTAAATGGGATCTTCTGGACTGTATTCAAGACAATGCTGAAGCTTAGGAGAATGACAAAGGTAGAAAGTCAGGTATAAATTATGATTATGAATGCATTGAATCTTTTATGGGAACTAATGACTTTCAAAATATTAGTAATGCTTATGGTCTTGATTTGCAAGTTATTATGAATTGCTTTAGAGCTTTTGCTTCTTATATCGAAATCCCAAAAAGGGGATGGAATAAATACCATCCACCTTACATAGATATTGTGGACTATGTTCCTGTTGGGAGTGCTGAGTATTGCATTATTGATCCCATCTTACCTGAACCTTATATCGAGAAGATTCCCTTCACAGAAAAGGTAAAGGACCATCCTATGATAACTAATGTAATCACCAAAAGTGAAAAGAGAACTGTAAAACCTGATGAACAAATAAACATTGAACCTGTGGTAGCAATTGTGAAAAACCTTGTCACTAAAAGCATAGAAGATGGGCACATAGACTTTTGTGAGGATGCTTCTAATATTGTTTCACATCCTAATAGAACTAAAAAGGCTAGTGTTCCTGTGCTTTCTGTTAGAATTGGTGATCATTGCTATTATGGTTTATGTGATATCGGTTCAAGTTCCAGTGCTATTCCTTATGAGCTTTACAGAGAAATTATGCATGAAATCAGTCCCTGCGAATTGGAAGAGGTTGATGTGGTTATTCACCTTGCTAATAGAGAGACCATCTCTCCAATTGGTATTGTACGAGACGTGGAACTTCTTTGTGGTAAGATTAAGTATCCTGCTGATTTTCTAGTACTTGGTTCAGCTGCTAGTAAAACTTATCCTATCATTTTTGGTAGACCCTTCTTGAGTACTTGTGGAGCTATTATTGATTGCAAGAGGGAGAAAATCTTGACTAAGTTTGATGGGGAATCTTATGAGTTTAATTTCTCGAAATTTGCTAAAGAACCTTGTGAAGAGGAAACCCATAATGAGGATTATAGAGTTGAACAACTTGCTTCTATTTCTCTTGCTCCTAACAATGCTTTGCAGCTATTTATGGAAGATCATGAAAGTGAAATCTTCATGGAAGAAAGGAACAAGATTGACAGGATTCTCCGTGACCAGCCTAAGATGCTTAAGCATGACTTGCCTATAGAAGACTTGGGTACCACGTTGCCACCTAAAAAGGATACGGGTTTAGATCTAAAACCTCTCCCTGATGATCTTAAATATGCTTATATTGATGATAAAAATATATATCCTGGTATTATTTACCCTATTGCTGACAGTGAATGGGTTAGTCCTGTTCATTGTGTTCCTAAAAAAGGAGGTATTACCGTTGTTCCTAATGATAATGATGAGCTTATTCCTCAAAGAATAGTAGTAGGCTATAGGATGTGCATTGATTTTAGAGAAGTCAATAAAGTTACTAAGAAAGATCATTACCCGCTTCCTTTTATTGATCAAATGTTGGAAAGGTTGTCTAAAAAGACCCATTTTTGTTTTCTTGATGGTTATTCTGGTTTCTCTCAAATTGCTATTAAACAACAAGATCAAGAAAAAACTACTTTTACTTGCCCTTATGGAACTTATGCTTATAGACGTATGACTTTTGGTTTATGTAATGCTCCTGCTACTTTTCAAAGGTGCATGTCTGCTATCTTTCATGGTTTTTGTGAGGAAATTGTAGAAGTGTTCATGGATGACTTTTCTGTCTATGGAACTTCTTTTGATAATTGTCTGCACAACCTTGATAAAGTTTTGTAGAGATGTGAAGAAACTAATCTTGTTCTTAATTGGGAGAAATGCCACTTCATGGTTAATGAAGGGATTGTCCTTGGGCATAAAGTTTCTGAAAGAGGCATAGAAGTTGATAGAGCTAAGGTTGAGGCAATTGAGAAGATGCCATGCCCAAGAGACATCAAAGGTATTCATAGTATCCTTGGTCATGCTGGTTTCTATAGAAGGTTTATTAAAGACTTTTCTAGGATATCAAAACCCCTTACTAATCTTCTTCAAAAAGATGTACCCTTCGTTTTTGATGATGATTGTAAGGAAGCTTTTGAAACTCTTAAGAAGGCTTTAACTACAGCCCCTATTGTTCAACCACCTGATTGGAGTTTACCCTTCGAAATAATGTGTGATGCTAGTGATTTTGCTGTAGGTGCTGTCCTTGGGCAACGTATTGATAAAAAGTTAAACGTTATCCATTATGCTATTAAGACTCTAGACGCTGCTCAAAGGAATTATGCTACTACTGAAAAGGAATTTCTAGCTGTTGTTTTTGCTTGTGATAAGTTTAGGCCCTACATTGTAGACTCAAAAGTCACCATTCATACTGATCATGATGCTATTAAATATCTTATGACGAAGAAGGATGCTAAGCCTAGGCTTATTAGATGGGTGCTGCTTTTACAAGAGTTTGATCTATGTATAGTAGATAGGAAGGGTGCTGAAAACCCTGTAGCTGATAATTTATCTCGATTGGAAAACATCTCTTTTGACCCTATGCCTGTTACTGATAGTTTCCCAAATGAACAGTTAGCTGCAGTAGGGGTAAGCTCGCGAGGGAGCCCTTGGTACACTGATTATGCTAACTTTATTGTCTCCAAGTATTTGCCTCCAACTTTTACAACTCAGCAAAGAAGGAAGTTCTTCTATAATTCGAGGCATTATTTTTGGGATGACCCGCACTTATACAAAGGAGTGGATGGTATTATGCGAAGATGTGTTCCAGAATATGAACAAAAGGAGATATTGCCTAAATGTCATGGTAGTGCTTATGGAGGACATCATGCAGGAGATAGAACTGCACAAAAGGTGCTACAATCAGGTTTCTACTGGCCTACCCTTTTTAAAGATGCAAGAAAATTTGTTTTATCCTGTGATGAATGTCAGCGTGTTGGTGATATTTCTAGATGCAATGAAATGCCTATGAACTACTCTCTAGTTATTGAACCTTTTGATTGCTAGGTATTTGACTTTATGGGTCCTTTCCCTCCCTCGAAAGGTTATACTCATATTCTTGTTGCCTTTGATTATGTTACTAAGTGGGTATAAGACATTCCTATGAAGAGTGCTGACGGGGAAACCTCTCTAAAAATGCTTAAGGATGTTATCTTTCCTAAGTTTGGAGTGCCTAGGTATCTCATGACTGATGGGGGTTCTCATTTCATTCATGGTGGTTTTAGAAAGACCCTTGCTAAGTATGATGTTAATCATAGAATTGCTTCAGCTTATCACCCCCAAACTGGCGGGCAAGTAGAGTTATCAAATAGAGAAATTAAATCTATCTTGCAAAATACTGTTAATAGGTCTAGAAAAAACTGGGCTAAGAAGTTGAATGATGCTTTATGGGCTTATAGAACTGCTTACAAAAATCCTATGGGGATGTCTCCTTATAAAATGGTTTATGGGAAAGCTTGTCACCTACCCTTAGAATTAGAACACAAAGCTTACTGGGAAGTTAAAGAACTAAATAGAGATTGTAAGCTCGCTGGTGAGAAAAGATTATTTGACTTAAGTTCTTTAGATGAATGGAGGAGTGAAGCCTATGAAAATGCTAGGCTCTTTAAGGAAAAAGTTAAAAGATGGCATGACAAGCGAATACTTAAGAGAGAATTTCATGTTGGTGAGAAAGTTCTATTGTATAGGTCTCGTCTCAGATTTTTTGCAGGAAAGCTACTATCAAAATGGGAAGGACCTTTCATCATTGAAGAAGTATACCGTTCAGGAGCAATAAAAATTTCTTCTCTAAAAGATAATACTACACAAGTAGTGAATGGGCAGCGACTCAAGCACTATATTGCTGGAGATTCTTACAATGCAGATGTTGATGCTTTTCAAGTTATAACTCCAGAGAAATTCATCAAGGACCAAATTCAGAGACATGTAGAGTCTGTTTCCAAATAGGTAACAGTTCTGGTAAGAAAAGTTCCGCAAAAATACTATCCAACTATATTTTTGCAGTTTTCAGTCAATAAGGGAAGTTACGAAGCGAAAAAGGGACGAAAACGGAGCCAGGGTGGCCCACACCACCCTGTGGTGCTGGCCCACTCCTGGCCGCGCCACCAGGTGGTGAGGCCACCCAGACTCCGTCTCTGACCTGTTTTCACCCAGTACCTTCCTCTTGTTATGAAACTTCGTAATATATAACCCCCCCGGATCTTCCGTGGTTCGTATATCGTGTTTTCGTCGTGTTTTGTTTCGATCTTATTCTGCCAGGTAGAATCGTAGATTTGTAGCCACAATGTCTTCCACTGGATCAGCCGAGGGAGATTCCTTAGAAGACATCATCAACCCATACATGAGAGAGTTGAAGATTCATCCCAAGGAGTTGTTGCTCAAAGGTGGGGAGGTCCGGATTAAAGAGGTTCAAGGACCTAAAAGTGAAGGAAGTCTGGAGGACATGATGGAAGCACTAGAGCAAGAAGTCTTTAGGTACAAGAAGATGGCGGAGCGCGAAGTGGATATCATCCATAAGATTTGTTCTGAACTCATCACCGAGCACCAACAGGAGACTGCTGAACTCAAAGACGAAGTCCTCTCACTCCGCCAAACAACCAACGAACTGCAAGCACAGTTCTATGACGTTCAAAATCAAAAATGTGAGTATGAGGCTAGATTTAAACGCATAAGTGCTGCTGTAAATTTCAGGATGTTGGAAACCACGATGTCCTTTGTTGCTGGGAAACCTTTACCCTAGAAGACGGACGGATATGAGAAGATACCACCACCACCAAAGAAGTAATTTGTCATCAGGTTTGGCATCCCCTTGGTTTGTTCCAAGCTTGGGGGAGTGCCGCGGTATCTTATCACTATCTTCTATCTTTTTACCTTATTAGTCGAAGTCATATCATGAATAGAGGAGTTATTATGTAGGATGGTTTGCATTATGGAAGTGTCCCATCTCTCGTTAGATATGTATCCCTTGGTGTGAATTACCGTTACGAAATATTAATGAGAAGTTCTATCATTCACTCTTTTTCATAGCTTATACTAGTTTTCAATTCGTGGTTATATGATTGATCTTGTTGTTAGTATTGGTATCACTTTGGGATCATTGAGTTAATTTAGTTGGTTTTGGCAAACCTAGCTCGGTCAGTAGCAACACTATTTTTGAGAGTTGAATGAAAAAGATAAAAGTACTCTAAAGAAAAATAATTTCATCATCTTTCTTTCTTGATTTGCTCATAAGTTTATTATTCTCTAGTTAAGATCTTTTGTGCTTCCAAGGAAGATTGCATGTTTGTCTTTATCACTTGTATGTTTGGTTGTTTCCTTCAACTCTTATACTTGCTACCCAGCCTTGCTAGCCAAAAACCTGTACTGAGAGGGAATTCTTCTCGTGCATCCACCTCCTTTAAACCAAAACCTTTGCCATTTGTATCCACCATACCTACCTCGTAGCATTATTGCTATTCCAAGTAAATTCTTGTTTTATCTACCTCCCAAATTAAACTTGTTATGTGAAAATTAGTGATTAAAGCTCTCACGAACTTGATGGCACACTTTACTTTCTTGCACTTAATAAACTTGAACCATTGTGCTCACCTATGTTGCGTATATGCTTGCGCTTTGTAAGTTGTGAATTAGCAGAACCATGCTGTCATGGGGGACGCTTTCAACATTGCACTGGTACTTCGTACCTAGTTGATATCATGTTCTTTTGTCTATGGATGTCGTCGGTGTGAAATGAAAGGGGAGCTTGTAAGTCCATGGAGTTATGCATGTGTGTTAGAGAAACGTCTGGGCCGCTGGTCTAATCCATGCTGACATGGTGGAAACCTGCAACGTAACCATAACGAGTATCTATGAAGCATTCTTCTTATAAAAAAAGAGATAGAGATTGAGAAAAAGAGAAAAGAAAAAAAAGATATTATGAAAAGAGGAAAGAGAGAAAAAAGCACCATATTCCCATGGTAAATAAGAAGATTGCTGAGATACTTGTTGTCTGCTTGCCTTGTCATTTTGATATGGGAATTCTTCCGTATCATCGGGCAAGGGGTACCCCGTTGGCGGTTCTCCATGATACACATATGCTTACGATGACAAGAACTTTCCGGTGACTAAACTTGAGTAGCATGAGGAGCGGCCCTCGTATTCAAGGGACATGAGATTCTTAACTTACAACTTGTCAATGCATATCCTCATATTTGATCACTTTAACCTTAATCACCTAAAGATGCCTATGATAGGGGCAATGAGAGCTGAAAGCTAGTAAGTATCATAATTTTTGGGAGCTCTTTATGAGACTTGCAATCCCTGCTTCCCTCTTTGAAGGGCCTTTCTTTTACTTTGTAGTAGAGTCAGTAAACCTACTCCCTTCTACCTTAGCAAGTATTTTGAGTTGATGTGTTTCATTCATTCATATGATGATTTATTCAATCATGTTTCTTATGTTCCTTGCTTTGCACATTGCTCTTATCTTGATGTTTACTACTTTGAAAGCTATCATTGAAAACCAGCTATTTGTTAACTCCAGCAAATTATCAACTATTCTTCGACCAAGAGCTAAGTTTGCATTACCAATTATGATTCACTTTATGTATCTTTATTGTGTTTCCTTTACTCATTGCAAGTTGAGTTATATAATAGTGAGCTGTCTTCTATTATGATCTATGCTTTTGATGAATGTGATGCTTCTGTCCGTATTCTTTTATCGACTCTTCACTCCATAAACCTGAGGCCATGTTTATTGTGCTCAGTTTCGCTTGAGGACAAGCGAAGTCTAAGCTAGGGGGGAGTTGATACGTCCATTTTGCATCACTATTCTATGTCTTAATTCATTGATATATTTCGTATTTAGAGGTGATACTTATGTTATTTCATCTATTTTTGCATGGTTGATGACTTTTGGAGAATGGACAGCTGCAGTCAGGATTCTGATGGAAAAGGTGCTGTTTGGAGGCAAAATTTGCGAAGATCAGAAAATCCGGGAAAATATATGGAAAATCCTATTTTTCCAGAAGACTAAGGATGCCAGAAGACAGAGTGGAGATGGGCCACAGGGGCACACGCCACCCCTTGGCGCGGGCAGCCCTAGGCCGAGCCAGGAGGTGGTGTGGCCACCCTGGCCCACTCTAGCCCCTCCCCTCTAGCGTATATCATCCTCCCGAAACCCTAAGACTCGGGGAGCGACCACAGAAAGATTCCGCCGCCTCTGCGGGGCGGAAAACACCGAGAGAGAAAGATCTCTCTGGCAGACAGATTTTTGTCGGGGGAATTCCTTCCCGGAGAGGGGAGATCGTCGCCATCAGCACCACCATCAAGCTGGACTTCATCGGGATCATCATCACCATCATCACCACCATCATCACCATCAGCACCCTCATCACCATCTCCATATTGCTGTAACAATTGAGTTGAATCTTGCATAGTTCATATGGGAAACTTTCCTGGTGTTGATTACTCTTTGTAGTTGATGCTATTGAGTAGACCATTGAATTATTGTTTATGTTCAGATTGTTATACATCATTATTCCATCTCTGATCATGATCCATATGATGTCTTGTGAGTAGTTCGTTTTGTTCTTGAGGACATGGGAGAAGTCTTGTTGTTAGTAGCGGAGTTGTGTTGAGAAAGATTCAATAGATTGTTATTTAAGTTGTGGTGTACTTCTTCTAGTGGTGTCATGTGAACGTCGACTACATGACACTTCACCTATATGGGCCTAGGGGAATGGATTGTGTATTTGGCTACTAATCGTAGGGGTTACCGGGGTGACAGAAACCTAAACCCCCGAGAGGAAACCATTGCACAAGGGACGTAAGGGTCTTAGAGTTTAAAGCTGTGGTTAGGTTTCTTCCTTAATTACTTTCTTGTACTTACGGATGTTTGCAAGGGGTATAATCACAAGTGTGTATTAGTCTTGGATGGGGCGGTACATTAGCACAGGTTCACCGACACAAGACTTAGCAAGCTAGAGAAGAATGATCAACTATATGAAACGAAAGCACTTGACAGTCTTCCCATGTGTCCTCGAGAACGTTTGGTCATCTTAAGTAATACAACCGGCTTGCCCTTTGCTGCATAAAGGATTGGGCCACTTGCTGCATTTATTCTTACTATCTTTTATTTACTCGTACTTTGTTTACTTGCTTTATCGAAAACCCCTAAAAATCTTTTTGCTAAGTATTTGTAGAGAATTCTTGATCCATACCACTAGCCAGCACCTTCTGCTCCTCGTTGGGTTTGACACTCTTACTTATCGAAAATACTGCAATACACCCCCTATACTTGTGGGTCATCAGGTCTCCATCAAGTTCATCTTGTGCAGTGTATCCAGGTACATGATGTTGATGTTTCTTCCATTGTCCGCGAGGCACTTGGTGAACTCTGTGCTATAAATCAAAGGGTTGATGACCATGGCATACTGGTTCTCTGTTGGGATAAGGTCTGGGTGATCTTTCCAATCCCAAGTGATCGGAACTTCCGACCATCTGACATACTAGGGCACTAGGGGGAGGGTAGCCATCAGTATCCTCAATGAGGTTTTCTGAGTACGGACGGTGGGAGTACCAAGGAAAATGTGGTAGACTGGAGCCTTCTTCTTGAAGGGGTTCTTGCCCTTGCCATCGCCCTTGTTGGCAGATTTGGGTTCCACGTCCTCATCCATATCACTTGAATCCTTGGATTCCTCTTCTGCCTTCTTCTTCCCTTTGCCCTTTCCTTGAGGTCTATTCTTCCAAATTTGCTTGTAGCCAGACTTAGGGTCTTCCTTGAGGTCATTGACAAATTTGCATTGGTGGTTGGTGTGGGTGGCTTTGCCATTCGCGTCAAGGTTGACGAAATACAACATATCTTGGTATTATTCATACGTCTGGGGAACGCGGGGCGCTGAAGGTGTAGCCTCACTCTTCTGCTGGCCCTGACTTGTTCCTCGGCCACGACCATGTTGTCTGCCTCCACCTTTGCCAGCAAACATTGTGGCGACCATGTTGGCTATCTGCTTTTCTTCAGGTGGGGATTTCTGCTTGTTGTTATTGTTTCTTCTGGCCTGAGTAGGGATTGCTATTGCCGGCAACAATATGCATGCGTCATCGTCAACAACAGCGAACTCGCTAGCCATGGCGATCATTGCATTGAGGTTGAGATCATTGTTATCTTGCTTCCGCTTCAACATATGACGGAGCAAAGTCCCCTTCTCTAGACCGTCGATGAAGGCGGCCATAGTGGTTTGTTCATGCACTGCTGCGCAGGAATTTTTCATATCCAGCCAGCAAGAGAGGTATAGCACGTGAGGTTTCATCCTTTTCTTGTATGCACCACTGTAGGTCTCTGACAGTGCAGGGATGTTTGTACGTGCCCTTGAAGTTCCTGGTGAACTCTTCATGCATGTCCAACCAATTGCATATTGATTTCTCCGGCAAGTCATCAATCCATTGGCGGGCGGTGCGGGTGAGCATCAGTGAGAGGTACTTGACAACGACGTTGGGGTTACCCCCTGCGATGTGAATCGCTTCAATATAGTCCTGCAACCATGGAGCTGGCCTGGTAGTGCCATCATAAGGCTTGATGGTATTGTTAATCCGGAGACCCTTGGGGTAAGTTGTGGCCCTTATTACAGGTCCAAAACAATGTGGCCCAAGGTATGGGAGCTCCCTAGCTTCTTCGATCTTGTCCAACCATGAGCATGTGTCATATGGCTCTGGTTGCTTTCCTTTCCTGCCATGTTGAGGGGAGTTGTGGTGCGATCCATGGGATCCGCCATGTCATCCGCCATGGTGGCTACTTGGTGGTGACGGCGGCAGTGGTGGGGGTGGATTAGCTTTCTTGCTATTCCCTCCATGCGACTCCTCACGCCTATCGCGATTGCTTGCTGGACGTGGCTCCTCCTTGTGGGATTTTCTCTTGTATTCGTTATTGCCGCTGCGCTCTCTGGCATGCTGGGGTTATTCACCCTGGTCGCTGAAGGAAATATGCCCTGAGAGGCAATAATAAAGTTGTTATTATGTATTCCTTGTATATGATAGATGTTTATTTTGCATGCTATAATTGTATTGATAGGAAACGTCAATACATGTGTGTTTAATAAATAAAAAGGGTTCCTAGTTCTGCCTCTCTTATAGACTAGCTCGTTAATTAACAAGATGATCAAAGTTTCCTAATCATGGACATTGGATGTTGTTAATAACAAGGTCACAGCATTTGTGAAATGATGTGATGAACATTCATCCGAAGTATAGCATTACGATCAAATTCATTATGTTTATATTGCTATAACATCATACAAAGTAATCTTAGTCCTTAGACCATGAGATCATGTTAATTGCTAACACCAGAAGAGTATCTTGATAACATCAAACGTCACACCGTAACAGGGTGACTATAAAGGTGGGTTCAGTGCTACGAAGGTGTTATGTTGAGTCTCATGGATCAATAGTGGAATTTGTCAATCCCGCTGACAGATAGATGTACTCTAGGACCTCTCGGTGATATCACATTAAGATAGCTTGCAAGCAAGTGATGTGATCACTAGAATGTTATATCACGGGAACGAGAAAAGAGTGCATGTCAGTAACGAGATCAAACTAGGTATTTGGATACCGATGATCAAATCTCAGACATGTATTATATCATGAGACAAAGGGATTAAGTTACTAGCATTAAAGGTTCTCACGATCACAGAAGTCATCGTTGAATGTGCAAGAGTCAGTATGGATCTCCAGGTCCCGCTTCTGATTATTGATCTGAGAGGAGTCTCAATCATGTCTGCATTATTCGCGAACCGTAGGGTGACACACTTAAGGGTTGCCAGACACCATTTTGGAGCATATGTTACAGATGAAAGAATTGCAAAGCGCAGGAATTATTTCGATAGAAACCAAAATTGTTTTAGGTGAAATTGCAGAAAGTGGTTCTGCATGTGATATTGAAATGTTGCAAGGAGTTTTATGTGAATGTTTGTTAATTAAAGTAATTAACAAAATTCTGAATAAAATAAATAAAAGAGTTTTATTAATTGAGAGTTGCATTAAATTTGGTGGAAATTTAATGCATGTGAGTGGAACTTTGGGTGGAGCTTGAATTGATGTGAGTGGAGCTTCCACCACATGAATGAGGAAGAGGTGGGGGCACCCCCCTTGGCCGCCGGCCATGGGACAGGAGGAGCCCCCCTCTCCTATAAAAAGCCCCCCTCTCCTCCCTCACAAAGCACACCTCCTCGTGAAGGATCTCTCTCCCCCTCTAGATATTCCCCCATGGTCTCGGATTAGGGAGATACATGTTCCCGGTGGTCTTGTGCCTGGAAGGAGTTGCTCCTTCTGCTGATTCGCTGGAGCGAGGAGGTGGAGGTTGTCCGGTGGCTAGGACAGATGCGAGGAGGTGTGTGCGAGGACAGATGCGCTGCTGATTTGCGGCGCTAGGACTTCCACATGATCTTGAGATCGGCAAGCGTACGACTACATCATCCACGAGTTCCAACTCGTTAACAAAACTCTGTTGTCTTCGAGGGTAAGTTCTCTATGGATGTATATCCACCCATTGCTCTGTATCTAGTAGATAGATCTTGCCATATAGTTCCCTTCGTAGGAAATTTTTTGTTTTCTATGCTGCGAACCCAACAGTGGTATCAGAGCCTGATCTATGCGTAGGTGCTTTGCACGGGTAGTACACATATGTTTATATGTGGACGATGATGATCATGTTATTGCTTCTTTCATGTATTTTGGATATTGGTGGCATAGTGGGATGAAGCGGCCCGGACCAACCTTACATGTCATCGTACATGAGACCGGTTCCACGACCGACATGCAACTAGTTTTGCATAAGTGGCTGGCGGGTGTCTGTCTCTCCAGTATAGTCAATATCTGATTTACAATGAGTTGCTAATAACTTGGTTATCCTCGTTGTGGTTCCATGTTCGTAGGTAAGACCGGTTCTATCTTCGAAAGCCCTAAGCCACTTAAAACTTGCAATGGATAAATTAGAGGCGTCTAGTTTAGATTGTTGCTGGGCTAGTGTATTGATATGGTAATGTTGTAAGTAGATGTATGGTAGATACTCTTACAACACACTTAATGTGTATGTTCCATAGACCTTGGCCTTACACATAAAGGAATGATAGAGATCATACCATGATGCAAATGATAGAGATCAAATGCATGGACCATATCATCTCACTTTACACATTAGATGTTTACATCTTATACTGCTAGTTTGGTGCTTTTAGTAGCATTGTAAGATGATCCCTCATTTAGATATCAAGATAAAATGTGTTCTTCCTTGAGTATGCACCGTTCTATGGATCGTGTTTTGAGACATCACATGATGATCAGGTGTACTCGACTCCGCGCTTTCATACAACGGGTGTAAGACAGTTTTACGCACGCGAATACTAAGGTTCTTACTTGGCGAGCCTAGCATGTATAGACATGGCCTCGGAACACGGACCAAAAGGTTAAGCATGAGTCATATAGTTGATATGATGCCCATATAGATTCTCGCCTTTGAAGCTACACCAACTCACGTGATGATCGGACTTGGTGTAGTGGATTTGGTTCATGTAATCACCAAAAAGACACGAGGGATGTCGTTTTTGAGTGGGGGTTCATTAGTAATTTGGATTAGTTGAACTCAATCTATCATAAACTTAGTCTAAATAAACTTTACAAATTCTGTTGTAGATGGCACCACCTGCTTTTAATTTCAATGTGTTCATGGAGAAAGAGAAACTTGCTGCGAATGGTAGCAACTTCACCAACTGGGCTATGAATTTGAGGATTCTCCTCACTGCTGCACAAAAGAAATATGTGCTAGAGGCACCGCTAGGCCCCCCACCAGCTCCTGATGCCCCTGACGAGGAAAAGAATGTCTATATAACTCGTTAGGAGGACCACAACTTAGTTCATTGCGGCATACTATATGGGCTAGAGCCAGAACTTCGAAAGCGTTTCAAAAATGGCAATGCTTTTGATACCATGGGAGAATTGAAAATGATTTTCGATACCCATGCTGCCGTAGAGAGTTATAATGCTTCTGAAAAGTTCTTTAGCTGCATGATGGAGGAGAACAACTCCGTTAGTGAGCACGTACTCAAAATGTCTGGGTAGGCCGATAAGCTTGTGTCCTTGGGAATAACGATTCCCATTGACTTAGGCATACATCGTGTTCTCCAATCTCTGCCACCTAGCTACAAGAGCTTTGTGATGAACTATAACATGCAGGGCATGAAGAAGTCTCTTCCCGAGCTTCTGTCAATGCTTAAGACTGCAGAAGTGGAGATTAGGAAAGAACATCAAGTGTTGATGATCAATAAGACCACCGGTTTCAAGAAGGACACGAAAGGCAAGCAGAAGGGAAAGAAGGGCGGCAAGTCTGTTGCCGCACTGATGTCTACACACTTCTATTCTTGTAGACAGTTGTTGGGCCTCCAAGTGCAGAGGTTTGTAGAACGGCAGCAAGTTTTCCCTTAAGTGGATCACCCAAGGTTTATCGAACTTAGGGAGGAAGTGGTCAAAGGTATTCCCTCTCAAGCAACCCTGCAATCAAGATACAAGAAGTCTCTTGTGTCCCCAACACACCCAATACACATGCAGGTGTATAGGTGCACTAGTTCGGCAAAGAGATAGTGAAATACAAGTGGTATGGATAATTATAAGTGGTAACGGTGATAGAAGATAGCTTGATGGCGTGGAAAAGACTAAAGTAAAACTGAAATAAAGATGGAAGAAAGCAAACATGTAACAGATCTAGTTGCAAACGGTGTTTCAATGCTTAGAAACAAGGCCTAGGGATCATACTTTTACTAGTGAACACTCTCATATGAATATATCATCTTCATGATACTACTCTCAACTACTCTCCGGTTGGACACTCTAATCGATGGTAGGGCTATAACAGCACACCTCAAAGTAAGCCTTTCCCATGAAGATAACCCCACACTGTCACCTTGAGTACTAGATGAGTCCAACAAACACCACAATTTCATAAAGACATCCAAATCCAAATATAACTCATAACAAGTATTTGTAATCTCTAGCCTAAGTGCCACCATGGTGTGTATGCTGTCACTTTCACACACATGGGGAGAGTAGAGATCTATTAAAGCACTTGAGTAGCAAGGTAGATCTACTTGATTACAAAGCTCATGATCACAATATGACCATGCATAGAGAGAGATGAACACATAGCTATCGGTAGAACCCTTAGCCTCGAGGAAGAACTACTCCCTCCTCATCATGGGAATCAGCAATGGTGATGGAGATGGTGGTGGAGATCGATGGAGGTGGCTCCGGGGGCACTTCCCTATCCCATCAGGGTGCCGGGACAGAGACTTTCTGTCCCCCAAATCTCCCCTTCGGTGGCGGCGGCACTGCGGAACTTTTCGTGGATTTATGATTAACGATCTAGGGTTTATGCTTCGGGAGGCTTCTTATAGGCCAGAGGGCAAGGTCGGTGGAGTGCCAGGGGGCCCACACCACCTAGTGGCGCGGGTAGGGCTAGCCCGCGCCTGGGGGCTGTGGACAGGCCCTGGCCCTCCTCCGTCTCGTATTCTGGCTCCGTGTGTCTTCTGGTAAAATAGGAACTTTGGCTTTTGTCCCGTCCAATTCCGAGAATATTGATTTTCTGACTTCTTGGAACCAAAAACAGCAGAAAACAGGCAACTGGCACTGTGGCATCTTGTTAATAGGTTAGTCCAAGAAATCATATGAAAATTACTCCAAAGTTGGAACAAAACACAAGAAAGTAGATAAAACCAAGCATGGAACATCAAAAATTATAGATACATTTGCAATGTATCAACATCCCCAAGCTTAACTCCTGCTCGTCCTCGAGTAGGTAAGTGATAAAAAGAAAGAATAATTTTTGAGGTGACATGCACCATAAATGACTTGATCAAAGTATTTGTAAAACATTCAAAGCTGGGATCATAGTACTTCAATCATAATATGAAAGACAAAGTTCTAGCAATAAGCAAAGAAACTATGATGCAACATGAAAAGGCACAAACAAAAAGATTCATGAATAACAATGCTTTGCAAGACGTTTGTTTGTTTCACATAAAGAAAACATAGCATAATAGTATTCAGCTTGTCCCTCAATAGAGTAGCAAATATAAATGCATAGGACACCTTCAAAGTTCATAAGAGTGACTAGATACAATAGTTTAAAACAAGCAATAACAAGTTATGCATCAATCAACTAGTCTTGGGACAATGCACATGAACTAAGAATGGCCACTATGCTCTCAAAGTAGGTGCATAAAGATAGAAGGTGGAGACTCAATATAATGGTGGAAGAAAAGCCTTTTGTAACAGGAAGTAGGGATTCAAGTCTCATAAAGAGCTTCCAAAAATTATGGTACTTATAGCTTTCAACTCTCATTGCCCCTATCATAAGCATCTTGAAGTGATTAAGGTTAAAGTGAACAAGCTATGGTGTACGTGCTTGACGAAGTATAAGTCAGAAATCTCATGTCCCTTGTATACGAGGGCCGCTCCTCATGCTACTCAAGTTTAGTCACCGGTAAGTTCTTGTCATCATAAGTACATGTGTATCATAGAGAACCACCAACAGGATACCCCTTGCCCGATGATACGGAAGAATCCCCATATCAAAATGACAAGGCAAGCAGACAACGAGCATCTCAGCATTCTTCTTATTTACCATGGGAATATGGTGCTTTTTTCTCTCTTTCCTCTTTTCATAGTATCTCTTTTTTTCTTTTTCTTTTCTCTTTTTTTAATAGGACTCTTTTTTTATAAGAAGAATGCTTCATAGACAGCTCATTATGGTTACGCTGCAGGTTTCCACCATGTCAGCATGGATTAGACCAGCGGCCCAGGCGTTTCTCTAACACATATACATAACTCCATGGACTTACAAGCTCCCCTTTCATTTCACACCGAAGACATCCATATACAAAAGAGCATGATATCAACTAGGTACAAGTACTAAGTGCAATGTTGAAAGCGTTCCCCATGAAAGCATGGTTTGCTAATTCCCAACAAATAAGTGCAAGCATATACAACATAGGAGACACAATGGTTCAAGTTTATTAAGGGCAAGTAAAGTAAAGTGTGCCATCAAGTTCGTGAGAGCTTTAATCACTAGTTTTCTCATAACAAGTTTAATTTGGAAGGTAAACAAAAGCATGAATATACTTGGAATAGCATAAGTTAGTAGGTAGGTATGGTGGACTCTTTGGAATAACTTGGTTTAGGGAGTTGGATGCATGAGTGGAACTCATACTTGGTTGTGGAGGCTAGCAAAAGACTGGGAGCGACAAACTAAGAGAGCAATAATGGCCATAATCATGTAGAGCGACAAAACATCATTGATCAAAGCATAAAGTGATACTACAAGTTGAAAACTAAAGGATCATAAAGGCTATGGTGACTTGATATAGTCATAACATGGTGTGAGCATGCGCCAAGTCAACCCAAATAAAGCATCAAAGAAGAATACCACTATACTATGCTAAAACAACGCATGATTCATCCAAGGCACATTAAGCTATCTCAATTGTTTATAACAAGTCATTCTACAACAAATAATACTAAGCATAAAGCCAAAACAATATCAAGCATGGCATGACAAAGCATAGGCCACAGTAAAAAACAAGCTCTTTTTACCACATAAGCATGAACTTTCCTACTCTTTTCCAAACCAAACCAAACTATTTGAAAACCAATGTATGAAAGAGGGGGGGTCCAACCAATTTATTAAATCAAACTAACAAAACCAAGAAAACTAAAAACCAAAACAAAAACAAAAAATAATACGCTCCAAGAACAACACAACTGTGCATGAAACAATAAAAATGAAGCGTTTGGAAGAAACCTGGAATTTTTATTGATGAAGAAGGGGATGCCTTGGGCATCCCCAAGCTTTGACGCTTGTACTTCTTGGATATTTCTTGGGGTGACACGCGTGGCATCCCCAAGCTTGAGCTTTAGTCCATTTCTTCATCTCATTACATCATTCTCTCCATACACCTGAAATTTTTTCCTTCATACAAAACTTCACACAATCTCATTAGCAACATTAGTGCACTTAAGATAAATAAGTCTCAAGGTTCAGTTATAACACCAAATAAACTTCCATTAGAACACTATCTACTGTAGCACTTCCCTCAAAAAGCTCAATTCCCCAAAAGAACTCAAGAAGGAACCAACAAGAAGCAAATGCAGAAAATGGCAGAAATCTGTAAAAATAGACCAGCAGGTAAAGACGAATTTTTTCGAAGACCTTATGTTGCTCAAATAAAACAGTGTTGAACTAACTAAAGTTAGATAACAACTTGGGGCAGAAGCACAAAAAATTACAGTTCAATCCAACATACAGAGCCCTCTCACGAATTTTTACGATGAAGCACCAAAATCTGTTTCGGGACATCAACTTTCCCAATCATTACTTATCTCTCATTAGAGGTTACCCTTGGCACAAAAAAGCAAATAAAAAGGATAAGGAGCGGTTATTACTGAAGTAATAACTTCCAAGACTCATCTAAAACTTTTGGGTTATCTCCCAATAAGTACTTTTCTTTAACGCCTTTAAGTTAGGCATGATAATTTGAGAAGATGCTCACATAAGAAATATGAATTGAAGTAAAAGAGAGCATCAAGAAGCAAATTCAAAACACATTTAAGTCTAACCCACTTCCTATGCATAGGAATCTTGTAAAGAAACATGTCATGAAAGCACAAAGCAACAAGCATAGGAAAACAAAACAAGTGCAACTTCAAGACTTTCAACATAAAGAGGGGAAACTTAATATTGTTGAGACACATCAAACCATGTTTCCCTCTCTCATAATAACTTTCAGTAGCATCATGAATGAAATTAATAATATAACTATCACATAAAACATTCTCATCAACTGTAGTGGGAGGAAATTCAACATAATAGCTATCAGTATTATTCTCATCACCATAATCATCAAATATTGGAGGCATATTATAATCATAATTAACTTCCTCCTCAATAGTAGGTGGACTGAAAATATCATATTCATCATTGTAATCATCATATATTGGAGGTTTGGTATCATCATAAGCAATAGAATAGCTATCTTCCAAAGCTGGGGAACTAAAAAGATCATTTTCATAAAAACTAGCTTCCCCAAGCTTAGACTTTTCCATAGCATTAGCAATAATGGTGTTCAAAGAATTCATACTAATAACATTGCTATTAGCACGCAAATAAAGTTCCATAGGTTTTTTAATTTTCTCTTCAAACACTTCATGTCCTAACTCAAGATAAATACTATAAATCTCTCTAATTTTGTTGTTGTTTTCCATTAAGCCTAACTAGTGAAAACAAGAAACAAAAAGACAAAATTGCAGAATCTAAAGGAAATAACTTCGAGAACTCACACAAGAAAATAGGCGTTTTCCATGGAAGGTTCTTCTTCTTTAATCCTCTGGTGTGAATAACTTTTACCTTACCTCCCCGGCAACGGCCCCAGAAAATAGCTTGATGTCTACGCACTTCTATTCTTGTAGACAGTTGTTGGGCCTCCAAGTGCAGAGGTTTGTAGAACAGCAGCAAGTTTTCCCTTAAGTGGATCACCCAAGGTTTATCGAACTCAGGGAGGAAGTGGTCAAAGGTATTCCCTCTCAAGCAACCCTGCAATCAAGATACAAGAAGTCTCTTGTGTCCCCAACACATCCAATACACTTGTCAGGTGTATAGGTGCACTAGTTCGGCGAAGAGATAGTGAAATACAAGTGGTATGGATAATTATAAGTGGTAACGGTGATAGAATATAGCTTGATTGCGTGGAAAAGACTAAAGTAAAACTGAAATAAAGATGGAAGCAAGCAAACATGTAACAGATCTAGTTGCAAACGGTGTTTCAATGCTTAGAAACAAGACCTAGGGATCATACTTTTACTAGTGAACACTCTCATATGAATATATCATCTTCATGATACTACTCTCAACTACTCTCCGGTTGGACACTCTAATCGATGGTAGGGCTATAACAGCACACCTCAAAGTAAGCCTTTCCCATCAAGATAATCCCACACTGTCACCTTGAGTACTAGATGAGTCCAACAAACACCACAATTTCATAAAGACATCCAAATCCAAATATAACTCATAACAAGTATTTGTAATCTCTAGCCTAAGTGCCACCATGGTGTGTACGCTGTCACTTTCACACACATGGGGAGAGTAGAGATCTATTAAAGCACTTGAGTAGCAAGGTAGATCTACTTGATTACAAAGCTCATGATCACAATATGACCATGCATAGAGAGAGATGAACACATAGCTATCGGCAGAACCCTTAGCCTCGAGGAAGAACTACTCCCTCCTCATCATGGGAATCAGCAATGGTGATGGAGATGGTGGTGGAGATCGATGGAGGTGGCTCCGGGGGCACTTCCCTATCCCATCAGGGTGCCGGGACAGAGACTTTCTGTCCCCCAAATCTCCCCTTCGGTGGCGGCGGCGCTGCGGAACTTTTCGTGGATTTATGATTAACAATCTAGGGTTTATGCTTCGGGAGGCTTCTTATAGGCCAGAGGGCAAGGTCGGTGGAGTACCAGGGGGCCCACACCACCTGGTGGCGCGGGTAGGGCTAGCCCGCGCCTGGGGGGGGGTGTGGCCAGGCCCTGGCCCTCCTCCGTCTCGTATTCTGGCTCCGTGAGTCTTCCGGTAAAATAGGAACTTTGGCTTTTGTCCCATCCAATTCCGAGAATATTGATTTTCTCACTTCCTGGAACCAAAAACAGCAGAAAACAGGCAACAACAGAAATTATAGATACATTTGCAATGTATCACACACCTAAAAAGAAATCCTGAGCTGGCCCTAAGTCTGATACCGAGTGCTACTATTGCAAGCGGAATGGCCATTGGAAGCGCAACTGCCCCAAGTATTTGGCGGACAAGAAGGCCGGCAAGGCAAACAAAGGTATATGTGATATACATGTTATTGATGTGTACTTGACTAGTACTCGAAGTAGCACCTGGGTATTTGATACGGGATCGGTTGCTAATATATGTAACTCGATTCAGGGGCTGCGGAACAAGCGACAGCTAGCAAGGGATGAGGTCATGATGCGGGTCGGCAATGGATCGAGAGTTGATGTGATTGCCATTGGGATGCTGCCTCTCCATATGCCGGTGGTATTAGTGATACATATAAATAATTGTTATTTGGTTCCTCCACTGAGCATGAACATTGTATCCGAATCATGTTTGATGTGAAGTGGTTATTCCTTTAAATCTAAAAACAATGGTTGTTCGATTTATATGAATGATATCTTTTATGGTCATGCACCTGTGATGAATGGTTTATTTCTGTTGGATCTTGATAGTAGTATTACGCATATTCATAATGTTGATGCTAAAAGGATTAAACTTGATAATGATATATTTGCATATATGTGGCACTGCCGTCTAGGTCATATTGGCATTAAACGCATGAAGAAACTCCATTCTGATGGACTTTTGGAATCACTTGATTTTGAATCATTTGATACATGTGAGCCATGCCTTATGGGCAAGATGACTAGAACGTCGTTTTCCGGTTCAATGAAACGGGCGACAGATTTATTGGAAATCATACATACTGATGTGTGTGGACCAATGAGTGTGTCAGCGTGAGGTGGATATCATTATTTTGTTACTTTCACGGATGATTTGAGTAGATACGGGTATATCTATTTGATCAAACATAAGTTTGAAACCTTTGAAAAGTTCAAGGAATTTCAAAATGAAGTGGAAAATCATCGTAACAGAAAGATCAAATTTATGCAGTCCGACCGTGGAGGAGAGTATCTTAGTTACGAGTTTAGCACACATATGAAAGACTGTGGAATAGTTTCACAACTCACGCCTGCCGGAACACCACAACATAATGGTGTGTAAGAACATCGTAATCGTACTTTATTAGATATGGTTCGATCTATGATGTCTCTGACTGACTTGCCACTGTCATTTTGGGGTTATGCACTGGAAACCGCTGCATTCACTTTAAATTGGGCACCATCTAAATCCGTTGAAATGACACCGTATGAATTATGGTTTGGAGACAAACCTAAGCTGACATTTCTTAAAGTTTGGGGATGCAATGTTTATGTGAAGAAACTTCAGCCGGATAAACTCGAACCCAAAGCGGAAAAATGCGTCTTCATAGGATACCCTAAGGAAACAATTGGGTATACCTTCTATCATAGATCCGAGGGCAAGGTTTTTGTTGCCAAGAATGGATCCTTTCTTGAGAAGGAGTTTCTAGCGAAAGGTGTGAGTACTCGGAAGGTAGAACTCGAAGAGGTTATTGAACCTTCTCTTCATGAAATGGTGAGTAGCACAGCACCAGAAGTTGTTTCGGAGTTGACTTCACCTAATGAAGAGAGAGCTAATGATATTGATCATGAAACTCGAAAGAGGACACTACCAAACCTTGTAGGTCAAGCAGGACACATGCCGTTCGTGAACTGTACGGCAATCCTGTTATGAATTTCATGATTGATGAAATAGATGACCCTGCGACATATGAAGAAGCGATGATGTGCCCGGATTCCAACAAATGGCTAGAAGCCATGAAATCCGAGATGGAATCCATGTACGAAAACCAGGTTTGGACCTTGGTGGACTTACCTCACGATCGAAAGGCCGTTGAGAATCAATGGATTTTCAAAAGAAAAACTGATGCTGATGGTTATGTGACCATCTATAAAGCTCGACTTCTCGCAAAGGGGTTTCAACAAATTCAAGGAGTTGACTATGGTGAGACATTCTCTCCCGTAGTGATGCTTAAGTCGGTTAGGATTATGTTAGCAATTACTGCATATTTTGATTATGAAATATGGCAGATGGATGTCAAAACTGAGTTCCTCAATGGTAATATTGAAGAAGAGTTGTATATGATACAACCTAAGGGTTTTGTCGATCCTAAGGATGCTGGTAAGGTATGCAAACTTCAGCGATCCATCTATGGACTGAAGCAAGCATCCCGGAGTTGGAATCTCCGCTTTGATGAGGTGATCAAAGAGTTTGGATTTGTCCAAACTTATGGAGAGGCTTGTATTTACAAGAAAGGGAGTGGGAGCAATGTGGGATTTCTGATATTATATGTGGATGACATATTATTGATTGGAAATGATATAGATCTTTTAAATAGTGTTAAAAGTTATCTAAACAACAAATTTTCGATGAAAGACCTTGGTGAAGCTTCATATATATTAGGCATTAAAATCTATAGAGATAGATCAAGGCGCCTAATTGGGCTATCGCAAAGTACATACCTTGATAAGATATTAAAGAAGTTTAATATGGACGAAAGTAAGAAGGGGTTCTTACCTATGTTTCAAGGCAAGACATTGAGCAAGACTCAAAGTCCGGCTACGGTGGAAGAAAGAGAGATAATGGATAAGATCCCCTATGCCTCAGCCATAGGCTCTATAATGTACGCCATGCTATGTACAATACCGGATGTGGCACATGCTATTAGTTTGACTAGTAGGTACCAATCTGATCTAGGTTCGGAACACTGGATAGCGGTCAATAATATCCTTAAGTACTTAAGAAGAACTAATGATATGTTTCTTGTATACGGAGGTGAAGAAGAGCTAGTCGCTAAGTGTTATGTCGATGCTAGTTTTGACACCAATCCGAATGACTCTAAGTCTCAATACGGATACGTATTTCTCCTGAACGGAGCAGCAGTTAGTTGGAGGAGCTCCAAACAACCTGTGGTGGCTGGATCAACGACGGAGGCGGAATATGTTGCTGCTTTAGAAGTGGCGCAGGAAGCGGTTTGGATGAAGGAGTTCATAACGGAACTAGGTGTGGTTCCTAGTGCATTGGACCCAATGGTGATCTATTGTGACAATAATGGAGCCATAGCCAACGCCAAGGAACCAAGGTCTCACAAGAATTCCAAGCATATTAAGCGTCAGTTTCACTCCATCCGCGAGCATGTCAAGGATGGAGATATAAAGATTTGTAAAGTACACACGGACCTAAATGTAGCAGATCCGTTGACTAAAGTTCTCCCTAGGGAAAAACATGATCAACACCAAAACTCCATGGGTGTTAGGTTTATCACTATGAAAACTAGATTATTGTCTCTAGTGCAAATGGGAGACTAAAGGAAATATGCCCTCAGAGGCAATAATAAAGTTGTTATTATGTATTCCTTGTATATGATAGCTGTTTATTTTGCATGCTATAATTGTATTGATAGGAAAATTCAATACATGTGTGTTTAATAAACAAAAATGGTTCCTAGTTATGCCTCTCTTATATACTAGCTCGTTGATTAACAAGATGATCAAAGTTTCCTGATCATGGACATTGGATGTTGTTAATAACGAGGTTACATCATTTGTGAAATGATGTGATGAACATTCATCCGAGGTATAGCATTACAATCAAAGTCATTATGTTTATATTGCTATAACATCATACGAAGTAATCTTAGTCCTTAGACCATGAGATCATGTTAATTGCTAACACCGGAAGAGTATCTTGATAACATCAAACGTCAAACCGTAACAAGGTGACTATAAAGGTGGGTTTAGTGCTACGAAGGTGTTATGTTGAGGCTCATGGATCAAGAGTGGAATTTGTCAATCCCGATGACGGATAGATATACTCTGGGCCCTCTTGGTAATATCACATTAAGATAGCTTGCAAGCAAGTGATGTGATCACTAGAATGTTATATCACGGGAACGAGAAAAGAGTGCATGTCGGTAACGAGATCAAACTAGGTATTTGGATACCGATGATCGAATCTCGGACATGTATTATATCATGAGACAAAGGGATTAAGTTACTAGCGTTAAAGGTTCTCACGATCACAGAAGTCATCGTTGAATGTGCAGGAGTCAGTATGGATCTCCAGGTCCCGCTTCTGATTATTGATCTGAGAGGAGTCTCAATCATGTCTGCATTATTCGCGAACCATAGGGTGACACACTTAAGAGTTGTCGGACACCATTTTGGAGCACATATGTTTCAGACGAAAGAATTGCAAAGCGTAGGAATTGTTTCAATAGAAACCAGAATTGTTTCAGGTGAAATTGCAAAAAGTGGTTCTGCATGTGATATTGAAATGTTGCAAGGGATTTTATGTGAATATTTGTTAATTAAAGTAATTAACAAAATTCTGAATAAAATAAATAAAAGAGTTTTATTAATTGAAAGTTGCATTAAATTTGGTGGAAATTTAATGCATGTGTGAGTGGAATTTTGGGTGGAGCTTGAATTGATGTGAGTGGAGCTTCCACCACATGAATGAGGAAGAGGTGGGGGAACCCCCCTTGGCCGCCAGCCATGGGAGGGGAGGAGCCCACATCTCCTATAAAAATCACCCCTCTCCTCCCTCACAAAGCACACCTCCTTGTGAAGGATCTCTCTCCCCCTCTAGATATTCCCCCATGGTCTCGGATTAGCGAGATACATGTTCCCGGTGGCCTTGCGTCTAGAAGGAGTTGCTGCTTCTACTGATTCGCTGGAGCGAGGAGGTGGAGGTTGTCCGGTGGCTTGAACGTGTGTGCGAGGATGGATGCGCTGCTGATTTGCGGCGCTAGGTCTTCCGCACGATCTTGAGATCGGCAAGCGTACGACTACATCATCCACGAGTTCCAACTCGTTAACAAAACTCTGTTGTCTTCGAGCGTAAGTTCTCTATGGATGTATATCCACCCGTTGTTCTGTATCTAGTAGATAGATCTTGGCGTATAGTTCCCTTCGTAGGAATTTTTTGTTTTCTATGCTGCGAACTCAACAGTCACGTATAACAATACTGACCTGAGGATGCCTAGGGGCTGGCATGCTTGTTCGGTGGCACGGTTGTGGTTCCTCGTGACGCCGGGAAGGCGAAGGAGGCGGCGATCGACGAGGGTAAGCCTTGTCTCCCTTGTTGGAAGAGATGGGTATGGCATCAGTCATGTTGCGCGCGTCTCTCCGTCTTTGCTCTGTGGAGGCTGTGTGGGATCCTTCATCACGCGGAGATCTTGGCCTTCAGCGGCTATGCATGGTCGAATGGCAAAGCTCCGGGTTGGACTCAAGACTTTGTGAGGTAGCCTTTTCTTGTTGCTTGCATGCCTTGGCAACAAGGTCGTATACCCGAGCAACTGCTTCTGGCGACCTGTCCTGATCTAGGAGGGTCTTGGCAACGATAATGTTGAGGGCAGGAGTTGGCATTACTTGCCTCCCCTATGAATCGATATACGGGGTGACCTTTGTTGGCTTGGATCCTCCATACCCCAACTTGCGCCGGACGTCAGGGTCTTCGATGACGTGAGCTCGTACTTTCTTTGCCTTGTGCTTCAATAGCAGCTGCTTGTACTCAGCCTCCATAGCTTTTGACGCCTTGATAGATTGCTGCACCCTGGCCATATCTTCGTCCAGCTTAGCGCCCTGCTCTGCGATGCACTTGGCCTCCACGAGGATTTCTGCGCGCTTCTCGTCTAGCTCCATAACATTCCGGATATGGGCGACGGTGATAGGTTCAACGAGGAGCGAGCCATATATCACCGTGTCTGCTGGAGTAGCCAATGGGTTGCCAACTGCAGACGTTGACGGTGGAAGTGGCCCGATTTGATTGCTTGGCTATACTGGGGGCCGTGGTGAGTTCTTGCGCTGGTTGCGCGCGGATAACTGGAGGGGGCATGGCCTTGCCCAGAGCCGGAGGCTCGGCGGCTTTTTTGGCTGCTACCGCTCTGGTAACCCCTGGTGTAGGCAGAGCTCTCTCACACTCCGGTTCCTACCCTTGTTCTTCTATTACGCTCCTGATGGAGACTAATACCTGATGGGAAGCATTGGTCTTCTCGGCGCGCTCCTCCTTCTTGATTTTCTGCTCGATCTCCCTCATAACAGCATCGTATTCCTCCAAGTTAGCGTTTGAGCCACTGATACATTGCAAATGTATCTATAATTTTTGATGTTCCATGCTTGGTTTTATCTATTTTCTTGTGTTTTATCCACACTTTGGAGTACTTTTCATATGATTTCTTGGACTAACCTATTAACAAGAGCCACAGTGCCAGCTGCCTATTTTCTGCTGTTTTTGGTTCCAGGAAAGTCAGAAAATGAATATTCTCAGAATTGGACGGGACAATAGCCAAATATCCTATTTCACCAGAAGACTCCCAGAGCCAGAATATGAGACGGAGTGGGGCTGGGGCCCAGCCACACCACCTGGCCGCGCGGGCTGGGCCTGGCCACCCTAGGCACCCCCTCGGTCCCCCTCTTCGCCTATAAGATGCCTTCTGACCTTAAAACTCAGGGGGGGTCGACGTTTTTCCAGAAGGAGTTCCACTCCACCGCCACCACCAGATTCCACAAAACAGCACCAGAAACTCCATTCTGGCACCCTGCCAGGACGAGGAATTGGAGGAGATCATCGCCATCATCATCACCATCGCTTCTCCATCGACCATCCATGTTTCCCCCATCTATGAGTGAGTAATCCCCCGCTGTAGGCTATGGGGATGGTAGGTATTGGATGAGATCATTCATGTAATGGCATCAGATTGTTAGGGCATGGTGCCTAGTATCTTCTATTAGTTCTTTATGACTTTGTTGCGACTTGTTATGCTTAATGCTTGTCACTAGGGCCCGAGTGCCATGATTTCAGATCTGAACATGTTATTGATTCATTATGATAGTATTGTTTATGGTCTTACCTGCAAGTTGTATACATACGTTGTTGTCCGGAACCAAAGGCCCCGAAGTGACAGAAATCGGGATAACCGGAGGGAATGGCTTTGATGTGAGGATCATATGTGTTCACGGAGTGTTAATGCTTTGCTGCAGTGCTCTATTAAAAGGATCACCTTAATTGCCAGTAGTTCCCTTGAGGCCCCGCTGCAAACGGGCTGGCACGACAAAATATGTTGTGCAAGTTCTCATTGCGAGCACGTATGACTATATATGGGACACATGCCTAGGATTATCTAGTATTTGGATGCTTTATCTTATTTATCTACAATTGCCCTATGTTCTGATTCCCATGTGAATTGTCTTGTCCATGCAACGCCCGTCCATCCATCCCTATGCCTACCGCACTCGAATCCTACTGTTTACTACAATTGTTACTGCTGTCTTTATTCTATTACTGTTGTTACTTTACTATTCCTACTACAAAACTGTTGATACTGATAAACTGCTATGAGCAAGATTGTTTTTAGGTGCAGCTGAATTGACAACTCAGTTGTTAAGGCTTATAAATATTCTTTGGCTCCCCTTGTGTCGAATCAATAAATTGGGTTTCACTTCCCTCGAAAATACTGCGATACACCCCCTATACTTGTGGGTCATCAAGACTATTTTCTGCCACCGTTGCCGGGGAGCATAGCTTTATTTATCAAGTCCACTTGGAATCACTATTGTTCAAGCTTAGTTTATTTCCGCCTTGATTGCTTGTTTCTTTATCAAAAATACAAAAAAATTAGTTCCTACTCTAGTTGTTATTTTCGTTGGTCTGTTATTGTCTTGCTTTATCATGCTATCTATCAATGGTTGTTTTCTTTGAAAATGAATCTTATTGGCAAGGTGGGTTCACGGTGTAATAGCCCAATTTTAGGAACCCTGATTAGTTGTCCAGAATGCAAAAATCAGGGGGAACAAAAACTTTTTCTTATTCGTGGGTGAAGTGTTTGCTTGTTGTTTGTTTGTACCTGTGCATATGAGTGTATACCATATGATACTCCTTACCTCACCATCAGTTGACAAAGGTTATTTAACAAAACTATCCTGGCTCATTTTACATATTCTCAAATGTTCTGGAATTTCAAAAACTGAGCCAAGATGCTTGTCTAACCAAAACTAGTCTAGTAGTTTCCGTTTACAAAACTATGGAGAGCTATAAACTCCTCAGGTTTATAGACAGAACCTTCAACTATCCTTATCTCTAGGTTTCCCAAAACCTCTTTTTCTTAAAGCTTTTGAATTCTACTCTTGGTAGAGATACCAAGGACTCTCATCTTATTCAAACTCCAACACTTCAAAATGCCCCAACCTTACCTCAAGCTAGGCTTGATGGTAATCCCAGTAGTGGATTTGCTTAGTTTATTAGATGAGTTGCCTTGATCTCCTATCTGATGAGTTGCCTTGATCTGCTGTCTGATGAGTTGCCTTGATCTGCTGTTTGACTTGTTTGCTTAGAAGTAGTATGAGCTACCCTAGGAGCTCATCCTCTAGGATCAAGAAACCTTAAAGTCCCCAAACCATAAGCATGAGTACAAGGTGGATCTAATCCCTAGCCACCAGGTGATCATCTCAAACCCTTAACCAGATCAGTTCTGCAGTGATCCATTCTAGAAGCTTCCAAGTCAACGAAGACCAATATCAAGCATGGATCCCTTCTAGCCCCCTCTACACTTGAACATCATCCACTTGATGATGCTTTGGTACCTTGCCAACCCTCAAAAACATCCCCTCTCATACTCTAGTAAAAATCCTCAAAACTGCCAAATTTGACTAAGTCTGGAAACTGTTTCAACATCACCTTTTTGAATGCCTCCCATTATCAAGCCATGTGCATTTTTGGAAATGCACCTGAACCATATTGTTAACCATCCTAAGGACTACCAAGGCCCACTATTTCCCTTGGTTAGATCATCCTACTACCCACTTATTTTGATGGTATTGCAGGCAAGAAAATAACTTTTCCTACAAATCTAGTCATCATGCCTACTTTGACAGAAGCCCACACCATCATCCAACCTTCTATGGACCAACTTTTTGCATGTTTGTGATCTAATCATATAGATCTATAAACATCTACTTCACTTGTCCCAAGTGGATCCTTGGGCTTCTTAAAAACCCACATGGTTTATAAGGCATCATGACTCATCTGGTTTATTTTCAACAAAGTTTGCCATCACTTCCAGACCACCTCTGATGTAACCAATCCAAAATCCTTATGCCATGATCATATATATGACTTGGTCTACCTATCCATCTACCCCTTGCATCAAGTTGAGCTCTGAGCTCCAAGATCCAACAAGGTTTTGGTGGTATAAAAATAACATCACCCTAGATCCTCAATTCCTTGTTTTTCCATCTAATTCAAGTTGGATTTCCAATTCCCAAGGTTGAAAATGCTGCTACACCTTGTATACATAATCTACCTTGATCATCAAGACTTATCAAATATTACCCATAATTATTATGGCTCCAAATCTATTTAATTCCTTTAATAGACAAAATCTCAAAACCCCTTTCCCAATGGAAAGTTTGGTTTTTGTCAAAACACTTCCCAAACTTTTGGCTCATGTGAGTTCCATATATCATAAGCTTTATTAATTCTTTTTGCCTATTTTCTTAAAAGGAAGAAATGGAATAATAATTGTTTTAAATACTTTTAAGCCACAATAAATCTTGGGAAAATTCCCCTAAGTGTGATTCCACATTAGGGACCCTCTCACGCCAAAAAACCAACCTTGTCCAATGTAAAAATATCAAATGAGCTTCTAGAAACTACTTCATCACTTTTTGAATAAATGGTTTTAAGTGGACTAAAAATCCTCTGAAAAATCCCAATAAATTCCTAGAGTTGTGCCTCAACCATACCCATCTGGCAGTACCATATCCCTGCATTACCCAATGCACATTATCGAACTTCCTTCACAAGCCTCATTTTGATCAAATATGGCAAACTAGGGGATTAGTGACCTAAACCAAAATAAAAGCATCACCAGAGCTCTCCATCACTCACCACATCAACCATGACCCTCCCCTTTTGGTCGTGCACTGCAGCAAAACTATTGTAGCTTCCCCTCTATTGCCTCTTGTGCATAGAAGAAGGAGAGAAGAGGATCTTGCTTTAAATGGTGTATCTCCCCTACCCCACATCAGCATGCCTCCCCACCCTCTCTGGTCAAGAAATGGTCCCACACCCCACCCAAAACCAGCCCAGCTAGAAAACCATGCACCCATTCATGGGGATAGCCCCAATGAGCATCAAGCTCCCCACCTTGACCACCAAGTCCAAGAACCCACCCCACTCCCTCTCCTGGTCACTTTAGACCATGCTCAACAGAAGTGGAGATAACTAGCAACCCTCCACCGCCTATCCAGCCCAATCCCTGGCCACCTTCCTCCCTCCAAGCTCTTTCTACACCTAGACCACCATGGACCATTGTCCATCGGTTTATAAAGCCAGAGGCCAGTACCACACTCCCCACCGTCCTCATTTCACTCCCCACCCCTCCACTTACCTCTCCAGAGCTCCACCCCCTTTCCCCTTGCTCTATACTAACCGGAAGAAGAAGAAGGAGAAGCCTCGGCCTCTCCCAAAAACCGAGCAAGGCTCCATCCCCGCAGCTCCTCTCCTCATGCATGTCACTCTCCCAGCACCTCCTTGCTCTTCTGCATCAAACCCTCCTCTTTTTGTCAACATGCAGCAGCCCCTGGAGGATCTCCGGCGAGCCCCGACGAGGTAACCCTTAGTCGTCTCCGCGCGAGCTCCTTCCCAGACGTGAACCCAACCGTGCCTCCCCTCGAACTGCTTGCCGTCAAGCACCGCTTCATCTCCGCCGCTCCTCGTCGCCTCCCGAACCCTCGGTGAGCCTCCCCGCTCCTCCCTGTGTCCCCTCTAGGGTTTCTGCTCATCGCCGGCGCACCCAGGAGGATGATGGCCGCGAGCCATCGATTCCCCATCTAATCGAACGGTCCACCGCCGCCGATACCCCTTCGCCAACCCCAGCTTGCCGACACGCGGGCCCAGCCACGCGGTAGTTTGAATTGCGCTCCCGCGCTGCCCACCGAGGCACTGGGCCGGTCGGAGCCCTGCATCCCACTTCCCCCTGCTAGATGCGGCCCGCGTATGTTTTTCCTTCTCTTTTTATCTTTTTTTCCCAGATCTAGTTAAATAACTGTTAGGATTAATTCCAAATGAAAATGGTAAATACCTCCGTATGACCAGATACAAATTTTCTAGGATACCTTAGGGTTTTGTCTATCTTGCTGTACCAAAAGTTTGGCCAAATACCGATAATATCTCCTCTGTAGATTTATTTACCAAGGGGTACCCTTTCCAGTAAATAAATCCCTCAGGGACCTACACATCTTCAAAATGGATGAAACCAAGTGCCTTTGAAAGTATATTCTTAGGCCTCCCATCTAGCATTTATCTCAGGTCAAGGGGAACTAAGGTCACCCTTTAGCAAAAATAACAAAAGAAGGACATATATGCCTTAGGAAAATTCTATAGGTCAAACCAAATGAGGTATTGATCTAATTCCAAGTCCCATGAATGTGTCTTATCAAAATCTATCAAACCCCAGCAGCTCAGATTTTATTGAGCTCTGGTTGATTTGTAGTGAATTAATCTATTTTGTTTACCCCTTTTTCACTAGATAAATTCTTCCAGTAGTTCTGGTTATCCAAAATGGATAATTCCAATTTCTACTGAAAGGTACTTCCAGTACCTACCATGTAAAATTGGCATCACACTAAAACCTATTGGGGATCGGTGCGGAAAACAAAAAAATTCCTACGACAGAACCCCAAAACTTGCCTAGGATCTATTTATGTAGTAATGCGGCAATGGCCGATGCGTAGAGAATACATACCCTTATAGACCGTACGCTGTTAACGTTCCGCGGTGAACGTGGTTGATGTAGTCGTACTCGAAGCCAACCTCAAGGTCACGAAGCTCCTCGCAGGTCACCCCTTGCTCCTTCTTGATCTTCATCATCTTCATCGTGAATAGCTCCGGCTCACGACATTCAAGTTCCCCAAGTGTTGCGCGCGTGTCTTCGTACACATCCGGTGCACGATGAGACCTCCGGCTCCCCGATCCCGCCGGGAGTGCGGAAGTAGATATCTGGCTAGGAATCCCTATAGCGCAACGGCGTACTGCAGGTGTGCCTCGATCTCATAGCCCAGACTAGGGGCCATGGTCACGAGGTATAGAGAGAGAGAGAGGAGGAGAAAAGTTAACCACGGGACTTCTCCAATTGTGTGTCTAATCCCACCCATGGGCACCCCTTTATATAGGCGGAGGGGGTGTGCCCTCCCCATTGGGTTAGCCATGTGGGCCAAATGGGCCAAAAGAACTCAGCCCAAATAGCAAACAGAAAATAAACAATAAAATAAAAAATAAAAAAGAAGCAGCCAGCCTGGGGCTCAGCCGGCCAGGTGGGCCGACCTGCCCCCCATGGCCTAGCTGCAGCGGCTGCTGCTGCCACCGCCCGGGTGGGCCGGCGCTCACCCATGGCCCAGCTCGCCCCGGCGACGGCCTAGCGGTGCAGCCCGGGTGGGCCGGCTGCTCCCCGCAGCCTAGCTCGCCAGCCTGCGAGGCGGAGCCCGGGTGGCTCGGCGCCCGCGGCGGCCCAGCAAGCCAGCCAGGTGGCCTGGCTCCCCCGCGCGCCCGCGTGGGCCGGGGTGGAGCCGGCCAGCCCAGCGGCTGCTGCTGCTCTGCTTTTTCTTTTTCTTTTTCTGCAGTTTTATTTCTAGACTATTTCCCTCCGGGGATTTAGCCTAATATAAAAATTGCTTTTATAAATCTTAACTTAAATATTATTTAGAATATATTAATTCACAATTAACATATAATAAATATATATTTAAATTCCCATTTATCCGAAAACACTTTTCGGGCTTTTCCTTTATTCTTTCTCCGAACGGCTTCGGATCTCTCTGCGGAACGATTCCGGCTTTCTCTCTTTCTCTACTGTGATTCTGTCTTACGAATGATCGCTCTCATCGTACCCTTAAGTGTATCCTCTCACGGCTCGGGAATGCTCTAGACATGATCTGTATCAGTGATCAACAGAGGGACCAGGGATGTCCATGTGACCCTATGCATTCCTGATGACAATGTCGTTTGAACCGTCTAAATGTAGCATCCTCTTCCTTTTTTTTCTCAATACAACTTGTCCGAGATCCGATCACTGGTATCCCATACCTTTGTTCAATCTCGTTCACAATCAGTTATGTTTTCTTGTTACCGTGATATTACATCCCCGTGACCTAGTCACATGTTGCAACATTTATGGATGTAATCTCACCAAGCCGGCCATATGTATATTTACCCATCATGTGGGTGAACAAATCCCAGTCTTGTAGTCACATGTCATCTACTGTTCCTTCGGAATACCCAACATACACCTTTATGGCCACCGTATTACCGAATGACGGTTGATGCAGTCTAAGCAACCTAGGGAAACAGTGAGTAATATGAGCTCATGGTCTAAGGAGAAGGAGTCTAGGTATAGTTGTTGCAACAATGAACTATATGACTTGATCGTGTTGCAATCCTTCGAGGAATGTCCAACCACATCATTCTCCAATGATATGATCTCGTTGTCAGTCGGCATAAATGGCCATGCTCTTGAAACCTAGATCATCTTCGTGACCAATGAACTAGTATGAATAGAGGCTACTAGGGACTTGGTTGTTTCATACCACACTTGTACCAATGTTTCTACTTGGCACAGTTATAGCACAATATGAAACTATTATAAACTAACTAAGATATGACAATAAAAACCTATTTATTATTTGCCTCTAGGGCATATCTCCTTCAGTCTCCCACTTGCACTAGAGTACAAATAATCCAGTTCGCATTCTACTCATATAAACCATATACCATATGCATTTACAGATCATGCATGCTCATGGGAAACGTCATGTCCATGTTCTATTTTACCAGATTATTATGTCTTTTGCAAATCGTTAACGTCTTCCTAATTTTGACATTCACTCCATTATCTTATAATGGGTCGAAGTATTTGCTTGGTGACAAAGCAAGACTTTTGTTTCTAGTGTTTATGATGATGGTCGTTTTCACCGTTGTCATCTAAACTTCGAAACACACTTTGCTATCCTTTGTGTATATACTATAGTCATGGCAGCAGAACAAGGCCGGATTCCAGGAGCTTACAGTGACGTTAGATCAACCTCGAGGGCTTTCTCATGGGCACTGGGCCCTGGGACACATCATTCTACGTTAAAAGCGAACTAGCCCCGCCACAACATTATACATCACATCAGATGCAACCTTTATACTTCTATATCTATGTAGATCCTAGTGCATGAAATGCAACTATGCCACTTACATTGCTTCTTGCTACTTAAGCACAAACTTAATTCTGGTTTAGTGATCAACTCAGGAATCACTTAAAGACACGTTCTTATAGTTAAGACTTTGTCTTACCAACCAGAACTTTGGGTCAATTTATGTCGAGTATACAACATTGTTTTATGAAAGAACCTATGACTGAGGCATAGGAGATGCAACACATCTCTTTCAACCATAGTTGTAATACTCAATGCTTCATATAATAAGAACTTCTTTCTTATCTTGTTCCATTCTGGACTACTTCAGAATCTTGCTTAGGACATTCTGAACATCTTTCAGAATCAAGTCTAGGAAGCATTCGACGTTCAATGTTTATTAAACTCATCGATCTATCTTGATAGATCTTCTTGTTTAATAACTTCAACGTCATCCTTATTTATCTAACTTAAATGTTATTAACACCAATCACATCATTCACATATGTCGTCCACATATCCAGAATGATTTCATGCTCCCACTCAAATATGACATTCATGTTTGAGATCCAGGGATTTCACTTAGCTCCCACTCAGAATATGTCAGCTACATATTATGAATTAGCCAAGCTGATTTGCTCCCACTCAAATCCAGGTCCTCTCGATAATCTTGGATATTCCAAAATTCCTTGATCACCATCAAATCGAGAATTCCACTAACGAGATTTCAATGACCATTAATTTCTCGTACTTAGGTCCATCATGCTTCTTTGTAATTCGTAGGTATGTCTTGTCAAAACATGACAAGTGAATCAACAATATAATTCCACAAACTTGTAGAATATATATATAGTTGAATCCTACTTACTTTAGTAAAAGTATTCCCTAAAACTTTATGATCATTATCATTGGTTTCTCCTCTATTTGCAGAGTTTGGATTCACGAAACAAATTCCGCTGTGCCACTCAACAATTCGGAGGTAAGGTCAAATACCTTGTTTTGATCTTTTACTTTCTTCCACCTGTATCTTCATCAAGATACGTTGACTTAGGACAACATCAAGTTTGCCCCTTTGTGGAAGATACATTCATAGCTTCCTAAGAATGCTCTACAAAGACTTGTTTATTCGCCTCGACTTCGACTTGTTGAAATCTCCAGAAACTTGAACGTGCCATAACACTTATGCTGTTGTTTCCACGAATCTTTAGATGTTCCTTTGTATTTCAAATGAGTGTTTGCTTATTTTGATCTCCAACTCTAAACGACAACTATAACCCCGATAAGAGATAATATTATACCATATGTATCTAATACATAATGATGTTTAGATATTTCAACATTGTTTGAACTCATCCAATTATCATAATTTGTGAAACATCTTTCACAAGTTCCTTTTTATGCTAAACTTAACTTGAATACTTTAGTCATGTCGATCAAATTGAAGAGACTTGTTAATTCAGTTAATTCAATATCCCATTTAGTTATGAACTCATTTGAACAATTCAAATCATTTCAAACTTCATGTTTCATTAAGTAAATACACTTATTCACTTAAGTCCACAATTAACAAATGATTTCCACTACTTGTTGAAAATACGATACATCACTATGTATAAGGTTCAACATTTCTTTGCATATCACCGTTTTACCAGAATGCGGAGTTTTAGTCATTCTGCCTAAGAGACATGGTTTTGCAAAGTCTCTAGATTAAGCATCTAGGACCCCGATCTTTCATAAAGAACCTGCAATAACCAAAATGACTTAAACTGTAGTGTATTTTCATTATTAAGCTCTGGATATATTTCAGCATTCTAATCTTTTATAAATGATTAAACTATTATCATTAACATAGTGATGTGAATAACTTATTTGTATTCGTAATGTGACCATAAGGTATTGTTCATAAGAATAGTACAAACTGGTTTGTAACTTGTTCATATGAATAATCGTCTTGCCAAAAGAAAGACACACAAACAAGGATTACAAATCTATATTCAAGTCCACTAATCCAAATGACAAACTTTGAGGGAAGAGGTGATGTCGGCCATCAACTGTTTTGCTTGCCGTCATCAAGTCCCGTTGCCTCAAAACCAGCAATTCTCAAGCAGACCATCCTGTTTTTCACAAAATGGGACAAGTATCAAATACTTTGCAAACTGCAGTGAGTTTTGCAAAAACCACATTTATAATTTTGTATATCTAACATATACCTTTTCATCCATGACCTCCATTTGCAACCAAGCCCTTCCAAGAGTTCTTAACTCTAATGTAAGATCACTACGTGTTTTTACAAACAATCTGGAGTCATCGGATTATCTCCTAATGGTTATTGTATCAAGAAGAGAAGATCACCTTTTACGAGGATCTCCTCAGGCGTGGGTATTAATCTATGAAGTTGGACCCTTTTGCTAAGTTCCATATTAAGCAATATATTCCCATGGTCGCAAAGGACCTCAATGGGATAGGCTAAGATCTACTAAGATATTTGCAAACAGACATCTAGACTAAGTTTATAATAAGAGATCAATTTATAATTGGTCTCCACTAAAACAGTCATCCCCTGGACGATTTTAGTGATCGCATGATCCCTATCCTCTGCACCTCCCCCGATCATCACGGCCATCAGTGCATTATCAAAAGTAGTCATTCACTAATGTCAATCACATCAGCCATCTGACTCATGCTCGATCTTTCGATCTCTTGTGTTCCGAGGCCATGTCTGTACATGCTAGGCTCGCCAAATCTAACTTGTGTGTATTCACTGTGCAACATGGCTTACACCCACTGTATGCGAACGTAGATATGTCTGACCACCGATCATCACGGCCGGCCTCATACCGAAGAAATCTCTTGGTGGTGCACACACAAGGGGAACACGTAACATTGGAATTCAATAGGGATTATCTTATTTGCTACCGTTGGGTATCTAAATACTAGCACATAGTAAGATGTAAAAACTGGTATCAACATCATATATATAATGTGATATGATATGGTCTTTCTGGTCCCTTGATCTCCATCGAGTGCTTCGGCATGATCTCTATCTTGCCCTTGGTTTGACGCCAAGTCCACGACGCCTCCACCAGGTCGTTCATCGGAACGATGACTATTACTATACTACTTAGCAACAGAAAAGTAAACTACTTTACCTTTGTAACGACCATTGCCATATCATAATCACATGCCCCCTTCAAAATAAAGTTAGACGCCTCTACTTTATCTATTGCTAATTTTACGTGGTTGTTAGGGCTTTCGCACTAGAATCGTTTCTAAACTACGAACTTTCCAACCACAACATGGATCCGACATTTGTCTCTACTACACCCCTTTCGTGGCCCTCTGTTGTAAATGCTATATCAACTATCGAATGAGAGACAGACACCCACTAGCCACTTATACGGTACAAGCCGTATGTTGAGCATGGAACCAGTCTCGTGTACGAATACGCGTAAGGTCGGTCCAAGCCGCTTCATCAAACAATACCGCGATATAAACAAGTACACGTTAGAGGGTAACAACTAAGGGATCAATGCCTGTACAACACTCCTACGCATAGATCGGCTCTGATACCACTGTTGGGGATCGGTGTGAAAAACAAAAAAATTCCTACGACGAAACCCAAAACTTGCCTAGGATCTATCTATGTAGTAAGGCGGCAACGACCGATGCATAGAGAATACATACCCTTGTAGACCGTACGCGGTTAAAGTTCCGCGGGAACGTGGTTGATGTAGTCGTACTCGAAGCTGACCTCAAGGTCGCGAAGCTCCTCGCAGGTCACCCCATGCTCCTTCTTGATCTTCATCATGTTCATCGTGTAACAGCTCTGGCTAACGACATTCAAGCGCCCCAAGTGTTGCGCCTCGTGTCTTTGTACCCCTTGCTCCTTCTTGATGACAATGTCATTTGAACTGTCTAAATGTAGCATCCTCTTCCTTTTGTTTCTCGATACAACTTGTCTGGGATACGATCACTGGTATCCCATACCTTTGTTCAATCTCGTTCACAACAAGTTATGTTTTCTTGCTATCGTGATATTACATCCCCGTGACCTAGTCACATGTTGCAACATTTATGGATGTAATCTCACCAAGTCGGCCGTATGTATCTTTACCCGTCATGTGGGTGAACAAATTCCTGTCTTACAGTCACATGTCATCTACTGTTCCTTCAGAATATCCAACATACACCTTTATGGCCACCGTATTACCGAATGACGGTTGATGCAGTCTAAGCAGCCTAGGGAAACAGTGAGTAATATGAGCTCACGGTCTAAGGAGAAGGAGTCCAGGTATAGATGTTGCAACAATGAACTATATGACTTGATCGTGTTGCAATCCTTCGAGGAATGTCCAACCACATCATTCTCCAATGATATGATCTCGTTGTCAGTCAGCATAAATGCCCATGATCTTGAAACCTAGATCATCTTCCTGACCAACGAACTAGTATGAATAGAGGCTACTAGGGACTTGGTTGTTTCATACCACACCTGTACCAATGTTTCTACTAGGCACAGTTATAGCACAATATGAAACTATTATAAACTAATTGAGATATGACAATAAAAACCTATTTAATATTTGCCTCTAGGGCATATCTCCTTCAAAACCTTATGTAAAAGAAATCTGGTGAAAAAGACAAAAACCTTGCAGAACTGCCTTTGGGAATTTCCTGAGGGCATTGTGGTAATTATTTTGACATGATTCCACCTCTATGTGGTTCATTACATCAAAAACTATCTAATCACCCAAGGAAATAATTTTTGGGCCTCCAGATAAATTCTGGTGAATTATTTCCCCAAACTAGAATTCATTCCACTATAAAAGCATAACTAAATCTAGGTAAATGATAATCTAGTGAAACCACTTGTGTTGATCTTGTTTTGACAAGACCTATCTGAGGATATGATTGTTGCACATTTGCATCCTACATACCTCAAGCCTCCACCCCAATTCCTTGGTAAATAGCCTAGACAACTATCTTCCAAGGGAAAAACACCTCTATGGCAATCTAGTAATTCCACTACTAGCACCCAACTTCTCCAAAACCTACTAAGTTAAGTAGGATTCCTTATGTTTGTTTGCTATATGGTTTGATGCATGTATGCCTTGTATTGATTGTGGTATTGTCTGCTTGCATGTATACTCGATGACGGCGATAGTGTGAGTGTTTGACGGCAAGGAGGAAGGGACTTATTATTATTATTTGTTGGGTATTCTTGGTTATCTAAGGAAGTCCATGGACTTATCGTTGATCACAGGAAAGCCACCATTCCCGAACTCCGATACTTGTCCTACTCTTTTTATTACCTGTTTTGTATCTCCAATATAAATTACATTGTTTATCTGCATGTTTTGTTCTACAAATACTGCGCTAATGACTTGGCCCCTCCAAATTATGACTTGGTCCCTCGTGGCACCACCCTGATGTACCTACCATTTTATCCCTTTAGACCGAGAGTATGACGGTCAGCATCCTACCTCGTTGAAAACCCCGGCTTTGAGAAAATCTAGTCATCATGCCTACTTTGATAGAAGCCCACACCATCATCCAACCTTCTATAGACCAACTTTTTGCATGGTTGTGATCTACTCATATAGATCTATAAACATCTACTTCACTTGTCCCAAGTGGATCCTTGGGCTTCTTAAAAACCCACATGGTTTATAAGGCATCATGACTCATCTGGTTTATTTTCAACAAAGTTTGCCATCACTTCCAGACCACCTCTGATGTAACCAATCCAAACTCCTTATGCCATGATCATATATATGACTTGGTCTACCTATCCATCTACCCCTTGCATCAAGTTGAGCTCTGAGCTCCAAGATCCAACAAGGTTTTGGTGGTATAAAAATAACATCACCCTAGATCCTCAATTCCTTGTTTTTCCATCTAATTCAAGTTGGATTTCCAATTCCCAAGGTTGAAAATGCTGCTACACCTTGTATACATAATCTACCTTGATCATCAAGACTTATCAAATATTACCCATAATTATTATGGCTCCAAATCTATTTAATTCCTTTAATAGACAAAATCTCAAAACCCCTTTCCCAATGGAAAGTTTGGTTTTTGTCAAAACACTTCCCCAACTTTTGGCTCATGTGAGTTCCATATATCATACCCTATCTTCCCATCTCAAAAATAAATATTTTTGAGAAGCTTTATTAATTCTTTTTGCCTATTTTCTTAAAAGGCAGAAATGGAATAATAATTGTTTTAAATACTTTTAAGCCACAATAAATCTTGGGAAAATTCCCCTAAGTGTGATTCCACATTTGGGACCCTCTCACACCAAAAACCAACCTTGTCCAGTGTAAAAATATCAAATGAGCTTCTAGAAACTACTTCAGCACTTTTTGAATAAATGGTTTTAAGTGGACTAAAAATCCTCTGAAAAATCCCAATAAATTCCTAGAGTTGTGCCTCAACCATACCCATCTGGCAGTACCATATCCCTGCATTGCCCAATGCAAATTATCGAACTTCCTTCACAAGCCTCATTTTGATCAAATATGGCAAACTAGGGGATTAGTGACCTAAACCAAAATAAAAGCATCACCAGAGCTCTCCATCACTCACCACATCAACCATGACCCTCCCCTTCTGGTCGTGCACTGCAGCAAAACTATTGTAGCTTCCCCTCTCTTGCCTCTTGTGCATAGAAGAAGGAGAGAAGAGGATCTTGCTTTAAATGGTGTATGTCCCCCTACCCCACAGCAGCATGCCTCCCCACCCTCTCTGGTCAAGAAATGGTCCCACACCCCACCTAGAACCAGCCCAGCTCGAAAACCATGCACCCATTCATGGGGATAGCCCCAATGAGCATCAAGCTCCCCACCTCGACCACCAAGTCCAAGAACCCACCCCACTCCCTCTCCTGGTCACTTTAGACCATGCTCAGCAGAAGTGGAGATAACTAGCAACCCTCCACCGCCTATCCAGCCCAATCCCTGGCCACCTCCCTCCCTCCAAGCTCTTTCTACACCTAGACCACCATGGACCATTGTCCATCGGTTTATAAAGCCAGAGGCCAGTACCACGCTCCCCACCATCCTCATTTCAGTCCCCTCCCCTCCACTTACCTCTCCAGAGCTCCATCCCCTTCCTCTTGCTCTGTACTGCCCAGAAGAAGAAGGAGAAGCCTCGGCCTCTCCCAAAAACCAGCAAGGATCCATCCCTGCAGCTCCTCTCCTCCTGCATGTCACTCTCCCGGCACCTCCTTGCTCTTCTGCATCTAACCCTCCTCTTTTTGTCAACATGCAGCAACCCCTGGAGGATCTTCGGCGAGCCCCGACGAGGTAACCCTCGGTCTTCTCCGCGCAAGCTCCTTCCCAGACGTGAACCCGACCGTGCCTCCCCTCGAACTGGTCGCCGTCAAGCACCGCTTCATCTCCGCCGCTCCTCGTTGCCTCCCGACCCCTCGGTGAGCCTCCCCGCTCCTCCATGTGTCCCCTCTAGGGTTTCTGCTTGTCGCCGGCGCACCCAGGAGGACGACGGCCGCGAGCCGTCGATTCCCAACCTAATCGACCGGTCCACCGCCACCGATACCCCTTCGCCAGCCCTAGGTCGCTGACATGCCGGCCCAGCCCCGCGGTAGTTTGAACTGCGCTCCTGCGCTGCCCGCCGAGGCACTGGGCCGGTTGGAGCCCTGCAGCCCACTTCCCCTGCTAGATGCGCCCCGCGGATGTTTTTCCTTCTCTTTTTATTTTTCTTCTAGATCTAGTTAAATAACTGTTAGGATTAATTCCAAATGAAAATGGTAAATACCTCCATATGACTAGATACAAATTTTCTAGGATACCTTAGGGTTTTGTCTATCTTGATGTACCAAAAGTTTGGCCAAATACCACTAATATCTCCTCTGTAGATTTATTTACCATGAGGTACCCTTTCCAATAAATAAATCCCTCAGGGACCTACACATCTTCAAAATGGATGAAACCAAGTGTCGTTGAAACTATATTCTTGGTCCTCCCATCTAGCATTTATCTCAGGTCAAGGGGAACTATGTTCACCCTTTAGCAAAAATAACAAAAGAAGGACATATCTGCCTTAGGAAAATTCTATAGGTCAAACCAAATGAGGTATTGATCTAATTCCAACTCCCATGGATGTGCCTTATCAAAATCTATCAAATCCCAGCAGCTCAGATTCTATTGAGCTTTGGTTGATTTGTAGTGAATTAATCTATTATGTTTACCCCTTTTTCACTAGATAAATTCTTCTAGTAGTTCTGGTTATCCAAAATGGATAATTCCAGTTCTAAAGAAAGGTACATCCAGTACCTACCATGTAAAATTGGCATAACACTAAAAACTTCTGTAAAAGAAATATGGTGAAAAGGACAAAAACCTTGCAGAACTGCCTTTGGGAATTTCCTGACGGCATTGTGTTAATTATTTTGACATGATTCCACCTCTATGTGGTGCAGTACATCAAAAACTATCTAACCACCCAAGGAAATAATTTTTGGGCCTCTAGATAAATTCTGGTGAATTATTTCCCCAAGATAGAATTTATTCCACTATAAAAAGCATAACTAAATCTAGGTAAATGGTAATCTAGTGAAACCACTTGTGTTGGTCTTGTTTTTACAAGACCTATCTAAGGATATGATTGTTGCACATTGGCATCCTACAGACCTCAAGCCTCCACCCCAATTCCTTGGTAAATAGCCTAGACAACTATCTTCCAAGGGAAAAACACCTCTATGGCAATCTAGTAATTCCACAACTAGTACCCAACTTCTCCAAAACCTACTAAGTTAAGTAGGATTCCTTATGTTTGTTTGTTGTATGTTTTGATGCATGTATGCCTTGTATTGATTGTGCTATTGTCTGCTTGCATGTATACTCGATGACGGCGATAGTGTGAGTGTTTGACGATAAGGAGGAAGGGACTTCTTATTATTATTTGTTAGGTATTCTTGGTTATCTAAGGAAGTCCATGGACTTATCGCTGATCGCAGGCAAGCCACCATTCCCGAAATCCGATACTTCTCCTACTCTTTTTATTACCCATTTTGTATCTCCTTTATAAATTGCATTGTTTATCTGCATGTTTTGTTCTACAAATACTACACTAATGACTTGGCCCCTCCAAGTTATGACTTGGTGTCCCTCGTGGCACCACCTTGCTGTACCTACCATTTTATCCCTTTAGACCGAGAGTATGATGGTCAGCATCCTACCTCGTTGAAAACCCCGGCTTTGAGAAAATGAACTGTTTTGGGATTTACCCTACTACAAATGTTGCAAAACTGCTTTGTAAAACCCTTGGGAAGAGCCCTCGTTCCAAGCGGATGTTTTAACAAAATAAATGGTGATGATGAGAAATGAGAAAGTGAAGGGATGTTCTACGCCTTTACTGGAACAATTTTTATCCGTGCAACCACATTACCCCAGGTGCTGGGGCTTAGCTCATAGTTTGTCTTCATTAGCCAAGGCAGCTTGTACAATACTTATAGGGAGAGATCCCTTGAATTCCGGGCAGGCCCTAACAGATCTTCGGATCTGGAGCCTGTAGCTTGCTTCAGCAAGAGTGAGCCTTTCTTGGCAGGAGTGTTGGTGCAACAATTGGGTCTCCTGCGGAAGATATGACTTAGGTGGTACGGAAGGAAGTGGAGTCACCAAGTTAAGGTATATGCTAAGCTGCGGTTTGGGTATACGCGTGTACGGAAGGCAGGACTATGGCTGGGAGCCACATACTCGTTGCCGGTGAGAACAAACCCAAAAGGAAAAGCAGCCTTTGCTAGGGTCGACAAGCGAAAGGTTAGGTTTGATTATCCGGACCCCCATCTACTATGGTAGTGGGCCGTGGTTTTATCTCGGCGGATGTATTGATTCTTGTGGGGAAAGTGCGCAAACTCTGCAGAGTATAATCTATTCGAATAGCCATGTCCGCGGTCAAGGACAGTTGGAAAGGTGTTGGCTAGGAGTACCCAAATGGTGGTTGTTTGGACACATGGATGAAATATGGAGGTTCCGAGGGAACCTGAGTTTAAAGTTTTGTTTGACCAGAGGAGGTAAAGATATTTAAAAAGGGTTTTTACTACAAAACTGTTTCCAAAAAGGTTTTCAACAAGGATATGGGGATATCTTGATTTATAAAACAGAGGCATGTTTCAAAACTCTTTTTCAACAAATATATGGAGATGCCATAACTACAAGAGGTAGTCTAGGCTTTTCGAAAAACAACCCTAGATAGAGCTATACCGCCACAGCCAGAATTGCATTTCCTTCTTTCACTCATCTTGGTGGTTTGCGAGTACATTCAAAAGTACTCACGACATTGTCCCTGGTTATTTACTTGGCCAAGCTTTCAGAGGTTCGAACATCGGAAGATTAGGTGACGTCCAGCGAGCTAGGCCGTCTTCCCAGTCAGTCGCCTATAGGTTGAGGCATGATTGGGCCCTGCGTGTGATGAAGCTCCGCTACTGAAAGTTGTGTGAATGTAATGGCAACTATGTAAGTCTTGTATTCATTATGTTTCGGATGTTGTAATGATACTTGTCGGTTATGTTCCACGGCTCACTGATCATGGGGACATGGATATTTACATAACAGGGATTTCTCGGATGCTTAAATCCGGGGGAGCCCACACACGGAAGATCAAAAATATTATTATAAGGAACACCGCTTGTCACAAAAAGGGAAACACTTATGGGAACAAATTGATAAATTGTATACCATTGCTAGAAACGTGTGCTCTACTTATAATGTTACTTATTGCTTTGATAAATCTTGTTGCTATAAGAGGTATAAACACCTCCCTTTTCAATGTGAGTATAATGATAATGTTACCATATCTTCTTATGTTAAAGGAAATTATGACTTTTATGATGTGGAACAAATTGAGGAATTTATTGCTTGGAAGGGTGCATTTGAACTTGCTAGTTTGCTTGAAAATATTGATGATTCACCTTATAAATATGAGGTTTATGATATACTTAGATTTTGCTTTGATAGTTACAAGGAAGAAATGGCTATATTCTTGAATATATCAATAGATGCTTTCCACAAATGGAAGAGACTAATGCCTTGCAGGATCCTATGGAAGAAGAAATTGATGAACCTGAAAGCTCATTAGATGAAAAAGAGGAGGAGAGTGATGAAGAAAAGGAGGAAGAATGGATTAGCTACCCATGTCTACCTTCTAATGAGAGTAACTCTTTATCCCTTACATTATTTGATTGTCCCCCATGCTTACCAAAGGAGGATGAATGTTATGCTCATGTTATCTATGATAATCCTTTATTTGTGCTTAACTTCGGTTTGCATGGTATTAAATAGTTTTTCTTAGAAAATTTTTATGTTCAAGCTCTAGACGATGGTCCTATATTGAATGATCAGCCACCTTGTTATAGAATTGTTAAAAGTGGGTTTGAAGGTTTTAATCCCACTATTTTTGAGCTTGATAAAAATTATGTTTTTGTAGAACATGAAAAGAATGCTTTATGTGATAGTTATATTGTTGAGTTTATTCATGAGGCTACTGGAAATTATTATGAGAGAGGAAAATATGGTTGTAGAAGTTTTCATGGTATTGAAACACCTCTCTATGTGTTGAAAGTTTTGAAGTTACTCTTGTTTTATCTTCCTATGCCTGTCACTTTGTTCTTTGCGAATTTATTTGCATACAAGATTCCAATGCACAGGAAGTGGGTTAGACTTAAATGTGTTTTGAATTTTCTTCTTGATGCTCTCTTTTACTTCAATTCATATTTCTTATGTGAGCATCTTCCCAAACTATCATGCCTAACTTAAAGGCGTTAAAGAAAAGTACTTATTGGGAGATAACCCAAAAGTTTTAGATGAGTCTTGGTAGTTATTACTTCAGTAATAACCGCTCCTTATCCTTTTTATTTGCTTTTTGTGCCAAGAGTAACCTCTAATGAGAGAGAAGTAATCGTTGGGAAAGTTGCTGTCCCGAAACAGATTTCTGGGCTTCACCGTAAAAATTCGTGTAAAATCTCTGCACGTCCTTTTGAGGCGTGAATTTTTGTGCTTCTGAACCAGGTTGTTATCTAACTTTCGTTATTTCAACACTTTTTGATTTGAGCAACAAAAGGTCTCCGAAAAAATTCGTCTTTACCTGTTGGTCTGTTTTGACAGATTTCTGCCATTTTTTGCATTTGCTTCTTGTTGGTTCCTTTTTGAGTTCTTTTGGGGAATTGAGCTTTTTGAGAGAAGTGATACAGTAGCTTGTGTTTTAATGGAAGTTTTATTGGTGTTAGAACTGAACCTAAAAGACTTATTCTCTTGAGTGCACTAATGTTGCTAATAAAGATTGTGTGAAGTTTTGTATGAAGGAAAAATTTCAGGTGTATGAAAGGAATGAGTAATGAGATGAAGGATGGACTAAAGCTAAAGCTTGGGGATGCCACCCATGTCACCCCAAGAAATATTCAAGAGGTACAAGCGTCAAAGCTTGGGGATGCCCAAGGCATCCCCTTCTTCATCAATAAAAAATCCCACGTTTCTTCCAAACACTTCATTTTTATTGTTTCATGCACAGTTGTGTTGTTCTTGGAGCGTCTTCATTTTCGTTTTCGTTTTGGTTTTTGGTTTTCTTGGTTTTATTAGTTTGCTTAATAAATTGGTTGGACCTCCTCTTTCATACATTGGTTTTCAAATAGTTTGGTTTGGTTTGGAAAAGAGTAGGAAAGTTCAAGCTTAAGTGGTAAAGAGAGCTTGTTTTTGACTGTGGCCTATGCTTTGTCATGCCATGCTTGATATTGTTTTGGCTTTATGCTTAGTATTCTTTGCTGTAGCATGACTTGTTATAAACAACTGATATTTCTTAATGTGCCTTGGATGAATCATGCGTTGTTTTAGCATATTAAAGCATAGTATAGTGGCATTCTCCTTTGATGCTTTATTTGGGTTGACTTGGCGCATGCTCACACCATGTTATGACCATACCAAGTCACCATAAGCCTTTATGATCCTTTAGTTTTCAACTTGTAGTATCACTTTATGCTTTGATTAATGATGTTTTGTCGCTCTGCATGATTATGGCCATTATTGCTCTCCTAGTTTGTTGCTCCCAGTCTTTTGCTAGCCTCCGCAACAAAGTATGAGTTCCACTCATGCATCCAACTCCTTAAACCAAGTTATTCCAAAGAGTCCACCATACCTACCTATCAGCATTCTCTATTCCAAGTATATTCATGCTTTTGTTTACCTTCCAAATTAAACTTGTTATGAGAAAACTAGTGATTAAAGCTCTCACGAACTTGATGGCACACTTTACTTTTCTTGCCCTTAATAAACTTGAACCATTGTGTTGTCTATGTTGTATATGCCTGCACTTATTTGTTGGGGATTAGCAGAACCATGCTGTCATGGGGAACGCTTTCAACATTGCACTGGTACTTTGTACCTAGTTGATATCATGCTCTTTTGTCTATGGATGTCGTCGGTGTGAAATGAAAGGGGAGCTTGTAAGTCCATGGAGTTATGTATATGTGTTAGAGAAACACCTGGGCTGCTGGTCTAATCCATGCTGACATGGTGGAAACCTGCAGCGTAACCATAATGAGCTGTCTATGAAGCATTCTTCTTATAAAAAAGTCCTATATTGAGAAAAAAGAGAAAAATAAAAAAAAGATTACGAAAATAGGAAAGAGAGAGAAAAGCACCATATTCCCATGGTAAATAAGAAGATTGCCGAGATGCTCATTGTCTGCTTGCCTTGTCATTTTGATATGGGGATTCTTCCGTATCATCGGGTAAGGGGTACCCCGTTGGCGGTTCTCTATGATACACATGTACTTACGATGACAAGAACTTACCGGTGACTAAACTTGAGTAGCATGAGGAGTGGCCCTCGTATTCAAGGGACATGAGATTTCTAACTTATACTTCGTCAAGCATATACACCATATGACACTGGTGGATCCATGTGTGGTCTGTGAGTTCATGATATGGTTTGTGAGAAGAGCACCCTGCCGCTTCATGAATCCACCGGTGTCATTGCACCCTTCCGCTTCATGAAAAGAGCATGCATGCGATGACTCTAGCTGTGGTTCATGGGAAGAGTAGACGTACAATGACACTGGTGGATGCATGTGTGGTTCATGGGAAGAGCACACATGCAATGACACTGCTGGATCCATATGTGGTTTGTGGGAAGAGCAGAAATGCAATGACACTAGTGGATCCATGTGGGGTTAATGAGGAGAACACGCAGGCAATGACACTGGGTGTGGTTCATGATATGGTTTGTGAGAAGAACACACATGCAATGACACTTGTGGATCCATGTGTGGTTCATGGGAAGAACACACATGCAATGACACAGGTGATATGTGGTCTATGAGAATAACACACATGCAATGACTCTGGTGATATGTGGTTTGTGAAAAGAACACACATGCAATGACTCTGGCTGTGGTTAATGAAAAGAGCAGACATGCAATGACACTGGTGGATCCATGTGGGGTTAATGAGAAGAACACGCATGCAATGACACTGGGTGTGGTTCATGATATGGTTTGTGAGAAGAACACATATGCAATGACACTGGTGGATCCATGTGTGGTTTATGAGAAGAACACACATGCAATGGGGCTCTCCATGCAATGACACTGGGTGTGGTTCATGATATGGTTTGTGAGGATAACACACATGCAATGACACTGGTGGATCCATGTGTGGTCTTTGGGGGCGGGCCTCTGCTACCTCGCCTCGCGCCCCTGTCTGCCGGTGCGCCGACCACCCGAGCCACCCGCCGCCGTGGTCCTCGACCCGAGCTCTCCACGTCCAGGCCACCTGATAATCATGATGTTTGAGTCGTATCTGGCCTTTTGGCGTTGCACGATGTACTCTATTGGGATGCGTTGTGGTGATGTACGTGTTGTTGGGGCTCTGGTGTTTCGTTGTGGTGATGCTGACTCGGTTGCTAGACCCTCGCCATGTACAAGATTGAGGGGCGTCCCGACAAGATCTACCGAACTCGAAGGACACCGACAAGGTGCATCAAGAACTTCTCGACCGACGCCACGAGAAGTAACCGCCACGATGCCAAGTTTGGCCGACGACAAGACCGACACGAGTCGAGACCTGGGGAGCTATGCAAGACTACGGCGTCGGACCCGAAGACCGAACCTCGACATGCCAAGTTCACCAAGACCCCCGTACCCGAAGATCTTCTCCTGGAGCGACAAGGTCTTCTTCATGGAACGCCAAGACCAGCTACCCGAAGACCGCGGACCCGGAGAATCCCCGGACGACGAGCTCTTCTACCTGAACCCGAAGACCGCAGATGCGACAAGTACATCTTCCCGGATCCGATGTCCGAGAACCCGGACGCCAAGGTCGTCGATACGGATACGCCAAGTACTTCCTCGAGGACGCCAAGTTCTTCACCCCGAACGCCAAGATTGACCCGATACGCGGACCCGACAAGATCTTCGCGACGACAAGATCGACCCCGACCATGGCATATCCGATGCGTCCCCGACGCCAAACCAAGTCCTTCTCCCCGGATGCGACAAGATCTACCTCTCCTTGTCCGAGGATGTTCCTACCGAGACCGATCCCCGTCGAACCCTGTCGAACCCCGAACCCCTCGGAGCCTAAGTTTGCCAAACCCTAAATGTGATTCCCTATCTGAGACCCCCATTATTTTTATAATATGACATTATCGACTGTCGCATATTAAATTGTTCATCTCTGCATCATATCATAATCATGCCGGATCTTCTGCCGTAGTATTAAATATTGCATCCAGTGTTTATTTTAGTGCTTTGCTTCTTCGCGGATTAGCCCGATGAGTGGATGCGAGTATTGACAAGTTCTCCGAATATGATCCTTCGGCAGTGTTTCCCAGGCGAGCATCTCTCCCCCTTCTACCTATTTTGCATTTATAGTCTTTATTTCCTCTTGTTGATCTATTGCTATCCGTGTCGCGATGCTTTAGTTTCTGTACACCAGTTATACCCCGTGCAGCCTCTATATAGCCTTGGACACCTCCTATTACCTGTGTTTGGTAGATAGCTGGCCTTGCGAGTCGCAGTCGCTTGCTCAGGTGTGATCTCGTGTTGTCAAGTAGCACAATTGTTGGAATGCTGGCAGATGGTTATTGGTGGAGATGCTTATTGGTGGAGATGATCACGACTTCATATACAACTATTAAATTGCTAGATATAACTAATGCAGAGGCATCGATGGGCAATAGATGTTATTTGGTTCTTCCACGCTCACTTGTGTCCCGTAGGACCCCGAGTACTTGATACATGTTCCTTGATTTTTCGCACTATCCACATCCGGGAGGCCTTATGGACCCCCCTGAGCCAGAGCTTGATTCATTTCTATTTCTTGGGGCCACAAACTAGTTTGGGGTTTTATTACTATCCTGTACTTATGCCATGTTACTGCTTTATTTACGATTGTGCGTGGAGCACCTGTACTGTTTAGGATCGTGACACGTTTTCACTGTATCGACAAGCCCAGTCACACTTTCGGGTTCCCAGTCGTTTACAGCCGTCCACACAAACCCTGGGTCTGTTCCGGAGCCGGCCAACTTTGTTGCGGGTAGCTTAGTGGGGTGGCCCCCTGAAATATTGATGAATCCTGTGATCGCTTTGTCGTGAATGCCTCGTTGGGTTTTGAGTTGGTTTTTCCGAGGTTGATCGAGTGTGTGTTGCTATTTGTGCACCCCTGCAGGGTAAAACTTTCTGAAAGCCGTGTCCGCGGTTATGGACGACTTGGAGCACAGTATCTCGATCATAGACAAGCATAACTAAAGTAGTGCTATAAATTTGACTTAATATGTGACTAGTAATCAGAAGCAACTATAACGGAATGGATATTAAAAATTCCAACCACTGGTGGATCTGGGTTGTTTTGTGACATGCTATACCTGTCCAGTAAGTATTGAAACTCCAATGGAATGTGATAAAAGTGTCAACAACTGCTGGGTTTTTGGGATTCCTCAGGACAATTATATCTGACTAGTAAATGTTCCAACTACAACGGAATGGTGATTAAAACTGCCCACTACTTATGCTCCGGGATGACTCATACTATCTATATCTGACTAGTAAGTGCTTCAACTATAATGGAATGAGTAAAATTGCCAACTGTGTGAGTCCCTTGGTCTGACTTCCTTGTTTGGTCTCGAGGGGGAAATACCAGGATGGGTTTTGGTTGGTGTTAGCTTCAGGTTGGATCCGAATAGGTCTTTCTTATCCCTCTCTGATAACCGCCAGTTGTATTGAGTCTCTATAGGTTGTTTAGTGCTGCTGCGCTGCCGCTTCATCCCACCATACCTATGTAGGCGAGAGCCGCCGAATTCTAGCCTCTCCGTGTACTGGCCTTAGTACTGACGCTCCTCTTTTTCCTTTGCCCTTTGTCGGCACCCCTTTTGTTTAGCAGGTTTGAGATCGACGTTGTTAGCAGGGTTACCCTTCCGGCTTGGCCTGGGCAGGGTTATGGACGCCATTGGTTATTCTTTAGGGCTCTTAGCCCCATTTGCATCTTGTCCGTAGTCGGACGCTCTATCATTTTCAAGGTGATTTGGATCTTTGTATTGTATGTCTGTATTCTTGACTCTAGGAGTCGCTGTTGTATATATATCTGTTCTGTGGGTCCCATCGAGGACTGTTGTGTAATGTTATTACTTCGGTTGCTAACCGCACGAAAGTTCCTAGTGGGCGTCCTTGAATCGTTTCTATGCGGGTTTGGCGGAAAGCGCTAAAACTTGCATAGGGCCGATTCGAGGGTGTTACAGAGGCGACGCGGAATCAATGGAATTCCACAGGTTCGTATCACATCTCAGGAATGTGATGGTTGAACCCGATGTCGCTGAGGTCATCAATGACAAAGGTATATATTTGATATCCAATTTTATAAATGTTATAATATTGCAAACACATTTGAAGTGTTAAGTATATTTGATACTTGTTCTGTTTTACTGAAAACAGGTCCTTCTACATGAAGGTGCTTGCAGGAAAGGAGGTGACGTTGCGTGTTGATGGTGAGCATGATGATGATGGCCAACGACACTCTCCCTCAACATTTATCACATAGTTTATGTTTTAGGATGATTATTGTAATCAATAGATTGTGAACTCCTTTAGTGTGTCTCACACTTTGTGAGACGGTTATTCATATTAGTTTGTAACAAACAGTTGTTCCACTTTTATGAATGATTTATATTTGTGTTCATATCTTGTTTGATTATATGTGAATTATACTTGTTGTTTGAAACTAATTGATAATACATGAACATTTGTAAAATATTGAAATGCCTTAAAATACCCAACTTAATGATATATTCATTACTGAATGAAACCATTGTTTAAATTCAAAGTTATGAGATAATATGTGAAAGTCATTCGATTTCTTGTCACATATAAATCATGCCTAAGTTTGGCAAAATAACTTGAACACCGTGTATTACTTGAATACAAAGTGTTTAATGAATTGTTAAAAGTAAATACATATTCGATGTATTGTGCTTTAACAAAATGGTAATTATCATTATATGATTGTTTAAATGTGTAAAGAAGTTTACCAAAGGAAACATAAGTATGAAACTATTTGATATGATCAAAGTGTTTCATCAACAAAGGGTATAAATATAAAAGAGAATCTAATTACTACGATTTGATCAATAGTAATAAAATTCGACTTTATAAGAATGGCATAAAGAAATTGTGGAATGCAAAGTGTTTTGAAACGTCAAAATGCAAAGCACCACAATGTGATATTAGATATCAAAGTGGGTGAATAGATGGCGCCAAATAAATCGTTGTAGTGTAGATGTAGAGACCATTAGTTAGAAATAGTTATCACTCAATAAGAATATATAGTGAACCATTTGAATTCGTGAAAGCGGCTCCACATCTAGTGTGGATCGTCGTGGAAGTTTTGGGGTTATTCGATATAACAAAAACAATAGCGAATAAATCCTTGTAGAGTATTCATTGGAAACTTTGAATATGAAAATCCATAGCTAAAACAAAAAGAGAAGAAAAAATCATATTGCTTGACTTTTGGTACATTCTTGAGAAAACTCACTTTTAGTGATATTTCTCGATTATGGAGCAATTGGAAGATAGTGAAAAACACAATGAGGATTCAAAACCCTGCATCAGAGTGTTGAGAAGCGCAACGGACAACGTTCCTGAATGATTCTCTTCCCCACTGGTGTTTTCACTACATAAAGTAGGATTCAAAATATAGCCCATATCTTGTATGGACACATCTGTGAATCATTTGTCATGATTCTTGGAATATGACATACCTACGAACTACTAAGGAAATAATGGTAAGCTAAGGATATGAGAAATCCCAAAGTAAAATTCACTTGAGATTAGAAAGCAATTTATTGCTGAATCTCACAAGTAGAAGGGGTTACTTGGAATTTTCCCAAATGACTGCAAAGCCATAGTGGAAAAGGGGGTGAATGACAAAAGCACAATTTGTCAAGTATTGGAAGAATTCAAATGAATTTGATTCAAGTGTGCTAAATGTCCAATGGATTTAAAACTAGTAAAAGTACTAGTGTCTCATAGTAAATCTCTCACTTTGATATTTGATCAAAGGATTTTGAAGTTGTTCAAAATAGTGAGTGGATATGCAATTTGCATGAAATTGAGTGGGAGCTTAAAAATCCTCCTAAAACAGTATGTGAATGACATATTTTTGAGTGGGAGCAATATAAGTGTCAAATTCAAATATGTAGGAACATAGTTTGAGTAAGAGTAGTGACTCATACCCAAATATGTTGGGAACATATTTTGAGTGGGAGCTTATAGAGTGATTCTTAAGTGTGTTAAGAATAAAAGCGCAAGTACCGATAAATAATGATTTATAAGGTGTAGAAGTTGATAATAAGTGTATTATGATATTATTGAGTATTCTTTAAGGGATTTTGAAAAGGGTTTCAGAATAGAAGTTAATTAAGGAACTAGTCCTTAATAACTCAAATAGGAATAGTATTAAGTTTAACATCAATGGTTGAAAGAAAGAAAAGGATGATCATCATCCACTATGTTGAGACATAGGTTCTATCTTATAAAACCATGGTGATAACTTAACATAATATATGATCCAATAAGGAACATTTAAAAGTGATTAAGTTTGAATCATAGAATGTTGAGCTAAGTTTGTCCGTAGTGTCTAATAGAGAACTTCAGACATGTTTTCCAAATCCATAAAGGATGACATATCTTAAAGCATAAAGGGTTATGTTGTAAGGGAATATGTTGGAAACTCCTGTAAATATCGATTTAAGTCAAGTAGGAAGCGAGGTGAACAAAACATCGAAAGATGCACAGAGTGCACTAGTGTTTCGATGAATACATTTGTAATAATAGAGAAGGGTACCATCAAAAGTGTTGTATAATGTTATGGCGGGGCTAGTTCGCTTTTAATGTAGAATGATGTGTCCCAGGGCACAGTGCCCATGAGAAAGCCCTCGAGGTTGATCTAAAGACGTTGTAGGCTCCTAGAATCAGGCCTCGTTCTGCTGCCATAGCGATGAGGCATACACACATATGTTATCATGTGATGATAAAGTATTAATGTCAATCAAGGTGACATTAGTAAGTTGCAAAGGATTTGGGACAGTAAAGTATATACCCCAAGACTCAACCTCTTCCATGAGCAAGCATTTTCAGGGTAACGGATATGGTGCCAATGATTAAGAACAAATGCAGCTAGTGTATTTGTACTCTAGTGCAAGTGGGAGACTGTTGGAAATATGCCCTAGACACAAATAGTAATAAGGACTATTATCATATTTCATAAAGTTTATGATTAAGTTTTATATCATGCTATAACTGTATTGAGTGGAAACATCAATACACGTGTGATATATAAACAACCACCGGTTCCCAGTGAAACTCTAGTCACTGGTTCATTGGTCAACAGATGATCAAGTTTCCTGATCATGTGGCATTTATGCCAGTTGGGAATGGAGCCAACTCATTCTGAGAATGAGATGATGAACCAATACCCAACCTAAACATCATGACCCGATCATGTCACGAAGTTCAAGTTACGATGATTATAAATGGATCCTCGTAGACTATTCCTTAGACCGTGAGGCTATATCAATCACCGTCTCCTGAGAGTGCTTAGATTGCATCAAGCGCCACTTGGTAATACAGTGGTTATAAAGGTGTGTTCAGGTACTCGGAGGAAACCATAGAGGCAATATATGTCAAGAGCATGATTTGTCTATCCACGTGACAGGAAGATACTCAAGGGCCCACTCGGAGAAGTTATATCCAATAGCTGCACAACGTGTGATTTGATCACAGGGATATCACTTGTCGGAACGAGTCAAGTAGCATTGTTTTGGTAACAAGATTGAACACGACATGGTGATGTCATTGATCAGATCTCGGGCAATGCAAGTATCGAGACACAAAGGGAATAAGACACAACCATCCTGGTTCAAACGACAAAAGATCTTCATGGAACGCACAAGGGTCACATGGCCATCCAGGTCCCTCTGTTGATCATTGGTCCGGGAGTGTCCCGACCATGTCTAGAGTGTTCCCGAACTGTAGGGTATCACGCTTATGGCTTTGATTGTGCTTAAAGAGTTTTTATAGGATCAGAAGAATCGCCGAAGAATAGTAGAGAGAAAACCAGAAGGGTTTCGGTAAGTCCGGAGGATGTCCGGAGTGGAGGTGGAAGGTGTTCCATAGCCATGGAGATTGAATAATATATGAATGAATGTTAAATATTGATTTAATCATTTATTCATAATTATTTAATAAAAGAGAAAATCAATTTAAAGGTCAAAATGCTTAATGCGCCGATTCTAGAGGGAAGAGGGCCCATTAGGGAAAGGCAAGAGGGGAGAAGGGGCAAGGGGGTGGTCGGCTGGGCCAAGCACCCCTCACGCGGGGCCCACTAGGGTCGGTCGGCGGCTGCCCTCCTCTCCCTCTCCTTTAGTCCCACCCTGGGACTTTGAGGGAGGTAGTACCTCCCCTCCCCTATATATAGTGGGGGTATTTGGCCAGATAAATACACACAATATTCAATAAAGGTCTTCTCACTTTTGGGAAGACCTCCAATTGATATTCTCTATATCTTTATCTCTCTCGTGACTGTGGACCCAAGTTTGGACTGCACGAACAAGAGACATCTTCACCATGGAGCACCGTCGCGCTGCGGGATTTGGATCCAGGAGCTCTACTTCCGCAACTGATGCTGGATCGGGCAAGCGGGATTCATTGTCAGGAACCATACATGTGTAACTCCCCGCGAGGTGTCACACTTGAGGAACTCAAGTCGTTGGAGCCACATGAGCGCAAGGACTTCATCACGACCTTGAGGTCGGCTTCGGCTCGCCTACATCAACCACGCTCTCCTGAGCATTGACAACACTTTTCGGTCTTCAAGGGTAAGTTCGCGAAAAGCCCCTCCCGTTACTATATTACTAATAGATAGGTCATGGCAACATCAGGGGTTCAGGGCCGTAGGGTAAAATTTTATTGTTTTCATGCGCGGAACCCCTACAAAGAATATATGGGTGTGGTTTTTGTGCACATGGGGCAAGGAATCCGAACGAATCGGTTATGTTGATATGCCAATCGGGGTATGCCGAGAAGGATGTTTTCGACTGGCCCAAGTTTATTGTGAGTCGGCTTGCAGGACGACGACTGGATGGCGACCAAAAGAGAAGTCTGGCGACTAGAAGCTGGAGGCCTAGAAGCATAGATAGGCCTAGTCGGATTAGGTCAAATCCTATGAGTCCTTAACTGACTCGATTGTAATCCTGTAAACCCTAGCGAGGTATCCCCTATATAAACCTCCCTAGGGTACACTATATACTTACTTTCCATCATACACCCCCTCCAAGCGACTCGCTGTCTAGCCACCGAGCTCGCCACCCTTGTAACACACTCATTGATAATACAATCTACCAGGAGTAGGTCTTTACCCTATGGGGGGCTGAACCTGGGTAAATCCATGTGTCTGTGCCCTCAATCTTGCACCACAGATGGCGACTCTCTCTTGCCCTAAATCCTTCCAATCACTACCCCTCGTAGCGACAGTCGTGGTCATTCCCACGATAGTGGCGCCCACCGTGGTGCATGGTCGGTCCAGCCTGAGTTCTGCGGCGAGACTCTATTTGCCAATCGATCGGACGATTGCCATCAGCCGCATGATCGCAAGCGGTAGGATCCTTCAGATCCTGCCTAGCAGCTACATCCCGGTGTCGCGCCCGATCATGCATAGCGCGGTGATGCGGGTCGGCACCATCAACCTCTTCGATGGGTTCACTGACACTGTCGACCCAGCAGAAACGCTGATCGACAGCGAGTTATCCCCATGCCGTGATCTACTCTCGAAAAGCCAGATCCACTCCATCAGTCGCCTCGCCTACTAGTATGGTTGAGCCGCCAGCAACACGACCGGGAGCGATGTGGCCGCAAGTGACGCGACCCTCCATGATGAGGCCGACTTAGCGACCCTTGCTTTGGTTGCTGGATCCATCACCGCGGCGTCACACGAGGACTCCATCATGCGAGTCTCCAACACCGAGGACTTCAAGGACCCCTCCATCCTCCGGATCTTCGACTCTGACTCTGGATCGGAGTCGCTTGACGACTTCCCTGCTAGATCCAACCGCTTCATCACCATCTACATGGCGGACAGTATCACCGCGGCGCCAGATCCTTTCTCCATGCCCCTTCTTCCAACCGCAACGGTGACGGAGATCGAGCAGTACCGCCAATAGTTGGAGGCGGCCATGGCCAGAGAACAAGCCGAATGCGAGAAGTTCTGCCTCGAGCGGGAAACGGCGCAGGAGCTATCGCTCTACCACCAACGCCGCATCAGGAGTCGCCTGAACTCCAACGTCTAGGGCCACACCCTGAACTTCGACGACAAGCATGACCCTGATCGCGCGGCCGAGCGCGAGATCTGCGAAAATGTGCTATCTAGCGGCAGCAACCGCCCACCACCTGGGGCACCTGCGACTGGAGCTCCACCACCACCCCGTCGCACTCCCTCCGGAGCAGCCGCGGATCATCATCGCACCACAAGCCCGCGACTCCAACGGTCTCCCGCTCTACTCCACCCCGATGGACAATGTCATCACGGGGCAAGCCACAGTCGCCAACCTCAACATCATGGGAGAAGGCGCGCTGTAGGTCAAGTACGCCCAGGCCCTACTCACCAGGGCTGCCGAGCAGCAAGTTGCGGGAGTCGACCCGCGGGGGCGGATGTACTCTCGCTCATCCTGGAGACGTGCGGCCTTAAGCGGCCAACCAACGATCGCCAACACCCTCAACTGCCCACTGCCCGATCCCCTGCAACTCCAACCGTGGGCCGCAAATCCTGTACTCTCCACCAATGAGCCGTGACCTGTCAACAACACGGTCGCTGCGAACGGTCAGCCGATTAACACGAGGACCCATATCGTCAACAACCAGGCCTGGCGATCATGCCAGACGAATGACTTGAGGAAAACCCCTCCAACCGTGGCCAGCCCGAGCCAAGGGGTTCCCTTAGCTGAGTCGGCCCACAGTGCTTCGGACCAATGATCCAAGGCGAGAAGTATCCCTCCACCTTCAAAGTGCCGAAGGACATAGAAACGTATGACCCCACGTACGACCCGGTGGTGTGGATTGATACATACGTGATGACGATGGGGATCGCCAGCCACACCAACCTACTTGCCGCTCGCTACCTCCCCCTGATGATGGAGGGGGTGACCCGGCAATGGATCAACACCCTCCCCGCGGACAACATAAACTCATGGGAGGACATGCGAGAGGCCTTCGTCAGGCACTTCGAGGGCTCCTACACCCACACCACCACCATAGAAGACCTAGAGCGTTGTATCCAGGGACATCACGAGTCGACTCGCCACTGGGTGCAACGGTAGCAGGACCTGTGGATCAACGCTTATAGCATCCACCCGGACACAGCGATCCACTACTTCAAGAACGCGTGCCGGTACGAACCTTTGGTCACCAAGATCAAGAGGGTCTACCGGACGCTCGACAACATCCCCGACCTCCTCGAGATCGCAAAGCGCTATGCAGAGGAGTACCCTAACCAGGACTCCGATGATGAGTCGGGCAGAAGATGTCGCACTGGTGGCCACAACAACGGCAGACAGTGCGTGATGCGCTACAGCAACACTCGCCTCATTGGCAAGCGCAACGGTGACGGGCGAGTTGACTTCGTCGCCAACACCAGCTATGGGCAACCTGACCCGAAGAACTTCCACCATGATAGGGGCAACTACCGCGACAACGGAAACTACCGTGCCAACAACATGGCAAGGCCGAAATTTGACCCCGCCGCCCTACTCAACCAACATTGTGTCAACCATAGTAGGAAAGGGAAGCCCGCCACCCACACCACCGCCGACTGCCACTCTCTGAAGGAGATCGAGAAGGCGAGGCGAGCAAGGGAAGGCCCCAACAACGACCCGCCAAGGGACAACGACAACACCAGTGGGTTTGGCAACGACATCGGCTCGCTGCACACATTCACCAGACTCGGCACCAATCATGAGAAGAAGGTTCTCGCCCGTGCAGTCGTCGTGAACGTTGTGACACAAGTCGACATTCCCCGCTTCCTCAACTGGTCTGAATAAAGCATCACTTGGAGCCACAAGGACCACACGTCGCGGATCGAGTACCCCAGGCGAGTCGCCCTGACTACTGGCTCCTGAAGACCTTGATGGACGACAGAAGCTCCATCAAAATCCTCTACTTGGACACATTCAGGAGGCTGCATCTCCTACAGTCGATGGTCAAATCGACCCTCACCACCTTCCACGGAATCGTCCGTAGTCGAAAGGCGTACCCGATCGGCAAGGTGACACTGCCAGTAACATTCGGCATACTAGCCAACTACCGCACCGAGCGGATCGTCTTCGAGCTGGTGAACTTCCGCAGCCCCTACCACTGCTTCCTGGGGCGATAGGCATTCGCCAAGTTCATGGAGGCCCCGCATTACGCATATAACATGATGAAGTTCCTAGGGCCACGCGGCATCATCACCATCCACGACGACCCCGACATGGTCGTGGAATGCGAGGACAATGACGCCAAGCTCGCTGACACCATCATTGCCGAGGAGACAAACCATGCCGACGAGCTTGCCAAATATGCGCGCGGCATCGACAAGGACTATTGGGGATGTAACCCCAAGTACCCCAGAGTTAAGGTACGAAGTGATTCGAGTAATAAGATGGATGATATGAAGAAAAATTATGAAGAGAACAGGTGTAAAAAGAAGTATAAAAAGAATAGAATAAAGAAAAGAGAGGGGAAGTAGATATGGGCCAGATTGCTACAAACTCGGCCTGTACAACAAACCTCTAGGCCAAATTTGGCCTTGCCAAGCCGAATTAGGCTAAAACCCAGCTGGGTCGGGATATCCCTCGACTAGCCTAGCGCGGACCATCTACCTTGCTAGCGTTTTCCCCCGGGTGGGCCAGATTCAACCTATCCCGGCCCACCACGGGCCAAGCACTTCATGCCGACCTGCCTCAGCTCCCACCTCGCATCGCCAGCACATCGCCTGTAATGCCGCACGTCCGGGTGGGGCAACATGGAGTGATTCGTCCCACCACGGACCACTCCACCATCTGATGCTACTCTTCCTCGCCAGTCGCGTCCCCCGGGTGGGCCGAAGTGAGGATGACTCGGCCCACCATGAGCTCCCTTCATCGTCAGGGCCACCTCGTCACAATACAGCTTCACCTCGCCAACCGCTTCTCCCGGGTGGGCCAACCTCAGTCGCCTCGGCCCACCGCGGGCCGTCCCCTTTAGGCCGGATAAGATCCAGCTCGGCTGGGCCACCGCTACCTCTACAGATTTCATTGGCCAAAAGAACCTCAGCTAGGCTTCTGGTAGGAGGGAAAACGCTCCGGCTGGGCCCCTGTTCTATCCTAACTGGGCCGAATAAGGCCTAACTCGGTTGGGAGAGGGGTAACTCAGCTAGGCACTGTTCATCGCTCGCCTAGGCCCCATTTCACCCCTAGGACGAGTTACTTTCCCCCATGGCCGAATTTCACTTCACCGGGCTGAATTACATCGTCCTGGATACCACTTTGTTCATATTTGGACACTTCCTCGACATCGACATCGACACGCCTCCAAGTCAAGTCAAGCATATGTCAGGTGCCAGTCTTGGGACACCTCTGGCTCAGACAGGCACCATTGGTCCAAGATGCTAGGGAATATGCTCGGCATCTTGGGAGATGCTAGGGAATATGCGGGGCATATCCTAAGATGCTAAGGAATATGCCAAAGGGATAAGACTGATGACTCACTAAAGGACAAGGTGACTGGGTAAGGACCCACAAGCCAGCTCATAGACAGTATGTATGATGACATATCTTGTCCCCTAGGCTCCCCTTTATAAGGAGCACCAGGGGGATCGTTCTCTGCGAGGCCCTCGAAGGGCTCCTCTCCCTTATGCTCAATAGGAGCATGGGTTCTTCCTCCTCTGCTCTCTCCATTAGAGGCATAAGAGTACAGATCAAGGAGCACCATCGTAGCCACAAGGACGACAATTTATATGAGATTAGATGTAGGAGTAGAGGTGTTATCTCACTAGGAGAGCATCGAACCTGAGTATATCATGTCTCTTTGAGTTCTTCCGTATGAGATCTTCACTTCATCATCCCTCTCCGGATTCCTCCAGTGTCCATCGGTCCCAACTTTAGCCTATACTAGGCATATGCCGTGCTACCACCATGACAAGAACGACCCTAGGATCTTGAAGAAACCCAACACAGAGAACGCCGGGTCAACAGCATTCGAGGCCTCCATGCACACCCGCACTATTGAGCTCGTCCCGGGCGACTCAAGCCAGAAGGTCATCATAGGAACAAATATGAGCCCCGAATAGGAAAGCGCGCTCATCGAGTTCCTATGTGGGAATCGCGACATCTTTGCATGGAAGCCGTCTGACATGCCTGGTGTCCCGAGGGATGTCACTAAGCATGAACTCAATGCTGACCCCAAAGCACGACCTGTGAAATAGTCGCTATGGCCCTTCAATGAAGAGCGCCACCAATAAATCACTGAAGAAGTACAACTCCTACACTATGTAGGCTTCATCTGGCCAATCAAATACTCCAAGTGGCTGGCAAACCCAGTCCTAGGTCTGAAGAAGAAGAACACTTGGAGAATGTGCATCGACTACACCAACCTCAATAGTGCCTGCCCAAAGGAGGAGTTCGTCCTCCCACACATTGACTAGATTATCGACTCAACCGCGGGGTCGGAGTCGCTGTGCTTCCTTGACGTGTACTCCGGCTACAACCAAATCGAGATGTCGGTCGAGGATGAGGAGAAAACGGCATTCATCACGCCGTTTGGTGCCTTCTGCTACACTGCAATGACGTTCATCCTCAAGTACGTCGGTGCAACCTACCAATGATGCATGTAGGAGTGTCTCGCAAGCAAAATTGGCTGCAACATCCACGTCTACATCAATGACGTGCTGGTGAAGTTGACTCACCAGAGCAACCTACTCACTGACCTAGCCGAAACTTTTGCCAATCTGCGGAAGTACAAGATTAAGCTCAACCTAGAGAAGTGCACTTTCGGCATGCCCACCGGAGAACTCCTGGGGTACGTGGTCTCCAAAGGAGGCATCGAAGCAAACCCCACCAAGATTGACACCATCGCAAGACTCGGAAAACCCGAGTGCTTGCACAATGTTTAGAAGCTGGCCGGGCGAGTCGCGGCTCTCAGTCGCTTCATTCCCCGGCTTGGTGAGAAGACAATGCCTCTCTACCGATTGATGCGGAAGAACCCCACATTCACGTGGGATGACGAAGCAAACAATGCGCTCAAGGAGCTCAAGGAGGTGCTACTCGCGATGCCAGTACTTGCTGCCCCTATGAGCAAGGAACCAATGCTTGTCTGCATCGCGGCCTCCAGTCGAGTCATCAGTGCTGTAATGGTGGTCGAGCGACCAGAAGAGGGCAAGGAGCGCCCCATGTAGTGCCCCATCTACTACATCAGTGAGGTCCTCACTGAGTCGAGGCAGCGCTTCCTAGTACAAGAAGCTGGTCTACATGGTCTTCCGAGCCCAAAGAAGGCTCCCACACTACTTCCAGGAGCACCCCATTACGGTCGTCTCCTCCGCCCTGCTGCAGGACATCATTCGCAACCACGACGTAACTGGGTAAGTCGCCAAGTGGGTCATCGAAATCGGCGTCCACAACATCAAATACGAGCCGCGCAAAGCGATCAAGTCACAAGCCCTGGCCAATTTCCTCACCGATTGGGAAGAGGCGCAGCAGCCAGAAAAGTTGCCCTACCTCCACTACTGGTTGCTACACTTCGATGGCTCCAAGAATGCGGACGGTGCAGGGGATGGTATTGTACTCACCTCCCCCAAAGGCGACAAGCTCCAATACGTGCTACAGCTCGACTTCACGCCCTGCACCAACAACATAGCTGAGTACGAGGCCCTCCTCCACGGCATGCGAGATGCCAAGGAGATGAACATCAACCGCCTAAGATGCTACGACGATTCCAACCTCGTCGTTGTGCAAGTTGCCAGCACCTACGATGCAGTCGCCCCCAACATGATAGCATACCGCGAAGCAGTGGACCAGTTGGGGGGCTACTTCGCCAGCTACTCCATCGAGTGGATCGACCGATAGAAGAATGAAGAGGCCGACGCACTCTCGCGCATCGGGTCGACTCGCCTAACACCACCCCTGGGTGTCTGCCTCGACGTCATCGACAAGCCAACGGTCTCCTCCCCAAAGGAGATCGACATCGGGATACCATCGCAGCCTGAACCCGCCCTGGTCGCCATGATCACAGAGCCAAGCGACTAGACTGCGCCCTATGTCACCTACCTCGAGCACAAGGTCCTGCCCAATGACGAGACCTAAGCGCGGATGATCATGCGCCGTTGCAAATCATTCGTCCTCATCAACGGCGAGCTCCACAAGCACAGCATAATAGGAGTATACCAGCGATGTGTGCAACCAGAAGAAGGTCGCAAGATCCTACAGGACATCCACACCAACGACTACTGCCACCATGCTGGCGCAAGGTCGCTAGTCGCCAAAGCCTTGCATCGTGGCTTCTACTGGCTCACCGCACACGCTGACGCCACCGACATTGTCCAACGGTGCATCGGGTGCAAGAAGTACGCCAACCAGACGCACATCCCTGGTTCAGCCCTCAAGACCATCCCCATCACCTGGCCATTCACCATATGGGGCCTCGACATGGTGGTCTGGTTCAAGAAATCTCCATCAGACTACACCCACCTCTTGGTCGCCGTTGACAAATTCACCAAGTGGGTCAAGGCGAAGCCGACCAGGAAATGTGACGGCAAGACCACCACCAAGTTCCTCCGCAAGCTAATCTACCAGTATGGATACCCGCACAACATCATCACAGACAACGGCACCAACTTCGCCAAGGGCGCCATGGCTGAATTCTGTGAGGAACACGACATTCGACTCGACCTCGCCTCGGTCACCCATTTAGAATCGAATACCCAAGCACAACGCTAACTAAAGCATCCTCCATGGCGTCAAGCCAAGGTTGCCGGTCCCTCTCGAGCGGACCCCTAGATGCTGGGTCGAAGAGCTCCCCTCCGTGCTATGGGGCATTCGCACCTCCGTCAACTGATCGACAGGGTTCACCCCCTTCTTCATGGTTTACAGCACTGAGGACGTCATGCCAACCGACCTGGAACACGACTCGCCTCGAGTCATCCACTACGTGGAAGAGGACAACAAGGTCACCTGCCAAAACGGGGTTGACCTACTCAATGAATCCCGTGACCTAGATCGCTCCCGCACCGCCATTTACCAGCAAGGACTACGCCACTACCATAGTCGTCGAGTCCGGAGTCGCACCTTCCAGGAGGGTGACCCCGTCCTGCGACTCATCCAGGAAAAGAAGGGCATGCACAAGCTCTCTCCCCCATGGGAGGGGCCATTCGCCATATGGAGAGTCCTAGGCAGCGATGCCTACTACCTCATCGACATACGAGGTGACAGCCAACTTGATGTCGAGCGGCCATGGAATTTAAACCTCCTCCAGAAGTTCTACACATAGAACTAAAACTTGTACTCGGCTGCCACATGATGGAATAAAAATTCGGCTCCCACAAATTGTGTCTACTCGCCTTCTCTTATGCCAATCGCACTCATATAAACAGAAATACGCTAACTACGGTAGTCAACCCTTGGTTGAGCGACTGGTGCGGCTAACTAGTGCGGATCAAGGGCACTGAAAGTATTTGGGCCTTGACCCATCCACGAAAATGCTAACCTGGAGCCGCCATCGGAGTCCCTGCTCGACTGGCTTTCCGAGCCAAGACAACCGATCCCGCTTCCCGCAGCGCCTCGTCCTCCTCACCCATGCAAGGCGACTTGAACGATACAGTACCACGCTCGAGGACTCATCCAAAGCGACCTTAACACGAGTTGGGAAAACACCAAGTATGAGAGCCTCATACATCGTAAACGTATCTATAATTTTTGATGTTCCATGCTGGTTTAGTATCTACTTTCTTATGTTTTGTTCATACTTTGAGGTATTTTTATACATTTTCTGGAACTAACCTATTAACAAGATGCCACAGTGTCAGTTGCCTGTTTTCTGCTATTTTTTGTTTCAAAAAATCTAGTAAGGAAATATTCTCGGAATTGGACCGGACAAAATCCGAAGTCAATATTTTACCCGAAGCAACATGGAGTCCGGAGGGGGGACGAAGTGGCGCACCAGGGCGTCCACACTTGGTGGTGGCGCGGCCTGGGAGGCATGCCAATAGGGGGTGTGGGCCCCCTACTGCTCCACCGACCTTGCCCTTCCGCCTATAAAATCCTCTCGGGACGAAAACCCTAGGGACCCGATCAAAATTCCAGGAAAGAGTCTATAGCCACCGCCATCTCCATCCCTAGATCGTTAGGGATCCAAAGATCTTCCTGACACCCTGCCGGAGGGGAGAGATCACCCTGGAGGCCTTCTTCATCACCATGTCTGCCTCCGGTGTGATGCGTGAGTAGTTCATCCTTGGACTACGGGTCCATGTAGTAGCTAGATGGTTGGTGCTCCTCCTTTGTGCTATCGTGTTTAGATCTTGTGAGCTCTGTTCATGATCAAGATCATATATTTGTAATCATACATGTTGTGTTTTCGGTGTTCCGATGGATATTGAGATGCTATTTTAGATTGATTATTGATTCTATCATGGCTATGTTATTTGTGATCTTGCATGTTTTTCGTTGTTAGTAGCTATCTTGGCCAAGTAGATGCTAGCAACTCCAAGAGAGAGTATTTATGCTCGATAGTGGGTTCATGCCTCTAGTAATCTGAGGAAGTGATAGGAATCTCTAAGGTACTAGATGTGTTGTTGCTAATAGGGGGAAGACAACAATCCTTTGTCCATGGGACAATCGTATTGTTTACTTTACACACTTTGCTTAATGCAATTATTTGTTGCTTGCAACTTAATACTGGAGGGGGTTCGGATGATAACCTGAAGGTGGATTATTAGTCATAGATGCAGTTGGGTTACGGTCTATGTATAATGTTGTAATGCCCAATCAAATCTCATAGGAGTCAAGATGATTAGTATATGCATGGTATGCTTTCTCGAGTCTGTCAATTGCCCAACTGTAATTTTTTCACCCAACATGTTATTTATCTTAAGGAGAATCACCTCTAGTGAACTATGGACCCCGGTCCATTCTTTTACCATTGCTATACCATCTACTATTTACTGTTTACTTTCTACAAGCAATTACTCTCTTCCACACAATATGTTTAATCCTTTGTTTTCAGCAAAATATGTGAGATTGACAACCTCACTATAAGTTGGGGCAAAGTTCTGTGGTTGTGTTGCGCGGGATTCCAAGTTGCTAGTGACACCTTGCAGTTGTGTCAACACCCAGATTTTTAATCCTAGATGCCTGTTATGCCATACCTCGTAATCCCAGGATTACCATTTTTGCGAGACATAACAGATAGATATCATAGTACATCATCCATTACAAACCATACTAAGGTCTTACAAATAAAGGATATCATGATCCAGTCTTAATACAAATCAAGCAGCAGAAAATAAACGTAGTAGGGGCTCCATCTTCAGAGTCATAGGCAATGCTGACGATGGGAGATGATCCTAGTTATTGTAAACCTCCTGTTGTTCATAATCCTGATAGTCCTCCTCATAGTCTGGCCACGGGAATAGCCAGGGACAAAGCCATGAGTACTCTTTAAGTACTCGCAAACTATCACTAACAAGTAAGGTAGTTCTAGTAGGAATCTTAATCTCTAGGTTTATTTGCAAAAAGGAAGATTTATCTAAAGCTGAGTTTAGAAGTAAAGAAAACTAAGTTAATGCTCTAAATCACTTAAGTGAGAACCTAGTTTTCATATTCACAACCCTATTGTAGTGAAGTCAAAAATCATAATTCACTTCACAAGTCATTTTAAAAACATCTGACGACGGAATAGTATGGCCACTCCAACTGTCCATGACTACGGACGCGGCTATTCGAATAGTTTGACACTCTGCACAGGTGGTACACTTTCACCACAAAATTCGATACATCCATCAGGGATAACCCTAAATCATCATACTTAGTATGCGGATAATCAATCATAACCTTCCAATTACACACTCTAGTATATGCACCTCCCCTATGAGCTTGGCCTCCTAGCCATGGCCATCTGCCATCCTGGGCACTGCATAGGTGGACATTCACACTCACGAGGTAGCCTCAGCTGAACCTCTTTCCGCGAGGGAACCCATACTAAGGCATATAAACTTCCGGCTAAGCCCTACCCAATTCACGTATTTTAGTTGTATGGTAAAATTTGGAATGGTATCGCATCCGAACCCAACCATCAGTTTTTATAAAGGGCTAAGGCTCAAGCCTCAACATTTTCATCATCAAATCCTTTTGTGTCCATAACACATGTCAAAACATTTCAACAGAATGAATCCTCATTCCATGGTTTTCATAATCCTTTTTCACCAAGTATTCCCATCTAAAGTGATCAACTTTTATGCTTAGCACTAGCCACTAAAGTTGAGGGTATTCACTAGTGAGGGGTGCTAATCAAGTGTAACTATCCAACTATAATCTCATGACTTGGAATGACATCTAAGTATAACTAGTTAGGCCTAGTTTTATACTCTTCATGGTATCTATCCTATTTTTCCAATACTTCCAAAGCACTAACTAAAAGTAAAGAACTTTGGTAAAGTAAAAGAATAAAGCTTGCAAGTAAAACTTGGGATTGGTATAATCAAAGTTATATAACCAAGCATGCCTAATGCATTTTGCTTAAGTTATCAAGTTCGCAAGTATTTGCTTGCATAGTTCTAGCTTGCATAGTTAAGAAACTGCAAGTGTTAGCTTGCATAGTTAACTTGTAGTGTTAGGCTTGCCTTGAGTAGTGTAGTGGTTGAAGTTTTCTTCTTCTTCTTCTTGGTAGTACTCCTCATCCTCGTATCCCGGGTCGGTACTACCATCTATAAATAAATACGGGGTACACAATCACCAAACAATACTTAACTATTTCTATTTAGCAAACTAAGGTTCACACTTGATGATCTAGCATCATCACAATCATCACATGAAATAAAGACTTAGTTTTATTTATCCTATTTTAGAAAAGTAATTTCTACTCATTGAGAATACTTAAGATTTAATATTTTCCAATTAAAATATGGGATCATGTTGACACATGCCATCACCACATATTCTAATACATGGGAATGTGATTTAAAGTGTTGGTCATATTTTATTAACTTTAAGATTATCATTTAATAGATTTAACGTGACTAGAAATGCCTATATAGCATTCTTTTGGTACTAGTCCAATGTCACTACATGCAAACCTAAATATTTTTACATATTCAGATAGATCTTGTCAAATGTGATTTTTGAGAGTTGGAATCAACTCAAAAGCAATTATGGTTGATTTTTGAAAAATGTTTGAATGTGGAAAAGTCTCTGTCTTGTTATTTTTACTGTAGGTGATCACTAACTCCAATTGATTTGAATCCAACGGGCTTGGATAGATAATTTAAATATCTTTCTAATAAAATTGGAATCATGCAATTTGGTTTAGTGAATCTATTTGAATTGATTTTTGAATCTACTGACACAATGTGGTTTTAACTAAATTGGAAAATACTCATTTGAATTCACAGGCCTGCACGGGAAACTAACTGGGCCGGCCCAATCTGCACAGCGTGGCGCAGCGGGCTACTAACAGAGGGGGTCCACAAGTCAGCGACTCTATCTACGTGAAGCGGTATCGTTAAATCTAGGTTGTGCGATTATAAGACGAGCTAATGGCGGAGGTTCATCATCGACGATGAACAGGTCCAGCGAGGTATTAAGCCTAAGGCGGCGGTGGGGGTCGTGTGCGGCTCACCTGGGCTCTAGCTAGGGTCGGCGATGGGGGAGAACAGCGATGTCGATGACGGCGGTTCGAACGGTGGTCGCGGTAGCTCCTGGGGTGGCTCCAATCAACGACGCCTTCCTTCACTGCAGCGTGGGCTCTGGCTAAATTCTGGCGAAGGGGTGCTCGCCTTGCTCCGGGGAAGGGTGTGGAAGGTGTGGTGAGAAGTGGGGAGTGAGGTGGTGTGCAGAATTAAGGCAAAGAGGGCCTCTATTTATACACCGATGAGGGGACTGAGCGAGATGGGCTGGTATCTCCGGTGACGGCAGCACAATGAGCTAACGGCATGGTTGTGGGTAGGGGGCGGTGCGGTGTTCCCTGGCAGTCATCGCTGGCTTAATGGAATGGCACGGGGCCATCGAGGTTGGTCGGGCACGTGCGGCGCTCAGTGCAGAACCCGCGGTGTTTGAGACGGCGCATAGGGGTCACGCGGTGGCAAACGGGGGTGTCTGGGAGCTAGCTGTGATCATGGTGAGTTAGTGCACGCGAGGTGAGGGCGAGGCGCGGCACGTGCGAGCTAGTCGGGTGCAGCGCTCTGGCGCGCTCTCGACACGGCGCAGAGACACTGGGTGTGGCACTACTGGGGTGGTCCAGGGCTCTCCTGTGGTCATGGGGGCTAGACAGGGGTGGCGGTGGATGGTCGCCTGCCTGGTGTGCGTCGTGGGAGAGGGCGGCGCGGTCTGGGGCGAGCTGTCCATGGTCGACCTGGCGCGGCGGCTTCGGACGGCGGTGCGCAAAACGGCCAAGGGGGAGCATGTCTGGTGCGGCTAGAGGCTGGGGGAGACAAGGGGAGTGCAATGCTGGCATTTGGTCGAGTGATCAATTCCCCCAAACAGTATAGTTAAGCAGGTTTTGATTTTTGTCTGCAAGGTGTTTGATGAAATGGCCGAAAGAAATTTAGTTTGAAAATTTTGAATGAATTTTGGTGAGTGATCTAAACTTATGCTTGGTTATCTATGGTTGCTTGGAAAAGCCAAGGGGAATTGATTTGGATGGTTTTTGCAAAATATTGATCTTACCATATGAACTAGATTCAAATTTGAACTGTCCTTTAAATAGATTTAAAAATAGTTTTGGTTAGTTTGTAAAGTGCGCCTTGATTCACTTTTACTTGGTCTAGCGAGGGGTTAAAAGAAGTAGAAATGTTTTTTATTAGAAATTCTTTTCTAGGAACACTCAAAGTGGCCTAGTGGTTAACTTTCGTCAAAATGACCATTAGCTTATTTAATTCATATTTGATTTCTTTTTCTTTTGATTTTGTTTGTAGTTGGCCTAGATGATGTAACATTCATCTTTAATCCATTTCTCATCATTTGTAGCAATCAAACATGGCAATTTCACTCAATCATAAACTAATGCAATTGACACATGCATTCATATAGATTTTTCGAATAAAAGTTTTTGTTAACCCTAAACTTGGGTGATTAGAACTTGATAAACTTGATTAGTATTTTTGGGGTGTTACAAAGCTTCCCTCCTTAAACAAAATCTTGTCCCGAGATTTAAGAAAAACTAGGAACTAAAGAAGATTTGGAAACTCAGTCCTAATGTAATCTTCTCGCTCCCAGGTAGCTTCTTCTTCGGTATGGTTGCTCCATTGGATCTTGAGAAACTTGATACTCTAGGTCCTGGTGGTTCTGAAGGCTTCTTCAAAAATACGAATGGGTAATTCACGATAGGTTAGATCCTTGTTGATATCTATGGCTCGGTGATCGATGTTCTTGAACACTTCGGTCTTCTATAGAACTTCTAGGCATTTGCGAAGTAACGAGATACAGAACACATTATGGATGGCTAGCATCTCCTCTGGCAGTTCCAGTTGATATGATACTTATCCTCGGTGATTCAGAATCTTGAAGGGTCCAATATATCTGGGGGCTAACTTTCCTTTCAGTTGAAAACACTACATTCCCTTCAAGGGTGATACTTTGAGATACACAAAATCTCCGACATTGAAGGTCAGGTCTCGCTATCTCTTGTTAGCATAACTCTTCTGTCTGGATTGGGTGGTCTTGAGGTGTTCACGGAATTTGTGAACCTTCTCTTTTGCTTCTCGCAGGATGTCGGGTCCGAAAATCTGACTCTCTCCTACTTGTGACCAATTCAAGGGGGTAAGACACTTCCTTCCATACAGAAATTCAAATGGGGTCATTTGCAAACTGGCTTGATAACTGTTGTTGTATGAGAATTCTGTGAAAGGCAGACAATCTTCCCATTTTGATCCATATTCTAACACACAAGCTCTCAACATATCTTCTAAGATTTGGTTGACTCTTTCAGTTTGCCCATCGGTTTACGGGTGATAAGTTGTGCTGAAGTTCAGCTTGGTTCCTAATCCTTCTTGGACTTTCTACCAAAATCTTGAGGTAAACTGGGTTCCTCGATCCGACACTATGGTCTTAGGGGTTCCATGCAAACTAATGATTCTAGCAATGTACATCCCTGCTAGCTTCGAACTCTGGTAGGTAGTCTTAACAGGTATAAAATGGGCTACATTGGACAGTCTATCAACTATGACCCAGATAGAGTCATTTCCCCTACTAGAAGTAGGCAAACTAGGGATAAGGTCCATTCTGACGGAATCCCATTTCCATTCCGGAATCTGCAATGGTTGCAGAAGTCCTGTGGGTCTCTGATGTTCCGCTTTGACTCGCTGACAGATATCACACTTAGCTATGTAGCTTCCGATTTCTCTCTTCATCTTGTGCAACCAAAATTGCTCCTTCAAATCCTGATAAATCTTCGTTCCTCCGGGGTGGACAGAATAAAGAGTATCATGAGCTTCCTGCATGATAACTTGCTTCAGCTCGGAATCTGCTGGCACACAGATCCGTCCTTTGTACCACAAAACTCCTTCTTCATCTTCGGTGAATCCAGGTACCTTCCATGTACCGATACGACGGTTGATTCCGTCGATACTCGCATTTCCCTTCTGTGCTTCCTTGATCTAACTGATCAATGTGGGTTGAAGTTCTATGCTAGCTAAAAATCCTTTGCTAACTAGCTCCGTTCTAAACTGCTCCAACTCTTCATGCAAACTTGGCTAGGCTTCTATTATCATGGTGTTTAGTCTACATGGCAATCTGCTAAGAGCATCTGCCACCACATTGGCTTTGCCGGGGTGATAGTGAATGTCAAGGTCATAATCCTTGATTAACTCTATCCATCTCCTGTGCCTCATATTCAGCTCCTTCTGGGTGAAAATATACTTCAGACTCTTGTGATCCAAAATAAATCTCACAGCGGTTACCCATCAGGGAATCACGCCATGTGTTCAAGGCTAAAACTATGGCTGCTAGTTCAAGATCATGGGTAGGGTAGTTTTGCTCATGCTGCTACAGTTGTCTGGACAGATATGCTATTACTTTGCCTTCCTGCATCAACACACATCCGAGACCAATCTTGGATGCATCAAAATACACATCAAAAGGCTTCTAGATATCTGGCATAATCAGAATTGGGGCTGAAATCAATATCTTCTTGAGCTCTTGAAAAATTGCTTCACATTTATCTGTCCATTCGAACTTCTTATCTTTCTTCAACAGTTGGGTCATCGGTCTTGCCATGCTCGAAAATCCTTTAACGAACTTGCGGTAATATCCCGCTAATCTGAGAAATGCACGGACTTGGGTTTGAGTGGTTGGGGCTTTCCATTCTTCAACATCTTTGATCTTGGTGGGATTGACAGCAACTCCTCCTATCGACATGATATGTCCTAGGAATCCTACTTCCTTCAACCAGAACTCACACTTGCTAAACTTGGCATACAAATGATGCTCTCTAAGGGTTTCAAGGATGGTTCTTAGGTGTAGCTCATGGTCTTCTTCTGACTTAGAATAGATCAGAATATCATCGATAAAAACAACGACAAACTTATCCTGGAAGTTCATAAAAATCTTATTCATGAGATTCATGAAATAAGCAGGGGCATTGGTTAATCCAAAAGACATGACCGTATACTCATACAATCCATATCTGGTGGTAAAGGCGGTCTTTGGAATATTTGTTGCACGAATCTTGAGTTGATGATAACCAGTTCTAAGATCAATCTTAGAAAACACTCTGGCACCAGTCAACTGGTCAAACAGATCCTCTATCTTCGGTAGTGGGTACTTGTTCTTGATGGTGACATCATTCAGCTTCCGGTAATCCATGCACAAACGGTTACCTCCATCTTTCTCATCCACAAACAATACATGCGATCTCCATGGCGATGCGCTTGGTTGAAACAGACCTTTCTCCAACATAGCATCAAGTTACTTCTTCAGCTCCACTAATTCAGATGGGTTCAAACTATAAGGTCTCTGAGCTATGGGTCTAGTTCAATAATGAACTCGATATCCTGATCTGGGGCATACCGGGCAATTCATCTGGGAATACGTCGGATATTCACAGACTACTTTGACTTGTTCTAGGGTTGGTTGGGCTAGACTCTTGTTACATTTGAATTGACGGGGCAAGGTCTCAGATACATGATCTACTAATACTCCAGAGCTACTGGTCATGGTTATGGCTTTCTTGGCATAGTCGATCAATCCTTTATGTTTCTACATCCAATCCATTCCTAGTACTACTTCCAAACCTTTGGTTCCAAGTACTATTAGATTAGCATAAAAATCTATTCCATGGATTCTGATAGGTACATCCTAACAAATTTTTCTAGCTTTGGTGGTTGAACCAGGTATTTGAATTATCATAACATGCTTCAATTTTGTTGGTTGAATCTTACTAGTGCATGCAAATTCTTATGTAACAAATGAGTGCGATGCTCCAGAATCAAACAACACTCTTTCAAGTACCGAGTTAACAGAAAACATACCCAACACAACATCGGGCGCTTCCCGAGCTTCTTCAGCATTCATGTGGAATAGACGGTCGTTGCGGTTGAGCGAGTTCCTTGGGGCAAATCTCCTTCCAGGCTGAACACGGTGTTGCTGTTGAGCGGGTGCATTCACATTCATGGCTGCTACAAGCTTCTTGGGGCACTCATTGGAGTAGTGACCCTTGACTCCACATTCAAAGCAAGTAATCTAGGACTTGTCTTTTCCTGCAACAGGCACAACATTGCTTCCAGTCCTTGGGGCAGTATTGTTGTTGTTGTTGTTGGACTTGGGCGGTGCACGGTTGAAGTTATTGGAGTTGCCGAGGTTGTTGTTGTGGTTTCCTCCAGACTTCAGGTTTCCTCTGCTATGATTGGGATAGCTTGGACGGGACATAGGGGGCTGTTGTTTCTTGGGGCATATCCTGCAGACGGGTTGGGGCGATACTTCTGAGTATGGTGGGATCCAGTCTGGTGCATCATCCGGCGCTTGCGGTTGTCATTGGCTTGGTTGATCTTCCCTTCCATCTTAATGGTAGAGTCTACTAGCTCTTCTAGATCTCCAAAACTTATGTTGACTAACACAGTCTGCATCCCATCATGCAATCCATTCAGGAACCTTTCCTTCTTCTTTGCTTTGGTGTTAATCTCATCAGGGGCATATCTAGCTAGGGATAGGAATTTGTCATGGTACTCAACTACTATCATCCTTCCTTGCTTCAGTTCCCTGAACTCATCTCTCATCCTGGTGACCAAACCTTGGGGCACATGGGTGCGACTGAACTTGATCTTGAATGCTACCCAAGTCATCATTTGACCTTCGTTCATGGTACGGGTGCTATTCCACCAGGCTCTTGCATCTCCTACCAGATAATGGGTGGCAAACAGTGCATTTTCATTGGCTTCAACTCCAGCGACGTCCAGATTGTTCTCTGTGGTTTGCAGCCAGTCATCAGCATCTAAGGGATCCTGAGACTTATTAAAGATAGGGGGTTGGTATTCTGAAAGTTCTTAAGCTTGGATCCATGGTGATCCTGGTTTCCATGACCTTGATTATTGTGGGACATCTGAGCTATATGTTGAAGAGTGGCTAGGTTGGCTTGGCGTTCGGCTCTACTAACTTCACGGTCAGAAACTAGCATTTGCAGAATCTGCAGCATCGGGTCCTGAGCTGAACTACTTCCTCCTGGGTTTCCACGAGTCATCTGAAGATTGAGATAAATAATGAGATAAGAGGGAAATTTCTAAGGTTCATGGTTTCGTTTCAAAAGCTTAAATTTTGAGTTTGACTCAGGTTTTGCAACTAACAACTTCCTCTCATTCATTCATTCAAGGCACACCATACAAACACACACCACAACACAAATAGAAAACAGATGGTTTTAAGAACCATTTTGTGTAACTACGATAGAGTGGGACCGGTACAACTCATTCCTACGGTAGTGATCAAGTGCATCTAATCATCATCAATGAAGTCGGAATCATCATCATCAGTGTGGAACTCCATGACATCATCCTCCAGGTAGTCGTTGTCATCACTGAGGTAAGAGTAAAGATCTCCCTGGATATCTTCACCTTCCTCCTCCTCCTTCGCTTCAAGCTGGACTTCCTATTCGCAGATGGTCTTCTCGAGAGCGGCCACCTTCTTGCGAAGACGATCGATGGTGCAATCCTTCTTGTCATGTTGACGACGAAGTGATTGGCGCTCCTTGGCGAGAATGGCGAGGGTCTGGTCCTTCTTGACTACAATAGCAAGGTTGTGGTTGGCGTAGGCTCGGGCGTTGTCCAACTCCTTCTGCCTATCATCCAACATGAAGTCAAGATTGTCCACGTGGTGCTTCTGCTCCGGGTGTCCTGGCACCTCCAAGGGTATTCCCATAGAATCACGCCTTGCGAAGTGAGCAAAGCGAGTTCCTTAGATCAAGTTGATGTTTTTCCCACACAGACGGGCAAGAGCTTCACGCATAGCCCTAGCTAATCCATCTAGCCAGTTGTTCTCATGCAAGGTGAATTGGATCTTCTCCGAAGTGGGTGCTTCCATCTTGCCTCTGAGATCTGCAACTATCAGCCATTGTAGATCTCCTCCTATGTGATCGTTGAGTTGTGCCCCGAAGAATTCCGAGTGCGGGTGCTCAAGATACTCTGACAGTGCATCTAGATCCCTCTCAAAGATCAGTTGGCCTCCGTTGCCCAGCTGGTAGAACTTGCAATACTGGACTTCCATCTATAAGAATTTAGGGTGAGTAAGTTAGTGAGGTGATTAAGTGTGTCAAATTTTATGTAGGAATGCAAGAATTTTTTAGGAACATGACTATTTTTGAAAGAATCAAGGATAAGAGTGGGAGTAGGTTTTCATAAATACTCACTTCTTTTGTTTTGAAACTAAGTTTTTGTTCGGACGTCCATTCTAACTAGGGTATCCTATGGTCGCGATGACTTTGATACCAACTTGTCAACACCCGGATTTTTAATCCCAGATGCCTGTTATGCCATACCTCGCAATCCCAGGATTACCATTTTTGCGAGACATAACAGATTGATATCACAGTACATCATCCATTACAAACCATAATAAGGTCTTACAAATAAAGGATCTCATGATCCAATCTTAATACAAATCAAGCAGCGGAAAATAAACGTAGTAGGGGCTCCATCATCAGAGTCACGGGCAATGCTGACGATGGGAGATGATCCTAGTTGTCATAGACCTCCTGCTGTCCATCATCCTGATAGTCCTCCTCATATTCCAGCCACGGGAATAGCTAGGGACAAAGCCATGAGAACTCTTTAAGTACTCGCAAACTATCACTAACAAGTAAGGTAGTTCTAGTAGGAATCTTAATCTCTAGGTTTATTTGCAAAAAGGCAAATTTATCTAAAGCTGAGTTTAGAAGTAAAGAAAACTAAGTTAATGTTCTAAATCACTTAAGTGGTAACCTAGTTTTCATATTCACAACCCTGTTGTAGTCAAGTCAAAAAGCATAGTTCACTTCACAAGTCATTTTGAAAACATCTAACGACGAAACAGTATGGCCACTCCAACTGTCCATGACCGCGGACGCGGCTATTCGAATAGTTTGACACTCTGCACAGGTGGTACACTTTGACCACAAAATTCGATACATATGTCAGGGATAACCCTGAATCATCATACTTAATATGCGGATAATCAATCATAACCTTTCAATTACACACTCTAGTATAGGCACCTCCCCTATGAGCTTGGCCTCCCAGCCATGGCCATCTGCCATCCTAGGCACTTCATAGGTGGACATTCACACTCACGAGGTAGCCTCAGCTCAACCTCTTTCCGCGAGGGAACCCATACTAAGGCATATAAACTTCTGGCTAAGCCCTACCCAATTCAGGTATTGTGGTTGTACGGTAAAATTTGGAATGGTATCGCATGCGAACCCAGCCATCAGTTTTTATAAAGGGCTAAGGCTCATGCCTCAACATTTTCATCATCAAATCCTTTTGTGTCCATAACACATGTCAAAACATTTCAATAGAATGAATCCTCATTCCAAGGTTTTCATAATCCTTTTTCACCAAGTATTCCCATCTAAAGTGATCAACTTTTATGCTTAGCACTAGCCACTAAAGTTGAGGGTATTCACTAATGAGGGGTGCTAATCAAGTGTAACTATCCAACTCTAATCTCATGCCTTGGAATGACATCTAAGTATAACTAGTTAGGCCTAGTTTATACTCTTTATGGTATCTATCCTATTTTTCCAATACTTCCAAAGCACTAACTAAAAGTAAAGAACTTTGGTAAAGTAAAAGAATAAAGCTTGCAAGTAAAACTTGGGATTGGTATAATCAAATTTATATAACCCAGCGTGCCTAATGCATTTTTCTTAAGTTATCAAGTTTGCAAGTATTAGCTTGCATAGTTCTAGCTTGTATAGTTAAGAAACTTGCAAGTGTTAGCTTGCATAGTTAACTTGTAGTGTTAGGATTGCCTTGAGTAGTGTAGTGGTTGAAGTTTTCTTCTTCTTCTTGGTAGTACTCCTCCTCCTCGTATCCTAGGTTGGTACTATCGTCTATAAATAAATACGGGGTACACAATCACCAAACAATACTTAACTATTTCTATTTAGGAAACTAAGGTTCACACTTGATGATCTAGCATCATCACAATCATCACATGAAATAAAGACTTAGTTTTATTTATCCTATTTTAGAAAAGTAGTTTCTACTCATTAAGAATACTTAAGATTTAATATTCTCCAATTAAAATATGGGATCATGTTGACACATGTCATCACCACATATTCTAATACATGCGAATGTGATTTAAAGTGTTGGTCATATTTTATTAACTTTAAGATTATCATTTAATAGATTTAAAGTGACTAGGAATGCCTATATAGCATTCTTTTGGTACTAGTCCAATGTTACTGCATGCAAACCTAAATATTTTTACATATTCAGATAGATCATGTCAAATGTGATTTTTGAGAGTTGGAATCAACTCAAAAGCGTTTATGAAAAAATGTTTGAATGTGGAAAAGTCTCTGTCTTGTTATTTTTACTATACGTGATCGCTAACTCCAATTGATTTTAATCAAACAGGCTTGGATAGGTAATTTAAATATCTTTCTAACAAAATTGGAATCATGCAATTTGCTTCAGTGAATCTCTTTGAATTGATTTTTGAATATACCGACAGATTGTGGTTTTAACTAAATTGGAAAATACTTATTTGAATTCACAGGCCTGCGCGGGAAACTAACTGGGCCGGCTCAATCTGCATAGCGTGGCGCAGCGGGCTACTAACAAAGGGGGTCCACTAGTCAGCAACTCTATCTACGCGAAGCGGTATTGTTAAATCTAGGTCGTGCGATTATAAGACAATCTAATGGCGGAGGTTCATCATCGACGACAAACAGCTTCGGCGAGGTTTTAATCCTAACGCGGTAGTGGGGGTCGTGTGCGGCTCACCTGGGCTCCATCTAGGGTCGGCAATGGGGGAAAATGGCGTTGTCCACGATAGCGGTTCGAACGGTGGTCACGGCAGCTCCTGGGGCGGCTCCAATCGACGGCGCCATTCCTTCACTGCAGCGGCGGGCTCCGGCTAAATTCCGGTGAAGGGGTGCTCGCCTTGCTCCGGGGAAGGGTGTGGGAGGTGTGGTGAGAAGTGGGGAGTGAGGTGGTGTGCAGAATTGCGGCGGAGAGGGCCTCTATTTATACATCGACGAGGGGACTGAGCGGGATGGGCTAGCATCTCCGGCGACGGTGGTACAGCGAGGTAACGGCATGGCTATGGGTAGGGGCGTGCGGTGTTCCCTGCGGTCATCGCTGGCTTAATGGCACGGCATGGGGCGGTCGAGGTTGGTCGGGCGCGTGCGACGCTCTGCGCGGAACCGGCAGTGTTCGAGACGGCGCACGGGAGCTACGGGTCACTCGGCGGCGAACGGGGGTGTCTAGGAGCTAGTTGTGATCATGGCGAGTTAGTGCACGCGAGGTGAGGGCGAGGCGCGGCGCGTGCGAGCTGGTCGGGTGCGACGCTCTGGCGCGCTCTCGGCACGGCGCAGAGACACTGGCCGTAGAGCTACTGGGGTGGTCCAGGGCTCTCCTGTGGTCATGGGCTGGACAGAGGGTGGTAGTGGATGGTCGCATGCCTGGTGCGCGTCGTGGGAGAGGGCGGCGCGGTCTAGGGCGAGCTGTCCATGGTCGACCTGGCGCGGCGGCTTTGGGCGACGGTGCACTGGTGCAAAACGGCCAAGGTGGAGCGTGTCTGGTGCGGCTATAGGTTGGGGGAGACAGGGGGAGTGCAATGGGGGCATTTGGTCGAGTGATCAATGCCCCAAACAGTATAGTTAGGCAGGTTTTGATTTTTGTCTACAGGTGTTTGATGAAATGGCCGAAAGAAATTTAGTTTGAAATTTTTTAATGAATTTTGGTGAGTGATCTAAACTTATGCTTGGTTATCTATAGTTGCTTGGAAAGGCCAAGGGGAATTGATTTGGATGGTTTTTGCAAAATGGTGATCTTACCATATGAACTAGATTCAAATTTGAATTGTCCTTTAAATAGATATAAAAATAGTTTTGGTTAGTTTGTAAAGTGGGCCTTGATTCACTTTTACTTGGTCTAGCAAGGGGTGAAAAGAAGTAGAAATGTTTCTGTTTGAAATTCTTTTCTAGGAACACTCAAAGTGGCCTAGTGGTTAACTTTGGTCAAAATGACCATTAGCTTATTTAATTCATATTAGATTTCTTTTTCTTTTGATTTCATTTGTAATTGTCCTAGATAATGCAGCATTCATATTTAATCCATTTCTCATCATTTGTAGCAATCAAACATGGCAATTTCACTCAATCATAAACTAATGCAATTCACACATGCATTCATATAGATTTTTGGAATAAATTTTTTTGTTAACCCTAAACTTGGGTGATTAGAACTTGATAAACTTTATTAGTATTTTTGGGGTGTTACAAGTTGTTTCCTTGATCCTACTGGTTCAATAACCTTGGTTTCATAACTGAGGGAAAACTTGCTGCTGTGCTCATCATATCTTCCTCTTGGGGTTCCCAACGAGCTCGAATATATTTTGAGCCATCAAGCCTTTTTTCTAGCGCTATTGCTGGGGAGTCAAGGACATCTTCACAAGGGGAGTCCCTCACAACCAATCTCTTTACTTTGTTTTTTTGTTTTGCTTAGTTTATTTCTGCTTTGTTTGCTTGTTTCTTTTATCAAAAACATAAAAAAATAGTTGTACTGGTTTGCTTCTTTATATTAAAAAAACAAAAAATGACTACTCTTGAAACACTAAGTTGTGTGACTTTACTAGCATCAACAACAATGATTCATGTGCACACCTATTGCTCCACCTGTTCCTGAAGCTACTTTCTTTGAAATTAAACCTGCTTTGCTCAATCTTGTTATGAAAGAACAATTCTCTCGTGTTGGTACTGAAGATGCTGCTGCTCACCTTAATACCTTTGTTGAACTTTATGAGATACAAAACATAGGGATATAGATGGAGATATTATTAAGCTTAAATTGTTTCCTTTCTCTTTAAGAGGAAAAGCTAAAGAATGGTTGTTATCCCTAACTAGAAATAGTATTGATTCTTGGGCTAAATGCAAAGATGCTTTCATCGGAAAATACTATCCTCCTGCTAAGATTATATCTATGAGAAGTGGAATAATGAAATTTAAACAATCTGATAATGAACATGCTGCTCAAGCTTGAGAAAGAATGAAATCTTTGGTAAAGAATTGTCCCACTCATGGACTGACTGCTTGGATGATTATCCAAACCTTTTATGCAGGACTGAATTATTCTTCAAGAAATCTGCTAGATTCTGCTGCTGGAGGTACCTTTATGACCATTACTTTGGGTGCTGCAACAAAGCTCCTTGATAATATGATGGTTAACTATTCTGAATGGCACACTGAGAGAGCTCCACAAGGTAAGAAGGTAAATTCTGTTGAAGAAACCTCCTCCTTGAGTGATAAAATTGATGTTATTATGTCTATGCTTGTTAATGGGAAATCACATATTGATCCAAATCATGTTCCCTTAGCCTCTTTGTCGTGGAAATGGCCACGGAAGCCGCTGCTACTGGCAGTGATTGATTGTAACGTGAGGAAGAGCTGGTGGCCATCTGCGGTGCGAGATGGGGGCGGATGCACATGGTTTACCCAGGTTCGGCCCCTCAGAGGGTAACGACCTACTCCTGCTAGATTGGATTAATGGAGAGCGAGTTACAGGGGTGGCGAGCTCGGCGTCTAAGCAGCGAGTCGCTTGAGGGGGTGTATGATGGAACGTAAGTCCTAAGGATACCCTAGGGAGGTTTATATAGGAGTCACATCACTAGGGTTTACAAGTTACAACCGAGCCAGATATGGACTCGGAGGCTTTTGACCTAATCCGACTGGGCTCCAAGTACACTTCTAGGCCTTCAGTCTCCAGTCGCCAGGCCTTTCCTTCAGCCACACTCCAGTCGCCGTCCTTCAGGCCCACTCATAGGCCCTTCGGCCCAATCGGAACGTCCTGCTGGGCATACCCCATTTGGCATATCCCCATCAGTAGTCCCCGAGGCCATCGTTGATTCAGGTGCAGGTGTCCCTTTGGTGGTCGAAGTAAGCGAGCCCAATTTGGGTGCCAAGTCGAGTCGGTGATGGACTCCATTAGAACCGAGGAAATTTTCCCCAAGCTTCCACTCACCACTCCGGTGAATGTCACTGCTACCAAGTCGCTGCTTCGGCGAATGGAGAAGACTAGCGGGTAGCGGGTGGAATGGAGGAGTTGGACCGTCAATTCTGGTCAAACTATCCGTTGGAAATTCCAACGGTAACTTCGGCGTAATTACCGTAAGTAACGGCTACCCCGAATTTGGCGGGTAGCATTCCCATATAAGGGGAGTGACGAATCAGCTCTGCAAATCCTTCCCCGCATTCTTCATTCTCCCACATTCGTTCTTCCTGCCTTCCTCCGATTCGATTCTTCCGCGTCGTGCGATTCCACGTCCTCCCCGATGGTGCCTCCCAAAGGCTCATGGGGAAAATCCAAGTGCACCACAGCCCAACTCAAGTCCTTCGAGGACGCTGGGGTCCTCCGCACGGGGAACTGGCGGGTTCCCCCCTCCTCCGAGGCCGAGCCGAAGCCGCGAGCTGGCGAATTCATCTGTTTCCCCAGTCATCTAGAAAGAGGTTTGGGGGTTCCCCACCTCGCTCTTCTTCCGGTGCTTCTACACATATTACGCGATCAAGCTGTCGGATCTCGTCCCGCACAGCATCAAGCAGCTGGCGATCTTCGTCGCCTTCTGCGAGTGCTACCTCGGCTGCAGGCTGTATTTTCCGCTGTGGTTGGAGCTCTTCCATGGCCGCATCGGGCGCGAGGCGTCCGGCGGCTCGATATTGGTTGTAGGCGGTGTCACGTTCCAATTGAAGTCGAAGGCCAACTTCATCAAGCTCCTCCAACCAAAGAAAGCCGCCAGCAAGTGGAAGAAGAGTTGGTTCTATGTGAAAGAGTCTACTCCCCCTGGCGAGGTGGCACTTCCCAAGTTCGTCGCCGAGAGGAGCAAGCCTCGCCGGTTGGCACTGAAGAAGCTTCCCAAGGACCAGAGGATGGCCGTCACGGAGATGATGGACCAGATCCAAAGGCTGAAGGACCAGGGGTTGACTTCGATCAACCTTTACAACTGCTGGCTCGGGCGGCGCCTGGTTCCGCTAGCGGCTCGCCCGCATTGGATGTACGAGTATAGCGGGAAGCACGACCCCTCCTGAACCAGCAAAGAATCGTGGGAGGCCGAGGACTACAAGGCCGCCCTGAAGAAGATCACTAGTGCGGAATTCACCACCGTGTCGGTCGGGCTCGCCCCGTATACTCCCGTGAAGAATGAAGCTCCCACAGTAAGTTTTCTCCCTAGTCGCCATTTCCGCACCTTAATTCGCAGCCGCGGCATTTGGTACTTACTCGTGGTGGTTCTTAGCTGTTTCAGGTATTGGAGGGCTGGCTTCCACCGCTCGATGAAGAGGTCCCCCAAGAGCTCGAGGAGGACTCCGAAGGAGACTCCTCTAGCAGCGACAAGGAGGAGGAGGAGGTTCCTCCCCCAGCACCTACGGCTCGCAAGACTCGTATGCAGAAACAGCGCGAGTTCGAGGCGAGTCGCAGCTTCGATGAACACGAAGGAGGAGACGAGGTCGCCCAGGAGCACACATCCCGGCGCAAGGCTACACCGTCGAAGCCCGCGCGCAAGCCCAAGTCATCAGCGAGGAAGCCAACGTCGCCATCTAAGTCGGCGGTGGTGTTTGAGTCAGATGATGACTCTGGCGATGAAGACACTCTCGAAATCTCGCACAAAGCCCTAGAGGATGCGATTCCAATGAAGGGGTTGGAGAGTGAAGGCACCGAGGCGGCGGCAGAGGTTCCCCTGGCGGCGATTCCGCCAACGGTTTCGGGGGTTCTGAGCCAGGAGGCGGCTGAAGCAGCGGCATCGAAGTCGCCGCAGTCGTCGAGAGCGGCCGCGTCTTCGGAGCCGGAAATTCCGGTGACCACGGCTTCGTCGTCGAGGAAGCCCGCGGTGTCATGGGCTTCAGACGTCTTTCAGAGGGAGCTCACTCGCAAGCTGGGCCCTGAATTGGATAAGCCTGCTCACATCAGCACCGGGTTGCACGTTCTCCCAATCACCAAGTAAGCCTTGCATTTTCCATTCCAGATTGTGTTCCATCTTGTGTCGTCTTCGTGTTGATTTTGACATTTTGACAGGTCTGGAGTCAAAAAGATCATTTGTCCTTCTGTTACGACCTCGGATTGGTAAGATCCTAAGTCCCTGTGATTAACATGCTAGTCCCTGGATCATTAGCTAGCACTCACAGTCGATGAAATATCATGTAAAACACAAGTCTTTATTACATGAATCGAATAATCCAGAGTTTACATTATTACAACAGAAGCAAAATATATACAACTTGGAGTCCCATCAATGCCACAGGCAGGTTGAGTGAAGACTCGCGATCCTAGCGCACCTTTCAACGATCTCCCAATTCTGCACATAAAACGTGCAGCCGAACGAGTTGGTCAATACTTTGAATGTATTGGCAAATTACACCAAGGAAGGAACAAGACTAACTCTACATGCAAGGCTAGAGTAGGCTTTGGGGTTCATTTGCGTAAAGCCAATTTTATAAATGTAATAAGAAAAGAGGAAGAAAGTTTTCCCTACTTTGTAAACTTTGATAAATAGTATAGGGTCAAATGGAACACGAGGATATTACTCACCAAGTGCCCAATCAACCTAACACTTGGATATTACACACCAGGTGGCACTTGGATATTACGCACCAAGTTACTTGGATATGACACACCAAGTTCCCAAGTTCCCACCTATTAGCGATATTACGCACGCCATAGGGTTTGAAAAACTTTTGTTTGATAAGAGAGAGAGGAAGATCTTTCAGAGGCTCCATCCTTCAGATGCTCAAAATGTTCTTTTCCGTGAACTCGGCTGATCGATCAGATTGCAATACTCTCGAGAGGTTGTGCACTTTCCCCACAATCCACGATCAAGTCCTTTTACAGACAAGACCATGGCGAAGCCTTCCCTTAGTAGCCCCTCTACCAGCTGGATCCAACCGTGCCAAGAACCTCCAAATGTTGGTACCCCGGTGAGGTTTCCCACTAAGTACTAAGCCAAGACAGAGCCCATATGTATTGTGGTTGCACGGGAAGCTTCTGAATTCTGAAACATGGCAGACTTCTTTGATTCCTGGGCGACCGTCCTCCACCAAAATCTCACTCGTTGTCCCGACAACCATTCCGCCCAGAAGAAAACTTAGTTTTATTTTGAAGGGATTTTGGAGAAGAAAGTTCGCTCGAGAGAGCTATCATACTTAGAAAATTCTTGAGTCTTTCGAACCCTCCCAACGGTATTTGATATATATATATAGCATAGCAAGCAATACTTAGTAAAACAGGGGGAACCTATTAGGACGGAAAATCCTAAGCATAAAGCTACTCATGGCATACTACAAAACCGCACTTGCAAAAATAGTAATAAGAAAGCTACTAAAAACCTACACATGCATACTACAAGATTTTGAAGAGTAAAACATGCATAGTCAAAAACTGGGACATAACATGAACAAGTGGTGTAACTTGCCTTATGTTTGTGTTATGGGTGATGATTGAATTCTTCGGCAGCAATCGCACTCTCCGAACAATCTAACGCGAGGACAAAACAATTCCAATCAACACAATTACAAACATAACAACCACAACAATGATGAACACAAGCATGCATGATGATTTAATATTAGTTCTTTGAATGGTATTAGATCATATGATGCATGTAGGAGATCATTTAATGCAATAGGGTATTTGTTATTAAATCTTGATGACCAAAAAAAGGCTTTAGTAGTTCTGTTGCAACTTCTGTCCTAATTGTCCAATTAAATTTGGTTATTAGTTTTATTGGATAGAGGACATTAATACGGACCAGGAGGAATTGGATTCATCTTAATCGGAGTTATAGATATTTTTCTAGGATTTATTTAGTGTTTAATGGAGTTTAATAAATCTGAACAGATCGTGCTGACAACGAACAAAACTAAGTACAGATCTGAAAACTACGCAAGATTATGAACTCAGAGACATATTACTCATATTTTTCGGATATGTAGATTATTTACTATGAATTTAATGATTTAAAAGGCCAATAATACTAAATAATTATTCGCCAGTAATCTATAAAGTAAACTTGTAATTTTATTCCAGAATCATGTTCTATACAATTTTGTGAATCCAGGGGTATATTATTTGCGATGTTTGGACATAGTATGAATTTTCTATAGATTTTACAAGTTAGATCTATAATCTGCAATTTTAAATTCGAACGGAATATTCCGGAGAATATTCCGCTGACTGGACAGGTTGACCGTGCAGGCTGACTGGGACTAGATGCTGACCTGACGACGACGTGGCGGTGACGAGGCAACTGATCGGGACGATTGAATCTCGACCGTCGGGATGAGATCCGGTGGCTAGAAGGGAAGTTGGCTCAAAATAGACCCGATTTTGCCTAACAAAGGACTAGAAGTAGATCTGTGTTAGAGAGATAAATCCGTATGTCAAATCGAAAAACTTTGAACATGAAAGTTGTGGAGGATGATTAGATCTACCTTTTCACCAAAGGAATTTGGATTCCAAGAAACGAGCGCGAGTAGATCTTGGAATTACGCCATAAGATCTGAAATATTGCGTTGCGAAATTCTCCGGCTGTGACAGATGAAAAGAGGTGAGGTTTGTCGGAATTGAAAGATTTCGACGAGATCTACAACTTTCGTGTTGAAGCCGAAGGCAGCCGACGAAGTTTAGATGGGTTTAGAAGCGAAATACGATTCGGTAGGGTGTAGATTCGGGATTTCGGGAAGGAGAAGTGTTATAGCTGTGGCTCCGATGGATTACTTAGGCTTTTATGATGATGGGAAGATAGATCTTGGAGTAGGGAACAAGTAGAAACAAACGGAAGTCAATTCGGAGTTGTAGATAAAAAGTTATAAGTGTTTGAATAGAGATAGGTTTAGAAAACAGATTTTCGCACGCTTTTTAAAGCGGAGGTGGGATCGATCCCGTAGGATGGCTGGTTCGGTCGGCTGAGGTGGGCCGGCCGGCGGCCCATTTCGTTTTTTTTTCCTTTTTCTATTTTGGTATTTTCTTTATATCTTTTGCATACGAACTTCAAATGACATGATTCTTGTTTCTAAATTTTTCTAAAATTCCATAGATCATTATAAGATCATATTTATAACATTTTTACTAGTTTAGAGATGATTTATTTATAAATGTCTTTATATTCCTTATAGGAACATTTGGGTAAATCAACTATCGGATCTAGATATTAGAATTTGGATTCAATTTTTGGGAACTTTGCATGGATGCAAAGGAATGCTTATGAATGCTTCATGATTTTTGTTTTTGCAAACATTCACACAAATCCTAAAGCTAAAACTCAATTCACGCCTTTTTGCCTATATGGCTACTTAGGTATTATCAAAAAGGATATAGGGTTTTATGCATTTGGCCTTATATGGCTACTATGCAATATTTCTAAATAGCTTCTTAGGGTTTTATTTTAACCACTCAACCAAAACACACAATGCCACAATTGCCCAAAACAACAAGTTCAATCATGTAACATGAAGGAACACATTCTTAACATCCAATGAAAATGAAGATGTCATGTTATCTTCTCTCTTTTCAAGCAAGTGGTGAAAAGCATCTAGAATGGTTTCATAAATCGAAGTAGAGACTTTAAGGGTCAAATAGGGAAATTAGAATATCACTCCACCATAATTGGGAAAGTCATTTTATTCCCTCTCTTTAATCATCTAAGCATGGTTGGATATTTAAAGAATCAAATAGTTGAAAAGAAAATGAAAACAAGTTGGATAGTCCTGTAAATCCAATCTCATACAAGTTTTCTAAATTCAAGGAAGGAAAATCATAACAGAAAGTTTCTTTTCTTTGAGAAATTTCAACAAAGTCAAACAATTCAACCAAGTTATTTTATTAACTTTACATTCCAAAATTAGGAGAATTTTGGGATGTGACAAACTACCACCCTTAAGAGGAATCTCGTCCCGAGATTCGGGAAGGCTAGAAAGAAATAGGTTCAGGATACAGTAGAGTGCTACCACCCTTAAAAATTGCATTTATTGGTTTTTTTTTATATCCGAGTGACAAGACGAGATTATAGTAGAACCACTTTAAATTCTTCCCAGGATATCATCCCTTGATGATAATCAATGGTGTGTTCCATCTCCCACCAAGTTGCAACGTCCTCCTTTAGGAATTGGGTGGCATAATGAACCATTTTATTAACTTCAGTATTGGCATCCTTCATTCTGTATTCAACCTTGTGCATCAATTGCTTTGCATCGATGTTGCTCATACGTTTGGAGAAATTGAGTTCCTTGTCTTCCCTGACGGTATGGCCCATCTATCGAGTTGGCCAAGGTTTAGAGTAGGAACGAGTGGATTATAGAAGAGGAAGAAGAAGATTACCCCATACAGGCAAACAAACCAAACAAAATATCAAATTAAGCCAATTTCACTCAAACTATTTTTTTTACGCAAGAAATTGCTATGAGAGGGAACTACATTGGAGATAAGCATTTATCCTTGTGTTTCCTAACCCTGGAGGCACTTGTGTGTTGTTTATCTTCGAGGACTTGTAGCATCCTCCACCATGTGAGTGTTCTTCTTTTGATGGCGCCCTCATTCAAGTTCTTCGGTTTGTCTCCCTTCTTCCTTCTTCAAGATTTAAGATAGGGAGAGTAAAGTCTATCAAGAAGGACATGAACAACCCAGACAAACAATTTTTTTATTGAAAATAAGTATTATTTGCTGCTGTCAAGAAAACCACACAAATGGCAGCTCACAAATCACCGCATCTAATCGTAGTGTAGTCTATCCAACTTTGGTTTCTAATGGGTCACTTGAAATCTTCATGATCTTCATAATCTTCATTGTCTTTGAGGTCTTCGGTCAATAACTTTAACTTAAGGCCTTCGATGTTTTTGGTACTTTCTTTGAAGTCTTCAATTCTCGTAGCTTCAGTCTTGAACATCTTCTACAGAGGTTCTCAAGTCCTAACTTGAGCAAGATGGTCTTCTCTAGAAAGGTAGTCTTGAGAGGAGTTTCTTCTTGAAGTTCATAGCGGTCATTTCTAATTTTGAAAAGAAGATACTTAAGAAATTTTAAACTCCAAAGATAGATGATGAGAAGTATGAGATTTTTTTTTCTGAAATAACTTAGAAAATATTAATCCTAAGGCTTTTCCAATGCTAGGTCCACGATCTACAGTCAACTTATGCTCTGATACCATCTGTTACGACCTCGGATCGGTAAGATCCTAAGTCCCTATGATTAACATGCTAGTCCCTGGATCATTAGCTAGCACTCACAGTCGATGAAATATCATGTAAAACACAAGTCTTTATTACATGAATCGAATAATCCAGAGTTTACATTATTACAACAGAAGCAAAATATATACAACTTGGAGTCCCATCAATGCCACAGGCAGGTTGAGTGAAGACTCGCGATCCTAGCACACCTTTCAACGATCTCCCAATTCTGCACATAAAACGTGCAGCCGAACGAGTTGGTCAATACTTTGAATGTATTGGCAAATTACACCAAGGAAGGAACAAGACTAACTCTACATGCAAGGCAGAGTAGGCTTTGGGGTTCATTTGCGTAAAGCCAATTTTATAAATGTAATAAGAAAAGAGGAAGAAAGTTTTCCCTACTTTGTAAACTTTGATAAATAGTATAGGGTCAAATGGAACACGAGGATATTACTCACCAAGTGCCCAATCAACCTAACACTTGGATATTACACACCAGGTGGCACTTGGATATTACGCACCAAGTTACTTGGATATGACACACCAAGTTCCCAAATTCCCACCTATTAGCGATATTACGCACGCCATAGGGTTTGAAAAACTTTTGTTTGATAAGAGAGAGAGGAAGATCTTTCAGAGGCTCCATCCTTCAGATGCTCAAAATGTTCTTTTCCGTGAACTCGGCTGATCGATCAGATTGCAATACTCTCGAGAGGTTGTGCACTTTCCCCACAATCCACGATCAAGTCCTTTTACAGACAAGACCATGGCGAAGCCTTCCCTTAGTAGCCCCTCTACCAGCTGGATCCAACCGTGCCAAGAACCTCCAAATGTTGGTACCCCGGTGAGGTTTCCCACTAAGTACTAAGCCAAGACAGAGCCCATATGTATTGTGGTTGCACGGGAAGCTTCTGAATTCTGAAACATGGCAGACTTCTTTGATTCCTGGGCGACCGTCCTCCACCAAAATCTCACTCGTTGTCCCGACAACCATTCCGCCCAGAAGAAAACTTAGTTTTATTTTGAAGGGATTTTGGAGAAGAAAGTTCGCTCGAGAGAGCTATCATACTTAGAAAATTCTTGAGTCTTTCGAACCCTCCCAACGGTATTTGATATATATATATAGCATAGCAAGCAATACTTAGTAAAACAGGGGGAACCTATTAGGACGGAAAATCCTAAGCATAAAGCTACTCATGGCATACTACAAAACCGCACTTGCAAAAATAGTAATAAGAAAGCTACTAAAAACCTACACATGCATACTACAAGATTTTGAAGAGTAAAACATGCATAGTCAAAAACTGGGACATAACATGAACAAGTGGTGTAACTTGCCTTATGTTTGTGTTATGGGTGATGATTGAATTCTTCGGCAGCAATCGCACTCTCCGAACAATCTAACGCGAGGACAAAACAATTCCAATCAACACAATTACAAACATAACAACCACAACAATGATGAACACAAGCATGCATGATGATTTAATATTAGTTCTTTGAATGGTATTAGATCATATGATGCATGTAGGAGATCATTTAATGCAATAGGGTATTTGTTATTAAATCTTGATGACCAAAAAAAGGCTTTAGTAGTTCTGTTGCAACTTCTGTCCTAATTGTCCAATTAAATTTGGTTATTAGTTTTATTGGATAGAGGACATTAATACGGACCAGGAGGAATTGGATTCATCTTAATCGGAGTTATAGATATTTTTCTAGGATTTATTTAGTGTTTAATGGAGTTTAATAAATCTGAACAGATCGTGCTGACAACGAACAAAACTAAGTACAGATCTGAAAACTACGCAAGATTATGAACTCAGAGACATATTACTCATATTTTTCGGATATGTAGATTATTTACTATGAATTTAATGATTTAAAAGGCCAATAATACTAAATAATTATTCGCCAGTAATCTATAAAGTAAACTTGTAATTTTATTCCAGAATCATGTTCTATACAATTTTGTGAATCCAGGGGTATATTATTTGCGATGTTTGGACATAGTATGAATTTTCTATAGATTTTACAAGTTAGATCTATAATCTGCAATTTTAAATTCGAACGGAATATTCCGGAGAATATTCCGCTGACTGGACAGGTTGACCGTGCAGGCTGACTGGGACTAGATGCTGACCTGACGACGACGTGGCGGTGACGAGGCAACTGATCGGGACGATTGAATCTCGACCGTCGGGATGAGATCCGGTGGCTAGAAGGGAAGTTGGCTCAAAATAGACCCGATTTTGCCTAACAAAGGACTAGAAGTAGATCTGTGTTAGAGAGATAAATCCGTATGTCAAATCGAAAAACTTTGAACATGAAAGTTGTGGAGGATGATTAGATCTACCTTTTCACCAAAGGAATTTGGATTCCAAGAAACGAGCGCGAGTAGATCTTGGAATTACGCCATAAGATCTGAAATATTGCGTTGCGAAATTCTCCGGCTGTGACAGATGAAAAGAGGTGAGGTTTGTCGGAATTGAAAGATTTCGACGAGATCTACAACTTTCGTGTTGAAGCCGAAGGCAGCCGACGAAGTTTAGATGGGTTTAGAAGCGAAATACGATTCGGTAGGGTGTAGATTCGGGATTTCGGGAAGGAGAAGTGTTATAGCTGTGGCTCCGATGGATTACTTAGGCTTTTATGATGATGGGAAGATAGATCTTGGAGTAGGGAACAAGTAGAAACAAACGGAAGTCAATTCGGAGTTGTAGATAAAAAGTTATAAGTGTTTGAATAGAGATAGGTTTAGAAAACAGATTTTCGCACGCTTTTTAAAGCGGAGGTGGGATCGATCCCGTAGGATGGCTGGTTCGGTCGGCTGAGGTGGGCCGGCCGGCGGCCCATTTCGTTTTTTTTTCCTTTTTCTATTTTGGTATTTTCTTTATATCTTTTGCATACGAACTTCAAATGACATGATTCTTGTTTCTAAATTTTTCTAAAATTCCATAGATCATTATAAGATCATATTTATAACATTTTTACTAGTTTAGAGATGATTTATTTATAAATGTCTTTATATTCCTTATAGGAACATTTGGGTAAATCAACTATCGGATCTAGATATTAGAATTTGGATTCAATTTTTGGGAACTTTGCATGGATGCAAAGGAATGCTTATGAATGCTTCATGATTTTTGTTTTTGCAAACATTCACACAAATCCTAAAGCTAAAACTCAATTCACGCCTTTTTGCCTATATGGCTACTTAGGTATTATCAAAAAGGATATAGGGTTTTATGCATTTGGCCTTATATGGCTACTATGCAATATTTCTAAATAGCTTCTTAGGGTTTTATTTTAACCACTCAACCAAAACACACAATGCCACAATTGCCCAAAACAACAAGTTCAATCATGTAACATGAAGGAACACATTCTTAACATCCAATGAAAATGAAGATGTCATGTTATCTTCTCTCTTTTCAAGCAAGTGGTGAAAAGCATCTAGAATGGTTTCATAAATCGAAGTAGAGACTTTAAGGGTCAAATAGGGAAATTAGAATATCACTCCACCATAATTGGGAAAGTCATTTTATTCCCTCTCTTTAATCATCTAAGCATGGTTGGATATTTAAAGAATCAAATAGTTGAAAAGAAAATGAAAACAAGTTGGATAGTCCTGTAAATCCAATCTCATACAAGTTTTCTAAATTCAAGGAAGGAAAATCATAACAGAAAGTTTCTTTTCTTTGAGAAATTTCAACAAAGTCAAACAATTCAACCAAGTTATTTTATTAACTTTACATTCCAAAATTAGGAGAATTTTGGGATGTGACACCTTCGGTGGCGAAGATTCCACCGACCACTACCGTGGGAGAAGGCAACCTCCCCAAGAAGAGGAAGTCTACTGATGACGTCGCGGCCGTGGAAGGCGTGAAGAGGAAAAGGGACGGTGCCGATGATTCTGTCGAGATGCCTAGCACCAAAGGGAGTGACCCAGCTGCAGTCGTCGAAGAGGCGATGGCTGCGCAGTCGGAGCCAGTCGCCCCTACGACGGGAGCGCCAGCTCCGGCAACTAGCGCCTCGGCTAGGGCGTCAGTGACGTTCCCTCGCTTCATGGCGAGGGGGTTCCTAGGCGTGGTGGATAACCAGTCTCCGCAGAGCCCAGAGGTCGTCGATGGAGACATTGGGTCTCGTCGTGGGCGCACCTCCTTCATGATCCCGTCGACTGATGCCGGCGAGCTTCATAAAATGCTTGGTGCCGCCATTCAGGTATGTCTAGTCCCTGAGTGTCTAGCTGCTGAATTTCAGCGGCTAGGCACTGAATTGCTTCTACTCTCCAGTCCCCGAGTTCCTAGTCGCTGAATTTCAGCGGCTGGGAACTTGATGTTGCTCTTTGGTAAGTACTGAACATTGTTTTCTCTGCAGGGTTTGCAAAAGTAATCGACCGACCGGCAGGCTGCAAGGGAGCGCTTGGAACGGGATCTGCGCGAGGCGCAGGAGGCTGATTGGCGACTCTAAGAAACTGTTGGTAAGTACCTACCTTTCTTTCCCTTTCTCTTTCATATATGACCTATTTTTGTATGACTCACTGATGATTTTTCTTTCAGATGGTCTCCCGTCTGCAGTTTCCATTGCCCGTGAAGGGTATGTTGCAGTCGCTGAACTGGACACGGCGAACGGGCGAATTGCCTCGCTGATCCAAGACTTGGAAGAGGCGAGAGCGGCCTCAGTTTCTTCTGAGGATCGAGCGAAGGCTATTGTTGCTGTGGCTAAGGAGGAACGCAAGGCCACAGATTCGATCATCGTTGGGATGCACAATGATCATGCCGCCTTGGAGAAGCATGTCACGGAGAATTTCCGCAAACTCCTCGGTGAGTCTCCATCGTTGCCTGACTTGTTTGGCGAGTCCCTGATTGGGGAAGTCCGTAGTTTCACTGATGTCTGATTTTGCAACTATGATAGGCCAAAGCGACCCGGTGGTTCAAACTTTCGACGCTTCGTAGTGCATCACTGCCGTGGTGAACGCGGCCATGGCTTCAGCGTTATGCGTCCAAGTGGTTCTTCAAGGCATGTCCCCCACCGAGGTTATTCCTGGGGGCTTACGGAGGTGTGGCACTATCTGGAGGAGGCGCCTGTCGTCGTGGAGTGGATAGTGCACTCGGCGTTCAGGCGCGGGGCCACCACGGCATTGAGCCTGGGTCTTGCCCACTTTCCTGACGACTTCGACCTTGACGACGTGACTAGTGGCTACCCATCAGCGACCGGCACGGTGGAGATGTCAGAGGTACTGAAGCTGACTGTGAAGGCCGCCCCTTTTGTCGATCGGGTCCTAGCGATGAGGGATCTTCTACCATACCAGGAGACGATGTTGGCGCCTGGCGACCCAGAGCCGGAGCATCGCGACATGAAGTCGGAGCAGCCCTTCTGGTCGGCGTTGTCGAAGTCGCTGACAACCTACCCGACGAACCCGTGGCAGCCTTTTGTTCGTGTCAAGGGGGTGGTGGTGCTTCTTCATCAGGACCTGTGGAATAAACAATGTAGTTGGGCAGTTTGTATTGTATGCCAAGTGGCGACTGCTGTAACATGATCAACATTTTGTAATATATGCCAAGGGGGGTCAATCGATTCGTATTGCGACCAGGATTGTGTGATGTGTTTATTTTTGATTGAGCGAGTCCCCGAGCGCGTCCGCCCTTTAATGGGGTATAACTCGATTGTATAGTTTTGTGTTTTATTTTGGTTGTACATTGTTTTATCTCTCGCGTCTTCTGAGTGGCGAGTCCCCGAGCGCGAGTGGGATTGTTTTGTAGGCGAGTCCCCGAGCGTGGCGCTCAATCGTATTGGGCGCGTTCCTGTTGTAGGTTGTTAATGCGTTGTTTGTAATGCGTCTCTTCCCCTGGCTCGGAGAGCCAGTCGCTGGGCGAGTCCAAGGCAGCTCTCTTACTTGGTGTATTCCCGAGCTGCGTGGGGGTTTCTGTTTTGCGGAGTCCCCGTGCGTGGTACTTAACCGTTCAAGTCGCTTTGCACGAGGATGGGAGGGACAGGTCGCTGTGAGAAGCGTATACCGGTTTTCTTGGCCCGGTGGGCCAGTCGAGCTAGGTGACTCCAATGGCGGCTCCGGGTTGGCATTTTCGTGGGCGTCCCAAGGACCGAGTATTTCCAGTGCCCTTGTGCCGCACTACTTAGCCGTGCCGGTCGCTCGACCAAAGGTTGACTTCCATGAGTAGCATATTGCTGGTATGTACAAGTGCGAGTGGCACAAGAATATGTTGAGTGGACACAATTTGTGTGATCCGAATGAATTTCATTATATATGCCAGCTGGGTACAATTTGAGGTTATATGTATAGAACTTTCTGAGGAGGTTTACATTCCATGGCCTTCCGACCTCGAGCTGGCCGTCACCCCGTATGTCGATGAGGTAGTAGGCGTCGTTGCCGAGGACTCGCCCTATGGCGAATGTCCCCTCCCATGGGGGGAGAGTTTGTGCATGCCTTTCTTGTCTTGGGCCAGTCGTAGGACCAGGTCACCTTCTTGGAAGGTGCGAGTCCGGACTCGGTGGCTGTGGTAGCGGCGGAGTCATTGCTGGTAGATGGCGGTGCGAGAGCGGGCCAGGTCGCGTGCTTCGTCGAGTTGATCAACGTTGTCTTGGCGGGCGACCTCGTTCGTCGCCTCGACGTAGTTGGCGACTCGAGGTGAATCGTGCTCTAGGTCAGTTGGCATTACGGCCTTGGCGCCATACACCATGAAGAAGGGTGTGAACCCGGTGGAGCGATTGACGGACGTGCGGATCCCCCATATTACGGAGGGGAGCTCGTCGACCTAGCACCCTGGGGTGCGTTCGAGGGGCACCTGGAGTCGCGGCTTGAGCCTGTGGAGGACACTCTGGTTGGCGCGTTCTGCTTGGCCGTTCGACTCCGGGTGGGCGACTGAAGCGAGGTCGAGTCGTATGCCATGTTCTTCACAGAATTCCACCATGGCCCCCTTGGCAAAATTGGTGATGTTGTCCGTTATGATGCTGTGTGGGTAGCCGTACCTATAGATGAGCTTGCGTAAGAACTTGGTGGCCATCTTAACGTCGCACTTTTTGATTGGCTTGGCCTCGACCCATTTGGTGAACTTGTCGACCACGACCAGGAGATGGGTGAAGCCAGACGGGGCCTTCTTGAACGGGCCTACCATGTCCATGCCCCATACGGCAAATGGCCATGTGATGGGGATGGTCTTGAGTGCCGAACCAGGGAGGTGCGTCTGGTGGGCGTACTTCTGGCACCCGACACATCGCTGGACGACGTTGGTGCCGTCGGCATGTGCGGTGAGCCAGTAGAAACCGTGTTGCATGGCCTTGGCGACTAGCGACTTGGCGTCGGCGTGATGGCCGCAGTCACCGGCGTGAATGTCCTGGAGGATCTTGCGGCCTTCTTCTGGCTGTACGCAGTGCTAGAACACGCCGGTCACGCTGCGTCTGTGGAGCTCGTCGTTGATGATGACGAAGGATTTTCAGCGGCGCACGATCATTCACGCCTCAGTCTCGTTGCTTGGTAGGATCTTGTGCTCCAGTAAGGCGACGTATGGTGTTGTCCGATCGCTAGGCTCTACAACCATGGCGAATAGGGCAAGCTCTGGTTGCAGCGGTATCCCGACGTCGATCTCCTTTGGTGGGCTGACCGAAGGTTTGTGGATGATGTCGAGGAAGACACCTGTTGGTAGCGCTTGTCGGGCCGACCCGATGCGGGAAAGGGCGTTTGCCTCCTTGTTCTTGCGTCTGTCAATCCACTCGACGGAATAGCCGTCAAAGTGCCCTCCCAGCTGGTCTACCGCTTGGCGGTACGCGATCATTGTTGGAGAGACGGTGTCGCATGTCCTGACGACCTGGCCGGCAACTAGGTCGGAGTCGCCATAGCATCGTAAGCGGTTGACGTTCATCTCCTTAGCGGCTCTCATGTCGTGAAGGAGGGCCTCGTATTCTGCCATGTTGTTGGTGCAGGGCTTGAAGTTGAGGTGGAGCACGTAGCGGAGCTTGTCTCCTTTGGGAGAGGTTAGTATGACCCCTGCCCCTGCGTCGTCGATGTTCTTGGAGCCGTCAAAATGGAGCAACCAGTAGTGGCAGTACGGGAGCTTCTTCGGCTGTTGTGCTTCTTCCCAATCTGCGAGGAAATCAGCTAGGGCTTGTGACTTGATCGCTTTGCGGGGCTCGTATTTGATGTTGTGGAAGCCGATTTTGACAGCCAACTTGGCAACTCGCCCGGTCGCCTCGTGGTTGTGTATTATTACCTGCAGAGGTGTGGAAGAGACCACTGTGATCGGGTGCTCCTAGAAATAGTGTGGGAGTCGCTGCTGAGCTCGGAGTACCGCGTACACCAGTTTATGGTACTGTGGGTAGCGCTATCGTGAATCAGTCAGGACTTCACTGGTGTAGTAGACAGGGCACTGTATGAGGCGCTCCTTGCCCTCCTTCGGTCATTCGACGACCCGAGTGGAGGCCGCGACGTAGACGAGCATTGGCTCTTTGTCGAGTGGAGCCGCGAGGAGTGGAGCCGCGAGTAGCACTTCTTTGAGCGCTTTGAGTGCATCGTCGGCCTCCGTGTCCCATTGGAACATGGGGTTCTTGCGCATCAGACGGTAGAGGGGCGTTGCCTTCTCACCTAGTCGGGGGATGAAGCGACTGAGGGTCGCGACTCTCCCTGCCAACTTTCTATACATCGCGCAGGAACTCGGGTTTCCCGAGTCGCGCGATATTGTCGATCTTGGTGGGGTTGGCTTCGATGCCTCGCTTGGAGACTACATATCCCAGGAGCTGTCCGGTGGGGATGCCGAAGGTGCATTTTCCGGGGTTCAGCTTGATGTTGTACCTCCGCAAGTTTGCGAAGGTTTCGGCCAGGTCAGCGAGCAGGTCGTCCTGGCGGGTGGATTTCACCACCATGTCGTCGATGTAGACGTGAATGTTGTGGCCAATTTGGCTCGCTTGGCACTCCTGCATGCATCTCTGGTATGTGGCACCGGCGTTCTTGAGGCCGAACGTCATGGTCGTGTAGCAGAAGGCGCCGAATGGCATGATGAACATCGTCTTCTCCTCGTCCTCGACCGCCATCTTGATCTGGTTGTAACCAGAGTAAGCGTCGAGGAAGCACAGCGACTCCGATCCCGCGTTCGAGTCGATGATTTGATCGATGCGCGATAGGATGAACTCCTCCTTCGGGCAGGCGCTGTTGAGGTTGGTGTAGTCGATGCACATTCTCCATGTGTTGTTCTTTTTCAGAACCAGGACTAGGTTTGCCAGCCACTTGGAGTATTTGATTGGCTGGATGAAGCCTGCGGCTAGCAAGCGCTATACTTTTTTCGGCGATTGCTCGACGGTGCTCTTCATTGAAGGGCCGTAGCGACTACTTTACTGGTCGCACTTTGGGGTCGGTGTTGAGTTTGTGCTCAGCGAGTTCCCTTGGGACACCTGGCATGTCAGATGGCTTCCATGCGAAGATGTCGCGGTTCTCACGGAGGAACCCGATGAGCGCGCTTTCCTATGTGGGGCTCATGTGCGCCCCGATGGTGACCATCTGGCTAGAGTCGCCCGGGACGAGCTCGACGGTGCGGGTGTGTGTGGTCGCCTCAAACGTGGAGTTCGCGACGGTTGGTTTCTTCAGGATGGTGGGGTCGTCCTTGTTGATGTTGCCCGCGTATTTCGCAAGCTCCTCCACATGGTCGGTCTCTGCAGCAATGACGGTGTCGGCGAGCTCGGCTCCTTTGTCCTCGCATTCCACGGCCATGTCGGGGTCGCCGTGGATGGTGATGATGCCGCTTGGCCCTGGGAGCTTCATCATGTTGTAGGCGTAGTGTGGGGTCGCCATGAATTTTGCGAATGCCTGGCAGCCTAGGACGCAGTGGTAAGGGTTGTGGAAGTTCACCAGCTCGAACACGATCCTCTCTGTGCGGTAGTTTGCCAGAGTGCTGAAGGTGACTGGCAGCGTCACTTTTCCGATCGGGTACGCCTTCCGACCGGGGACGATACCGTGGAAGGTCGTCAGGGTTGGCTCGATGGCTGCCTCTGGGAGCTGGAGCCTCTTGAATGTGTCTAGGTACATGATGTTGATGGAGCTCCCACCATCCATTAGTGTCTTGGGCAGCCAGTAGTCAGCCACCTTGGGCCTGACTACCAGGGCAACTCGCCCTAGGTATTTGATTCTTGGCGTGTGGTCCTAGCGACTCCAGGTGATGCTCTGCTCAGACCAGTTGAGGAAGCAAGGGATGTCGACTTGGGTCACCGCATTGACGGCGACCGCGCGGGCGAGCACCTTCTTCTCGCGCTTGGTGCCGAGTCTGGTGAAGGTGTGTAGCGAGCCGACAGCGGTGCCCAAGCCGCCGGCGTTCCCGTTGTCCCGAGGTGGGTTGTTATTGGGGTCCTCCCTTGCTCGCCTCGCCTTTTCAATCTCTTTGAGAGAGTGGCAATCCGAGGTGGTACGGGTGGCAGGTTTTCCCTCCCTGCTATGGTAGACGCAGGGCTGATTGAGCAGGGCAGCGGGGTCGAATTTCGGCTTCGTTGTGTTGTTGGAGCGGTAGTTTCCTCTGTCATGGCGGTAGCTCTTGGGGTCGCGCTGGCCGTAGCCGGCGTTGGCGAAGAATTCGACTCGCCCGTCCGTGCGGCGCTTGCCGGTGATGCGGGTGTTGCTATAGCGCATGTCGCGTAGGCGCCCACTATCGTGGATGCTGGTTCGGCGTCTTCCTCCCGACTCGTCGTCGGAGTCTTGGTTGGGGTCCTCCGCGTAGCGCTTGGCGATCTCGAGGAGGTAGGGGATGTTGTCGAGCGTCCGGTAGACCCTCTTGATCTTAGCGACCAAGGGTTCATACCGGCACACGTTCTTGAAGCAATGTATCGTCGTATCTGGGTGGATGCCGGAGGCGTTGATCCACAGTTCTTGCCATCTTTGGATCAAGCGGCGAGTCAACTCGATTTGTCCCTGGATGCATCGCTCCAGGTCTTCTATGGTGGTGGCGCGGGTGTAGGAGCCCTCGAAGTGCCTAATGAAGGCGTCCCGCATTTCTTCCCAGTAATCGATGCTATCGGTGGGAAGGGTGTTGATCCATTGCCGAGTCGCACCCTCCATCATCAGGGGGAGGTAGCGAGCAGCGAGCAGGTCGGTGTGGCCTGCGATTCCCATTGCCATGAGGTATGTGTCCAGCCAGACAGCTGGATCATACGTCGGATCGTATTTTTCGATCTCCTTGGGAGCCTTGAAGTTGGCGGGGTATTTTTCCCCCACGGATCATGGGCCCAAAGCATTGCGGTCCGACTCGACTGAGCGAGCCTCTTGGTTCCGGGTCGCCCCGGTTGGTGAGGGTGTGCCTCAAGTCATTGGGCTGGCACGCCCGCCATGCCTGGTTGTTGATGATGTTCATTCAGGCATCAATGGGCTGTCCGTTGGCGGCGACCGTGTTATTCGTCGGTCGGGCTCGTTGGTGGACAGCACGGGGTTGGCAGCCCGTGGCTGGTTCGCCAGGGGCTGCGGTGGAGGGCAGGTCAATGCGTTGGCGACGGTGGGGTGACCGCTTGATGCTGCTCTGCTTGCTAAGGAGCGGGAATACATCTGCCCCAGCGGGTCGACTCCCGCGGCTTGTTGCTTGACGGCCCTGGAGAGTAGGGCCTTGGCGTACTGGATCTGTAGCACGCCATCTCCTTGGACGTCCAGGTTGGCGACCGCGGCGTCGGCCGCGACGATATTGTCCATCGGGGTGGAGTAGAGTGGTAGTCTGTTGGCATCACGGGCTTGAGGCGAGATGATGATCCGCGGTTGGTCCGACGGGAGCGTGCGGCCAATGGGTGGTGTAGGGGCTCTAGTCACCGGTGCGCCGGGTGGTGGTCTCGCGGGGTTGCTTCCACCTGGCGGCGCGTTCTCGTAGTATTCACGCTCGGCCACGCATGCGGGGTCGCTTTCGTCGTTGAAGTTCAGGACGCGGCCTTGGACGTTGGAGTTCAGGCGGGTCCTGATGCGGCGCTGGTGATAGAGTGATAGTTCCTGTGCCGTTTCCCGCTCGAGGCGGTACTTCTCACGCTCGGCGAGTTCGTTGCGTTGCGCCTCTACGAGCCGCAGGCGGGCTTCCTCCACCTCTGTGGCAGTCGCAGTCGGCGGGATCGGCGTGGAGAATGGATCTGGCGGGGCGTCCATGCTACCCGCCATGTAGATCGCGTTGAAGCGATTGGATCTGGCACAGAAGTCTTCATGCGACTCCGAGCCGGAGTCGGAGTCGAAGATCCCGAGGATGGAGGGGTCCTCGAAATCCTCTGGGTTGGAGACTCGCGTGATGGAGTCCTCTCATGACGCGGTGGTGATAGATCCGTCGACTGAGGCAGGGGTCGTGGAGTCGGCATCGTCGTTTAGGGCCTCGTCGTTGGTGGCGGCGTTGGTCTCGGCCGCGCTGCTGGCGGCCGAGTCATACTTGGTGACGAGGCTCCTGATGGAGCGGGCCTGCTCTTCCGAGAGCAGGTCGCGGTGCGGCGGTGATCCGCCGACGATCATCGTTGCAGCTGGGTCAACCGTGCTAGTGGAGCCGACGAAGAGGTTGATGGAGCCGACCAGCATCACCACGCCGTGAGTGACCGGGCGTGATGCCGGGATGTAGCTGCTGGGCAGGATCTATAAGATCCCGCCAATGGCGATCATGCGGCCGGTGGCGAGCGGCCGATCGATCGGTGAGTAGGGTCTCGCACAGAACTCAGGCCAGTCCCGCTATGCCCCACGGTGGGTGCCACTGTCGTGGAAATGGCCACGGCAGTCGCTGCTACTGGCAGCGATTTATTGTAACGTGAGGAAGAGCTGGCGGCCATCTGCGGTGCGAGATGGGGGCGGATGCACATGTTTTACCCAGGTTCGGCCCCCCGGAGGGTAACGACCTACTCCTGCTAGATTGGATTAATGGAGAGCGAGTTACAGGGGTGGCGAGCTCCGCGTCTAAGCAGCGAGTCGCTTGAGGGGGTGTATGATGGAACGTAAGTCCTAAGGATACCCTAGGGAGGTTTATATAGGAGTCACCGCGCTAGGGTTTACAAGTTACAACCGAGCCAGATATGGACTCGGAGGCTTTTGACCTAATCCGACTGGGCTCCAAGTACACTTCTAGGCCTTCAGTCTCCAGATGCCATGCCTTTCCTTCAGTCGCACTCTAGTCGCCGTCCTTCAGGCCCACTCACAGGCCCTTCGGACCAATCGGAACGTCCTGCTGGGCATACCCCCTTTGGCATATCCCCATCACTCTTTGGTTGCTCAAGAAGAGCAAGTTGATGTGAACTTTATTAGAAATAATAATTTTGGCAACAATGCTTATGGTAATAACAATTATAGGCCTTACCCTCCTAATAATACTTATGGTTATCATGGTAAATATGGAATGCCTAGTGAAGAAAGAATTTTAGAAGTTGAAAGAGCCACTAAAAACTTCATGCAAATACAATATGAGCAGAATAAATTATCTACTAAAACCATGGAGGAACAATCTACTATTTTGAAAAATATTAGTCATCAACTTGAGAGTTTAAATAGGGAAATTCCTAGTTTGCAATTAAAACTTTCCAATTCTGAAAGAAATATATCATCTTTGTGTGAAGCACAATCCTCTTTGATTAATAAAATGGCTGCTAAACCTGAAACCATGGAAAATCCCTTTGCTGCTACTAATGCCATACAAGTTAGAATTGATGAAAATGTTAGACTATTAGCTGAACTGCATGCTAAGTGGGAAAGATAAGATGAAATTGCTAGAAATGGTAGTATTTGTACTATCACCACCACTAATCTTTATGTTAGCAAACCACATGAAGTCTCCATTCCTTTTGCAACAATGCCTAAAACCAATGGAACATTTTCCAATAAAAATGTTGAAATTCTTTGAAATATGGGAAACAATAGCTCTACTACCTTGGATGGTAATTATGATTTTGATCTTGATGGTTGCAATATCTCTAAAGTAATTATGTTCCTACAAAAGCTTGCTAAAAGTCCTAATGCTAGTGCTATGAATATGGCCTTTATAAAACACATTACTGATGCTCTCATAAAAATTAGAAGAAAAGATGAAACATAAAGCTTCTATCCATATGAAATTAGAAGTCCTAATGCTAGTGCTATGAATATGGCCTTTACAAAACACATTACTTATGCTCTCATAAAAATTAAAGAAGAAAAGATGAAACATAAAGCTTCTATCCCTATGAAATTAGAAGATGGTTGGAAACCCATCATTAATATGAAAGTGAATGATTTTGATCTAAAAACTTTATGTGATTTTGATAGTAGTGTTTATATTATGCCTAGAAGGATTTATGAAATGCTTGATTTGCCACCATTAGAAGATTGTTATGTAGATGTCCAACTTGATGATAATGCTAAAACGAAACTCATGGGGAGTATTAATGATGTTCTTATTATGGTTAACAATACCTATGTCCCTATTGATTTCTATGTTTTGGATGTTGAATGCAATGCTTCTTGTCCTATTATTTTGGGAAGACCTTTTCTTAGAACTATTGGTGCCATTATTGATATGAAAGAAGGCACCATTAAATATCAATTCCCACTCAAGAAAGGTATAGAACACTTCCCTAAGAAGAGAGAGAAGATTCCTTTTTCCTCTCCTATTAAAACAAACTTTTCTCTTAATGCTTCTTCATTTGAGAATACTTGATTCTTGCTTCTTATGCCTAGCTCAAAGGCGTTAAAGAAAAGCACTTATTGGGAGATAACCCAAATTTTTGGTCAATAAGTTTTTCTTTTGTTGAGTCTTGGAAGTTATTTCTTCAGTAATAACCTCTCCTTATACTTTTTGTGTGGTTTTTGTGCCAAGAATAACCTCTAATGAGAGAGAAATAAGACTTGGGAAAGTTGTTGTCCCGAAACAGATTTGTGTGCTTCGCTGTAAAATTCGTGAAAAATCTCTATATGTCAGATTGAGCTGTAATTTTTTGTGCTTCTGCCCCAGGTTGTTATCTAACTTTCTTTAGTTTAGCGCTTTTCGATTTGAGCAACAGAAGGTCTTCGGAAAAATCGGTTTTTACCTGCTGGTCTGTTTTGACAGATTTCTGCCATTATGTGCATTTGCCTCTTAATCTCTTTCTCTTTGAGTTCTCTTTGATCACTTGAACTTTTAAAAGGAATTGATACAGTATCTTGTGTTTTAATGTAAGTTTTTACTTGTGTTTAAACTGAACCTAAAGACTTATTATCTTAAGTACGCTAATGTTGCTAATGAAGATTGTGTGAAGTCTTGTATGAAGGAAATTTTAAAGTGTAGGGAAGAACAATGTGATAAGATGAAGTATGGACAAAAGCTCAAGCTTGGGGATGCACCCATGTCACCCCAAGAAATATTCAAGAAGTACAAGTGTCAAAGCTTGGGGATGCCCAAGGCATCGCCTTCTTCATCAATAAAAATCTCAGGTTTTTCTTCCAAACACTTCATTTTTATTATTTCATGCACAATTGTGTTGTTCTTGGAGCGTCTTCGTTTTCGTTTTTAGTTTTGTTTTGCTTACTTTGCTTAAATAAATTGGTTGTACCCCCGCATTCATACATAGTTTCAAATAAGTTGATTTGGATTAGAAAAGAGTAGGAAAGTTCATGCTTATGAGTGGCATAAAAGGAGTCTTGTTTTGACTATGGCCTAGACTTTATCATGTCATGTTTGATATTGCTATGACTTTATGATTAGTGATTATTTATGTAGCATGACTTGTTACAAACAATTGAGATTGCTTAATGTGCCTTGAAAGAATCATGCGTTGTTTTAGCATATAAAAGCATAATATTGTGGTATTCTCCTTTGATGCTTTATTTGGGTTGACTTGGCGCATGCTCACACCATGTTAAGACTATACCAAGTCACCATAGCCTCTATGATCATTTAGTTTTCGACTTGTAATACCACTTTATGCTTTAATTAATAATGTTTTGGCGCTTTGCATGATTATGGTCATTATTGCTCTCTTAGTTGGTCGCTCCCAATCTTTTGCTAGCCTCCACATGTACCAAGGATGAGTTCCACTCATGCATCCAACTCCAAACAAAACTAAGTTATTCCAAAGAGTCCACCATACCTACCTATTAGTATTATTGCTATTCCAAGTATATTCATGTTTTTATCTACCTTGTGAATTAAACTTGTTATGTGAAAATTAGTGATTAAAGCTCTCACAAACTTGATGGAACACTTTACTTTCTTGGACTTAATAAACTTGAACCATTGTGCCCATCTATGTTGCGTATATTCTTGCACTTTGTAAGTTGTAAATTAGCAGAACCATGTTACCATGGGGAACGCTTTCAACATTGCACTTTATTTAGTTGATATCATGTTATTTTTCTTATGGATCCCGGCGGTGTGAAATAAAAGGGGGGCTTGTAAGCTCATGGAGTTTGTATATGTCTTAGAGAAACGCATGGGCAGCTAGCCTAAGCCATGCCTAATCATGGTGGAAACTTGCAGCATAACCATAGTGAGCAATCTGTGAAGCATCCTCAATAAAAAAATAAAAAAGCCTATGCAAATAGCAAATAAAAGGATTGTTGAGATGCTCATTGTCTATTGCATTGTCATTATGATATGGGAAACTCCTGTATCATGGGGCAAGGGGTACCCCGTTGGCGGTTCTCTATGATACACATGTACTTACAATGACAAGAACTTACTCGTGACTAAAGTTGAGTAGCATGAGGTTCGGTACTCGTAAGCAAGGGGCATGAGATTTTCAACTTATAACTTGTGAGACATATCCTCATATTTGCTCACTTTAACTTTAATCACCTAAACATGCTTATGATAGGGGTAATGAGAGCTGAAAGCTAATAAGTACCATAATTTTTGGAAGCTCTTTATGAGACTTGAATCCCTGCTTCCTTCTATGAAGGGCCTTTCTTTTACTTTTATGTTGAGTCTCAATCTTCTATCTTTATGCACCTACTGAGAGAGCATAGTGGTCATTCTTAGTTTAATGTGCATTGTCCCAAAACTTGTTGATTGATTCATAACTTTGATATTGCCTGTTCTTAAACTATTTGTATGTAGTCACCCTTATGAACTTTGAAGGTGTCCTATGCATTTATGTTTTGCTACACCATGAGGGACAAGTTGAATACCATTCTCATTATGTTTCTATATGTGAAACAAACAAACGTCTTTCAAAGCATTGTTATTCATGAATCTTTTATTTGTACCTTTTCATTTTACAACATAGTTGCTATGTCTTAATGTTAGAACTATATATTTCATGTCAATGTTAGAGTACTATGATCCCAGCTATCAATGTTTTACAAATACCTTGATCAAGATTGTGATGGTGCATGTCACCTCAACAATTATTCTTTTTTATCACTTATCTACTCGAGGACGAGCAGGAGTTAAGCTTGGGGATGTTGATACATCATAAATGTATCTATAATTTTTGATGTTCCATGCTTGTTTAGTATCTACTTTCTTATGTTTTGTTCATACTTTGAGGTATTTTTATACATTTTCTGGAACTAACCTATTAACAAGATGCCCCAGTGCTAGTTGCCTATTTTCTGTTGTTTTTGGTTTCAGAAATGCTAGTAAGGAAATATTCTCGGAATTGGACCGGACAAAAGCCGAAGTCAATATTTTACCCGAAGCAACACGGAGTTCGGAGGGGGGACGAAGTGGTGCACCAGGGAGGCCACACCTGGTGGCGGTGCGGCCTGGGGGGCGCGCCACCAGGGGGTGTGGGCCCCCTGGTGCTCCACCGACCTTGCCCTTCCGCCTATAAAAGGCTCCCGGGACGAAAACCCTAGGGACCCGATCAAAATTCCATGAAAGAGTCTATAGCCGTCGCCATCTCCATCCCTAGATTGGGAGGGATCCGAAGCTCTTCCTGGCACCCTGTCAGAGGGGAGAGATCACCCTGGAGGCCTTCTTCATCACCATGCCTGCCTCCAGTGTGATGCGTGAGTAGTTCATCCTTGTACTACGGGTCCATGTAGTAGCTAGATGGTTGGTTCTCCTCCTTTGTGCTATCATGTTTAGATCTTGTGAGCTCCATTCATGATTAAGATCATCTATTTTTAATCTTACATGTTGTGTTTGCAAGGATCCGATGGATATTGAGATGCTATTTCAGATTGATTATTGATTCTATCATGTCTATGTTATTTGTGATCTTGCATGCTTTCTGTTGTTAGTAGCTATCTTGGCCAAGTAGATGCTAGCAACTCCAAGAGACAGTATTTATGCTCGATAGTGAGTTCATGCCTCTAGTAATCTGGGGAAGTGACAGGAATCTCTAAGGTACTAGATGTGCTGTTGCTACTAGGGAGAAAACAGCAATCCTTTGTCCATGGGACAATCATATTGTTTACTTTACACACTTTGCTTAATGCAATTATCTATTGTTTGCAACTTAATACTGGAGGGGGTTCGGATGATAACCTGAAGGTGGATTATTAGTCATAGATACAGTTGGATTACGGTCTATGTATAATGTTGTAATGCCCAATAAAATCTCATAGGAATCAAGATGATTAGTATATGCATGGTATGCTTTCTCGAGTCTGTCAATTGCCCCGCTGTAATTTGTTCACCCAACATGTTATTTATCTTAAGGAGAATCACCTCTAGTGAACTATGGACCCCGGTCCATTCTTTTACCATTGCTATACCATCTACTATTTACTGTTTACTGTTTACTTTCTACAAGCAATTACTATGTTCCACACAATACGTTTAATCCTTAGTTTTCAGCAAAACCGGTGAGATTGGCAACCTCACTGTAAGTTGGGGCAAAGTTATGTGGTTGTGTTGTGCAGGATTTCAAGTTGCTAGCAACACCTTGCAGTTGTTTCCTTGCTCCTACTGGTTCGATAACCTTTGGTTTCATAACTGAGGGAAAACTTGTTGCTGTGCTGGTCATACCTTCCTCTTGGGGTTCCCAACGAGTTCGAATATATTTTGAGCCATAAGAGCCTGTCTTGTACTCGCCTCAAGCGACTGGCTACCCGAGCTAGGAGGAGAGACACGTTTCAAACAACATACTACATCCTCACCTACCTTGGGCATGCGACCAGAACGGTTAAGTACCACGCTCGGGGACTGACTTAACCGACCCCGTTTGTGCTCAGGGAAAACACCAAGTACGGAGCACCCCTTGGGGTCACCAAGCGATTGGCTCTACGAGCGATGGTGAGTCGACTTCGGTTAAACATAACAACCTAATACAAACCAACAAATATACATGCGAAGTCAATCCCAAAAATGGCGGACACGCTCGGGGACTCGCACAACCCAAAAATCAAAAACAACAAAATCACATAGCCATACGCGAGTCGATTGCATTCATCATAAAGTGACAAAGTACATTGTTCACATGCGAAGTACGTTACAAAAGGAGACTTGCCACGCTAACTTATGTTACAATGCAATTCTTCATTTTGCAGGCTTCGACGACGAAGCACCGTCAGCACCCTTGGCCCAAACAAAAGGCTTCTAGGGGTTCACCAGGTAGGTTGTTCAACTACCCGCGAGCGACGACCTAAAGGGCCGCTCTGACTTCAAGTCGTGATGGGCCAGCTCCACATCATTCGGTGCCACCCGCATCTCCTATTACGGTAGTAGGTCACCCATCACCAACACGCGCTCCGCGTATGGAGTGGCCCTAGCGGTCAGCTTGAGGACATCTGCAATCGCAACCTCGCCAGTCATCGAAGGTACCCCGCTGGTGAAGTCGTCAAGGTCAAAATCATCGGGGAAGTGCGCGAGTCCAAGGCTCAACACGGTCATGGCCCCGCGCAGATCGCGCCATCCACTCGACAACCGCGGGCGCATCTTCAAGGTATCGCCACACCTCAGTTAATCCCCGGGAATCACTTCAGTAGGGGAAATCCATTGAAGGATGGCCTGGACACACATCGTCGACGCGGTCGCAGCATTCACCACCACCGTCACGCATTGCTCGGCATTGAAGGTCTGCACGACTGGGTCTCCCTGGCCTACAACAGCTGCACAAATGTTAGAAGATCAAAACTCCAGTGGAAGGACACCCTCGGGGACTCACCCACTCAGGGACTTGTCAAGATCAAACAGCGCAACACCCAGCAAAAAAGAAACAAGGAAAATCAAGACTTACCGAGGAGCTTGCGACAGTTCTCCGTGACAGATTTCTCCAACGTGGAGTACTTCTCCTGCAACTCCACGATCACGGAATCGGAGGCCTTACGCTCCTCCTCCACCGCTGCAACCATGGCCTTCACCCTCTCCTCGGAAGAAGCCATCACCGCCTTAGCCACTTCCATCTCCTTCGTTGGCAAGCCGGCCCTTTCCTTTTCCACGGCGGCCGAAGCCTTTGCAGCATCAAGATCAGAGGCAGGAACATACCTTTCGCGGGCCATGGTGAGCGCGGCGGCGTAATTATCTATGGTCACCTGGAGTTGCCGATTGGCTTCTTACGTCGCTTAGAGCTCGCGGTCCATCCGCCCCAGTGCATCCCGCTGTTCCTCTGACTCAACCTGCAATACCTAACATGAGGATGTCAAATACACAATCAAGACTTGAGTATCTAGCCGCTGAAATTCAGCGACTAGACCCTCGGGGACTGGACAATCAAGACTTGAGTGTCTAGCCACTGAATTCAGCGACTAGACCCTCGGGGACTAGACAATCAAGACTTGAGTGTCTAGCCGTTGAAATTCAGCGACTATACCCTCGGGGACTGGACATACCTGGAGCGTGGCGCCTAGCATTTGATGAAGTTCAATGGCATCCATGGAAGGCAACATGAACGTTGTATGCCTGCGATGTTGCCCGATGTCTCCATCGATACTCTTCGGCACTTGTGGCGATGGCGTCCCAGTCGACATGGCAGAGGCTCTCGCCATAAACTACAGGAACGTGGCGACCGTCACCCTCACTGCCCTAGCTGCCGATGCGGACGTCTCCGGTGGCAAGTTCGCCGCGGCTGGCCCCGTTCCAGCAGTCGCCTTCCCTTTAGGAAGGACCGCGGAGTCGCCTTCCCCTGCGACTGACTCCTCCTCTGTGACTGTGTCACCCTTTTTTTTCTTTGCTCTCACATCTGGTGCCTCGGTGGTCTCTGCCTTCCTCTTCCTGGAAGGGTCTTCCTCCCCCTCAGCGCCAACCGGTGGGACCTTCGCCACCAAAGGCCTATTAATCTTATCGGGGCCACCCCTGCAAGTTCTCCACAATTAGAGACTAGAAATTCCAAAAGCAACTCGCTGTATGCTAAAGTGAAAATCCTAGAAATGACTTACCGGGCAACCGGAAGACAGCGCAGAACCGTGTTGATGTGCGCGGGCTTCTCCATCTTGGGGCCGAGCTGGAGCGAGTGAGCGCCCTTTCGAAGATCTCTGCCTGTCGCGATGCCGCTGGTTTCTCTGTCGGTACGGCCGCCATAGCAGGGACCACCGACTCATTCTGCACACGCACCTCCTCCAACCCCTGTGTCGGAGGGTCCTCCGACTCCGCAGTCGCCTAGGCCTCGGGCTCTGGCGTCCTTGGAGCGCTCGGCAATTTCATCGCGATTGGGATCGCTGATTCCACAACCACATTCATGACCTCTGGTTCCATCATCGGAGTTTGGTCCTCCGGAATCTTCACTGTATCTACACCTCCTTCGTCAACAGACTTGAACATTGATGATGACTTGGCCGACAACTTTGCCGGCAACTTCACCTTCACCGATGACTTAGGCTTCATCGCAGGTGTGGCCTTCGTTGGCGATTTCAGTTTCGGCTTCGGTGCGGGCTTTGCCGGCGTGGCCACTCTCCGCGAGCTGTTCTCCTCGACGATGTCGACGTTGCTGTCATGCTCTTCAACGCTGCGGCTCGCCTCGACTTCATGTCACTTCTGTCCGCGGGTCTTTCGAGCCACGGATGAAGGTGCCTACACCTCCACGACTCCCTCTTCATCCTCGGAGGACTCCTCCTTCTCGAGCTCCTCGGGAACTTCTTCATCAAGCGGAGGAAGCCAGTTCTCAAGCACTTGGAACAACTGGTGTAGTCAAAAGAAATGGCGAGTTGGTTCAAGCAAAGTATAAAATCTTGACTGCAAATTGCGACTATGTAACTTCAGAAGACAAATAAGGAAACTCACGGTAGGGGCTTCCTGTTTCTGGCAGTATGGGTCCAACCCGGCCTTCAGGTCGTCGAATTCCGCCTCCATGATCTTCAACCCTGCGGTGTAGTCTTCCGGCTCCCAGGACTCGCTACACGATTTCGTGGGGCCCTTCCCGATGTACTAGTACATCCAGTGGGCTCGGGTAGCCAGCGGAACCAGCCGCCGCCCGAGCCAACAATTGTACAGGTTAATCGTCTCGAGCCCATCATCCTTTAGCTCCTGGATCCAGGTCAACATCTCCTCCACGACCATCTTCTGGTCTTCAGGAAGATTGGCTACCGATAATCGGTGCGGCTCGCTTCTCTCAATGATGTACATTGGCAGCGACACCTCGCCGGATGGAGTCGACTCCTTCACGTAAAACCAGTGCTGCGTCCACTCGCTTGCGGCCTTCTTCGGCAGCAGCAGCTTCATGAACTTGGCCTTGGGCTTCAGTTGGAAGGTGACTCCACCCGCCGCCAAGATGGGGCCGCCCGTCCCCTCACGACTGAGGCAGCCATGGAACAGCTCCAGCCAAAGGGGGAAATAGGGGCGACACCCCAAGTAACACTCGCAGAAGGCGACGAAGATGGCGAGTTTCTCGACGATGTGGGGCCCCAGGTCCGACGGCTTGATTGCGTAGTATGCATAGAACTGCCAGAAGAAGATTGACGTGGGAAACCCTAGTCCTCTCTCTAGGTGGCTATGGAAGCAGATGAATTTGCTAGGGTGCGGCTTCGGCTTGGTCTCGCCTGCCGCGAGGATACGCCAGTTCCCCTTGCAAAGGATCCCCGCATCCTGAAAGACTTCGGGGCGGCAGTGGTATGCTTCAATTTGCCCCACACATCTTTGGGAGGCGCCATCGAGACAAGAAAGGGGTCGCTCTATCTAGAAATTTCGGATCGGGAGTGGATCTAGAGACTGAGGATGCACAAGGGTGGAGAAATGCGAAGAAGGTTTGCCTCTCCCTCGGCCATTCTCCTTATAAAGGGGCGCTACCTGCCAATTTCGGGATAGCCGTTACCTCGCGGTAAATTCGCCGAAGTTACCGTTGGAATTACCCAACGACTAGTTTGACCAGGCTGATGGTCCAACTTCAACCACTTGACTTGCCAGCTTACCTGCCTCTTCCAATCAATTGGGCGTGGCGACTCAAGCATATTTCCATTCGTCGATGCTGCAACTGAAGACACATCCAAGGATTTTTTTCCCTTCATTGGAGGAGTCCACCGCCGATTCAACTAGGCGTCCACTCGGACTCGCCTACTCCGACTTCCAAGATGACGCCTTCGTTGAAACAACGTTGACCTCACGGACTACTGATGGGGATATGCCAATCGGGGTATGCCTAGAAGGACGTTTTCGACTGGCCCAAGTTCATTGCAAGTGGGCTTGTAGGACGGCGACTGGATGGCGACTGAAAGAGAAGCTTGGCTACTAGAAGATGGAGGCCTAGAAGCGTAGATAGGCCTAGTCGGATTAGGTCAAATCCTCTAAGTCCTTAACTGACTTGGTTGTAATCCTGTAAACCCTAGCGAGGTATCCCCTATATAAACCTCCCTATGGTACATAGTATACTTACTTTCCATCATACACCCCCTCCAAGCGACTCGCTGCCTAGCTGCCGAGCTCGCCACCCTTGTAACACACTCGCCGATAATACAATCTACCAGGAGTAGGTCTTTACCCTACGGGGGGCCGAACCTGGGTAAATCCCCATGTCTTTGCCTCAATCTCGCACCGCAGATGGCGACTCGCTCTTGCCCTAAATCCTTCCAATCGCTACCCCTAGTAGCGACTGTCGTGGTCATTCCCATGACAATCGATGTGATTTCTGCAGAATTTGAATCGGGGTCGGAGTCGTGTTCGTCCTGGATTCGAGCTGGAGGTTGAGGACGACCGGGGTGGATCTCCCTTGCCAGCGAGCGGGAGAGAGGGGAAATGGGTTGTGGCTGCTGCTAGGCGCTAGATGGGTCGGGGCCACTTGTTGCGCGGTAGAAAGAAATTGGCCCCATAGGCCTTTGCGCGCTACTAGCGCGGTAGGGAGTATGTGGGGTGGCTGCGGCTGGCCCGATAGCTAGGTGTGTTCTTTTTTTTTCCTCTTTTGTTTTCTTGATTTCTGTTTTCTTATTTGTTTTGTAGTTTTAGTTTTACACCGAGTGAAACCGCTTTCTAATATATTTTTTAAAATTGAGCACACACACAATATGCAATATAAAAACTACTTTTGACCAAAACCAAAATATCATGATTGCCAATTGCATATATTGCATTATATGGCAACTTTGGAAGATTCGAAATAGGGTTTTGTTGAAGGGATTTGAATCGAGAATTTGCGAGAATGCAAATGCAAGAAGACAGGCGGAATTCTAGGATTATCCTTTTGGGCAAAGACTTTTATGCAGACTTCTTCTGGATTATCTATGCCATACTGTATTTTTATAAGATGATACACGCTAGCTAAAGATCCACCAGGTGCTACATCATAAACACATTGTGAGCGTAAATAATTGTAACCATATACATATAAAATGACAGCGATGGAATCTCAATCCCCTCTTTTGAAGTCCAAATTTCTAAAAGTCCTGATATGTTACACTGTCCCTTGCCTAAAGAGCTTTTAGGGACTCAAAATAAAGGGAGTCCGAATCTCTGATGCAGTGCATCACGCTGCAGTCGATCGATCACTTGCTCTATTTGTACATAGCATCTGCATCACGCTGCAGTCGATCGATCACTTGCTCTATTTGTACATCTAATATGTTTATCTGTAATTACCATCTAGTTTGGTGCTAATCTGCAAACAAACAGAGGAAAGTGGAAACTAATAAAAGCACACGTGCAAAGAACGCAGGTCATGCGATGAGGCGATGCTACCTTCAACCAGCTCACCTTTGCTGCACTGCCTTTCTGTGCCCTCAAACAAGTACGGAACAAATAATTACCGCTCCTTGATCTACTTAAACTACTGACCAAAAATACGCACACGCAATTTGTCGTACGCCGCAGTGTATCTTGCTCTTGTCAGTCCACCATACTACGTGCAGCGCCATGGACGCCATAGTACCGCTACTCTTCCTCACCCTTCTCGTCCTCCCGGCGCACTGTCTGCCGTCGCCGCGACAATCCTACCACCTCGAGCTCGCCCGGGTCGACGCCCTGGACACCGAGAGCCTCGACCTCACCGACCACGAGCTCCTCCGGCGCGCCATCCAGCGCAGCCGGGACCGTCTGGCCAGCATGACGCCCCGCGTGTCCACGTCCCGCAACCGCAAGGTGGTGGTGGCCGAGGCCCCGGTGCTGTCGGCCGGCGGCGAGTACCTGGTGAGGCTGGGCATGGGCACGCCGCGGCACTCCTTCACGGCGGCCATCGACACGGCCAGCGACCTCATCTGGACGCAGTGCCAGCCCTGCGTCAAGTGCTACAAACAGCGGGACCCCGTGTTCAACCCCGTGGCCTCCACCACCTACGCCGTCGTGCCGTGCAACAGCGACACGTGCGACGAGCTGGACACCCACCGGTGCGGCAGCAGCGGGAACAGCGGCGACGACGAGGACGACGTGTGCCAGTACACCTACACGTACGGCGGGAACGCGACGACGAGGGGCACGCTGGCCGTCGACAGGCTGGCCATGGGCGACGACGTGTTCCGCGGCGTCGTGTTCGGCTGCAGCAGCTCCAGCGCCGGCGGCCCGCCTGCGCAGGTGTCGGGAGTGGTGGGCCTCGGGCGCGGGCCCCTCTCGCTGGTGTCCCAGCTCTCGGTGCGGAGGTTCATGTACTGCCTGCCCCCGCCCGCGTCCAGGAGCGCGGGGAGGCTGGTCCTCGGCGCCGACGCCACCGCCGTCCGGAACGCGTCGGACAAGATCGTGGTGCCGATGACGACCAACTCGCGGTACCCGTCCTACTACTACCTCAACCTCGACGGACTGTCCATCGGCGACAGGGCCATGACCAGCATCAGGAGCAGCAGCAGCAGCAGGAACAACGCAACGGCTTCGGCGACGCCGGGTTCGTCCAACTCCAGCGAGGCGGCGTCTCCTCCCGTGTCCGACGACGACGACGGCAGCGGGGGCACGGGGCCGGACGCGTACGGGATGATCATCGACATCGCGTCGACCATCACGTTCCTGCAGGACTCGCTGTACGACGAGCTAGTGGACGACCTGCAGGAGGAGATCAGGCTGCCGCGCGGGTCCGGGTCGACCCTGGGGCTGGACCTCTGCTTCATCCTGCCGGAGGGGGTGCCGATGAGGCGCGTGTACGCGCCGCCCGTGTCCATGGCGTTCGAAGGGGAATGGGTGAGGTTCGAGAAGGAGGAGGTGTTCGTGGAGGACAGGCAGGCGGGGATGATGTGCCTCATGATGGGCAAGACGGACGGGGTGTCCATCCTCGGCAACTACCAGCAGCAGAACATGCAGGTCATGTACAACCTGCGCCGCCAGAGGATCACCTTCGTCAAGGCGTCCTGCGAGTCCGTGCCATAGACTCATCTTGGAGTACTTGGTAGTATCGGGATTCCTTCTATTCGTATTATTGACCCATGACAGATTTGGAAACTGAAGAAGATAGATTATATACTACTATTACTAGTATGCTCTGCATTTAGCTAGATTTTCTCAACATTCTGAAACCTGAACTACACATACGGTAATGTCAGAAAAGGATTAATCAATCAATCACTGCCAAATCGAGTTATCGAAACACCGAAACATGATTTTTGCAAACTGCAAATGAAGAAATGTGTGAGTCTACATCCACAAAAACGTGGGCATTAGTCGTAGTGAAAGAATCAACTGATTTTGGGCTTATTCTATTTTTCTGAACTCCTTCAGTGAAAGCACAATGGGAGTAATAATAGTACCTCTCATTTTCATTTCATGCCGCCATCTATGGATGGACATAAATATATTCACAACTCACAGACAGTTGGGATATTATTACAGAAAAGGGATGTTTTCACAAAAATCACTTCCTAACATGATAAATTTCACCCATCAAATTAGAAGGGTGAAATTTAATATTTTAGTGAGATAACATATCGTCTGAATACTTGCGGACGGCATCAGCCAAATCCTGAACATGCTGATCCGCAACCCCTGCCATCAACACGACTGATGAACAAGCTTGCACTTCTCTACAAGGAAAAGAGAACATAAATGATGACCTTACCTATTTTGTTTAACGCATCCTCAAGTTTGAACAGATACTCTTTGTTTGGTCCAGTTGGGCCTTCAGCAACGTAAATTTGCCTAAACGTACACAGAGCCACACATTATCATGGAAATTGAGCACACTTTCAGTTCAGAAGCAATAATAATGCTTAAGTTAAAGAGTTGCATTACTTGGCCATTTCTTCCAATGGAGCGGGACCCAGATAGTTTTGGTTAGCCTCCTTGTTTGTTGTAGCTAAATACCTGTAGGTAGAATTGGCGTCAGATTTCTTTTACAGAAAATAGATGTGCCAAGAGTTCACTTTACGACTACAAAACAACTTACACCATCATATTTTGGATAACTGGTGTTTTGAGGGACGAGTCCTGATGAAAAAGTACGAGTCATTACACACTGGACATTCTGGAACAAGACAAATAATTCATGTAGTTTATACTCATATCTTACTGTATACAGGTCAAGGTAAACCTTCTCATCATATTGCTTCTCTCTTACTTCCAGATACTGCAATTCAAATCTGAAGGTAAATAACCAGTGGAAGCAAGGTAAGCAACTCGAAGTCGGTACTATGCGATGTTGCGAACGCTGATCAAGAAAATTATTACTTTTAATCAATATGTTGTTTTTCTCAGGTCATGATTATTTATCTTTATTATGACAGGATTAAAAAAGATTTACTCCAACCATGGAATAATTGTGCAAATACATAAATCGTGTAAGAAATACAGCAATGATGAACAAAAAGCATCTGAATACTCTGCTTTTTGCTTACCTCCAGAGCTGTCTCCTTATCTTGATCCCTCGAAATTTTGTAAGCAACTCCCCACTGCAGTTGTACAACAGATATTCACTTGCAAAATCAAAGTCACGCACCCTAAGTTAAGATAGCATATCACAATGATCATGGACAGAATAAAGAATAACTTAAGAACTTGGGGGGAGAGTAACGCAAAGAACATACATGACGAATTTACTAAACCCAATCTGCAAGTGCTATCTGGGTTTTCATAATTTCTCTGGAATAACTAAGATTGACCGGTCTTAAAAGATCATCAACTAGTCTTAGCATATGTAACACCCCCCCCCCCCCCCCCCCCCCCCCCCCAACCCCCAGGACCATGAGCAAGGAATTAAACCATTATCTGATGTTATGATCAAGCAATAGTGTAGCATCTTATGGTTGACCAACATAACAAAAAAAACTGCTATCTAAGAGCAGAGGAGCGGTTCATCCTAAATTAGGTTGTCATTTGCCAGTGCCATGACACAAACACGAAGAGAGAGTTGAGGAGCGCCGTACGCATGTCGACCCGGGCTGGTGCTCGAGCGTGACGGTCCTCCCTGGGAACTCCGGCGTGCCCCTGTGGTCCGTGCTCCCTGTCGCCTCGTCAAGAAAAGAAAATTCAGTCAAGGAGTCAGCGATAGAGGTCTGAGAACTGCGAAAGGTTTACCCTGGTAGAAGACGCGGCGGTAGTCCCTGACGAAGCCGACGAGGCGGGCGTCGTAGGCGAAGCCCGGGTTCCACACCAGGGACCCGTAGCCGAACACCCACATCACCATGCTGCCGCCGCCTCCTCCGTCCTCCTCACTTCCTCCGGCCGGTGGAATCGTGAGGGAGTAGGTGTATGGTGGGACAGAGTTGCTGCGTACGCTCTCCGATTGGTCCTGCTGGACTCCTCGTGACAATCGGCAGCGTCTGCAGAAGCTTTCGATTGGGCCTGATATTTTCCTTGTCGAGGGTAGATTGGGCCCTGATAGCGCAGCCGAGCCCGGTGGTAACACGCCAAAGCCCACAAGCCGAGGCCAGCAGCAGACTAGACAGAAGGTTTGCTGCATCGGTTTAGTACCACACGGCTTGTTTGATGATGGTCGAGGGCAAGCTCTCGCTATAAGACGAAGACAGGGTGCGACCTTGACAGATACTCTCTCCGTTTCAAAATACAAGTTGTTTCAGTCTTTTTCTGAAACGAATGAACCTGCACGACTTCTAATATGTGGTTTTGTAGGTACATGTATTTTAGAAAAAAACTAAAACATTACTTTACCTGGGCGGGGTTGAAGTGATGGCTGATAAGAAGGTTCATGGCCTAGTCTAGTAGTCCACATTGCACTTTGTGGAAAAATTTTGAAAGCTGCATTTCTCAGATTTGGGAGTTGTTCCTTTACAACATCCCAAGTTGACATCAATGGCTACAGGTAGTTGTTAGTTTGATCTTGAGCCGTTCAAGTCCAACGACTCAACATCCCCTTTTGATCTTCGCCTTGATTGGGGATGCCTAACCCTCATCTGGTTGCTGAGCCCTGTCGCCAACTCTATATAAATAGGTGAGGACCGGCCCTCGTACGCTGAAACCCCACCGACACTCCCTACTGATCTAGGGTTAGTGTCTGGCCGACGGGAAGCTCTGACGTCGTCTTACCCACGCACACCCACGCTCTCATCGTCGACCACCATGGCCAACATTGTTGGTTCATCGAGCCAGGGAGAAGGTATCTCTCCCTCTCTCTCTCTCTCTCTCTCTCTCTCTCTCTCTCTCTCTCTCTCTCTCCGTATCTAGCCAATTCAGACACGAATTGATCCACAGACAGTACACTACCGTTTCAATCTACCCTAGCAGATCCTAGAGAAACCAACAATGGTATCAGAGCGACTAGTGTGTAGATTTGTTTCCGGGTAGAAAGTTCTCTCTTCAATCTAGAAGGAAAATGTTGACACTCATTTTTGGCTCGTAGCTAATTAGGGCATATAGAGAGAGATAATCGGAAAGGTCCACTTAGAGGATTATTAATCATCATCAAAGAGGCACCGTATCAAGTCAAGCCATGATCAGGCTTAATAGCCGATTATGCTAGTGTTCAGAGAAGACTCGGAGATTGATTTATGTAGGCTTCCACTATAAATCCTTTAAGATGGCATTAAATGAAAAAGTGCCGAACATGAAAGTTGTGCGTCTTGTCGAAAAAAGCAACTTAGGTTTTTGAATCATCTCGATCCAAGTTAGTATGCAAAATTAAGAGCCAAAATACTGCCAGAGGCTAAAATAGCACGACCATGATCGGGGCTCGCCGGACCACACACTATGTTTGTCCTTAGGCGTGAGAAACCGAGTAAACAAATAGATTTTCGTGTGATCGAAATAAATCGATCAATATCAACTCGGATGGAAAAGTGCAAAACATGAAAGTTTTTCGTTTTTTCGAGACAAACAACTTTGCTTTTTACGATACTTTGATCCAAATCGTTTACTACCTCGAATATGGGTCAGAAGGTACATACTAGTTTTTGGCCGAACAGTTACGGAAAGTTCGGACCACACCATCCGAATTTGACCCCAACTAGGATTTTGGACGTGATTTCAAGCCTCTTTCTTGCACGGAAAGTCCAGACGCTCCTTATATACATGAGAGGTGCAGGCCGGTTGATACAACACCAAGCGAATAAACACATCTATTACTTTTTCGTGTTCATCTACTTTTTATCCCTCTCCCTTGTATTTTGCTTCTCGTTCTTCCGCAGTTCTTCATACCGGAGGGCTGCGAATCCACGAGGCTCTAGGGGCGGTCAGGCCGACCTAGGGCAGCCCATAGTCGTTGCGTCGCCTTGACGGGGTCCCTCCCGGGCGAGTGGGGTTTCGAGACTTCAAAAGCGCCCACCAGACTGTCTTGCGTACCGCGCTTCCGGCGAGCCTCCCTCGGCACGTGCTGTCGCGCATCGCGTCGGTGCCAAGGGTACACGGTGACGTGTTCGTTTGCAAACACACTTTTTGGCGACTCCGTTGGGGACGAAGTTTTGAACGGTCTTCAGTCCGTTCTTGCTACGAAGAGACATCATCACGAGGCTGCAATCTACGATGATATAATGTATCCTCGATCTCCTTATGTAGATGCAAGTAACTCTTATCTTCATGTTTCTAGATCCTTTGATATGTGTACTATATTGGCTAGCCCTAGTTCTTACTACGTGCAAAAGCCGATGCAAAATATTCTCCATGCCTCAAATAGTTTTAGCAACTTGCAACATGTAAATTTGAATTCTTATGCATCGGCAACCCCGAAAATTCTTATGTCGATGAATAACATGAAGAATTCTGTTAATCCATATGAAACATCCAACGTTAAAAATTTCAATATGATACAACCAAGTGTTTCATCTTTATATTCATCGGCAAATAACATGCAATCTCTAGGTTCACCTTCAAACATGTTGATGGATAAAGAAATTGCACATGCTACCACTACTTATTTTCCCAATTACTCTCAATCATCATATGATACACCTTATGTTAGTAATGTTTCAGAACTGTATGCAACTAACGATATTCATAATTCAGCTCCACACCTTTACAACGGTTATAGCCGAATAAGTGGAAACTCAATAGAAGCTAATGTGCCTTCATCTTGTACTATAGCATATGGTACGTTCCCCACACAATTGTGAAGTTTCGGTGATACCTCATTGCCGAAAGATACAAAAAGCATTGGAGGCATTCTTATGCAGGAACAAATGACTTAAAGGAAAAACTTACAACTGAGTTCAAGAAGCTTAATTCTCTTTATCGAGAACTAGAAGAGAGGCCCCATGATCTTGCTACAATACAAGCTTATGAGGCATACAATAAGAAGCATGAAGAGGAGCGTAAGGCAAACAAGATCATGTTTTCTCCTTCTCAATTGCTAAGTTTTGGTGACACTACAATGCCGAGATAAACTAAAAGCATCAGGGGAAACCATGTGCAGCTAAGGTTAACATGATAATGTCATTACATTTGATGATTTATCGGAGGAACATCTCTAGTTATTTGAGACATTCAAGAAAAAGCGTGATGAAGAGTTTGATGCATTTGAAAAAAGCTGAAAGAGGATCATGAAGGATATAAGAAAAAACTTGAAGAAGAAGAACTGCAGCAGTTTCTTGCAAGTCTTGAAAAGGACCATCAAGACAATACTACTCAAGTTGAAGGAATCAATTCATCTCCTCCACGCAGCAATCAAGTTGAAACCTCTACTACAACGAGGCAAAAATAAGAAGCTTTGCAAGCTGATGAAACCCATGAAGGTACAAATGATTCGGCTAGGATGGTTAATTCGGTTAATGAAAAAGCCGAATCAAAAAATACATGTGACGAATCTACCGAATCAGAAGAAGCATGCTTCGTTCATAAAGAGCATGGCAAACTTAGCAAAACTATTATGCTTGATTTTTCTGGATGTAAGGGAGCTTACATGTTGCCCTATGAGTTTCGTGCCAAAAAAATTGTGAACATCAACAACAGCAAGATATAGCTGAACAATGTTCGGTTAACAAAGAGCATCAAAGTGAATATGCACAACATCTAGAAAAGGAAGAAGACAAGACATTGGAGAATTATCTAGATGCCGAGCAAGATATTTTTCAGGTTATGCAGCCATCATATGCTTCCAATATCTTCAAAGAGGTACATCTAGCAAATAATTTACTTATATTCCAATTTGGTCAAAAAATTATTATTGATACATCTGTTAGCAAAATTCTCATAAGTTGTGAAAGACCAAATGAGAGAGGTAATTTATTTGTTAGAAATATAATTGTCATAGAACATATCGGTCAACATGTTGTACCCTTTAGAGAGACAGATAACAACAAATTATTACAGCCAGAGTTGTCCACATTGTTTCATATGAATTTCATATCTAAGTGGGTAGCTTTGTTTATTTTATACTTGGCTAACATTTGGTCTCAAGTGAGACATATGTGTTTTAATATTTCTGGTTTCAGAAACCTAAAGCCAAGGTTATTGTCTCTTGGTAAAGCCGATGCTAGTATAATTGTGTATTCAAACACATCGGAAAAGAAGTGCAGGAAACAATGCATAGCCAAATTGGATGATGGAAAATCTGAACGATTCGGTTGCTCAATTCGAAAGTCGTTCTCACAACAAGATCGGTTAGAAGCTAAAAGGTGTAACTTCAGTTTGAGTATGTGTGATCATATTTTTGATATGTTGTTGAAAATCGATTATGTTAGAATTCTTGATCACAATGCTGAGCCATCATTATAAGGACGAATGTATTGCAAGTTACATAATTCGTTCGAGCATAGTATAGAAAGTTGCAACATGTTTCATCAAATAGTATAATCGACTGTTAATAAGGGATGATTGAAATTTTTTGAAACAAAAATAATGGCCAAAAGATATTACACCGGCTACCTCTAGTCGATTCATTTAATGATGAGCAGGTACATAAGGAAGATGATGGAATCAAGCTTTCAAGCAAATAGATTGTTGAAGAGCATATTGCAAATGTTCTTGAAGGTGAAAGTTCCATTGAAGCTACAATGAAGATATCAAGCACTGGGAGGCAACAAGAAAAATCGAAGATCGATACATGCAAAACTCAGAAAGATAAAGGCCGCAATAAGCATAAGGGTAAGAAACCAAAAGTCACTTTCGCATAGCTGTTGGAAAGATATAAAAAGGAGAGTGAAGCAAAATGTTCTTATCAGCCAAGTAGTGCAAAAGCATCAAGATCACCCCCAAGGCAAAATTCTAAAGAAACAAATCCATATCCTCCTTTTGGGCCACCAATGCTAATGTCATGGATACCTTCCTATGCTATTTTTTATTCATATCCATCATGGGAAAGGTATGATTCACGGGCACATTATCCATCTAATTCTAGATCATCTCACCCAAATTGTGCAGCTCCAAGAAGATCAATTGATCAACAATCACATGTTAAAGATCGTTTCAATCAAAAAGAATCGGTCCGAAGTTCATGGGTAAAGAAAGAAGTGGTCAAGCAAGTATACCAAATCAAAAAGGATGGATGCAAGTGTGTTGTTTCAAATTCGATTCAAAATAACGAGAAGCTAGCTGAATTGATGTTGGCAACTAAGGGAAAGGAAGTGAAGCGAGTAACTTTCAAAGACCCAATTTCTGAATCTGAACAAGCAAAATTTAAGGTACCCAAGATTAAGAAAGTCATGTCATTGTGTGAAAAAAAACCCGAGATGCCCACTCGGCTTATCACATTGGCAAGAGAGAAAGCTATATCGGCTTACAACCAAGGAGCTGAAGAAAATAAACATGGCGTTGATGAGTACATATTTGCATCATGTTTTACACTATTATTTTGCATTGTAGATGTAGGATCTTGGTATTTTATGGTGCTCACACGCACATTTTATGTCTGTTTTCACCAGGATCAGGACAAATGATGGATCCAATGGACACAATTCTTGGAGCAATTATACTGAGGAGAAAAGGAGTCAAAAACAACGTAAATCGCTTATTTGGGGAAGATTAATAATACTAGAAGAAAACTCGAAGCGAACAAGATGTACAGACGGTTCAAGGACCAACTATACGACCAGAATAAATTTTCCGGTCGTATAGTTTTGGTCGTATAGTTGGCGCCGCCACCGCCTCCTCAAATAGTTTCACCCCGTGCAATTGGATCAGAGAGACGACATACAGAACACCTAGAAATCGCTGAAACCTCACCTCCGGAAGGCATCTAGAGGGGGAACTTGTCCACCAGGGATCCATCTTCGCCCTGCACAGAACTAGGAGGCTAAGGCATCGATCTTCATCATCCACCGCTGCATCACCAGCATCTCTATCCATCCCATCTACATCTAGTCTAGACCTTGTTATAATTTCCGTACCCGTTGTGGATTTATACAAGTACTATTCATCTATGATAGATTCCATTGTTATTTCCATGATGTTGATTGCCTCCACGTCTGAGTAGATCATTAGTTTTTGGGGAGATAGAGAAACCCTAGTATGCGATTGAAATAAGATAAAGTTTATTATGATATTCATCGCTGTGACCATGTGTTAGATTGTCTTCATCTTGATGTTGGGAGAAGTCGACCTCTCAATATTTGCCTCTCATGGGGACTTGATGGAGGGAACTACTTGTTGGTAGATGGAGGTGTGCTAGCACTTATAATGACTATAAAGTTGTTGTCACTTCTTACGTATCAATTTGGGAAACCGAGGAAACTCACGGAACGCTATCCATGCCATGGGATACGTCCTACGGGATTACGTCCCTTAATAGCGCAGTAATTTGATTGATATCGATTGCTGGCTGTTGTGGTTATGAGGATGATGTGAGCAGCGGTTGCTGCCTATTTGTCCAAATATGGAGTTCCTCCCACACACATAGTTGAGAATGTTCATGATGATAATCTTTACTTTAGCTCCTTATAATGCTAGTGGTGTATCCACTACTCCGTGAGAACGCTTTTCCCCTATTGCAGTTCCAATCTCTTTTACATACGCGATACTTAATTTTTGTATTCAGTTGTTTTACTTTATTTATTATTGCTCTTATACCAAAAATCCCAAAACACCTTTCTACACAATACTCACATTTTATATTGTCACTTAGAAATTTATTTAGTATTTCTATTGTAATATTTATTTCAAGAGTTATTATACTTCAGACTCTTGCTTCCTGTGGGATTGATATCTTTATTTCGAAACTAGCTATAAATGATCTGTGCACTTGCAGTCATCAAGTTATTTTCTGGCGCCGTTGCCGGGGAGCTAAGCAATGTAGGTCTTGTAGTTTTTGATTATTTATTTTTGTCTTGCTGAGTCTTGTTTTGAGTTACAGGTTTCCACCAACATGATGGAGTTTGAGCATATGACTAGTGCTAACCCACTCAACCACTTTCGGAAGCCGTATGATATTTTTAAAAGAGACAACTCCAATGAGGAAACAAGGGGGTTTTAAATAAATCATCTACTACTTGGTATTCTACACAAGAAGCAATTTACTAGAGACGAAGAAGATCCTGATCCATATGAGCACATTGCATGTTTCAAAGATATATGTGGCACTTTTCAATTAACGGGATATACTGCTGATGAGGTAAGGGTTAAACTTTTTAGTCAGACTTTGATTAGTACAGCTCTCTCATGGTATAGATTTGTACCCCCCTAAAGCCACTACTACTTGGGATAATCTAGCATGTGAATTTCTAGCAAAATATTATCCATTATCAAAGTCTTTTAGAATCGGGTGTCTTATAATGACTTGGAGGAACCGTTCTAATGAAAGACTAGTAAGAGCTTATATCAGATTTAAAGATTTACTACTTCTATGTCCTCATCATGATTTGCCTGAATGGTATTTATTGCATATCTTTTATGACAGTTTAACTGAACCTAATAAAATTGAACTAGACTCTTTCACGGAAGGAGCCTTTATGAATCTTCCTATAACTAAAGCCTGGGCTTTAGTTAATAGAATTCATGATCATAGGCGTAGAAATAGAACATGATTGTATTCATGACTATAATAAAAAGAGCCATGTTAAAGAATTATCTAAAGAACTTTATTGGATCCAGATCTTGTGTTGCAAGTTTTTAAAGCTTTTACAGAACATATCAAAGCTCTGAAAGAGGGTGGGGTCAAATATGATCGACCACCTGAACCTGAGAAGAAAAGAGAAGTTAAAGCAACACTGGCCTCCCTAGAACCAATACATGAGATGCCTTTCCCTAACACTGCACAAAAAGCATATTCTTAAATTTGAATAGGTCAAAGCAGTATAGGAGAAGAAGGAAGAAGAAAGTATGCCAGAAGTTGTGGAATATCTGGAAGAAACAAAGATGAAGAGGTAACCAAGGAAGCAATTATGGCTATGTACGCACATTGTAATATAGTTGAACTTGATGAAGAGACTTCCGTATTGGTTGAAGGTAAAACAAAGGTAAAAGATGTGGGTAAGCCTATTCTCCCTACATATTTAAAGAAACCTCGTATTATGGTTTATGCGATCTTGGCACCGAATTTAATGTTATATCTTATGATTTCTACTTAGAAATAAAAGAAGAAATAGAAACAGCTACAACTGAAAATACTGATATGATAATTATGTTAGCCAATAAAAATCTTAGAATTCCAATGGGAGTAGTTGAAGATACAACTATCACAATTGGCAACAAAAAATTTCCTATCGATTTTGTAGTTGTTGATATGCCAGCTGACACTCTTTGCCCAATTATATTTGGAAGAAACTTTTTGAGTGATATAGGTGCCTATGTTGATTTCAAAAAGGAGATTGTGTCTCTTAAGCTTGGGGGAGCGGAAAAGGAATTCCACTTTTCCAAATTTAAAAACAGGCCTCCACAAATACAAGAGGAAGATAAAACTATTGAGGAGATGGCAGCTCTTTTCTTTAGTAATCAAGAAGAAGAAATAAATGAAGACTCAAATTATGAAGAAATAGTTATGAAGGACAAGTCCCTAGAAGAACTAGAAGATGAATTTGATTCACTTCCCATTATGGGACCTCCAACCGATGAGGCTTTTGAAGAGCCAGAAAAGAGAGGGGATGAGGAATTACCACCCCTAGAGCTGAAGACTCTACCAGATAATCTTAAATACAGGTTTTTAGATTTCCTGTTATTATTAGGGCTAAACTTTCAGGAAAATAAGAAGAAGAAGAACTCATAAAAATACTTAAGGAGCATCACAAGGCCTTTGGGTACTCAATGGATGATTTGAAGGGCATTAGTCCCATGATAACCGTCCATCAGATATTCATGAAGGAAGGTGCTAAACCAGTTGCTGAATTTAATAAAAGATTGAAGCCTAGAATGAACGAAGTTGTAAGAAAATAAATTGTACGCCTACTGGACGCAGGTATAATCTATCCTGTTAAATAAAGTGAATAGGTAAGCCATGTTCATTGTGTCCCTAAGAAGGGCGGTTTTACTGTTGTTCCTAATGAAAACAATGAATTGATACCGACTAGAACTATTGTTGGGCATAGGATGTGCATAGACTTCAGGAAAATAAATAAAGAAACTAGGAAAGATCACTATCCTTTACCATTCATAGATCAAACTTTAGAAAGGTTAGCAAATCACACTCATTTTTGCTACTTGGATGGATACTCTGGTTTTTCTCAAATAGTTGTTCATCCGCATGACCAACTTAAAACAACTTTCATTAGTCCTCATGGTTTACATGCTTACTGACATATGCCTTTTGGTGTATGTAATGCTCCAGCTACTTTTCAAAGATGCATGACTGCTATTTTCGCAGATTTTATAGAACTGATAATGGAAGTATTTATGGATGATTTTTCTATCTATGGAACTTCATTTACTAGTTGCTTGGATAATCTCAAAAGAGTTTTGCAGCGTTGCGAAGAAACTAATCTTGTTCTAAACTGGGAGAAGTGCCATTTTATGGTCAAAGAAGGTATAGTCCTTGGACATAAGGTATCAAGTAAGGGAATTGAAGTAGATAGAGCTAAGGTTGAGGCCATAGAAAGAATGCCACAACCTAGGGATATTAAAGGTATAAGAAGTTTCCTTGGTCACGTGGGTTTTTATAGAAGGTTCATTAGAAATTTCTCTGGAATATCTAAACCTTTGACTAACCTCCTGCAAAAGGGAGTAAGAATCAATTTTGATGATAAATGTCTTGAAGCCTTTGATAAACTCAAAAATGATTTATCTCATGCTCCTATCATTAAACCACCTATCTGGGATACAACCTTTGACTTAATATGTGAAGCTAGTAATGATGTTGTAGGAATAAATCTGGGACAACACATTGGTCACAGATTTAATATTACACATCATGCTAGTAGAACTCTTAATGGTGCTCAAAAGAACTACTCTAAGGAAGAAAGGGAACTTTTTGCTGTATTTTTCTCTTGTGATAAATTTCGTTCTTACATAGTTGATGCAAATGTAAGAGTTCATACGGATCATGATGGTTTAAAAGAACACCTTAAGAGGAAAGACCATAAGCCAAGACTGATCCGTTGGGTTCTTTCACTTCAAGAGTTTGAGTGGCAAGAAATATAGATGTTGGATGTAGTGTACATGATTGCCCAGCAAGACACCAATCTTGTTGAGAGGAACTTTAGTCCCGGTGATTTTTGTTTACGAGAATTATTTAACGAATTAAGGTCAATTCCCACAAAAGAGAAGGAGTCTTTGTTGTTGGAGGAGCTTTTCATCCCCGAATAAACAAAAGGTAAGTTTGAGGTAAGTATTCCTACTCAAATAAGTGATTTGTTTTCACATATTTTATTTCTGAAAATTTTGCCTTTGAATTCCTCATGTTTTTCTGAAGTTTCTGAGGGTTTTTACCAACTATACGGGTGCAACTATACGATCGGAGAAAAATCTCCCGCCGTATAGTTGGTCGTTAAACTCTCTGTATCATCTTCGTGAAATTATTTTCGAAGTCTGGACCTATACGGACGCAACTATACGACCGCAGCCAACTTTTCGGCCGTATAGTTGGTTATTAAACTCTCAGATACTTTCTATTTTTGATGTATGTACCTATAAGGTCGCAACTATACGGCCGGAGGCAATTTTTTGGCCGTATAATTGGTCGTTAAACTCTCAGACACTTTCGATTTTTGATGTATATATCTATATGGTCACAACTATACGACCGGAGGTAATTTTTTGGCTGTATAGTTAGTCGTTAAGCTACCAGACACTTTTCGTTTGCCTTTTTTTATTGAAAAAAAATGTTATTGTCATTTTGAGTCGTGATTTAATCGACCTAGACTCGAGATATTTGGAAATATCTGCCCAGAACCAACTATACGGCCGGAGCTATACGGGCCGCGCCCATATAGTTGGTCGTTACACGGGAGGACTCTTCCAAATCCACTGATTTCCATATTTTGCTAAGATTCTTTTCTTGGGCGACAATTTGGTGTTTCTCACGAGTTTTACCGACCTCTGACCCTCCTTATATACTACCCTTGTGTTTCTCTATAATCATAATTTCAGGAACAAATCTAGCAATGCTCTATCACGTCCTAGGTCGTGGCAAACCCATGGGGCTCATTGCTCCTTTAAGGGACCGCTCTAGCATCCCATCCATGGAGGCTGACAATGAGGAGGAGGAGAGGTTTAGCCCAGGGTACAAGGAGTACATCGAGCCAAGCTATTACAACAACGATTCTGATGATGATGTGGTTGACGTCTAGATCCGCCGTGATATCTATGATCCCCCGGAGATCAACTGGTCGGCAATGAAGAGAGCTCAAGAAGAGAGAGAAGGTCACAAGCTGCACAGAAAAGGGCGCGTGGAGACAGTCAAGTTCGTCACCATGGACCCTAGGCCACACAAGCGTAAGGAATTACCTAATATTGGTGCAGGTGCTAGCATGGGAGCAAAGGCGCCACTCTTGAAGCCAACCATTGGTGCTCGTATGAGGGTGAAGCCTCAAGAAGAGTGGAGGTACGGCTTCCACTTCCCCGATCCATCAATTATGGATGATGAAGAAGAAGCTGCCCCCAGGACCAAGGATCACGTGCGAGCACTAGAGATATATATCAGAAGCAGGAACTACTTCATCGTGTTGAAGTCTGCCACCGTCTCAAGGAGATAGAGAAGAAGGATGATCTTCTCCCATTGGCGACTAAGCTCGCAGATAGAGTGGACACTCTGCAATCTGATCTGCGCAGGTGCTATATACATGCCATGGCGCCACAATGATCTACAATAATCACGGTATCAAATAATCGCAAGGGATTATTTGATCCTGCCTAGCTTGATTCCAAGCTTGGGGAGATTTCTAAGACCTTGTAATCTATCTTATAAGTTTTGCATTACTATTTTATTTTTGCATTAGTTCAAACTAGAAATAAAGTTTGCATCATTAGAATTCCCTTCAGAAATAGTCGATCCCTTTTATGAAATTCTGAGTCTATTATTATTATGGAGCAATATTGAGTTTATGCTTATCTTATTGGATATATGAATGGCTTGAGTATAATTTTACTTGCACTTGATGATAGCAATAGGAGTCTTCCACACCATTGGTATTAATGGAACACATAAAGATAATATGGTCAACATGTTGTAAGTCTATGGCTTGATTTACAAAGAAAAACTATCTATGCAGTTAAGTTGAAAAAGAAACCTTGAACAAAGGAAAATGAAAGTGCTATCAAAATAGAGTGAGAACAAGTCGAGGTAGAATCTTCAAGTCATAATAATGCTTCATATACAATTGGAATTTGATAACTGAGATCGTTAAACTTTGAATTCCTACATAAAGTGGAATGTATGGCTAGCTCTTTTGCACAACACTTAAACACAAGTGTGAGCTTATACACAAAAGAGAAGAAAAGAAAGAAGAAAAAGAGTGAGTGTACAAAGAGCAAATAGGCATATACCACTATATTGTAGTATGACAAAGAGTCACTTTTGAGATTTTGAATCCCAAGCGAATACATTGATCCTAAAACACTTGGGACTACCTCGCTAACTCATTCGGTTGAACCGAATACTTTTACATTATGTTGAGATTCATCTTTTGTGAATTGTTGATCACTAAGGTGTGGAAGCCTGCTATAACATCCCAAAACTTCAGTCCAAGCTTATCAAGATCAAATCAACCAAAAATGGGGTTAACAAAAACTTTTCCAAATTTAAAATGAAAGCATTCATATATGTGTGCATTTAAAATAGGAGTTGTTTGAATTGCCATGATTGAGTGATCCAATGCTTGTAAAATGTTGCTTAGGTGATTTAAACATCATCTACATCATTCCCAAACTTTTCCTAAAGAAAATCAAATCAAAAAGAATTAAAAAGGAGGAATGGTCATTTTGACCATTTTAATCCACTACACTACTTTGAGTGTTCCTAGCACTCATTTCTTAACAAAAACAATTCTTGATCTTTGTACCCCTTGCTAGTACACATAATGAGGTACCAAGGCCCACCTTTTGATCTGCTAAAAACATGCTTTAATTTATTTTAAATGACATTTGAAAATTGAATCTAATGCATATGCATAGATCACCCCTATTTCAAAACCCATCCTTTTGAGCTCCACTTTCAAAACCCTTGCAGCCAGAGACTACCTAGCACTAGTGGAGATCACTCAAAAATTTTGAAACCAAAATTCAAAACTTTTTCTCTTTCGGCCATTTTGTCAAACACCTTGCTGGCAGGATAATATTGGCCTAACTAATACTGTTTTGGGATGATTTTGTCTAACAATTTGGAAGTGCTTTGATCATCTTGTCTCCCCTCTAGCCCAACCAGACCCACACCAGCATCTCCCCTACCCCCTAGCTGCACTGCCATGCCCTGTCGAGCACCCTCTCGCCGGCCGACCGTGCACTCGCCGCAGCAGCCCTCTCCCGCCTCTCTCTCCATGTCTAGGAGGTAGCCCACACCTCACCGCCCCTCTATGTCCCCTGCCCGAGCCAAGCCCTGTCGTGGACCACCGAAGAAAGCCCGCGCCCAGTGCCACCGTACCATGCCGGTGCCGCCCCCAGAGCGCGTTCTGTCCCTGCTCGCACAGAGCGCTCTTTGACCGCAACCCGCGCCCGCCGCTCCGCCACGACCTGGAGAACACCCCAGACACCCCCGCTGGCCGCCCAACGTCTCACAGCCACCGCTCGCCGTGGACACCGCTGCCTATGCCGCTCAGAGCGCCACCTCGCCCAGACCGCATGCCACCGCCCCTACAGCCGCATTCAATGCCTAGAGCACCGCCAGGGAACCGCACGTCGATCGCCACCCGCAGCCATGCCTCTACCCCGCCGTAGCCATGTCGCCACCGTCGCCTGCCCATCCCGCTCGGTCTCACCGTCGGGCCTATAAAAGGAGCCCTCCCCAGCCTCTTCTCTCCACACCACTCCACTACCCTCACATCTCTGAGCCTCACCCACCTCTAGCCGGAGCAAGGCGAGCTCTGCCTCACCGGAGTTGGAACCGGAGCAGCCGCGGCAGGAGGAGAAGGGCGCCGCTGATTGCAACCACCCCAAGCTCCGCCGCAACCGCGCCTCGCCTCACCGTCGTCTTCCACTTCGTTTGCCCGCCTCGCCGACCCCGCTAGAGCCCTGGTACGTCCCCAATAGACCCCCACCGAGCCGCTAGGGTTCGAGCTCGCCGGCGACCTGTTCGTCGTCGACGACGACCCTCAGCCGTAGATCTACCTTCTAATCCTACGGCCCATAGCGCGCGTATTGTTTCGCGTGTTAAGTGCCGCTGACAAGTGGGACCCCCTGTCAGCTGAGCCCCACGCTGCGGAGCGCCACTGGGCCGGCCCAAGTCTTTTTCCGCGCTAGCCCACTCGTTCAAATCTGGATTTTTCTTTTTAGTTAAATCTAGTTTCTGTCCACTATTTTAAAATTCAATTCTGGTAGTTTGACAAATCCAAATTGCATGAAACAAAAATTTCCTGAAAGGTATTAAGATGATCTATCCAGGCCCGTTGAATTTAATTCAATTAGAGTTATAGATCTCTCCTAATAAAAATAAGAAGACAGAAGCATTTGCAACTTGCAACATTTTTATAAAATCAACCAAGTTAGCTTTTGAGTTGATTCCAACTCTCAAAAATCACATTTCATCATATCTATCTAAATATGTAATAATATTAAGGTTTACATGCAGTGACTTTGGACTAGTACCCAAATAATGCTATATAGGCATTTCTAGTCACTTTAAATCATTAAATAATGAACTTAAACCAAAGTAATATTGATCCAACCCTTAATTCTCATTCCCACATGTTAGGATATGTGGTGATGACATGGATCAACATGATCCCATATTTTAAGTGGTGAATATTAAATCTTAGTTAATTTTTCAATGAGTAGAAATTACTTTTCTAAAATAAAAAGGAGGAAACTATTGAATTAAACTTGTGATGTTTGTGATGGTAATAGATCATCAAATATATGTCTTAGAATGCTATTCAGCATAGTTAAGTATTGTTTGGTGATTTTGCACTCCCTATGTATTTATAGACGATAGTACCGACCAAGCTTTCGAGGAGGAGGAGTTCTACCAAGAAGAAGAAGAAGAAGAAGAAGAAGAAAACTTCAACCACTGCACCAACCAAGGCAAGCTACTATTAGCAAGCTATCACTATCTAAGTGCAATCCACCATTAACAGTGCAAGCTAACACTTGCAAGTTTAGTGCTTAGCAAGATAGGACCAAACTAGATGGTTTAGCAAAGATGCCTTAAGCATACCTTGATCACACTCCCTTTTTTGACTATTAGTACCCCAAGTCTTAGTTACAAGTTTTACTCCCTTAGCTTACACCAAGTTCTTTACTTAGTTTGAAGGTAGCATAAAAAGTATAAAACTTGACCTATTTAGAACCCTTTAGATGTCATTCTATGGCATGAGATTGAACCCATCTTTTCCACCTGAGTGAACACCCTTAACTTAGTAGTTAGAGTAGATCAAAAACTTGAGTCACTTTAGATGGGAACACTTGGTGAAAATGAATTATGAAAACCTTGGAATGAGGAGTCATTCTATTGAGATGTTTTGACATGTGTTGAGAAAACACAAATGGTTGATGATGATGAAAATGTTGAGGCATGAGTCTTAACCCTTTTATAAAACTGATGGTTGGATTCGGATGCGATACCATTCCAAATTTACCGTACAACCACACTACCTGAATTGGGTAAGGCTTAGCTGGAAATTTATATGCATTAGTATTAGTTCCCTCACGGGAGAGGTCTGAGCTGAGGCTACCTCTCATGATGTCCACCTATGCAGTGCCCAAGATGACTGATGGTCATGGTTGGGAGGCCATGCTCATAGGAGAGGTGCTTATACTAGGGTGTGTAAAGGGAAGGTTATGTTTGATTATATGCATACTAAGTATGATGACTCAGGATTACCCCTGACATATGTATCGAATCTTGTGGTGAAAGTGTACCACCTCTGCAGAGTGTCAAACTATTCGAATAGCCGCGTCCATAGTTATGGATAGTTGGAATGGCCATACTGTTTCGTTGTCAGATGTTTTCTAAATACTTTGGAAAGAATGATGAATCTTGACTTGACCACAACAGGGTTGTGTTTATAACAATAGCTTCCCAACTTAAGTGATTCTAGGACTTTACTTTATCTTTCTTGGTTTCTGAACTCAGCTTAGGTTTCAAACTTAAATTTATAGTTAAACTTGGAGTTAGCCCTTTAACTTGAACTATACTACTTGTTAGTGGTAGTTTGCGAGTACTTAAAGAGTACTCATGGCTTTTGTCCCTGGCTATTATCATGGCCAGACTATGAAGGAGACTATCAAGATGATGGCCACCAGGACGGCTATGATAACTAGCATTGCTTGTGCCCCCGAAGATGGACCCCACCGCTACGCTTATCTTTTAGTTCCGCTGCTTGTTGTATTAAGACTGGATCATGAGATCCTTATTTGTGTAAGACCTTATGTATGGTTTGTAATGGATGTTGTACTGTGATATCCAATCCGTTATGTCTTGCAAAAATGGTAATCCTGGGATTGCGAGGTATGGCATAACGGGCATCTTGAATTAAAAATCCGGGTGTTGACACCTGCTAATACTATTCATATGGTTCAAGTAAGGTACTATTCATGAACTTATTCCTATGTATCATAGATCATAAACACATGCGGCAACTGCCTCATTTATTTTATCAACTCAGCTTCATGAATATGAGGATCACATCCATTAAGCTAAACTTGCTCGGGACGAGCAAGAGTCTAAGCTTGGGGAAGTTGATGAGTGCATATTTGCATCATGTTTTACACTATTATTTTGCATTATAGATGTAGGATCTTGGTATTTTACAGCGCTCGCGCGCACATTTTATGTCTGTTTTCATCAGGATCAAGACAGATGATGGATCCAATGGACACAATTCTTAGAGTAGTTGTACTGAGAAGAAAAAGAGTCAAAAACAACGTAAACGCTTATTTGGGGAAAATTAATAATACCAGAAGAAAACCCGAAGCGAACAAGATGTACAGACGGTTCAACGATCAACTATATGACCAGACCTCAAATAGTTTCACCCCGTGCAACTGGATCAGAGAGACGACATACAGAACACCTAGAAATCGTCGAAACCTCACCTTTGGAAGGCATCTAGAGGGGGAACTCGTCCACCGGGGATCCATCTTCGCCCTGCGCAGATCCGGGAGGCTAAGCCATCGATCTTCATCATCCACTGCTGCATTACCACCATCTCCATCCATCTCATCTACATCTTCTCTAGATCTTGTTGTAATTTCTGTACTCTTTGTGGATTTATACAAGTACTATTCATCTATGATAGATTCCATTGTTATTGCCATGATTTTGATTGCCTCCATGTCTGAGTAGATCATTAGTTCTTGGGGAGATGGAGAAACCCTAGGATGAGATTGAAATAAGATAAAGTTTATTATGATATTCATTGTTGTGACCATGTGTTAGATTGTCTTCATCTTGATGTTGAGAGAAGTCGACCTCTCAATATTTGCCTCTTATGGGGACTTGATGGAGGGAACTACTTGTTGGTAGATGGAGGTGTACTAGCACTTACAGTGACTATAAAGCTGTTGGCACTCCTTACGTATCAACTTGGGAAACCGAGGGAACTCACGAAACACTATCCATGCCATGTGATACGTCCTACGGGATTACGTCCCTTAATAGCACAGTAATTCAATTTATATCGATTGCTGACTGTTGTGGTTATGAGGATGATGTGAGTAGCAGTTGCTGCCTATTTTTCCAAATACGGATTTTCTCCCACACATATATAGTTGAGAATGTTCATGATGATAATCTTTACCTTAGCTTTTTATAATGTTAGTGATGTATCCGCTACTCCCTGAGAATGATTTTCCCCTATTGCAGTTCTAATCTCTCTTACATACGCGATACTTACTTTCTATATTTAGTTTTTTTACTTTATTTATTGTTGCTCTTATACCAAAAACCCCAAAACACCTTTCTACACAATAATCACATTTTATCTTGTCACTTAGAACTTTATTTAGCATTTCTATTGTAATATTTATTTCAAGAGTTATTAGACTTCAGACTCCTGCTCCCTATGGGATTGATAACTTTATTTCGAAACTAGCTACAAACGATTTGTGCACTTGCAATCATCAGATGTGGGTTCCCAAAGTAATCCTTCAAGGCAAGAAAGATGTGCGAGATCCTGTCATAAGAAGGGCAGCAAGAGTGGAGGACAAAAAGAATAAAGCCAACAATCAATCAGGAAAAAGAATTTGATATCAATATCCAAAGCTTCGGCCGGCACATCATCCATATTATTATACTTCACCATTAATGCCTACGCCATGGAATTCATCCCCATGTATGATTGGTTACTCACCATGGATCCATGGATGCATCATAATTATGTACATCATGAAAGGGTACTGCCAAATCATTATTCATATGATTAGTTGCAATTTTGTTGCTAATCCAAGAGGCCAAATATTTGAAGTTCATAATCAAATTTGTTCTTTTGTTTACTTCGCCTATACATACTTTGGTGGATGGATTATGCATGTCCATTGGGGCAAAGATATATGGCTAATATTTATTTCTACCGCCCTAAGATCATTATCTAATCATGGCCGATGTGGTGTTCTAACATCATCCTTAGTGTTACTTGAAACTGAGACAAGGTATGCATTCATTAGCAATTGTGCATATGCTTATGTGTTGTTCATTTGGCTTATAAATATTTGAAATCTATGGAAGGCCAAATTGTTTTTAATTTCATTATTGGGCGTAGATGATTAGCATGATATTGATATTAATCTTGTCTCTCTAGTAACATGGAGATTACATTTTGACTGTTCAGTTTTAAAAGCAATAACCAATGTGTTGGTATTGTTTATTTATATCTTTATAGTACAATTTTATGAAGTCTCACACCGCTTACAATATCTTGCACAAACCATATAGCCGAACGTGAAGCTCTGCTATTCGTGCTAGAACTTTTTATTGCTATAGGTGCTACACATATTGAGACTTCTAGTGATTCATTATGAGTAGTGCAACAATGTCCACGGTTTACCAAAGTTTCGATGAATCACTTGTTATTTATCTTGATACATGTCTATATGTGAATTTCATCTTAGATTGATTTATTATTGCTCATATATCTAGACATGAAAACTAAAGAGCAAATGAGTTGGCTCAGTAAACATCCGGCTACCATGTTATTCATGATATATTTCATATTCTACAAAAGTCAATGCTTTGTTTTGCCAACATAGGTAAGACCATATTGGATACTACCGCTTCAGCCACTAATGAAAATTTAGTGCAGATACTCATTAATAGGTAATGACCTTTATTGCCGAATGGTTGGGGATATTTTTCTTGAGCAACATGAACGAAGTCTTGGTTGGGATCATTGTGGGAGTTGTTCATGAAGGAAATTGTGATATTCATCAACTTTAGGATGAGGTGATTGTTCTTAACATTATTTGAGAAAATCATACCCAAGTGGCAACAAGCCTCGACATCAAATGGTCCATATATATTTATCGCTCTTAGTACATATGGCCGATATACAGTTATCACCTAAGACAACCAGTGGCCAATGGAGTGTTGACATCGTCCTTAAACTAGAAGTGGATCAAGTTATTTTCTGGCACGCAAACTTTGCCAGAAAACAGGAGGCATGTGTTGACACTCATTTTTGGCTCGTAGCTAATCAAGGGAAATGGGGAGAGATAATCGGAAAGGTCCACTTGGAGGATTATTAATCATCATCAAAGAGGCACGTATCAAGTCAAGCCATGATTAGGCACCATATCAAGTCAAGCCATGATAGTGTTCAGAGAAGACTCGGAGATTGATATATGGAGGCTTCCATTATGACTCCTTTAAGATGAACTTAAATGAAAAAGTGCCGAATATGAAAGTTGTGCGTCTCGTCGAAAAAAGCAACTTTGGTTTTTAAATCATCTCGATCCGAATTAGTATGCAAAATTAAGAACAAAAATACTGTTAGAGGTTGAATTAGCATGACTAGGATCGGGGCTTGCCGGACCACAGACCATGTCTGTCCTTAGTCATGAGAAACTGAGTAAACGAATAGATTTTCGTGCGATCAAAATAGATCGGTAAAGATCAACTTGGATGGAAAAGTGCAAAACATGAAAGTTCTTCATTTTTTCGAGCCAAACAACTTTACTTTTTATGATATTTTGATCCGAGCTTGTTTACTACCCCAAATATGGGCGAGAAGGTACAAACCAGTTTTTGGCCGAACAGTTACGGAAAGTTCAGACCAGACCATCCGAATTTGACCCTAACTAGGATCTTGGACGTGATTCCAAGCCTATGTCTTGTACGGAAAGTCCAGCCACTCCTTATATACGTGAGAGGTGCATGCTGATTGAAACAACACCAATCGAACAAACAAATCTATTACTTTTTCGTGTTCATCAACTTTTCATCCCTCTCCCTTGTATATTGCTTCTCGTTCTTCCGCAGTTCTTCATACCGGAGGGCTGCGAATCCACGAGGCTCTAGGTACGGTTAGGCCAACCTAGAGAAGCTCATAGCCGCCGCGCCGCCCTGACGGGGTCCCTCCCGGGCGAGCGGGGTTTCGGGTCTTCAAAAGCGCCCACCAGACTGTCTTGCATAACGCGCTTCCGGTGACCTACGGCGCGTGCTGCCGCGCATCGCGCTTGGTGCCGAGGGTACACGGTGACATGTTTGTGTGCGAATAGAAAAGACACTAACATGCACTAACCCTAGATCAGGAGAACAGAAAAGCAACTGGACCCCTAACCCTAGTTTTCCCCAAAGAATTCGACCCCGCACACAACAGAACGAATGGAAAAGTACAAAAGTACACCGGCCGCTGCCACACTGTGCACCGGCAAAGATGCGTCACCGCAAGGTCGCACCGTTCCTCTCGATCCCGATGCGCATCTGCAAACCGAGACATCGGGAAGAAGAATAACCCCTCATGGGGAAAAGGGGCACCTCCACCGAGCCATTTTACGGCGGCGCGTTCACCCTCGAGGTGCTCGCACACGCCGGCAAAGGGGCCAGTGGGGGCGCCGCCACAGCCAATGTTATCTTCTTTCTTTTCTCGCTAAGGAGGGGAAGGTGGACAGGGGACAATGAGGGGTGGAAAGAAGGAGAAGGAAGGGAGGGGATCATCGCCGGCCTTGTCGGGCGGTGCTTGCTCCTCGCCGTCTCGCCGTGCGCAGGGCGACGCACCGCCGCTGCTGCGAACGAGATAGACAGAGAGCGGGGTGGGGGGGTTTCTGCGGGTTAGGGTTAGTCGGGCCAGGGGGTCTGGTTTTGTTCCTCTGACGGCGCCGGTCGACCGTCCGATTGATCGGATGGCTGAGATAGGGCAAGCATGTTGTGTGGGGTGGTGCTAGGCTGTGGGCCGCTGCCAGGGGCTGCGTGGCAGAGCACGTGTGGAGTAGGCCATTGCCAGGCCGTGGGTGAGCACACTGTAGCCGTTTCTTGCCGCGCGCGCACTGCAGACAAACCGGTCCGTGGGACGTTGTTTCTCGCCCAGACGCACAGAGAGGTCGTGGGCCGGTTTTATTTTTAGTAAAGTAATCAGTTTATTAATAACAGAAGCAGTTTTTGGCATTTTTTGCAACAGTTTTTGACGAATTTTGCCTAGTTTTTTTATTCAAACTGATCCAATGAAAAGTTTGTTTTAGGAAATACAAAAGTATAAAGAAATGCTTCTGAAAAGTATAAAATTTATGAATTTTATTCATATTTTCCGCTGCGACAAGTTTAAATGTGCTCTTTTAAATTTAAATAGAATAAAGTGACTCTTAAATTTTAAAAGCATGTTAAAGTATTAATTCTGATTATGTTCATATTATTTTTCTGACCAACACTTTTAATAGCATGATCATGATTAGTAGTTTTGTTTAAAGTACTTTGTGTGCATTTGGTTCTATGTTTTTCCCAACGATGATATAGTTTTAAATTGCACAAACAGTTGTATGTGTTAGTTTTGATCAACGTTGGATTAATACATGCAATTGTTGTTATGTTCTCACTTCTTTGTGGTTTTTCAGGAGGGTACTACTTGATGAGCTGCATCAAGGACGTTCCAACCCTTAGAGGTGATAACTACTCCCAATGGAGAAAGAAAGTGAACTTGGCATTTGTCTGTGCTAAGGTGGATTGGGTTCTTGAAACTCCATAGCCCACCAAACCGACAGAGCCACTCCGAGTCGATACAGATCATGATGATGCATGTAACAAAAATAGAAGGTATTATGCTCCATTGGAGATGGCATACACCCTAGAGAACAAAAAAGTGGCTAACCGCCAACAAAAAGTGTATGGCTTTCATAAAGAACACAATTGAGCAGGCCATTGTGGGTTCAATTGCAGAGTGTGCTTCCGTAGGGGAGTATCTTGAAAAGATAAAGAGCCAATTCACTGGCTCTTCAAAGACATATGCTACCTAGTTGCTGAAGCGGCTGGTGACATAAAAGTACACTGGAGGTGGACATGGCATAAGGGAGCACATCCTCAGGATGAGCAACGTGGCTGCTAAGTTGAAGCCCATGGATGCTAATCTGGAGCTCAAGTCTGCATTCCTTGTTCACCTAATCATGGCTTCACTGTCAAAAGAGTTTGACACATTTATTGTCAACTACAACATGTCACCAGAAAAGTGGGACATTGAAAAGACTATAGCCATGTGTGTGCAAGAAGATGAGAGGCTTAAAACCTCAAATGGTGGTTCCTTAAACTATGTGAAGGACAATAAGAAAAGAAACTTCACTCAAAGCAACCAAGGTTCCCCTTCAAAGCCACATGGATAATCTCCCATGCACTATCAGCATCAGCAGAGGCCTCTCCCAGTGGACAAAGATACTTGTCTCCACTGCAGGAAGACATGACATTACAAGAAAGATTGCCCTGTTTAGCTAAAGAAAGTAATGTAAAAAAGAGGTAACAATATTGTTTCCTTTGTAAATAAATCCTTGTATACATAGTTTTCGAAATCTACTTGGTGGGTTGACTCGGGTGTAACTGTTCATGTTGCAAATTCTTTACAGGGATTCCATTCGACGTGGACTACGCAAAGAAGCGAAAGATGCATTGAAGTTGCAAATGGAGTCCAAGCGGACATTGAAGCTGTTGGAGACATCTCCTTGGAACTAGCTGATGGATTCACAATCATGCTTACAGATGTTTTATATGTTCCTTCATTACACAAAAACTTAATAAGTGTATCACGTTTGGACAAAGTTTATTATCAGTGTCTTTTTGGACATGGCAAGTGTGCCATATAGTATAATAATGATTATGTGGGTGTTGCTTTCCTTCACAATGAGCTTTATTTGTTATCCTTTCATGAAAAAGTATATTTTGTGTGTAATGTGAATGAACACGTTTCTGCGTCGGACAAAGATAAAAAGAAAAGAAAGAGAACTCATGATCCGTCGAAATGATGGCACTATCGCTTGGGCCATATTTCGAGGGAGAGAATAGAAATACTAGTTAAAAATGATATTCTTCCTTCATTAGAGTTCTCCGACATAGAGCAATGCATAGATTCTATTAAAGGAAAGTATGTAAAGCAAATAAAAAAGGGTGCAAAATGAAGCACCGGAACACTAAAAATCATTCGCACTGACATTTGTGGAACATTTCCTGTGAAAAGTATGGATGGTTATGACTCATTCATAACATTCACAAACGACTGCTCTTGTTATGGTTATATTTATCCAATTAAAGAAAGATCGGAAGCGTTGGATAAATTTAAGATATTCAAAGCTGAAGTTGAAAATCAGCATAGTAAAACAATAAAGATAGTAAGATTTGACCATATAGAGGACTACTATGGTAGACACACCCCATATGGCCAAGTCCCTGGACCTTTTGCAAGGTTCTTACAGGATACTGGCATAGTGGCCTAGTATTCGATGTCGGGCGAGCCTCAGCAAAATGGAGTGGTTGAAAGGTGTAACCGTACACTTATGGATATGGTGCATAGCATGATGAGTTACTCCATCTTACCATTGGGATTGTGGATGGAGGCGTTAAAAACCTCCATTCACATCCTCAATAGAGTACCAAGCAAGTCGGTGCCTAAAACACCGTACGAGCTGTGGACAGGAAGAGTACTCTCTCTACAACACATGCGGGTGTGGGGGAGTCCAGCTGAGGCCAGAGTGTTAATCCAAACATTGCAAAGCTAGATGCTAAAACAGTCGGTTGCCATTTCATTCGCTATCCTGAAAGATCAAAAGGTTTCTTTTCTATTATCCATACAGATACACAAAGTTTGTAGAAACAAGACATACAGTCTTCTTAGAGGACGAAATGATGAGGGGGGGCATGGTAGGTCGGAAAATTGATCTTGAGGAGAAGAGGGTGCATGCACCTAATCCAATGACCCAGGAGCCATTCTTTTCACTACATGTTGTTCCTGCATCGACAACCCCTAAGGTTGTGGTGCAAGCACCTGTTGCAACTCCACCCATGACAACAGTGAGTGAAGATCTGAAACCTGTTCATCAGGAGCCGATTGAACCCACTGTTGAGCATGAAAGGGAGAAGCAGCAGCCACCTCCAGAATATGTGCCACATGTTGAAACACATGATGTGCCAGTATATGAGGCCCTTAGAAGGTCTCTAAGAGTTAAAAGATCAACTATTTCTACTGAGTATAAAGTTTATAATACAAAAAGAGTTCATATGGAGAATGATCCCACTTCATATGAAGAATCCATGAGTAGCCCTCACTCATCGAAGTGGTTGGAGGACATGGAAGATGAGATGAAATCTATGAGTACCAATGAAGTTTGAGACTTAGAGGAAATTTCTGGAGAAGCCAAAACAGTAGGCTACAAATGGGTCTACAAAACAAAATATGACTCTAGAGGGAATGTAGAAAAGTATAAAGCACGAGTTGTGGAAAAAATATTTACATAAAGAGAAGGGGTAGATTACAATGAGACATTTTCTCTAGTCTCATGTAAGGTTTCCTTCAAAATCATAATGGTATTAGTTGCACATTTTGATTTAGAGCTACATCATATGGATGTAAAGACGATATTTCTAAATGGGGATTTAGAAGAAAGTGTCTACATGAAACAAACCAAGGGTTTTATCATGGAAGGCAAGGAAGATATGGGATGCCACCTAAAGAAATCCATTTATGGATTAAAGCAAGCTTCTAGACAGTGGTATCTAAAGTTTAATGAGACTATTAAGAAATTTAGATTTAAAGAGAATGTTGAGGACAACTGCAATTATGCAAAGTTTAAAAGTGGAAAATACATTTTCCTAATTCTGTATGTGGATGATGTCTTGCTTGCTAGCAGTGATGTCAGTCTACTATTGGAAACAAAGAAGTTCTTGTCCTCAAATTTTGATATGAAAGATCTTGGTGAAGCTTCATATGTTTGGGCATAGAAATTCACCGAGATAGGAAAAATGAGGTTCTAGGACTATCACAAAAGGCATACTTAGAGAAAATTTTAAAGAAATATAGTATGCATGCGTGTAATGCCACACCTTCTCCTATAGTCAAGGGTAATAGTTTCGGGAAATTTCAATGTCCCAAAAGTCAATACAAGATTGATCAAATGAAAGCAGTACCATATGCTTCCGCTGTTGAAAGCTTATAGTATGCACAAGTATGCACACGCCCTGACTTAGCTTTTATCACCGGGGTACTCGGTAGATATCAAGAAAATCCAGGCATATAGCACTGGAAGATGGTAAAGAAAGCATTGCGTTATACGCAAGGCACAAAAGACATCATGCTAACATATAGAAGTCTGACTTCCTAGAGATAAGAGGGTATTTAGATGCAGATTTTGTGGGAGATGGAGATGATAGAAAATCCACGACTGGATACGTCTTCACTCTCGCAGGCGGCGCTATTTCGTGGAGAAGCTCTAAACAGTCAATAGTTGCATCATCCACGATGTATGCATAATTTATAGCATGTTACGAGGTCATGGGGCAGGCGATATGGTTAAAGAAATTTATACCTGACTTGAAAGTGGTAGATTGCATTGACAAACCACTAAAGATGTATTGTGACAACCAGCCCACAATATTCTATACTCACAACAACAAGTCGGGTAATTCTTCCAAACCAATAGAAATAAAGTATTATGTTGTAAAAGATAAAATCCAGGATCACACTATAAGTCTCGAGCATATAAGGATAAAGGATATGCTTGCGGATCGGCTAATGAAAGGCTTGCCACCCAATATGTTCAAGGAACACTTAGCCGACATGGGTTTAAGGGAAAACCTATGATTCCTGGATCATGAGAGACCCAAAAGTAATAGAATTGGTTTTAAAACAGAGAGGTATATTGTAGCTGTCTGATTCTATCGGCAGTTGAGCCGTGAGGATAAAACATGCTCTATGTGCTGATCGGTGATGAGACTAGTAAAGCATAAAGTTAAAAGTAAAGTTGAGATCAAGGGGGAGAATGTTAGTTTGATCTCGAGCCGTTCGAGCCCAACGGCTCAACGAGCCCCTTTTGATCTGCGCCCTGGTCCGGGGCACCCAACCCTTATTTGGTTGGTGGACCCCTGTTGCCGGCGTTATATAAAGAGGTAGGGGGTGGCTGCACATGGTACGAGGTTCACCGTGCGCCGAAAACCCCACCGACACTCCCTTTAGCGTCAGCCGACGGGAAGCTCTGTCGCCGCCTTACCCACGCTCTGGCCGTCGACCACCATGGCCAACGCCGCTGGTTCATCGAGCCAAGGAGAAGGTATGTCTCCCCGATCTCTCTCTCTCTCCTTATCTAGCCGATTCAGACACGAATTGATGCGATGCACAGACAGTACACTACCGTTTCAATCTACCCTAGCAGATCCTAGAGAAACCAACAGTAGTAACCAATTGGCTACGCAGGAAACGGAAATGAAATTTCTACTCGAAAACAAGTCAGATCATGCACGTGAATCTGACTACATCAAGCAAAATTGATGAAATTCACAGAACCGTCAAGAGAGGGCCAGCATTTCAATCTAGAATATGCTGTCACAGGACGAAGCATACTTAGCTCATCATTTTCCCACAAGTAACATTGCAGCAACTATCTACCGATCAACAACACATGTTCCGAGAAATAACTTCAGAAGACATGCGCTAAAGCTTAAACAAAAGGATGCTTGCAGTTTGCTTCTCCAAATCAGCAGTGCTCGAGTAGTCTATAAATATGAGTATTGGTATAAGTGAACCGCAATACAAGTAGTGCATCCACCAATAGTCCGAATCATCAGATCAACCTGAAACAGTTGCACCATAGAGTCAGTCATCGCTGTCAGCATCATCATCATACTCGTAATCACCGCCACTGCTCGAGTATTCGACATACTCAGGCTCCCATGGCTCCCTGAATGACTCGAGAGCGCAGCACTTGTCCTCAATGTCACCGTCAAGCCTGACATTCAAGCTGCCAAGTATGTCGAGTGTACGCAGCATTGGGCATTTTGCGAGGATTGCATCAAGGCCAAGATCGCTGAACAAACCATATGCGAGCTCAAGTCGTTTGAGCATCGGCATGGTGTTTGCAATTGCTAAAGCCTCGTCTTCAACCACAATAGGTGCTGCATTGTTGCCTTGGGGAGGCAATGAAGGAGGCATGTTCCTCTTCAGCTGATCGAGTGACTTGCAGTGTCGGCCTATTGCTTCAATGCCTCTTGATGTGATTTTCAGACAGTTGCTGATGTCCAACACTCTCAGAGCAGGAAGGCATTCTGTGTACTTTTCCACAGCTTGGTCAGAAACCTCACTCATTGGGATTTGCAGAACATTAAGCAACTTCCCACTGTCCAAAAAAAATATAACCATGACAGTCAAAACGTCAATAGTTGCAATGATGCTAAATTAGGTGCCATGATCCAGCTAACAGAAAAGAGAAGATTTGTAACTGTTAAGCTGGTAAATGCACATAAGAAAGCAATGGCAATATGGCATCAGACGGCACTGTGGAGAAGTATTCAACTTCTATAGGAGTATATTAATCCTAATTTTTTTTTGAGGAATATTAATCCTAATTTCTGATGCTACTTAGAAGTTAATTGAGCAATATGTGATATGTGTATCAAGAAACAAATTTGCTACTAGTATGTAGTGAATTTCTTATAACATGGAAAGAGACAATCAGGCCTCAGCAAAACCAGAGCGGCATCCTCTCAAAGTAGTGGTTCTCATTTTATTTTTGAGACATTGAAGGTTTGCATCCCTAATGTCATAAAACCACAATGGCAGATTATCACTCTGCCTGTCTGCCAAACAGGCAAAGCATGTGCTGAGATCAGGAGCTTCCCATTGATGGCTCTGGTCTCTGACCTCTGAGTACCGATCATGTTGTTCACATTTGCACACCCGCAGGTGCCTGTTGGTAGGAAATTAGTGACATTTACACCCGATCTTCGTCAATTATTGTGTGCTGTTTGTGTTCGGGAGCGCTTACATGGATGTGTGCGTGCGTGCGTGTGTGTGGCAGTGTGCATGAATGTGAGCGTCTTCCTTGTATTGCTGAGAATAAGAAGAAAAAACATGGCCGATCTCCGAGCCCATATTCTAGGACTACAAGACATAGGAATTGTACCAGCAAAGGGAAATTCAGAGATGTGAGCTACAACTACAACTACAACTTACAAATGCTTTATAGCATATACACATGGATTTTAGTGTGATCACTGATGCCTGAAGCACAAAACTAAAAATAACTCTAGTAGCAGCACGCCTAGGCAATAGCCGTAGGCAAGACTCTACAACTTCAAAGCAATTGACTTCTACCCAAAATATATAGTTCTCACAGGTCAGAAGAACTATTGATGCAAATTGAAAATGTTATTAGCAGCCATCGCACCACAATTCTAAATGTGGCGCAAATGTAGTGCAAAACTAGATAATCCGGCATGAAATTCAACAGTTAAAGCAATGCATTCTTCAAGTAAGCTACATATGAAACAACAAGACATCAACATATCAGTGTGTCGCAACAGCTTCCTTCTCCTAGCATAGTAAATTACTGGAGCAAGAACCAAATTTTGGGTCAAAGCAAAGGGGGCATCGCGACTTACTAGGACGCGACATAGGCAAGCGCGGCGTCTCCGACGCGGTAGACGGAAAGCCGTCGGAGCGTGCCTTGCGCACGAGCGGCAAGGCGGCGCACAGCGGCATCGGCCCTGACGCGGCAGTTGATGCGGCGGCACCAGGCTTCGATGTCGACTTCCCCCCACATGTCCGGCGACGCAGCGGCTTCCCTCCACGCCCTGCACACCGCCGCCGGGCCGCGCGCAATGTCGTCCGCGGGGAACCTGCCCCGCAGGATTAGCGCCAGCATCTCCGGGCTGACCGCCTCCGTCCACCTCCAACTGTACATTTCCTCCTCGACCTCGTCGCCTCCCACATCTCCTGCTCCACCACCTCCCGAGGCATCGCAAGGACCCGCTTGCTTCGTCTCCGCCACCGGGCTCATTCCAGACCCTCTCCCCCCGCAGCTTCCTCCATCAAGCCCCACCTTTTCCGCCTCCACCTCCCTCGGCCACCCTCCTCCATCTCCGACCGCTACCGCTCCACCACAAACTCTAGGCTTCTTCTTCATGGCCTCCGCGTGCGACCACTTCACCACGGGGGGCGCTGGCGTTCTCCCTCTCCAGCCGCCATTAGGCCTCTCCCGCCTCGCCTCCCGCCCCGGCCCCCCTCCTCCCGGAAATCCGCCGGAATTAGTGCTCGCACGCTTCATCGCCGGCGATTGCCTCCGCGAACTCGCTGTGCCTGCCGCTTTTGGTTTTCGGTTTGGGGGAGGATTTGGGGGAGGAAGGGAGAAGGACACACCCGTCTCACTGGAATCGAACTACTACTACCTTCTTATGGCAATGGAGCTCATCTACCCACGTCGTGGATCGACGGAGACAATACCGACACGTGTCCACTCCAACGGCTCGATACCATTGCCTTTTCGAGTTCGTGGGTTCGGGACGTCGAGTGGACCGGAGTACGGGTGCACGGTGCCGTTTGGCATTCAAAGGTACTGTGAAAAGGCGCTCTCGCTGGCACCTCGCGGCAAACATGGTGGGTTTGCACATGCAGTCCTGCCGCTGGTTGGTTTGAATTATTTTTCATGTAAAGAAAAGTTTACAGAGTGAATAATGAAAAAATGTCATATACTACATTTGAGAGGATGGGATTGGAATGGGACTTTGATATTTTTCTGATCCAAAAGAAGGTTATGAAATCTGATTTTGATGCATCGCCTACTCTTCTTTTAACTTCAACTACATTTTACCACTCAAAAAAAATAAAACTTCAGCTACATTTTTCCTCACGAGACTCTACTGAAACGAGATGGAAGAGCATGGGGGAGACGATTGAGGTTGAGAAAGTGACGTGAAAAATCAAGACCTCCCGTGTCGCCCCCGCTCGGGCGGCACCGGAGGGCCTAACCCTAGCCGCCGCCGGGGCAGGCCACCCCCTCTCCCCCTGTCTCCATCGGAGGACGCAGCCGGGCAAAGCTCGCGCCGCCGACGACGGGGGCGGGGTCTCTCCTTCTCCCCTGCGGTGCCTCCTCGTCGGGTGGTCGGCCAGGCGGCGGCGGCGGTACTCGGCAGCGCGGCGGCGGGTGGCGGCGCAGGAAGGGCGTGAGGCGGCGGTGCGCAGGGCACTGGGTGGTGGCTGCAGCGCGTGGTTTGCTCCCGTGGTCGTGGTCGCGCATGGCGGCCGAGCTCGATCTGGGCCTGTGCGGGCCGCGGTCTCGGGGGGGACGCGACGGCGCGAGGGGCTCCGGCTCGGGCATGCCGTGTGGATGTGGCAGCTGTGGTGGTCGGCCGGCGTGGGGGGCCTCCTCCCCCAAGCCCATGTCGGCTGACGGCGAGGCCGGTGGTGAACGGCGCCTTTCTTCCTCGACGGTGAGACCGGCGCTGCATCTTGCCTCTCTGGTGGTGGCTTGAGGCGGCGCACAGCTGTATCCCCGTCTCCAGGCTTGCTCGGGATCATGGTGAAGGACCAGGGCGAAAGCTCTGCTCGGTGCCCTCCGAGGCGGACCACGGCGACGCCTGCGGGTGTCGCTTCCTTCTTGGAGGCGTGGTTTTGGTCTCAACCATGCCTTCCTACTCTCCAGTGCCAGGGGAAACCCTAGGTCAGGTTCGCCAGACCAGATGGCAGCGGCGCCACAGCGTCGTCTCTCTTCTTGAAGATGTCACCTTGGCTATCATGAGAGAGGCCGATGTGATAGGGTGATGTAGGATGCGCTGGGTGTTCGCTGCTGCCCAGGACGTGGGCTTCCAGGACACTATGTACGGCACGGTGGATGCAGCTTAGTCGGCACCTTCACCGAGTCCGGCCGGATCCCGTCTTCTACTCGCCGCTCTTAGGCTATTTGGGGGAAGATGCGTTGGTCCGGCTTGCCCTGGAGTCGTTGGCGTGCTATGGTGTTTGCTCGGGTCGTGACGTGGTCTTGTAGCCCTGTGCTTCATCTCCTCTCCTCCCTCGGAAGGATGTTGGGCAAGGCTAGTTGTTGTCGTCGGGTCGTTGGTCGAAATCGCGTTGTGAGCCGCTTGGCTATGTATCGTGTTGGGTGTGTGGAGTTATAGCCTGCAATGGCGTTGTATCGACCGTCGGCCTCTTCTTCTATGTGTTTGGTGCGTCTTCCAGGACGTATCCTAGAAAAAAAGACTCTACTGAAAACATCAAGACATTGCCACCGATCAGGACATCATTCCCCTTTGATATTAATTTACCCTTCTCCGAAGATAATCTGTCTCCAACTAAAGCTATCATTTCTTGTGTGGCATTCTGCACTTAGCCGAACTGCCATCCCGAGAAACTTCCACCAAAGGGGACTGAACATGTCCAACACAATTTTCATCTTATATTGATGTAATTTCTTCTACAGCTCTTTCAACGACAGCTTTGGTGCGTTATTCGGGAGAGCATTTGGAGATAACAACATCACGATGTCCGCTTGTCAAAACTTCACTCTCGTCTGATATTTGTTTCTCTTCCTACAATCTTCAAAGGTTGATCCTTTATTTCTTCCCGAGAAGATATTTGTGATGTATAGAATAGCATAATATAGAGTAAATTCTTGTTTTTACCCCCTAGTTTAACTTTTTTGACATTGATTATCCTATTTAACAATTTTTTATCGGGTTACCCCATTTAGCAAAAGTTATGCCAAATTTTACCACCTAAGATTTTGCAGATAATTTGTTATGTGGGTAACAGTTCGACACTTGTCCTCGAATTTTTCCTACACCCGAAGAAAACCATGAACCAAAAATGTGTACATAATCATAATCTTGTTGTTAACAATCACTACAGCAGGCGTGTGTCTTAGATGAGTTAGATTCATCATTTGGTAATATTTTGCCATGTAAATATATATAATCATGTGAGTTGGCCGCGTAATCTTGATACACCATAAGAAATCTAGAATAGTAAGCACTTATGCTTACGTGGCTAATCAATTCCCATTGACTCACCATTCTCCATGAAAAATGGCACCATCCACTTACTAAATGAGCTATGCGATGAACAAACCTTGACCTTGCAAGCGTAAGAGACTGCAACAACATAATGGGTAGAAGCACACATTATTGTTATTCGCCCCATCATTTGAAATATCCTCGTATAAAAAAGGACCAAACACAAAATGCATGCTTTTCAACAAGTTGGGTCGGTCGACCTGCAGATTTATGCGCAAACCAATAGACTGCCAGTAGTAAGTTAAGCTACCACGGAACACAGGAACAGTGGGTAAAAATAAAATAGATAGATGAAAATAAATACATAACTCTTGAAGGCAACCTTGAACTCCCGGAGATGATTGCCACTGCCCGAGGCAATTTTAGGAGGCCTTTCTTTTTCGAAGCATTTTCCACCACCGGGAATTTATGAAAGTAACAAAATGCACTTATTTTTTACAATGTAACTCCTTCTATTAGAGCTTGGTCCTTCTCTTTTAAGATGGACCTCTTCTTTATTTCTTACAGAATGAAGGATGACCAAAAGACACCTCTCTTAGCATGGGTAGACGCACCGTAGTTTTTTGGGGGTTATGCCCAGGGATAGGCCCTTTTGTATACTTCCTCTTTTACTTCCTTCTTGCACATATTTTATCACTTTAATAAAAAAGTATTGTCGGCCCTCCCCTATAGTTCAGCTAAAAAAAGTAGCTCCGCGTGAACCTTCAGTTTAGTCTCATGGAATGGCAAAGAGTTCGAATTTTCTTAAATGTCTGTGATATCCTTTTTTTGATATTTCATGCTTAGTCTCATGGACCGCCAAAGAGTTCAAATTTTCTTCAATGCCTATGATATCATTTTTTATATATTTCATGCTTGGTCAGTGGTCTTTTGACTTTTTCCCACATGCATGAGACATTAGAATATGAAGCTTTTGGAAGTATACTCTTACCATAACTTCATATGAGTCATTAGAGGAGTTTTATTAACAACCATGGAATACGCCCCTGAACTCCTGATGTTGTCAGAACTCCTGAGTTTTATAGTAACGGGAGGGTCTTTTCGCAAACTTATCCTTGAAGACCGAAAAGCATTGTCAACGCTCAGGAGAGCATGGTTGATGTAGACGAGCTGAAGCCGACCTCAAGGTCGTGATGAAGTCCTTGCGCTCCAACGGCTCCAATGACTTGAGTGCCTCAAGTATGACACCTCGCGGGGAGTTACACACGTCCGGTGCCTGACGATGACTCCCGCTTCCCCGATCCAGCAGCAGTTGCAGAAGTAGAGCTCCTGGATCCGAATCCCGCAGCGCGACGGCGCTCCGCGGTGAAGATGTCTCTCGTTCGCGCAGTCCGAACTTGGGACCACGGTCACGAGAGAGAGAGAGAGAGAGAGAGAATATTAATTGGAGGTCCTCCCAAAAGTGAGAAGACCTTTATTGATTATTGTGTGTATTTATCTGGCCAAATACCCCCAAAATATATAGGGGGAGTGGAGGTACTACCTCCCTCAAAGTCCCGGGGTGGGACTAAAGGAGAAGAGGGGGAGGGGAGGCCGCCGGTCAGCCCTAGTGGGCCCTACACGGGGGGGCTTGGCCGAGTCGGCCACCCCTTTGCCCCTTCTCCCTCTCTCCTTTCCCTAATGGGCCCTCTTCCCTCCAGGAATTGGCCCATTAAGCCTTTTGACCTTTCAAATTAATTTTCTCTTTATTAAATAATTATGAATAAATGATTAAATCAATATTTAACATTCATTCACATATTATTCAACCTCCGTGGTTATGGAACACTTCCACCTCCACTCCGGACATCCTCCAGACTTACCGAAACCCTTCCGGTTTTCTCTACAATTCTTTGGCGATTCTATCGATCCTATAAACACTCTCTAAGCATCATCAAGACCTTAGGCGTGATACCCCATGGTTGGGGAACACTCCAGACATGGTCGGGACTCTCCCGCACCAATGATCGACAGAGGGACCTGGATGGCCATGTGACCTCTGTGTGTTCCACGAAGATCTTTCGTCGTTTGAACCGGGACAGTCGTGTCTTATTCCCTTTGTCTCTCGATACTTGCATTGCTAGAGATCTGATCAATGACATCACCATGTCGTGTTCAATCTCGTTACCGAACAATGCTACTTGACTCGTTCCGACAAGTGATATCCCTATGATCAAATCACACGTTGCGCAGCTATTGGATATAACCTGTCCGAGTGGGCCCTTGAGTATCTTCCCGTCACATGGACGGACAAATCTCGATCTTAACATATATTGCCTCTACGATTTCCTCCGAGTACCTAAACACACCTTTATAACCACTGTATTACCAAGTGACGCTTGATGCTATCAAAGCACTCTCGAGAGACAGTGATGGATATAGCCTCACGGTCTAAGGAACAGTCTACGAGGATCCATTTCTAATCATCGTAACTTGAACTTCGTGACATGATCGGGTCACGATGTTTAGGTTGGGTATTGGTTCATCATCTCATTCTCAGAATGAGTTGACTCTATTCCCAACTGGCATAAATGCCACATGATCAGGAAACTTGATCATCTGTTGACCAATGAACCAGTGACTAGAGTTTCACTGGGAACCCGTGGTTGTTTATATATCACACGTGTATTGATGTTTCCACTCAATACAGTTATAGCATGATATAAAACTTAATCATAAAATTTATGAAATATGATAATATTCCTTATTACTATTTGTCTCTAGGGCATATTTCCAATAGTCTCCTACTTGCACTAGAGTACAAATACACTAGCTGCATTTGTTCTTAATCATTGGCACCATATCCGTTACCCTGAACATGCTTGCTCATGGAAGAGGTTGAGTCTTGGGGTATATACTTTACTGTCCCAAATCCTTTGCAACTTACTAATGTCACCTTGATTGACATTAATACTTTATCATCACATGATAACATATGTGTGTATGCATCATCGCTATGGCAGCAGAACGAGGCCTGATTCTAGGAGCCTACAATGTATTTAGATCAACCTCGAGGGCTTTCTCATGGGCACTGTGCCCTAGGACACATCATTCTACGTTAAAAGCGAACTAGCCCCGCCATAACACTATACATCACTTTAGATGGTACCCTTATCTATTATTATAAATGTATTCATCGAAACACTAGTGCACTTAGTGCAACTTTCGATGTTTTGTTCACGTCGCTTCCTACTTGACTCTAATCGGTATTACAGGAGTTTTCAACATATTACCTTATAACATAACCCTTTATGTTTTAAGATATGTCACCCTTCATGGATTTGGAAAATATGTCTACAGTTCTCTATTAGACATTGCAGACAAACTTAGCTCAACACTCCGTGATACAAACTTAATCACTTTCAACGTTCCTTATTGGATCATATATTATGTTAAGTTACCATCATGGTTTTCTAAGATAGAATCTATGTCTCGACATAGTGGCTGATGATCATCCTTTTCTTTGTTTCAACCATTGATGTTCAACTTAATACTATTCCTAATTTGAGTTATTTAGGACCAGTTCCTTAATTAACTTCTATTCTGAAACCCTTTTCAGAATCCTTTAAGGAATACTACATAATATCATAATACACTTATTATCAACTTCTACACCTTATAAATCATTATTTATTGGTACTTGCGCTTTTATTCTTAATGTGTCGAATACACACTTAAGAATCACTCCTATAAGCTCCCACTCAAAATATGTTCCTACATATTTGAATTTGAGACTTATATTGCTCCCACTAAAAAATATGTCATTCACATATTGTTTTAGGAAGACTTTCATAGTTCCCACTCAATTTCATGCAAATTGCATATCCACTCACTATTTTGAACAACTTCAAAATCCTTTGATCAAATATCAAACTTGGAGATTTACTATGAGGTACTATTACTTTTACTAGTCTTAAATCCACTGGATATTAAGCACACATGAATCAAATTCATTTGAATTCGTCCAATACTTGACAAATTGTGCCTTTGTCATTCACCCCCTTTTCCACTATGGCTTTGCAATCATTTTGGAAAATTCAAGTAACCCCTTTTACTTGTGAGATTCAGCAACGAATTGCTTTCTGATCTCAAGTGAATTTTGCTTTTAGGATTTCTCATAATTCTAGTTTACCATTATTTCCTTAGTAGTTCGTTGGTATGTCATATTCCAAGAATCATGACAAATGATTCATAAATGTCTCCATACAAGGTATGGGTTACATTTTGAATCCTACTTTATGTAGTGAAAACACCAGTGGGGAAAACACAATGATCATTATCATTGATTCTTTCCTTCTGTGAAGAGAATCGTTCGGGAACGTTTTCCATTGCATTTCTCAACACTCTGATGCAGGGATATGAATCCTCATCGTGTTTTCCACTATCTTCCATTTGCTTCATAATCGAGAAATGTCACTTAAAGTGAGCTTTCTCAAGAATGCACCAAAATCCAAGCAATACAAGTTTTGCTTCTCTTTTGGTTTTAGCTATGGATTTCGTATTCAAAGTTTCCAATGAATACTCTACAAGGACTTATTCGCTATTGTTTTGGTTATATCGAATAACCCCAAAACTTTTACGATGATCCATACTAGATATGGAGCCGCTTTCACGAATTCGAATGGTTCACTTCTAATTGAGTACTAACTATTTCTAACTAATGGTCTCTACATCTACACTACAACGATTTATTTGGTGCCATCTAATTACCCATTTTGATATCTAATATCACATTGTGATGCTTTGCATTTTGATGTTTCAAAACGCTTTGCATTCCACAATCTCTTTTATGCTATTCTTATAAAGTTGAATTTCATTACTATTGATCAAATCATAGTAATTAGATTCTCTTTTATCTTTATACCCTTTGTTGATGAAACACTTTGATCAAATCAAATAGTTTCATATTCATGTTTCCTTTGGTAAACTTCTTTACACAGTTAAACAATCATAATGATAATTACCATTTCGTTAAATCATAATACGTCGAATATTTATTTACTTTTAACAATTCATTAAACACTTTGTATTCAATTAATACACGGTGTTCAAGTTAATTTGCCGAACTTAGGCATGATTTATATGTGATAAGAAATCAAATGTCTTTCACATATTATCAACATAACTTTGAATTTAAACAATGGTTTTCATTCCGTAATGAAATATCATTTAAGTTGGGTATTTTAAGGCATTTCAATATTTTACAAATGTTCATGCATTATCAATTAGTTTCAAACAACAAGGATAATTCACATATAATCAAACAAGATATGAACACAAATAGAAATCATTCATAAAAGTAGAACAAATGTTTGTTACTAACTCATATGAATAACCGTCTCACAAAGTGTGAGACACGCTAAAGAAGTTCATAATATTTTGATTACAATAACTATCCAAAATATAAACTAAGTGATAAATGTCGAGGGAGAGCGTCATTGGCCATCATCATCATGCTTGCCATCAGTACGCAATGTCACCTCCTCTCCAGCAAGCACCTCTCATGCAGAAGGACCTGTTTTCAACAAAACAGAACAAGTATCAAATATACTTAACACAACAAATGTGTCTGCAAGATTATAACATTTATAAAATTGTATATCGAATATATACCTTTGTCATTGATGACCTGAGCGATATCTGGTTCAACCAACACATACCTGAGATGTGTTACGAACTGGTGGAACTCCATTGATTCCGCGTCGCCTCTCACAATGCAAGTCCTGACTTGTGCTTGGTAGCTTGGTGGCAGCGGCCGCAGCACAATGCCTATTGAAAAAGAGCTTGCGAACCAGTTGTCCAGGAAGTATGCCAGACTCATGTATGCATCATATATACTCAACAAGTGATCGTCCAGTGAGGAGCCTTCCTCCATCTTTATGGAGAGGAAGTCCCCCATCAGCTCATACTCCCATATGTGCACTTGTTCCACAAAATGCAATCTCAGATGTGCCATAACCGTTCGGGGATTAAGACTTCCCACCATCGGCCATAGCCTATCTTCCATCTCGAGGCACATCGTTACTGATATGAATGTTGCCATCACAAGACGACGGCAGCAGAGACCCCGCTGCTCGTGGGTCTCATGAGAATAGGGTGGCTCCAAGTACATCTCGTAGATCATGTAGTCAGCCACTTTGTTCTCACCAAGGAGATCAAAAAGGCGCATGACCCATGCAGAAAAGTTGGATCCATCTAACTTGAGCTTTTCTCCTTTTAACCAATCGTCAATAGGGAAGGTAATCTCGGGGAGAACCATTTTCTACATTTATAATTGCAAAAAAGGAATTTAGACTAAGTTTATAATTAAATGAGTTAATAATAACTCCACTCAGAAACACCTATCCCTATAAGGGTTCCTAGTGATAGCATGACCCCTATCAGCCACATCTCCCCCGATCATCCCGCCATCAATGTGGGTTCAAGGGTGGACGCTAAACGTCGGTCACATCATTCATGCGACTTGTGCTCGATCTTTCGACCATCCGTGTTCTGAGGCCATGTTTGTACATGCTAGGCTCGCCAACTCAACCTTAGTGTATTAGCTATGCAATATGGCTTACACCCACTGTATGCGAACGTAGATATGTTTGACACCCGATCATCATGGCATGCCTCATACCGAAGAAATTTCTTGGTGGTGCACACTAAGGGGGAACACAATCATTGGTAATTTTAACAGGGATCATCTTATTAGGCTATCATTGAGTATCTAATACTAGCACACAATAAGATATACAAACAATAACATTGAATGTAAATGCGATGTGTATGGTCCTTCACGTCGTGATCTCCATCCTTCGTCACCGGATTCCGGCGCCAGGGTTCCGGCGCCATAGACACCAGGGTACCGGTGTCATTCCGGCGTGGTAGTTCGCCATCTCCGTGACTATCTACTACTACGTAACATAAGGTAATCACTTTACCTTTGCCACAACCATATCACAAAGCAACCCCCCCTGCAAAACAAAGTTAGATGCCTCTACTTTATATTTGCATGTTTTACGTGGTTGAATGGGCTTTCGCACAAGAACCATTCTTACCTACGAACTTTCAGCACAACGATGATCAAGTAGTTGTCTCTACTACACCCCTTTCGGGACCCTCCATTGCAAATGATATACCAACTAATGTGAGAGAGACAGACATCCACCTAACCCACTTTATACGGTACAAGCCGTATGTCAAGCGTGGACCAGTCTCGCGAATGAACGCGTAAAGTCGGTTGGGGGCCGCTTCATCAAGAATTGTTGCGGTATACACAAGTACATATGGGAGGGTAACAACTAAAAGATCAACGCCCACATGCTACATCTCGTGTGTTCTACCCGTACTAGCATTACTATGCATAGATGTAGCTCTCATACCACTAAAGGGGTTCCATGCATGAAAACAATAAAATTTTACCCTACGCCCCTGAACCCCTGATGTTACCAGGACCTATCTATTAGTAATACAGTAACGGGAGGGGCTTTTCGCGAACTTACCCTTGAAGACCGAAAAGCGTTGTCAATGCTCAGGAGAGCGTGGTTGATGTAGACGAGCCGAAGCCGACCTCAAGGTCGTGATGAAGTCCTTGCGCTCCAACGACTCCAACGACTTGAGTGCCTCAAGTGCAAAACCTCGCGGAGAGTTACACACGTCTGGTGCCTGACAATGACTCCCGCTTCCCCGATCCAGCATCAGTTGTGGAAGTAGAGCTCCTGGATCCGAATCCCGCAGCGCGACGACGCTCCGTGGTGAAGATGTCTCTCGTTCGCGCAGTCCGAACTTGGGACCATGGTCACGAGAGAGAGAGAGAGAAAAAATATCAATTGGAGGTCCTCCCAAAAGTGACAAGACCTTTATTGATTATTGTGTGTATTTATCAGGCCAAATACCCCCACTATAGTGGAGGTACTACCTCCCTCAAAGTCCCGGGGTGGGACTAAAGGAGAGGAGGGGGAGGGGAGGCCGCCGGCCAGCCCTAGTGGGCCCCACGCGGGGGGGGGGGGAGGGGGGGGGCTTGGCCCAGCCAGCCACCCCCTTGCCCCTTCTCCCTCTCTCCTTTCCCTAATGGGCCCTCTCCCCTCTGGGAATTGGCCCATTAAGCCTTTTAACCTTTTAAATTGATTTTCTCTTTATTAAATAATTATAAATAAATGATTAAATCAATATTTAACATTCATTCACATATTATTCAACCTCCATGGTTATGGAACACTTCCACCTCCACTCCGGACATCCTCCGGACTTACCGAAACCCTTCCGGTTTTCTCTCTACAATTCTTCGACGATTCTACCGATCCTATAAACACTCTCTAAGCATCATCAAGCCCTTAAGCATGATACCCCACGGTTCGCGAACACTCCAGACATGGTCGGGACACTCCCGCACCAATGATCGACAGAGGGACCTGGATGGCCATGTGACCCCTGTGCGTTCCACGAAGATCTTTCGTCGTTTGAACCGGGACAGACGTGTCTTATTCCCTTTGTATCTTGATACTTGCATTGCCCGAGATCTGATCAATGACATCACCATGTTATGTTCAATCTCGTTACCGAACAATGCTACTTGACTCGTTCCGACAAGTGATATCCCTGTGATCAAATCACACGCTGTGCAACTATTGGATATAACCTCTCTGAGTGGGCCCTTGAATATCTTCCCGTCACATGGACGGACAAATCCCGCTCTTGACATATATTGCCTCTACGGTTTCCTTCGAGTACCTGAACACACCTTTATAACCACCGTATTACCAAGTGGCGCTTGATGCTATCAAGGCACTCTCGGGAGATAGTGATTGATATAGCCTCACGTCTAAGGAATAGTCTACGAGGATCCATTTCTAATCATCGTAACTTGAACTTCATGACATGATCGAGTCACGATGTTTAGGTTGGGTATTGGTTCATCATCTCATTCTCAGAATGAGTTGACTCCATTTCCAACTGGCATAAATGCCACATGATCAGGAAACATGATCATCTGTTGACCAACGAACCAGTGACTAGAGTTTCACTAGTAACCCCTGGTTGTTTGTATATCACATGTGTATTGATGTTTCCACTCAATACAGTTATAGCATGATATAAAACTTAATCATAAACTATATGCAATATGATAATAATCCTTATAACTATTTGTCTCTAGGGCATATTTCCAACAAGGATGCCATATCTGATGAGTTCGTTGCATGGGAAACAAAAAAATCCTATGAAATATAAAGATATAACCCCACAGGATCTAATCTACTAGATGAAAGTAACAAGTAGAATAGATATAATCTACTTACCCTCGAAGAACACGAGCGTTAACGATCTAGATATCGTGGGTGATGTAGTTGATCAGTTCAGATGATTCAAACCATACTAGATCTTGACCTTCGAGATCCTTGTACCAAACGGACGGCACCTCCGCGGTGTCCACACGTTCCACTACAATGGTGCCTCCTCCTTATTGATACCTCAAGAGATGGTGGAGATGTTAGAAATATGCCCTAGAGACAAATAATAATATGGATTATTATCATATTTTATAAATTTTATGATTAAGTTTTATATCATGCTATAACTGTATTGAAAGGAAACGTCAATACACGTGTGATATATAAACAACCAGGAGTTTCTGGTGAAGCTCTAGTCACTGGTTCATTGGTCGACAGATGATCAAGGTTTTCTGATCATGTGGCATTTATGCCAATTGACAATGGAGTCACCTCATTGCGAGAATGACATGATGAGCTATACCCAACCTCATGACCCGATCATGTCACGAAGTTTAAGTTACGGTGATTAGAAAAGACCTAGTGTCATATTACTTAGACCAAGAGACCATATCAATCACTATTATCTGAGGATATTCAGATAACATCAAATGTCATCTGGTAGCACGGTGATTATAAAGGTTTGTTCTGGTATTCAGAGGAACAGTTGAGGCAATATGTGTCAAGCATGGGATTTTTCCATCCGCGTGATGGAAAAGATACTCGAGGGCACACTCGGAGAAGTTATATCCAATAGCTATAGAACGTGTGATTTGATCATAGGGATATCACTTGTCGGCACGAGTCAAATAGCATTTGTTGATAATGAGATTGAACACGACATAGTTATGTCATTTATTAGATCCTAGACAATGCAAGTATCGAGATACAAGGAATACGACATGGCGTTCATGGTTCAACAACGAAAGATTCGTGGAATGCATAGGGGTCAACTGTTGGGTCCGCAGCATAGAAAACAAAAAAATTCCTACGATGAGAACTACACGCCAAGATCTATCTACTAGGTATAGAGCAACGGGTGGACATACATCCATCGAGAACTTACCCTCAAAGACAACGAGTTTTGTTAACGAGTAGGAACTCATGGTTGATGTAGTCGTACACTTGCCGATCTCAAGATCGTGAGGAAGTCCGAGCGCAGCAACTCAGCAGCACATCCGTACTCGCACACATGTTCAAGCCACCGGACAACTTCCACCTCCTCGCTCCAGCGATCCATCGGAAGCAGCAACTCCTTCCAGACGAAATGCCACCGGGAACATGTATCTCGCTAATCCGAGACCATGGGGGAATAATTCTAGAGGGGGAGAGAGATCCTTCACAAGGAGGTGTGAGGAAGAAGGAGGAAGAGGGTGGCCTTTCATAGGAGGAGGGGGTGCCCCTCCTTCATGGCCGGCGCATGGGGGGTGACTCCTCACCTCCCCCTTTCATGTGGTGGTAACCCCTCCATATTAAAATGCCTCTTCACTTTCCCCTTTAAAGTCCCTACTTTAAATGCATTAAAATTCTCCAAGTTTAATGCTCTCTCATTTAATAAAACTCTTTTATTAAATTTATTCAGAATTTTGTTAATTACTTTAATTAACAAACATTCACATATAGCCCCTTGCAATATTTCAATATCACATGCAGAACCACTTTCTGCAATTTCACCTGAAACAATTTCCGGTTTCTATCGAAACAATTCCTGCACTTTGCAATTCTTTCGTCTGAAACATATGTGCTCCAAAATGGTGTCCGGTAACTCTTAAGTGTGTCACCCTATGGTTCGCGAATAATGAAGACATGATTGAGACCCCTCTCAGATCAATAATCAGAAGCGGGACCTGGAGATCCATACTAACTCCTACACATTCAACGATGACTTCTGTGATCGTGAGAACCTTTAACGCTAGTAACTAAATCCCTTTGTCTCGCGATATATTACATGTCCGAGATTCGATCAGTGGTATCTCCATACCTAGTTTGATCTCGTTACTGACATGCAATCTTTTCTCGTTCCCGTGATATAACATTCTAGTGATCACATCACTTGCTTGCAAGCTATCTTAATGTGATATCACCGAGAGGGCCCAGAGTATATCTATCCGTCATCGGGATTGACAAATTCCACTCTTGATCCATGAGCCTCAACATAACACCTTCGTAGCACTGAACCCATATTTATAGTCACCCTGTTACGGTGTGACGTTTGATGTTATCAATATACTCTTCCGGTGTTAGCAATTAACATGATCTCATGGTCTAAGGATAAAGATTACTTCGTATGATGTTATAGCAATATAAACATAATGACTTGATCGTAATGTTATACTTCGGATGAATGTTCATCACATCATTCAACTACTGTTGTGACCTTGTTATTAACAACATCCAATGTCCATGATCAGGAAACCTTGATCATCTTGTTAATCAACAAGCTAGTCTATAAGAGAGGCATAACTAGGAACCCTTTTTGTTTATTAAACACACATGTATTGAGGTTTCCAATCAATACAATTATAGCATGCAAAATAAACATTTATCATAAACATGGAATAAGATAATAACCACTTTATTATTGCCTCTCGGGCATATTCCCTTCATCAACATGGCCATCCAGGTCTCTCTAATGATCATTGGTACGGGAGGGTCCCGACCATGTCTCGAGTGTTCCCGAACCGTGGGGTATCACACTTAAGGGCTTTATGATGCTCAGAGAGTGTTTTGGTATCAATAGAATCACCGAAGAAAAGAGAGAGAGAAAACCGGAAGGGTTTCGGTAAGTCCGGAAGATGTCCGGAGTGGGGTGGAAGGAGTTCCATATGAAGAGGATGTCCGGAGTGGGGTGGAAGGAGTCCCTTGCTCCTTCTTCATCGTGCAGCAGCTCCGGCTCACAACATTTAATTGCCCAAGTGTTGCACCTCGTGTCTTCGTACAAATCCGATGCACGATGAACCCTCCGGCTCCCCGATCCTGCCGGGAGTGCGGAAGGTGATATCCGGCTAGGAATCCTTGCAACGCAACGGCGTACTGCAGGTGTGCCTTGATCGCACAACTCAAACTTGGGGCCATGGTCACAAGGGCTAGAGAGAGAGACAAGGAGGAAGTCAACCAAAGGTCTTCTCCAAATATTGGGTGTGTCTCATCCCACCCATGGGCACCCCTTTATATAGGGGGAGGGGTGTGCCCTTCCCTTTGGGTTTCCGATGTCGGACTATTCAAGGGAGAGGGGAGAGGCGCATGGGCCCTTAGGGAATCATGGGCCGGCCGGCCAGGGGTGGGCCCCACCCCGCGCATAGCCCTAGTCTGGCCAGATGGCCCCCCTTGAGGCATCTGGGCCTTGGCCCTTCCCTCCTTTGGTTTTCCCTCATGGGCCCTTTTTCTCTAGGAAGTTTGGCCCATTAGTGGAATACCCCTTCAAATTAGATTTTAATATTATATTTAATACTAATTACATTAATTAATATGTAAATACATATTACAAATTATGTCCTGTCCCGAAACACCTTTCGGTTCCCTTTTGATTTCCTCCGAATGACTTTGGATCTTTCCTGGAATGATTCCGGTCCTTTATTTCTTTCTCCGAACAACTTCGGATCTCTCTGCGGAACGATTCCGGCTTTCTCTTTCTCTACTATGATTCCGTCTTACGAATGATCGCTCTCATCGTACCCTTAAGTGTATCCTCTCACGGCTCGGGAATGCTCTAGACATGATCTGTATCAATGATCAACAAAGGGACCAGGGATATCCATGTGACCCCTATGCATTCCTGATGACAATGTCATTTGAACCACTAAATGTAGCATCCAATTCCTTTTGTTTGTTGATACGACTTGCCCGAGATCCAATCATTGGTATCACATACCTTGTTCAATCTCGTTCACAACAAGTTCTATTTTCTTGTTACCGTGATATTACATCCCCGTGACCGAGTCACATGTTGCAACATTTATGGATGTAATCTCACCAAGCCGGACGTATGTATCTTTACCCGTCATGTGGGTGAACAAATCCTGGTCTTGCAGTCACATGTCATCAACTATTCCTTTGGAATACCCAACGTACACCTTTATGGCCACCATATTACCAGATGACGGTTGATGCAGTCAAAGCAGCCTCGGGAAACAGTGAGTAATATGAGCTCACAGTCTAAGGAAAAGGAGTCTAGGTATAGTTGTTGCAACAATGAACTATATGACTTGATCGTGTTGCAATCCTTCGAGGAATGTCCATCACATCATTCTCCAATGATATGACCCCGTTGTCAATTGGCAAAAATGCCCATGATCTTGAAACCTAGATCATCCTCATGACCAACAAACTAGTATGAATAGAGGCTACTAGGGACTTGGTTGTTTCATACCACACATGTACCAATGTTCCTACTTGGCACAATTATAGCACAATATGAAACTATTATAAACTAATTGAGATATAACAATAAAAACCTATTTATTATTTGCCTCTAGGGCATATCTCCTTCAGTATCCCACTTGCACTAGAGTACAAATAATCTAGCTCACATTTTACTCATATAAACCATATAACATATGCATCTATAGATCATGCATGCTCATGGGAAACATCATGTCCATGTTCTGTTTTACCAGATCATTATGTCTTTTGCAAATCGTTAACGTCTTCCTAATTTTGACATTTACACCATTATCGTATAATGGGTCGAAGTATTTATTTAGCAACAAAGTGAGACTTTGTTTCTAGTGTTTATAATGACGGTCATTTTCACTGTTGTCATCTAAACTTCAAAACACACTTTGCCATCCTTTGTGTATATACTGTAGTCATGGCAGCCGAACAAGGCCGAATTCCAGGAGCTTACAGTTACTTTAGATCAACCTCGAGGGGTTTCTCATGGGCACTGGGCCCTAGGACACATCATTCTACGTTAAAAGCGAACTAGCCCCGCCATAACATTATACATCACATCAGATGGAGCCTTTATACTTCTATATCTATGTAGATCCTAGTGCATGAAATGCAACTATGCCACTTACTTTTCTTCTTTCATTTAAGTACAAACTTAATTCTGGTTTAGTGATCAACTCAGGAATCACTTAAAGACACGTCCTTACAGTTAAGACTTTGTCCTACCAACCAGAACTTCGAGTCACATTACGTCGAGTATCCAACATGGTTATATGGAAGAACCTACGACTGAGGCATAGGAGATGCAACTCATCTCTTTATTTCAACCATAGTTGCAATACTAACTCAATCCTTCATATAGTAAGAACTTCTTTCTTACCTTGTTCCATTCTTAGCTTCTTCAAAATCTTGTCTTAGGACATTCTGAACATCTTTCAGAATCAAGTCCAGGAAGCATTCGACATTCAGTGTTTATTAAACTCACCAATCTATCTCGATAGATCTTATTGTTTAATAACTTCAACTTCATCCTTATTTATCTAACTTAAATATTATTAACACCAATCAAATCATTCACATATGTCGTCCACATATCCCAGAATGATTTCACGCTCCCACTCAAATATGACATTCATGTTTGAGATCCAGGGATTTCACTTAGCTCCCACTCAAATATGACATTCATGTTTGAGATCCAGGGATTTCACTTAGCTCCGACTCAAAATATGTCAGCTACATATTATGAATTAGCCAAGGTGATTTGCTCCCACTCAAATCTAGGTCCTCTCGATAATCTTGGACATTCCAAAATTCTTTGATCATCATAAACTTGAGAATTCCAATTACGAGACTTCAATATCCATATATTTCTAGTGTAAATCCAAAAGACTTAAGCATCACTCCTCTTGTAGTCAACTCCTTGAATTTGTCCAAACTTGTGACAAATCGAGCTTTTTGTCATTCATTAAGTTTCATTTCCTTCTTATGACTTTGCAGTCATTCAGAAATATCAAGTAAACTTCTTTACTTTAATAAGATCAAGTAACATGTTACTTTGCAATCTTAAATGTAACTTAATATAGGATTTTATGACTCCTAGTCATTTCTCGCACTTAGGTCCATCACGCTTCTTTGTAATTTGTAGGTATGTCTTGTTCAAAACATGACAAGTGAATCAATAATATAATTCCACAAACTTGTAGAATATATAGTTGAATCCTACTTTCTTTTAGTAAAAGTATTCACTGAAACTTTATGATCATTATCATTGGTTTATCCTCGATTTGCAGAGTTTGGATTCACGAAACAAATTCTGTTGCGGCACTCAACAATTCGGAGGTAAGGTCAAATTCCTTGTTTTGAGCTTTTACTTTCTTCCACCTGTATCTTCATCAAGACACGTCAACTTTGGACAACAACAGGTTTGCCCCTTTTGTGGAAGATGCATTCATAGCTTCCTAAGAATGCTCTACAAAGACTTGTTTATTTGCCACGATTTCGACACCATAAACTCGAACTTGCCATAACACTTATGGTGTTATTTCCACGAATCTTTAGATGTTCCTTTGTATTTGAAATGAGTGTTTGGTTATTTTGATCTCTAATTCTAAACGATAACTATAACCCCTATAAGAGATGATATTATACCATATGTATCTTAATACATAATGATTATGATGTTTAGATATTTCAACACAGTTTGAATTCATCCAATTATCATAATTTGTGAAACATCTTTCACAAGTCCCTTTTATGCTAAACTTAACTTCAATACTTCAGTCATGTCGATCAAATCGAAGAGACTTCGTATTCTCGTTAATTTCAATATCCTCTTATTGTTGTGAACTCATTTGAACAATTCAAATCATTTCAAACTCATGTTTCATTAAGTAAATACGCTTATTCACTTAAGTCCACAATAAATGATTTCCACTACTTGTTGAAAATACGATACATCACTATGTATAAAATTCAACATTTCTTCTCATATCACTGTTTTACCAGAATGCGGAGTTTTAGTCATTCTGCCCAAGAGGCATAGTTTTGAAAAGTCTCTAGATTAAGCATCTAGCACCCCCATCTTCATTAAGAACATGCAATAACCAAAATGACTTAAACTATAGTGTCATTTCATTATTAAACTTTGGATATCTTTTAGCATTCTAATCCTCTTATAAATGTTTAAACCATTATCATTAACATAGTGATGAGAATATGTTATTTATAATCATAATGTGACCATAAGGTATTGTTCATAAGAATAGTACAAATTGGCTTGTAACTTGTTCATATGAATAATCGTCTCGCCAAAAGTAAGACACACAAACATGGATTACAAATTTATATTTAAGTCCACTAATCCAAATGACAAACTTTGAGGGAAGAGGTGATGTCGGCCATCAATTGTTTTGCTTGCCGTTATCAAGTCACGTTGCCTCAAAACCATCAATTCTCAAGCAGATCCTCCTGTTTTCACAAAACGGGACAAGTATCAAATACTTTGCAAACTGCAACAAGTTTTGCGAGAACCACATTTATAATTTGTATATATTACATATACCTTTTCATCCATGACCTCCATTACAATCAAGCCCTTCCAAGAGTTCTCAACTCTAATGCAAGATCGCTAAGTGTTTTTCCAAACATTCTCTTTTCATTCATGATGGAGGAAAACCCATCCAATGGCTCATACTTTATGTGCCAGATCTGTAGAATACAAAATGTAGCCCAACCCTCCATCGAATGGAGAATGGCTTATTGGATGATTATGGAGAAAACACAAACATTCCAGAGTCATCGAATTATCTCCTAATGGTTATTGTATCAAGAAGAGAAGATCACCTTTTACGAGGATATCCCTCAGGCGTGGGTATTAATCTATGAAGTTGGACCCTTTTGCTAAGTTCCAAATTAAGCAATATATTCCCATGGTCGCAAAGGACCTCAATGGGCTAGGCTAAGATCTACTAAGTTATTTGCAAACAGACATCTAGACTAAGTTTATAATAAGAGATCAATTTATAATTGGTCTCCACTAAAATTGTGATCCCCTGGATGATTTTAGTGATCGCATGATACCTATCCTCTGCACCTCCCCAATCGTCACGGCCATCAGTACATTATCAAAGGTAGACATTCACTAATGCCAATCACATCATCCATGTGACTCATGCTCGATCTTTCGATCTCTTGTGTTTCGAGGCCATGTCTCTCTAACGTGCTAGGCTCGCCAAATCTAACTTGTGTATTCGCTGTGCAACATGGCTTACACCCACTGTATGCGAACGTAGATATGTCTGACATCCATGCCTGCACCATGGATCGCCTCATACCGAAGAACTTTTTTGGTGGTGCACACACAAGGGGAACATGAAACATTGGAATTAAATAGGGATTATCTTATTTGCTACCGTTGAGTATCTAAATACTAGCACACAATAAGATGTAAAATAGGTATCAACATCATATGTATAATGTGATATGATATGGTCCTTCTACTTGCGCCTTGATCTCCATCGAGCGCTCCAGCATGATCTCCATCCTGCCATCAGTTTGACGCCATGTCCACGACGCCTCCACCAGGTCGTCCATCGGAACGATGACTATTACTATGCTACTTAGTAACAGAAAAGTAAACTACTTTACCTTCGCAACGACCAATGCCATATCATAATCACATGCCCCCTGCAAAATAAAGTTAGACGCCTCTACTTTATCTATTGGAAGTTTTAGGTGGTTGTTAGGACTTTCGCAATAGAACCGTTTCTAAACTACGAACTTTCCAACCACAACATGGATCTGACAGTTGCCTCTACTACACCCCTTTCGGGGCCCTCCGTTGTAAATGCTATATCAACTATCGAATGAGAGACAGACACCCGCTAGCCACTTATACGGTACAAGCCGTACGTTGAGCGTGGAACCAGTCTCGCGTACGAATACGCGTAAGGTCGGTCCGGGCCTCTTCATCAAACAATACCGCGATATAAACAACTACATGTTAGAGGGTAAGAACTAAGGTATCAATGCCCGCACAAAACTTGTGCGTACTAGCCGTACAGCACTCCTACACATAGATCAGCTCTAATACCACTGAAGGGGATCCGCAGCAGAAAACAAAAAATTTCCTACGTTGGAACCCCAAAAACTGCCTAGGATCTATCTATGTAGTAATGCGGTAACGACCAATGCGTAGAGAATACATACCCTTGTAGACCGTACACGGTTAACGTTCCGAGGGGAACGTGGTTGATGTAGCCATACTCGTAGCCGACCTCAAGGTCGCGAAGCTCCTCGCATGTCACCCCTTGCTCCTTCTTCATCGTGCAGTAGCTCTGGCTCACGACATTTAAGTGCCCCAAGTGTTGCGCCTCGTGTCTTCATACACATCTGGTGCACGATGAGACCTCTGGCTCCCCGATCTCGCCGAGAGTGCTGAAGTTGATATCCGGCTAGGAATCCCTGCAGTGCAACGATGTACTACAGGTGTGCCTTGATCGCACAGCTCAAACTTGGGGCCATGGTCACAAGGGCTAGAGAGAGAGACAAGGAGGAAGTCAACCAAAGGACTTCTCCAAATATTGGGTGTGTCTCATCCCACCCATGGGCACCCCTTTATATAGGGGGAGGGGGTGTGCCCTCCCCTTTGGGTTTCCCATGTGGGACTATTCAAGGGAGAGGGGGAGGCGCATGGGCCCTTAGGGCACCATGGGCCGGCTGGCCAGGGGTGGGCCCCACCCTGCGCACAACCCTAGGCTGGCTGGGTGGGCCCCCTTGAGGCGCCTGGGCCTTGGACCTTTGGCCCTTGGCCCTTCCGTCCTTCGGTTTTCCCTCATGGGCCCTTTTTCCCTAGGAAGTTTGGCCCATTAGTGGAATACCCCTTCAAATTAGATTTTAATATTATATTTAATATTAATTACATTAATTAATATGTAAATTCATATTACAAAATCCGTCTTGACCCGAAACACCTTTCGGTTCCCTTTTGATTTCCTCCGAACGACTTCGGATCTTTCCCGGAATGATTCCGGTCCTTTATTTCTTTCTTCGAACAACTTCGGATCTCTCTTCAGAACGATTTCGGCTTTCTCTTTCTCTACTATGATTCCATCTTACAAATGATCAATCTCATCATACCCTTAAGTGTATCCTCTCATGGCTCGGGAATGCTCTAGACATGATCTGTATCAATGATCAATAGAGGGACCAGGGATATCCATGTGACCCCTATGCATTCCTGATGACAATGTCGTTTGAACCGCTAAATGTTGCATCCAATTCCTTTTGTTTCTTGATACGAATTGTCCGAGATCCGATCATTGGTATCACATACCTTGTTCAACCTCGTTCACAACAAGTTCCATTTTCTTGTTACCGTGATATTACATCCCTGTGACCGAGTCACATGTTGCAACATTTATGGATGTAATCTCACCAAGCTGGCCGCATGTATCTTTACCCGTCATGTGGGTGAACAAATCCCGGTCTTGCAGTCACATGTCATCAACTGTTCCTTCGGAATACCCAATGTACACCTTTATGGCCACCGTATTACCAGATGACGGTTGATGCAGTCAAAGCAGCCTCGCGAAACAGTGAGTAATATGAGCTCACGGTCTAAGGAAAAGGAGTCTAGGTATAGCTATTGCAACAATGAACTATATGACTTGATCGTGTTGCAATCCTTCGAGGAATGTCCATCACATCATTCTCCAATGATATGACCCCGTTCTCAATTGGCAAAAATGCCCATGATCTTGAAACCCAGATCATCCTCATGGCCAACGAACTAGTATGAATAGAGGCTACTAGGGACTTGGTTGTTTCATACCACACCTGTACCAATGTTTCTACTTGGCACAGTTATAGCACAATATGAAACTATTATAAACTAATTGAGATATGACAATAAAAACCTATTTATTATTTGCCTCTAGGGCATATCGCCTTCACCATAGCCATGGGGATTGGATAATATGTAAGTGAATGTTGAATAATGATTTAATCATTCATTTATATGTATTCAATAAAATAAAAAGAATTAAAATGGTCGAAATACCTAATTGGGCTAAATCCCTAGGGAAAAGGACCCATGAGGGAAAGACCAAAGGGAGGAAGGAGGAGGGGTGGCCGGTTGGGCCAAGGGACCCCGCATGGGGCCCACTTGGGCCCTAGCCGACGCCAGCCAAGCCCCCCTCTCCCCTCTCTTTGTTTAGTGCCACATGGCTAAGGCAATTGCCTATGTGTGTGTGTGTGGGGGGGGGGGTCCCCTATATAAAGAGCGGTATTTTGACAAATTAAATACACAATAATCAATAAAAGATTTCCTCTCTTTTGGGAAGACCTCCAGTTGATTGTATCTCTCTCCCGTGACAATGGTCCCAAGTCCGGATCACACGAGCAGGAGTCTTCATCACCGTGGAGCGCCATCGCGCTGCGTGATTCGGATCCAAAAGCTCTAATTCCGCAACTGCTGTTGGATCAGAGGAGCGGGGTGATGGGTTCATAGCATGGAAATCAAAAAAATTCTACCGCAAGAACGAACAAGACCCAGATCTAATCTAGATAAAAGCCAAGGTCTAATCTATTAGACATGTGCAACGAGATAGATAGGAACTAACCCTCGTAGATCCGAAAGCGTTAACGAGATTAGATCTCGTGGTTGATGTAGTCGATCACTTGCCGATCTCAAGATCGTGTGGACGATCCTTCCAGCGTCGCGTTCCGGCAGCGCTTCCGCAGTCGGTCACACATGCGGAGTCGACGCAGACCTTCCTCTCCTTGTTCCAGCGAGCAGCGGAGGTAGTAGATCTTCTCCACGGAATCCCAGCAGCACGACGGCGTGGTGGTGGTGGTGGAGTAGAGAATTCTGCAGGGCTACGCCTATGCCTGTGCAGAAGAAAGGAGGAGGAGAGAGGCGGCGGAGATTGGGTGTTGTAAAGGAGGGCCTGGAGGGGGCGCCCCTACCCCTCTATTTAAAGGGGGGAGGCGCCATGGGAGGGGGAGTCCTTGTAGGACTCCCCTCCCTCCTATGGCCGGCGGATTGGGAGGTGGGGGGAGGAGTCCTCCCCCCAACGAATCCTTGTCTTACCCCACAAGGACTCCTTGATCCTTTCTTGGTTTTCAAGCAAACTCCAAGAAATCTTCCGGAACATTCCGAAACCTTCTAGAATCCCCATACAAATACTCCGGAACATTTCCTAACTTAGAAAATGATCCCCAATATATGAATCTTATTCTCCGGACAATTCCGGAGCTCCTCGTGATGTCCCGAATCCAATCCGAGACTCCGAACAACATTCGGTCTGCAACGCACATTCCATATCTTCTTAAAACAACTTTGAACCTTAAGTGTGTCACCCTACGGTTCGTGAATATGCAGACATGACAGAGACACATCTCCTATCAATAACCATCAGCGGGATCTGGAGATCCATAACGTCTCCCACATACTCAACGATGACTTCGTGATCGATAGAACCATTAACATACGAAACCAATTCCCTTTGTCACGCGATACTATACTTATCCGAGGTTTGATCGTCGGTATCTCCATACTTAGTTCTACCTCGTTACTGATAAGTACTCTTTACTCGTTCCGTGTTATGTCATCCCTTGTGACCCAGTCACATGCTTGCAAGCTAATTAGATGACATTCCACCGAGAGGGCCCAGAGCATATCTATCCGTCATATGGATGGACAAATCCCAATCTTGGTCCATGCGCTTCAACACATACTTTCAGAATACCTAATGACACCTTTATGACCACCCAGTTACGAAGCGGTGTTTGATGTCATCAAAGTACCCATCTGGTGATGGTGATTAACATAACCTCATGGTCGAAGGATTAGGTTACTATGTATTTTAAAGCTTATAGCAAACGAACTTAATGACTTGATCTTATGCTATGCTTACTACGGGTGTGTGTCCATCACATCATTCTCCTAATGATATGATCTTGTTATTAACGACATCCAATGTCCATGATCAGGAAACCATGATCATCCATTAATCAACAAGCTAGTTTAACAAGAGGCTTACTAGGGACTCTTTTATGTTTACAAAACACACAAGTATTAATGTTTCCGGTTAATACAATTATAGCATGGGATGTAAACATTTATCATAAACATAAAGATATAATAATAACCACTTTATTATTGCCTCTTGGGCATATCTCCAACACGGGGCTCATCATCTGGCACCGGACGTTTGTAACTCCATGCGTGGTGCAACACTTGGGGCACTAGAAGTCGTTGGAGCCGCAGGAGCTATCGGGACTTCAACATGATCCAGAGGTCAGCTTTGGTTCGTCTACATCAACCACGCTCTCTCCAACGTTGACAATGTTTTTCGGTCTTCAAGGGTAAGTTCTCAAAAAGCCCCTCCCATTATTGCATTACTAATAGATAGGTCCTAGCATTAGGGCTCTTGGCATAGGGGAAATTTATTGTTTTCATCTGCGAACCCCCTACAGTGGTATCAGAGCCAGGTCTATGCGTAGTATTGGTAGTATGGGTAGAACATGCGAGTTGTAGCATGTGGGCGTTGATATTTTAGTTGTTACCCTCCCATGTGTACTTGTGTATACCGCAGTAATTCTTGATGAAGCGCCCCCCCCAACCGACTTTACGCGTTCATTCGTGAGACTGGTCCACGCTTGACATACGGCTTGTACCATATAAAGTGGCTTTGGGGGGTGTTTGTCTCTCTCACATTAGTAGAGGCGTCTAAATACTTTATCAGCGTTGTGGTGGAAGTTTGTAGGTAAGAATGATTCTTGTACGAAAGCCCTATCAGCCACGTAAAACATGCAAAGATAAAGTTGAGGCGTCTAAGTTTGTTTTGCAGGGGCGTTGTTTATGTGATATGGTAGTATCCAAGGTAAATTAATTTACTTTATGTTACTAAGTAGTAAGTAACAATCATGGAGATGATGGACCACCACGCTGGAGGCACCGGTACCCTAGTGCCTACGGCACCGGAACCCTGGCGCCAGAATCTGGTGGCACGGGATGAAGATCGTAGCGTGAAGGACCATATCGCATCATACTTACATTCAATGTTTATTGTTTGTGCATCTTATTGTGTGCTGGTATTAGATACTCAACGGTAGCCTAATAAGATGATGCCTAATCAAAATACCAATGAAAGTGTTCTCCCTTAAGTGTGCACCACCAAGAAAGTTCTCCGTTATGAGGTAGGCCATGACGATCGTGTAGGGGTTCCGCGCATGAAAACAATAAATTTTACCCTACGCCCCTAAACCCCTGATGCTGCCAGGACCTATCTATTAGTAATACAATAATGGGAGGGGCTGTTTGCGAACTTACCCTTGAATACCAAAAAGCGTTACCAACGCTCAGGAGAGTGTGGTTGATGTAGACGAGCCGAAGCTGACCTCAAGGTCGTGATGAAGTCCTTGCACTCCTTTGGCTCCAACGACTTGAGTGCCTCAAGTGCGACACCTCGCGGGGAGTTACACACGCCCGGTGCCTGATGATGACTCATGCTTCCCCGATCCAGCAATAGTTGCGGAAGTAGAGCTCCTAGATCCGAATCTCGTAGCGCAACGGCGCTCCACGGTGAAGATGTCTCTCGTTCGCACAGTCCGAACTTGGGATCACGGTCATGAGAGAGAGAGAGAATATAAATTGGAGGTGTTCCCAAAAGTGAGAAGACCTTTATTGAATATTATGTGTATTTATCTGTCCAAATACCCCCACTATATATAGGGGGAGGGGAGGTACTACCTCCCTCAAAGTCCCGGGGTGGGACTAAAGGAGAGGAGGGGGGCAGCCGATGGCTATCCCTAGTGGGCCCCGTGTGGGGGGCTTGGCCCAGCCGACCACCCCCTGGCCCCTTCTCCCTCTCTCCTTTCCCTAATGGGCCGTCTTCCCTCCAGAATTGGCCCATTAAGCCTTTTGACCTTTTAATTGATTTTCTCTTTATTAAATAATTATGAATAAATGATTAAATCATTCATTCATATATTATTCAATCTTCGTGGTTATGGAACACCTTCCACCTCCACTCCGGACATCCTCTAGACTTACCAAAACCCTTCCGGTTTTCTCTCTACTATTCTTCGACGATTCTCCCGATCCTATAAACACTCTCTAAGCATCATCATACCCTTAAGCGTGATACCTACGGTTCGGGAACACTCCAGACATGGTCGGGAAACTCCTGGACCAATGATCAATAGAAGGACCTGGATGTCCATGTGACCCATGTGTGTTCCACGAAGATCTTTCGTCGTTTGAACCGGGATAGTCGTGTCTTATTCCCTTTGTCTCTCGATACTTGCATTGCCCGAGATTTAATCAATGACATCACCATGTCATGTTCAATCTCGTTACCGACCAATGCTACTTGACTCATTCCGACAAGTGATATCCATGTGATCATATCACACGCTGCGCAGCTATTGGATATAACTTCTCCGAGTGGGCCCTTGAGTATCTTTCCGTCACGTGGACGGACAAATCCTGCTCTTGACATATATTGCCTCTACGGTTTCCTCCGAGTACCTGAACACACCTTTATAACCACCGTATTACTAAATGGCACTTGATGCTATGTAAGCACTCTTGGGAGATAGTGATTGATACAGCCTCACGGGCTAAGGAATAGTCTACGAGGATCCATTTCTAATCATCGTAACTTGAACTTCGTGACATGATCGGGTCACGATGTTTAGGTTGGGTATTGGTTCATCATCTCATTCTCAGAATGAGTTGACTCCATTTCCAGTTGGCATAAATGTCACATGATGAGGAAACTTGATCATCAGTTGACCAATGAACCAGTGATTAGAGTTTCACTGGGAACCCCTGGAGTTATAGCATGATATAAAACTTAATCATAAACTATATGAAATATGGTAATAGTCCTTATCACTATTTTTCTCTAGGGCATATTTCCAACAGTCTCCCACTTGCACTAGAGTACAAATAAACTAGCTGCATTTGTTCTTAATCATTGGCACTATATTCGGTACCCTGAACATGCTTGCTCATGGACGAGGTTGAGTCTTGGGTCTGTACTTTACAGTCCAAAATCCTTTGCAACTTACTAATGTCACCTTGATTGACATTAATATTTTATCATCACATGATAACATCTGTGTGTATGCATCGTTGTTATGGCAGTAGAATGAGGCCTGATTCCAGGAGCCTATAGTGACTTTAGATCAACCTCGAGGGCTGGGACACATCATTCTATGTTAAAAGCGAACTAGCCCCGCCATAACATTATACAACACTTTAGATGGTACCCTTATCTATTATAAATGTATTCATCGAAACACGAGTGCACTCTGTGCAACTTTCCATGTTTTTGTTCACCTCGCTTCCTACTTGACATAAATCGGTATTTACAGGTGTTTCCAACATATTCCCTTATAACATAACTCTTTATGCTTTAAGATATGTCATCCTTTATGGATTTGGAAAATATGTCTACAGTTCTCTATTATACACTGCGGACAAACTTAGCTCAACGTTCTGTGATTCAATCTTAATAACTTTTAAACATTCCTTCTTGGATCATATATTATGTTAAGTTATCATCATGGTTTTCTAAGATAGAACCTATGTATCAACATAGTGGATGATGATCATCCTTTTCTTTCTTTCAACCATTGATGTCTATGCATTTCTATTCTTGTAGACAGTTGTTGGGCCTCCAAGTGTAGAGGTTTGTAGAACAGCAGCAAGTTTTCCCTTAAGTGGATCACCCAAGGTTTATCGAACTCAGGGAGGAAGTGGTCAAAGGTATCCCTCTCAAGCAACCCTGAAATCAAGATACAAGAAGTCTCTTGTGTCCCCAACAGACCCAATACACTTGTCAGGTGTATAGGTGCACTAGTTCGTCAAAGAGATAGTGAAATACAAGTGGTATAGATAATTATAAGTGGTAACGGTGATAGAAAATAGCTTGCTGCGTGTGGTTGACGTGGGAAACGACTAAAGGCAAACTAAAATAAAGAAGGAAGCAAGCAAACATGTAACATATCTAATTGCAAATAGTGTATCAATGCTTAGAAACAAGGCCTAGGGATCATAGTTTCACTAGTGAACACTCTCATATAAATATATTCTTCTTTATGATACTACTCTGAACTACTCTTTGGTTGGACACTCTAATCCATGGTAGGGCTATAACAACACACCTCAAAGTAAGCCTTTCCCATCTAGATAACCCCACACTGTCACCTTGAGCACTAGATGGTTCCAACAAACACCACAATTTCATAAAGACATCTAACTCCAAATATAACTCATAGCAAGTATTTGTAATCTCTAGCCTAAGTGCCACCATGGTGTGCACGCTGTCACTTTCACACACATGGGGAGAGCAGAGATCTATTAAAGCACTTGAGTAGCAAGGTAGATCTACTTGATTACAAAGCTCATGATCACAATATGATCATACATAGAGAGAGATGAACACATAGCTACCGGTAAAACCCTTAGCCTCGAGAGAGAACTACTCCCTCCTCATCATGGGAATCAGCAATGGTGATGGAGATTGCGGTGGAGATCGATGGAGATGGCTCCGGGGGAACTTCCCTGTCCCCAATCTTGAGCTTTAGTCCATTCTTCATCTCATTACTCATTCCTTCCGTACACCTAAAATTTGTCCTTCATACAAAACTTCACATGATCTTTATTAGCAACATTAGTGCACTCAAGATAATAGGTCTTTAGGTTCAATTCCAACACCAATAAAACTTCCATTAAAATACAAGCTACTGTAGCACTTCCCTCAAAAAGCTCAATTCCCCAAAAGAACTAAAAAAGGAACCAATAAGAAGCAAATGCAAATAATGGCAAAAATCTGTCAAAACAGACCAACAGGTAAAGACGAATTTTTTCGAAGACCTTCTGTTGCTCAATTCGAAAAGTGTTGAACTAATGCAAGTTAGATAACAACCTGGGGCAGAAGCACAAAAATGCACGCCTCAAAACAACATATAGAGATTTTACAGGAATTTTTACGGTGAAGCACAGAAATCTCTTTTGGGACAGCAACTTTCCCAATCATTACTTCTCTCTCATTAGAGGTTACTCTTAGCACAAAAAGAAAATAAAAAGGATAAGGAGCGGTTATTACTAAAGTAATAACTTCCAAGACTCATCTAAAAGTTTTGGGTCATCTCCCAATAAGTACTTTTCTTTAATGCCTTTAAGTTAGGCATGATAGTTTGAGAAGATGCTCACATAAGAAATATGAATTGAAGTAAAAGAGAGCATCAAGAAGCAAATTCAAAGCACATTTAAGTCTAACCCACTTCCTATGCATAAGAATCTTGTAAACAAACAAGTCATGAAAGCACAAAGAAACAATCATAGGAAAGCAAAACAAGTGCAACTTCAAGACTTTGAACATAAAGAGGGGAAACTTAATAATGTTGAGATACATAAGCCCATGTTTCCCTCTCTCATAATAACTTTCAGTAGCATCATGAATAAAATTAACAATATAAATATCGCATCAAATATTCTTATCATGATCCACATGCATATAATAATTATCACTCTCCACATAAGCATAGTCATTCTTATTAATTATAGTGGGAGCAAATTCAACAAAATAGCTATCATTATTATTATCATCACCAAAATCATATTCATCATTGTAATCATCATATATTGGAGGTTTTGTATCATCATAAGCAATAGAATAGCTACCTTCCAAAGCTGGGGAACTAAAAAGATCATTTTCATAAAGACTAGCTTCCCCAAGCTTAGACTTCTCCATAGCATTAGCAATAATGGTGTCCAAAGAATTCATACTAACAACATTGCTATTAGCATGCAAATAAAGTTCCATAGGTTTTTAAATTTTCTCTTCAAACACTTCATGTCCTAACTCAAGATAAATACTAAAAAGCTCTCTAATTTTTTTATTGTTTTCCATTAAGCCTAACTAGTGAAAACAAGAAACCAAAAGACAAAATTGCAGAATCTAAAGGAAATAACTTCGAGCACTCACACCAAAGGATGTGAGTACCTTTTACCTTACCTCCCCGGCAACGGCGCTAGAAAATAGCTTGATGTCTATGCATTTCTATTCTTGTAGACAGTTGTTGGGCCTCCAAGTGTAGAGGTTTGTAGAACAGCAGCAAGTTTTCCCTTAAGTGGATCACCCAAGGTTTATCGAACTCAGGGAGGAAGTGGTCAAAGGTATCCCTCTCAAGCAACCCTGAAATCAAGATACAAGAAGTCTCTTGTGTCCCCAACAGACCCAATACACTTGTCAGGTGTATAGGTGCACTAGTTCGTCAAAGAGATAGTGAAATACAAGTGGTATAGATAATTATAAGTGGTAACGGTGATAGAAAATAGCTTGCTGCGTGTGGTTGACGTGGGAAACGACTAAAGGCAAACTAAAATAAAGAAGGAAGCAAGCAAACATGTAACATATCTAATTGCAAACAGTGTATCAATGCTTAGAAACAAGGCCTAGGGATCATAGTTTCACTAGTGAACACTCTCATATAAATATATTCTTCTTTATGATACTACTCTGAACTACTCTTTGGTTGGACACTCTAATCCATGGTAGGGCTATAACAACACACCTCAAAGTAAGCCTTTCCCATCTAGATAACCCCACACTGTCACCTTGAGCACTAGATGGTTCCAACAAACACCACAATTTCATAAAGACATCTAACTCCAAATATAACTCATAGCAAGTATTTGTAATCTCTAGCCTAAGTGCCACCATGGTGTGCACGCTGTCACTTTCACACACATGGGGAGAGCAGAGATCTATTAAAGCACTTGAGTAGCAAGGTAGATCTACTTGATTACAAAGCTCATGATCACAATATGATCATGCATAGAGAGAGAAATGAACACATAGCTACCGGTAGAACCCTTAGCCTCGAGAGAGAACTACTCCCTCCTCATCATGGGAATCAGCAATGGTGATGGAGATGGTGGTGGAGAACGATGTAGATGACTCCGGGGGCACTTCCCTGTCCCAGCAGGGTGCCGGAACAAAGACTTTCTGTCCCCCAAATCTCCCCTTCGGTGGCGGCGGCGCTGCAGAACTTTTCGTGGATTTCTGATTGATGATCTAGGGTTTTTTCCTTGGGGGAGATATATAGGCGAAAGAGGCAAGGTCGGTGGCCGGCCAATGGGCTCACACCATGCCCTGGCGCGACCAAGGGGGACCCGCGCCTAGGGGTGGTGTGGTCACCCTGTGGCCCCTCTTCGACTCTCCTTCTGGCTCCGTGAGTCTTCCGGGAAGATAATAACTTTGGCTTTTGTCTCGTCCAATTCCGAGAATATTCATTTTCTGACTTCCTGGAACCAAAAACAGCAGAAAACAGGCAGATGGCACTGTGGCTCTTGTTAATAGGTTAGTCCAAGAAATCATATGAAAAGTACCCAAAGTGTGGAACAAAACACAAGAAAGTAGATAAAACCAAGCATGGAACATCAAATATTATAGATACATTTGCAATGTATCATTCCTCAATTAACTTATATTCTGAAACCCTTTTCAAAATCCCTTAAGGAATACTACATAATATCATAATATACTTATCATTAACTTCTACACCTCATAAATCATTATTTATTGGTACTTGCACTTTTATTCTTAACACACTTAAGAATCGCTCCTATAAGCTCCCACTCAAAATATGTTCCTAACATATTTGGGTATGAGTCACTACTCTTACTCAAACTATGTTCCTACATATTTGAATTTGAGACTTATATTGCTCCCACTCAAAAATATGTCATTCACATTTTTAGGAAGACTTTTATAGCTCCCACTCAATTTCATGCAAATTGCATATCTACTCATTATTTTGAACAACTTCAAAATCCTTTGATCAAATATCAAACTTGGAGATTTTCTATGAGATACTAGTACTTTTACTAGTTTTAAATCCACTAGACATTAAGCACACATGAATCAAATTCATTTGAATTCGTCCAATACTTGATAAATTGTTCCTTTGTCATTCACCCCTTTTCCACTATGGCTTTGCAGTCATTTGGGAAAATTCCAAGTAACCCCTTTTACTTGTGAGATTCAGCAATGAATTGCTCTCCAATCTCAAGGGAATTTTGCTTCTAGGATTTCTCGTAATTCCAGTTTACCATTATTTCCTTAGTAGTTCGTAGGTATGTCATATTCCAAGAATCATGACAAATGATTCACAAATGTCTCCATACAAGATATGGGATACATTTTGAATTCTACTTCATGTAGTGAAAACACTAGTGGGGAAAACACAATGATCATTATCATTGATTCTTTCCTTTGTGAAGAGAATTATTCAGGAACGTTGTCCGTTGCGCTTCTCAGCAATCTGATGTAGGTTTTTGAATCCTCATCATGTTTTTCACTATCTTCCATTTGCTTCATAATCGAGAAATATCACTGAAAGTGAGCTTTCTCAAGAATGCATTGATACATTGCAAATGTATCTATAATTTTTGATGTTCCATGCTTGGTTTTATCCACTTTCTTGTGTTTTGTCCACACTTTGGAGTACTTTTCATATGATTTCTTGGACTAACCTATTAACAAGAGCCATAGTGCCAGCTGCCTGTTTTCTGCTGTTTTTGGTTCCAGGAAAGTCAGAAAATGAATATTCTCGGAATTGGACGGGACAAAAGCCAGATTGCCTATTTTTTCGGAAGTCATCAGATGCTAGAGTACGAGACAGAGAGGGGCCAGGGGGCCACCACACCACCTGGCCATGCGGCCCAGCCTGGCCCGCGCCAGGGGGTGGTGTGGCTGCCTCCGGCACCCCCTCGGCCTCCCCTTCCGACTATAAGATGCCCTCGGGACGGAAACCCTAAGGGCCCGATCAAAAATCCACGAAAGAGTCTGTAGACACCATCATCTCCATCCCTAGATCGGGAGGGATCTGAAGCTCTTCCCGGCACCCTGTCGGAGAGGGGAATTCACCCTGGAGGCCTTCTTCATCACCATGCAAGCCTCCGGTGTGTTGCGTGAGTAGTTCATCCTTGGACTACGGATCCATGTAGTAGCTAGATGGCTGGTTCTCCTCCTTTGGGCTTTCATGTCTAGATCTTGTGAGCTCCGTTCATGATCAAGATCATCTATTTGTAATCATACATGTTGTGTTTGCGGGGATCCGATGGATATTGAGATGCTATTTTAGATTGATTATTGATTCTATCATGTCTTTGTTATTTGTGATCTTGCATGCTTTCCGTTGTTAGTAGCTATCTTGGCCAAGTAGATGCTAGCAACTCCAAGAGTTAGTATTTATGCTCGATAGTGGGTTCATGCCTTTGGTAATCTGGGGAAGTGATAGAAATCTCTAAGGTACCAGATGTGCTGTTGCTACTAGGGAGAAAACAACAATCCTTTGTTCATAGAACAATCGTATTGTTTACTTTACACGTAGTTCGTAAAGCAATAATTGGTTGCTTGTAACTTAATACTGGAGGGGGTTCGGATGATAACCTGAAGGTGGATTATTAGTCATAGATGCAGTTGGATGGCGGTCTATGTATAATGTTGTAATGCCCAATCAAGTCTCAATGGAGTCAAGATGATTAGTATATGCACGTATTGCTTTCTCGATGTTTGTCAATTGCCCCGCTGTAATTTGTTCACCCAGCATGTTATCTATCTGAGGAGAGCCACCTCTAGTGAACTATGGATCCCGGTCCTTTTCTTTACATACAATCTATAAACTTTTACTTCTTTGTGTTTACTTTCTGCAAACTTTTACTTCTTTCCATTCGATACATTTAATCCTTTGTTTTCCACAAAACACGGTGAGATTAACAACCTCATCGCAAGTTGGGGACAAAGTTCTGTGGTTGTGTTGTGCAGGTATCCATGTTGCTATTAGCACTGGTAGTGCGCCCTGCCAAGGCTCAGCTAGCAACACCTTTGGGGTGTTTCCTTGCTCCTACTGGTTCGTTTAAACTTTGGTTTCATACTGAGGGAAACTTGCTGCTGTGCTCATCATACCTTCCTCTTGGGGTTCCCAACGAGCTCTACATCAACACCGCTCCAGCATTTTCTGGCGCCATACACAGAGCCATCAAGCATTTTTCTGGCGCCGTTGCCGGGGAACGAAGAAGAAGAAACTCCCACGTCAACCATGCGCCATCAAAGACATTTTTCTGGCGCCATTGCCAGGGAGTCAAGGACATCTTCACAAGGGGAGTCCCTCATAACCAATCTCTTTACTTTTATATTCTTGTTTTGCTTAGTTTCTTTTTGCTTTGTTTGCTTGTTTCTTTATCAAAAACACACAAAAATTAGTTTTACTAGTTTGCTTTCTTTATCAAAAACAAAAAAAAATTAAGTCTCCTTTAGTTGCCACCTCTTCTTTAGCTCACCATGTTGATCCCTAAATTCACCCTGAAAGATCTTCCAATTGGTAGTGGTTCTATAATTGGGAAAGATAATATTGAAGAATTCTTTAATCATGTTAGTAAACAGGAGGATACTGAGGATAGATCCCTTGCAGAACTTGCTCCAAACTATGAGATTGCTACAGCTTCTTTAATTCACATGTTAGAAGCTAGGTTTATTAACCTCAACCCCTTAATCCAAATAATGTTTCTTAAGCTTAAAGAAATTGAGGACCCTGAAAAGAGGGATTTTATTCTAGAAACTTTGTTTAAGGAGTTCTACGATGTTGCCAAGGAAGCTAGGAAAGTCTTTGAACATTTCAATATGCTAGGCTCATGTGTATATGTTGTTGGTACACGAGAAAAGATGAACAAAACCGAACCTAATGGGGAGGAACCTAAGGTACCAATACCCTTCAAACTAGTAGCAATACATGATGCCATAGAAAAGAATCTTGATTGGATTGTTCCTGTAAACCCTTTTGATGAAAATAGTGAACCTAAGACCATCGAGAGAGGATCCTCTAGAACTTATTTGGATGATATACCTTGCCTTGTTGAAAATATTTCTGATATTGATCTTAATGCTTCTTCATTTGAGAACACTTGATTCTTTCTTGCTTCTTATGCCTAACTTAAAGGCGTTAAAGAAAAGTACTTATTGGGAGATAACCCAAAAGTTTTAGATGAGTCTTGGAAGTTATTACCTCTGTAATAACCTCTCCTTATCCTTTTTATTTGCTTTTTGTGCCAAGAGTAGACTCTAATGAGAGAGAAGTAATGGTTGGGAAAGTTGCTGTCCCGAAACAGATTTCTGTGCTTCACCGTATAAATTCGTGTAAAATCTCTGAATGTCTTTTTGAGGCGTGAATTTTTGAGCTTCTACCCCAGGTTGTTATCTAACTTTCGTTAGTTCAACACTTTTTGATTTGAGCAACAGAAGGTCTTCGAAAAAAATCGTCTTTACCTGCTAGTCTGTTTTGACAGATTTTTGCCATTTTCTGCATTTGCTTCTTGTTGGTTCCTTTTTGAGTTCTTCAGGGGAATTGAGATTTTTGAGGGAAGTACTACAGTAGCTAGTGTTCTAATGGAATTTTATTTGGTGTTAGAACTGAACCTTAAGACTTATTTATCTTTAGTGCACTAATATTCCTAATAAAGATTGTGTGAAGTTTTGTATGAAGGAAAAATTTCTGGTGTATGGAAGGAATGAGTAATGAGATGAAGCATGGACTAAAGCTCAAGCTTGGGGATGACACACGTTTCACCCCAAGAAATATCCAAAAATTACAAGCGTCAAAGCTTGGGGATGCCCAAGGCATCCCCCTCTTCATCAATAAAAATCCCAGGTTTCTTCCAAACGCTTCATTTTTATTGTTTCATGCACAGTTGTGTTGTTCTTGGAGCATATTCTTTTTCGTTTGCTTTGGTTTGCTTAGTTTTCTGAATAAATTGGTTGGACCCCCTCTTTCATACATTGGTTTGCAAATAGTTTGGTTTGGTTTGGAAAAGAGTAGGAAAGTTCATGCTTATGTGGTAAAAAGAGCTTGTTTTTGACTGTGGCCTATGCTTTGTCATGACATGCTTGATATATTTTGTCTTTCTGCTTAGTATTGTTTGCTGTAGCATGACTTGTTATAAACAATTGAGATTGCTTAATGTGTCTTGGATGAATCATGCGTTGTTTTAGCATATTAAAGCATAGTATAGTGGTATTCTTCTTTGATGCTTTATTTGGGTTGACTTGGCGCATGCTCACACCATGTTATGACTATCTCAAGTCACCATAGCCTTTAAGATCCTTTAGTTTTCAACTTGTAGTATCACCTTATGCTTTGATCAATGATGTTTTATCGCTCTGCATGATTATGGCCATTATTGCTCTCTTAGTTTGTCGCTCCCAGTCTTTTGCTAGCCTCCACAACCAAGTATGAGTTCCACTCATGCATCCAACTCCCTAAACCAAGTTATTCCAAAGAGTCCACCATACCTACCTATTATCTTATGCTATTTCAAGTATATTCATGCTTTTGTTTACCTTCTAAATTAAACTTGTTATGAGAAAACTAGTGATTAAAGCTCTCACGAACTTGATGGCACACTTTACTTTTCTTGCCCTTAATAAACTTGAACCATTGTGTCGTCTATGTTGTATATGCTTGCACTTATTTGTTGGAAATTAGCAGAACCATGCTTTCATGGGGAACGCTTTCAACATTGCACTTGGTACTTGTACCTAGTTGATATCATGCTCTTTTGTATATGGATGTCGTCGGTGTGAAATGAAAGGGGAGCTTGTAAGTCCATGGAGCTATGTATATGTGTTAGAGAAATGCCTGGGCCGCTGGTCTAATCCATGCTGACATGGTGGAAACCTGCAGCATAACCATAATGAGCTGTCTATGAAGCATTCTTCTTATAAAAAAAGAGTCCCATATTGAGAAAAAAGAGAAAAAAGGAGATACTATGAAAAGAGGAAAGAGAGAAAACAGCACCATATTCCCATGGTAAATAAGAAGATTGCTGAGATGCTCGTTGTCTGCTTGCCTTGTCATTTTGAGATGGGGATTCTTCCGTATCATCGGGCAAGGGGTAATCTGTTGGCGGTTCTCTATGATACACATATACTTACGATGACAAGAACTTACCGGTGACTAAACTTGAGTAGCATGAGGAGCGGTCCTCGTATACAAGGGACATGAGATTTCTAACTTATACTTCGTCAAGCATGTACACCATAGTTTTTTCACTTTAACCTTAATCACTTCAAGATGCTTATGATAGGGGCAATGAGAGCTGAAAGCTATAAGTACCATAATTTTTGGAAGCTCTTTATGAGACTTAAATCCCTACTTCCTTTTATAAAGGCCTTTCTTCCACCATTATATTGTGTCTCCACCTTCTATCTTTATGCACCTACTTTGAGAGCATAGTGGCCATTCTTAGTTCTATGTGCATTGTCCCAAGACTAGTTGATTGATGCATACTTTGACATTGCTTGTTTTAAACTATTTGTATCTAGTCACTCTTATGAACTTTGAAGGTGTCATATGCATTTATATTTGCTACTCTATTGAGGGACAAGCTGAATACTATTATGCTATGTTTTCTTTATGTGAAACAAACAAACGTCTTGCAAAACATTGTTATTCATGAATCTTTTGTTTGTGCCTTTTCATGTTGCATCATAGTTTCTTTGTCTTATTGCTAGAACTTTGTCTTTCATGTTATGATTGAAGTACTTTGATCCCAGCTTTGAATGTTTTACAAATACTTTGATCAAGTCTTTGATGGTGCATGTCACCTCAAAAATTATTCTTTCTTTTTATCACTTACCTACTCGAGGACGAGTAGGAGTTAAGCTTGGGGATGTTGATACATTGCAAATGTATCTATAATTTTTGATGTTCCATGCTTGGTTTTATCCACTTTATTGTGTTTTGTCCACACTTTGGAGTACTTTTCTTATGATTTCTTGGACTAATCTATTAACAAGAGCCACAGTGCCAGCTGCCTGTTTTCTGCTGTTTTTGGTTCTAGGAAAGTCAGAAAATGAATATTCTCGGAATTGGACGGGACAAAAGCAAAAGTGCCTATTTTTCCGGAAGTCATCAGATGCCAGAGTACGAGACGGAGAGGGGCCAGGGGGCCACCACACCACCTGGCCGCGCGGCCCAACCTGGCCCGAGCCAGGGGTGGTGTGGCCGCCTCCGACACCCCCTCGGCCTCCCCTTCCGACTATAAGATGCCCTCGAGATGGAAACCCTAAGGGCCCGATCAAAATCCACGAAAGAGTCTATAGCCGCCGTTATCTCCGTCCCTAGATCGGGAGGGATCTGAAGCTCTTCCTGGCACCCTACCGGAGAGGAGAATTCACCCTGGAGGCCTTCTTCATCACCATGCAAGCCTCCGGTGTGATGCGTGAGTAGTTCATCCTTGGACTACGGATCCATGTAGTATCTAGATGGGTTGTTCTCCTCCTTTGTGATTTCATATCTACATCTTGTGAGCTCCGTTCATGATCAAGATCATCTATTTGTAATCATACATGTTGTGTTTGCGGGGATCCGATGGATATTGAGATGCTATTTCAGATTGATTATTGATTCTATCTAAGGAGTCATGATGATTAGTATATGCATGTATTGCTTTCTCGATGTTTGTCAATTGCCCCACTGTAATTTGTTCACCCAGCATGTTATCTATCTAAGGAGAGCCACCTCTAGTGAACTATGGATCCCGGTCCTTTTCTTTACATACAATCTATAAACTTTTACTTCTTTGTGTTTACTTTCTGCAAACTTTTACTTCTTTCCATTCGATACGTTTAATCCTTTGTTTTCCGCAAAACACGGTGAGATTGACAACCTCATCGCTAGTTGCGGACAAAGTTCTGTGGTCGTGTTGTGCAGGTCTCCACGTTGCTACTAGCACCGGTAGTGCGCCCTGTCAAGGCTCAGCTAGCAACACCTTTGGGGTGTTTCCTTGCTCCTACTGGTTCGATTAAACCTTGGTTTCATACTGAGGGAAACTTGTTGCTGTGCTCATCATATCTTCCTCTTGGGGTTCCCAACGAGCTCTACATCAATACCGCTCCAGCATTTTTCAGGCGCCATACACAGAGCCATCATGCACCAAAATCCAAGCAATACTAGTTTTGCTTTTCTTTTGGTTTCAGCTATGGATTTCGTATTCAAAGTTTCAAATGAATACTCTACAAGGACTTATTCGCTATTGTTTTGGTTATATCGAATAACCCCAAAACTTTTACGACGATCCATACCAGATATGGAGCCGCTTTCACGAATTTAAATGGTTCACTATATATTCTAATTGAGTGCTAACTATTTCTAACTAATGGTCTCTACATCTACACTACAACGATTTATTTGGTGCCATCTATTCACCCCATTTTTGATATCTAATACCACATTGTGATGCTTTGCATTTTTACGTTTCAAAACGCTTTGCATTCCACAATTTCTTTATGCCATTATTCTAAAGTTGAATTTCATTACTATTGATCAAATCATAGTAATTAGATTCTCTTTTATATTTATACCCTTTGTTGATGAAACACTTTGATCAAATCAAATAATTTCATATTCATGTTTCCTTTGGTAAACTTCTTTACACATTGAAACAATCATATAATGATAATTACCATTTTTGTTAAAACACAATACATCGAATATGTATTTACTTTCAACAATTCATTAAACACTTTGTATTCAAGTGATACACGGTGTTCAAGTTATTTTGCCGAACTTAGGCATGATTTATATGTGATAAGAAATTGAATGACTTTCACATATTATCAACATAACTTTGAATTTAAACAATGGTTTTCATTCCGTAATGAAATATCATTTAAGTTGGGTATTTTAAGGCATTTCAATATTTTACAAATGTTCATGCATTATCAATTAGTTTCAAACAACAAGGATAATTCACATATAATCAAACAAGATATGAACAAAAATAGAAATCATTCATAAAAGTAGAACAACCGTTTGTTACAAACTGATATAAATAACCGTCTCACAAAGTGCGAGACACACTAAAGAAGTTCATAATATTTTGATTACAATAATCATCCTCAAGCATAAACTAAGTGATAAATGTTGAGGGAGAGCGTCGTTGGCCATCATCATCATGCTCGCCATCAACACGCAACATCACCTCCTCTCCAGCAAGCACCTCTCATCACAAGGACCTGTTTTCAGCAAAATAGAACAAGTATCAAATATACTTAACACTACAAATGTGTTTGCAAGATTATAACATTTATAAAATTGTATATCAAATATATACCTTTGTCATCGATGACCTCACCGGTGATTCGTTCAACCTTTACGTTCCTGAAACGTAATATGAACTCTTGGAAATCCAATGTTTCCGCATCACCACTCATAATGCTACTCCGGACATGTCCTTTGTATCTAGGAGGCTGATACGTCCAAAATGTATCTACTTTCCCGAACACTTTTGCTATTCTTTTTCCTCTAAACTTGTGTGATTTGGATACAACTGACACGGACTGACGCTGTTTTCAGCAGAATTACCTTGGTGTCTAGGTTTTGTGCAGAAAATCAACTATCAGGAAAAATCTCGGAAAATATGCCAAAAAATCCTATTTCACCAGAAGACTCCATCGAGCCAGAAGACAATACGGAATAGGGCAACGAGGGGCCCACACCACCTAGCCGCGCAGGCCAGGCCAGGCCGTGCCTGGGGGTGGTGTGGCTGCCTCGGCTGCACCCTCGGCCTCCCTCTTCGCCTATAAGTTGCCCTTTGACCTAAAAACCAAGAGGGGTTCGACGTTTTTTCCAGAAAGATTTCCGCTGCACCGTCACCACCAGATTTCCTGATTCGGAACCAGAAACTCCGTTCTGGCACCCTGCCAGGACGAGGAATTGGAGGAGATCATTGCCATCGCTTCTCCATCGACCATCCATGTTTCCCCCATCTATGAGTGAGTAATCCCCCACTGTAGGCTATGGGGATGGTAGGGATTGGATGAGATCGTTCATGTAATGGCATCGGATTGTTAGGGCATGGTGCCTAGTATCTACTATTAGTGCTTTTTGACTTTGTTGCAACTTGTTATGCTTAATGCTTGTCACTAGGGCCCGAGTGCCATGATTTTAGATCTGAACATGTTATTGATTCATTATGATAGTATTGTTTATGGTCTTACCTGCAAGTTGTATACACACGTTGTTGTCCGAAACCAAAGGCCCCGAAGTTACAGAAATCGAGATAACCGGCGGGAATGGCTTTGATGTGAGGATCACATGTGTTCATGGAGTGTTAATGCTTTGCTCCGGTGCTCTATTAAAAGGAGCACCTTAATTGCCAGTAGTTCCCTTGAGGCCCTGCTGCAAACGGGCTGGCAGGACAAAAGATGTTGTGCAAGTTCTCATTGCGAGCACGTATGACTATATATGGAACACATGCCTATGATTATCTAGTACTTGGATGCTTTATCTTATTTATCTGCAAATGCCCTATGTTCTGATTGCCATTTGAATTGTCTTGTCCATGCAATGCCCGTCCATCCATCCCTGTGCCTATCGCGCTTTAATCCTACTATTTACTACAATTGTTACTACTGTCTTTACTTTTACTACTGTTATTACTTTACTATTGCTACTACAAAACTGTTGCTACTAATAAACTGCTGTGAGCAAGATTGTTTCTAGGTGCAGCTGAATTGACAACTCAGTTGTTAAGGCTTATAAATATTTTTTGGCTCCCCTTGTGTCGAATCAATAAATTGGGTTTCTCTTCCCTCGAAAATACTGTGATACACCCCCTATACTTGTGGGTCATCAAGACTATTTTCTGGCGCCGTTGCTGGGGAGCATAGCTTTATTTATCAAGTTCACTTGGAATCACTATTGTTCGCTGCCATCCATCCATCATGGGTAAGTCTCGTGATGGCAAGTTTCCTATTTTACCATCCACTACAAGAAGAGGTACGGTTCTGAACACCTCTGTTGCTCTTGATTCACCGTCTGTTATGAGTAAGCTCCTTACACCACCACATACACATGCTACACACACTGCTACTACTGTTGAATCTGAAACTTCTGATACTTATGACGTTGCTTCTACTGTGCTTGATAATAGTGGTTCATTAGGTCCTTTCCTAGATGCTACGATCGCTAAAACTATAGCTGGAAATACTGAAACTCCTAATGAAGACACTACTACACATGTCAGTTCACCTGAGTCTAGAGAGAGCTATGATATTGAAGATGGTTATGTTGAGATGACCGATGAATTTATTAAAGAATGTCAAAACACCCATGATAGGAGTGTTATTAAGAGTCTCCTTGAGAGGCGTACTATAAAACCCAAATTGTCTCCTAATGCTAAGTTTGCTGCATCTCCCATAAACATTAAAGATAAGGACTATGATTTCTCTCTTGATCTATCTTACGTAGCTATTGTTGAGAAAGAACCTTTTTGTGGGACTAAGAATGAAAGTGCGGTAGCACATATGACTGAGCTTTCTACCATGAGTGGCCTGTTTTCTGATGATATTTAGATGCGCACCTACTTTGTTGCTAAATTTTTCCCTTTTTCCCTGATTGCTTGATTAGTAATTTCCTGTAGAAATATTTTCCTCCTAGTGCTAGACATGCTATTTTGCAGGAACTTTTTGATTTTAAACAGGGAGAAAAAGAGATATTGCCTGAATCATGGGCAAGGTTTTGTGCTTTGATTCATGCACAGGTTGGATGTCCATTACCTAAGAATGAGCTTCTTGACATATGTTATAATGGACTAACTGAAGAATCTAGGACATACCTGGATAGTTGTGTTGATTGTGTTTTCAAGAATAGGACTCCCAAGGAAGCTGAGGAATTAATGGCTAAAAGAAGCAAGAATTATGAAGACTGGACTCCTCCTGAACCAGCTATACCTGAGACAACTATACCTGAACCAACTATTCCTGCACCTATACCAACATCAAAGAAGAGGGGAGTTATTGAACTAAATGATGAAGTGATGAAGGAAGCTAAGAAATGTCTTAAGGAGAAGAGAATTAAAGCTGCTGACGTCAAGAATTTACCTCCTATAGAAGAATTATGTAAGCCAATCCCCCACTCATCCACTATTGAGGTACACTCTCTCCAACATTTTGATGAAGGTGATATCCCTTACTCTAAACCTTCTGATCAATGCTTAGAAGAATTCGATATTTTTATTGTTAAGCAAGATAATTTCAATAAAAGGGTGCAAAATCATTTAATGGAAAACTCTAGAGCTATTGTTGAGTTAAAAGATATTATGGAAAGAACCTCTAATGATGTTAAAATGCTTGTTAAACATTTTCAAATGGTTCAAACTCAAATTGATCTGCTTATTAAGGTACAAAAAGACTTGCTAGTTAATGCTGCTAAAGAAAAACATGCTTATGAAATTAGAACTAGAAGTAGTGCTGCTATCCAGGATCCACTATATCCTGAGGGGCATCCTAAAAGAATTGAGCAGGATTCTCAACAAGCTGAAAATAATGGTACTACTCCTAAGAAAAGAAAGAAGAAACATAAAACTATTGTAGAACCTTCTGAACCTGCTAAAGATCCTAATAGTATATCTATCTCTGATGCTGAAACTGAAAGTGGTAATGAAGAAAATGATGCTCCTGATAAAGAAAAGGTTGAAGAAGAACCTAAAAGGCACACTAAGAATACTAAATACACTAAAGAAGATTTTGTTTCTAAGAAACATGGTAGTGAAAGAGAGCCTTGGGTCCAAAAACCTATGCCTTTCCCTGATAAGAAACACAAGCCAAAGGAAGATGAACATTATAATAAGTTTTGTGAATGGATGAAACCTTTATTCTTGCAAATTCCTTTGTCCGATGCTATTAAATTGCCTCCTTATTCAAAGTATATGAAGGATATTGTCTCGAATAAAAGGAAGATCCCTAATGAAGAAATCTCTACTTTTCTTGCTAATTATTCCTTTAATGGTAAGGTTCCAAAGAAACTTGGAGACCCAGGGATTCCAACCATTCCTTGCTCTATTAAAAATAGTTATGTTAGAACTGCTTTGTGTGATTTGGGAGCAGGAGTTAGTGTTATGCCTTTTTCTCTCTATAAGAGACTTCAACTTGAAAAACTAATACCAACTGATATATCTTTGCAAATGGCTGATAAATCTACTACTATTCCTGTTGGTATATGTGAGGATGTACCTGTTCAAGTGGCTCATAATTGCTTGATATTAACTGATTTTGTTGTGCTCGAAATGCCTAAAGATGATAATATGTCTATTATTCTTGGGAGACCTTTTATTAATACTGCAGGAGCTATTATTAATTGTAATCAAGGAAAGGTGACTTTTAATGTTAATGACAAGGAGCATACTGTCTATTTCCCCAAGAAGATTGATAGAACATATGGTTTGAATTCAATTGAACATGTTGAGGGCATTCAAGTTGGAGAAATATATTATATTGTCCCATACCAAGAGAAAAATATGAAACTATTATGATTGGGACCATTGCTATCAAAGTTGAGGTAACATAATCATTAGCGGAATACAAAGTTTTGTTTCATATAAAATTGTTTTGGTAACAAGACCTGATCAACCTTGTTAACAAAGGGATTTTAATGAACAAAACAATGTTTTCACCTTGATTATCCCCGTTTACTTTTATTTTATCCATTTTAGTTCTGCTTTCGTTTAGTTTACTTTTATGTTATTAGTTGCTTGCATATTAGAGTGTCTTAGAACTTCTGAAGCTTTAGCTTTGTTTTGTCATTGCATCATTCCAGAAACCTTTTTCTGTTAGAAAATCATTCATCTATACCTGAAAATTCCTCAAAAATAAAGTGTCTCGAAAAATTCCAGAAATTTCATATTGAATTTTTACGTGAAAAAAGGGTCAGAGAAGTGCCTGGAGAGTATCAGGGGGGGCACCAGGCAGGCACACCACCTGGTGGCACGGCTAGCCCAGGGGCGCGCCTAGCCATGGTGTGGGCCACCCCTGGCCCTCCACTCACTCTCTCACTTGCCACTGCTCTCTCTCCCGAGAAAACACTAGTTCATTGCTCGAAATCATGTTCTTGTCCATGATTTTTCGATCTCCTTGCTCAGCCCACCTTTGCTGCTGAAATTTGGAGCATTTCTTCTCCGGTATGTGACTCCTCCGCTTATCCAAGTAGATTTGTGTTTAGTGGTTTATATCTTGAGTATTTTGCTGCTATAGGTGACATGTTATGAGAGCTTGTAAGCTTGTTCAATGCTTAGAGATATTGTTTTGATGCATGTTTAGGCCTCTTACAAGTCCCTATGAGTAGTGCCCTTCATTATGTATTCACTTTGTAATCACTTGTTTAATGGATGTTTAAATTTCAGAATAGAAGACGAATGAGCATCAACTCAACCAACATGAACTGAGGGTGCCTGAGGTTATGAAGGTTCACCAAGAGGAGGAAGTTTTTCCTTCCATCTATCCATGCTTCGAATTCATGAGGGCTACATGAATTTCCTAGGACTTCCACACCTTAGTTGCTAATGCAGGATTGGAGCACTCTGTGGAAGATGAACCCTGTCAATTTGTGAAACTAACTATGTCTGTAGTGCAGGACTTTCGATTTAGTCACTCTTTGCCTAATCCCATGGTCCACTACAAAATTTACAATATAGCTGTCGACCTTCCACTTGATGACTTTTGTGCAGCTATTAAGGTACCTCAGTGGGGATCGTGTGGAAGGATTAAATAGCGACATGCACCACTCATGGACTTGTATGCGGAGATTTGCCAAGGGAGCATCTTCTCAAAGGAGAGTGGGAAAATCCGTAACATTCATCTCCCATATATTCGCTACTTTGGTTACTTTATTGCCAAGTGTGTTCTCGCTAGGAAAACTGCTAATAAGCTATCCTCATATGATCTAGCATTCATCTCAGCTGCTTTAAAATGAGATACAACTTACAACTTGGGTGCCTTGATAGCTTTCCGTCTTGCTGCTAACCGCGAGAAAGGTGGAATTTGTGGAGGCCTCATTGCTTCTCGTTTATTAGCGTTGCATGGTTTAGTGCCTCATCATCTAGACCTACAGTTTCCCATAGAAAGGCTTGACCTTAATTCCATGATACAACATAAATTTGTTTCTTCTTGGGCTAATTTGAGTGAGTTGTCTTATGAAATAACCTTTCTCAAGGCTGGTTGGAGAAGGAGTAAGTCTGAGCGATTTGTTCTTTTGCTTGCACCTGTTTTGTTTAACCTTGATACCAGGGTAGGATGGTCACTCACCGAGGAGGAGCTTGATACGTACTTGGGAGAGCTCTCCCAGCAGGAGCAGGATACTAGAAGGGAGGTTACAGATAATTCAGTCCAGCCCTCATATGAGAGGGAGTCTTCATATCAGCAGCCTACCTATGATTGGGGAGCTTCTTATTCCTCAGAAGTGGTACCCCGTTGACTTCTGTATCATGTGAGGGAGTCTTCATATCAGTCCAGCCCTCAGATGACTTCTGTATCATGTGCAAGGGGTACCCCGTTGGCGGTTCTCTATGATACATATGTACTTACAATGACAAGATCTTACTCTTGACTGAAGTTGAGTAGCATGAGGTTTGGTACTCGTAAGTAAGGGGCATGAGATTTTAACTTATAACTTGTCAAGCATATCCTCTTAGTTGTGTCACTTTAACCTTAACCATTTAAAGATGCTTATGATAGGGGCAATGAGAGCACAAAGCTAATGAGTACCATACTTTCAGCATTTGGAAGCCTTTCAAACTTTTCAAAACCTTTTTCATTTCCTTGTTGAGTCATCACCCATTCTATGAGAACTTTCTTGAGAGCATAGTTGTCATTCTTAGTATAATGTGCTTGTCTCAAAACTTAATTAATTGTGTTATGACTTTGATGCTTGTATCTTTGATATCTTTACTTCTAGTCTTCACTTGAACTTCAGAGGTGCCTTGGCATTTATTTTTTCTCTACAATCAAAGGCAAGCGAGATACCACTCTATCATACCTTTTTATGAGCATTACAATGTTGCTTATGTTTATGTTTCATGCTACTTATTTTTTTGAGTTGGAATCTCTTCATAGCTTGCAATAACTATTAAGTAAACTTAGTTGCATACTCCTTATTATGAATTGGCTGAGTAGTTGCTCACATGCTGAGAATATATATATCATATGAAGCAAATGTGTTCGTGAAAGTTTATTTTATCGCACTCAGTTTTCAACTGAATTACTTGAGGACAAGCAATAAGCTAAGCTTGGGGAGAGTTGATACGTCCAAAACGTATCTACTTTCCCGAACACTTTTCCTATTGTTTTTCCTCTAAACTTGTGTGATTTGGATACAACTAACACGGACTGACGCTGTTTTCAGCAGAATTACCTTGGTGTCTAGTTTTTATGCAGAAAATCAACTATCAGAAAAAATCCCAGAAATATGCCAAAAATCCTATTTCACCAAAAGACTCACGGAGCCAGAAGACGAGACGGAGTAGGGCCACGAGGGGCCTGAAGGAAATATGCCCTGAGAGGCAATAATAAAGTTGTTATTATGTATTCCTTATATATGATAGATGTTTATTTTGCATGCTAGAATTGTATTGATCGGGAACATCAATGCATGTGTGTTTAATAAACAAAAAAGTATACCATTGGTGGAATGATGTGATGAACATTCATCCGAAGTATAGCATTACGATCAAGTCATTATGTTTATATTGCTATAACATCATATGAAGTAATCTTTATCCTTAGACCATGAGATCATGTTAATTGCTAACACCTGAAGAGTATCTTGATAACATCAAACGTCACACCGTAACAGGGTGACTATAAAGATGGGTTCAGTACTACGAAGGTGTTATGTTGAGGCTCATGGATCAAGAGTGGAATTTGTCAATCCCAATGACGGATAGATATACTCTGGGCCCTCTCGCTGATATCACATTGAGATATCTTGCAAGCAAGTGATGTGATCACTAGAATGTTATATCAAGGGAACGAGAAAAGAGTGCATGTCGGTAACGAGATCAAATTAGGTATGGAGATACCGATGATAGAATCTCGGACATGTAATATTTTGCGAGACAAAAGGGATTTAGTTACAAGTGTTAAAGGTTCTCACGATCACAGAAGTCATCGTTGAATGTGTAGGAGTCAGTACGGATCTCTAGGTCCCGCTGCTGATTATTGATCGGAGAAGGGTCTCGATCATGTCTGCATTATTCGCGAACCGTAGGGTGACACACTTAAGAGTTACCAGACACCATTTTGGAGCACATATGTTTCAAACGAAACAATTGCAAAGCGCAGGAATTGTTTCAATAGAAACCAGAAATTGTTTCGGGTGAAATTGCAGAAAGTGGTTCTGCATGTGATATTGAAATAGTGCAAGGGGCTATATGTGAATGTTTGTTAATTAAAGTAATTAACAAAATTCTGAATAAATTTAATAAAAGAGTTTTATTAAATGAGAGAGCATTAAACTTGGAGAATTTTAATGCATTTAAAGTGGAGACTTTAAAAGGGAATGTGAAGAGGCATTTTAATGTGGAGGGGTTACCACCACATGAATGGGGGAGGTGAGGGGTCACCCCCCCCCCATGCGCCGGCCATGGAGAGGAGGGGCACCCCCCCCTCCTCCTATAAAAGGCCACCCATTCCCTCCTTCATCCACACACCTCCTTGTGAAGGATCTCTCTCCCCTCTAGAATTATTCCCCCATGGTCTCGGATTAGCGAGATACATGTTCCCGGTGGCATTTCGTATGGAAGGAGTTGCTGCTTGCGCTCGATCGCTGGAGCGAGGAGGTGGAGGTTGTCCGGTGGCTTGAACGTGTGTGCGAGTACGGATGCGCTGCTGAGTTGCGGCGCTCGAACTTCCTCACGATCTTGAGATCGGCAAGTGTACGACTACATCAACCACGAGTTCCTACTCGTTAACAAAACTCGTTGTCTTCGAGGGTAAGTTCTCGTTGGATGTATGTCCACCTGTTGCTTTGTACCTAGTAGATAGATCTTGGCGTGTAGTTCACACCGTAGGAAATTTTTTGTTTTCTATGTTGCGGACCCAACAGTGGTATCAGAGCCTGATCTATGCATAGGTGCTTTGCATGGGTAGTACACATATGTTTATATGTGGGCGATGATGATCATGTTATTGCATCTTCTATGTATTTTGCATATTGGTGGCATAGTGGGATGAAGCGGCCAGGACCAACCTTACATGTCATCGTACATGAGACCGGTTCCACGACTGACATGCAACTTGTTTTGCATAAGTGGCTGGCGGGTGTCTATCTCTCCTACTATAGTCAATATCTGATTTACAACGAGTTGCTAATAACTTAGTTATCCTCGTTGTGGTTCATGTTCGTAGGTGAGAATGGTTCTATCTCCGAAAGCCCTAAGCCACGTAAAACTTGCAATTGATAAATTAGGGGCGTCTAGTTAGATCGTTGCTGGGCTAGTGTATTGATATGGTATTATTGTAAGTAGATGTATGATATATACTCTTACAACACATTCAATGTGTAAGTTCCATAGACCTTGGCCTTACACACAAAAAATGATAGAGATCATACCACGATGCAAATGATAGATCAAATGCATGGACCATATCATCTCACTTTACACATTAGATGTTATCATCTTATACTGCTAGTTTGGCGCTTTTGGTAGCATTATAAGATGATCCCTCATTTAGATATCAAGATAAAAATGTGTTCTTCCTTAAGTATGCACCGTTCTGTGGATCGTGTTTCGAGACATCATGTGATGATCGGGTGTACTCGAATCTACGCTTTCATAGGAACGGGTGTAAGACAGTTTTACACACGCGAGTACTAAGGTTCTTACTTGGCGAGCCTAGCATGTACAGACATGGCCTCGGAACACGGACCGAAATGTTAAGCATGAGTCATATAGTTGATATGATGCCCATATAGATGCTCGCCTTTGAAGCTACATCAACTCGCGTGATGATCGGACTTGGTGTAGTGGATTTGGTTCATGTAATCACCAAAAAGACATGAGGGATGTCGTTTTGAGTGGGAGTTCATTAGTAATTTGGATTAGTTGAACTCAATCTATCATAAACTTAGTCTAAATAAACTTTACAAATTCTATTGTAGATGGCACCACCTGCTTTTAATTTCAATGTGTTCATGGAGAAAGAGAAACTTGCTGTGAATGGTAGCAACTTCACCAACTGGGCTATGAATTTGAGGATTCTCCTCACTGCTGCACAAGAGCAATATGTGCTAGATGCCCTGCTAGGCCCCCCACCAGCTCCTGATGCCCCTGACGAAGAAAAGAATGTCTATGTGACTCGTCAGAAGGACCACAACTTAGTTCATTGCGGCATACTATATGGGCTAGAGCCAGAACTTCGAAAGCGTTTCGAAAATTACAGTGCCTTTGATACGTTGGGAGAATTGAAAATGATTTTCGATACCCATGCTGCCGTAGAGAGTTATAATGCTACTGAAAAGTTCTTTAGCTGCATGATGGAGGAGAACAGCTCCGTTAGGCATACATCGTGTTCTCCAATCTCTGCCACCTAGCTACAAGAGCTTCGTGATGAACTATAATATGCAGGGCATGGAGAAGACCCTTCCCGAGCTTCTGTCAATGCTTAAGACTACAGAAGTGGAGATTAGGAAAGAACATCAAGTGTTGATGATCAATAGGACCACCGGTTTCAAGAAGGACAAGAAAGGCAAGCACAAAGGAAAGAAAGGTGGCAAATCTGTTGCCACGCCTGAAAAGAAACCCCGAGCTGGCCCTAAGTCTGATACCGAGTGCTACTCTTGCAAGGGGACTAGCCATTGGAAGCGCAACTGCCCCAAGTATTTGGCGGACAAGAAGTCCGGAAAGGTAAACAAAGGTATATGTGATATACATGTTATTGACGTGTACTTGACTGGTACTCGTAGTAGCACCTGGGTATTTGATACAGGATCAGTTGCTAATATATGTAACGCAATTCAGGGGCTACGGAACAAGCGACAACTAGCAAGGGATGAGGTCACAATGCGGGTCGGCAATGGATCAAGAGTTGATGTGATCGCCGTCGGAACGCTGCCTCTCCATATGCCATCGGGATTAGTCATAAACCTAAATAATTGTTATTTGGTGCCTGCACTTAGCATGAACATTGTATCCGGATCGTGTTTGATGCAAAGTGGTTATTCGTTTAAATCTGAAAACAATGGTTGTTCGATTTATATGGATAATATCTTTTACGGTCATGCACATGTGTTGAATGGTTTATTTCTGATGGATCTCGATAGTAATATTACGCACATTCATAATGTTAATGCTAAAAGGATTAAACTTGATGATGATATATCTGCATATATGTGGCACTGCCTTCTAGGTCATATTGGCGTTAAACGCATGAAGAAACTCCATTCTGATGGACTTTTGGAATCACTTGATTTTGAATCATTTGATACACGTGAGCCATGCCTTATGGGCAAGATGACTAGAACGATGTTTTCCGGTTCAATGAAACGGGCGATAGATTTATTGGAAATCATACATACAGATGTGTGTGGACCAATGAGTGTGTCAGCGCGAGGTGGATATCGTTATTTTGTTACTTTCACAGATGATTTGAGTAGATACGGGTATATCTATTTGATGAAACACAAGTCTGAACCTTTTGAAAAGTTCAAGGAATTTCAGAATAAAGTGGAAAATCATTGTAATAGAAAGATCAAATTTCTACGGTCTAACCATGGAGGAGAGTATCTAAGTTACGAGTTTAGCACACACATGAAAGAGTGTGGAATAGTTTCACAACTCACGCCTGCCAGAACACCAAAACGTAATGGTGTGTCGGAACATCATAATCGTACCTTATTGTATATGGTTTGATCCATGATGTCTCTGACTGACTTGCCAATGTCATTTTGGGGTTATGCACTGGAAACAGCTGCATTCACTTTAAATCGGGCACCATCTAAATCCGTTGAAACGACACCGTATGAATTATGGTTTGGAAACAAACCTAAGTTGTCATTTCTTAAAGTTTTGGGATGCGACGTTTATGCGAAGAAACTTCAACCGGATAAACTCGAACCCAAAGTGGAAAAATGCGTCTTCATAGGATACCCTAAGGAAACGATTGGGTATACCTTCTATCACAGATCCGAGGGCAAGGTTTTTTTTGCCAAGAATGGATCCTTTCTTGAGAAGGAGTTTCTCGTGAAAGGTGTGAGTAGTCGGAAGGTAGAACTCGAAGAGGTTATTTGAACCTTCTCTTCATGAAATGGCAAGTGGCGCAGCACCGGAAGTTGTTTCGGAGTTGACTTCACCTAATGAAGAGAGAGCTAATGATATTGATCATGAAACTCCGAAAGAGGAAACTACTGAACCTCGCAGGTCAAGCAGGACACGTGCAGCTCCTGAACTGTACGATAATCCTGTTGTGAATTTCATGGTAGATGAAATGGATGACCCTGTGACATATGAAGAAGCGATGATGAGCCCGGATTCCAACAAATGGCTAGAAGCCATGAAATCCGAGATGGAATCCATGTACGAGAACCAAGTTTGGACCTTGGTAGACTTACCTCACGATTGAAAGGCCGTTGAGAATAAATGGATTTTCAAAACAAAAACTAATGTTGATGGTAATGTGACCATCTATAAGGCTCGACTTATCGCAAAGGGGTTTCGAAAAATTCAAGGAGTTGACTGCGATGAGACATTCTCTCCCGTAGCGATTCTTAAGTCAGTTAGGATTATGTTAGCAATTGCTGCATATTTCGATTATGAAATATGGCAGATGGATGTCAAAACTACGTTCCTCAATGGTAATATTGAAGAAGAGTTGTATATGATACAACCTAAGGGTTTTGTCGATCCTAAGGATGCTAATAAGGTATGCAAACTTCAGTGATCCATCTATGGACTGAAGCAAGCATCCCGGAGTTGGAATCTCCGCTTTGATGAGGTGATCAAAGAGTTTGGATTTGTCCAAACTTATGGAGAGGCTTGTACTTGCAAGAAAGTGAGTGGGAGCAATGTGGCATTTCTGATATTATATGTGGATGACATATTATTGATTGGAAATGATATAGATCTTTTAAACAGTGTTAAAAGTTATCTAAACAACAAATTTTCAATGAAAGACCTTGGTGAAGCATCATATATATTAGGCATTAAAATCTATAGAGAAAGATCAAGACGCCTAACTGGGCTATCGCAGAGTACATACCTTCATAAAATATTAAAGAAGTTTAATATGGACGAAAGTAAGAAGGGGTTCTTACCTATGTTGCAAGGCAAGACATTGAGTAAGACTCAAAGTCCAGCTACGGCGGAAGAAAGAGAGATGATGGATAAGATCCCCTTGTTGGGTACGCAGCATAGAAAACAAAAAAATTCCTATGATGAGAACTATACGCCAAGATCTATCTACTAGAAAGAGAGTAACGGGTGGACATACATCCATGGAGAACTTACCCTCGAAGACAACGAGTTTTGTTAACGAGTAGGAACTCGTGGTTGATGTAGTCGTACGCTTGCTGATCTCAAGATCGTGTGGAAGTCCGAGCGCCGCAAATCAGCAGCGCATCCGTCCTCGCACACACGTTCAAGCCACCAGACAACCTCCACCTCCTCGCTCCAGCGAATCAGCGGAAGCAGCAACTCCTTCTAGACGCAAGGCCACCGGGAACATGTATCTCGGTAATCCGAGACCATGGGGGAATATCTAGAGGGGAGAGAGATCCTTCACCAGGAGGTGTGAGGATGAAGGAGGGAATGGGTGGCCTTTTATAGGAGGAGGGGGGGTGCCCCCTCTCTCCATGGCCGGCGCATGGGGGGTGACCCCTCACCTCCCCATTCATGTGGTGGTAACCCCTCCACATTAAAATGCCCCTTTACATTCTCTTTTGAAGTCTCCACTTTAAATGCATTAAATTTCTCCAAATTTAATGCTCTCTCATTTAATAAAACTCTTTTATTTATTTTATTCCGAATTTTTTTAATTACTTTAATTAACAAACATTCACATAAAACCCCTTGCAACATTTCAATATTACATGCAGAACCACTTTCTGCAATTTCACCGAAACAATTCCGGTTTCTATCGAAACATTTCCTGCGCTTTGCAAACCTTTTGTCTGGAACATATGTGCTCCTAAATGGTGTCCGGCAACCCTTAAGTGTGTCACCCTACGGTTCGCGAATAATGCAGACATCATTGAGACTCCTCTCAGATCAATAATCAGAAGCGGGACCTGGAGATCCATACTGACTCCTACACATTCAACAATGACTTCTGTGATCGTGAGAACCTTTAACGTCAGCAATTTAATCCCTTTGTCTCATGATATAATACATGTCTGAGATTCTATCATCGGTAACCAAATACCTAGTTTGATCTCGTTACCGACATGCACTCTTTTCTCATTCCCGTGATATAACATTATAGTGATCACATCACTTGCTTGCAAGCTATCTTAATATGATATCACCGAGAGGGCCCAGAGTATATCTATCCGTCATCTGGATTGACAAATTCCACTCTTGATACATGAGCCTCAACATAACACCTTCATAGCACTGAACCCACCTTTATGGTCACCCTGTTACGGTGTGACGTTTGATGTTATCAAGATACTCTTCCGGTGTTAGCAGTTAACATGATCTCATGGTCTAAGGACTAAGACTACTTTGTATGATGTTATAGCAATGTAAACATAATGACTTGATCGTAATGCTATACTTCGGATGAATGTTCATCACATCATTTCACAAATGTTGTGACCTTGTTATTAACAACATCCAATGTCCATGATCAGGAAACTTTGATCATCTTGTTAATCAACAAGCTAGTCTATAAGAGAGGCATAACTAGGAACCCTTTTTGTTTATTAAACACACATGTATTGATGTTTCCTATCAATACAATTATAGCATGCAAAATAAACATCTATCATATACAAGGAATATATAATAACAACTTTATTATTGCCTCTCAGGGCATATTTCCTTCAGTCTCCCACTTGCACTAGAGACAATAATCTAGTTCACATAGTGATAAATCTAACACCCATGGAGTTCTGGTGTTGATCATGTTTTGCCCTAGGGAGAACTTTAGTCAACTGATCTGCTACATTTAGGTCCATGTGTACTTTACAAATCTTTATATCTCCATCCTTGACATGCTCGCGGATGGAGTGAAACCGGCGCTTAATATGCTTGGAATTCTTGTGAGACCTTGGTTCCTTTGCGTTGGCTATGGCTCCATTGTTGTCACAATAGATCACCATCGGGTCCAACGCACTGGGAACCACACCCAGTTCTGTAATGAACTCTTTCATCCAAACTGCCTCCTGCACAGCTTCTGAAGCAGCAACATATTCCGCCTCCGTTGTTGATCCAGCCACCACTGGTTGTTTGGAACTCCTCCAACTAACTGCTGCTCCGTTCAAGAGAAATACGTATCCGGATTGAGACTTAGAGTCATCCGGATCGGTGTCAAAGCTAGCATCGACATAACACTTAGTGACTAGCTCTTCTTCACCTCCGTATATAAGAAACATATCCCTAGTTCTTCTCAAGTACTTGAGGATGTTCTTTAACGCTATCCAGTGTTCCGAACCTGGATCAGATTGGTACCTACTAGTCAAACTAATAACATGTGCCACATCCAGTCTTGTACATAGCATGGCATACATAATACAGCCTATGGCCGAGGCATAGGGGTGAAGGAAATATGCCCTGAGAGGCAATAATAAAGTTGTTATTATATATTCCTTGTATATGATAGATGTTTATTTTGCATGCTATAATTGTATTGATAGGAAACATCAATATTGAAATTGTTTCGGGTGAAATTGCAGAAAGTGGTTCTGCATGTAATATTGAAATGTTGCAAGGGGTTTTATGTGAATGTTTGTTAATTAAAGTAATTAACAAAATTCTGAATAAAATAAATAAAAGAGTTTTATTAAATGAGAGAGCATTAAATTTGGAGAAATTTAATGCATTTAAAGTGGAGACTTTAAAAGAGAATGTAAAGGGGCATTTTAATGTGGAGGGGTTACCACCACATGAATGGGGAGGTGAGGGGTCACCCCCCATGCGCCGGCCATGGAGAGAGGGGGCACCCCCCTCCTCCTATAAAAGGCCACCCATTCCCTCCTTCATCCTCACACCTCCTCGTGAAGGATCTCTCTCCCCCTCTAGATATTCCCCCATGGTCTCGGATTAGCGAGATACATGTTCCCGGTGGCCTTGCGTCTGGAAGGAGTTGCTGCTTCCGCTGATTCGCTGGAGCGAGGAGGTGGAGGTTGTCCGGTGGCTTGAACGTGTGTGCGAGGACGGATGCGCTGCTGATTTGCGGCGCTCGGACTTCCACACGATCTTGAGATCGGCAAGCGTACGACTACATCAACCATGAGTTCCTACTCGTTAACAAAACTCGTTGTCTTCGAGGGTAAGTTCTCCATGTATGTATGTCCACTCCGTTCTGGCACCCTGCCAGGACGAGGAATTGGAGGAGATCATTGCCATCGCTTCTCCATCGACCATCCATGTTTCCCCCATCTATGAGTGAGTAATCCCCCCTGTAGGCTATGGGGATGGTAGGGAATGGATGAGATCGTTCATGTAATGGCATCGGATTGTTAGGGCATGGTGCCTAGTATCTACTATTAGTGCTTTTTGACTTTGTTGCAACTTGTTATGCTTAATGCTTGTCACTAGGGCCCGAGTGCCATGATTTTAGATCTAAACATGTTATTGATTCATTATGATAGTATTGTTTATGGTCTTACCTGCAAGTTGTATACACACGTCGTTGTCCGGAACCAAAGGCCCCGAAGTGACAAAAATCGGGATAACCGGCGGGAATGGCTTTGATGTGAGGATCACATATGTTCACGGAGTGTTAATGCTTTGCTCCGGTGCTCTATTAAAAGGAGCACCTTAATTGCCAGTAGTTCCCTTGAGGCCCCACTACAAACGGGCTGGCAGGACAAAAGATGTTATGCAAGTTCTCATTGCGAGCATGTATGACTATATATGGAACAGATGCCTATGATTATCTAGTACTTGGATGCTTTATCTTATTTATCTGCAAATGCCCTATGTTCTAATTGCCATATGAATTGTCCTGTCCCTGCAACGCCCGTCCATCCATCCCTGTGCCTACCGCATTTTAATCCTACTGTTTACTGCAATTGTTACTACTGTCTTTACTTTTACTACTTCTATTACTTTACTATTGCTACTACAAAACTGTTGCTACTGATAAACTGCTGTGAGCAAGATTGTTTCCAGGTGTAGCTGAATTGACAACTCAGTTGTTAAGGCTTATAAATATTCTTTGGCTCCCCTTATGTCAAATCAATAAATTGGGTTTCACTTCCCTCGAAAATACTACGATACACCCCCTATACTTGTGGGTCATCAGAGGCAATGATCGAAGCAGCACGCCTATCGCAAACGGATCATCCATCCAGTAGTCCATGAAGTGAACCAGTCTCATGTGTGCATCAAGCATGCACTCCAAGTGATCCTTCAGACATGTGTGCTCCTCCATCTGTATGGAAAGGAACTCTCCAAGCAGCTCATGATTCCACATGCACACATGGCTTATGAACTCTGCTCTCAGCTGATCCACCATCGAATATGGATCAAGATCACCCATGAGCGAATGGAGTTCATCCACCATCCCATAACGCATTATTATCTGAATGTAGGTGGACATCTCTTGACGATAGTAGCGGTTTGCCAGCTCTTGTGGGGTCTCATAGTGGTCAAGCTCAGTCAAATCCATTGTGTGTCGTATGTAGTCTACCACATGATTCCTAGTAAGGAGATCATTCAGGCGCACAAGCTAACTAGGGAAGTTGGATCCATCAAGTCTAAGTTTCTCACCCATTACCCATTCCTCAATGACAAAGTAAGCTTCACGGTGAGCCATCTCTACATTTATAATTGCAAATGGAATTTAGACTAAGTTTATAATTAATGAGTTAATAATAACTCCACTCAAAAACACCTATCCCCATAAGGGTTCCTAGTGATAACATGACCCCTATCAGCCACATCTCCCCCGATCATCACGGCCATCAATGTGGGTTCAAGGGTGGACGCTAAACGTCGGTCACATCATGTATGCGACTCGTGCTCGATCTTTCGACCATCCATGTTCCGAGCCATGTATGCACATTCTAGGCTCGCCAACTCAACCTTAGTGTATTCGCTGTGCAACATGGCTTACTGATATGTTGCTAACTTATCCATAATTTTTGATGTTCCATGCTTGGTTTTTATCTACTTTCTTATGTTTTGTCCACACTTTGGAGTACTTTTTACACACTTTCTTGGACTAACCTATTAACAAGATGCCACAGTGCCAGCTGCTAGTTTTCTGCTATTTTTGGTTCCAGGAAAGTCAGAAAATGAATATTCTCGAAATTGGACGGGACAAAAGCCAAAGTCAGTTTTTCACCGAGGGGGACACGGAGCCAGAATACGAGACGGAGAGGGGCCAGAGGGCCGCCACACCACCTGGCCGCGTGGCCAGGCCTAGCCTGTGCCTGGCGATGGTGTGGCCGCCTAGGGCACCCCCTCGGCCTCCCCTTTTGCCTATAAGATGCCTCCGATACAGAAACCCTAAGTACCGGATCAAAATTCCATGAAAGATTCTGTAGCCGCCGTCATCTCCATCCCTAGATAGGGATGGATCTGAAGCTCTTCCCGGCACCCTGCCAAAGGGGATAATTCACCCTAGAGGCCTTCTTCATCACCATGCAAGCCTCCGGTGTGATGCGTGAGTAGTTCATCCTTGGACTACGGGTCCATGTAGTAGCTAGATGGTTGGTTCTTCTCCTTTGTGCTATCATGTTTAGATCTTGTGAGCTCCGTTCATGGTCAAGATCATCTATTTGTAATGCTACATGTTGTGTTTGCGGGGATTAGATGGATATTGAGATGCTATTTCAGATTAATTATTGATTCTATCATGTCTTTGTTATTTGTGATCTTGCATGCTCTCCGTTGTTAGTGACTATCTTGGCTGAGTAGATGCTAGCAACTCCAAGAGGGAGTATTTATGCTCGATAGTGGGTTCACGCCTCTAGTAATCTGGGGAAGTGACAGAAATCTCTAAGGTACTAGATGTGTTGTTGCTACTAGGGAGAAAACAACAATCCTTTGTTCATAGAACAATCGTATTGTTTTCTTTACACGCAACGCGTAATGCAATTATCTATTGCTTGCAACTTAATACTGGTGGGGGTTCGGATGATAACCTGAAGTTGGATTATTAGTCATAGATACAGTTGGATTATAGTCTATGTATAATGTAGTAATGCCCAATCAAATCTCATAGGAGTCAAGATGATCAGTATATGCATGATTGATTTCTCGATGTTTGTCAATTGCCCCACTGTAATTTGTTCACCCAACATGTCATTTGTCTTAAGGAGATCCATCACTAGTGAACTATGGACCCCGGTCCTTTCTTTTACCATCAATCTACAACTTTTTACTGTTTTCTATTTACTTTCTGCAAGCTTTTACTTTCTTCCACACAATACGTTTAATCCTTTGTTTTCAGCAAAACCGGTGAGATTGACAACCTCACTATAAGTTGGGGGCAAAGTTCTGTGGTTGTGTTGTGCAGGATTCTAAGTTGGCAACAACACCTTGGAGTTGTTTCCTTGCTCCTACTGGTTCGATAACCTTGGTTTCATAACTGAGGGAAACTTACTGCTGTGCTCATCATACCTTCCTCTTGGGGTTCCACAACGAGCTCGACATCAACCACGAGCCAGCAAGTATTTTTCTAGCGCCGTTGCTGGGGAGTCAAGGACATCTTCACAAGGGGAGTCCCTCATAACCAATCTCTTTACTTTGTTTTATTTGTTTTGCTTAGTTTATTTTTGCTTTGTTTGCTTGTTTCTTTATCAAAAACAAACAAAAATTAGTTTTACTAGTTTGATTTCTTTATTAGAAACACAAAAAATGACTACTCTTGAAAATACTAAGTTGTGTGACTTCACTAGCACCAACAATAGTGCTTTCATGTGCACACCTATTGCTCCACCTGTTCCTGAAGCTACTTTCTTTGAAATAAAACCTGCTTTACTCAATCTTGTTATGAGAGAACAATTTTCTGGTATTGGTAATGAAGATGTTGCTGCTCATCTCAATAACTTTGTTGAACTTTGTGAGATGCAAAAGCATAGGGATATAGATGGAGATATTATTAAGCTTAAATTGTTTCCTTTCTCTTTGAGAGGAAAAGCTAAAGAATGGTTGCAATCCCTAACTAGAAATAGTATTGATTCTTGGACTAAATGCAAAGATGCTTTCATTGGAAAATACTATCCTCCTGCTAAGATTATATCTATGAGAAGTGGAATAATGAAATTTAAACAATCTGATAATGAACATGCTGCTCAAGCTTGAGAAATAATGAAATCTTTGGTAAAGAATTGTCCCACTCATGGACTGACTGCTTGGATGATTATCCAAACCTTTTATGCAGGACTGAATTATTCTTCAAGAAATCTGCTAGATTCTGCTGCTGGAGGTACCTTTATGACCATTACTTTGGGTGCTGCAACAAAGCTCCTTGATAATATGATGGTTAACTATTCTGAATGGCACACTAAGAGAGCTCCACAAGGTAAGAAGGTAAATTCTGTTGAAGAAACCTCCTCCTTGAGTGATAAAATTGATGTTATTATGTCTATGCTTGTTAATGGGAAATCACATATTGATCCAAATCATGTTCCCTTAGCCTCTTTGTCGTGGAAATGGCCTGCTAAAAGTCCTAATGCTAGTGCTATGAATATGGCCTTTACAAAACACATTATTGGTGCTCTCATAAAAATTAAAGAAGAAACGATGAAACATTCTTGTGGAGGAGGCATTTTATTAAATGAGAGAGCATTATTAAATGAGAGAGGAGAAATTTAATGCATTTAAAGTGGACACTTTAAAAGGGAACGTGAAGAGGCATTTTAATGTGGAGGAGTTACCACCACATGAATGGGGGAGGTGAGGGGTCACCTCCCATGCGCCGGCCATGGAGAGAGGGGGCACCCCCCCCTCCTCCTATAAAGGCCACCCATTCCCTCCTTCATCCACACACCTCCTTGTGTAGGATCTCTCTCCCCCTCTAGAATTATTCCCCATGGTCTCGGATTAGCGAGATACATGTTCTCGGTGGCATTTCGTCTGGAAGGAGTTGCTGCTTCCGCTGGATCGCTGGAGCGAGGAGGTGGAGGTTGTCCGGTGGCTTGAACGTGTGTGCGAGTGCGGATGCGCTGCTGAGTTGCGGCGCTCGGACTTCCTCACGATCTTGAGATCGGCAAGTGTACGACTATATCAACCTAGAGTTCCTACTCGTTAAGAAAACTCGTTGTCTTCGAGGGTAAGTTCTCGTTGGATGTATGTCCACCTGTTGCTTTGTACCTATTAGATAGATCTTGGCATGTAGTTCACATCGTAGGGAATTTTTTTTCTCTATGTTTTGGACCCAACAGTGGTATCAGAGCCTGATCTATGCGTAGGTGCTATGCACGGGTAGTACACATATTTTTATATGTGGGCGATGATGATCATGTTATTGCATCTTCTATGTATTTTGGATATTGGTGGCATAGTGGGATGAAGCGGCCTGGACCAACCTTACATGTCATCGTACATGAGACCGGTTCCACGACTGACATGCAACTTGTTTTGCATAAGTGGCTGGCGGGTGTCTGTCTCTCCTACTATAGTCAATATCTGATTTACAATGAGTTGCTAATAACTTAGTTATCCTTGTTGTTGTTCATGTTCGTAGGTGAGACCGGTTCTATCTCCGAAAGCCCTAAGCCACATAAAACTTGCAATTGATAAATTAGAGGCATCTAGTTTAGATCGTTGATGGGCTAGTGTATTGATATGGTATTGTTGTAAGTAGATGTATGATAGATACTCTTACAACACACTCAACGTGTAAGTTCCATAGACCTTGGCCTTACACACAAAGGAATGATAGAGATCATACCACAATGCAAGTGATAGAGATCAAATGCATGGACCATATCATCTCAGTTTACACATTAGATGTTATCATCTTATACTGCTAGTTTGGCGCTTTTGGTAGCATTATAAGATGATCCCTCATTTAGATATCAAGATAAAAATGTGTTCTTCCTTAAGTATGCACCGTTCTGTGGATCGTGTTTCGAGACATCATGTGATGATCGGGTGTACTCGAATCTACGCTTTCATAGGAACGGGTGTAAGACAGTTTTACACACGCGAATACTAAGGTTCTTACTTGGCAAGCCTAGCATGTACAGACATGGCCTCGGAACATGGACCGAAAGGTTAAGCATGAGTCATATAGTTGATATGATCCCATATAGATGCTCGCCTTTGAAGCTACATCAACTCGCGTGATGATCGGACTTGGTGTAGTGGATTTGGTTCATGTAATCACCAAAAAGACATGAGGGATGTCGTTTTGAGTGGGAGTTCATTAGTAATTTGGATTAGTTGAACTCAATCTATCATAAACTTAGTCTAAATAAACTTTACAAATTCTGTTGTAGATGGCACCACCTGCTTTTAATTTCAATGTGTTCATGGAGAAAGAGAAACTTGCTGCGAATGGTAGCAACTTCACCAACTGGGCTATGAATTTGAGGATTCTCCTCACTGCTGCACAAAAGAAATATGTGCTAGATGCGTCGCTAGGCCCCCCACCAGCTCCTGATGCCCCTGACGAGGAAAAGAATGTCTATGTGACTCGTCAGGAGGACCACAACTTAGTTCATTGCGGCATACTATATGGGCTAGAGCCAGAACTTCGAAAGCGTTTCGAAAATGGCAATGCCTTTGATACCATGGGAGAATTGAAAATGATTTTCGATACCCATGCTGTTGTAGAGAGTTATAATGCTACAGAAAAGTTCTTTAGCTGCATGATGGAGGAAAACAGCTCCGTTAGTGAGCACGTACTCAAAATGTCTGGGTACGCCGATAAGCTTGTGTCCTTGGGAATAACGATTCCCATTGACTTAGGCATACATCGTGTTCTACAATCTCTGTCACCTAGCTACAAGAGCTTCGTGATGAACTATAATATGCAGGGCATGAAGAAGTCTCTTCCCGAGCTTCTGTTAATGCTTAAGACTGCAGAAGTGGAGATTAGGAAAGAACATCAAGTGTTGATGATGAATAGGACCACCGGTTTCAAGAAAGACAATAAAGGCGAGCACAAGGGAAAGAAGGGTGGCGAGTCTGTTGCCACACCTGAAAAGAAACCCCGAGCTGACCCTAAGTCTGACACCGAGTGCTACTATTGTAAGGGGACTGGCCATTGGAAGCGCCACTGCCCCAAGTATTTGGCGGACAAGAAGTCCGGCAAGGCAAACAAAGGTATATGTGATATACATGTTATTGATGTGTACTTGACTAGTACTCGCAGTAGCACCTAGGTATTTGATACAAGATCGGTTGCTAATATATGTAACTCGGTTCAGGGGCTACGGAACAAGCAACAACTAGCAAGGGATGAGGTCAGAATGCGGGTCGGTAATGGATCAAAAGTTGATGCGATCGCCGTCGGGACGCTACCTCTCCATTTGCCATCGGGATTAGTTATAAACCTAAATAATTGTTATTGAGTGCCTGCACTGAGCATGAACATTGTATCTAGATCGTGTTTGAAGCAAAGTGGTCATTCCTTTAAATCTGAAAACAATGGTTGTTCGGTTTATAAGAATGATATCTTTTATGGTCATGCACCTATGTTGAATGGTTTATTTCTGTTGGATCTCGATAGTAATATTACACACATTCATAATTATAATGCTAAAAAGATTAAACTTGATGATGATATGTCTACATATATGTGGCACTGCCGTCTAGGTCATATTGGCGTTAAACACATGAAGAAACTCCATTCTGATGGACTTTTGGAATCACTTGATTTTGAATCATTTGATACATGTGAGCCATGCCTTATGGGCAAGATGACTAGAACGCCGTTTTCCGGTTCAATGGAACGGGTGACAGATCCATTGGAAATCATACATATTGATCTATGTGGACCAATGAGTGTGTCGGCGCGAGGTGGATATCGTTATTTTGTTACTTTCACGGACGATTTGAGTAGATATGGGTATATCTATGCAACACAAGTCTGAAACTTTTGAAAAGTTCAAGGAATTTCAGAATGAAGTGGAAAATCATCGTAATAGAAAGATCAAATTTCTACGGTCTGACCGCGGAGGAGAGTATCTAAGTTACGAGTTTAGCACACACATGAAAGAGTGTGAAATAGTTTCACAACTCACGCCTGCCGGAACACCACAACGTAATGGTGTGTCGGAACGTCGTAATCGTACCTTATTGGATATGGTTCGATATATGATGTCTCTGACTGACTTGCCACTGTCATTTTGGGGTTATGCACTGGAAACAGCTGCATTCACTTTAAATCGGGCACCATCTAAATCCGTTGAAACGACATGGTATGAATTATGGTTTGCAAACAAACCTAATCTATCATTTCTTAAAGTTTGGGGATGCGATGTTAATGTGAAGAAACTTCAACCGGATAAACTCGAACCCAAAGCAGAAAAATGCGTCTTCATAGGATACCCTAAGGAAACAATTGGGTATACCTTCTATCACAGATCCGAGGGTAAGGTTTTTGTTGCCAAGAATGGATCCTTTCTTGAGAAGGAGTTTCTCGCGAAAGGTGTGAGTAGTCGGAAGGTAGAAATCGAAGAGGTTATTGAACCTTCTCTTCATGGAATGGCGAGTGGCGCAGCACCGGAAGTTGTTTCGGAATTGACTTCACCTAATGAAGAGAGAGCTAATGATAATGATCATGAAACTCCGAAAGAGGACACTACCGAACCTCGCAGGTCAAGCAGGACATGTACAGCTCCTGAACTGTATGGCAATCCTGTTGTGAATTTCATGGTTGATGAAATGGATGACCCTACGACGTATGAAGAAGCGATGATGAGCCCGGATTCCAACAAATGGCTAGAAGCCATGAAATTCGAGATGGAATCCATGTACGAGAACCAAGTTTGGAACTTGGTGGACTTACGTCACGACCGAAAGGCCGTTGAGAATAAATGGATTTTCAAAAGAAAAACTGATGCTGATGGTAATGTGACCATCTATAAGGCTCGACTTGTCGCAAAGGGGCTTCGACAAATTCAAGGAGTTGACTACGATGAGACATTCTCTCCCGTAGCGATGCTTAAGTCGGTTAGGATTATTTTAGCAATTGCTGCATATTTCAATTATGAAATATGGCAGATGGATGTCAAAACCGCATTCCTCAATGGTAATATTGAAGAAGAGTTGTATATTATACAACCTAAGGGTTTTGTCGATCCTAAGGATGCTAATAAGGTATGCAAACTTCAGCGATCCATCTATGGACTGAAGCAAGCATCCCGGAGTTGGAATCTCCGCTTTGATGAGGTGATCAAAGAGTTTGGATTTGTCCAAACTTATGGAGAGGCTTGTATTTACAAGAAAGTGAGTGGGAGCAATGTGGCATTTCTGATATTATATGTGGATGACATATTATTGATTGGAAATGATATAGATCTTTTAAACAGTGTTAAAAGTTATCTAAACAGCAAATTTTCGATGAAAGACCTTGGTGAAGCATCATATATATTAGGCATTAAAATCTATAGAGATAGATCAAGGCGCCTAATTGGGCTATCGCAGAGTACATACCTTGATAAGATATTAAAGAAGTTTAATATGGACGAAAGTAAGAAGGGATTCTTACCTATGTTGCAAGGAAAGACATTGAGTAAGACTCAAAGTCCGGCTACGGCGGAAGAAAGAGAGATGATGGATAAGATCCCGTATGCCTCGGCCATAGGCTCTATTATGTATGACATGCTATGTACAAGACCGGATGTGGCACATGCTATTAGTTTGACTAGTAGGTACCAATCTGATCCAGGTTCGGAACACTGGATAGCGGTAAAGAACATCCTCAAGTACTTGAGAAGAACTAAGGATATGTTTCTTATATACGGAGGTGAAGAAGAGCTAGTCGCTAAGTGTTATGTCGATGCTAGCTTTGACACCGATCTGGATGACTCTAAGTCTCAATCCGGATATGTATTTCTCTTGAACGGAGCAGCAGTTAGTTGGAGGAGTTCCAAACAACCTGTGTTAGCTGGATCAACGACGTAGGCGGAATATGTTGCTGCTTCAGAAGCGGCACAGGAGGCGGTTTGGATGAAAGAGTTCATTACGGAACTAGGTGTGGTTCCCAGTGCCTTGGACCCAATGGTGATCTATTGTGACAATAATGGAGCCATAGCCAACGCAAAGGAACCGAGGTCTCACAAGAATTCCAAGCATATTAAGCGCCGGTTTCACTCCATCCGCGAGCATGTCAAGGATGGAGATATAAAGATTTGTAAAGTACACATGGACCTAAATGTAGCAGATCCGTTGACTAAAGTTCTCCCTAGGGCAAAACATGATCAACAACAGAACTCCATGGGTGTTAGATTTACCACTATGTGAACTAGATTATTGTCTCTAGTGCAAGTGGGAGACTGAAGGAAATATGCCCTCAGAGGCAATAATAAAGTTGTTATTATATATTCCTTATATATAAGAGAGGTTTATTTTACATGCTAGAATTGTATTGATCGGAAACATCAATACATGTGTGTTTAATAAACAAAAAGGGTTCCTAGTTATGCCTCTCTTATAGACTAGCTTGTTGATTAACAATATAATCAAGGTTTCCTGATCATGGACATTGGATGTTGTTAATAACAAGGTCACACCATTGGTGGAATGATGTGATGAACATTCATCCGAAGTATAGCATTACGATCAAGTCATTATGTTTATATTGCTATAACATCATACGAAGTAATCTTTATCCTTAGACCACGAGATCATGTTAATTGCTAACACCGGAAGAGTATCTTGATAACATCAAACGTCACATGGTAACAGGGTGACTATAAAGATGGGTTCAGTACTACGAAGGTGTTATGTTGAGGCTCATTGATCAAGAGTGGAATGTCTCAATCCAGATGACGGATAGATATACTCTGGGCCCTCTCGGTGATATCACATTAAGATAGCTTGCAAGCAAGTGATGTGATCACTAGAATGTTATATCACAGGAATGAGAAAAGATTGCTTGTCGGTAACGAGATCAAACTAGGTATGGAGATACCGATGATCGAATCTCGGACATGTAATATATCGAGAGACAAAGGGATTTAGTTACAAGCGTTAAAAGTTCTCACGATCACAGAAGTCATCGTTGAACATGTAGGAGTCAGTACGGATCTCCAGGTCCCACTGCTGATTATTGATCGGAGAAGGGTCTCGATCATGTCTGCATTATTCACCAACCGTAGGGTGGCACACTTAAGAGTTACCGGACACCATTTTGGAGCACATATGTTTCATACGAAAGAATTACAAAGCACAGGAATTGTTTCAATAGAAACCGAAAATTGTTTCGGGTGAAATTGCAGAAAGTGGTTCTGCATGTGATATTGAAATATTGCAAGGGCTATATGTGAATGTTTGTTAATTAAAGTAATTAACAAAATTCTGAATAAATTTAATAAAAAGAGTTTTATTAAATGAGAGAGCATTAAATTTGGAGAAATTTAATGCATTTAAAGTGGAGACTTTAAAGGGGAATGTGAAGAGGCATTTTAATGTGGAGGGGTAACCACCACATGAATGGGGGAGGTGAGGGGTCACCCCCCCATGCGCCGGCCATGGAGAGAGGGGGCACCCCCCCTCCTCCTATAAAAGGCCACCCATTCCCTCCTTCATCCACACACCTCCTTGTGAAGGATCTCTCTCCCCCTCTAGAATTATTCCCCATGGTCTCGGATTAGCGAGATACATGTTCCCGGTGGCATTTCGTCTAGAAGGAGTTCCTGCTTCCGCTGGATCGCTGGAGCGAGGAGGTGGAGGTTGTCCGTGAAGGAAATATGCCCTAGAGGCAATCATAGAGATGATTGTATTTCATGTGTATCCATGAGTTATTATAATGTTCCTTGAATATCCATATACCAGGCAACTTGTATTGATTGGCAATTATGTGAATTGTTTGTGAAACTCTTTACTTGTATGGTTATCTAATAATTGTCCCTAGTCGGAGTTCATGCGAGGACACACGTGAATATTAGACTAGCACATCGATTGGTTAATGACTATGTTTCGCAAGTCATTGACATGGAGATGTCAAACCAATGATGTGGACACATGTTATGAACATGGGGTTGGACTGACCCAACATGAGACTAGCAATAATACTTGCAGCTCTCTCTACACATCGTGTACGTTTTGTCCTTAGACCTGAGATTGTCGCATGTACTTGAGATGTGGATCGACCTACTTTGGGGCTATCAAACACTACTCCGTAACTGGGTAGTTATAAAGGTAGCTTTCGGGTTTGTCCTGATACATGCTGCAAGGCATCGGTCAATCAAGATGGGATTTGCCCCTCTCTACTTGAGAGAGATATCTCTGGGCCCCTCGAGTGATCGGATCCAGAAATGCATGGCCGTGCTACATATGGTTAAGAGTTAACCTAGTAAAGGGATTCTGAATCACAGTATCGAGAAAGAGAGGTCAGCTTAGAGCTAGACCAAATATCGTGAGGCAAAGGGAAAGACATGTACTCAACCTTGTGATGGTTCGTCCGAATGATCTTTATATGCGTTTAGGAGTTGGCACGTCTTGCTAGAGGCCGCTACCAACTATTGACGGAGTAAGTGTACTCGCGTCATGTCTATACGTGTATGAACCTATAGGGTCACACACTTTAGGGGCTGGAAGCCTAATGAGGATTGGATCCGAATTAGACCAGGCTTAGGCTGCTAATGGGCTGCTAATGTAGAAGCCCACCAGGGATGCCTATATAAGAGGGAGTAAGGCGAGCTGAAAAGGAGAGAGCATTCCACCCAGCCGCCACTCCTCTTCCGCCTGTGTTGCACGCGCAGACCTAGCAGTCTGGCGTGTGACGACTTCCACTCCGGACGTGTGGATACCTCGGAGGTGCTGCATCTGTAGCACTTGGACGAGCCGCGCAAAGGGGAGCTGCTCGTGGGACGAGGACGAGGAGGAGACGTAGAACATCTACACTGCCGCAACGTGCTTCATCGAGTTCCGCACCTGCGCGTCTAGCGGTAATCCCGTGATCTATGACAATAGTATTCCTGGTTGACGCGGTAGAAATTTTTGATTTTACGCTAGTGTAGCCTACCCGTTACCCTTCAGTGGTATCAGAGCCGATGCTATTCAGTCATAGGTTCGGGAAGTTTGCATATGGTGATATGTAGATTGATATGAATGATATGATCGTTTGTATGGCGGTGTTTCTGGATTGATCTATGATCTTAATTTCCGTGATCGTGATTCTAAGGTCGTCGAACGACTTACCCCTACCGGTCGGTTTCCGCCATCGGGGTAGACAGTGACACATAAATCCTTCTGAATCACGCGAAGATCAATATGATTGATCGAATCGGGAATTAGATCTGAATCGACGGACCGTGATCAAAGGAGTTTGGTCAAATCGGAACTATGGTCGGTTTATGGTAAATTGGATTTGCCGATCAAAATCCTTAAAGAAAAGGAGTTTGGTCAAATCGGAACTATGGTAAATTCGAACCCCGCAGGGGGAGACCCCCTAGACCCCCCTTAGTCGTAGCCCCCTTTTTGTATCTCGTTAAGGTTCATAGGTGGTACGATTTCACATGATCCGGTAGAATGCGATTCTATGCACAACTTGTTTTTGCAGGATTTATGTGATCAGTATGGCCCAAAAAAAATGTATGTGATGCATGTATGTATTTTTTCATGACCTGCGTGTCGTGAGTTGGGCAACACGGCTGGAGCCATATGTGTTGTCAATTATTGTAATGGCCTGCGTGCCAACTTGTGATGATCCCAATACCATGTAATTTTGATTACTAGATGTTAGGAGTAATAGCTTGTATTAGTTCTTGGAGAACTCATCACTTGGAGGATGGCTCACATAGAGCATGAAGATGGAGATCATCATGGTGGACAGGTTCTATGGCGATGGAGATCACCATGAGAAAATGGGCCATACTGTATCACATCTATGTGAATGCTATTCTTATACGTTTTACTACTATGCATGCTTAGATGATAGAAGTAGAACGATCCCTCACAAAGTTTAAGTTAAACCATGCCCTCCCAACCAAACCTTGCACCATCCTATGCCCTGTACAATCGTTGGTGGGTCTATGAAATTAGGGTGCCACGGTTTTCCTTGGCTGGATGGGTTTGTATCGGATACCTACACGCATAAGGGTTGGTGAGCTTAACAAGGTCATCTTAACAGTTAAGGACCTTGGGGCATAAAGGTTGGGCGCCTAGTTTTGACATAGAGATGTCACCCAACAACAAGAGTCATATGTGATATGATTAGCAAAGGTTGCTTACCGATTTACCTTGTCTTCTAGCAGTGATGCTAAAGCTCACTAGTCGACTTGTTAATTGTGGATCTTGAATCACTTAGTATCAATAGAGGGATGTTGATTTAAGTGGGAGTATATGCTATTAAATTGTTTAATATGTTTTACTCTTTCATGGTTACATGGCTTAGTATTTTGCATATTTTTTGTTGTAGATCAATGGCACCGAACAATTCATCACCTTTTGCTTTGCGTTCGATTCTTGAAAAGGATAAACTAAATGGAACAAACTATTCGGACTGGGTCCGTAACCTGAGAATTGTTCTCAGGGCTGAGAAAAAGGAAACTGTTCTGGATACCCCAATCCCGGATGAACCTGCTGATAATGCAACTGCTACCCTTAAGAATGCCTACAAGAAAGCATGTGATGAATCTCTTGAGGTCAGTTGTCTTATGCTTGCATGCATGGAACCTGATCTTCAAAAACAGTTTGAGGATCAGGAAGCGTACGATATGATCGTTGCGCTTAAGGACATGTTCCAGACTCAGGCTAGGACTGAGAGGTACAATGTCGCTAAGTCCTTTGTGGAATGCAAGCTGGCAGAGGGAGCAGCTGTAGGCCCCCATGTGATCAAAATGGTTGGTTACAGTCAGACTTTGGAAAAGCTTGGTTTTCCATTAGGCCAAGAGTTGGCCACTGACTTCATTTTGGCATCTCTTCCATCTAGCTATGGGCATTTCATTTCGAACTACCATATGCATGGGGTGGAGAGGGGCCTTAATGAATTATGTGGGATGCTAAAAACAGCAGAATGTGACATTAAGAAGTGTGCAGGGCATAGCCATGTGATGGCTGTGCAGAACAAGCCTAGCTTCAAGAAAAAGGGCACTTCTTGGCAGAAGAAGAAGGGCAAGGCTAAGGATACGATCCCTAAGCCAAACCCTGCACCCAAGCAAAAGGCTGGTCCTGCAGGAGACACTGAGTGTTTCTTTTGTCACGAATATGGCCACTGGAAGAGAAACTGCAGCAAGTACCAGGCTTCTTTGAAGAAAAATGGAAGTAAGAGTACTTCCCACTCAGGTACACTTGTTGTAAATGTTGTGGACATTTTTCTCGCAGATTCTTATGTTAACTCTTGGGTATTTGATACCGGATCGGTTGCTCATATTTGCAATTCGATGCAGGGGCTAATAAGGACTAGAGAAGTGCAAAAAGGCGAAGTGGATTTTCGCGTCGGAAATAAAGCAAGGGTTGCTGCATTGTTCGTCGGCGTCATGCAACTTCACCTTCCGTCAGGATTTATCATGGAGTTGAATAATTGTTATTACATTCCTAGTATGGGTCGAAACATTTTATCACCTTCATGTTTGATGAGGGATGGTTATTCATTCGCGAGTACAAACAATGGTTGTGTAATCTCTAAGAATGCTATGTTTGTGGCTGATGCTCCCATTTTGAATGGGTTATTTATTTTAAATCTTGATAATGCATGTGTTTACAATGTTAGTGCTAAAAGGCTTCGGCCAAATGATTTGAGTCCTACCTATCTATGGCATTGTCGTTTGGGGCATATAAGTGAAAAGCGCATGAAGAAGCTCCATGGTGATGGTCTTCTAACTTCGTTTGATTTTGAATCATACGAGACATGTCAAGCTTGTTTACTTGGAAAGATGACCAAGACGCCTTTTACGGGGTTTCCCGAGAGAGCGACAGACTTGTTGGAACTCATACATACTGATGTATGTGGACCAATGAGCACGACAGCCAGAGGAGGATATCACTACTTCATTACTTTCACTGATGATTTCAGTAGATATGGCTATGTCTACTTGATGAAGCATAAGTCTGAAACTTTTGAAAAGTTCAAAGAGTTTCAAAATGAGGTAGAGAATCAACGTGGCAAGAAAATAAAGGCCTTGCGATCTGATCGCGGAGGCGAATATTTGAGTCACGAGTTTAGCAATCATCTTAAGAGTTGCGGAATTGTTCCACAGCTCACGCCGCCCGGAACGCCTCAAAGAAACGGGGTCTCTGAACGGCGTAATCGAACTTTGTTGGACATGGTTCGATCGATGATGAGCCAGTCGGATTTACCATTATCATTTTGGGGTTACGCGCTAGAAACAGCAGCTTTCACACTAAATAGGGTACCATCTAAATCCGTAGTTAAGACACCATATGAGATGTGGACTGGAAAGAATCCCAGTTTGTCTTTTCTAAAGATTTGGGGTTGTGATGCATTTGTCAAGCGACTTCAGTCGGATAAGCTAACACCCAAATCGGATAAGTGCATTTTTGTGGGATACCCAAGGGAAACCTTAGGGTATTACTTCTACAACCGAGAAGAGGGCAAAGTGTTTGTCGCTCGTAGCGGTGTTTTCCTAGAGAAAGAGTTTCTCACAAAGGGAACGAGTGGAAGGTCGGTGCGACTTGAAGAAGTTCAAGATGAGCCAGTCGGGGATGCTTCTACGAGTGATGCTATTGTAGCAGAACAAGTTGAGGAACCCGTGGCAATAGAAGCACCACAACCACGAAGGTCGGCGAGGCTCCGCGAAGCGCGAGAGTTATTATTGTTAGACAATGATGAGCCTGCGACCTATGCAGAAGCGATGGTGGACCCAGACTCTGAGAAATGGCTGATTGCCATGAGATCCGAGATAGAGTCCATGGGAGACAATCAAGTTTGGAACTTGGTTGACCTGCCTGATGGTTTTAAAGCCATCGAGTGCAAGTGGATCTATAAGAAGAAGATTGATATGGATGGAAATGTTCACATCCATAAAGCTCGACTTGTTGCAAAAGGTTTTCGACAAGTTCAAGGAGTTGACTACGACGAGACTTTCTCGCCCGTAGCGATGCTTAAATCTATACGGATCATTCTAGCCATTGCTGCACATTTCGATTATGAGATATGGCAGATGGACGTCAAGACGGCTTTCTTAAATGGAATCCTTTCTGAGGACGTGTATATGATGCAGCCCGAAGGTTTTGTCGATCCAAACAATGCTGGAAAGGTATGCAAACTTCAAAAGTCTATTTATGGGCTGAAGCAAGCATCTCGGAGTTGGAACATTCGATTTGATGAAGTTGTAAAGGAGTTTGGCTTCACCAAAAACGAACAAGAACCTTGTGTGTATAAGAAAGAAAATGGGAAATCACTTGTGTTTCTAATCTTATATGTGGATGACATATTATTGATTGGAAATGACATTCCTATGCTCGAGTCTGTTAAGACCTCATTGAAAAATAGTTTTTCTATGAAGGACTTGGGAGAAGCGGCATATATTCTGGGTATCAAGATCTATAGAGATAGATCAAGGAGGCTAATTGGATTAAGCCAGAGTACGTACATTGACAAAGTGTTGAAACGGTTCAGCATGGAAGAGGCTAAGAAGGGGTTCTTGCCCATGTCTCACGGCATTAAACTCAGCAAGACTCAGTGTCCTTCGACCACTGATGAGCGAGAACGCATGAGTAGGGTTCCATATGCTTCGGCTATTGGATCCATCATGTATGCAATGACATGTACTCGCCCAGATGTTTCCTATGCTCTAAGTGTTACGAGCAGATACCAGGCTGATCCAGGTGAGATTCACTGGACAGCGGTAAAGAATATCCTTAAGTACTTGAGAAGGACTAAGGATATGTTCCTAGTTTATGGAGGTGAGGTTGAACTCAGTGTAAAGGGTTACACAGATGCGAGTTACCTTAATGACTCAGACGACTCGAAATCGCAATCAGGTTATGTGTTTGTCATGAATGGTGGTGCTGTGAGCTGGAAAAGTTCCAAGCAAGATACAGTGGCCTCCTCTTCAACAGAAGCTGAATATATTGCTGCCTCGGAGGCTGCAAAGGAAGCTGTTTGGATTAGGAATTTCCTGATCGCTCTTGGTGTGGTTCAGGGCTCGTCCAATCCCTTGGACGTTTATTGTGACAACAATGGTGCTATTGCACAAGCCAAAGAACCTAGACAGCACCAGAAGAACAAACATATTCGCATGCGCTACCATCTGATTCGTGAGTTCATTGATGAAGGTAGTGTCATGTTATGCAAAATACATACGGACTCAAATGTTGCTGATCCCTTGACTAAGCCACTCCCGCAGCCTGCGCATGAAGCGCACACAAGAGCAATAGGTATTAGATACTCTCTAGATTGACTCTAGTGCAAGTGGGAGACTGAAGGAAATATGCCCTAGAGGCAATCATAGAGATGATTGTATTTCATGTGTATCCATGAGTTATTATAATGTTCCTTGAATATCCATATACCAGGCAACTTGTATTGATTGGCAATTATGTGAATTGTTTGTGAAACTCTTTACTTGTATGGTTATCTAATAATTGTCCCTAGTCGGAGTTCATGCGAGGACACACGTGAATATTAGACTAGCACATCGATTGGTTAATGACTATGTTTCGCAAGTCATTGACATGGAGATGTCAAACCAATGATGTGGACACATGTTATGAACATGGGGTTGGACTGACCCAACATGAGACTAGCAATAATACTTGCAGCTCTCTCTACACATCGTGTACGTTTTGTCCTTAGACCTGAGATTGTCGCATGTACTTGAGATGTGGATCGACCTACTTTGGGGCTATCAAACACTACTCCGTAACTGGGTAGTTATAAAGGTAGCTTTCGGGTTTGTCCTGATACATGCTGCAAGGCATCGGTCAATCAAGATGGGATTTGCCCCTCTCTACTTGAGAGAGATATCTCTGGGCCCCTCGAGTGATCGGATCCAGAAATGCATGGCCGTGCTACATATGGTTAAGAGTTAACCTAGTAAAGGGATTCTGAATCACAGTATCGAGAAAGAGAGGTCAGCTTAGAGCTAGACCAAATATCGTGAGGCAAAGGGAAAGACATGTACTCAACCTTGTGATGGTTCGTCCGAATGATCTTTATATGCGTTTAGGAGTTGGCACGTCTTGCTAGAGGCTGCTACCAACTATTGACGGAGTAAGTGTACTCGCGTCATGTCTATACGTGTATGAACCTATAGGGTCACACACTTTAGGGGCTGGAAGCCTAATGAGGATTGGATCCGAATTAGACCAGGCTTAGGCTGCTAATGGGCTGCTAATGTAGAAGCCCACCAGGGATGCCTATATAAGAGGGAGTAAGGCGAGCTGAAAAGGAGAGAGCATTCCACCCAGCCGCCACTCCTCTTCCGCCTGTGTTGCACGCGCAGACCTAGCAGTCTGGCGTGTGACGACTTCCACTCCGGACGTGTGGATACCTCGGAGGTGCTGCATCTGTAGCACTTGGACGAGCCGCGCAAAGGGGAGCTGCTCGTGGGACGAGGACGAGGAGGAGACGTAGAACATCTACACTGCCGCAACGTGCTTCATCGAGTTCCGCACCTGCGCGTCTAGCGGTAATCCCGTGATCTATGACAATAGTATTCCTGGTTGACGCGGTAGAAATTTTTGATTTTACGCTAGTGTAGCCTACCCGTTACCCTTCAGTCCGGTGGCTTGAACGTGTGTGCGAGTGCGGATGCGCTGCTGAGTTGCGGCGCTCGGACTTCCTCACGATCTTGAGATCGGCAAGTGTATGACTACATCAACCACGAGTTCCTACTCGTTAACAAAACTTGTTTTCTTTGAGGGTAAGTTCTCGTTGGATGTATGTCCACCCATTGCTTTGTACCTAGTAGATAGATCTTGGCGTGTAGTTCACACCGTAGGAATTTTTTTGTTTTCTATGTTGCGGACCCAACACATCCTTGGACTACGGGTCCATGTAGTAGCTAGATGGTTGGTTATTCTCCTTTGTGCTATCATGTTTAGATCTTGTGAGCTCCGTTCATGATCAAGATCATCTATTTGTAATCCTACATGTTGTGTTTGTGGGGATCGGATGGATATTGAGATGCTATTTCAGATTGATTATTGATTCTATCATGTCTTTTTTATTTGTGATCTTGCATGCTCTCCGTTGTTAGTGACTATCTTGGCCGAGTAGATGCTAGCAACTCCAAGAGGGAGTATTTATGCTCGATAGTGGATTCATGCCTCTTGAAATCTGGGGAAGTGATAGAAATCTCTAAGGTACTAGATGTGCTGTTGCTACTAGGGAGAAAACAACAATCCTTTGTTCGTAGAAAAATCGTATTGTTTACTTTACACGCAATGTGTAATGCAATTATTAGTTGCTTGCAACTTAATACTGGAGGGGGTTCGGATGATAACCTGAAGGTGGATTATTAGTCATAGATGCAGTTAGATTACGGTCTATGTATAATGTTGTAATGCCCAATCAAATCTCATAGGAGTCAAGACGATTAGTATATGCATGATTGCTTTCTCGATGTTTGTCAATTGCCCCGTTGTAATTTGTTCACCCAACATGTCATCTATCTTAAGGAGAACCACCACTAGTGAACTATGGAACCCGGTCCTTTCTTTTACCATCAATCTACAACTTTTTACTGTTTTCTGTTTACTTTCTACAAGCTTTTACTTTCTTCCACACAATACGTTTAATCCTTTGTTTTCAGCAATACCGGTGAGATTGACAACCTCACTGTAAGTTGGGGGCAAAGTTTTTAGGTTGTGTTGTGCAGGATTCCAAGTTGGCAACAACACCTTGGAGGTGTTTCCTTGCTCCTACTGGTTCGATAACCTTGGTTTCATAACTGAGGGAAATTTACTGATGTGCTCATCATACCTTCCTCTTGGGGTTCCCCAACAAGCTCGACATCAACCACGAGCCAGCACTTACACCCACGTTATGCAAACATAGATATGTCTGACACCCACGCCTGTACCGTGGATCGCCTCATACCGAAGAACTTTCTTGGTGGTGCACACTAAGGGGGAACACAATCGTTGGTAATTTTAACAAGGATCATCTTATTAGGATACCGTCGAGTATCTAATACTATCACACAATAAGATATACAAACAATAACATTGAATGTAAATGCGATGTGATATGGTCCTTCACGTCATGATCTCCATCCGTCATCACCGGATTCCGGCTCCAGGGTTCCGGCGTCGTAGACACCAGGGTACCGGTGTCTTTCCGGCATGGTAGTCCATCACCTCCGTGACTATCTACTACTACGTAACATAAGGTAATCACATTACCTTTGCCACAACCATATCACAAAGCAACGCCCCCCTGCAAAACAAAGTTAGACGCCTCTACTTTATCTTTGCATGTTTTACGTGGCTGAATGGGCTTTCGCACAAGAACCGTTCTTACCTACGAACTTTCAGCACAACGCTGATCAAGTAGTTATCTCTACTACACCCCTTTTGGGGCCCTCCGTTGTAAATGGCATACCAACTAATGCCAGAGAGACAGACACCCCCCTAAGCCACTTTATACGGTACAAGTCGTATGTCAAGCGTGGACCAGTCTCACGAATGAACGCATAAAGTCGGTTGGGGTCGCTTCATCAAGCATTACTGCGGTATGCACAAGTACACTTGGGAGGGTAACAACTAAAAGATCAACACCCACACGCTACATCTCGTGTGTTCTACCCGTACTAGCATTACTACGCATAGATCTAGCTCTGATACCACTAAAGGGGTTCCGCGCATGAAAACAATAAATTTTACCCTACGCCCCTGAACCCCTGATGCTGCCAGGACCTATCTATTAGTAATACAGTAACGGGAGGGGTTTTTCACGAACTTACCCTTGAAGACCGAAAAGCGTTGTCAACGCTCAGGAGAGCCTGGTTGATGTAGACGAGCCGAAGCAGACCTCAAGGTCGTGATGAAGTCTTTGCGCTCCTTTGGCTCCAACGAATTGAGTGCCTCAACTGCAACACCTCGTAGGGAGTTACACACATCCGGTGCCTGACGATGACTCTCGCTTCCCCGATCTAGCAGTAGTTGCAGAAGTAGAGCTCCTGGATCTGAATCCCGCAGCGCGACGGCGCTCCGCGATGAAGATGTCTCTCGTTCACGCAGTCCGAACTTGAGACCACGGTCACGATATATATATATAGAGAGAGAGAGAGAGAATATCAATTGGAGCTCTTCCCAAAAGTGAGAAGACCTTTATTGAATATTGTGTGTATTTATCTGGCCAAATACCCCCACTATATATAGGGAGAGGGGAGGTACTACCTCCTTGACAGTCCCAGGGTGGGACTAAAGGAGAGGAGGGGGAGGGGTAGCCGCCGGCCGGCCCTAGTGGTCCCCACGGGGGGGGCTTGGCCCCGCCGGCAACCCCGTGCCATTCTCCCTCTCTCCTTTCCCTAATGGGCCCTCTTCCCTCCGGAATTGGCCCATTAAGCCTTTTGACCTTTTAATTGATTTTTTATTTTATTAAATAATTATGAATAAATGATTAAATCAATATTTAACATTCATTCATATATTATTCAATTTCTGTGGTTATGGAACACCTTCCACCTCCACTCTGGACATCCTCCGGACTTACCGAAACCCTTCCGGTTTTCTCTCTACTATTCTTCGCGGTTCTTCCGATCCTATAAACACTCTCTAAGCATCATCAAACCCTTAAGCGTGATACTCTACGGTTCGGGAACACTCCAGACATGGTCAGGACACTCCCAGAGCAATGATCAACAGAGGGACCTGGATGGCCATGTGACCCCTGTGCGTTCCATGAAGATCTTTCGTTGTTTGAACCGGGATAGTCGTGTCTTATTCCCTTTGTCTCTCGATACTTGCATTGCCCGAGATCTGATCAATGACATCACCATGTTGTGTTCAATATAGTTACCGAACAATGCTACTTGACTCGTTCCGACAAGTGATATCCCTGCAATAAAATCACACGTTGCGCAGCTATTGGATATAACTTCTCTGAGTGGGCCCTTGAGTATATTTCCGTCTCGTGGACGGACAAATCCTGCTCTTGACATATATTGCCTCTACGGTTTCCTCCGAGTATCTGAATACACCTTTATAACCACCGTATTACCAGATGGCGCTTGATACTATGTAAGCACTCTCGGGAGACAGTGATTGATATAGCCTCACGGTCTAAGGAATAGTCTACAAGGATCCATTTCTAACCATCGTAACTTGAACTTCGTGACATGATCGGTCACGATGTTTAGGTTGGGTATTGGTTCATCATCTCATTCTCAAAATCAGTTGACTCCATTTCCAACTAGCATAAATGCCACATGATCAGGAAACTTGATCATTAGTTGACCAATGAATCAGTGACTAGAGTTTCACTGGGAACCCCTGGTTGTTTATATATCACACATGTGTTGATGTTTCCACTCAATACAGTTATAGCATGATATAAAACTTAATCATAAACTACATGAAATATGGTAATAGTCCTTATCACTATTTGTCTTTAAGACATATTTCCAACAGATCGGGTGTCAGGCATAACTGCATTCACATATTGTGGGTGTAAGCCATGTTGCACAGCAAATACACTAAAGTTTGAGTTGGCGAGCCTAGCATGTGTATACATGGTCTTAGAGCACGGATGGTCGAAAGATCGAGCATGAGTTGCATGAATGATGTGATCGACGTTTCGGCGTCCACCTTTGAAACTATATTGTCGGCTGTGACGATTGGGGGTGGTGTAGTGAATAGGGATCATGTAACCGCTAAAACCCTTCTGGGATAGGATTTTTTAGTGGAGTTCTTGTTTTAACTCATATAATTCTAAACTTAGTCGAAATTCCTTTTGCAATTATAAATATAAAATGGTTTTCCCCGATGCTACCTTCCCGGTTGATGATTGGTTAGAAGGAGAGAAGCTCAAACTAGATGGATCCAACTTTTCTATGTGGGTTGCGCGTCTCCATGTTGTCCTTAGTGAGAATGATGTGGTCGACTATATACTCTATGAGATAGATTTGGAGCTGCCATATTTCTGTGAGACCCCGGAACAGCGGGAAGACCGCTATTACCGTTGTGAGATGTCCACCTTCGTTCTAGTGATGATGCGCTTTTATGACCCACAAGTATAGGGGGCGTATCACAGTATTTTCGGTAAGTAAGAGTGTCGAACCCAACGAGGAGCAGAAGGTGTTGACAAGTGGCTTGGAGCAAGAATTCTCAGTAAATAATTAGCAAACGGATTTTTAGGGGTTTTCGATAATGCACATAATAAAGTACGAGTAAATAAAGACACTAATAATAGATGCAGCAATTGGCCCAATCCTTTCTTTAGCAAAGGACAAGCCGGTTGTATTACTTAAGATGACCAAACGTTCTCGAGGACACATGGGAATATCGTCAAGTGCTTTCGTTTCATATAGCTGATTAATCTTCTATAGTTGGATAATTGTTGTGTGGGTGAACCTGTGCTAATGTACTGACCTTCCTAGGACTAATACATACTTGTGATTATACCCCTTGCAAGCATCTGCAAGTACAAGAAAGTAATTAAGATAAAAACCTAACCACATCTTTAAACTCTGAGATCCTACATCCCTAGTGCAAAGGTTTCCTAACGGGGGTTCAGGTTTTGTCACTCCGGCAACCCCTACGATTAGTAGCCAAATACACAATGCATTCCCCTAGGCCCATAAAGGTGAAGTGACATGTAGTCGACGTTCATATGACACCACTAGAAGAATAACACCACAACTTAAATAACAAACCATTGAATCTTTCTTAGCACAATTCCACTACTAACAACATGACTTCTCCCATGTCCTCAAGAACTAAACGAACTACTCACAAGACATCATATGGATCAAGATCGGAGATGAAATAATGATAAGTAACAATCTGAACATAATGATAATTCAATGGTTCCACTCAATAGCATCAACTACAACAAGTAATCAACACCGGGAAAGTTTCCCCTAAGAACTATGCAAGATTCAATCCAATTGTTACAGCGGTATGAAGTGGTGATGATGGTGCTGGTGGAGATGATGATGATGATCCCGATGAAGTCCAGCTTGATGGTGGTGTTAATGGCGATGATCTCCCCTCTCCAGGAAGGAATTTCCCCGGCAGATTTCTGCCTCCCAGAGAGCTCTTTCTCTCTGTGTAGTTTTCCGCCCCGCAGAGGCGGTGGAATCTTTCTGTAGTCACTCCTCGAGTCTTAGGGTTTCGTGGGGATAATATACGCCAAAGGGGAGAGCCAGGAGTGGGCTAGGGTGGCCACACTACCTGGTGGCGTGACCAAGGGTGGCTCGTGCCAGGGGGTGGTGTGGGCCCCCTGTAGCCCAACTCCGCTCCCCCTTCTAGCATCCTTCGTCTTCTGGAAAACATAGGATTTTCCATGTATTTTCCGGAATTCTCTAATCTTCGCGAATTTCGTCTCCAAACAGCGCCTTTTCCATCACAATCCTGCCTTCAACGGTCCATCCTCAAAAAGTCACCAACCATGCAAAAACAGATGAAATAACATAAGTATCATCTCTTAATATGAAATATATCAATGAATAACAGTAAATTATGATACAGAATAGTGATGCAAAATGGACGTATCACGCTTCAGAATGGTTGATGAGCTGTGGGCAATCTTGACCCTCGTGCGATAATGGTACAGCTTAGATCTCATTTCGTGGAACAAGTGCGCATATGGGAACATGAGCTGATGGGAGATTTTCTCTCCATAAATATGGAAGAGAACACTTCACGAGAGAGTCGCTTGGAGTGTATACATGATGCGTATATGAGGCTTGCTTACTTCCTAGATAATTGGTTGACGAGCTCTTTTGCAATAGACGTGGTGCTACGATCGCTTCCACCAAGCTACCAAACACACGCTAGGACTTGCATCATGAGAGGTGATGGAGAAACACAGGATTTCCACGAGTTCATAACACATTTTAGGAATATGAAGATTGAACCCATTGCTGGAGAGGTCATTGACGACAAAGGTATATATTTGATATACAGTTTTATAAATGTTGTAATCTTTGAAACACTTGCTACAGTGTTAAAGTATTTGATACTTGTTCTGTTTTGGTGAAAACAAGTCCTTCTGCATGAGAGTTGCTTGCTGGTGAGGAGGTGATGTTGCGTATTGATGGCGAGCATGATGATGATGACCAACGACACTCTCTCTCGACATTTATCATTTAGTTTATCATTTTTGGAATGATTATCATAATTGATGGGTTGTGAACTTGTTTAGTGTGTTTCACACTTCGTGAGACAGTTATTTATATGAGTTTGTAACAAACAGTTGTTCTGCTTCTATGAATGATTTCTATATGTATTCATATGTTGTTTGATTATGTGTGAATTATCCTTGTTGTGAAACTAATTAATGATGCATGAACATTTGTAAAAATGCCTATAGGAGATTCTGGCGACCCACAAGTATAGGGGGTGTATCGCAGTATTTTCGATAAGTAAGAGTGTCGAACCCAACGAGGAGCAGAAGGTGTTGGTTAGTGGTATGGATCAGGAATTCTCTGTAAATACTTAGCAAATGGATTTTTAGGGGTTTTCGATAATGTAGATAAATAAAGTAAGAGTGAATAAAAGACACTAATAATAGATGCAACAATTGGCCCAATCCTTTCTTTAGCAAAGGACAAGCCAGTTGTATTACTTAAGACGACCAAACGTTCTCGAGGACACATGGGAAGACTGTCAAGTGCTTTCGCTTCATATAGTTGATTAATCTTCTTTAGCTTGCTAAGTGTTGTGTGGGTGAACCTGTGCTAATGTACCGCCCATCCAAGACTAATACATACTTGTGATTATACCCCTTGCAAACATCCGTAAGTACAAGAAAGTAATTAAGGTAGAAATCTAACCACAGCTTTAAACTCTAAGACCCTTACGTCCCTTGTGCAATGGTTTCCTAACAGGGGTTCAGGTTTCTGTCACTCCGGCACCCCTACGATTAGTAGCCAAATACACAATGCATTCCCCTAGGCCCATATAGGTGAAGTGGCATGTAGTCGGCGTTCACATGACACCACTACAAGAAGTACACCACAACTTAAATAACAATCTATTGAATCTCTCTCAACACAACTCCACTAATAACAACAAGTCTTCTCCCATGTCCTCAAGAACAAAACGAACTACTCACAAGACATCATATGGATCATGATCAGAGATGGAATAATGATGTATAACAATCTGAACATAAACAATAATTCAATGGTTCACTCAATAGCATCAACTACAAAGAGTAATCAACACCGGGAAAGTTTCCCCTATGAACTATAGCAAGATTCCACCAATTGTTACAGCAATATGGAGATGGTGATGAGGGTGCTAATGGTGATGATGGTGGTGATGATGATGATGATCCCGATGAAGTCCAGCTTGATGGTGGTGTGGATGGCGACGATCTTCCCTCTCCGGGAAGGAATTCCCCTGGTAGAAATCTGTCTGCCGGAGAGATCTTTCTCTCTCGGTGTTTTCCGCCCCATAGAGGCAACGGAATCTTTCTGTGGTCGCTCCCCGAGTCTTAGGGTTTCGGGAGGATAATATACGCCAGAGGGGAGAGCCAGGGGTGGACCAGGGCGGCCACACCACCTGGTGGTGCGGCCTAGGGTGGCCCGCGCCAGGGGTGGTGTGGGCCCCCTGTGGCCCATCTCTAGCCCCCCTTCTGGCTTCCTTCGTCTTCTGGAAAAATAGGATTTCCCATATATTTTCCCGGATTTTCTGACCTTCATGAATTTTGCCTCCAAACAGCACCTTTTCCATCAGAATCCTGACTGCAGCGGTCCATGCTCCAAAAGTCATCAACCATGCAAAAAACAGATGAAATAACATAAGTATCACCTCTCAATACAAAATATATCAATGAATAATAGTGAATTAAGACGTGGAATAGTGATGCAAAATGGACGTATCAACTCCCCCCAAGCTTAGACTTCGCTTGTCCCCAAGCGAAACTGAGCTCAATAAACATGACCTCAAGTTTATGGAGTGAAGAGTCGATAAAAGAATACGGACAAGAAGCATCACAATCATCAAATACATAGATCATAATAGAAGACAACTCACTATTATATAACTCAACTTGCAATAAGCAAAGGAAACACAATAAAGATACATAGAGTAAATCTTAATTGGTAATGGCAAACTTAGCTCTTGGTCGAAGAATAGTTGATAATTTGCTGGAGTTCACAAATAACTGGTTTTCAATGATAGCTTTCAAAGTAGTAAACATCAAGATAAGAGCAATGTGCAAAACAAGGAACATAAGAAACATGATTGAATAAATCATCATATGAATGAATGAAACACAACAACTCAAAATACTTGCTAAGATAGAAGGGAATAGGTTTACTGACTCAACAACAAAGTAAAAAAGAAAGGCCCTTCGCAGAGGGAAGCAAGGATTGCAAGTCTCATAAAGAGCTCCCATAAATTATGATACTTACTAGCTTTCAGCTCTCATTGCCCCTATCATAGGCATCTTTTGGTGGTTAAGGTTAAAGTGACACAACTAAGAGGATATGCTTGACAAGTTATAAACTGAAGTCCCATGCCTTACGAAGACCGAACCTCATGCTACTCAACTTCAGTCACGAGTAAGCTCTTGTCATTGTAAATACATGTGTATCATTAAGAACCGCCAACGGGGTACCCCTTGCACATGACACAAGAGCTATCACATAATCAAAATGACAAGGCAAGCAGACAATGAGCATCTCAGCGATCTTTTTATTTGCTATTTGCATAGGTTTTTATTGAGGATGCTTCATAGAATGCTCACTATAGTTATGCTGCAAGTTTCCACCATGATTAGGCATGGCTTAGGCTAGCGGCCCAGGCGTTTCTCTAACACACATATAAACTCCATGATCTTACAAGTTCCACTTTTATTTCACACCACCGGGATCCATAAGCAAAAGAACATGATATCAACTAGGTACAAGTACCAATGAAGTGTTGAAAGTGGTCCCCATGATACATGGTTCGGCTAACTTCAACTCATAAAGCGCAAGCATATACGCAACAAAGAAGGACCCAATGGTTCAAGTTTATTAAGTGCAAGAAAGTAAAGTGTGCCATCAAGTTCGTGAGAGCTTTAATCACTAATTTTCACATAACAAGTTTAATTTGGGAGGTAGATAAAACAAGAATATACTTGGAATAACAATAATGCTACTAGGTAGGTATGGTGGACACAAATGGCATGGGTTTTGGTTTAAAGGAGGTGGATGCACGAGAAGAATACCCTCTCAGTACAGGTTTTTGGCTAGCAAGGCTGGGTAGCAAGTATAAGAGTTAAAGGAAACAAACAAACATACAAGTGATAAAAACAAACATGCAATCTTCCTTGGAAGCACAAAAGATGTTAACTAGAGAATACTAAAACTTATGAGCAAATCAAGAAAGAAAGATGATGAAATTATTTTTCTTTAAAGGTACTTTTATCTTTTTCATTCAATTCTCAAAAATAGTGTTGCTACTGACCGAGCCAGGTTTTCCAAAACCAACTAAATTAACTCAATGATCCCAAAGTGATACCAATACTAACAACAAGATCAATCATATAACCACGAATTGAAAACTAATATAAGCTATGCAAAAGAGTAAATGATAGAACTTATCATTACTATTCCATAACGGAAACTCACACCAAGGGATACATATCTAACGAGAGAGGGGAAACTTCCATAATGCAAACCATCCTACATAATAAATCCTCTATTCATGATATGACTCTACTAATAAGGTAAAAAGATAGAAGATAGTGATGTGATACGACGGCACTCCCCCAAGCTTGGAAGAAACCAAGGGGATGCCAAACCTGATGACGAATTACTCCTTTGGTGGTGGTGGTATCCTCTTGATGAGCTATCTGATGAGTTTCCCCAAGTCCTCAATCTCGAAGGTGAGATTACGAATCAGCTGTGAGTTTTGCTCAATGCGGCTCATGATCATGTCGTGTTGAGAATTCCAGCTCTTACTATTCTTTCCCCAATCTTCCTCCTTGAAGTCTTCTTTTCCTGCATGGCTAGAACGAGGCAAATCCGAATTGGAGGGTAATTTCCCCTTGGGCATATTCTGGTATTGATGCTCATGGATAAGGGTATGGAAAGGATTCTTGGTGCATGGAGGAAGTGACCAGGGATCTGAACGGTGATGGGGAGGCTTCCCTCCAATGGCTGGGTTTGCCACCACTCCAATGCTTGCAATGGTAGTGCCGGTGTGCAGACGTTGGCCTTGCTCCTCTTCACCTTCACTCTTGATCTCCTTGTCCTTCACGGGATCTTAGAGGTCTTCCTCCATAGGCTCCTTCCCTTTATCCTTGGAAGACACCATTATGCTTCTAAACCTTCAAAGAGTATGTACTGGCAGAAACAGATCGAAACGAAAACACGACGAAAACACAATATACGAACCTCGGGGGATCCGGGGGGTTATATATTACGAAGTTTCATATCAAAAGGAAGGTACTGGCAGAAAACGAGTCGGAGGCGGAGTCCGGGGTGGACTCACCACCTGGTGGCGTGGCCAGGGGTGGGCCCGTGCCACAGGGTGGTGTGAGCCACCCTGGCTCCATTTCCGTCCCTTTTTCGCTTCGTAGCTTTCCTTATTGACTAAAAACTGCAAAGATATAGTTGGATTGTATTTTCGCGGAACTTTTCTTACCGGAACTATTACCTATTTGAAAACAGACTCTGCAGGTCTCTAAATTTGGTATTTAGTGGATCCTTTCAGAGTCTCCACTTGAATAACATGAATATATTCATCTTCATACACTTATTACTTGAGTCATAAAACCCTTCTCTTCCTTATTACACCATTGTCTCTACTTCCTGGAAATTTCTTTCACACAAAACTTCACACAGTTCTCATTAGCAACATTAGTATAAGTGAAGTGATAAAACCTTTTGAGTCCAACTTCAACTGAAAACTATCAAAACATAATCTACTGAAGCAACTCCTTCCGAAAACCCAAAAATAATTCAAAAAGGAAATCGATTAAAGAAGCAAATGCGAGAGTGGCAAAATCTGTCAAAACAGACCAGCAGGTAAAGATCATTTTTTTAGAAAATCTTTTGTTGATCAAATAAAAAAGTGCAAAACTAACGAAAGTTAAATAACAACCTGGGGCAGAAGCACAAAAAATTACAGCTCAATCCGACATACAGAGATCTGTCACGAATTTTTCAGTGAAGCACAAAAATCTGTTGTGGGACAGCAATTTCCCCACATATTACTTCTCTCTCAATAGAGGTTGATCTTGACACAAAAACCAAAACAAAATGGATAAGGAGTGGTTTATTACCGAAGTAATAACTTCCAAGACTCAAAGAAACAAAAACAAACTGAAAGCAAAAACAAATTGGGTTGTCTCCCAAAAAGCTCTTTCTTTATAGCCATTAAGATGGGCATGATAATTTTGAAGAAGCTCTCATAGGGATATGAATTGAAGTGAAAGAGAGAATTAAGAAGCAAAAACACACAGACACATTTAAGTCTAACCCACTTCCTATGCAAGGGAATTTTGTAAACAAACAAGTTATTGAAACCAAAGGCAACTTGCATAAGAAGGCAAAAGAAGTGCAACATAAAAACTTTCAGCATAAAACGAGGAAACTTGATATTATTGAGATGCATAAGAACACTTTTCCCTCTCTCATAGTAACTTTCAGTATCATGCATGAACTTAACAATATAGCTATCATAAGGACCATCATAGCAATGATCGCTTATTCTAACAGAAAACACAGGAATACTAGCTCTCATAACACTACTTTGTGAAACAATATTAGAGGTATCCTTACAAAGGATAGTGTGTTCCTCTTCTTCATACTCAGTGACAAAGTCTTTCACATTTGCTATAATAGGTTCATCAACCTTTTGTTTATCAGGTTCATCAGCTTTATTCATACTTTCATCTACCATACTAGCTATCATAGAATGTTCCTTTACCTTAGCTGGGAAAGGGATTTTCTCAATGTAAGGTTAACATGATTAGCAGTATAAACTTCAGTATTTCTTGCAGGAACACTCTTAGCAATATCTTTATAAGGTTCATGATACTTATTCCACTTCTTTTGAGGCACTTCAATGTAGGAAGCAAAAGCCTTAAAATAAGAAGCAATAGCTTGAGAGTCTAGACCATAAGCATTTTTAATATTTTGAAAGTCATCAGTTCCCATAAAAGATTCAATGCATTCATAATCATAATTTATACCTGACTTTCTACCTTTGTCATTCTCCCAAGCTTCAACATTGTCTTGAATACGGTCCAGAAGATCCCATTTAGCTTCTTCTTCCATATGAGTGAATGATCCAGCACAAGAAGCATCCAATAAATCCTTGTCATGTAGAGGGAGCCTTGCATGAAAGTTGTTGATAATAATATTGTTGGTGTCGTGGTGGTGTCACGGCAGATGCCATGGATAGGCTAAAGGTGGGGACTAATACACGCTAGGGGAATCTAGGGAGGGATAGTGAAGTGAATCTCCACACAGAAGTTTGTATTTGCTTTGATTCCCAGATTACAAGTGCTCCTAGAGCTGTATTGGCGAGAGGAGGAAGAAGGAGCTCTCTTACTCTCACCCACAGATCGCACCTAAAACCCTAGCCAAAACAGAATAGCGGAACCCCCCTCTACTGAAACCCTAGCCCCCCTTTTATAGAGGGAGCTCGGTCTCTGCCTAGGGCATACGTGGAAGCATATTCCTGAGAATATGCTTCCTCCCGAAGTAGTAAGCCGACCGGGGTGCTTTTCCCCCGCGTCACACATGCAGAGGCTACGTGAGCCTCTGCGGCGCCCGCGTCAGCCGACATGGGCGTCGTCACCCTTGTCGGCCACGCCCCGGTGGTCCTGTCCTTGCTTGCTTCGCTCAGGTAGTGCGTACCAGGGCTTCTTTTGACCAGCGAGATTCCTTCCTTCTCCTAGAAGCTAGACGTGACCCGGATCATAGTTGATCCGGCCACACCTGTTCCTGCATACAAGTAAAACATGCACTTCCGACTTACTGCTTAAGTCGGTTGAGACTTAGTTAGGCGAATGCCCCCTGGTCCGGGTTACCCCGTGATTCGGCTTGCCTTGAGGTGACCCGGCCAGCATCCGCTTTGGCCTTGCCGAACCTCGGCTAACTTGGCCTTTATACCCCGGCGTGACCCTACCCGGGGGTATCCCCCCAACAATTGGGGAGCTCATGAATGGGACATTTGAGCATTAGTACCTTCAATCTCCCCCAAGCTTGAGCTATACTCTCTCCATCAAGAGGCCAAAAGTTGTATATTTGATTCCGATCTTTATGAATCTCACTAGGAGGATAAAATTTTGAATAAAAGAGAGGCACTATTTCCTCCCATTCCAGAGCTTGACCATTCTTCAGCAGCTTATACCATTCCTCAGCTCTTCCTTTCAGCGATAATGAAAATAACTTCTCCTTAACTTGATCTATAGTAATACCTGCACACTTAAACAACCCGCATAATTTGTGTATAAAGAGTAAATGATCACCGGGATGGACAGTTCCATCCCCAACATAGTAGTTATCCATAACACGATCAATAATTCTTGTAGGTATTTTGAAAACATCATTCTCAGCAGGTGGTGGCTTATCTACTACCTTAGTAGTGGTAGTAGCATTACCAAATAAGAAACTCAGTGAATTATCCATAACGAAAATAAAGCAACTAGCAGAAGTAAACAATACTCACAGTAGAAGTTTCCTTTACCAGTTCCACTCTCCAATAGCGCTTCACTCCCCGGCAACAGCGCTAGAAAATAGTCTTGATGACCCACAAGTATAGGGGGTGTATCGCAGTATTTTCGATAAGTAAGAGTGTCGAACCCAACAAGGAGCAGAAGGTGTTGGCTAGTGGTATGGATCAGGAATTCTCTGCAAATACTTAGCAAATGGATTTTTAGGGGTTTTCGATAATGTAGATAAATAAAGTAAGAGTGAACAAAAGACACTAATAATAGATGCAACAATTGGCCCAATCCTTTCTTTAGAAAAGGACAAGCCGGTTGTATTACTTAAGATGACCAAACGTTCTCGAGGACACATGGGAAGACTGTCAAGTGCTTTCGCTTCATATAGTTGATTAATCTTCTTTAGCTTGCTAAGTGTTGTGTGGGTGAACCTGTGCTAATGTACCGCCCATCCAAGACTAATACATACTTGTGATTATACCCCTTGCAAACATCCATAAGTACAAGAAAGTAATTAAGGTAGAAATCTAACCACAACTTTAAACTCTAAGACCCTTACGTCCCTTGTGCAATGGTTTCCTAATGGGGGTTCAGGTATCTGTCACTCCGGCAACCCCTACGATTAGTAGCCAAATACACAATGCATTCCCCTAGGCCCATATAGGTGAAGTGTTATGTAGACGAGGTTCACATGACACCACTAGAAGAAGTACACCACAACTTAAATAACAATCTATTGAATCTCTCTCAACACAACTCCACTACTAACAACAAGACTTCTCCCATGTCCTCAAGAACAAAACGAACTACTCACAAAACATCATATGGATCATGATCAGAGATGGAATAATGATGTATAACAATCTGAACATAAACAATAATTCAATGGTTCACTCAATAGCATCAACTACAAAGAGTAATCAACACCGGGAAAGTTTCCACTATGAACTATAGCAAGATTCAACCAATTGTTACAGCAATATGGAGATGGTGATGCGGGTGCTGATGGTGATGATGGTGGTGGTGATGATGATGATGATCCCGATGAAATCCAGCTTGATGGTGGTGTTAATGGCGACGATCTTCCCTCTCCGGGAAGGAATTCCCCCGGCAGAAATCTGTCTGCCGGAGAGATCTTTCTCTCTTGGTGTTTTCCGCCCCGCAGAGGCGGCGGAATCTTTCTATGGTCGCTCCCCGAGTCTTAGGGTTTTAGGAGGATAATATACACCAGAGGGGAGAGCCAGGGGTGGACCAGGGCAGCCACACCACCTGGTAGCGCGGCCTAGGGTGGCCCGCGCCAGGGGGTGGTGTGGGCCCTGTGGCCCATCTCTAGCCCCCCTTCTGGCTTCCTTCGTCTTCTGGAAAATAGGATTTTTCGTTTATTTTCCTGGATTTTCTAATCTTCATGAATTTTGCCTCCAAACAGCACCTTTTCCATCAGAATCATGACTGCAACGGTCCATGCTCCAAAAGTCATCAACCATGCAAAAAACAGATGAAATAACATAAGTATCACCTCTCAATATGAAATAAATCAATGAATAATAGTGAATTAAGACATAGAATAGTGATGCAAAATGGATGTATCAGATGTATGCATAAACCAACACAAGCTAAGCCTTCGTAAGTAAGAGTTGCCATGTTTAAACTAGTAAATAAACCGACCCAACTCGCAATTATTTGGTAAGTGTCGGTCCCCACTAAAACTTCCTAGAATAGCTTTTGTATCCTCTCGGCTCCTTTTTACTCTTGGTTGGCTTGTTCCGTGACTTCTTCCTGATTTCGGGTTAGAAATGAACGCGTCTGCTAAGCCCGCCACCATATCGGGCCTTCTTGGTCATAATCCAACACAAAATGGTTGACAACGGGTAGGATGACACCCTTATATCCTTGCCGTTTTTTCAATTACCATGGTATTATTTATTATTGGAAATAGTCCATGAGCCTAACAGATGGGATCCATGCAGTGCCATGTCGACAAATATGTTATGTAATCAACACCAGCCAGTGATTGTAGATGAGATTATAAATCGTATATAGCGATAAGATTGAGTACTATTGACAGATTTATTTTTAGACAATTGACAGATTTTATTTACTCTAATTTCATTGACAAGTGTGTAGAGAGATCCCGTGGGCCTGATTTGGTACTCCCGAATGAGTTTTATTTCCATGGAAGTTTTCCTTAGCGGACTGGATCTAGGGAGCTTGACACTAGGCCATCCCATCTAACTCGAAGAGAAGGTTCCGATCTCTCTGTTATAAAATCCCTTCCTTGGAGCTAGAAGCCCTAACAAATCGCGTAGCCACCGGTCTCCCTCCCCGCGAGCAAGTGGAGGTGAGACTCACGCTCGTCTCCATTCCCCTACACACAGGACAACCCTTCCTCCCCCCAGAGACGAAGCAAAGCATTGGTCACGAGCGTGAACCATCCCATAACACTCTCGGGAGACAATGATTGATATAGCCTCACGGTCTAAGGAATAGTCTACGAGGACCCATTTCTAACCATCATAACTTGAACTTCGTGACATGATCGGGTCATGATGTTTAGGTTGGGTATTGGTTCATCATCTCATTCTTAGAATGAGTTGACTCCATTTCCAACTGGCATAAATGCCACATGATCAGGAAACTTGATCATCAATTGACCAATGAACCAGTGACTAGAGTTTCACTTGGAACCCCTGGTTGTTTATATATCACACGTGTATTGATGTTTCCACTCAATACAGTTATAGCATGATATAAAACTTAATCATAAACTATATGAAATATGGTAATAGTCCTTATCACTATTTGTCTTTAGGACATATTTCCAATCGGGTGTCAGGCATAACTGCATTCACATATTGTGGGTGTAAGCCATGTTGCACAACAAATACACTAAAGGTTGAGTTGGCGAGCCTAGCATGTGTAGACATGGTCTTAGAACACGGATGGTCGAAAGATCGGGCACGAGTTGCATGAATGATGTGATCGACATTTCGGCGTCCACCTTTGCAACTATATTTTCGACTGTGACGATTGGGGGTGGTGTAGTGAATAGGGATCGTGTAATCGCTAAAACCCTTCTGGGATAGGAGTTTTTAGTGGAGTTCTTGTTTTAACTCCTACAATTATAAACTTAGTCGAAATTCCTTTTGCAATTATAAATAGAAAATGGTTTTCCCCGATGCTACCTTCCCGGTTGATGATTGGTTAGAAGGAGAGAAGCTCAAACTAGATGGATCCAACTTTTCTATGTGGGTTGCGCGTCTCCATGTTGTCCTTAGTGAGAATGATGTGGTCGACTATATACTCTATGAGATAGATTTGGAGCTACCCTATTTCTATGAGACCCCGGAATAGCGGGAAGACAGCTACTACCGTTGTGAGATGTCCACCTTCATTATAGTGATGATGCACTTTGATGACCCATAAGTATAGGGGGCATATCGTAGTATTTTCGATAAGTAAGAGTGTCGAACCCAACGAGGAGCAGAAGGTGTTGACGAGTGGCTTGGAGCAGGAATTCTCTGTAAATACTTAGCAAACGAATTTTTAGGGGTTTTCGATAATGCAGATAAATAAAGTACGAGTAAATAAAAGACACTAATAATAGATGCAGCAATTGGCTCAATCCTTTCTTTAGCAAAGGACAAGCCGGTTGTATTACTTAAGATGACCAAACGTTCTCGAGGACACACGGGAATATCGTCAAGTGCTTTCGTTTCATATAGTTGATTAATCTTCTGTAGTTGGATAAGTGTTGTGTGGGTGAACCTGTGCTAATGTACTGACCTTCCTAAGACTAATACATACTTGTGATTACACCCCTTGCAAGCATCCGCAAGTACAAGAAGGTAATTAAGATAAAAATCTAACCACATCTTTAAACTCTGAGATCCTACATCCCTAGTGCAAAGGTTTCCTAACGGGGGTTCAGGTTTCTGTCACTCCGGCAACCCCTACGATTAGTAGCCAAATACACAATGCATTCCCCTAGGCCCATAAAGGTGAAGTGTCATGTAGTCGACGTTCACATGACATCACTAGAAGAATAACACCACAACTTAAATAACAAACTATTGAATCTTTCTCAACACAATTCTACTACTAACAACATGACTTCTTCCATGTCCTCAAGAACTAAACGAACTACTCACAAGACATCATATGGATCAAGATCAGAGATGAAATAATGATAAGTAACAATCTGAACATAACGATAATTTAATGGTTCCACTGAATAGCATCAACTACAACAAGTAATCAACACCGGGAAAGTTTCCCCTAAGAACTATGCAAGATTCAATCCAATTGTTACAGCGGTATGAAGTGGTGATGATGGTGCTGGGGGAGATGATGATGGATATGATGATGATGATGATCCCGATGAAGTCCAACTTGATGGTGGTGTTGATGGCGATGATCTCCCCTCTCCGGGAAGGAATTTCCCTGGCAGATTTCTGCCTGCCAGAGAGCTCTTTCTCTCTGTGTAGTTTTTTTGCCCCGCAGAGGCGGCGGAATCTTTCTGTGGTCGCTCCTTGAGTCTTAGGGTTTCATGGGGATAATATACGCCAAAGGGGAGAGCTAGGAGTGGGCCAGGGTGGCCACAATGATGACCCACAAGTATAGGGGGTGTATCGCAGTATTTTCGAGGGAAGTGAAACCCAATTTATTGATTCGACACAAGGGGAGCCAAAGAATATTTATAAGCCTTAACAACTGAGTTGTCAATTCAGCTGCACCTGGAAACAATCTTGCTCACATCAGTTTATTAGTAGCAACAGTTTTGTAGTAGGAATAGTAAAGTAACAGCAGTAGCAGAACAAAGACAGTAGTAGCAAAAGCAGTAAACAGTGGGATTCGAGTGCGGTAGGCATAGGGATGGATGGACGGGCGTTGCATGGACAAGACAATTCACATAGCAATCAGCGCATAGGGCAATTGTAGATAAATAAGATAAAGCATCCAAGTACTAGACAATCCTAGGCATGTGTTCCATATATAGTCATACGTGCTCCCAATGAGAACTTGCACAACATCTTTTGTCCTGCCAGCCCGTTTGCAGCGGGGCCTCTAGGGAACTACTAGCAATTAAGGTGCTCCTTTTAATAGAGAACCGGAGCAAAGCATTAACACTTCGTGAACACATGTGATCCTCACATCAAAGACTTTCCTTTTCGGTTATCCCGATTTCTGTCACTTCGGGGCCATAGGTTCTGGACAACGACGTGTGTATATAGCTTGCAGATAAGACCAAGAACAATACTATCATAATGAATCAATAATAAGTTCAGATCTGAAATCATGGCACTCGGGCCCTAGTGACAAGCATTAAGCACAACAAGTTGCAACAAAGTCATAAAGCACTAATAAAAGATACTAGGCACCATGCCCTAACAATCTGATGCCATTACATGAACGATCTCATCCAATCCCTACCATCCCCATAGCCTACAGGTGCCAGAACAGAGACTTTCTGTCCCCCGAATCTCCTCTTCGGTGGCGGCGGCGCAGCGGAACTTTTCATGGAAAAACGTCGAACCCCCCAAAGTTTTTAGGTCAGGAGGCTCCTTACAGGCGAAGAGAGAGGCCGAGGGGGTGCCTGGGTCCACCACACCATGCCCTGGCGCGGCCAGGCCTAGCCCGCGCCTGGGGTGGTGTGGCCAGGCCCTGGCCCTCCTCCGTCTCGTATTCTAGCTCCGTGAGTCTTCTGGAAAAATAGGCACTTTGGCTTTTGTCCCGTCCAGTTCCGAGAATATTCATTTTCTGACTTTCCTGGAACCAAAAACAGCAGAAAACAGGCAGCTGGCACTGTGGCTCTTGTTAATAGATTAGTCCAAGAAATCATAAGAAAAGTACTCCAAAGTGTGGACAAAACACAATAAAGTGGATAAAACCAAGCATGGAGCATCAAAAATTATAGATACATTTGCAATGTATCAACATCCCCAAGCTTAACTCCTGCTCGTCCTCGAGTAGGTAAGTGATAAAAAGAAAGAATAATTTTTGAGGTGACATGCATCATCAAAGGCTTGATCAAAGTATTTGCAAAACATTCAAAGCTGGGATCATAGTACTTCAATCATAACATGAAATACAAAGTTCTAGCAATAAGCAAAGGAACTATGATGCAACATGAAAAGGCACAAACAAAAGATTCATGAATAACAATGCTTTGCAAGACGTTTGTTTGTTTCACATAAAGAAAACATAGCATAATAGTATTTAGCTTGTCCCTCAATAGAGTAGCAAATATAAATGCATAGGACACCTTCAAAGTTCATAAGAGTGACTAGATACAATAGTTTAAAACAATAAATAACAAGTTATGCATCAATCAACTAGTCTTGGGACAATGCACATAGAACTAAGAATGGCCACTATGCTCTCAAGAAAGTGCTCAAAGAATATGTGGAGACTCAACTAGTAAAAGAAAAGGTTTTGAATAGTTTGAAAGGCTTCCAAATGCTGAAAGTATGGTACTCATTAGCTTTGAGCTCTCATTGCCCCTATCATAAGCATCTTTAATGTGGTTAAGGTGAAAGTGAGGTCCAATCTGAGTTATATGCTTGACAGACTATAAACTGGAAATCCCAAGTCCCTTGAGTACGAGGGCCGCTCCTCATGCTACTCAACTTTAGTTACCGATAAGTTCTTGTCATCGTAAGTATGTGCGTATCATTGAGAACCGGCAACGGGGTACCCCTTGCCCGATGATACGGAAGAATCCCCATATCAAAATGACAAGGCAAGCAGACAATGAGTATCTCAGCAATCTTCTTATTTACCATGGGAAAATGGTGCTTTTTTTCCTCTCTTTCCTCTTTTCATAAAACTCGCCTTTTTTTCTTGTTTTTCTCAATAGCTATCTCTCTCTTTTTTTATAAGAAGAATGCTTCATAGATATCATTATGGTTACGTTGCAGGTTTCCACCATGTCAGCATGGATTAGACCAGCAGCCCAGGCGTTTCTCTAACACACATACATAACTCCATGGACTTACAGGCTCCCCTTTTATTTCACACCGACGACATCCGCAAACAAAAGAGCAAGGTATCAACTGGGTATATATTTACAAGTGTTGAAAGCGTTCCCCGTGACAGCACGGTTCTGCTAATCCCCAGCCTATAATTTGCAAGCATATTACTTTCATGGAGAGTTCACAATGGTTCAGGTTTATTAAGTGCAGGAAATAAAGTGTGCCATCAAGTTCGTGAGAGCTTTACTAACTAACTTTCTCATAACAAGCAAACATTTTATTCGGAAGAAAACAAGGCATATTGAATATGCACAGAAGTAGCAAATGATGCTAATAGGTAGGTATGGTGGACACTTTGGCAATATTTGGTTTAAGGGAGTTGGAAACATGAGTAAAACATACTCAGTGAATGTGAAGGCTAGCAATAGTAAGGGAGCGACAAACGAGAGAGCAATAATGGCCATAATCATGCAGAGCGACAAAACATCATTGATCAAAGCATAAAGTGATACTACAAGTTGAAAACTAAAGGATCATAAAGGCTTATGGTGACTTGGAATAGTCATAACATGGTGTGAGCATGTGCCAAGTCGACCCAAATAAAGCATCAAAGGAGAATACCACAATACTATGTTTTAATATGCTAAAACAACGCATGATTCATCCAAGGCACATTAAGCAATCTCAATTGTTTATAAAAAGTCATGCTACAACAAAGAATACTAAGCATAAAGCCAAAACAATATCAAGCATGGCATGACAAAGCATAGGCCACAATCAAAAACAAGCTCTCTTTACCACTTAAGCATGAGCTTTCCTACTCTTTTCCAATCCAAACCAGACTATTTGAACACCAATGTATGAAAGAGGAGGGTCCAACCAATTTATTCAGCAAACCAAGAAAACCACGCAACCTAAAAACCAAAACAAAAACGAAAAAGAAGACGCTCCAAGAACAATACAACTGTGCATGAAACAATAAAAATAAAGTGTTTGGAAGAAACCTGGGATTTTTGTTGATGAAGAAGGGGATGCCTTGGGCATCCCCAAGCTTTGACGCTTGTACTTCTTGGATATTTCTTGGGGTGACACGTGTGGCATCCCCAAGCTTGAGCTTTAGTCCATTCTTCATCTCATTACTCATTCCTTCCATACACCTGAAATTTTTCCTTCATACAAAACTTCACACAATCTTTATTAGCAACATTAGTGCACTTAAGATAAATAAGTCTTAAGGTTCAGTTCTAACACCAAATAAACTTATATTAAAACACTAGCTACTGTAGCACTTCCCTCAAAAATCTCAATTCCCCAAAAGAACTCAAGAAGGGACCAACAAGAAGCAAATGCAGAAAATGGCAGAAATCTGTCAAAATAGACCAGCAGGTAAAGACGAATTTTTTCTAAGACCTTCTGTTGCTCAAATCAAAAAGTGTTGAACTAACGCAAGTTAGATAACAACCTGGGGCAGAAGCACAAAAATTCACGCCTCAAAAGGACGTATAGAGATTCTACACGAATTTTTATGGTGAAGCACATAAATCTGTTTCGGGACAGCAACTTTCCCAATCATTACTTCTCTTTCATTAGAGGTTACTCTCAGCACAAAAAGCAAATAAAAAGGATAAGGATAGGTTATTACAGAGGTAATAACTTACAGGACTCATCTAAAACTTTTGGGTTATCTCCCAATAAGTACTTTTCTTTAACGCCTTTAAGTTAGGCAAAAGCAAAAACTAAAATGGATAGAATAGAAGTAAGCGAAGATAATCATGGTGAAAACATTGTTTTGTTCAATGAAATCCTTTTGTTAACAAGGTTTATCAGGTATTGTTACCAAAACAATTCCATATGAGACAAAACTTTGTATCCCACTAATGATTATGTTACCTCAACCTTGATAGCAATGGTCCCAATCATAATAGTTTCAAAATTTTCTCTTCGTATGGCACAATATATTTCTCCAACTTGAATGCCCTCAACATGGTCAATTGAATTCAAATCATAAGTCCTTTCAATCTTCTTGAAGAAATAGACAATGTGTTCATTGAAGGTCACCTTCCCTTGATTACAATTAATAACATCTCCCGCAGTATTTAAGAAAAGGTCTCCCAAGAATAATAGACATATTATCATCTTTAGTCATAAAAGTTTGAGAGGATGCTCTCATAAGAAATATGAAGTGAAGTAAAAGAGAGCATAAAGAAGCAAATCCAAAACACATTTAAGTCTAACCCACTTACTATGCATAGGAATCGTGTATGCAAATAAATTCGCAAAGAACAAAGTGACAGGCATAGGAAGATAAAACAAGAGGAACTTCAAAACTTTCAGCACATAGAGAGGTGTTTCAATACCATGAAAACTTCTACAACCATATTTTCCTCTCTCATAATAATTTTCAGTAGCCTCATGAACAAACTCAACAATATAACTATCACATAAAGCATGCTTTTCATGATCTACAAGCACTAGAGCTTCATCACAAACATTTTCAAAAGAATCCTCAGGAAAATAACATTCATCCTCCTTTAGTAAGCATGGAGGACAATCAAATAATGTAAGGGATAAAGAGTTACTCTCATTAGAAGGTAGGCATGGGTAGCTAATCCATTCTTCCTCCTTTTGTTCATCACTCTCCTCCTCTTTTTCATCTAATGAGATTTCAGGTTCATCAATTTCTTCTTCCATAGGATCCTGCAAGGCACTAGTCTCTTCCATTTGTGGAAAGCATCTATTAAAATATTCAAGAATATAGCCATTTTCATCCTTGTAATTATCAAAGCAAAATTTAAGTATACCATAAACCTCATACTTATAAGGTGAATCATCAATATTTTCAAGCAAACTAGAAAGTTCAAAAGCACCCTTTCAAGCAATAAATTCTTCAATTTGTTCTGCATCATCAAAGTCATAAATTCTTTTAGCATAGGAAGATATGGTATCATTATCACTATACTCACATTGAAAAGGGAGGTGTTTATACCTCTTTCTGCAACAAGACTCATCACAGCAATAAGTAACATTATAAGTAGAGCACATGTTCCTAGAAATGGTATACAATCTATCAATTTGTTCCCATAAGTGTTTCCCTTTTTGTGACAAGCGGTGTTCCTTATAATAATATTTTTGATCTTCCGTGAACCCACCTTGCCAATAAGCTTCAGTTTCAAAGAAACCAACCATTGATAGCAAGCATGATAAAGCAAGACAATAAAAGACCAACGAAAATAACAACTAGAGTAGGAACCAAATTTTTTGTATTTTTGATAAAGAAACAAGTAAACAAGGAAGAAATAAACTTAGCTTGAAAAATAGTGATTCCAAGTGGACTTGATAAATAAAGTTATGCTCCCCGGCAACGGCGCCAGAAAATAGTCTTGATGACCCACAAGTATAGGGGGTGTATCGCCGTATTTTCGAGGGAAGTGAAACCTAATTTATTGCTTCGCCACAAGGGGAGCCAAAGAATATTTATAAGCCTTAACAACTGAGTTGTCAATTCAGCTACACCTGGAAACAATCTTGCTCACAACAGTTTATCAATAGCAACAGTTTTGTAGTAGGAATAGTAAAGTAACAGCAGTAGCAGAACAAAGACAGTAGTAGCAAAAGCAGTAAACAGTGGGATTCGAGTGCGGTAGGCATAGGGATGGATGGACGGGCGTTGCATGGACAAGACAATTCACATAGCAATCAGCGCATAGGGAAATTGAAGATAAATAAGATAAAGCATCCAAGTACTAGACAATCCTAGGCATGTGTTCCATATATAGTCATACGTGCTCGCAATGAGAACTTGCACAACATCTTTTGTCCTACCAGCCCGTTTGCAGCGGGGCCTCTAGGGAACTACTAGCAATTAAGGTGCTCATTTTAATAGAGCACCGAAGCAAAGCATTAACACTCCATGAACACATGTGATCCTCACATCAAAGCCTTTTCCTTCCGGTTATCCCGATTTCTGTCACTTCGGGGCCATAGGTTCTGGACAACGACGTGTGTATACAGCTTGCAGATAAGACCAAGAACAATACTATCATAATGAATCAATAATAAGTTCAGATCTGAAATCATGGCACTCGGGCCCTAGTGACAAGCATTAAGCACAACAAGTTGCAACAAAGTCATAAAGCACTAATAAAAGATACTAGGCACCATGCCCTAACAATCTGATGCCATTACATGAACGATCTCATCCAATCCCTACCATCCCCATAGCCTACAGCGGGGGATTACTCACTCATAGATGGGGGAAACATGGATGGTCGATGAAGATGATGGTGAAGATCGATGGAGATGGCTCCGGGGGCACTTCCCCGTCCCGGCAGGGTGCCGGAATAGAGACTTTCTGTCCCCCGAATCTCCCCTTCGGTGGCGGCGGCGCAGCGGAACTTTTCGTGGAAAAACGTCGAACCCCCCAAAGTTTTTAGGTCAGGAGGCTCCTTATAGGCGAAGAGAGAGGCCGAGGGGGTGCCTGGGGCCACCACACCATTCCCTGGCGTGGCCAGGCCCAGCCCGCGCCTGGGGGTGGTGTGGCCAGGCCCTGGCCCTCCTCCGTCTCGTATTCTGGCTCCGTGAGTCTTCTGGAAAAATAGGCACTTTGGCTTTTGTCCCGTCCAATTCCGAGAATATTCATTTTCTGACTTTCCTGGAACCAAAAATAGCAGAAAATAGGCAGCTGGCACTGTGGCTCTTGTTAATAGGTTAGTCCAAGAAATCATATGAAAAGTACTCCAAAGTGTGGACAAAACACAAGAAAGTGGATAAAACCAAGCATGGAGCATCAAAAATTATAGATATATTTGCAATGTATCACACACCACCTGGTGGCACGGCCAAGGATGGCCCGTGCCAGGGGGTGGTGTGGACCCCCTGTGGCCCAACTCCGCTCCCCCTTCTGGCATCCTTCGTCTTCTGAAAACATAGGATTTTCCATGTATTTTCCGGAATTCTCTGATCTTCGCGAATTTCACCTCCAAACATCGCATTTTCCATCAGAATCCTGACTTCAGCGGTCCATCCTCCAAAAGTCATCAACCATGCAAAAACAGATGAAATAACATAAGTATCATCTCTTAATATGAAATATATCAATGAATAACAGTAAATTATGATATAGAATAGTGATGCAAAATGGACGTATCACGCTTCGGAATGGTTGATGAGTCGTGGGCAATCTTGACCCTCGTGCGATAATGGTACAGCTTAGATCACATTTCGTGGAACAAGTGCGCATATGGGAACATGAGCTGATGGGAGATTTTCTCTCCATAAATATGGAAGAGAACACTTCACGAGAGAGTCGCTTGGAGTGTATACATGATGCGTATATGAGGCTTGCTTACTTCCTAGATAACTGGTTGACGAGCTCTTTTACAATAGACGTGGTGCTACGATCGCTTCCACCAAGCTACCAAACACACGCTAGGACTTGCATCATGAGAGGTGATGGAGAAACACAGGATTTCCACGAGTTTATAACACATTTTAGGAATATGAAGGTTGAACCCATTGCTGGAGAGGTCATTGACGACAAAGGTATATATTTGATATACAGTTTTATAAATGTTGTAATCTTGGAAACACTTGTTGTAGTGTTAAAGTATTTGATACTTGTTCTATTTTGGTGAAAATAAGTCCTTCTGCATGAGAGGTGCTTGCTGGTGAGGAGGTGACATTGCGTATTGATGGCGAGCATGATGATGTGACCAACGACACTCTCTCGACATTTATCATTTAGTTTGTCGTTTTTGGAATGATTATCATAATCGATGGGTTGTGAACTCTTTAGTGTGTCTCACACTTCGTGAGACAGTTATTTATATGAATTTGTAACAAACAATTGTTCTGCTTCTATGAATGATTTCTATATGTATTCATATGTTGTTTGATTATGTGTGAATTATCCTTGTTGTGAAACTAATTAATGATGCATGAACATTTGTAAAAATGCCTGTAGGAGATTCTCGCGACTACATGCTAAATTAAGCCAGGATTGACCACTCTTAGGATTTTCGATTCAAAGGACGAGTTACATGCGAAGTTGCTAAAGAAACAGAGAGAGGGGACAAGGGTTTAAGGACAAAAAGTAAATATATTGATTTTATCGATTGTTTGCATCTAAGTCTCAATGGTCCATCACCTCTCACATATATATGAGACGACTCGTCTTTTCGTGCAAGGTAGGATATCTCGTACACAGTTACATGTCATATTCTAGCTCATAATTCTAGTCGTAAACTAGGTAACTTTTTACCTGGTTTCGTATTGGGTCTGGACCCAAATGTCCGTTGTCGTCTCCCATGAAGAGCCGTCAATGATCCTTCCGTGTTAGGACAAAACTTCCGTTCGTCTTTACGCTTCACCAGACATAAATTCATGGGATGTATGCATAAACTAACACAAGCTAAGCCTTCGTAAGTAAGAGTTTCCATGTTTAAACCGGTAAATAAACCGACCCAACTCGCAATTATTTGGTAAGTGTCGGTCCCCACTAAAACTTCCTAGAACAGCTTTTGTATCCTCTCGGCTCCTTTTTACTCCTGGTTGGCTTGTTCCGTGACTTCTTTCTGATTTCGGGTTAGAACTGAACGCGTCTGCTAAGCCCGCCATCGTATCGGGCCTTCTTGGTCATAAGCCGACACAAAATGGTTGACAACGGGTAGGATGACAACCTTATATCCTTGCCATTTTTTCAATTACCCTGGTATTATTTATTATTGGAAATAGTCCATGAGCCTAACAGATGGGATCCATGTAGTGCCATGTCGACAAATATGATATGTAATCAACACCAGCCAGTGACCGTAGCCGAGATTCTAAGTCGTATATAGCGATAAGATTGAGTACTATTGACAGATTTATTTTTAGACAATTGACGGATTTTATTTACTCTAATTTCATTGACCGGTGTGTAGAGAGATCAAGTGGGCCTGATTTGGTACTCCCGAATGAGTTTTATTTCCATGGAAGTTTTCCTTAGCGGGCTAGATCTGGGGAGATTGACACTAGGCCAGCCCATCTAACTCGAAGAGAAGGTTCTGATCTCTTTGTTATAAAATCCCTTCCTTGGAGCTAGAAGCCCTAACAAATCGCGCAGCCACCGGTCTCCCTCCCCGCGAGCAAGTGGCGGCGAGCCTCGCGCTCATCTCCATTCCCCTGCACACAGGACAACCCCTCCTCCCCCCAGAGGTGAAGCAAAGCATTGGCCGCGAGCGCGAACCAAGCCACAACACTCTTGGGAGACAGTGATTGATATAGCCTCACGGTCTAAGAAATAGTCTACGAGGATCCATTTGTAACCATCGTAACTTGAACTTCGTGACATGATCGGATCACGATGTTTAGGTTGGGTATTGGTTCATCATCTCATTTTAAGAATGAGTTGACTCCATTTCCAACTGGCATAAATGCCACATGATCAGGAAACTTGATCATCAGTTGACCAATGAATCAGTGACTAGAGTTTCACTGGGAACCCCTGGTTGTTTATATATCACACATGTATTGATGTTTCCACTCAATACAGTTATAGCATGATATCAAACTTAATCATAAACTATATGAAATATCGTAATATTCCTTATCACTATTTGTATTTAGGACATATTTCCAACAGATCGGGTGTCAGGCATAACTGCATTCACATATTGTGGGTGTAAGCCATGTTGCACAGCAAATACACTAAAGGTTGAGTTGGCGAGCCTAGCATGTGTAGACATGGTCTTAGAACACGGATGGTCGAAAGATCGAGTACGAGTTGCATGAATGATGTGATCGACGTTTCGGCGTCCACCTTTGCAACTATATTGTCGGCTGTGACGATTGGGGGTGGTGTAGTGAATATGGATCGTGTAATCGCTAAAACCCTTCTGAAATAGGAGTTTTTAGTGGAGTTCTTGTTTTAACTCGTATAATTATAAACTTAGTCGAAATTCCTTTTGCAATTATAAATAGAAAATGGTTTTCCCTGATGCTACCTTCCCGGCTGATGATTGGTTAGAAGGAGAGAAGCTCAAACTAGATGGATCAAACTTTTCTATGTGGGTTGCGCGTCTCCATGTTGTCCTTAGTGAGAATGATGTGGTCGACTATATACTCTATGAGATAGATTTGGAGCTGCCCTATTTCTATGAGACCCCAGAACAGCAGGAAAACCGCTATTACCGTTGTGAGATGTCCACCTTCGTTCTAGTGATGATGCGATGTGATGACCCACAAGTATAGGGGGCATATCGTAGTATTTTCGATAAGTAAGAGTGTCGAACCCAACAAGGATCAGAAGGTGTTGACGAGTGGCTTGGAGCAGGAATTCTCTGTAAATACTTAGCAAACGAATTTTTAGGGGTTTTCGATAATGCAGATAAATAAAGTAAGAGTAAATAAAAGACACTAATAATAGATGCAGCAATTGGCCCAATCCTTTCTTTAGCAAAGGACAAGCCGGTTGTATTACTTAAGATGACCAAACGTTCTCGAGGATACACGGGAATATCGTCAAGTGCTTTCGTTTCATATAGTTGATTAATCTTCTATAGTTGGATAAGTGTTGTGTGGGTGAACCTGTGCTAATGTACTGACCTTCCTAAGACTAATACATACTTGTGATTATAACCCTTGCAAGCATCCGCAAGTACAAGAAAGTAATTAAGATAAAAACCTAATCACATCTTTAAACTCTGATATCCTACATCCCTTGTGTAAAGGTTTCCTAACGGGGGTTCAGGTTTTGTCACTCCGGCAACCCCTACGATTAGTAGCCAAATACACAATGCATTCCCCTAGGCCCATAAAGGTGAAGTGACATGTAGTCGACGTTCATATGACACCACTAGAAGAATAACACCACAACTTAAATAACAAACCATTGAATCTTTCTTAGCACAATTCCACTACTAACAACATGACTTCTCCCATGTCCTCAAGAACTAAACGAACTACTCACGAGACATCATATGGATCAAGATCGGAGATGAAATAATGATAAGTAACAATCTGAACATAATGATAATTCAATGGTTCCACTCAATAGCATCAACTACAACAAGTAATCAACACCGGGAAAGTTTCCCCTAAGAACTATGCAAGATTCATCCAATTGTTACAGCGGTATGAAGTGGTGATGATGGTGCTGGTGGAGATGATGACGGAGATGATCCCAATGAAGTCCATCTTGATGGTGGTGTTGATGGCGATGATCTCCCCTCTCCGAGAAGGAATTTTCCCGGCAGATTTTTGCCTGCCGGAGAGCTCTTTCTCTCTGTGTAGTTTTCCGCCTCGTAGAGGCGGCATAATCTTTCTGTGGTCGCTCCTCGAGTCTTAGGGTTTCGTGGGGATAATATACGCCAAAGGGGAGAGCTAGGAGTGGGCCAGGGTGGCCACACCACCTGGTGGCGCGGCCAAGGGTGGCATGCGTCAGGGGGTGGTGTGGCCCCCCTGTGGCCCAACTCCGCTCCCCCTTCTGGCATCCTTCGTCTTCTGAAAACATAGGATTTTCCATGTATTTTCTAGAATTCTCTGATCTTCGTGAATTTCGCCTCCAAACACCGCCTTTTTCATCAGAATCCTGACTTCAACGATCCATCCTCCAAAAGTCATCAACTATGCAAAAACAGATGAAATAACATAAGTATCATCTCTTAATATGAAATATATCAATAAATAACAATAAATTATGATATAAAATAGTGATGCAAAATGGACGTATCACGCTTTGGAATGGTTGATGAGCTGTGGGCAATCTTGACCCTCGTTCGATAATGGTACAACTTAGATCATATTTTGTGGAACAAGTGCGCATATGGAAACATGAGCTGATGGAAGATTTTCTCTCCAGAAATATGGAAGAAAACACTTCACGGAAGAGTCGCTTGGAGCGTATACATGATGCATATATGAGACTTGCTTACTTCCTAGCTAACTGGTTGACGAGCTCTTTTGTAATAGACGTGGTGCTACGATTGCTTCCACCAAGCTACAAAACACACGCTAGGACTTGCATCATGAGAGGTGATGGGGAAACACAGGATTTCCATGAGTTTATAACACATTTTAGGAATATGAAGGTCATTGACGATAAAGGTATATATTTGATATACAGTTTTATAAATGTTGTAATCTTGGAAACACTTGTTGCAGTGTTAAAGTATTTGATACTTGGTCTGTTTTGGTGAAAACAAGTCCTTCTGCATGAGAGTTGCTTGCTGGTGAGGAGGTGATGTTGCGTATTGATGGCGAGCATGATGATGATGACCAACGACACTCTCTCTCGACATTTATCATTTAGTTTATCATTTTTGGAATGATTATCATAATTGATGGGTTGTGAACTTGTTTAGTGTGTTTCACACTTCGTGAGACAGTTATTTATATGAGTTTGTAACAAACAGTTGTTCTGCTTCTATGAATAATTTCTATATGTATTCATATGTTGTTTGATTATGTGTGAATTATCCTTGTTGTGAAACTAATTAATGATGCATGAACATTTGTAAAAATGCCTATAGGAGATTCTGGCGACTACATGCTGAATTAAGCCAGGATTGACCACTCTTAGGATTTTCGATTCAAAGGACGAGTTACATGCGAAGTTGCCAAAGAAACAGAGAGCGGGGACAAGGGTTTAAGGACAAAAAGTAAATATATTGATTTTATCGATTGTTTGCGTCTAAGTCTCAATGGTCCATCACCTCTCACATATATATGAGGCGACTCGTCTTTTCGTGTAAGGTAGGATATCTCGTACACAGTTACATGTCATATTCTAGCTCATAATTCTAGTCTTAAACTAGGTAACTTTTTCCCCGGTTTCGTATTGGGTCTGGACCCAAGTGTCCGTTGCGTCTCCCATGAAGAGCCGTCGATGATCCTTCCGTGTTAGGATAAAACTTCCGTTCGTCTTTACGCTTCACCAGACATAAATCCATGGGATGTATGCATAAACCAACACAAGCTAAGCCTTCGTAAGTAAGAGTTTCCATGTTTAAACCGGTAAATAAACCGACCTAACTCGCAATTATTTGGTAAGTGTCGGTCCCACTAAAACTTCCTAGAACAGCTTTTGTATCCTCTCGGCTTCTTTTTACTTCTGGTTGGCTTGTTCCGTGACTTCTTTCTGATTTTGGGTTAGAACTGAATGCGTCTGCTAAGCCCGCCACCGTATCGGGCCTTCTTGGTCATAAGCCGACACAAAATGGTTGACAACGGGTAGGATGACAACCTTATATCCTTGCCATTTTTTCAATTACCCTGGTATTATTTATTATTGGAAATAGTCCATGAGCCTAACAGATGGGATCCATGCAGTGCCATGTGGACAAATATGATATGTAATCAACACCAGCCAGTGCCCGTAGCCGAGATTCTAAGTCGTATATAGCGATAAGATTGAGTGCTATTGACAGATTTATTTTTAGATTTACTCTAATTTCATTGACCGGTGTGTAGAGAGATCATGTGGGCCTGATTTGGTACTCCCGAATGAGTTTTATTGAGCTTGACACTAGGCCAGCCCATCTAACTCGAAGAGAAGGTTCCGATCTCTCCGTTATAAAATCCCTTCCTTGGAGCTAGAAGCCCTAACAAATCGCGCAGCCACCGGTCTCCCTCCCCGCGAGCAAGTGGCGGCGAGCCTCACGCTCGTCTCCGTTCCCCTACACACAGGACAACCCCTCCTCCCCCCCCAGAGGCGAAGCAAAGCATTGGCCGCGAGCGCGAACCATCCCACAGCAGCCATGGCCTTCTCAGAGAGCTCCCGCAACGCGCTGCTTCCCAGCTTCCTGTACGCGGTCCCCGCCGCCGCCGCCACCGCCACCACCATCCCGTCCCCTTTCTCGGCCGTCGCTGGCTTGGGTGGCCGCGGGATCGTCGCACCGAGTGACGCGGCAGCGACGAGGCCGGCTGTGTGGGCGCAGTCGCCTAGCGAGCCGGGGCGCAAAATCGAGATGTACTCACCGGCGTTCTACGCGGCGTGTACGGCCGGAGGCATCGCCAGCTGTGGGCTCACGCACATGACAGTCACGCCGCTCGATCTCGTAAAATGCAATATGCAGGTGAGTTTGTCTTATAACTTGTTGCCTTTGTGATGTGTCAGTATGCAATCATTTTCTATGCACTGTATGGTTCTTAATCGCACCTGTTTGTCAATGTGGTGGTCGTATACATAGCATATTATTGTGTTGGTGCGACATGCATGTGTTCCCCGTGAGATTTTGACATTTTGTTCGTTCATTTCGCATAGTCTCATGATTCATATCAATGCTGTGATCTGGGCTAAATGCGCCTAACAATGTTAGTAAGTTCCTGGAATATTTCTATGTTCGACCAATTGGCATTGGACGGGGTACTGCTTGTATTCTCTGTGAGTGCAGAGACCCAGAGTTAGACCATGCAACTTTTTACAGTTGTTACATTATGTTTATGCTCGTTTCCACTAAGTAGTCGTAGCTTTTAACCAAATTCCAACGACATATGGCACCCTTGATTTATTTTGCGTGGTTTGTAATACTTGAAAGGTACTTAGGTAGTCTATGTTTTATCATCATTATTGTGAACCAATTAGTAATGATTTCTTGTGTTGACTGTTTTGTCAGATTGATCCAGCCAAGTACAAGAGCATCTCTTCTGGTTTCGGTGTTCTCTTGAAAGAGCAAGGGGCAAAAGGCTTCTTCAGAGGCTGGGTGCCTACTCTGATAGGTTACAGTGGTCAAGGCGCGTGCAAATTTGGTTTCTATGAGTTCTTCAAGAAGTATTACTCGGATATTGCTGGACCTGAGAACGCAGCCAAGTACAAGACCTTCATCTATCTTGCTGGTTCTGCTTCGGCTGAGATTATTGCAGATGTTGCCCTCTGCCCTATGGAAGCTGTCAAGGTGCGTGTGCAGACACAGCCTGGCTTCGCGAGAGGTTTATCTGATGGGCTCCCTAAGTTTGTGAAGGCTGAAGGATATGCTGGGTAAGCTGATGCAAGCAAAATTAATAGTGCTGGAATTGTTTGTTCTCTGTGACTGTAATCTCACTCTTCAGAAACAATGTTGGGTATGCAGATTGTACAAGGGGATTGTTCCACTCTGGGGCAGACAAATTCCATGTAAGTTTCAATTCCCTGCTTATTGTCATGTCAAATTTGTTCCTTCTGCTTTCTGTAATGTTTGGGCACCCTTGGAGTCATCTGCTAGTCTATTTTGTATATAGATGTTGAAACCTACAGTGATTGTAACAGTCTCATGATCAAGTTATCCTGTTATTGAAGGGTATCTTAGAGTACTTGTGGCGATGATAACCTGACTTTTATCAGGGGTACAATGGAGTAAATTAATGATACACTTGTGTATTCACCTAACTATTTGCATTGTCATAAAAAGTCATGCATTTACTTGCACACCGTTCTTCTTGAGATCATAGTATGATTTCCAAGATTTTATGTGTGCATATAGAGAGAAATCCACACTGCTTGAGCTATGCCCATTATAACAATAACTGGGCATAGGCTCCAATGGAGTGGTGAACAGTATGTACCTTTTTTTCTTCCATTATAGATAACTAGTTATGGATAATGATCTTTCTTCCTGATGACAAATCAATTTCTTTTAGTTTTTATCGCAATGCCATGCAACAATGGCATTAAATGTTTGGGTTGCTCCTCAATTTATGGTGTTATGCGTGCGTGGTAGAAACTGGGTGCTCCCTGAGCTGTTGTCAGCACATGTATGAGGGCAATTCTATTATAGTTTTGCTAGAGTATAAACTTTTTCTTGTTGCACATTGTCTTGTTATTCTTGAAATCAGATAATGATTTTCAAGTTTATGTTTGTGCATATATCGATCATCCACAACTGCTTGAGTTCTCTCTGCTATTCTGGAGTGAAACTCCAATTAAGTGGCCTATATTTTTTGCATGCGCATCAATCATTACTAGTTCAGTCTTTACACATTCTTGCATTTCTACTTTAGCATATGTTTTCTGGTACATTATCGTTGCACATTGTCTTATTATTCTTGAAATCAGATCATGATTTCAAGGTTTTTCTATGTGCATATATAGATCATCCACAACTGCTTGAGTTCTCTCTGTTTTTCTGGAGTGAAACTCCAATTAAGTGGTGTATATTTTTTGTGTGCGCAGCAATCTTTACTACTACCTCCGTCCTAAGGCTTAAGGCATATAACTTTTTTCAGAAGTCAAACCAACTAAAGTTTGACCAAGATTTTAGAGAAAAATATTAATATTTACACTATATAATACATACCCTTTCATACATCATGAAACATATTTTCACTTGGTATCTATATAATATAATAGTTCTTGATAGTTTTTTCTAAAAGTTTGGTCAAACTTTACATGGCTTGACTTTTCAAAAAAGTTATATGCCTTAAGCCTTGGGATGGAGGGAGTACTTGTTTAGTCTTTAACACATTCTTGCGTTTCAACTTTAGCATATGTTTTCTGGTACATTCTCGTTGCACATTGTATTATTATTCTTGAAATCAGATCATGATTTCAAGGTTTTTGTATATGTGCATATATAGATCATCCACAACTGCTTGAGTTCTCTCTCTATTCTGGAGTGAAACTCCAATTAAGTGGTGTATTTTTTGTGTGCGCAGCAATCTTTACGACTTGTTCAGTCCTTAAACTACTTGGTTCGGTCTTTAAACTACTTGTTCAGTCTTTAACGTGTTCTTTCATTTCAACTCCTGTATAGGTGTTCTTGTACACTAACTTGTAGCACATTGTCTTATTATTTTTGAAATCAGATCATGAATTTCTAGTTTTGTGTATGTGCATATATAGATCAACCACAACTGCTTGAGTTCTCTGTTATTCTGGAGTGAAACTCCAATTAAGTGGTGTACACTGTTCGCGTCTGCAGCAATCATTTCTACTTGTTCAGTCTTTTAACACATTCTTTCATTTCAACTCAAGTATAGGTTTTCTAGTACATTAACTCTTTGTTGCACATAGTTTTTCTCTTCTTGAAATCATTCAGTGATTTTCAAGATTTTATGTGTGCATATAGAGATTATCCACACTGCTTGAGTTCTCTCTGCTATACTAGAATGAAACTCCAATTACGTGGATTATATATTTATTAAAGACACATTGCATACTGTTATGTTGTAGAGAATTTACTCTTGTAGTTTCAATACACATATTGAAGCTTTTCTATTTTGACACTGAAAGCTGGAGCTCTTAGCATGCTGTAGTGATCACACTGCCATCTTGTTGAAGCTTAATCTTTACCTAATTCTTTAATACAATGCAGACACCATGATGAAATTTGCCTCTTTCGAGACTATTGTCGAGAATATCTACAAGTACGCAATTCCTGCCCCCAAGAGTGAGTGCAGCAAGTCTCTCCAGCTCGGAGTGAGCTTCGCAGGTGGTTATGTTGCTGGAGTGTTCTGCGCAATAGTTTCACACCCAGCTGACAACCTTGTTTCATTTCTCAACAATGCTCAGGGCGCAACTGTTGGTGATGTGAGTTTTTTCTACCTTGTCTTAACTGCCTTTTATGTTTCTCTTGGGAATTTTTTCTCAATATATGTACGTTGCATTTGCAGGCTGTGAAGAAACTTGGTCTGTGGGGTATGTTCACGCGTGGACTTCCTTTGCGTATCGTGATGATTGGTACTCTCACCGGAGCTCAGTGGGGTCTCTATGATGCTTTCAAAGTCATGGTTGGACTGTAAGTATTTCGTTTTCTGTTTGGTACTTATATCCCCTTAGAGTAGCCATAGTTGATAAAAAATGTGGTGTGACACAACAATTAATGAAGGAAGAGAGGATATGGTATCATTGTTATGGTACCAGTAGACATTTTAATGGCAAGTAGATCATGTACACATATTTGTATTGAGATTCTACAAACAAATAGTATCATGCACTAGTACCATATGCATGACTCCTCACTATGACTAGTCTTATCGACATGCTTTTGAAGTTCACGGCATCTTAATGAAGGTCATTTTCTTGTCTAGGCCAACTACTGGTGGAGTTGCTCCAACACCTGCTGCTGCTGGAGCGCAGCTGAAGGGCTGAGGCTGGGTTCCATACTTAATTCCTAACAAGATTTTTTGGCGCCAAATCGGATGATGACGAAATAGCTCATCCTTTTGAGAGCAAATGATTATTTTCAGGAATGCTTAGCTGCAACCCTGGTAATTAGTAGGATATGAAGAGAGTTTAGGAACAACGTCTGGTGAAGGATAGATCGCCATCCTCCTTTTTTTTAATCTTATTTTTATTTATCTGTTGGCTGTAAAGGCTGCACTGGAAGCCTGGCTTAATTGCCTTGCCTGAAGATATATGTTGCTGGTCCGGTTTTTCTCCTTTGTGCTACACGCGTCGAGAGTTGTGACTTGTGTAGTAGGGTGCCGTGTCCTCGGTTCAAAGAGTGTTCTCTTGTGGTGTCCCTGAAATTTAACGTTCAGTTCAAAAAAGAAAGAAAAGAAATTAACATTTGTTATGGTGCACCTAATGTTTTAACAGCACTGCATGTGCTGGCCGTGGAGCTTGCCGTGTTTTGACTGCAAACAATTGCAGTCGAGTTTTCACAATTACTGACATGGATTGGTGATCGTGCGTCAACCAAACACTCTTTCCGATTGCTGACATGGATTGGTGATCGTGCTTCAACCAAGTACTCGTTCCTGTACCCCGGAAGTCTGGTCGACATAGCAACTGATCTGGGTACTGCGTACAGTGCTCTACAATCGACCAAGTAAAATCAAATGGTTTACATTAATTCAGACCAAAAACGAGGTGGGAGAACTTCAGATATGTTGAACTGTCGTTCTCGGAAACAGGCACTCCATCAGGAGAACGAGCGGAACCATACTCCAACCGGGAAAAGATCTCAATGCTCCTATGAAATGGCAATCTGCCACGTTTCCTTTCGTGCTTCTCTAGTTGTTTTCGCGATCCCATGTGGCAGCTTGGTGCTACACAAAGGTATGTGGACTTCAGTGTCTGCAAATACACAGAATGAAAAATAGCATGAACTATATATGCAGAATGAAAAATAATACAAGTGGCCAGTTGTTTGAACATTAACATAACCGAAAAGACAAAAAGACAAACTTCACATCTTAAAATACATTACAAGATGTAATGCAAATACTCCAAGACAGACACACACAAAGAAACGAGAAAGAGTGCTCTACTACCTCGCTTAACACAGGCCCATCGGACGAATGTACGATGGCAAGTATCCTAAGCTCAAGCGGGGAATCAATGTTTTAAGAATTATTTAAAATACATTTTATATCAATTAAAGATGTCAACATTTCTCATATATACTTCGTCAAAATTTCATAAAATTTGACTTAATTAAACATAGAACGTGCGGTAATTATAGATGGAGGGAGTACTTGTTTTAGCTAGATAAGATTCAGCAATCATGAACATTAGCAAGGGATATATACATTATACTCCAAGTAGCTCTATCAGTAAGTCATTATGCAGCTCGACCATGAGTATGTCAGTATGTAGCTCAATTGTCAACCGTTGCATGCCCTTATTTTTTATTTATTTACATTAAGCACGCCCTTATCTTGTGTTGGAGGGAATTGCGGTTTCCCCCACCTTCACTACAAGGTTTTGCAAAGGTCACCACTCCTACAACTTTTTTTTTGCAAAATTCCATCCACTTGTATGTTTAATCTGTTGCACATTCAACCAGTTCTTTGTTAATCAACAATTTAGCTCAATTGATCCACTTATTTTTATATATCAATGTCTAACTAAACATGCGGCATTATCTCATCTCCAATTCGTCTACATATTTTACGTACGGTTCGCCGGATATGGTTATCTGGCACAATTCATAATTGCACGATCAAAATTGAGTCCATTACAACCTGTAAAGCATAAAAATCATATTTCTTTGGACATAACTTTTTCCTATGAGTGCACGCATGTGCATAAATATGGAGCACTGATATGCAAGATCAAATTTGTCAATTTCACTATCAACTGAGGTAAGCAGTATATTAGTGAAAAACTAGTGTAGTGTGAAACAAATCAGATGTAAAAGGGGCGAAAACTACAAAAATATCGAAGAAGTGACAATTCTTACAAAAGCTTAGCGAATACTGCGGTGAAAACTGCAATTTCCTCGTGTGTTGCGTTACGCGCGCAGAGGATGTGGAGGACACGGCAAGATAAAATCCTGGGCCAGCATGATCCGACCTTCCAAATGGAATCGAGCGATTGGCCACGGCTCGTCGTCCCCTCACCACCACCAGTCCCCTCCCCTTGGCAGCTTCACTCCCTCTCCACAAACTCGGAGCCCCAAAGTTCTAGAAGCAACGAAACGCAGCCTTACAACACCTCCCCTCCGGCCACAGCTCCACTTGCCCAACGCATTCTCCTTCCGCAAGTCCGCTTGAGCTAGGACCACTCGGGTCCATGCCCATGGCGCTCCTCTCCGCCACCTCCGCCGCCAAGACGCACCTCTTCTGCTGCCACGAGGAGCACCCGGCGCCGCACCACCAGAGCGGCGGCGGCCTCCTCCTCTCGGCCCCGCAGAGGCAGAGGGCGCGCGGCGCCAGGCTGGTGGCGGCGAACGCGGCCGCCGCCGAGACGGCGCCGGCGCCGTCGGGGAGGACGACGACGACGAGCGGCGGCAGGAAGCCGCGTGTGCTGGTGGCGGGCGGCGGCATCGGTGGCCTGGTGTTCGCGCTGGCGGCGAGGCGGAAGGGGTACGACGTGACGGTGTTCGAGCGGGACATCAGCGCGGTGCGCGGCGAGGGGCAGTACCGCGGGCCCATCCAGATCCAGAGCAACGCGCTGGCGGCGTTGGAGGCCATCGACATGTCCGTGGCCGAGGAGGTGATGCGCGAGGGCTGCGTCACCGGCGACCGCATCAACGGCCTCGTCGACGGCATCTCCGGCTCCTGGTACGCCGACTCGACCGTCGTCCGTGCTTGCTTAAATAGCACTACATGTTTGGCATCGCGCTCTCCTGCTCTGCTTCTTTGCCCTTTGCCAGTGTGTGCTGAACTGCCGGGAGCTTGGCCACTTGATACTTGCAGCACAGCTGCATATAGTCAGTCGTACAAGGTTCAGTCGAACCGGGTTCCAAATATAAAAAAAAAGTTCAGTGGAACGCGCAACACGCACCGAAACATGTCCATTTCCCCGTCCGGGTAGCTGCTCGACACAGCGCCGCCCACGGAAAGCCGCCCCACCCAGCCGGGCACGGAGAAAGAAGCCCGACAGAGTTGCTTGGATAATTGGTTGGTTGACCACCTCCACGCGGCCCGGTGCTCTGCCCGTCGCGGCGCCGAGCAGCGGCAGCCACGTACCCCGACCGCCCAGACGCACCGAGGGCAGGCACCAATCCTCGAGCGCACGCACTTGTTTCGCTTTCGCCACCACCACTACTAGTACTACTGTCCAACCAAGAGCGACGTGCACGGCCGGCTTGGCCCAGCTCCGCTAGAAATCCCTCCGTTTCAGTGCCCGGTGCGCGCTCCTCGTGTCAGCCCCAATAAAATTCGTTATCCCGGCGCGATTGCGCCCAATGAAACCATTTCTGGGTGTGTTCGCGAGTACCGGAGCCCTTCCACCCCCATGTGTCTCTCCTTGGTCCCATCCCGATCCCCATGCTAGCTAGCACTAGCACTAGCACTAGCACTAGCAGCCTGCCTTCCTGCCGAGAAGATCTTTCCCTTCCTGTAGAAAAGCCAGCCAGCCAGCCTGCGAAAAGCTCCAGGTACATTTGTAGGTTGCAGCTCGAGAGCATGAGCTCTACCTGAGTTGACCGACTTTGTAGCACTCTCTCTGCTCATCCCAAGCTTTGCAGCTTCCACTTCCGTCCGCTTCTCCCGCCGAGACAAGCTCCCGCTCCGGTTCAACTCCATGCCAAGCTCCAGCTGCACGCGCGCCTCTCCCACGGCGATCTCAGCCCCCTCTGTCTCCTCGCCAACTGTCCGCACACCCACCGTCCACTGCCCGCGCGCGCCGCGAGGACACCAGCTTCGACTCTCTGGCTCCATTAGGTCCACTGGGGATCAGGCCCTCGACGCGGCAATGCCCGCGCCGGCGCCGGAGCAGCGCAGGCCGCGCGTCCTGGTGGCCGGCGGGGGGATCGGCGGTCTGGTCTTCGCGCTCGCCGCCAGGCGGAAAGGCTTCGAGGTGCTCGTGCTGGAGCGGGACATGAGCGCCGTCCGCGGGGAGGGCAAGTACCGGGGACCCATCCAGCTGCAGAGCAACGCGCTCGCGGTGCTCGAGGCCATCGACATGCCCGCCGCCGACGAGATCATGGACGCCGGGTGCATCACCGGCGACCGAGTCAATGGGATCGTCGACGGCGTCACTGGCTCCTGGTAATTAATAACTAACTAACGAGTCAAGTCAAAAGTCGTTCTAGTGACAGAGCCGGCTGCTTGCTTCTTATACGTATATGATTCGTTTGCTTGTGCGGTGCGCATAGAAATGTTGGAATTTCTCTTTGGCTCCACTTTTTTTAGGGAACTTCTTGTGGACTTTAGCGTGAGAAGGCTTTGTTCTCACTTACAGCAACGGGCACTTGGTACAACCCCATCGTAGCAGCCCACATTCGAATAGTTTATCATAGACCTATAGTGTCAACTGTCAATGATAGCAATACAATTGGATGAGCAACAGAAATGTAATCTGTTGCCTACTTATTGATGTTGATCTGTATATTTCAACAAGTACATACTTGCGCTTGTTCTACTACATTTCTGAATTTGCTTGTTGACCAGCTTTAAGATCACTATTCAGTCGCCGGAGGCATCCGTTTGACCGGGTTATGTTGGTATTCAGGTACATCAAGTTTGATACCTTTACACCTGCAGCTGATAGAGGGCTCCCAGTCACAAGGGTCGTTAGCCGCATGACGCTGCAGGAGATTCTTGCTCGTGCCGTCGGGGATGATGCTATAATGAACGATTGCCATGTAGTTGATTTTACTGACGATGGTGACAAGGTGAATGAACAGTTGGCTCTTAGTATTCATCTCGGTATAAAATTGACCCACAATGCTATGCAGAACTTTAATGCTTGTATCATTTACTGGAGGAGTGCAGGTTACTGCCATACTGGAGGATGGGCGGAAATTTGAAGGCGATCTTTTGGTTGGTGCAGATGGCATATGGTCAAAGGTAAAAGTAGTTACTTGCCTTGTCCAAAACCTGATTGAGAGATACTTTTTTTAGGAGCCTGAATTGAGATTTTGTTCAACTGATAGGTGAGGAAGTCGCTTTTCGGGCAAACAGAAGCATCTTATTCAGAATACACTTGCTACACCGGAATTGCAGACTTTGTGCCTCCGGATATTGACACGGTTGGGTATGTAAGCTAGATCCAACAATGAGTCCTGTCCTTTCCTCTGTTAGGACATACTAACGTGCTCGTCTTCTTTCTCTGTTGAAGGTACCGCGTGTTTCTTGGTCACAAACAATATTTCGTCTCTTCAGATGTTGGTGCTGGTAAAATGCAGTGGTATGCGTTTCACAAGGAACCTGCTGGTGGTACTGATCCTGAAAATGGTGAGTGCCCAGATTGGAACTTTTGTGCTAAATTAGTTAAATATATGAAACTTTCCTGATTATGTATAAGTTAAGATTCTAATGATAGAAGTATATTTGATATGCCTTCTGTTCTTACTAATGTTTTATACTGACAGGCCAAAAGAAAAGATTGCTCGAGTTATTTAGCGGTTGGTGTGATAATGTCATAGATCTGCTAAATGCAACTGATGAGGAAGCAATTCTTCGCCGGGACATATATGACCGGCCGCCTACTATCAACTGGGGTAAAGGTCGTGTCACGTTGCTTGGTGACTCTGTCCATGCTATGCAGCCAAATCTGGGTCAAGGTGGCTGCATGGCTATTGAGGTACAGAATTACTTACTCACCCATATCTATGGTATCATCGAAACTATCAGTAAATCAGCATGGTAGATGGGTTGTTGCCTTGGGGTTGTCAGATATAGTGCTTGCTGATCTGAAGTAACTTTTATCACTTGTTGTTATAGGATGGTTACCAGCTGGCTGTAGAGCTTGAGAAGGCCTGGCAGGAGAGTGTCAAATCTAGAACTCCTGTGGATGTTGTTTCCTCCTTGAGGAGGTAACTATTTCTTTCCTTGTGTTGTAACATGTTAGTTTTGTTTAGATGGTATTGCTTTGGCATTCATTGGAATACAAGATTATAATCTAATCCACCTCCAAAATTTTCCTATTATTATATTTAGCTTTTCAGTTGTAGTACTTAGCAGGTTGACTGATGGGCACAATTTTCGTTTGAATGTTTGGCTGCAGTTATGAGAAAGAGAGAAAGCTACGTGTTGCTATTATACATGGATTGGCAAGAATGGCTGCAATCATGGCTACCACTTACAGACCATATCTGGGTACAGGTCTGGGACCGTTGTCGGTACGTCAAGAACTATACAGTTTTGTACTTCTGAACACATTTAGTTGGCTTTTGTATGTCAGCCAGAAAAAACTTTTTGTTGAGTACGCCACCCATGATTTTATTGGATTTATGAAACAGGGTTTAAGACTAAATTACCGGTGTCACAAGAGTATTACCGAATAATGCAGACTAAATTTCTATATATGGATATTTGTTATATGTAGTTTTTGACAACGTTGAGGATACCACATCCTGGAAGAGTCGGAGGGAGATTCTTCATCAAGTTTGGAATGCCTTTGATGCTGAGCTGGGTTTTAGGTGGCAACAGGTGATTATTTTGACCTATAACGTTGTTTTCATTTTGATCTCATATGTAAATAGTTCAGTACTATTTATGGAATCTGTAAATAGTACTTGATCTGTATTAGTGTTAGACGCTACACATATAAAAGTCTTCCCAATTGTTTTTGCTTAGTCTCTGTCTATTGATCGTTATGGAGATTGGAAATAAAATTTGTATTTGATATACAGCACAAAGCTAGAGGGAAGACCGTTAAGTTGCCGGCTTTCTGACAAGGTATGTTCGTAGAAGACATGTACATAAAAAAAAATGGAGAACTATGTGACCATTTCTGACATTTTGCATCCAACTGTAGGCAAACGACCAGCTTGGTCAATGGTTTCAGGATGACGATGCATTGGAACAAGCTATGGGTGGAGAGTACGTGCATTGCTTGTCCTCTGTTCCAGTTTGAGTCAAATATGTTCCGTATGCTCCTCGCAGCACCTTTGGAAAATGTACTTGTCTGAGTAACACTATTCACAGGTGGTACCTCTTCCCTATGAGCTCTGGGGACAACTCTGCCCTGCAGCCCATTCGTTTGATCAGGGACGAACAGAGGACACTCTCTATTGGGTAGGTCTACATAGCAAGAAGTTCCTCTTTATACCGCACTTTTTTTTCCCGAGAATTTTGTACCGCACTTTGTTCTTCAAGGCATTGCTGAATAAAAATATATGCATGTTTGTTTTTTGCAGAAGCCGACCAGATCCCAGCAATTCTGATTCTTCCTTATCGTTGTCTTTGCCACAAGTGAGTAATCAGAACAATGTCGCAATTTTTTACTGTAGCCCGTTTCGTACTTCAAACCATACAACATGCTGTATCTACATGGCTGCACTCAACAACTTTCAGCTCAGCCTGACGAATAGTTGAATTTCTTTTGTCCATAAACTTGATAGCTTAAATTTTATCTGTTGAACTTCCTTGCAGATATCAGAAATACATGCTACTATCACATGCAAGAACAAGGGCTTCTATTTAACTGATCTTGGAAGTGAGCACGGCACATGGTTTAGCGAGTAAGTTCTGAAAGTAGGCTGATTCAGTTCTCTCGCGCGATAATTACATGTAGATTCATTCATTTCCATGTGCACTGTGCAGCAATGAAGGTAGACGTTACCGCTTACCTCCGAACTTCCCTGTTCGATTCCACCCCTCCGACGCCATTGAGTTCGGTTCAGATAAGAAGGTAGCCAGCCTTACTCCTCTCGTCGCGTCTCCTCTTCTTTTCTGCTTAACAAGCTTACTTCCTATCTAGGCGATGATCCAACAGATTGCCAAACACCGTGAGATGCTCATTTCTGAATTCAGAACACTGAATAATTTGTTTGATTATGCAGGCCATGTTCCGGGTGAAGGTGCTGAACACCCTCCCATACGAATCCGCGAGGGGAGGGGGTCCAGTTCTGCAGGCAGCATGAATGGAGACTTCGGTCACCCGTCATCAGCCACTGTACAGCATTCAGCAAACAGCCGACACTGCATCACAGAATGGGGATAGTTGCCAAGGAAAGAAAAAAATATTGTAATTTTTGCACTTCATCCAGATATCCCATAGAAGATTTTGAGTAGCTTCTGACAGAATTACGTTGCAGTTCTACGAAAAAGAACTGAGGTGTACAATAGGATAGACAATTTAGCTGTTGGCTGTTGCCACTGTAATATATTGTTGCGCCATTGACACATGTTCATATTGTGAGATAAAAAAAACATGTTAATATTGCATCATCAAGGTGAATATAACTACAGCATTAACACAGCGACGCAATGGATTTTAAAATTTTCTATAAGACATCACTGATACACCAGTACATACACTGATTATTAAGAGCGAGAATCCACGCCTGAGAAAATGTGGAACCGCACGCGGTTGTCTTCGCCCCTGCCCACCGTGAAACTTCGCCGCCGCCGCGGTGGCCTCGCCGTTGGGTGCGGGATCTGGGGCGGAACCTCTCGATCGTAGGGCCTGGACAGTGGGACTCTGCATCCGTTGGATCGTCCTTCTTCGGTCCAGATCTGCGCGAGGTAGGCATTACTCCACCGGTACACGCCGAGAGTGAGGTGTCTGTTCTCGTAAGCCATGTCAAACCGCGCCGCGGGCGCCGGCGAAGGCGGCCGCCGCGAGACCCTAGCTAAGGTCTCCCTCTCGTCGGCCTCGGCCGCCGCGGCGGAGTTTTCCACCTTCCCCATCGACGCCCTCAAGATCCGCCTCCAGCTCCACCGGAGCCCCGGTGGCGGCGGCGGCGTCTTACGCGTCGCGGGCGAGCTCGTCCGCGACGGGGGGCTCTACCGGGGCCTCTCCCCCGCTATACTACGGCACGTATTCTACACCCCGCTCCGCATCGTCGGCTACGAGCACCTCCGGTCCTACCTCGCCAGCGGCGGCCGGGAGGTGGGCCTTCTCGAGAAGGCGATTGCTGGGGGAGTCTCGGGCGTTGCTGCGCAGGTAATATGTCTCTGTGAAGATCAGACCCGCCCTGTTACATCAGATTCTCTGGTGCTTTGCTCTGAGGCATGCAAGAATTGATGCGCGACTAGTTAACCAGGGAAGCTTTTTAGGATGTATAAAAATCAGTGAAGTTTTGCCTGCTAGGAGGAAGTACATTTTAAGAAGTTAGAATATAGTAATTGGGAGTGGGAGAATTGACCAGATGTTGATCCGAAACTAGCACGGATGTTGCCATAGCAATATATCGAACATCCAATCGTGCTAAGCATCATTATTACTTTACATTTATGGACAAAATTACACTGCTAGACATGCATCTTAGCCGTGCTAATATTCTACTCCCTCCGTCCAGAAATAACTGACTTGGTTTTGTCTAGATTCGACTGTATCTAGACGGATTTTAGTGTATAGATACATTCAAATCTAGACAAACTCAAGTCGGTTATTTCTGGACGGAGGGAGTACAATTTAGTTTCGCGCGACACAGGCAGCCTCCCTGCTCATTATTGAGAAAAGGCATACAAGCTCTCTTAATCTCTGCCCTTAAATCACAATGCTCACTGTTTGGTTTCAAAGTGAAACATGTTTGCATAGAAAAATGGAAAAATGCAAAATCGTACTGTAATAGACATCCAAATAGCCAAATTCCTGAGATGCGCTATTTTTTATGGTCGGTTAAAAAATTGTGAATATATCTGAATATGTACTCCCTCCATCCAGAAATAACTGACTTGAGTTTATTTAGATTCGAATGTATCTATACAGTAAAATGTGTCTAGACATTCGAATCTAGACAAACCTAAGTCAGTTATTTCTGGACGGAGGGAGTATCCTCGATGCTTGATTATTCTTTCCCTCTATAGTCCAGGACCAAGAAAATATATACAACCACCAGTTCAGAACACTCCTTATGTGATAATTGTATTCCCCAAAAGCATGACATTTGTAGAATGAAAAACACATTCAGTGATCAGCATGGCTATCTGTTCGAAGTAGAACTGTGGTATATTAATAGTTGCAACTATTTCTTTGCCAAATACATCACTATCTAACACAATACTTAATGTTCCTACTACTCTGCAGTGCAGGTGCTGGCCAGCCCTGCTGATCTGATAAAGGTAAGGATGCAAGCAGACAGCAGATTGTTGAGCCAAGGCATTCAACCACGGTATACAGGAACCTTAGATGCCTTCACAAAAATCATGCGTGCTGAAGGCTTGTCAGGACTTTGGAAGGGGGTTGCTCCTAATGCCCAGCGAGCATTTCTCGTCAACATGGGCGAGTTGACCTGCTATGACCAGGCAAAGCATTTCATCATTCGCAAGCAGATCTGCAACGATAATCTGTATGCTCACACATTGGCCTCTGTTGCCTCTGGTCTATGTGCGACTACATTGAGCTGCCCAGCGGATGTGATCAAAACTAGGATGATGAACCAGGGCCAGGAGGCAAAAGCTCTATATAGGAATTCTTTTGATTGCTTGGTCAAGACAGTCAAGTATGAGGGTGCAACAGCATTATGGAAGGGTTTCTTACCTACATGGGCCAGGCTTGGCCCATGGCAGTTTGTGTTCTGGGTTTCCTATGAAAAACTGCGACAAGCATCAGGTCTTTCATCATTCTGACAGTGCTGGCTGAATTTTCATACAGGATCAGAGGAATTGTTATTTGTAAACCTGTAGTCTGTGGCTACATATTACATGGTCCATGGCCCCCTACGCCTAGTTTGGGCTTGAATTCTGTATCTCACACGGTGCAGCACACTCGGCTCGTAAATTCGGACATTTGTCATGCTTTTCATTTTGGGTGCTTATATATGTACTCCCTCTATCCCAAAATTAGATGTACTACCTATTGTATTCAACAATTGATACGGTTCCTCTTTTTGTTGACAACATTTTTTCCTGTTCGTGGAGCCATAAAGTGTAGCCAAATTATTTGTGTGATGTACTGATGGAGGAAGAGGGTCACTTCTGTCCAGCTCCACTGAGGAGCTCAAGTGGATCGAGTCATATCGCCCAGCGCGTGTAGCTCCTCCTCCTGCGCGCTCCTATTTTTTTTTTGTATCATATGCATTTTGTGGCGACTTATGGGCGCAGTAATCCATTAGGTGTGAACAGTGATGTGTATGTTCAGTTTAGTCCAGTTAATGAAAGGTTAGAATCTTGCTGCGGATGGAAATGTTGGAATCTGATAAAAAATGCAATGCGCGGACAATTTTTGTTTTGTTTTGAAAAAGAGTATATATTAATATCGACAGATACCAATTACACACAGCCTGTCCTACAGGATGCACATAGCCCAGAAAAAGTTGAAGAATTACTAAAAAGAAAAGTCTTGCTACAGAGAACGATTCCTCAAACCAACGACACTAACACCACCAAAACAACATCAGCAGTCCAACCACTCCAATAGCGACGCCTTCAAGAAGGAAACAATGCACAAGCGTTGTCGTTGTTCGATCAAAGATCATAGGTTTTCACCTTGGAGAAAGTCCTCACTCGCAAAACAATACCTTCAACAAGGCCATTGCCAGACACAACCAATTAAGGTCAGACCTTGGATTTTCACCCTCCAAGGTAAGACTAGAAACTCCTCCTGTGTTGTCGCTCCCACAAACAGTCGATGCTGCGAGTCACAGATCATGCAGCCAGTTCCTCGTCGCCACAAAGACTCAAAACACCATCACTTCCCTAATGTTCCAGCTTTCCTGACATTTTCCGCATCTGACTTCACCATGGATAGTCGAACACATGACACATGATGGTAACAGATATCAGAGCTTCGCAACGCTCCTACTGAAACCAAACGGCTAGAAAAACATGGGTACGCCCGACCGAATTCAATCCGATCCAGCAAACTCTAGGCATAGTCGCCCATGGGAGTTCACCGGCGGAGCCTTCCGGAACTCGCTGCTCTAGCCCAGAACATCGAGGACAGGCAGCAGCAGATCTTCATCTTCATGCGGAAGGAACCCTAGGACCGTCACCTTTATTCGCATGACTCGCATCCCCCACATTACCAGCCATCATCCAGCAAAAGTAGGCATCAAAGGAGATGGAAGCCCCAGCGCCTCGTTGCAGAAATCGTCGGCGAGAATCGCGAGATCCCGACAACACAAGCCCTAGCTGGCCCAGATCCAGATCCAGATGCCAAGGGCGTGGCCCAGATCTAGATTGTGGCTAGAACGCACACCGGCAGTGCCCGGACAACCACACTAGCGGCACGCCGCCTCCTCCTCATCGCCGCTCCGCTGGAGAGGACCTCAGGCACCAGCCAGCCCAGCCACGCCGCCCAATGCCCTTTGTCGGCGCCCCATCACCCCCATGGAACGACGTCGAGAGGCACTTCTCCTGCCCCACCGCCGATTTGATGGATGGGCACTGCCACCGCCGGCGGCGGCCGGCAGCAGCGGCGGCCGAGAAGGAGATCGGGGGCTTTGGGTTGGAGGCAAGGGGATCCTCTAGAGTTAATTCTTTCTGACATAACAATATGTGATTTTCGAATATCATTTCACCATTTCAAATGGAATTTCCTAGTAGGAATATTTTTATGTAAGAAAATAATATTGAAACCATCAAATGAATACCCTATTCAAAATGAAGATTTTTAACACTTGGAATTCTCTTGGTCTCTAAATTTCTCTTTATATATTCCTTGAATATTTATAAAGGATTTCTATAATCATTTCTTGATATGATGATGTAGAATAACCACTAGGGTTTTCCATTTGAGAAAAATCTTAAATGGGGTTCCTTTGTGTTTTAAAAGTACTTCATAAGATCTTATGTCACTCAAATTTGAGTTAAGATACTTATAAAGAATTTTATAAGTGATTTTAGTAGATTCACTACTGACATATGGGAGTGAGTGGTTGCATATATTCTTATGATGAGAATCATAAGATAATATTTGCGTGTTTTACCCAAGTCATTGACTTGTCTCCTCTCGTAAGATTAACCATAGGACAAGGTTTAGGTTTCACCTAGATGTCTAGAATCATATTCCTATCATATTAACACTAGGGTTTAGTGTAAGAAGAAAACAATTACAATAAAAGTGTGTGATGCAAGGATCACCTCATCACATGAGTTCTAGGGTTTATCAGATAGATAAGATATTGTTTTTAACCATAGAATAATGTCTATGATTGGTGGATAGAGATGAGTCATTAACTATGCATGGGAACACATAGTTTACTTACTCTCTCTAAAGTACCATGGCATATTAGGTATATGCCCTAGTTTGAAATAGTGTGTTACATCCACTTAATTCCCCTCAGATTAAGTACTCCCTCCGATCCAAAATAAATGTCCAAGATTTAGTACAAACTTTGTACTAAAACAGTACTAAATCACTGACACTTATTATGGATCGGAGGAAGTAGGAATTATACTCTTCAAAAGATTTGGATATTAAAATGGCTTAGGAATGAGATTTCAAATGAGTAGTCAATGGTTAGTCCAATGACTTGAATACAAGGACTTGTATAAATGGCTTAGTTGTGATTGGCTTCTCACTAGCTTAAGACTAATGAGTTGTCAACAAGGTTTACTTCAACTAAATAGTACTTGAAGTTATAGGTGTTCCCAGTTATGTTTGACATAGGCTAGGGATTCACAAGTTCTAAGTTACTTCTATCAATCTCCTAAGAGAATAACTATCAGTTGTTTGAAACTTCCTTTCATACCTAGGCATGGGCAGCCCGGCTCGACCCGACCCAAAAAAGCCCATCGGGCTAGGCTTTTTAGTCCCATGGGTCGGGCCTGGGCTTCAGATCTGCAGCCCGACATCCTCATGGGACGGGCTCGGGCCAGAGGAAATGCCAAAACAAGGGAAGGCCCAGCCCGAGGCTCGACGACCTGAAGAAATATGCGCATGGAGGGCTCGGGCTCAGATTTCAGGCCCGACATTCGGGCTCAGGCCTGGGATTTGCTCGGCGGGCTTTGTTAGGCCCAGTCCGAGCCTAGACCGACCTAGAAAATGCCCAGATACACTTGCTTTGGGTCAAAAAGTAATGTGATATCATCAACTCCCAAGTGAATTGATGGTGAAAAAGTAGCCTTGGTAGTGGTCAGACTTGATATAGGTTTTAGAATGGATTCTTGCTTATCAAGTATATTGAATAAGGTTTGGTCCCTTAAGACTTGGTATTAAGTACATATCCCATCCTTGATTAATAAGGTAAGAATATTGGATAAATAAGAATGAATAATTCAAGTTTTAGATATGTTAGGGTTTGGTTTAGGACTTGGTTGATTCTCTTGTCACATGACTGTTGTCATTCACAAGTGTTGGTACAATGAATCCCATTTAAGATAAGATGAGTTAAGAATGTATTTGATCTTGTTTTAGGGTGTGATCATATGCTAAGGTTTTTTTTATCACATGAGTTAAATGAGGTTTAGAGGAGATAAGTTAAGCATCAAATTTTACTTGTTCTTAAGTATGAGGGTGTATTGATTTACTTTTATTCATGAATATTACTTCTACCCTTCCTAACATAGAAGTTTACCAAAGATTATTTCAAAGTTGGAACACTCAGCATGATGAACTAGTCCTAAATCATCAGCTCAAGTGGAACTTTAATCACTTTGACAAGTTCTATCAATTTTTTTTTAGTTGGCTCGGATTTTCTACGCATGTATGCAATGTACACAGCTATCCTCTACACATTTTTGTGTATCAAAATCGATGGGATATTACAAATATGTACTCTATATGATCAATGAAATAAAGCACATGGTTTGATCTTATTCTAAGTCTTTTATCTCCTTTAGTTGTCATTTTTGGATCATATAGCCCTTTTTATGCAAGTTTGCAGTTGCACTTGTGAAAATTCCGCTTTCTGGAGTTAGCTTAAGTTTTCCGGTCTACACGTTTTCTGTTATTTTTGCGTGGATTTTAGAGTAGTGAGATTTCATCACTCGAAGTTGGCAGTTTTTCCCCCAAGGTTCTAGATGGTGCTATTAAGCATCGTCACCAAGGGGCAAGGTTATATGCTAATAGTTTTTGCTGTCTCACGAAAAGTCAAGCGTGAAAACCAGAATAATGGATAAGACAACACTTTCTTAAAATATACAAAATTACACGCGAAACTTAATAAGTTGCAGGAGTTTTTTCCGCCTTACATAGTTTTCCACAAAATAATTCTGAAGGCACAATTGATACAAGATTGTATTTATGCCTCTAGTGCAAGAGACTTCGGAGCACCATCGTCTGCAACAGGAGAATCAGATACGCAACGACTGTGAATGGATTGTATAGGCACCTAGAGGGGGGGGGGGTGAATAGGTGCTACTTCAAATTTTACTCTTTTTCAAATTAGGGTTTGACACAAAGGTGAATTCTCTAGATATGCAACTAAGGTGAATTTACCTATATGTCACACTATCATAACTAACTAAGCAAGAACTAGATAAAGTAAGGTGCGATAAAGGATAGAAGTAACCGAAGTGAAGCACATGGGGACACACGGATTATTTCCCACAGTTCCTTCCTTTTGAGAGGAAGTACGTCTGCGTTTGGAGAGGAGTTGGTATCAAACCACCAACACCACAAGAGGCCTCCCTTGTTCTCCGGTGAACCTCACCCCAAGAGGATCGATTCACGCTTCCACTATATCGACAACCTTCAAGGTGGTAGCCGGCACACTTACAACAGTTCAAGGCACACACCCAAAACTTAATTGGGGGCTCCCGAATCCAAGCAAGCTGTCACACAATCAGAGACAAGCTTGTAAGAATCAAATCAAACCAAAACAAGGCTTAGGGTTTCTAGTGAAACCCTAGAGCAAGGGGCCCTCAAGTGAATGAGGGGGAAATGAAGATCTCTCTTGGTGAAGATGTAGATCGATGCCTCCTCCTCCAATTCCCCAAAGATCTATGACTTTGGGTGGTTAGATGAAGAGATCTTGGAGTTTTGGTGGCTCTAATGGTGGTCCTTTTCTTTTCTGGAACGAGCAACTTGAGGTAGAAGATGAGGTCCCATATTTATAGGCCTCACAGCTCCAGACCGTTTTCTGATCGTTGGGAACCTTCCACACTGGAGACTCCGGTCTGGCAGACCGGAGACTCCAGTCTACACCGGAAACTCTGGCCCATCTGCGGCTCATCTCCAGACCGGCATGCTGAATGACTTGGGCTTGGTCTTTACGCTCACACTGGATACTTTGGTAGGAACTCTGGACCAGAGACACCAGAGACTCCGGTATTTCCACACCGGAAACTCCGGTCCGTGATACCACATCGGAGATTCCAGCCCATCTCTGGTCCGTCTTCGGACCCCCACACAAAATGGTTTTGGGAAGTTTCTTGAGTCCACTCCGAGGACTTTTTGGGGAAACTCTGGACCACACCGGAGACTCCGGTGTTTGCACACCAGAGACTCCGGTCTAGAATCTTCAGGAAAACTCAGTTTTAGCTAGGGAATTTCCCACACTATTATAGCCTTTTCTCTTTTCAATAGATTGACCTGTAGACATTAACACACAGTAAAATGAACCTTATGTTGTTAACAAACACCAAAACATATTAGGACAATAAATGTCCTTTCAATCTCCCCCTTTTTGGTGTTCGATGACAACAAGAGGTTTTGCATGGGAAGTTTAATCAGAGACATAACTATGCTAACTATGCTCCCCCTGACGATGTACAACAAGATAATCATGTAGTACAAGCAAGTCAGGTAATATAAACTAAACATGAAACTAAAGACAGGGAGCTTAATCATTACAATAAATGGCATAACATGTCCACACAAATAGATAGTTTCAAAAGAACCAAATAAGTTTTACACGAACCAAACAAAAACAAATGTTCAAATAAACGACACAACCCATCCCATGCAAATCGCGGATGATCCTAATGGACATCTTCTCCCCCTTTGGCATCAAAACGCCAAAACAGGAAAAGGTCCAAGCTATTGCCCCAAATAGATCACTCAGAGTCCTCGTCGTCGTCATCCTCATCATAATCATCATCACCAGCAGCAGTCTGTGGCCCATTTGTTGTGAGGGCGAGAGGAGGAAGTACCCTGTGGTGCAAAACCAGAGGACAACCCTAAGCTTTCATCCATTTCATTCCAAGCACCAAAGGATAGTGTGTGATCAGAATCTGCAGATGGTTCAGCCCCATGCTCATCATTGTACTTAGAGTCCCCTTCCTATTCTTCTTCTCCTTGAGCCTTGATTTCCTTGAGGAGCTTCTCAATCCTGCAGTTGCTCTTGTAGGCATCATGCTGTCCCTTGCGGATGTCCATGCTCATGCAGCACAAAGTATTCTCCCAGAAAGATGCCTTCTTGACTTTCTCCTGAACCACCGAACGTGTGACAGGAGCCATGGGAGCATTGGAGTCATTCTTCCTTCTAGAGCCCCTAGGAGGGGTGGGAGCACACTCAGCCTTAGAGATCTCATCATCCTCACTCTCAAAAGGCTGCCTAGAAACCATCTTCCCTTTCTTTTGGAGACACACGAGGGCATGCTTCGTAAGATTTGGAGGAAGGGCAAGTGGTGAACCATGGGCTTTAGTATTGATAAGCCTCATCACTAGAGCAGCATATGGAGGAGACTTCTTGAATAGAATAGCATGGTGCATCTCCTAAAAAATGTAATCCATAACATCAATAGCATAGCCTTCAGCATCAAGACCAACAAGGTATACCTTGTGAGCATGGTGAAGTAAGTTGACAAGCCCACATCTAATAGCATCATCATTGCTTGCACTGGGAGAAATGTTGTGGCGGAACATCCTCAATAGAAAGTTGTAGAGAGGCTTGAGTCCCTTGGCCTCACCAACGACCGCCTTCTTGCCATATAGGGGAGCCAACTTGGTCTTGCTCTCGCCAAGAGCAGCATCATGCATATGGTGCCCAACAGGAACAGACACACCCTGAAAAGTCTCATTGATGACTCTGGCAAAGTCAAAGAAGTTAGCAGTACGACGGACATTGCTAGTCATCCATGTCATGGTCCTTGCCTGATCAATCCCAAACACCACAACTGCATAGAATTGCTGGACAAGAGTAATGTTGTAATTCTCTCGGATCTCAATGATCCCATGCAGCCCGAGCTTCTCAGTGATCTACATAGCATCTTCAAAGTAGTTGTTGGAGCGCATGTACTCGAGCTCCATATACCTCTGAGGATAAACATGGGACTTGGGGAGCTTGCTATAGATATCAGTCATGAATACTTTCTATTCCTTCCTCTAATAACAAGGATCATCACAGGTTCTTGGCAGCTCATAGAAGTTTGTCTTGCGCAGGTCACGGAACTCCTTCTTGGTCATGTGGGCAAGAGATTGCAAATTGTCATACTTAGCCCTCTTGGCATGGTTTTCCTCCTCTATGCGCTCTTGGTTCTTTCTCATAAACTCAGCATCTCTGAGCTGCTGCCTGCGGTTGGATGGCGGGATCACATACTTCCCAGCTTGCTCATTAAACCGAGGATCCACCCTCTTGGACTTGGCCTTGGTGCGACCACGACGAGGACCAGCACCTCCTGTGAACAGAGTGTGAGAATGATAGGATGGGGGTAAGCGCATATGTCCCGAAGATAAACACAAGACCCTCACAACTTTGCTAGATGTGCTAGAGGCAATCTACACTGGAGTCTCCGGTGTGCAACACCGGATCTTCGGCCTGGACCGGAGTTTCCGGTCAGACGGACCGGAATCTCCGGTCTGGAGATTTTGGGTTGCATAGGGAGACTACGGGTGGACTCGATTCTAGCAGATCGGGCAAGGGAATGAGACTAGTGTGATATAATGCATGCAGACTAGTGGTTCCAGTGGGCAAAATTAGTACAAAACCCAAAATAAACAAAGGGGATGAACCCTAGGTTCATGGTGAGGAGATGAGTACCAGATCTGTCCATTGGAGTGATTCCACCGGTGGGGAAGGTCCCAGGGGTGGGGAGGATGGAGTTGGCTGGCGGCACGATAGATCCCGGCGACAAAACGGCCTCCGGGCGGCAGTTTTGGAGGAGGAGAAGGCGAGTGTGAGAGTGGGTGTCGGGGTTGGAAGATAGAGTCTGAGTGACTCTTTCACCCTAGCCCCCTTAAGTCACAGGCAGAAACCTCCCCCATACTGGAGACTCTGATCTGCACCGGATACTCCGGTGTTTGCACACTGTAATCTCTGGCCCTCTTCAACCAAAAGCAGCCAGATTCAAGTTTTGGGATATATGTGATAGATAGAATGTTTATATGGGAGGGTGACAGGCTTAGGTTTAGATCTCAAACTGTGAAGAACCAAATAGGCAATGAAATTCAACTAAATGGTCATGTGAAACTACAAATCAATTAGAACCAAGAATCAATTCTTCATAATGAAGGGGTGGTGGCCAAGGCCACCATGTAAGAGTGTGAGGCATGAAATCGTGAAGAATTATCCTAGGGTTCATAACCTCTACTAATCAATGAATCTCACATATCACAAAATGATATTAAGAGAATTGATTTTCTTAATTTTGGCATTATGGGGGGAGGGATATCTCAATGGATTAGGACCGCACTCGTCCATGCCTGCAACTAAACCACATAATGATCAAGTAATAGGTGTGTATGCAAGATGATCAAGTCAAACTTCTTGAATCTATGATATTTAGCTCATTCCTCAAATAACAAAATCTTGCTTCATCAAGTGGCTTCATGAATATATATTCAAGTTGGTCTTTGGTTGATACATAAGATAGCTCAATATCTCCTCGGGCAACATGATCTCTAATGAAATGATGAAGGATCTCAATATGCTTTGTTCTTGTATGATCCACCGGATTGTAGGAAATATTGATATCACTTTCACTGTCACATAAAAGAGGTACTTTGTCACAATGGACACCATATTCCTTTAAAGTTTGCCTCATTCATAACAACTGAGTGCAAGCACTAGCTGCAGCCACATACTCAGCCTTGGCAGTGGAGAGAGATATACAGTTTTGCTTCTTAGAAGACCAACACACCGAGGACCTACCAAGGAATTGGCAAGCCCCGGAGGTTGATTTTCTATCATCCTTATCAGCATCCCAATTCGAATCAGTGTATCCACAAAGAGAGAATGTTGAGCCCCTAGGATACCATATACCATAGTTTGGGGTATGAACCAAATATCGAATGATTCTTTTGACCTCCATCAAGTGGATTTCTTTAGGAGCCGCTTGATATCTTGCACACACTCCTACACTTAACACAATATTGGGTCTAGATGCACATAGGTAAAGCAAAGAACCAATCATGGATTAATATACCTTTTGATCAACATCTTTACCATTTGGGTTAAGTTCAAGATGAGTCTTGGTTGCCATGGGAGTTGGAGCTCCATTTAGTTATTTCATGTTGAACCTCTTGAGCATGTCTTGGGTATATTTGGCTTGATGGAAAAAGGTTCCTCCTCTTATTTGTTTGATCTCAAAACCAAGAAATACCCTCAACTCTCCCATCATAGACATCCTGAACCTATCACTCATAAGCTTCGAGAATGCATCATTAAAGGCTTTGTTAGATGAGCAAAAATAATATCATTAACATATATTTGGCAAACGAAAAGCTCCCCATGAACCTTCTTAGTAAAAAGAGTGGGATCAATTTTCCCAACCTCAAACCCACGGTATAACAAAAACTCTCTAAGGTGCTCATACCAAGTACGTGTAGCTTGTTTAAGTCCATAGAGCGCCTTATCAAGTTTGTAGACATGGTTTGGGAAGTTGGTATCCTCGAAACCCGGGGGTTGCTTAACATAAACCAACTCATGCAATGGACCATTTATAAAAGCACTTTCTACATCCATTTGTTGTAATTTAAAATTGTGATGTGCAACATATGCAAGAAGGATACAAATGGACTCAAGGCAAGCCATGGGAGCATAAGTATCTCTACAATCAATGCCTTCAATTTGAGAGAACCCTTGTGCTACCAATCTTGCCTTGTTCCTCACAATAATACCATGTTCATCTTGCTTGTTCTTGAATATCCGTTTCGTGCCAATAACATTGCGACACTCCTTGGGCTTTTGTACTAACTTCTAAACTTTATTTCTCTCAAAGTTGTTTAGCTCTTTGTGCATTGCTTCTAGCCAATCTGAATCTTCAAGAGCTTCCCATACTTTCTTAGGCTCTACCATGGATATATGCGCTTGCTGCTCACCAAATGTTTCAATTGGGCTCGAGTGGACATTCCAATCCTTAGATCACCAAGAACATTCTCAAGAGAGTGTTCTCTTCTTTCTAACATTCTGTCCACTCTAGCTTTGCGATGAGTTTTGATCTCCTTGTTGTTCCTTTCAGGAGTCTCTTCATCATTCTGCTCCTCATCTTGACCATTAACTTGACCTTGATCAACAATGGGTTCAGCTTCATCAACATGAGGTACATGTTGATCTTGGTCTTGATCAGGCAAGCTACTTGAAAGGCTTTGAGGGGATCTTGCAGCTGACTGAATAAATCTGCCTTGAGCAATTGACTGCACGGGGCTGGACACTCCAGTCAGTGGAGAGAGTGGACAATTCAGCCTAGCGCATTTAGCCTGATCATCATGGACAAAGTTCTCATTTTGTCTTTGGCTTGGGTCATCATTGCCATCAATAACAAGAGCTTGTTTAATTTGTGAAGATGATGGCTCCACTTGAGTAGAGCATAGTTCTTCTTGATCCGCCACAAGGGGTTCCTCAACAGGGCGGATGAATCCTGCACCCATTCTTCTTATGGCATCTTGAGGTATTTCATCATCTATATCACAAACATCAACATGCCCCGCTTGGGGGCCATCATGTTGTTCGAAAACCACACTACAAGATTCTATGACAATTCCGGAGAGTTTATCATAGATTCTATAAGTGTGGGAATCGAGACCATAGCCAACAAAAATACCCTCTAAAGCTTTGGAATCAAATTTGGATAAACGAACAACTTATATGAGATAGAAACACTCACAACCAAACACCCAGAAGTATGAAATGTTGGGCTTATTACCGGTAAGTATTTCATATGGCGTCTTGTTCAATTCTTTGCGGAGGTAGAGCCGGTTTGATGCATGGCATGTAGTGGAGATCGCCTCCGCCCAAAAATTGTATGGAGACTTAAACTCCACCAACATGGATCTTTCCATATCCATTAAAGTCTGGTTCTTCCTCTCAGCTACATCATTTTGTTGAGGGGTATATGTAGCGGAATATTGATGTTTTATCCCCTCATCACTAAGAAAACCATTTAATGTGTAGTTCTTGAACTTGGTGCCATTGTCACTTCTTATTGTTAGCACAGGCACATTGTATTGACGTTGAACCATATTGACAAAGTTGATGAAGTAATGTTGGGTCTCACTTTTCAACTTGAAGAAATATACCCATGAATATCTTGAGTAGTCATCAAAAATCACCAAGAAATATTTCTTCCTACCAAGGCTAGCATGAGATGGAGGACCAAAGAGATCCACATGAAGGAGCTCCAAGATCCTCTTTGACTTTATAATGTTATTTGGCTTGTGGAGAGAATCATGCATCTTTCCTTCAATGCAAGCCCTGCAAACACGATCTTTGGCAAAACAAACATTCTCCTTTAGTCCCACAATATGGCCACCCTTGTGGAGGCTTTCCAAAGTTCTCATATTGACATGGTCTAGTTGGCGATGCCATAACCAACCCACGTCGGCCTTTCTAAATAAGCACATCGCACTTGTAGTGGTTTTCCCTGAGAAGTCCACCACATACAAGTCATTTTCGATGTACCCAACGAAAGCGACCTTTAGAGTCTTGCTCCACAAGAGGACCACAATATAATTATCAATAAAGATGGTGAAACCCATCTTGCCTAGGGCATGGACTAAAAGCAAGTTATAACCAAGAGCCTCAACAAGCATGACATCCATGAGAATAACATCGTGTGCAACCACAACTTTGCCAAGAGCCATTACCTGAGATTTTGACTTATCGGCATATGTGACGATTATATGATCTTGATTTGCCTTTATTTCCATCATTATTGCTTTGCTTCCGGTCATATGACTTGTTCAACCACTATCAAGCACCCACTTTGACCCTCAGGAAGCATAGTTCTACAAAAGGTCAAGCTAGATTTTTAGGTACCCATTTTTCAACGGGTCCTCTTTTGTTAGTGACAAGGGTCTTTGGAACCCAAATGGACCAAGCAATATAACCATCAAATGTACCAACATATTGTGCATAACCATCACCATAAGAATTACGCATTAATACACAGTGAGGGTTAACACTTCCCGCAAAGTCATCTTGTGACATAGTTTTGCCACTTTGGGTATTACTACCCATAATGGTCTTATATTTTGGTTGAGCGGGCTTGGACTTCTTCTTCTTCTTGTTGTTGTTGTTCTTCTTCTTGGCTTTGGAAACATAGCCAAGACCAATTTTCTCATTTTTTGGCCTTTGCTTACTTAAAAGGTCATCAAAATATTTGTTACCTTTGGGGAAGGTTGCCTTTGCAAGCTCCCCCTTCAACCTAGCATTTTCTTTAAGGATGTTTGTACTACTAGGGGGAATGAAAATACTAGGTGAAGCAACATTAGTCAATTGAGTTTGAAGTTGTTCACGAGACTTTGTGAGAGTCATGAGATCACTTTTCAAGGCCTTGTGAGCCATGTTAAGCTTCTCATAATCCTCGACAAGTTTGTCATGAACAACACCAAACTCAATCTTGTCCTTTTTAGCCTTTTTGTATTTAGCAATGGCATGATCACATTCCTTAATGAGTTTAGCAATAATTCGATCATTTGCCTCATCAAGGCCTTCAAGTTTTTCTTCAAGAGACACCCTAGTCTCTTGTTCTTCTTCAAGAGCATTAGTTAGAGCATCCATCTCAAGTAGATGCTCTCTCCCAAGCTTACATCTCTCATCAAGGAGCTCTTGTGTGTGAGAAAGTTGGTTCAAGATATTTACAAAATGCTTCTTATTCTCCCCTTGCAAGTTAGTCATATAAGCATAAAAAACAACTAATTCCTCCTTCACCTCAAGAGTTATATCATCATTCAAATCATCATTGATACTAGGGGTGGAGAGAGGAGATGATGATACCTCCAATGCTCTTGCCATAAGGCAAGTGACGTTCTTATTGAAGGTGTTCTCATTTGGGGAGTTGAAGAGGGAGAAGGTGGGTGTAGAGGTAGTGGCAATGGCAGCCACACCATTTGTTGTTTCTTCTTCTTCCTCCTTATCATCAGAGAAGAACTCTTCATGTGCTATCAATGCAATGTCACCGGATTTCTTATTGGTGGCATTCTTCTTGTAGAAAGGATTCTTGAAAGGGGCCTTTGGATTTTTCTTTAATACGAGTGCACCACCATGGTCTTCTCTCTTCTCATAAGGACATCCGGCAACAAAATGATAGAGGTCACCACAGTTGAAGCAAGTTCTCAATCTTGAAGCACTTTCTTTTCTACCACTTGGGTTGCTTCTTCGTTGCATCTCCATCTTGGCCTTGGCAGGATCTTTCCAAAAATTTCTTGCATAGAAAGCTGCGGTGACCCAGCATACCACTGCATGATGTAGTACACTATAGTCGTTGACATAACACCAATGAAACACCGTTCACTAGTATTACATCCCTTAGAGTGGTACAACAGAAACACAGCAGGTCCAAGACATGACTATAGATTACTACTTGACTCTTTATAGAAGATCCAGAGAACACTCTCGGTTAAAGAGAGAGAAAGAAACTTCTTACAAGAAGAACCCGAAATAATAACTCAGAACTATCTAGAGACTAAGACTAGTATCTAAAATATTTGGCTTACCATTGCTGCTATTGCAATGCTCTACAGAAGTAGGTTTTATGGTTAGAGTATCTACTCCTATCTAAATAGAGATTTCGTCTTCACTTCAGCTGATGTATGTGTTGACTTCATTTACTTTATTGAAGAACTTGAGCTGTCGATGATGGTTTCTTGAGCAGAAATTGATGTTGACGTCTTCAACAGCTTAGAATCTAGCAAGGGTTAAGAAGGTACGGTTGAGTACAGGCGTACTCAGCAAGTTCACTAAAAAGGAGTGTATGGTGCACTAACTCTACAGCCATAGACCATAGGTCGTAGGCAATGCATGTTTTCATAAACATTTCTTCAAAGGTTGCTTTTATTCTGAAAACTATGTCCGACAACCTTCACAGGTTGACCAGAACCTTCATGGGGTTCCTTTCTTGCCACGTCCGTAGCTCCTTCCCGGAACAGGGAGTAACATGTCACAATTCTTACACTCTGCAGAGGTGCGTCACTTTTCCCATAAGAGACCTTAGCTTTGTTGCACAACCAAGTCATGAGCTTGTCCATACTTCCTTGGTATGGGGCCTAGTCTAAGATCCAAGCCAATCACTGCCCCCTTCGCGACCCCCGCATGTCCCCTTGGTGTACTCCATGCCCACATCTTGAATTACGGCAATGGTTAGTACAGACCGTCAGATGCCAGAACTATCGTGGGACATTGAGGGCTCCCACACATATGCTGCATATCCTCTACGAATAACCAATTAATGCATGCTACGAGGATAACATCCACGACCTGGCCAGCCGGATGCATGCGAGAGGAAGAAGATACAGTTGACTTTCCCGTCCCATTCCAAGTCTTATGCTTAACGCGTAATATACGACGCTAGAATCACTGGCGACATTGGTTGTTAAGTCCTAGATATTATGTTCCTTTACCACTAGAACTGTATCAATAGATTATTACCATTTGGTAAATAATCCATAATCATATTATTATGAAAATAGTGTTTTCTGACCTTTTTGAAATGCAGGTGATGACAACATTTGAGTTACAATCATTTGATAGAAAATAATCAAAGGACATGAGCAAGTTGTGAACTTGCCTTTTGTGATTACAAGACTATGCACTCACAGTCTTCAAGATACTAGAAGATCCAAATTCTGTAAATAGCATCATTGGTCCGGTAAGGACAAATGTTTAAAGAAGCAATATGCTGTGATGTATAAGTAATGTAATGCAATTTGATAAATACGAACCCCTGGACTAATCGTATTTGATCTAGGGTTCAGAAATTAGGAATGGTTTATTTAGAATATGTTTCACTTTTATATCAGCTTCACACTTGTGCTTCTTATTAAGGCTTATGAGAGTGTGTGAAACACTATGTAAAGACAACAAGTAACATGCAATACTAAAGCACTCAAATGGATGATGGTATCTAAATATATTTCTTAAGCAAGATTATTAATTATTTAGAGCTTTCAAGAAGTGTTTAAGGATTACTTTTAATGTTTCTTAAAGGAATAACTTTCAAGGAAAAGGTTACTTTTACAAAGTAAATGTATTTAAATTTTAACATGCAAAGTATAAAAGTGAAGTATACTAATATTCTAAGATTGAGGTGAATTGCTATTTGGTAATTATGCTGGGATTTATTATGTTAAGGGTTAAGGGACTTGTTGTAAGATTGTTGTTTGAAGTGGAAAAGCAAATAACTTTTGAAGAAAAGATTTCTTTGTTATAGTTTAAACAATCTTTGTGGTTAATCGAATGTGATCTATATCGTTTGCACTTATCCGATAAGCTTGGACTTGAGATGCCTTACGACTTAATTTGGAATAGACAAAAGTTAACTATAAAAACATAATATAATTTGGTCCTTATGCTTATAACTTTGGTATACCAAAAATTAACTTTAAAAGGAACATTAATAGACTTAGAGTTCTGATGTATCTAGATTATTATTGAATTCTAGGGTTGATACAAAGATTGTTAAGAGTGTGAATTCATTCACTTCCAATTTAAGTGAATGATAAGTTCAAAGGTGATTTGCTATAATGAAAATGCTTTGACTTATTAATGAAGCAAAATTAAATGATCTCATTAATGTGTTAAGGTTTAAAACCATGTCAAGCATGATTAAGAAATGCATATCATTCACTTTTATTATAAGTGAATGATGTTTAAAATTTACTCAAAATTGTTGGCTTATCTTGGAGTTATGGTTTTAAGTAGTTTTCTAAATGTTAATAGTTTTACTTTTAAGTATTATTATAGACTTAATTTATGGTTTTGGAAGTAGTATTTAAATGTACAAGATTTAGGGTTTTTCATAAAATTGTGATTATTTCTTATTTAAGAATGTTCTTAAAGAATTTACCAACTAAATAATAAATAAGGATTTATTTCTTAATAACCTTAAAATGTGTTGGAATAACATAATTAGTATTTTTGGAAAATAGTAGATTTATTTTTATATACAAAAATGATCTTTATTCATTTTTAGAACTTCTCCTTATTTTATTAACTTTTATTTAGAGTTTTAGTGTCTTTAACATTTATTTGTATTTTATTTAACTTAAACAAGTAAGGTTATATTTTTTCTTAGGTAGATATTATTTTATGGTCTTTTTGATATATTATATATATTTTTCGGATTTTTCTATGTTTTTCTAGAGCTTAGTTAACTCCAGGGGTATATTTGTGATTAGAAATTTTAAATAAGCCCTCTTATGAAACACGGGCCTGACCCACTAGGCTGGCTCGGCCCGATCTGGCCCACTGGGTTGGGTCAAACCAACCCAGGGTTACTGGACCGTCCCCACCAGCCCAGTCGCTACCTTCTCTCGCTCGCTCGATCTTATCCTCTCTTCTCTCGGTCGCTCGGGTAACCGTGGCTCGCCTCGTCGCCGCCGACCGATTCCGGCCACCATGGACCTCCTCGGTTGTCGCTCCTATGCAAGACGATGTTGCCGACGGCACTACATCGCCCTACCCTCTTCGATTCATGGCTCGTGCTCTCTGCTGGTGGTGTTTCTGCTTCCCCCTAGCGACTAGGGTTAGGAGCTCGTCGGTGACTTGGCACTCCGATGCCCTTCTGATGCTGCTGTGGTGCCTTGGCGATGGTGGGGTGTTGCCCTATCCTGTGGCCACCGTGGTTGCGGTCGGCGCGGGTTGCAGCGCCCCTCTGGGGTGCTCCTCGTGCCATCGTGTGTTGTCTCGCCTCCAGCCTCTGCTTCCTCTTCTGTATACTCGCGAGGACCTCGAGTAAGTTCTTCTACTTCTCTCTCTATCCTCTCTCTTCCCTCTGCTCCATGCTACATGACTACTGCAACGAATTCTCCATTTAGGGTTCATCCCTAATTTCTAGGGTTCATCCCCCTATAGTAATGTTTAGCTGGGCTCCTTGATTAACTATGCAAATCCTTGATGGTGTCCTACGGTTGGTGTATTGCCAACCACTGTTGATTATGATCTGTTACTCTGCTCTCAGTCAGATAACCACTATGTTGTGCATGTTTTGTCACTCAATTCTCTGTCAGAGAACATTCTGTCATTGCCTAGTTGGTATTGTGTGGATTCATTCTTGTTGTGATTCCTATCTGCTTGTAGGAAGATGATTTAACTTAGTGGTTTCCTGAGAGCTGACATATTGTGTCCTAGTGATGGACAGTGTTGACCCTGTTTGCGATGCTTGCTACTAGGTAAAGGTTATTTAGCTTATTAACGTGCTTCCTATACTACATGACAGAAAACAGTAATGAACTTGTGGTTGTTCCCTCACATGATTTCTAAGAATGAAATGATTCCTAGATTGAGGACTAGGAAGATGATTTATGTATATGTGCTATTACTTGCAGATGGAATTGTCTGATGTATTTGTGCTACCAACATGGCAGTAAGCTTTACTTGGAATGATTTCTAGTGGTTTAACCTAGGAAAATGATTTAATTTCATCAGTGTGGGCCCCCCCCAGATTTAATCCTCTGAGAATTCCTGTTATGCATACACCACGATCCCATGATCAGTTAGTCGTGGCACATAACCGACAAGTATCAAAGTAAACATCCATTACTTAAGAGGATACATGTCATACCTTACATGCCATTATGGCTACATCAATAATCATCAACGGAACTTCATCAAGCGTAGAGCCGGAGCCATGCCCTAACCTACATGAAACTGACTGGGAGAACGTCCTAGCTTGCCTAGTCGTTAACACCATCTTCTTATTGATATCTGACCAAGTTAATAGACAGGGACAATGCAAGTGAGTACTTTGAATGTACTCGCAAACCACCTTAAGAGAATAATAATAATAACAAGAGGATATGCAATATGATTGTGGTAGTAGGAGGGCTCCGAGGGAGGTTCTTTTCTCAAATAGTTTCTCTTGTAGATATAGCATCTACACATCTTTGTTGAAAACTTTTGTAAAACATCTTGGAAACCTTTTTGAAAAGTTTTAGAAAATCACTAGGATTGGGTCACCCATTTGTTTCATCCTTTCCGGTCATCCCATGACCAAACTCCTTTCCTTCCTTTCCGACCATCCCATGGTCAAATCATGTATCCTTTTCGACCATACCATGGTCAAAACATTTCCAAAGCTATTGCTTTTCCGAAATCTTTTTTGAAAACAAAACCAGCACCGCTCTACAGCAACCTTCCCAACCATCCATGACCATGGAAACGGCTATTCGAATAGATTTACACTCTGTAGAGGTTGTACACTTTACCCACACCATCCGAGTACCCTGCCCTAATCTACACCGATCGTGGGCCGAGTAACCGATTAAGACTCTCCGGATGCCCACTCCAATATAAGTGCCTACCCTATGAGTGTTTTCCCCTCAACACCAGGACGCCCTATATAGTTCCCAAGCCAACCAGAGCGCTTTTTCCACTGCACAAAGTGTGCGCTTTCAATGAGGGCTCATAGTAACGCGTGGAGGCCTGTAGACCCTTCGTTCCTTCTCCAGGTCGATGTCCCACATGGACCTTTACAGGAGAAGGCCCACCCTCCATGATTTTTTTTAAATCCCCTGTAGTAGTTGTAGGCAGCTTATACCAGAGTAAACAAACATCAAATCCAGCCTTGTCCCATTCCAGAGTAATGTGGTTGCACGGGTTAATTGTTCTAGCAAAACTGCAAATAACCGGGTGCGTTTTCGTAAACCTTTTTCCTCCATCTTTCCTTCAGCATTTTGTAAAAAAAAACCTTTTTATTTCCTCAAATATCTCTTGGTAGGTCTAACCTCACCAAGGTTTCATCATAAAACATTTTATAAACTTTTCCGAGGTCTTCCCATCCTATAACTTTGCTTTGGCTAAATCGGGGTCTCCAAAGGGGTATGGTGTATTACACCATCTACCATACTAGGGACAATTAGGTGTCATCGAGGGGGTTGTACTTGGTAGTACCATTGCGTAGTGATTTGGAGGAGCCAAGCCACTACCAGAGATAACTCATTATATAATAAAACAATGCAGTTTCGTAAACAGTAGGTAAAACATGCATAATTAAAACAATAGGACAAGGCTTATGAGCAAGAAGGTGGCTTGCCTGAGATCAGCAATCTGGCAAAATATGTCCCTGGACTTCTCCTTAGAAAACCATAATAATCACTAATAATAACCAACTTCTTCTGGTCTCCGATATAATCGCATCTATCGTCGATATGGATCACATGCAAGCAAACAAAGGCCACAATCAACACCAGGCAAACAAACACCAATACCATACAGAAAATATACATACAACACATTATTCACTTCAATAGGTTTTGATATATTGAGTTTATAGCAATTGGAAATACTTTATTTGCATTGGTGGAGTTTTGTTTATGATTTATGTGGCATACATCACTTAATTAAGGAACTTAAGTCCAAGGCTTGGTTCCGTATAATATCATTATATCAAAATGATACCATCAGATAGGTAATGATAATATGAAGCCAACAAAAGTGGTTTCACTATTTTATCAAAATCTATTGATTTACTATGCATTTCCTAGTGAATAAAACTTCAGTTTTGGGAAATAATTCATCAAAAAAGTTCCGTGATTCCAAAAATTATTTCCTTGGATGATTAAGTAGGGTTTGATGTAATGGTTTAGTGAGAGTTCAAATCACTTAGAAATATTTATCAAAATGCCCTCAGGAAATTTCCGAAGTCAGTTCTATAGTTATATTATCTTTTTCACCAGATTAAGTCTACAGAAGCTATTGATGTGATTCCAAGGGAACAGGGTAGGTGCTTCAAAAACATTTCTGTAGAAATTGGAATCACCCATTTTGCAGTTGTGAAACTCCTGTAGTGATTTTTTTACTAAAACAACCATAAATAGATATATTTAATTCACACAAATTACATCAGAGCGCAATAAAATTTGAGCTCCTGGCTGTTGGTAGAACTTGAAGTACCACATCATAGAGAGTTGGAATGAACTCTAAACATGTTATAGTTTGGCTTAAGGAATTCTATAAAGTCAATAAATAATTGTTTTTGTTATTTTTACCGGGGTATAACTAGGGTTCACCTTGACATGATACAAAGTCTAATGGGTAGGTATAGAAACTACCTTTCAGGTAAACTTTGTTTCATCCCATTTGGATATGCATAGCTGACTGAGCAATTTAATTAGTGTAAAGGACACATTCTTGTAGATTTATTTTCCGTAATTAACTAAGATAAATATGGGCACGAGACTAGCTCTACATGGTAGGGAAAACCTAATAGGGCATGTAAAAATTTAGATCTAGCCAATTATTTGTATTTTCCATTTTTATTCGTATTTAAACCAAACTATCAAAATATTGATATGTAAAAATTTATTAAAAGAAAAAGGAACTAGGCCGGTATTTCTAGAGGAGATGGGCCGCACAGGGGGTGTTCCGGCCCATCGAGCATTCGGGAGGAGCAGGAGCCCATGATTTTGAACTGGCCGGGGCGGACCCGCTAGTCAGCGACACGGTGGCGCCCAAGTGGTATGGGAGAGCCTGGGTTGTTCGATCTATGAAAGATCGACGGCTTCTCCTTGTCGTCACTGACAGACAGAACGGCGACGTGACAAACCCTAGGGGCGGGTGGAGAAGGTTGGGGTGCTCAATAGAGGGTGTGCCGGCGACCGGGGTGTGCAAGTCCGGCGAGGGGAGACATCGATGGTCTTGGCCCCATAGTTGAACTCGCGCATCTACATGGCGGAGTTGGTTCGGGCGTCCGCGGCGTCACTGTTGCAGGGCATTTCTAACAGAAAAATATCGACAGTTTAGATAGGCGAGAGAGAGGCTTTCATGACTAAAAAAGGGGTCGAGGGAGAGAGGCATGCAGTGGCCATAACTTGCTCTTCTACTCCTCGGTACCGAGGTGGTGCGGCAAGATCAGCGTGCATCAGAGAGAGGGAGGCTCGACCTCCTACTTGGGGGTGGTGTTGGGGAGCTCTGGGAGTGGAATGGGGGTGGTTGGCACGCGCGGGCGAGGCTGGGGTTCTATTTATCGCGACGAGCGCGTCCACGGTGCACCGAGAGCACGACGGAGTGGGGAGGGTGCGTGGGAGCGCTGGGTTGGCCAAGCTGCGCGGTGGCTTGGGTCATGGAGTTGCTTTTGCGTGGTCTCCGCGATGGAGCAGGCCAGGAGCCTCGGGAGTGAGCGAGGTGAGGGTGACAACGCCTCCGCATGCAGGCTGTTCGACGGAACATGTCGAGGCGTCTAGGGCTCGGGAAGGCGCGTGTGAGGGGTGAGGCTAGTAGTAGGGAGGTGATCAGGGGTAGGGGCTGTCTCCCGCGCGATCTCAAGTTGGTTTTGCACCGCAGGGAGGATGAGGCGAGTGTGGGCGAAGTCGATATGTCTGACGTGGACGCCGCTGGTTGGGGGTCAGTGGGGTGCGAGGGTGAGGGGGAGGAAAGTCGGGGGCGTGCCTGGGGAGTTGTATCACACAGAGCTGGGACCAGGGAGAGGTATGACCGGGCAGGGCTGTTGCTATGCGTAAATGGCAAGATCTTGCCCTCTCCCTAGTCTTACCCTCTTGGCCGTCTTGGGGGCTTGCTACAATGGTCACCATGACCAAGGGAGGGTGTGATGGTTGCTGTGGTGAGTGGTGGTGATACCTTGGTAAAGAGTAGCTTAAGTTTAGTTCATGTTTTGATTTGTTTGCACTATTTGATCAAAATGGTGCTTGTGAAGGAAGTTCAAAATTTTGCATAGGACAAGGTGGGAAGATGGTACTGTTAGGTAGATGAGGTCAAGGTAGATATCCAGGAATTATTTGGGATTTTTCAGAACTTCGTAGATCCCCTTTTTAATAATTCTCCGAATAGTGCTGAAATGATTTTTATAAGTAAATTTGATATTTTTGAATTGGATATGGTAGTGTTTTGATTTTATATGGTCCTAAATATGAATCCATACCTTGAGGATTTTTCTCATGATTTATTGGTGCATAAAAGTATTTTAAACATTTATTTTATCATTTCTGCCTATTAAGAAAATAGGCAAAAAGAATTATTAAAACTCTTCAAAAATATTTATTATTGAGGTGGGAAGATAGGATAGGATAACTAGACTTCAAATAATCTTTACGATGGGTATGTGTTTTGGAAAAAGTCAAACTTTCTTTTATAGATTTGGTTTTGGAGTTTTTGTAAATTTAAGAGATCAGATAGGTTTTGGTCCATAATAATTATGGATAATATTTGATAAATATTTATAAAAAAGGTAGATGTTGTCCATAAGGTGTATCTATCCATTTCAACCTTTGGTGTTGAGAATCGAAGTTGATTTTGGTAGGAAACAAGGGTTAGAGGATCTAGGGTGATGTTATTTTCATACCATCAAAACATGGTTGTATCTTGGAGCTTAGAGCTCCCATTGGAACATGGGATATAAGGATGGATATATCAATTCATGTATATTACCAAGGTACAATAATTTGAGCTTGATCATGCTTGAGTTCTCCAAGAATTGATTTCAAACTTTGAATAAAATAAGGGTGCCAAAACAGATTATCAAATAGCCTTCTAAACCATGTGGGTTTTAGAAGCACAAGGACCCAATTGGAAAAAGTGAAGTAGGAATTGATATACCTTCATGAGTATAGAACAAATATGCAAATAGTTGGTCCATAGAAGATATGATGAATGTGTGAGCTTCTGACCAAGTAGGCTAGTTGATAAGATTTGCAGGAAATATTATTTTCTTGCCTGCAAAACTATCAAGAACAAGTGGGTTAGAGGATGGTCTAGCCATGGTTAATAGTGTAACTTGGTAGTACTTATGATGGTCTACAAGATGGTTCAAGTGCATTACCAAAAAGGCACAAGGGTTGAGAAAGAGAGGCACTCAAAGAAGTGATGTTGAAATAGTTTCCAAACAGTCAAAATTTAGCAGATTTAGAGTTTTTGACTAGAATATGAGTGGGGATGTTTGTGAGGGTTTGCAAGGTATCAAAGCATTATCAAATGGATGATGTTGAAGTGTAGATTGGGTAGAATAGATCCACGCTTGATATTGGTCTTCATTGACTTGGGAACTTCTAGAATGGATCACTTCAGAGTTGATCTAGTTAAGGATTTTAGATGATCACCTATTGGCTAGAGATCGGATCCATCTTGTATTCCTGCTTAGGGTTTGGTGATCTTAAAGTTTCTTGATCCTAGAGAATGATCTCCTAGAGTAGCTCACTTTAGTTCCTAATCAAACAAGTTAGACAGCAGATCAAGGAAATTCATCTTCCAAAGAAGTCAAGCTAGTATTGTGGATACCATCAAGCCGAGCTTGAGGTAAATATGGGTATGTTTAAGGGTTGGGGTTTGAATAAGGTGAGAGTCCTTGGTGTCTCTACCAATACTAGAATTCAAAAGCTTAACAAAAAGGTTTTGGAAATCCTAGAGGTAAGAGTAGTTGAAGGTTCTGTCTTGAAAACATAAGGAGATTGTAGATCTCCATAGTTTTGTCAGTAGAAGCTATTAAAATAGTTTTGGTTACATAAGCATGTTGGCTCATGTTTTGAAATGCCATAACATTTGAGGATATGTAAAATGAGCCAGGATAGTTTTGTTAAATAGCTTTTGACAATGGATGTTGAGGTAAGGAGTATATCATAAGCTGTACAATCAGAAGCATAAGCATAGAACACAACAAGCAAGCACTGCACAATTAAATAAGAATTTTTTTTGTTCCCCCTGATTTTTGCATTCTGGAAAACTAATCAGGGTTGCTGAAATTGGGATGTTAAAGACCTTTTCCCCTTAAAAGAATCTGTCCCGAGATTCAGGAGAGTAAAGTTAGGGGGATTTTGTGTTGGAGTTTGTGCCACGTGTTTCTCGCATACTAACTTGTTGGCTTTGTCTTTGAACATGGTCCCTGCGATGGTGAGGTTGAACTTCAATCGTCTTGGACGCACGAGTGTTGAGCGGGCTTCAATCGGGATTGTGAGGAGTGGTCTTCCTTCTGAAAGGATTTACGGCGTCTCTCTGAAGGGATTATCATATCCTAGTTTACATCCTTGGGTCTAACTACTGAGATTGCTTCTGGCAGAGGGTTATTCTATTTTGTGGGAAAGACATACTCTTTCCCCCTTAGGGTTAAACTAGGGTGGCTCGGAGTGAACGCAGTCCTTCCTTCTTGGAGTCGTCAGATGATGTTAGGTGGATATCACAATCTTCTGCCCGGAGTTGAAACCTTCTGATGACATCCGCAAACTAGGTGTTATGGGGCTTATATACTACTTTTATTCGTACTTAGCCTATTAGAGTAGTTGAATTAGTGGATCATCCAAACGGTTTAGAACTAACGGGGTTAGTGAATCTACGGTCGTTTAGGCTGATCTTCAGCTGAAGTAGCAGAGGGGCTTCGCAAATCTGCAATGATTTCCTCATTTGATAACTCGGGAATTGATGCTTGGCGGAAGACGTCATATCTGGTACTTTTCTGGAGTAACTTTTGGTAGACAATCTTCGAGATTTGAGTTGGAAAGACGCAGTCTTTCCACCTTAGAGATTCTATGAGGTCTTTCGAGAATGGTGCAGATCTTCCGTCTTGGAGTGCTGGCGTGATGGTAAAGATGGCTGTATTTCGGTGGGTCTTGAGTTGAGGTCTTTGGGTGACGTCCAGATACGTCCATTTTGCATCACTATTCTATGTCATAATTCACTAGTATTCATTGATATATTTCATATTAAGAGATGATACTTATGTTATTTCATCTATTTTTGCATGGCTGATGACTTTTGGAGCATGGACCGCTGCAATCAGGATTCTGATGGAAAAGGTGCTGTTTGGAGGCAAAATTCACGAAGATCAAAAAATCCGGGAAAATACATGAAAAATCCTATTTTTCTAGAAGACAAAGGAAGCCAGAAGGAGGAGTGGAGATGGGCCACAGGGGTCCACACCACCCCCTGGCGCGGGCTGCCCTGGGCCGCGCCACCAGGTGGTGTGGCCACCCTGGCCCACCTCTGGCTCTCCCCTCTGGCGTATATTATCCTCCCGAAACCCTAATACTCGAGGAGCGACCACATAAAGATTCCACCGCCTCTGCGGGGCAGAAAACATCGAGAGAGAAAGTCTCTCCGATAGACAGATTTCTACCGGGGGAATTCCTTCCCGGAGAGGGGAGATCATCGCCATCAACACCACCATCAAGCTGGACTTCATCGGGAGCATCATCATCATCACCACCACCATCACCACCAGCACCATCATCACCATCTCCATATTGCTATAACAATTGGGTTGAATCTTGCATAGTTCTTAGGGGAAACTTTCCCGGTGTTTATTACTCTTTGTAGTTGATGCTATTGAGTGAACCATTGAATTATTGTTTATGTTCAGATTTTTATACATCATTATTCCATCTCTGATCATGATCCATATGATGTCTTGTGAGTAGTTCGTTTTGTTCTTGAGGACATGGGAGAAGTCATGTTGTTAGTAGTGGAATTGTGTTGAGAAAGATTCAATAGTTTGATATTTAAGTTGTGGTGTACTTCTTCTAGTGGTGTCATGTGAACGTCGACTACATGACACTTCACCTATATGGGCCTAGGGGAATGCATTGTGTATTTGGCTACTAATCATAGGGGTTGCCGGAGTGACAGAAACCTGAACCCCCGTTAGGAAACCATTACACAAGGGACATAAGGGTCTTAGAGTTTAAAGTTGTGGTTAGGTTTCTACCTTAATTACTTCCTTGTACTTACGGATGTTTGCTAGGGGTATAGTCACAAGTATGTATTAGTCCTAGGAAGGTCGGTACATTAGCACAAGTTCACCCACACAAAACTTAGCAAACTAAAGAAGATTAATCAACTATATGAAGCGAAAGCACTTGAAAGTCTTCCCATGTGTCCTCGAGAACGTTTGGTCATCTTAAGTAATACAACCGGCTTGTCCTTTGCTGAATAAAGGATTGGGCCACTTGCTGCATTTATTCTTATTGTCTTTTATTTACTCGTACTTTATTTACCTGCATTATCAAAAACCCCTAAAAGTCTGTTTGCTAAGTATTTGCAGAGAATTCCTGATCCATACCACTAGCCAACACCTTCTGCTCCTCGTTGGGTTCGACACTCTTACTTATCGAAAATACTGCGATACACCCCCTATACTTGTGGGTCATCAAGACTATTTTCTGGTGCCATTGCTAGGGAGTGAAGCACTATTGGAGAGTGGAACTGGTAAAGGAAACTTCTACTGTGAGTATTGTTTACTTCTGTTAGTTGCTTTATTTTCGTTATGGATAATTCACTGAGTTTCTTATTTGGTAATGCTACTACCACTGCTAAGGTTGTAGATGAACCACCACCTACTGATAATGATGCTTTCAAAATACCTACAAGAATTATTGATCGTGTTATGGAACAGTCCATCCCGGTGATCATTTGCTCTTTATACACGAATTATGCGGGTTGTTCAAGTGTGCAGGTATCACTACATATCAAGTTAAGAAGAAGTTATTCTCATTATCACTAAAAGAATGGTATAAGCTGCTGAAGAATGGTCAAGCTCTTGAATGGGAGGAAATAGTACCTCTCTTTTATTCAAAGTTTTATCCTCCTAGTGAGATTCATAAAGATCGGAATCAAATATACAACTTTTGGCCTCTTGATGGAGAGAGTGCAGCTCAATCTTGGGGGAGACTGAAGTTACTAATGCTCAAATGTCCCATTCATGAGCTCCCCAACAATATTATTATCAACAACTATTATGCAAGGCTTTCTCTTCATGATAAGGATTTATTGGATGCTTCTTGTGCGGGATCATTCACTCACATGGAAGAAGAAGCTAAATGGGATCTTCTGGACCGTATTCAAGACAATGCTGAAGCTTGGGAAAATGACAAAGGTAAAAGGTCAGGTATAAATTATGATTATGAATGCATTGAATCTTTTATGGGAACTGATGACTTTCAAAATATTAAAAATGCTTATGGTCTAGACTCTCAAGCTATTGCTTCTTATTTTAAGGCTTTTGCTTCCTACATTGAAGTGCCTAAAAAGAAGTGTAATAAGTATCATTAACCTTATAAATATGTTGCTAAGAGTGTTCCTGCAAGAAATACTGAAGTTTATACTGCTAATCATGTTTTACCTGAACCTTACATTGAGAAAATGCCTTTCCCAGTTAAGATAAAGGAACATTCTATGATATCTAGTATGGTTAATGAAAGTACAAATGAAGCTGTTGAACCTGATAAACAAATGGTTGATGAACCTATAATAGCAAATGTGAAAGACTTTGTTACTAAATATGAAGAAGAGGGACACACTACCCTTTGTAAGGATACCTCTAATATTGTTTCACAAAGTAGTGTTATGAGAGCTAGTATTCCTATGTTTTCTGTTATAATAAGTGATCATTGTTACGATGGTCCTTGTGATAGTTATATTGTTAAGTTTATGCATGATACTGAAAGTTACTATGAGAGAGGGAAAAGTGTTCTTGTGTATCTCAATAATATCAAGTTTCCTCGTTTTATGCTGAAAGTTTTTATGTTGCACTTCTTTTGCCTTCCTATGCTAGTAGCCTCTGGTTTCAACAACTTGTTTGTTTACAAAATTCCCTTGCATAGGAAGTGGGTTAGACTTAAATGTGTGTATTTTTGCTTCTTAATGCTCTCTTTCACCTCAATTCATATTCCTATGTGAGCATCTTCAAAGTTATCATGCCCATCTTAATGGCATAAAGAAAGAGCTTTTTGGGAGACAACCCAATTTGTTTTTGATTTTAGTTTGTTTTTGTTTTTATTTGAGTCTTGGAAGTTATTACTTCGGTAATAACCTCTCCTTATCCTTTTGTTTGGTTTTTGTGTCAAGATCAACCTCTAATGAGAGAGAAGTAAGATATGGGGAAGTTGCTGTCCCAAAACAGATTTTTTGAGCTTCACCGTAAAAATTCGTGAGAGATCTCTGTATGTCGGATTGAGCTGTAATTTTTTGTGCTTCTGCCCCAGGTTGTTATTTAACTTTCGTTAGTTTCGCACTTTTTGATTTGAGAAAAGAAGATTTTTGAAGAATTGATCTTTAGCTGCTGGTCTGTTTTGACAGATTTTGCCACTATTGCATTTGCTTCTTTATTCGATTTCCTTTTTGAATTCTTTTTGGGTTTTCGGAAGGAATTTCTACAGTAGCTTATGTTTTGATGGTTTTCAGTTGATGTTTGGACTCAAAAGGTTTATCGCTTCACTTATACTAATGTTGCTAATGAGAACTGTGTGAAGTTTTGTGTGAAAGAAATTTCCAGGTAGTGGAGATAATGGTGTAATAAGGAAGTGAAAGGTTTTATGACTCAAGTAATAAGTGTATGAAGATGAAGATGTTATTCAAGTGGTGACTCCATAAGAATCTACAAGATACTAAATTCAGAGACCTGCAAAGTCCGTTTTCGAATAGGTAACAGTTCTGGTAAGAAACGTTCCGCGAAAGATCTGTCCAGCTATATCTTTGCAGTTTTTAGTCAATAAGGAAAGCTACGAAGCGAAAGAGCAACGAAAATGGAGCCAGGGTGGTGTGGCGTGGGCCCACCCCTGGCCACGCTACCAGGTGGTATGGCCACTCCGGACTCCGCCTCCGACCCGTTTTCTTCCAATACCTTCCTTTTGATGTGAAACTTCGTAATATATAATCCTCCGGATCTCCCGAGGTTCATATATCATGTTTTTGTCATGTTTTCGTTTCGATCTGTTTCTGACAGGTAGAGCCCCAGATTTGGAGCCACAATGTCTTCCTCTAGATCAGCCAAGGAAGATTCCTTAGAGGATATCATCAACCCATACATGAGAGAGTTGAAGATTCATCCCAAGGAGTTGTTGCTTGAAGATGGGGAGGTCCGGATAAAAGAGGTTCAAGGCCCTAAAGGTGAAGGAAGTCTGGAGGACAGGATGGAAGCATTGGAGCAAGAAGTCTTTAGGTACAAGAAGGTGGCAGAACACGAAGTGGATATCATCCATAAGATTTGTTCCGAACTCATCGCCGAGCACCAAAAGGAGACTGCTGAGCTCAAGGATGAAGTCCTCTCACTCTGCCAAACAACCAACAAACTGCCAGCACAGCTCTATGACGTTCAAAATCAAAACTGTGAGTATGAGGTTAGGTTTAAACGCATAAGTGCTGCTGCAAGTTTCAGGATGCTGGAGACCACGATGTCCTTTGTTGATGGGGAGCCCTTACCCTGGAAGTCGGAGGATGATGAGAGGATACCACCACCATCGAAGGAGTAATTCGTCATCAGGTTTGGCATCCCCTTGGTTTGTTCCAAGCTTGGGGGAGTGCCGCGATATCATATCACTATCTTCTATCTTTTTACCTTTTTAGTAGAGTCATATCATGAATAGAGAAGTTATCATGTAGGATGGTTTGCATTATGGAAGTGTCCCCTCTCTCGTTAGATATGTATCCCTTGGTGTGAGTTGCCGTTATGGAATATTAATGAGAAGTTCTATCATTTAATCTTTTGCATATCTTATATTAGTTTTCAATTCATGGTTATATGATTGATCTTGTTGTTAGTATTGGTATCACTTTGGGATCATTGAGTTAATTTAGTTGGTTTTGGCAAACCTGGCTTGGTCAGTGATGTCTATGCACTTCTATTCTTGCAGACAGTTGTTGGGCCTCCAAGTGTAGAGGTTTGTAGAACAGCAGCAAGTTTTCCCTTAAGTGGATTACCCAAGGTTTATCAAACTCAGGGAGGAAGTGGTCAAAGGTATTCCCTCTCAAGCAACCCTACAATCAAGATACAAGAAGTCTCTTGTGTCCCCAACACACCCAATACACTTGTCAGGTGTATAGGTGCACTAGTTCGGCGAAGAGATAGTAAAATACAAGTGGTATGGATACAAGCAAACGGTGCTAGAAAATACTTTGATGGCGTGGAAGAGACTAAAGGAAAACTGAAATAAAGATGGAAGCAAGCAAACATGTAACAAATCTAGTTGCAAACGGTGTTTCAATGTTTAGAAACAAGGCCTAGGGATCATACTTTCTGACGAGGGTTTAACTCATCAATGCCCATTGTTATGGAATTGGGTTTTGGAGAAGGAGGGAGCACTGGAGACATCTATCGGCTAGCAAACAAGCACACAAGGGACTCGAAGATTTACCCATGTTCAGGCCTCGCAGAGGTCCCTACTCCTGCTTGTCTGCTCGTGGAATTATTGAAGGAATCGAGGATTACAATGGTGCGCAGATGCAATCTGGCGAGGGTTGTGGAAACTAGGGTTGCGTGTGTCCTCCTCACCGTCCCCTCCTAGCCTTTATATAGATAGGCTAGGTCCAGGGTAGCAGGTCGAGTCGGTTACAGGTTAGGGTTTTCCCCTTTGAACTTTCTATCTTTAGCTTCTTCTTGTTCTTCAAGCAATCGAGAGTTCATAGGTTACTCGAGTTCTCTCTTTGGGCCTTGGCGACACCGTGGGCTTCCGCTGTATCCAGGCTGTATATACCAAACTCGAGTACCTGTAGGGTATACCCATGTCAGTAGCCCCCAAGTGTCCAGTGGAATCGCAGATTCGACTAGAGACTTTATGAAGCCTTTCGAGTGCATGAATGAGTATATTTTTCGACTGCTTCGCTTGTGTCATAGGGATTGTTGATGTGCGTGCCTGATTTAACCGGTGTATCGGTATCAGTTAACTACCTTAGGGTAAAACAACGCAATCTACTCGAACTCGAGTCCCCGGACTCGAATCCGGAAAAGTGCTGGTGTAATTCGACTCAAGCCGCGGAGGTCTTACAGGAGTCGAATTCCAGTATATGGGTGTGAGCACTCGACGCGTTCGTCAAGGCATGTTCATCGTACCTGTAGGCACGGATATATTTCTGGTAGTGCACAACAAATGCGTTGCTAGGCCTTATTCAGGTCTTATCTTCACGCTGTAAGCGCAACATCTGAATGTTGTCATCGCGGAGATGATTCGGGTAACCCAGGAGACGCAGTCTCACTGTAGGAAAAATATGAGGCGTTGTTGCCATAAACTTCGAGTGTGGATGTTATCAATACACAGTACGATGTACAAATAATCATAGGGTGCGCGACCAGCACTCCCTATGGGAGTAGCCCCCGAGTGCCTGGTTGAGTCGAAGATTCAGGCAGGGACTAAAGATCTTTTGCGACTGTTGTCGTCTTTTGTTGCTTGTTTCAATCGAATTTGCTTCCGGCGCTCCCTATGGGAGTAACCCATGTCCATAGTCGAATTGTGGTTCGAGTGGTTGGGTTTGCTTTGATTGTCCATGTTTCTGTAAAAAGAAAAAGAAAAAATCGTAGGGTGCGCGACCAGCGCTCCCTATGGGAGTAGCCCTCGAGTGCTTGATGGAGGCGAAGACTCGAGCAAGGACTAAAATAGTCGAAGACTTCTGCTGCATAATTTTGGATGACGTCAGTGCTGATGATGCGATGACCTCAGTTGCCCGCGTGAGCGAGTTTGACGGGGCGTGACAAGCGGTGGGTCCCATTTTCTGACTCTGATTTAACCGAGCGTGCGTAATCTTTGTTTTAACTGCACCTCCTTGATTTCCGCGCGTAATGGGGGTAGTGGGGGATGGTTCGCGCTTCCGGTCCTCCACGTGTCGAGCATGATGAACGCCACACGTGTGATAGGGTTTTTCTTGGCTGTTGGATTGCATCTTCCAGGGGGTTAAGTAGCGATGCGGCGACAGTAATTTTCACATCTTCTTCTTTTCTGCCTTTGCCTCCGTCGCCATTGCCGCTGCTCCTCTGCTTCTTTGCGCTCCTCTCCTTCGCGGCGCTGGACCAAATCCGCGTATTTCCCAGCTACTTCCTCCGGTCACACCACCGCCGCGGAATGGGGAAGAAGAAGGGGGTGCCATGGCTGATTCCGCCGCTGCCGCGGTTGCTACGAAGAAGAAGGGTGGCTCCGCCGCTGCGGGCACCAGCACCACCGCTGCCAGGAAAAAGAAGGGCACGGGCGCTTGCGTCACCAATGGTGCATGGCGCGCATCCGTGATAAAGTCTTCAGAGCTTCGTCTTCTATGCCAGGATGGAGTTTTGTCTTCAGCAGTCGCGGACGCACTCGTCCCTGGCAGCGAGGTAATCCCCTTTCCTCCTGCTGGCTTTCGGGTGATGTTCCTAGCGTTCATCATCCATGGTCTCTCGTTGCCCCTGCATCCTTTCTTCAGGGGCCTTCTCTGTTTTTACGGGCTCCAGCTCCATCAGCTGTCCCCAAACTCCATCCTCCATGTAGCTTGCTACATTACTCTTTGCGAGTGCTGGCTCAAAATCGAGCCGCACTATGGTCTCTTCAAGCGCCTCTTCAAGCTGAAGCGCCAATCGGCGTCTGGCTCCGTAGTCTACGATGTAGGCGGCTGTGGTATCCACGTCGATTCCTCCACCACATAGTTTGATATCAAACTCACAGCATCCGTCCAAGGGTGGAGGGACATGTGGTTTTACATCCGCGACCTGAAGGCCAACAGAGACCATTTCGGACTCGAGCCCTTCGATCCCGTGACACCATGCAAGAGGAGGCGCTCCTGGAAGAACATAGTGATGCCCGACGAGTCCGCGGAAACAGATGTGCTATACGAGCGCGTCTGCAACCTCGAGAGTCGCATGGGCAAAGAGGAGGGAGGCTGCACCCTTATTCGCACATGGCTGCGCTGCCGCGTCCAGCCCCTGTAGGCCAGAGTCCACCCTATGTTCCAGTGGGCTGGCGCGGATGATGTCACTCACGTATTTGCCGATGGCATTTCCGCGAGTGAGGTAGATGAAAGGGTTCGACTGGTCACCAAGTACATCACCAAGGATGTGCTTCCTAATGATCCAGACGTTCCTCCGTTTGATGCTGCTAACCCTCCTCCTGAGGTACAGTTGTGCTACGTAGTAGCTTTCATTTGTCGACTGATGTTTTGCTGTTTCTTGACTTTGTGCTAAATTGTTTTCTATATGCAGGATTGGGCGGTATCGCTTTGTATGCCCCTCTTCCTAAGGGGGTTATCCCTCGTGAAGCCTTGGAAGAGGACGAGTCGGAGTCGACCGTCCCATCTTATGTGGAGGAGGAAGCCCCCAAGTCGAGTGCTCCGGACACTCGCAAACATTCGCGCAGTGAGGATTCAGATGCATCATCTTCGTCGACTCTGGAAAGTGCAGATGTGGTTGCCGAGTCGCCAATACCTGCCATTCCCGTGAGTGCCGTGGCACCATCCTCCCACAAGAAGATGCGGCTGCCAAAGGAGTCATCGTCGGAGTCAGGAGATCAAACCTTCGATTTTGACAAGTTTGACTGGTAAGTAGAAGAGTTGGTTCTTCTTTTGGAGTTGCATTCCCTTGATGTTAATTTTCGCTCTGCAGTCATCCGATGCTGCCATCTTCTGGCGACGTCAAATTTGTGAAGGAATCTGGAGTCGCGGCCTCCCAGGCCAAGAAAATGGTGGAGCGTACTCCTTCTCCTCCATTGGCAGCCCACTCCGGCCATAATTCATCAAGTTCTCCACACGGTGTGGAGCATCAGATGGTTATCTGAACGACTGCGCGTCAATCAACTTCGGAGTCATTGGAGGATCACGTATGTGGAGCATTTGTTTCCTCTATTTTGCAGTTGAATATATCATCCTCTATCATCTTCTTACCCTTTACTGTTTTCTCTTGTCGTAGCTTATTGTGAAGGAAGCCGCTCTCTTAGCGGAGCAAGTTCTTGCGATGGGTCGCCAGCATGCAATGCTGGATAATCGCCATCGCGTAGTTGAAAGTAAGTGTCTTGCTTCTTCTTCGTCCTCCTTGTGATATATCCGGCTGATAGCCTATCTTTGTTCGTTTCATAGCTCAGCATAACGCACTCCTGCGCGATGCCTCTTCCCTTGAAAAGGCACTTGCCGCGGCGGAAAAGAGTCGCGATGAGGCAATCGCAGTACGCGACGAGTCGCAGAAACGCGAAGAGGATCTGCGCGCCTCCATCGTGGCTAGAGAGAAGTTGTTTGAGGAACAGCTTTTCTCGATTGCCAAGGCTCTCTCAGGTATCTCCTTGTCTAGATTTTCTTTGTTTTTCTTCTTTCAAATTTGTCGTTGGTGTTGACTTTCGTGCCCATGCTTGGGTTTTATGTAGATGCCAGCGGTTTGAGCTTCGACCGTCAGTCACTCCGCCGTGACGATGCCTTGGCGGGTGCCATTTCGACAGTCGAGGATCGCAGCGCTGCCGTTCAGGGGACGCTCTCTAAGGCCAAGGGCGTGCTCAGTCGCCTCCGGGAAGAGCTGGCGCCCAAGGATTAGTTGATCGAGAATATAGACGAGCTGGTGGAGTCCCTTGCCGGGGGCGTCCCTACAAGCTTCAAGAACTCGCTCTGTGCGGCTAGCGCTTTGATGTCACTCGCAATGGTTCAAGCCCATGGAGTCGAAGTTGATCCTACAGCGGTCTCCAAGGCGATGCCTGTCAGCGCTGATGGCCAGCAGGTAGTCTTTTCTCCCTTCGCGACTGCTTGTGGCAAGTATGGCCCGCAACTGATCAATACAGTTGTGAAGTACTCTGAGGAGCTTCAGGGAGCCAAGAAAGCAGCGAAGGCTACGACGTCAAGGGCCGGCGGGAAGTCTGTGGCATCTGACACTGCCACAGACTCGATGAGGCCCCCAAAACCTAAGTCAAAGTCAAAGAATCCAATCGCTCCTCAGTAGTCGCATCTTGTAATAGTTAAATAGTTATGTCTTTTGTTGAGAACATGCCTGTTGGTGAGTGTATCTGCTGATACTTTTGTTAATCTTGAATGCACTCGAGTCTTTTGTCTATGCCTCGCCTTAGTCTTCTTATTTTTTCTTGCTTGACTTGTGATAGGGCACATCGAGTGATCCGTTGAGGGAACCTCAGGATTCGCCACCCCTTGATGACACCTTGGCGCCGTCGCGCTCAAGGGTGGATGAGCTATCTCTGCTCTCGCGACTCCGTGACCGCATGAAGTAGTTGGAGCGTGAATTGCCCGTACTCCGTGGTAATGCGGATGTATGGAAGTCGAAGGCGGAGAAGGCCGCCGCCCGAGAACAATATCTGTTAGGGGAAGTGACGCAGCTGGGTGACCAATTCAAACGTTAGTTTTCTTCTTCCTTATCTTTTCCTTGTAGTCACTCGCAGTAGTTCCTTGTCTTCATGCTTTTGCCTTTGCTTGGTACAGTTGTCAGTGCGCACCATCCGCAGGATGAGAAAGATAGGATTGCCATTCGCATGAATGATCTAACCCAGGAGCAGCTTCATGCGAGTGGATACTTCTGGGTGAATCATGATCGCGCAATCGCACTAGCGACCCTGCAGGATCGTGCGTCACGGGTGCTTCACTTCCTGAAGATGTTGCAATCGTGCCTGAAGAATATTTATCGGACGATGTTTCCGCTGGATATCGTTCCATCGAGCCTGCTGGGCCTTCTTGCAAAATTCCAAGACTTGAATGCGGTCCGCGAGTGTGTACGGCAGCAGCTAGTGGCTGGCGCCAAGGCCGCTCTATCGCTTGTGCGATTACACATGCCTGATGTGGATGTTGTGGCAATTGCGGCCGGACCTCCAGCGTTGCCAGCAGGTTCGATTTGGAACATGGTTCTACACTATCAGGCAATGGATCGCCCATCGGAGGAGATCGTCGACTTCTTCGAGGAGCAAACCAACGTTCCTTTACTGCAATAGTAGTTTAGTTCGTATCCTGCACATAGTTGTACCAGTGTTGTAAAGTTCATATATATGTTGTGTATAATTGAGTAATTTGTATGTATAAAAGAGCTTGTTAGCGTGTATGCTTTGTGAGTGCGTTGCACTATGCGATTCCTTTTGTTAGCCTGACTTGCGATTATCTCAGCCCCTTGCCAACTTGTCAGGTGCGTTGCAACTGGGTTGGTGTTTGTCAAGGGTTTCAATTGATGCGCCAACTACTCAGGATATCGCGATTAGTTCACAGAACAGATGTGTATAGGGTGGCGCAGCCCCGAGTGGATACTTCGCGAAAAATAAAAGAAAATACAAAGTTTCGGGGCACTTAGCTTTATTTATTCGCGGGATAGTACGAGGTACAATGTGTGGCTAAGTAGCCTTGGCTGAGTAGCCTTATTTGCAATGTAAAAACAGAAATGACTAAGGGTAGAAGCGCCACAGCTGCGTGACGTTCCAAGGGTTGGAGTATGCGACTCCTGTCTCTAAATATTTAAGGCGATAGGCGCCACCTAGGATTACTTCTGTAATCACGTATGGTCCCTCCCAGGGGGACTCGAGCTTGAGATGCCCTTGCTGCTTCAGTCGCAGGACCAGGTCGCCTTCGACGAAGGACCTGGGGCATAGCCTTCTGCTGTGGTAGTTGCGCAGGTTCTGCTGGTAGATCGTTGATCTCTCCGCGGCGATTTCCCTTGCCTCGTCAAGGAGGTCGACGGAGTCTTCGAGTGCAAGAGTTGATTCTTGTTCGCTGTAAGCGATCACACGTGGTGCTTTGTATCGTACTTCGGCGGGTAGCACCGCTTCGACCCCGTGCACCATGAAGAACAGAGTGTATCCTGTGGCGCTGTTTGGGGTTGTGCGTAGGCTCCACAGTATCGATTGCAGCTCGTCTGGCTAGCAGCCCGCGGCCTGTTCGAGTGGCCAGAGGAGTCGCTTCTTGATGCCGCCGCAGACGAGCCCGTTAGCCTTTTCGACCTGACCGTTGGTCTGTGGATGTGCTACGGAGGCATAGCTAACGTTGATTCCTAGATTCTCGCAGAATTCTTGGAACTCCTTGGATGTGAAGTTCGTCCCATTGTCTGTGATGATGCTGTGTGGTACTCCGAAGCGGTAGACGATGGACTCAAAGAACTTGACTGCGCTGTATCCTGACTGATTGGTCACTGGCATGGCCTCTATCCACTTGGTGAATTTGTCGACTATGACTAGGAGGTAGACGTAGCCTCCTCGTGAGGACTTTGGGAGCTTGCTGACCATGTCGAGTCCCCATTGCACGAAGGGCCAGGCCAATGGAATTGGCCGGAGCTCTGCACCAGGTGCGTGTGGCTTGTCTGCGAATCGCTAGCGCGCGTTGCATTTCTGGACGATGTCCTTGGCATCGCGCATGGCCGTAGGCCAGTAGAATCTAGCTCGTAGAGCTTTGGCAACGAGTGCGCGACTGCCGGCATGGTGCCCACAGGTTCCCTCATGGATGTCGAGGAGAACAGCTCTTCCATCGGCCGTGGAGACGCATCGTTGGAGCACTCCTATGATGTTGCGCTTGTATAGTTCACTGTTGATGACGACGAATGCCTTAGATCGCCGCACGATGTGCCATGCGTCAGTCGGATCGTCCGGTAGCCTCTTGCTGAGGAGGTACGTAATGTACGGTTGAGTCTAGGATGGCTCGATCATCATGACGCTCATTGGTCCTTCGAGTCCTGTATCCAGCTCCAAGTCGTCGAGTGCCATTGGCTCATTGGGCGGCGTAGCCCCCGAGTCTGTTGCTGTGCTTGTTTTCTTCTCTGTGGCCTTTGGCTTGATGGAGCGTTCGCAGATGCGCTCGAGAAATACCCCAGGTGGTATGGGGGCGCAGGTAGAGCCGATGTTGGTGAGTGTGTCCGCCTCTTCATTGCTTTCGCGGCCTATGTGCCGCAGCTCGCAACCATCGAAGTCCCCTTCGAGTGTGTCGTAGAGGTCGCGGTAGGCGATCATGTTGTCGTTCAGTGCGTCGCACTCTTGCATTGTCTAGTTGACGACCAACTTGGAGTCGCCATATATTATGAGCCTCTTGGCGCCGCAGGCTTTTGCCATCCTCATCCCGTGCAGTAGGGCCTCATATTCAGCTTCATTGTTGGAGGCGGTGAACTGCATTCGCAGGATATATTTCAGTTTGTCTCCGTGGGGCGATGTCAGTATGACACCTACGCCGTCCCTGTCCTTTCGCTTAGAACCGTCGAAGTGCATTGTCCAGAGGTAGGACATGTCTGTTTTTCGGGGAGCTGGTTCTCCATCCAGTGCATGAGGAAGTCAGGGAGAACTTGCGACTTGATTGCATCGCGTTTTTCATATGTAATGTCTCGTGGAGACAATTCGATCCCCCAACGCGTGACTCGTCCTGTGGCGTCGGGGTTATTGAGGATGTGTCCCAGCGGGGCATCGTTGACCACCACGATTGGGTGCTCCTAGAAGTAGTGGCGCAATCACCGGGCTGTCATGAAGACGCCATATGCCAGCTTCTGGTAGTGCGGGTACCGCTGCTTTGTTGGCGTGAGTACCTCGCTGAGGTAATAGACTGGGCGTTGCACCCCATGGACCTTGTTTTCCTCAGCTCATTCTACCACAAGCACCGTGCTAACCACCTAGTTGGTGGCGGAGATGTATAGCAACAATGGTTCCCTTTCACGTGGGGTCACCAGTACTGGTGAAGTGGACAGTAGGTGTTTAAGGTCTTCGAATGCCTCCTGTGGCTCATTGGTCCACTCAAATTTGTCAGCCTTTTGAAGGAGTTGGTAGAAGGGTAGCGCCTTTTCGCCCACTCGACTGATGAATCGACTGAACGCCGCGATTCGCCCATTGGACACCTCTTATATTCTTTGGTTTCTCCATGGCTAGTATGGCTTTTATTTTCTTCGGGTTCGCTTCGATCCCTCTCGCGGAGATAAGATATCCGAGTAGTTGCCCAGATGGTACGCCGAAGACGCATTTGTCCGGATTGAGCTTGATCCGGTAGCAGTCGAGGTTGGCGAAGGTTTCGCGCAAATCGTCGATTAGTGAGGCTTCCTCTTTGGTCTTGATTACTATGTCGTCGACATAGACTTGAATGTTGCGACCAAGTTGGTTCTTGAGGCAAGCCTGCATGCACCGCTGGTAGGTGGCTCCTGCGTTCTTTAGCCCAAAGGGCATTGTGTTGTACCAGAATACACCAAAAGGCATTGTAAATGCCGTTTTTTCTTGATCTTCCTCCTTCATTCGAATCTGGTTGTAGCCCGAGTAGGCGTCAAGGAAGCAGAGGCGCTCACATCCCGCGGTGGAGTCGATGATCTTGTCGATTCGTGGTAGCGGGAAGTGGTCTTTTGGGCAGTGCTTATTTAGAGAGGTGAAGTCCACACACATCCGCAGGATATCTGTGTCCTTTTTTGGTACTAGCACCGTATTAGCGAGCCAAGTGCTTTCCTTGATCCCGTGTATGAATTTGGCATCGAGGAGTCTGTTGATCTCCATTCCGACTGCCTTTGCTCTTGGTTCAGACAGTTGCCGAATTGTTTGTTTGACTGGCCTTGTGTCTAGGTTGACATTGAGTGCGTGCTCGGCGAATTCCCTGGGAACTCCTGGCATGTCAGCTGGACACCAGGCGAAGATTTCCCAATGCTCACGGAGGAATTCGAAGAGCGCGAGTTCCTGTGCGGGACTCAGGTTGTTGGCGATGAGGGCTGTCTTGGCGGGATCCGATGGGTGGACCTATACTTTCCTCGTGTGCACCGATGAGTTGAAGGAAAGGTGGGGTGAACTTGGCCGGCTCAAGGGAGGCAGACTGTTGTCTGTCAACTCCCGTTGGTTGTGATGATGCCATTAGGGCCTGACATCTTCATCTGCAGGTACGCGTAGTGTGGCACTGCCATGAACCTAGCGAACGCGACACGTCCGAGGATGCAGTGGTACTGCGAGGGCCAGTCGACGACTTCGAAGTCGATGCGTTCACGTCGAAAGTTTTTCGGCGTGCCAAAGATGACGTCGAGGTTGATTTTACCTAGAGGATACACGCCTTTGCCTGGGACAATGCCGTGGAATGTTGTGTCTGAGGCTTCCAAGCAGGTCAGAGGGATCCTCATTGCTCGCAAGGTACTCGCGAACATAAGGTTGATGCCGCTTCCGCCCTCCATGAAGACGCGACTCATGTCGAAACCTCCAATTTGTGCCTCTAGCACGAGGGGACAATGGCCTGGACGAGGTACCTGGCGCGGGTGGTCGCGCTTATCAAAGGTAATGCAGGAGTCGCTTCCACTGAGGTACTCAGTGGTGGATGGTGGTGAGTTTGTTGCCAAGTTGACTTGGCGAGTGATTGCCTTCTGCACCCGATTCGAGGGTTGTCCCTTTGGGATCATCATTGTACCCATGGCTCGTGGGTATGGCTAGCCTCCGTGGTGCTAGTCCGGCGTAACTGCGTTTGGGGGTGGCTCAGGTGGTGGTGGCGGAGCTCCATGTGCCACAACACCTGGGGCGGCTCCGTAGCCCCTGTTGATAGCGTCGCGGTTCATCCGGGCTAAACCCTCATGAAGCTTGAGGAACTCGCGGTAGTCCTTGATGAGATGGCTGGACTTCTTTTTGCCATCATGCTTGTTGATGTAGAAGTGTACGTTGCATGGCCCGGATAGCTTGTCCTCGATGGATGTTGCGGGTGCCTCATCGCAAGTGCGGTGCTGCCATACTTGCGTGGTTTTCCCAGAGTCGCGGTATCCACCGCTGCGGTACCCGCTGTTGCAGTTGTCATCGCGTCTGTTGGCGCAAACGGCTGCGGCCATGTTGACATCGTCGCAGTCATCGTAGATGCGCATGCGGCGTTTGCTTCGGCGGTCGCGTCTACGCTTGAGTTCTGCTTTGTCGTTGGAGTGAACGCGATTCTTCACTGAATCTTCTCCATCTGCCCATCGATTCGCGATTTCCATCAGCTGGTTGATGGTTTTGGGCTTCGAGCGGCCCAGCTCCTCTCCGAGCTCTATGTGACGTACACCGCCGTTGAATGCGTCAATCGCGTGATCCTCCAAGATATTTTCTGTGGAGTTCTTGATGATGGACCACCTCTGGATGTATGAGCGCAACAACTCGCCTGACCTTTGCTGGCAGCATCTCAGCTTTTCGATTGATGCATGCCTTTTGTAGGTGCCCTTGAAGTTGCGCACAAAGCTGTAGACCAGCTCTTCCCAGCTGCGAATGGATCCGCGCGGGAGATTGTTGAGCCATGCCCGAGCAGGGCCCTGTAGATGTAGCTGCAGGCATTGCATGGCTGTGCTTCGACTCCCGCCATGGAGCCTGACGGAGGAGATGATCCTCCAACCAAATTTTCGGGTCCTTCAGGCCGTCAAACTTTGGGTTCTCTGATGGAAGCTTGAACCCCTTGGGCATTCGCTTTTTCCTGATGGCTCCGCTGAAGCATCTAGCACCACAGAGCTCCACGTCCTCGTCTTTTGAGTCAGTCGAACGGGCACGTCACTCCCTTGACTTGTCGATCTTGCGCTGTGTGATGTCGTCACGCGCGTCATAGTCGTGATCGTGTCGCCGTGAGCGGCGGCGTCGAGACAGATCGCGACTGTCGTCGCTGGATGAAGGTGAGGAGTAGCGTTTTGCCAGAGCCTTGCCTTTCTTCGGCTCCGGCGTTGGCTCTTTGTCGAGAGCGGCCTCGATTAACCCCAAGCCTGCGATCGTAGATTGGTGCATGGCAGCTCGAGGATTTCCACCTGGCGGCTGATTGTTGAGGAGGTACATGGTGGCTGCCGTTACCGCTGCCTGTGGCGTCTTTGGGACCACGTTGCCTCGGGTATCGACTTTCATAGAGCTGAAGTAGAGGACTTTTGCAGCTTCTATGCGCTCCTGCTCGGTGAGATGGGCCATTCAAGATAGTCTCTTGTTGGCCACGTATTCAGATGGCTGGTTTCTCCTCCTTTGTACTTTCATGTTTAGATCTTGTGAGCTCCGTTCATGATCAAGATCATCTATTTGTAATACATACATGTTGTGTTTGCGGGGATCCGATGGATATTGAGATGCTATTTCAGATTGATTATTGATTCTATCATGTCTTTGTTATTTGAGATCTTGCATGCTTTCCATTGTTAGTAGCTATCTTGGCCAAGTAGATGCTAGCAACTCCAAGAGTTAGTATTTATGCTCGATAGTGGGTTCATGCCTCTGGTAATCTGGGGAAGTGACAGAAATCTCTAAGGTACTAGATGTGCTGTTGCTACTAGGGAGAAAACAACGATCCTTTGTTCATAGAACAATTGTATTCTTTACTTTACACGCGGTTCGTAAAGCAATAATCTGTTGCTTGCAACTTAATACTAGAGGGGGTTCAGATGATAACCTGAAGGTGGATTATTAGTCATAGATGCAATTGGATGGCGGTCTATGTATTATGTTGTAATGCCCAATCAAGTCTCAAAGGAGTCAAGATGATTAGTATATGCATGTATTGCTTTCTCGGTGTTTGTCAATTGCCCCGCTGTAATTTGTTCACCCAGCATGTTATCTATCTAAGGAGAGCCACCTCTAGTGAACTATGGATCCTGGTCCTTTTACTTTACATACAATCTACATCTGTTTACTGCTTTGTGTTTACTTTCTGCAAAGTTTTACTTCTTTCCATTCAATACGTTTAATCCTTTGTTTTCCTCAAAACACGGTGAGATTGACAACCTCATCGAAAGTTGGGGACAAAGTTCTATGGTTGTGTTGTGCAGGTCTCCACGTTGCTACTAGCACCGGTAGTGCGCCCTGCCAAAGCTCAGCTAGTAACACCTTTGGGGTGTTTCCTTGCTCCTACTGGTTCGATTAAACCTTGGTTTCATAACTGAGGGAAAATTGCTGCTGTGCTCATCATACCTTCCTCTTGGGGTTCCCAACGAGGTCTACATCAACACCACCTTCAAGCATTTTTCTGGGCGCCGTGCATTGAGCCATCAGACCATATCACATAGCATTTACATTCAATGTTATTGTTTGTATGTCTTATTGTGTGCTAGTATTAGATACTCGACGGTAGCCTAATAAGATGATCCCTGTTAAAATAACCAACGATTGTGTTCCCCCTTAGTGTGCACCACCAAGAAAGTTCTTCGGTATGAGGCAAGCCATGATGATCGGGTGTCAGACATATCTACGTTCGCATACAGTGGGTGCAAGCCATGTTGCACAGCGAATACACTAAGGTTGAGTTGGCGAGCCTAGAACGCTAGAGAAGCGTGGCCTCGGAACACAGATGGTCGAAAGATCGAGCACGAGTCACATGAATGATGTGACCGACGTTTAGCATCCACCCTTGAACCCACATTGATGGCCGTGATGATCGGGGGAGATGTGGCTGATAGGGGTCGTGTTATCACTAGGAACCCTCTTTGGGGATAGGTGTTTCTGAGTGGAGTTATTATTAACTCATTTAATTATAAACTTAGTCTAAATTCCTTTTGCAATTATAAATGTAGATGGGTTCTTTCGTGTTGACAACTAAATGGTTAGAAGGAGAGAAGCTCAGATTAGATGGATCGAACTTCTCCACTTGGGTTGCCAGTCTCCATGTTCTCCTTAGCGAAAACGAAATGGTCGACTACATACTCGACGGGATGGATCTGGATCCGTCCACAGACCTTGAGACCCTAGAGGAGCGGAAAGACCGCTATCTCCGTCGCGAGATGGCCTCCTATATTTCAGTTGTGATGTGTTTCAGAATGGTGGACGAGCTGTGGCCTTTCGTGGGTGATGTCGACCCTCGTTCCGTGATGCTACAGCTTAGGACACATTTCGTGGATCAGACACGCATCTGGGAGCATGAGTTGATGGGAGACTTCCTCGCCATTAAGATGGAGGAGAACACATCATTGGACAGCCACTTACAGCACATGCATGATGTGTACATGAGGCCAACATACTTCCTAGACGTCTGGATTTCAGGCTCTTTCGCAAATGCTGCGGTCGCTGCCACCAAGCTACCAAGCACAAGTCAGGACTTGCGTAATGAGGGGCGACACAGAAATGGAGTTCCACTGGTTCATGACACATCTCAGGAATGTGTTGGTTGAACCAGATGTCGCTCAGGTCATCGATGACAAAGGTATATATTTGATATACAGTTTTATAAATGTTATAATCTTGCAAACACATTGTAGTGTTAAGTATATCTGATACTTGTTCTGTTTTACTGAAAACAGGTCCTTCTGCATAGAGGTGCTTGTTGGAGAGGAGGTGACGTTGCGTGTTGATGGCGAGCATGATGATGATGGCCGACGACACACTCCCTCGACATTTATCATTTAGTTTGTGTTTAGGATGATTTTTGTAATCAAGAGATTGTGAACTTCTTTAGTTTGTCTCACACTCCGTGAGACAGTTATTCATATCAGTTTGTAACAATCAGTTGTTCTGCTTTTATGAATGATTTCTATTCATGTTCATATCTTGTTTGATTATATGTGAATTATCCTTATTGTTTGAAACTAATTGATAATGTATGAACATTTGTAAAACATTAAAATGCCTTGTTTAAAATACCCAACTTAATGATATTTCATTAATGAATGAAACCATTGTTTAAATTCAAAGTTATGTGATAATATGTGAAAGTCATTCGATTTCTTCTCACATATAAATCATGCCTCAGTTCGGCGAAATAACTTGAACACCGTGTATTACTTGAATACAAAGTGTTTAATGAATTGTTAAAAGTAAATACATATTCGATGTATTGTGTTTTAACGGAAAATGGTAATTATCATTAAATGATTGTTTAAATGTGTAAAGTAAGTTTACCAAAGGAAACATGAATGTGAAACTATTTGATTTGATCAAAGTGTTTCATCAACAAAGGGTATAAATATAAAAGAGAATCCAATTGCTATGATTTGATCAATAGTAATGAAATTCAACTTTATAAGAATGGCATGAAAGAAATTGTGGAATGCAAAGTGTTTTGAAACGTCAAAATACAAAGCATCACAATGTGATATTAGATATCAAAAGGGGTTGAATAGAAGGCACCAAACAAATCGTTGTAGAGTATGTGTAGAGATCATTAGTTAGAAATAGTTAGCACTCAATTAGAATTAGTGAACCATTTGAATTCCTGAAAGTTTTTGGGTTATTCAATATAACCAAAACAATAGCGAATAAGTCCTTGTAGGGTACTCATTGGAAACTTTGAATACGAAATCCATAGCTAAACCAAAAGGAAAGCAAAACTTGTATTGCTTGGATTTTGGTGCATTCTTGAGAAAGCTCACTTCTAGTGATGTTTCTCAAGTATGGAGCAAATGGAAATTAGTGTAAAACACGATGAGGATTAAAAACCCCGCATCAGAGTGTTGAGAAGCGCAACGGACAACGTTCCTGAATGATTCTCTACACAGAAGGAAAGAATCAAAGATTTTGATCATTGTGTTTTTCCCTCCACTATTGTTATTCACTATATGAAATAGAATTCAGAATGTAAATCCATATCTTGTATGGAGACATTTGTGAATCACTTGTCAAGATTTTTGGAATATGACATACCTACGGACTACAAAGGAAATAATGGTAAACTAAATTATGAGAAATCCTGATAACAAAATTCCCTTGAGATTAGAAAGCAATTCGTTGCTGAATCTCACAAGTAAAGGAGTTGCTTGGAATTTTGCCAAATGACTGCAAAGCCATAGTAGGAAAAGGGGTAAATGACAAAAGCACAATTTATCAAGAATAGGATGAATTCAAAATGAATTTGATTCATGTGTGCTAAAATGTCTAGTGGATTTAAAACTAGTAAAGTACTAGTATCTCATAGTAAATCTCCAAGTTTGATATTTCATCAAAAGATTTTGAAGCTGTTCAAAATAGTAAGGAGATATGCAATTTGCATAAAATTGAGTGGGAGCTATGAAAGTCTTCCTGAAACAATATGTGATTGACATATTTTTAAGTGGGAGCAACATAAGACTCAAATTCAAATATGTAGGAACATTGTTTGAGTAAGAGTACTGACTCATACCCAAATATGTTAGCAACATTGTTTGAGTGGGAGCTTATAGGAGTAATTCTTAAAGTAAGTTAAGGATGAAAGTGCAAATACTTATAAATGATGATTTATAAGATGTAGAAGTTGATAATAGGTGTATTATGATATTATGTAGTATTCCTTAAGGGATTCTGAAAAGTGTTTCAGAATAGAAGTTAATTAAGGAACTGGTCCTTTATAACTCAAATTAGGAATAGTATTACATCAATGGTTGAAAGAAAGAAAAGGATGATCGTCATCCACTATGTTGAGACTTAGGTTCTATCTTAGTAAACCATGATGGTAACTTAGCATAATATGTAATCCGATTAAGGAACGTTTGAAAGTGATTAAGTCCGAATCATAGAACGTTGAGCTAAGTTCGTCCGTAGTGTCTAGTAGAGAACTATGGACATATTTTCCAAATCCATAAAGGATGACATATCTTAAAACATAAAGGGTTATGTTATAAGGGAATATGTTGGAAACTCCTATAGATCCCAATTAAAGTCAAATAGGAAGCGAGGTGAACAAAACATCGAAAGTTGCACAGAGTGCACTAGTGTTTCGATGAATACATTTATAATAATAAATAAGGGTACCATCTAAAGTGTTTTATAATGTTATGGCGGGGCTAGTTTGCTTTTAACGTAGAATGATGTGTCCTAGGGCACAGTGTGATGCAGCCCGTCCTGCGGACGCTACTACATCTACAACGCCGAGTCCCCAAGATCGTCGACCCATGAGCCTTGAAGTTGCACCTGTCCTGAAGCTGCCTGAACCGGAGTGTCCGCCCGAATCCCGCCGGAGTGTCCGGCGCCACCGGAGTGTTCGGCGCGACTCAGCCGGAGTTTCCGGCCTGCCCGAGCCCGGACCTAGCATGGACATTCAGAAGGTCATATCGGACACTCCCCGGACACCACCCGGAGTGTCCGGTCCGCTCGGACTGTCCGGCCGTGCCGACCCAGACTGTCCGGCCCAAGTGATGGGCCTGAGAGCCAACAGCTGGGCCATTGGCCCATGTACCCCTCTATTTCGCACCAAACCCTAGTTTTATGCCCAAACTACCCCTGAACTTGTGGCTGGCCTATAAATAGAGCCCCCACCCCTCATGTATCCCTTAGGCATAGATGATAGACTAAAGACAACCCCCTTTGTGGAATTTCTAGTTTTGCCTCATCCCCTTCTACCAAAGGGGATCGACTATCGTCACCACCTCGTTGGAGTTTGCATCGCGCCTCCCTCGTTGTACAAGGCCTTGGCATTGGTGTCCCTTTGCCAAGACGTCAAGACCCTCTCCAAGGTGTTCTTCCCTCTCCGCTTGGGATTGACGGGAGCACGTTGACCGATCTTTTCTTGCGAGGATTCTATCGGACCGGTGGCCACCAGTGAGAGCAATCAGCCTTATATCATGTGTGTTTTGCGTGTGTTCATCGTGTTCTTCGCGAGGTGTGCGTCCGCTTCCGCTACCTTCTCCCTTTCCCCTCGCTTTCCCATCGATTTGACCACGAGATCCGTGAAGATCGGGCCACCCTAGAGGTTTGCCCTCATCATCTGGTATCAGCAGGTTTTGGTTGCCACGGATTTCTCCTCGATTTGGCCTTTTTCCCCATAAATTCGAAAATTCCACCAAAAATAGCCCCAATTCATGTTTTGGACCGATCTGTGATTTGAGTGTGTTTTGGTAGGTTTTGATCCGTGGATTGCCTGCTAAACTTGTTGATGTACCTTCCCCTGCGTTTCCATAGCCTAATTCCTTGATTTCCCCCATCAATTTGAGGTTTTGGTTCGAGTTTTTCCGCCAAAACTCGTCCTGTTCGTGTTCTGGAAGTTTTGGTACGACCGGGCCGGACTGTCCGGCCGAAACGGACCGGAATATCCGCCCCACCGAAGTGTCCAGCCTAAACTGACTGGATTCTCCGCCTCGGCCGGACTGTTCGGCCTACGCGCACCGGACTGTCCGCCCCCTGTTGACAGAAAAATCTGCTTCACGGTTTTGAGCATAACTTTTGCATAAGAACTCGGATTTTGATGTTCTTTAGCTCATTTTGAAGAGGAGAACGAGCTCTACATCATCATATCCGTGGTTCATGCTATCTACTCCATCCAAATTCTGTGAGTAAGGCGGAATCCACCAATAAAGGGTGAAGATCGGCGACGAAAGGTATAAAAATTCCGCGACTTCTCCCCACTTGCATCCCTTTGTGAGACACACTATCTTTGCGTTAAACAAACACCTATTGAGACTAGTTCCTCCTATGATTGCTTGGGTTATGCACATTTGATACTTGTAGAATTCCGAGCAAAAGTTGTGAGCGCGCTATCTCATATAGTTATCTTGTATAGTTGTTGGCACAAAGAAGAGGCAAGTGAAAAATAAAAAGAAAAAGAGAAACAAAAGAAAATCGAAAAAGAAAAAGAAGAAAAAGAAAGAAAGAAACAAGTGCCTCATAGAATAGGAAGCGCAAGCTCGATGAACATCAAATAGGTGGTACTTATTGTGCATATCTTGTAGCCCACCAATTTATTGCAATCGAACTAGCGTCTGTTCTTGCACTTGTGCGACACGAGCTTATAGTCTTCGCTAGGTAATTATTTGGTTCTTAGCTCACTTTCTCCGTCGCACAAGTCCCATTTATCCCATCGTGTGTGTTTCCTTGTACATATTTCCTCTTGTGGATTGACTTGTTTTGCTTTGTGATCATTGTGGTTCTTTACTTGCCATTACAACATCTTGATTTCGGATTGTTCTTGGACATGCCACCTTCCATACCTATCCACCATAAGCTTTGTGTGTGTGTGTTTTTTAGTGGTTAGTTGGTTTTGGTGTTCCGCGTGAACTTCACTTTGCTTGGTTTTGATTTCTCTCAAGTGTTGCCACTTGCACGATACTATCTTCCAAGGTAAAGTAAGGTTTGACGTTGCATTCCTAACCCCTACCACTTCCATATACACCACTTGGTCTTCTGAATCATGTCTAGAGACTCCGGAACCGAGGATGATATCTATGAAGAATCCATGATGAGCCACCACGACTACGACTCCACAAGTATAGACGACATGATGGAGCACTACACCGACAATGGCTCCGCATGCTTTGAGGACCCGGAGCACTACACCTATGACGGCTCCACATGTATGGAAGGCATGGAGCACGCCATCAACTATAGCTCCTCAAGCATGGAGGAATTGGAGCTCTACATCGACAATGGCTCCACATGCTTGGGTGACATGGAGTACTACATCAACAACGATTCCCCAAGCATGGATGACTTCGAGTACTACAACGACGACGCCTCAACAAGCATGGACGACATGGCGAGCTTCATCCACTTCGAGGGCTCTTCCATGAGCCATGAAGAATACCTCCACCGCTTGGAGATGGAGGACTACTACGCCAAGCTAGCGGAGACGCATCATCAAGAAACCATGATCTTCAAGGCCAAGCGTGCCACACCAAAGGGCACCACCTACTTCGATGATCCACCTCCAAGGCGTCAAGCGCCACCACCTACATGGCGTCATGCACCACCATCTCCAAGGCGACGAGCGCCATCACCTCCAAGCCGTCATGCACCACCATCTCCAAGGCGACGAGAGCCATCACCACCAAGCCGTCAAGCGCCACCATCTCCAAGGCACCAAGCATGACCATCTCCAAGGCGTCAAGTGCACCAACCTCCAAGGCAACAAGTGCCACCGCCTACAAGAAGAGTGGCACCCCAACATCATCTTCCCAAAGAGGCGCCACGAAGCAAGAATCTTCATCGACATAAATCCTCTAGAGATCATCGCCAACATCAAGAGGATACAAGACGTCGTTCAAGGCATCTTCGCCATGAAGACGGAGAGTACATGTTGAGCACCATCCATAATGCTCAACGAAGCTCAAGAAGGCACCACCATGAAAACAAGAGTGCTAAGGACAAGAAGCATCGTCGCGAGCATCATGTGGATGATCAAGTGCGCCATCTACATCAACCTTTGGCAAGGCACACCAATGACCTCCGTCGACACCATCATAAGGCACCTTCAACTACTCGTGCCACCACCAAAATGGCACCAAGAGCAAGCTCTCCTCCACGCCATCAAGCTTCAACGCGCAAACTTGACGTCCTAGATGACGCATGCACCTTCATGGATGAGGAAGACGAAGACCTCTACTTTGCCAAGTTGGACGAGTACGTCAAGAGGACTACACAAGCCAAGGTGCAAGATGGCGACGACAAGGTCAAGAATGGTGAGTATGGGACTTTCCCTTCACCAAAGGAGGCGCATGGAGTTGAGAGAACCGAGCCTACCCCTACATGCTTAAGTGATGATGTGGTACCAATCCCATGTGAGCATGAGAGCCACTTAGCCCACTTGAGTGAAAACAAGAGTGAGCTGAGTGACTCCACCATATGTGAGATTGAGTGCTTCCACTTGGAGGGCATGAGTGATACACCTAGTGAGTTGAGAGTGGTAGTTGATAGGTCATGTGAGACCACTTTGATTTCTAACGACTTACCCTCTACCTCTAGTGTGTTTTCTCATTATTTGCTAGGTTACATGGATCAAGAAGCGCTAAGCTTGGAGATGATGATGCCTTCGACCAAGAAGATGTACATGGTGGATGAAGATGATGCCATCCCCATACATGATGAAGAAGTCGTCCACATGGAGTCCAACACTACCACAACACCCACTTCATATGAGAGGTATGAACAAGGTAAGAATAAGGGTGTTGATGATGCCATGATCCCATTAGTGGACATGATGACTTGTGATGATTGGCATGCTATGGATGATGTTTGTGATATCATGTATGCTTCATTGATATTTCCATGTGATACTTTGCCTTTGTATAATGTTGAGCATGTGAAATTATTTGATTGTGATGATGTTGCCATAGACATGCCATGCTTTAAACATTACGTTGATGATATCATTGCTTGCACTTTGTTGAACAATTGCTCTTTCCAATGTTTTGCTTGCGATGATGTTACTAATGGTACCCATCGAACCATGCTTTGTCATGAATGTTTTACAATCTCTCCCGTTGCTTGCAATAAGTTGAACAATTGCTCTTTCACTTGTTTTGCTTGCAACAATAATTCTCATATGGTTTATATTGAGATGACCCCCATAGCTTTCTCAAATTTTGGAGATTTTGATGATTGCCATGATAAGCATGTTCACCACTTGCATATTCACCATGCATCTACTTCATACTTGATTGACACTCATGGTGATGTGCACAAGAAGAGATACGTCATGATGGATGATGTGTTTCTCTACCATGCACACACGTTCTACCTTTTGTGCTTGATGTGTGTAGGTACCCGCAAGAGAATGTCAACCTCAGTTGAGCACGAGTTGACAAAAAGAGCTCTAGAGAGCATCCCCCAAGTGAGTTCAAGATCGAACCCAGCCCTGATACCTTTTGCATGATTTGCATCTTTCATGTTGAAAAATTGCTCTTTCCTATGGTTTGCTTGCAAGCATGTTGATGGTATTCTTTCACCTTGTGACAATTATGTTTCATTGCTTTTGGATATGGATGCTTTGTGTGTTGCCACAAAAATGTTGAGCAATTTCTCTTTCCGATGTTTTGTGTGCAACCATAATGCCATTTTGAGCATGTATTGTCATGAGAGCTTCCAAGTCTCTCGTATTGTTGTTGCAACAAACATAAGGACCACTTGCTCTTTCATATGGTTTGTTTGCAAACATGTTGTTTTTGCTACCGCTTGCGATACTCATACCCCCATGATTTTGGCTTTTGATGATATGTGTATGGCATCCAACATATTGAACAATTGTTCTTTCCAATGGTTGGTTTGCACACATAATGTTGTTGTTTTGGATATTCTTCCTCATGTGTTTTTGCCGAATTCTCCTAGCTTTGCATCAAAGATGTTGATCAAGATTTTAGTCACTTGCTTTGTGTGCCACACTAAGATGTTATATGGAGTTTTTGAGTTCCCACATTTGGATGATGTTCAAACGACATCCATGCCCTTTGACCTTGCATACGCATTTCGTTGCGATATTTGAGTTGTGCTAATAGTGTTGCGAACAAGAATGGACATGCCACAAATGACATGCTCCTCTATCACACACAAACATATTTTGCTTGGTCTTTGTTGTGTGAAGGTACAATTCCTTACGTGTCAACCTCTATGGACAAAGAGTTGACAAGACGAATCGAAGAGAGTTACCTAGGGCTATCCTTCAATGAGCTATCTCTATATCATAAGGTGACTTCCTTCTACTTGAGGACTCATGCTATAATCTTCATGAATTGGCTACTCTTTGAGTGTTGCTTCTCTTTTGTTGTGAGCTTTGTAGGCTTCATGGAAGGTGAAGGAACATTGAAGAGTTGCCACATCAAGCTTCTCAAGGACGACTGTATGGTGAACCCTAGGATCAAGAAGGTCTCTCAACATCATCTTCTTAGTGATGTGCATGAAGAGTCGAGGACGACTCTTTTTGATGGGGGGGAGCTGATGCAGCCCGTCCTGCGGACGCTACTACATCTACAACGCCGAGTCCCCAAGATCGTCGACCCACGAGCCTTGAAGTTGCACCTGTCCTGAAGCTTCCTGAACCGGAGTGTCCGCCCGAATCCCGTCGGAGTGTCCGGTGCCACCGGAGTGTTCGGCGTGACTCAGCCGGAGTTTCCGGCCTGCCCGAGCACAGACCTGGCGTGGACATTCAGAAGGTCATATCGGACACTCCCCGGACACCACCCGGAGTGTCCGGCTCGCCCGGACTGTCCGGCCATGCCGACCCAGACTGTCCGGCCCAAGTGATGGGCCTGCGAGCCAACAGCTGGGCCCTTGGCCCATGTACCCCTCTATTTCGCACCAAACCCTAGTTTTATGCCCAAACTACCCCTGAACTTGTGGCTGGCCTATAAATAGAGCCCCTACCCCCTCATGTATCCCTTAGGCATAGATGATAGACTAAAGACAACCCCCTTTGTGGAATCTCTAGTTTTGCCTCATCCCCTTCTACCAAAGGGGATCGACTATCGTCACCACCTCGTTGGAGTTTGCATCGCGCCTCCCTTGTTGTACAAGGCCTTGGCATCGGTGTCCCTTTGCCAAGACATCAAGACCCTCTCCAAGGTGTTCTTCCCTCTCCGCTTGGGATTGACGGGAGCACATTGACCGATCTTTCCTTGCGAGGATTCTATCGGACCGGTGGCCACCGGTGAGAGCAATCAGCCTTGTATCGTGTGTGTTTTGCGTGTGTTCATCGTGTTCTTCGCAAGGTGTGCATCCGCTTCCGCTACCTTCTCCCTTTCCCCTCGCTTTCCCATCGATTTGACCATGAGATCCGTGAAGATCGGGCCACCCTAGAGGTTTGCCCTCATCACAGTGCCCATGAGAAAGCGCTCGAGGTTGATCTAACGTCACTGTAGGCTCCTGGAATCAGGCCTCGTTCTGCTGCCATAGCGACGATGCATACACACAGATTCTATCATGTGATGATAGAGTATTAATGTCAATCAAGGTGACATTAGTAAGTTGCAAAGGATTTGGGACTGTAAAGTACAGACCCAAGACTCAACCTCTTCCATGAGCAAGCATGTTCAGGGTACCGGATATATGGTGCCAATGATTGAGAACAAATGCAGCTAGCATATTTGTACTCTAGTGCAAGTGGGAGACTGTTGGAAATATGCCCTAGTGACAAATAGTAGTAAGGACTATTATCATATTTCATATAGTTTATGATTAAGTTTTATATCATGCTATAATTGTATTGAGTGGTAACATCAATACACGTGTGATATACAAGCAACCAGGGGTTCCCAGTGAAACTCTAGTCACTGGTTCATTGGTCAACAGATGATCATGTGTCCTGATCATGTGGCATTTATGCTAGTTGGAAATGAGGTCATCTCATTCAGAGAATGAGATGATGAACCAATACCCAACCTAAACATCGTGACCCGATCATGTCATGAAGTTCAAGTTACGATGATTAGAAATGGATCCTTGTAGACTATTCCTTAGACCGTGAGGCTATATCAATCACTGTCTTCCGAGGGTGCTTAGATATCATCAAACGCCAGCTGGTAAAACGGTGGTTATAAAGGTGTGTTCAGGTATTCGGAGGAAACCGTAGAGGCAATATATGTCGAGAGCGGGATTTGTCCGTCCATGTGACGGGAAGATACTCAAGGGCCCACTCGGAGAAGTTATATCCAATAGCTACGCATCGTGTGATTAGATCACGGGGATATCACTTGTCGGGACGAGTTAAGTAGCATTGTTTAGTAACGAGATTGAACCCGACATGGTGATGTCAATGATCAGATCTCGGCCAATGCAAGTATCGAATGACAAAGGGAATAATACACGACTGTCCCGGTTCAAACGACGAAAGATCTTCCTAGAGCGCACAAGGGTCACATGGCCATCCAGGTCCCTCTGTTGATCATTGGTGCGGGAGTGTCCCGACCATGTCTGGAGTGTTCCCGAACCGTAGGGTATCACGCTTAAGGGCTTGATGATGCTTAGAGAGTGTTTATAGGATCGGTAGAATCACCGAAGAAAAGAAGGGAGAAAACTGGAAGGGTTTCGGTAAGTCCGGAGGATGTCCGGGGTGGAGGTGGAAGGTGTTCCATGGCCACGGAGATTAGATAATGTGTGAATGCATGTTAAATATTGATCTAATCATTTATTCATAATTATTTAATAAAGAGAAAATCAATTAAAAGGTCAAAAGGCTTAATGGGCCAATTTCCGGAGGGAGAGGGCCCATTAGGGAAAGGAGAGAGGGAGAAGGGGCAAGGGGCTGGCCGGCTGGGCCAAGCCCCCCCCGCGCGGGGCCCACTAGTGGCCGGCGGCCACCTCCTCCCCCTCCTCTCCTTTAGTCCCACCCCGGGACTTGAGGGGAGGTAGTACCTCCCCTTCCCCTATATAAGGTGGGGTATTTGGCCTAGAAAATACAACCAATAATCAATAAAGGTCTCCCCACTTTTGGGAGGACCTCTAATTGATATTTTCTCTCTCCCCCTCTCTCTCTCATGACCGTGGTTCCAAGTCTGGACTGCGCGAGCAAGAGATATCTTCACCGTGGAGCACCGTCGTGCTGCGGGATTCGGATCCGGGAGCTCTACTTCCGCAACTGCTGCTGGATTGGGGAAGCGGGAGTCATCGTCAGGCACTGGACGTGTGTAACTCCCACGAGGTGTCACACTTGAGGCACTCAAGTCGTTGGAGCCAGAAGGAGCACAAGGACTTCATCACGACCTTGAGGTCGGCTTCGGCTCGTCTACATCAACCACGCTCTCCTAAGCATTGACAACGCTTTTCAGTCTTCAAGGGTAAGTTCGCGAAAAGCCCCTCCTGTTACTGTATTACTAATAGATAGGTCCTGGCAGCTTCTGGGGTTCAGGGGCGTAGAGTAAAATTTATTGTTTTTATGCAAAGAACCCCTACATCGGCTGGTCAGGCATGCGAAGCGTGCCCATCTGACCAACTTGGAAGCGGAAGCTCCCGATCGGCAGGCTGATTCCGCTGCACACGGACTCGAAAGCTGAGCGAGTGGCCGGCGTGTGGACGGTGAAGTCGAACACGCCGAATAGCTGGCGAATCTCTGCTGTTGCGGAGTTGTAGATCATAGTTGATGGGGCCGAAGAAGCCGCAACATCAACACTCCCAATCCCCACGGACGGAGCCAATTGACAAGGGTTTAACTCATCAATGCCCATTGTTATGGAGTTGGGTTTTGGAGAAGGAGGGACCGCTGGAGACATCTATCGGCTAGAAAACAAGCACACAAGGGACTCGAAGATTTACCCAGGTTCAGGCCTCGCAGAGGTCCCTACTCCTGCTTGTCTGCTCGTGGAATTATTGAAGGAATCGAGGATTACAATGGTGCGCAGATGCAATCTGGCGAGGGTTGTGGAAACTAGGGTTGCGTGTGTCCTCCTCACCGTCCCCTCCTAGCCTTTATATAGATAGGCTAGGTCCAGGGTAGCAGGTCGAGTCGGTTACAGGTTAGGGTTTTCCCCTTTGAACTTTCTATCTTTAGCTTCTTATTGTTCTTCAAGCAATCGAGAGTTCATAGGTTACTCGAGTTCTCTCTTTGGGCCTTGGCGACACCGTGGGCTTCCGCTGTATCCAGGCCGTATATACCAAACTCGAGTACCTGTAGGGTATACCCATGTCACTTTCACTAGTGAACACTCTCATATAAATATCTTCTCTTTATGATACTACTCTGAACTACTCTTCGGTTGGACACTCTAATCCATTGTAGGGCTATAACAGCACACCTCAAAGTAAGCCTTTCCCATCTAGATAACCCCACACTATCACATTGAGCACTAGATGGTTCCAACAAACACCACAATTTCATAGAGACATCCAACTCCAAATATATCTCATAACAAGTATTTGTAATCTCTAGCCTAAGTGCCACCATGGTGTGCACGCCGTTCCTTTCACACACATGGGGAGAGCAGAGATCTATTAAAGCACTTGAGTAGCCAGGTAGATCTACTTGATTACAAAGCTCATGATCACAATATGATCATGCATAGAGAGAGAGAGATGAACACATAGCTACCGGTAGAACCCTTAGCCTCGAAAGAGAACTACTCCCTCCTCATCATGGGAATCAGCAATGGTGATGGAGATCGATGGAGATGGTTCCGAGGGCACTTCCCTGTCCCGGCAGGGTGCCAGAATAGAGACTTTCTGTCCCCCGAATCTCCCCTTCGGTGACGGTGGCGTTGTGGAACATTTCGTGGCTAGAGGCTTGATTATTTAGGGTTTATGCATCGGGAGGCTCTTATAGGCGAGAGGGGAGACTGAAGGGGTGCCGGAGGGGCCCACACCACCCCCTGGCGTGGCCTGACCTGGCTCGCACCACCAGGTGGTGTGGCCACCCTCTGGCCCTTCTCTGTCTCGTATTCTGGCTCCAAGTGTCCCCCGGTAAAATAATAACTTTGGCTTTTGTCCCGTCCAATTCCGAGAATATTCATTTTTGGACTTCCTGGAACCAAAAACAGCAGAAAACAGGCAGCTCGCATTGTGGCTCTTGTTAATAGGCTAGTCCAAGAAATCATATGAAAAGTACTCCAAAGTGTGGACAAAACACAAGAAAGTAGATAAAAGCAAGCATGGAACATCAAAAATTATAGATACATTTGCAATGTATCAACATCCCCAAGCTTGACTCCTACTCGTCCTCGAGTAGGTAAGTGATAAAAAGAATAATTTTTGAGGTGCCCTGCACCATGATAAACTTGATCAAAGTATTCGTAAAGCATGGGTAGCTAGGATCATAGTACTTCAATCATAACATGAGAGACAAAGTTCTAGCAATAAGACAAAGAAACTATGTTGCAACATGAAAAGGCACAAACAAAAGATTCATGAATAACAATGCTTTGCAAGACGTTTGTTTGTTTCACATAAAGAAAACATAGCATAATAGTATTAAGCTTGTCCCTCATAGAGTAGCAAATATAAATGCATAGGACACCTTCAAAGTTCATAAGAGTGACTAGATACAAATAGTTTCAAACAAGCAATATCAAGATATACATCAATCAACTAGTCTTGGGACAATGCACATAGAACTAAGAATGGCCACTATGCTCTCAAAGTAGGTGCATAAAGATAGAAGGTGGAGACTCAATACAATGGTGGAAGAAAGGCCTTCATAGAAGGAAGTAGGGATTCAAGTTTTATAAAGAGCTTCCAAAAATTATGGTACTTATAGCTTTCAGCTCTCATTGCCCCTATCATAAGCATCTTGAAGTGATTAAGGTTAAAGTGGACAAACTACGGTGTATATGCTTGACGAAGTATAAGTTGGAAATCTCATGTCCCTTGAATACGAGGGCCACTCCTCATGCTACTCAAGTTTAGTCACCGGTAAGTTCTTTTCATCGTAAGTACATGTGTATCATAGAGAACCGCCAACGGGGTCCCCCTTGCCCGATGATACGGAAGAATCCCCATATCAAAATGACCAGGCAAGCAGAAAACGAGCAACTCAGCAATCTTCTTATTTACCATGGGAATATGGTGCTTTTTTCTCTCTTTCCTCTTTTCATAATCTCTTTTTTTTTCTGTTTTTTTCTCAATATGGGACACTTTTTTATAAGAAGAATGCTTCGCAGACAGCTCATTATGGTTACGCTGCAGGTTTCCACCATGTCAGCATGGATTAGACAAGTGGCCCGGGCATTTCTCTAACATATATACATAACTCCATGGACTTACAAGCTCCCCTTTCATTTCACACCGACGACATCCATAGACAAAAGAGCATGATATCAACTAGGTACAAAGTACCCGTGCAATGTTGAAAGCGTTCCCCATGACAGCATGGTTCTGCTAATCCCCAACAAATAAGTGCAAGCATATACAACATAGACGACACAATGGTTCAAGTTTATTAAGGGCAAGAAAAGTAAAGTGTGCCATCAAGTTCGTGAGAGCTTTAATCACTAGTTTTCTCATAACAAGTTTAATTCAGAAGGTAAACAAAAGCATGAATATACTTAGAATAACATATGCTAGTAGGTAGGTATGGTGGACTGTTTGGAATAACTTGGTTTAAGGAGTTGGATGCATTAGTGGAACTCATACTTGGTTACGGAGGCTAGCAAAAGACTAGGAGCGACAAACTAAGAGAGCAATAATGGCCATAATCATGCAGAGCGACAAAACATCATTGATCAAAGAAGAAAGTGATACTACAAGTTGAAAACTAAAGGATCATAAAGGCTATGGTGACTTCGGATAGTCATAATATGGTGTGAGCATGTGCCAAGTCAACCCAAATAAAGCATCAAAGGAGAATACCACAATACTATGCTTTAATATGCTAAAACAACGCATGATTCTTCCAAGGAACATTAAGAAATCTCAATTGTTTAAAACAAGTCATGCTATAGCAAAGAATACTAAGCATAAAGCCAAAACAATATCGAGCATGGCATGACAAAGCATAGGCCACAGTCAAAAACAAGCTCTCTTTACCACTTAAGCATGAACGTTCCTACTCTTTTTCCAATCCAAACCAACTTATTTGAAAACCAATATATGAAAGAGGGGGTCCAACCAATTTATTAAGCAAACTAAGAAAACCAAGGAAACGAAAAACCAAAACGAAAACCAAAAAGAAGACGCTCCAAGAACAACACAAATGTGCATGAAACAATAAAAATGAAGCGTTTGGAAGAAACCTGGGATTTTTTTTTGATGAAGAGGGGGATGCCTTGGGAATCCCCAAGATTTGACGCTTGTACTTCTTAGATATTTCTTGGGGTGACACGTGTGGTATTCCCGAGATTGAGATTTAGTCCATTCTTCATCTCATTACTCATTCCTTCCATACACCTGAAATTTTTCCTTCACACAATCTTTATTAGCAACATTAGTGCACTCAAGATAATAAGTCTTTAGGTTCAGTTCCAACACCAATAAAACTTCCATTAAAACACTAGCTACTGTAGCACTTCCCTCAAAAATCCCAATTCTCCAAAAGAACTCAAAAAGGAACCAACAAGATGCAAATGCAGAAAATGGCAGAAATTTGTCAAAACAGACCAGGAGGTAAAGACGAATTGTTTCGAAGACCTTCTGTTGCTTAAATCGAAAAGTGTTGAACTAGATAAAGTTTGATAACAACCTGGGGCACAAGAACAAAAATTCACGTCTCAAAAGGACGTATAGAGATTTTACACGAATTTTTACGGTGAAGCACATAAATCTGTTTCGGGACAGCAACTTTCCTAAGCATTACTTCTCTCTCATTAGAGGTTACTCTTGGCACAAAAACCACACAAAAATGATAATGAGCGGTTATTACAGAAGTAATAACTTCCAAGACTCATCTAAAACTTTTGGGTTATCTCCTAATAAGTACTTTTCTTTAAGTTAGGCATGATAGTTTGAGAAGATGCTCACATAAGAAATATGAATTGAAGTAAAAGAGAGCATCAAGAAGCAAATTCAAAGCACACTTAAGTCTAACCCACTTCCCATGCATAGGAATCTTGTAAAGAAACAAGTCATGAAAGCACAAAGCAACAAGCATAGTAAAGCAAAACAAGTGCAACTTCAAGACTTTCAACATATAGAGGGGAAACTTAATATTATTGAGATGCATAAAACCATGTTTCCCTCTCTCATAATAACTTTCAGTAGCATCATGAATTAAATTAACAATATAACTCTCAAAAGAAACATTCTTATCATGAGCAACATGCATAAAATTATTAATACTCCCCACATAAACATAGTCATTCTTATCAATTGTAGTGGGAGCAAATTCAACAAAATAGCTATCATTATTATTCTCATCACCATAATCATCAAATATAGGAGGCATATTGTAATCATAATTAATTTTCTCCTCAATAGTAGGTGGACTGAAAATATCATATTCATAATTGTAATCATCATATATTGGAGGTTTGGTATCATCATAAGCAATATAATAGCTATCTTCCAAAGCTGGGGAACTAAAAAGATCATTTTCATAAAAACTAGCTTCCCCAAGCTTAGAATTTTCCATAGCATTAGCAATCATGGTGTCCTAAGAATTCATACTAACAACATTGCTATTAGCATGCAAATAAAGTTCCATAGGTTTTTTAGTTTTCTCTTCAAACACTTCATGTCCTAACTCAAGATAAATACTATAAAGATCTCTAATTTTGTTGTTGTTTTCCATTAGGCCTAACTAGTGAAAATAAAAACAAGAAACAAAAAGATATGATTGCAGAATCTAAAGGAAATAACTTCGAGCACTCACACCGGAGGATGTGAGTACCTTTTACCTTACCTCCCCGGCAACGGCGCCAGAAAATAGCTTGATGTCTACACACTTCTATTCTTGTAGACCGTTGTTGGGCCTCCAAGTGCAGATGTCGTCGGATTGAGGACAAGTACGCCATGAGGGGGTCCTCGAGGCGTGCGGAAGAGAGGGGTGTGAGACGTATGGTGTTCTGGGACGGTGAGCACACAAGTTTACCCAGGTTCGAATCCGCCGGCTTTGGACGGATCCTACTCCTGCTAGCAATCCAGTAATACGACAGAGCCGGAATATGGGTTACAATGGTTTCGCCTGTGCGAGTTGAGGGTCTACAGTATTGGGTTGTGCCCTAAAGGCTCTCCCTAGGAAAACTTATATAGATATCCGGCCTAGGGTTTACAGGAGAGATCTATCCGGCTACGACTAAGAGTTGGTTAGAGAGTACATCTTGAACTACAAGTAACATTATGGGCCTAAGTTGGTAAGTCTTCTGGGCCTTCCCGTAGCCGGATTGGACTCCGTCTTTCTCCCAAACTGGGCCGCCCGTGAAGCAAAGCTCTAACCCGAAGTGGGCCACCCTGGTCAGTGAGGAACTGTGAGGATACCCGGAAAGTATATCCCCAACAGCAGCCCCCGGAGGCCTCCAAGATCCAAAGTCGGATTCATCATTGTCTAGCTTGATCTTCGGCTTGCAGAATCTTGAAGGGTTCCTGAAACTTCACAACAAAAAATACGATCTGGGTCTTAAAATAAGTCGGACCTATCAACAAGTTACTCGGATTTTCTAGCTCGATTTCAAACTAAGCCGGAACTTGGTTTCTAACGCCACCTGACACAAGTCATGGTCAAGTCATGTCATCTGACAGGCATGCCGTCAGCACAACCGTTGGTGGGTCCGCGGTTCGCGGAACCGAGGCGCCGTTTCAATGCGTGCGTGGAGATCGGGGCGACGCAATCATCGCGTGGGTCCTTCCCAGTTCCTTCCACGACGCGTGGCGGTTACACTGTAGCATTTGCACGAATCTTAGCGCAGTTAGGTGGATATAAGGGGTTAGGATTTTCTCCTTCTCCTTCCACCAGTCTTTGCCTTTTCCTTTCCTCCCAATCTTTCTGCGCGCACAGAGCTCCCCGTTCCTCCCCCACAGAACTCCTAGCGCCGCCCCTTTTAGGTCAACTGCTCGCTGGAGAAATGGCTTCATCTTCTTCCTCCGGCTTGGCGGCAGCAGCGGCGGAAGCGGTGGTGGAGAAAGAGAGCTTTCGCGGGATCTGGATTCCCTGCGCACTCAACGAGGAGGGCCTCAAGAACATGGAGAAGGAGGGGCTTCTCGCCGCCGGCAACTGGCGGAGCGGCTTCGAGGAAACTGTCCCCAACCCACGTGATGACGAGCGGGTCCACTTCGGCACCCACCTCGATAGAGGTTTGTCGTTTCCTCCCTCAGAGTTCTTCTCCGAGGTGATTGATCATTATGGAGTTCAACTCCATAATCTTCCTCCCAACTCTCTTTTAGGGATGATCGCATATGCTTCGTTGTGTGAGGGCTTTCTCGGCATTAGGCCGAGTTTGACTCTTTTCCGGTACTATTTTCATGTCCGGAGAAACTCCATTACCGCCGGTGTTCCTTACATCACCGGCACTATTAGTTTTTCGCTTAGACGCGAGCGCGCATATCCCAAAATTCGAGCTAGTGACTCGGCCAAACAATGGCCAGCCACATTTTTCTATCATAAGGATATTTTGGCTCCTGGCAAAGCCACTACTTTGCCGGCTTTTGTTGACGGAGCTGCCACGGCCCAACCTTCTTGGGACGAGGCTGCTCCGGCTCTCACCGATGATCTGGTCCTCGCTAAGAGGCGGATCGAATATTTGATCAAACACAAAGGTCTGAAGGGATCTGACTTGGTCCAATGCTGGGTCTCACGCTGGATCCAGCCCCTTCAGTACCATGGGGATCGACTGATGCACTCCATCATGTCATCCAAGAAAGATTCCCTCCGCATCAGCCCCAAAGCCTACACCACACAGGGCTATATAAGCCAGATTAAGTGGCTGATCAAGGAGCGGATCGAGAGGAGAATCCCGGAGGTTTCTCTGGATATGCACACGGAGGAAAACCCCGTGGTGCCGGTAAGTTTCTATTAGTACCCCTTTTTTTATGTGTTTCAATCTTCTAGTTATTCTGCAATACTGATATGTTTTCTTCTTTTCAGCTTGCTGACCTCCCCGAGTCAGAATTTGCTCCGCTCGAAGGATATCCTCTTGAGTTTTCTCAGGAGACAGAAGTGGTCCCATTGCCGGACCTTGCGCTCAAGAAGCGCAAAGCTCTGACAGTGGCTGTTGGCACAAAGGAGGTGCATGTTGTGAAGAGGTAACTTTCAGTCACAACTTCCGCCTTTGTACTTTACTCAAATTTCTTTCCGAGATGTAATGTTTCCGACTTTACTACATTCTCAGAGCAAAGCCGCTCATCAAGGGCAAGGGGAAGGGGATTTCTTCGAAGCCCCTGCGACAGACGAAGCTTACCATAGCTTCTCCTGCCGTGGCTCCTCCGACTTCTGCCCCTGAACCTTCCGCAACGTCAGTGATCACTCCTCCTCCGGTCATCGCAGAAGATCCGACTCCTTCCATGGAGCCTGCGATCCTTGAATCGCAAACTGACGTCACCATGGGTGAGTCAGATTTAGATAAGGGTGAACCCTCTTTGGGTAATGATCCCTCGGCAGAAACCTTCGCCGAGAACCTTCTCAACAATCCGGGACTTGCCAAGTTTGGCCTATCCTGGAAATCTGCAGAAGAGATCCAGCGGCTAGCCAGGCAATGCCTGGAGAAAAGAAATTTGTATGCCGAAGAAGAAGCGCAAGAAGCAGAGGACATCAAGTTCTCTGACCTTCTCGCCCAAGTGCACCTTCACGATGAGAGGATTAGGTCTGGTGAGCTTCCAACAACCCCGGTGATTCCTCTGACTCTCGCCGAAAAGGTGGCCGCTGAAGTGAACGCGGGTTTAGATAAACTCACCCGCGAACAATATGTAAGTCGGAATTCCAACTCCTATTTTTCCTTTATTTTATATCATATCCTCTAGCCCCCAAGCATGAAGTAGGATATATAATCTAGGTTTATGCTTTATTAGGATGCCAAAGAACGAACTAGTGTAGCCCGCAAGGCTTGTGCTGATATTAGCAAAAATATTAGTTTGAGTCTTAAGTAGCTTTCTAACTTATAGAAAGTATGTTCCTATATCCAAGATTTATGGAAGAATGTTTGCGATAAGCGGAGAGAGATCAAAGCTCTCCGGCTTAAAAATTCTGAGCTAAGAGTTGCCAAGAATGAGGCCGAAGGTAAACATTCCGAGACTCAAACCTTTGTCTTTGTATTTTCAATGTTGAATTTTTCTGAACAGTTGTTCCTTTTAACTTACAGCGCTGGTGAAACAATCCTGCGCCATGATTGAAGAGGCCGAGAACCTCAAGACCTTGGTGGTGGAGAACAAGGAGCTTCGCCAAGAGCTAGATAAGCTCAAGGTGGATCATGAAAAGAGTATAGATAAAGTCCTTGAATCCTCCTCCATGGCTACTGAAGAGCGTGATCGCAAGATCGCTGCTAAAGATAAAACAATCTCGCACCTCAAGAATGAGCTAAGAAGAGAGAGGGACCTTTCCCAGGCGCTTCGGGATGAACTCCAAAGTCTCCGGGAGGAGAAGAACAAAATTGACGACGTCATTTTCGGTACGTTCCATCTGTCTGACTTATCTTTGCTTCGACTTTCTTCAACGTCGGATATTGCTTAACTTGTTTTGTATATAGGTCCTCTGAACTTGACGGACTGTTCTTCCACCGAGCCCCGCACCCACCGGCTTACCCAAGTCGGTGACCTGCTTCATGACTTCCGCCAATCCCTTGAGGATATCAGCGAAGCTCTCAAGATTCCGGACATGCACAGCATGTCGGATTTTCAGGTGCGAGACAAGGCAAAGGAGATGCCGCAGCTTGTCCAGGATTGGAACATGTCCTACGCGCGATCAGCAGCGCAGAACGCTCTCACCATGGTCATGAGCCATCATGGAAACATGGAGATATGGCAAGTGACCAGAGGGTATTCTATAGTGGACGAAGATGGCCAGGAGCAGGACATCAAGGCCATTATGGACTCCTATGCCAGATATGGGTGTCATGTAGCTGACTTGACCAGCTACGATACTCCATTCTTCAACCGCGTGGACACTCCGCCTCCGCCTCCAGAAGAAACATCAGAAATTTCCGATGATGAACGCACCACCTCGGATGTGGACATCTCGGAAAGATATCAAGGCGATGTATCCAGCGAGCCAGCAGCTCCTGCATCTCCTCCTACATCATAGATCAGAAATTTTTGTATTATTGCGAAAAAACATGATGCTTCTGTAAATATGCAATACTTTAACTTTGCTAGTGCTAAGCTTTTGATCTATTCAGCACTTTTTGGCTTTAATTTTTTTTGTGCCTGAAATGTTTACATAAGCACTTGTATTTTTTTTGTCTCTACTTATCGTTTATCTGGCTTTCGGCCTCGTCCCTTTCTTGAGCCAGCTAAACCTTCCGCCGGAAACTTTGCCAAGGAACGGAGCTCAATTGCTAAACCAGTTTAAACTCGGAAACAAAGTCGTCTTCCAGTACCAACAATTCACTACTCAGAAAATGCCCGCATCCAGGAATCAGACAAATAACCAAAGTAAAGACTAGAAATTTTAGAGTTATACCCGAAGGTAGCAATTTTAGAATCGGAAATCTAGACCAGAACGAACATGAGCATAAAGTACTTTCAAGCATTCTGGGGTTTTCGACTATGACATGATCATTTGGAAATAAGATGGTAAAAACTTCTCAGAAAAACTTGAGGCAACCAAAACTTTTATTTCTCACAGAACATGTACATATGTATGATTACAAAGAAGGATAAACTAAGAATAAAAGGGACGTAGCTGAGCAATATTCCACGGTCTGTCTAACTCATCCGGATTTGTACTGCCTCCAGCTCTCTTTCTCTTCTTAGTAGCAGGTCTTTCTTTGACTGGCCTCATATCAGTTAAGTAGTACGATCCATCGTGCAATACTCGACTAACTAAAAAGGGCCCTTCCCATACCGGGGAAAGTTTATGCTTTCTTTGTTGAACAAGCCAGAGAACCAAATCACCTTTATTGAAAGATCTATCTCGGAATCTCTGGCTATGATACTTGCGTAACTTCTGCTGATAGGCTGTAGATCTCATTTCAGCAACGACACGAACTTCTTCGACTAAGTCGAGATCATTTTGTCGAGAAATCTCGGCATCCTCTTCAATATACGTGGCCACTTTAGGAGAAGTATGAATCAAATCACTAGGAAGAACTGCTTCTGCGCCATAGACCAAGAAGAAAGGTGTGCATCCTATTGACCTGTTTGGAGTTGTTCGTAAACTCCAAATTACAGAGGGTAATTCCTCTGCCCAAGCCCCTGCAGCACGTTGTGGTGGTGCTTCAAGTCTCGGTTTTAGGCCTTGTAGGATTAAACCATTTGCTCTTTCGACTTGTCTGTTAGCCTGTGGATGTGTGACTGACGCAATGTCAAGCCGGATACTTTGCTCGTTGCAGAATTCAGCCAATTCTCCCATAGAGAAATTACTCCCGTTGTCCGTGATAATGCTATGTGGATAACCATACCAAATTATAACATCCTCGACAAATCTTTTGGCTGTTGCTCCATCACAACTAGTGACAGGTTTAGCCTCAATCCATTTGGTAAATTTATCCACCATCACTAAGAGGTGAGTAAATCCACTTCGAGCTTGTTTAAATGGTCCTACCATATCAAGCCCCCAGACCACAAAGGGCCATGTTATAGGTATTGTTCGCAGCTGATCAGCCGGAACATGAGCTTGCTTGGCGTACTTTTGGCAGCCTTTGCATGTCTTGACTAATCGTTCAGCATCTGCCTGAGCTGTAAGCCAGAAAAAACCGTGTCTAAAAGCTTTTGCCACTAAAGATTTGGCTGCAGCATGGTGACCACACTCGCCTTCGTGGATTTCCCTTAAGATTTCCACTCCTTCTTCCGAAGATACGCAGCGCTGAAAACCCCCAGAAACACTCCGTTTATGGAGCTCACCTTTAACAATAGTATAGGCTTTTGCTCGTCGGATAATATGCCGGCTCAGCACCTCGTCTTCGGGTAATTTGCCATCTACCAAATAATCGAGGTAGGGTTGAGTCCAGCTGGGAATGACAGCCAGAACTGCTATCAAAGGTGAGTCGGATTTGGTCGGATATTCCTCATCTACTCCCTTTATTGAGGGAACTTTGAGGTGCTCGAAAAAAGCGTCATCCGGGACCTCTTTCCGCGCAGAACCTATCCGAGATAGTGCGTCTGCTTCCTTATTTTCTGCTCTAGGGATGTGTTGAACTTCAAACCCTTCGAACGATTTAGATAGATCATCCATGACAGCTTTATACGCTGCCATGTGTTTATTTGCATTACAAATATCTGACACTTGCTGAGCAACATGATCCGAATCTCCGTAACACATCAAACGTTGGATGCCAATGTCTTTAGCAATCCGGATTCCATGCAGCAGTGCTTCATACTCGGCAATATTGTTTGTCGCTGTGAAGTGGATCAACACGTATAAAAGTTTGTCTCCTTGGGGTGATTTGAGTACCACGCCAGCCCCCGAGCCCCCTAGATCCTTAGACCCATCGAAAAAGAGGGTCTAATATTCCGACTCAGGGAGGATCATGTTCTCCTTCGTCTCTGTCCAATCAGCGACAAAGTCAGCAAGGATCTGGGATTTGATTGATGTCCGAGGTTTATACTCAATATCGAAAGCTGAAAGCTCTATGCCCCATTTGGCGACGCATCCTGTGGCGTCACTATTATTGATTATATCTCTCATGGGAGCTGTGCTCACCACGGTAATTGGATGCTCCTGAAAGTAGTGTCGTAACTTACGAGATGCTAGAAAAATACCGTAAGCCAATTTTTGATAGTGCGGATACCGTTGTTTTGATTCCGCCAGGACCTCACTGACAAAGTAAGTCAGACGCTGCACCAGGTGTTCCTGATTTTCCTCTGGTCTCTCCACTTCCATGATGATACTAACGACCTTATTTATCGCAGCAAGGTAGAGCAACATCGGTTTCTTAGGTTCCGGCGCTGCAAGGATAGGAGCAGATGAGAGTACTCTCTTCAGATCTTGTAGTGCAGCTTCAGCTTCGTCAGTCCAAACAAAATCCTTGGTCTTTTTCAGGAGTTTGTATAATGGTGCGGCTCTTTCACCAAGCCGGCTTACAAATTGACTGACCGCAGCAATGCAACCAGTTAATCTTTGTACGTCCTTCAGGCGAGTTGGCCTGGAGATATTGACTATAGCCTTGATTTTGTCTCGGTTCACCTCTATGCCTCTTTGAGACACGAGGAAACCTAACAATTTTTTGGCTGGTATTCCAAAGAAGCATTTCTTCGGGTTAAGCATGATGTTGTATTTTCGTAGATTGGCAAATGTCTCCTCCAAGTCGGAAATCAGTGTTTCCTTCTTTTTGGACATCACCGCGATATCATCCACGTATGCATGTACATTACGTCCGAGTTGGTCGTGGAGGCAATGCTACATCGTGCGCTGGTACGTAGCTCCTGTGTTCTTCAGCCCGAAGGGCATCATAACAAAACAGAAGGTTCCGAAGGGGGTTATGAATGAAGTTTTGACCTTGTCAGATTCCTTCATCTGGATTTGGTGATAACCGGAATATGCGTCGAGAAAATAGAGGAGTTCCGAGCCTGCCATAGAATCGATAACTTGATCAATTCTAGGCAGAGAGAACAGATCTTTTGGACAAGCCTTGTTCAAGGCAGTATAATCAACACACATCCTTAAATCAGTCGTGTCCTTTTTAGGGACCATTACAGGATTGGCCGACCACTCAGTGTGGATGACCTCTTCTATGAATTCGGCTAACTCGAGCCGTGCTAGTTCCTTAGCTATTGCCTTACGCTTTTCGTCGCCAAACCGTCGTAGGGACTAGTTGACGGATTTAGCGTTCGGGTTTACATTTAGATAGTGCTCGGCAAGTTCCCTAGGTACTCCGGTCATGTCAGATGGCTGCCATGTGAAGATATCTTGATTTGCTTGGAGGAACTTGACGAGCGCGCTTTCCTATGCGCTACTTAGGCCTACGCCTATTTGGGTCACCTTGGAGGGGTCATCATCCTTCAATGGCGCTTTATTCGTCTCTTCTGATGCCTTGAACTCTGGATTTGGCTTTGTCACCTCCTTCTTCATTGCGGGCATCTCGGACGGATCTATGCTCTTCTTGATTTCCTGGTACTCCTGGGCGTGCATCACGGCTTCTGCAAAGGCGGCATTTCCATCCTCGCACTCTTGCTCTTTCTTCGGGTCTCCCCTGATGGTGATCATGCCGTTGGGACTTGGAATTTTCATCATATTGTAAATGTAACACGGACGAGCCATAAAAGCCCAGTAAGCCGGACGTCCGAATATAGCGTGGTATGCGCTCTTGAACAGGACCACTTCGAAGGAAAGTGCCTCCGTCCGATAATTCTTTGGAGTTCCAAAGGTAACATCCAAAGTAATCTCTCCTAGGGAATTAGCTTGTCTTCCTGGGACAACTCCGTGAAAGATCACAGAGCTATGGTTTAGCTGGGTTTCCAAGATCTTCATCCGGCGTAGCGTTTCGACATAGAGAATATTGATGCTGCTACTACTGTCCATGAGGGTCTTGGAGAAACCATAACCGTCAATAAGTGGGTTGACGATTAAGGCGTATTTTCCTCGCCTGTGCAACTTAGGCGGATGATCAGCGCGGTCAAATGTGATTGCCACTTCCGACCAGTCCAGATATTGAGGGACAGCCGAAACTGTTGCATTGAGCTCATGGAGAACTGCTTTCTTGACCTTTGCTGGTTGAGATCCGAGGAAGGTGATGTAAGTGTCCTTCTTGGTGGGAAAAGTTTTCTTCCCTTCTGGCTTGGGATTTGAAGCATCAGCTTCCTCCATGTCGGAATCTTCCTTGGTCTCTTTGTCTTTTTCGGGATTTTTCTTTCCCTTCTTCCGCTTAGCTTTGTAGCCCACGGTATCATCTCTCTTGATGTCGTCATTAAAACGGCATTCAACGTTGGTGTGGGATGAGCCCCCATTGGCGTCTAAGTGATGCACACATGGGTTATTGGCAATGTCGGCCCAAGAGTAGGTTTTGCCTGGTTGCTGTTCTCCTCTACCTTGGACCCTTGAAGTCCCACAGCCACGCCCGTAGCCTCCGCCGCGTCCTCCTCGTCCTCCAGACCCGAAAACAGTAGTAACCACCACTGTTTCCGTGTTGGGTTTTTCTTCCGAGGTATTTTTGTGCTTCTGAGCTTGTTGCTTTGGTTGTCTTGCCGACTGAGGCACAACTAGGACATTGAGTAATCCCTCTGCATCGTCGTCAGCATCTGCATACTTGCTCGCTATTTCTATCATCTCTCCCAAATCAGTGACCTTATCACACTTCAAGCAGTGACGTAGTAGACCAATTGGGAGCCCCGCGATGAAAGCTTCAATCGCGGTTTGATCGTTTACTCCTTCACAGGAGTTCTTTGTGTCGATCCATCATCCGAGGTAATCCCAGCAGGTTTCTCTGGCTTTTTGGGTGCAACGCTGTAGGTCTCCGACCGAACAGGGCCTCCGATATGTGCCTTAGAAATTCCGAAAGAACGCACTTTGCATATCATATCAGTGATGGATGGTGTTCTCTGGAAGTTCATTGAGCCATGATCGTGCCGTCTTCCGCAACATAAGTGGCAGATATCGGGTTGCGACCAGGGTGTTTCCGCCTTTGGCGATGCAGCACGCTTGGAAAAAATCCTGTAGCCAAGTATCTGGCCGAGCAATGCCGTCGTAGGCTTGGATGTGCTTTGAGATAGCGAATCCTTCCGAGAATCTTGTAGCTCTGATGCGTGGTCCGAAGCACTTTGGGCCCACATACATGTCATTGCTTTCATAGCGCTGCGCCTCTATGTTGGAATTGATCCTGTGCCTTGCATCGCTCGGGGATAGGGATCGTCCCGAATGTCGGCTGTGGCTGCGGTGCCTTGGAGCCAGACTTCGGCTTCTGCCACCACCTCCTCCACCACGTCGTCCTCCTTGTCCCCCTTGGGAGCCGTTGTGATGACTGCTTGGTGGAGAGGGTGGGGCAGCTGAATTGTTTCCGGCTGATCGCCGGCCTCCGTCCGGAGCGTCATTATTCCGGTTCTGGGGAGGATATTGACTACGACGAGCCTCCTGCCGGTTTGTGCCAGCATGGTTTTCGTCGTTCCTTCATCCGTCGTTCCCACCACGATGAGGCTCAGCCGGACGGCTTGCATGTTTAGGAGGTGGCATTTTTTGACGATCCTCCTCCCTACGTTTCTCTTTATCTTCTCCCCTTCGATCGTTAGATTCTCGTCGGGGAGGGTTCCTCGGATTCGGTGCAGCAATGGAATCTTTCTCGGCCTCTGGAGCAACGTTGCTCCAGTTACGCGTAGTTTTGTGATGCTGTCCTGACGATCCGGTTCTTGAGTAATTGTCTTCCCGGCGTTCGGGGTGATGATAATGCGCCCGGACGTAATGGGATCTTACGCCAGCCCATGCCGGATCCGTGCGACATTGGTCGGAATCCGAGACCAGTTTTTGACTTCCGGACAGGGCGACCTTTTGCTACTCTAGTCTCTTATTGAGTAGTTTGATACCCAAACGGATCTCCTCCGGTCCTGGATTAGCCGATAGAATTTCTCGGGCCGCCACGGTATTCTGTACTGGGGTTGGGTAAACCCAATCTCCATTGCTATCTTTCCGTGGCTTCCCCATCTCATCTCCAAAAAGGATGGCACAGACATGTGGGAATTGGTCGTCATTGGTGTGACGCTTCCGTGTCTTCTGATGCAACCGAGACATGTAGTCCTTAGTTGACATACGTTTCTTCTCCACCTCGATGTTTTTGGCTTCATCGAGGAGTTGTTGACGACGTGCTTCTAGGGCTTGCACCCTTTCGTCCAGCTCATCCGCAGTAAGTTCTGCGGCTTTAGGGATAGGTGTGGTTAATGCAGCATCGATGAGTTTACGCGCACCTTCGGTGATCACGTGTCCATCCACCGATGCTTCTTTTTTCGGCTCTTCTAGGATAAGTGCTCCATCCAAGTCTTCCTCGTATTCCTCGGCAACCACCTCCTCTGTCAGAGGGTCTTTTGCCGGGGTCTTGTTCTTCTTGTTCCTCTTCTTTGCCTTCTTGGCAGCGCCAGTAGCAAAGATGGCTTTGGGTCCGTTTCCTGGAGTCAAGCTCTGATCGGTACTTTCGGACATCTGGACCTCGGGATTATCTCCGACATCCATGTCATCCTGCGCTTTGGGAGAGTGTTCCCCGGATCCTTCATCCATGGCTTCTCCTTCTTCTGCAGCTTTGGAGTTGTAGTCCTCTTCATATTCCGTGGAGAACTTTCGGAAATCTGCCAACATCGTAGATTCATCCGAGGATGCAGGAACATCGGCGTTTGTTCCAATTGCCTCCAGCACAGAGTCGATGTTTTCTCCAGCGGCAGAGCCGGATCCGGATCCCACGTATCCGATGAAGTGCGACACGTGCCTCCTGAGGTACCTGCGGCTTTCGCGATCAGCCATGTCGAAACTTTTGATGGTCTCGAGGATTGCATCTGCGCTTTCGCCTTGCAGTATCATATGTCTTAGTGTGTACCACAGGAAAGGGTTGTCTGTCCCGGCATCGTCAGAGCCGGAATCAGTGTCCTTGTTATGCTCCTCCTGAATTTCGACTTTCATGGGTGGGTCGATTTGGGATCCGCCTTCTCCAGGGAGATCCACTCCAGATTCGACTAGGGCCGCTAGGTTTTCTTCTGGTTCGGATTTCTCCACTATCTCTGTAACTGGTGCAGGCTGGGTGGGATTAGGGTTTTCTGAGATCCAGAACTCTGCCGCCTCCACGGACAAAGGGGACCCCGAAAATTCTTCTGCCTCTATCATCACCGCTGGGGTGGGTTAGGCAGGTTCAGCGAAACCAATGTAAACATCGATCTCGCCAAAAGACATGATTGTGTAGGCAGTCATGGCCTTCCTAGCCGGAATCCAAGTCTCGTCGAGAACGATGAGAGGGACATCGCTGGCGTAGAGGATGCAACTGACGACGATAGTCTCGCCGATTCCGATTCTTGCAGATTCCGCTCGGAACGTAGATCCGAAGCTCACTTGCCCCACGGTGGGTGCCAACTGTCGTCGGATTGAGGACACGTACGCTATGAGGGGGTCCTCGAGGCATGCGGAAGAGAGGGGTATGAGACGTACGGTGTTCCGGGACGGTGAGCACACAAGTTTACCCAGGTTCGAATTCACCGGCTTTGGACGGATCCTACTCCTGCTAGCAATCCAGTAATACGGCAGAGCCGGAATATGGGTTACAATGGTTTCGCCTGTGCGAGTTGAGGGTCTAAAGTATTGGGTTGTGCCCTAAAGGCTCTCCCTAGGACGGCTTATATAGATATCCGGCCTAGGGTTTACATTAGAGATCTATCCGGCTACGACTAAGAGTTGGTTACAGAGTACATCTTGAACTACAAGTAACATTATGGGCCTAAGTCGGTAAGTCTTCTGGGCCTTCCCGTAGCCGGATTGGACTCCGTCTTTCTCCCTGACTGGGCCGCCCGTGAAGCAAAGCTCTAACCCGAAGTGGGCCACCCTGGTTAGTGAGGAACTGTGAGGATACCCGGAAAGTATATCCCTAACAGCAGAGGTTTGTAGAACAGCAGCAAGTTTTCCCTTAAGTGGATTACCCAAGGTTTCTCGAACTTAGGGAGAAAGTGGTCAAAGTTATTCCCTCTCGAGCAACCCTGCAATCAAGATACAAGAAGTCTCTTGTGTCCCCAACACACCCAATACACTTGTCAGATGTATAAGTGCACTAGTTCGGCAAAGAGATAGTAAAATACAAGTGGTATGGATATAAGACAACGGTGCCAGAAAATACTTTGATGGCGTGGAAGAGACTAAAGGCAAACTGAAATAAAGATGGAAGCAAGCAAACATGTAACATATCTAGTTGAAAATGATGTTTCAATGTTTAGAAACAAGGCCTAGGGATCATACTTTCACTAGTGAACACTCTCATATAAATATCTTCTCTTTATGATACTACTCTGAACTACTCTCCGGTTGGACACTCTAATCCATGGTAGGGCTATAACAACACACCTCAAAGTAAGCCTTTCCCATCAAGATAACCCCACACTGTCACCTTGAGCACTAGATGGTCCCAACAAACACCACAATTTCATAGAGACATCCAACTCCAAATATAACTCATAACAAGTATTTTTAATCTCTAGCCTAAGTGCCACCATGGTGTGCACGCTGTCACTTTCACACACATGGGGAGAGCAGAGATCTATTAAAGCACTTGAGTAGCAAGGTAGATCTACTTGATTACAAGCTCATGATCACAATATGATCATGCATAGAGATAGATGAACACATAGCTACCGGTAGAACCCTTAGCCTTGAAAGAGAACTACTCCCTCCTCATCATGGGAATCAACAAAGGTGATGGAGATGGTGGTGGAGATCGATGGAGATGGCTCCGGGGGCACTTCCCCGTCCTGGCAGGGTGCCAGAACAGAGACTTCTGTCCCCCAAATCTCCCTTTTGGTGACGGCGGCGCTGCGGAACTTTTCGTGGCTGGAGGCTTGATTATTTAGGGTTTATGCATCGGGAGGCTCTTATAGGCGAGAGGGGAGACCGAGGGGGTGCAGGAGGGGCCCACACCACCCCCTGAAGTGGCCTGGCCTGGCCCGCGCCACTAGGTGGTGTGGCCATCCTCTGGCCCTTCTCTGTCTTGTATTCTGGCTCCATGTGTCCCCCGGTAAAATAATAACTTTGGCTTTTGTCCCGTCCAATTCCGAGAATATTCATTTTCTTACTTCCTGGAACCAAAAATAGCAGAAAATAGGTAGCTAGCACCGTGGCTCTTGTTAATAGGTTAGTCCAAGAAATCATATGAAAAGTACTCCAAAGTGTGGACAAAACACAAGAAAGTAGATAAAACCAAGCATTGAACATCAAAAATTATAGACACATTTGCAATGTATTAGTGAGTAGCAACACTATTTTTGAGAGTTGAATGAAAAGATAAAAGTACTCTAAAGAAAAATAATTTCATCATGTTTGTCTTTATCGCTTGTATGTTTGTTTGTTTCCTTCAACTCTTATACTTGCTACCCAGCCTTGCTAGCCAAAAACCTGTACTGAGAGGGAATTCTTCTCGTGCATCCAATCCTTAAACCAAAACCTTCGCCATTTGTGTCCACCATACCTACCTATTAGAATTATTGCTATTCCAAGTAAATTCTTGTTTGTATCTACCTCCCAAATTAAACTTGTTATGTGAAAATTAGTGATTAAAGCTCTCACGAACTTGATGGCACACTTTACTTTCTTGCACTTAATAAACTTGAACCATTGTGCCCATCTGTGTTGCGTATATGCTTGCGCTTTGTAAGTTGTGAATTAGCAGAACCATGCTGTCATGGGGAACGCTTTCAACATTGCAATGGTGCTTTGTACCTAGTTGATATCATGTTCTTTTGTCTATGGATGTCGTCGGTGTGAAATGAAAGGGGAGCTTATAAGTCCATGGAGTTATGCATGTGTGTTAGAGAATCGCCTGGGTCGCCGGTCTAATCCATGCTGTCATGGTGGAAACCTGCAGCATAACCATAACGAGCATCTATGAAGCATTCTTCTTATAAAAAAGAGATAGAGATTGAGAAAAACAAAAAAAAAGATTATGAAAAGAGGAAAGAGAGAAAAAAGCACCATATTCCCATGGTAAATAAGAAGATTGCTGAGATGCTTGTTGTTTGCTTGCCTTGTCATTTTGATATGGGGATTTTTCCGTATCATCGGGCAAGGGGTACCCCGTTGACGGTTCTCTGTGATACACATGTGCTTACGATGACAAGAACTTACCGGTGACTAAACTTGAGTAGCATGAGGAGCGGACCTCGTATTCAAGGGACATGAGATTCTCAATTTACAACTTGTCAAGCATATCCTCATATTTGATCACTTTAACCTTAATCACCTAAAGATGCCAATGATAGGGGAAATGAGAGCTGAAAGCTAATAAGTATCATAATTGTTGGGAGCTCTTTATGAAACTTGAAATCCCTGCTTCCCTCTGCGAAGGGCCTTTCTTTTTTACCTTTTAGTTGAGTCAGTAAACCTATTCCCTTCTATCTCAGCAAGTATTTTGAGTTGTTGTGTTTCATTCATTCATATGATGATTTATTCAATCATGTTTCTTATGTTCCTTGTTTTGCAAATTGCTTTTATCTTGATGTTTACCACTTTGAAAGCTATCATTGAAAGACCAGTTATTTGTGAACTCCAGCAAATTATCAGCTATTCTTCGACCAAGAGCTAAGTTTGCCATTACCAATTATGATTCACTTGATGTATATTTATTGTGTTTCCTTTACATATTGCAAGTTAAGTTATATAATAGTGAGTTGTCTTCTATTATTATCTATGTATTGATGAATGTGATGCTTCTTGTCCATATTCTTTTATCGACTCCTCACTCCAGAAACCTGAGGTCATGTTTATTGAGCTCAGTTTCGCTTGGGGACAAGCGAAGTCTAAGCTTGGGGGAGTTGATACGTCCATTTTGCATCACTATTCCATGTCATAATTCATTGTTATTCATTGATATACTTCATATTAAGAGATGATACTTATGTTATTTCATCTATTTTTGCATGGTTGATGACTTTTGGAGCATGGACCGCTGCAGTCAGGATTCTGATGGAAAAGGTGCTGTTTGGAGGCAAAATTCGCGAAGATTAGAAAATCCAGGAAAATACATGGAAAATCCTATTTTTCCAGAAGACGAAGGAAGCCAGAAGGAGGAGTGGAGATGGGCCACAGGGGGCCCACACCACCCCCTGGCACGGGCTACCCTGGGCCGCGCCACTAGGTGGTGTGGCCGCCCTGGCCCACCTCTGGCTCTCCCCTCTGGCATATATTATCCTCCTGAAACCCTAATACTCAGGGAGCGACCACAGAAAGATTCCGCCGCCTCTGCGGGGCGGAAAACACCGAGAGAGAAAGATCTCTCCGGCAGACAAATTTCTACTGGGGGAATTCCTTCCCGGAGAGGGGAGATCGTCGCCATCAACACATCCATCAAGCTAGACTTCATCGGGATCATCATCATCATCATCACCACCATCATCACCACCAACACCATCATCACCATCTCCATATTGCTATAACAATTGGGTTGAATCTTGCATAGTTCTTAGGGGAAACTTTCCCGGTGTTGATCACTCTTTGTAGTTGATGCTATTGAGTGAACCATTGAATTATTGTTTATGTTCAGATTGTTATACAACATTATTCCATATTTGATCATGATCCATATGATGTCTTGTGAGTAGTTTGTTTTGTTCTTGAGGACATGGGAGAAGTCATGTTGTTAGTAGTGGAATTGTGTTGAGAAAGATTCAATAGTTTGATATTTAAGTTGTGGTGTAGTTCTTCTAGTGGTGTCATGTGAACATCGACTAAATGACACTTCACCTATATGGGCCTAGGGGAATGAATTGTGTATTTGGCTACTAATCATAGGGGTTGCCGGAGTGACAGAAACCTGAATCCCCGTTAGGAAACCATTGCACAAGGGACGTACGGGTCTTAGAGTTTAAAGTTGTGGTTAGGTTTCTACCTTAATTACTTTCTTGTACTTATGGATGTTTGCAAGGGGTATAATCACAAGTATGTATTAGTCCTAGGAAGGTCGGTACATTAGCATAGGTTCACCCACACAACACTTAGCAAACTAAAGAAGATTAATCAACTATATGAAGCGAAAGCACTTGACAGTCTTCCCATGTGTCCTCGAGAACGTTTGGTCATCTTAAGTAATACAACCGGCTTGTCCTTTGCTGAATAAAGGATTGGGCCACTTGCTGCATTTATTCTTATTGTCTTTTATTTACTCGTACTTTATTTACCTGCATTATCAAAAACCCCTAAAAATCCGTTTGCTAAGTATTTGCAGAGAATTCCTGATCCATACCACTAGCCAGCACCTTCTGCTCCTCGTTGGGTTCGACAATCTTACTTATGAAAAATACTGCGATACACCCCTATACTTGTGGGTCATCACATCCTAATGCTCAAACCTGGTTGGGATGGTTTCCTAATGAAGCTTAATGGAGTTAGATCTAGGAAGGTTAGCAGTTAACGATGCTTCTTGCTAGCCTTCAGTCAAAGTAGAGACATCCAGCTTCAGGGGAGTTGTCTTCACGCATCCGGGTCTTTAGGATTTAGAGCTATTCTAGCTTCTGGGGAGGAACTTCCCGTTGATTTGGGTGGGGTGGACTAAAATAGTTAGTCTCTTGAGGTGATCGGAACCACTAAAATACTGAAGGTCAGTAGAGTTAGGTCTTCACTTCTTATCTTTGTTATCTCGTCCTATGGCTTCTTGTGGATGATGTGGATCCTTTGCTGGTAGACTTCCAGCAATCAACTAGGTTCTTGTTATAGCTGGCAGATGAGTACTAGAGGCTTGTGTTGTCGACAAGTCTTGAGAGTTGAGTGTGATGAAGTAGGCCATCCTGCTAAGGAGGAATCTTCGAGTTGTTCTAACTTGACGATGTCGAACTCGGGTTTCTGGCGATGCTTTTCCTCTCATATCTCTCGAGGTTAGTATGGGTTCTAGTTATTGACGACTAAACTAGGGGTTTTTCCTGTGTTACTAGGTGGGTTATGAATCCTCGAGTCACTTTTGACTAAGGTCAAAACAGGCCGGAACACACATACACAGTGAACATAGCGAGGGGGTCGCAATGTCCTTCACAAACAACACACATCAAGCAACACGTTAAGCACTTAGGCTAGCAAACATGGCCTACTATGGGGACCAAGTAGTTAACTACTCACGATGTAGGGGGATCCTATCTTAGGACTATTAATCCTAGACATCATTGCTCTTAGGGTCTGAGTTACTATCTTGCGTATGAAGCCTTCACCTGGTCATTGGACGCTTCTCGATAGTGTAATATTTGATTTCTTGTCGTGGTGGTGTCACGACATATGTCATGGATAGGCTAAAGGTGGGGACTAATATACGCTAGGGGAATCCAGGGAGGGATAGTGAAGTGATTCTCCACACAGAGGTTTTTATTTGCTTTGCTTCCAAGATTACAAGTGCTCCTAGAGCTGTCTTGGCGAGAGGAGGAAGAAGGAGCTCTCTTACTCTCGCACACAGATCACACACAAAACCCTAGCCAAAACAGAATAGCGGAACCCCTTCTACTGAAAACCTAGTCCTCCTTATATAGAGGGAGCTAGGTCTCTGCCTAGGGCATACGTGGAGGCATATTCTTGAGAATATGCCTCCTCCCAAAGTAGTAAGCCGATCAAGGTGATTTTCCCCCGCGTCACGCATGCAGAGGCTACGTGAGCCTCTGCGGCGTCGTCACCCTTGTCGGCCATGCCCCGGTGGTCCTGCCCTTGTTTGCTTCGCTCTGGTAGTGCGTACCGGGGCTTATTTTGACCAGCGAGATTCCTTCCTTCTCCTAGAAGCTAGACGTGACCCGGATCATAGTTGATCTGTCCACACCCGTTCCTACATACAAGTAAAATAGACATTTCCGACTTACTCCCTAAGTCGGCTGAGACTTAGTTAGGCGAACGCCCCCTGGTCCGGGTTACCCCGTGATTCGGCCTGCCTTCAGGTGACCCGGCCAGCATCTGCTTTGGCCTTGCTGAACCTCGGCTAACTCGGCCTTTATACCCCGGCGTGACCCTACCCGGGGGTATCCCCCCAACATTAGTCCCCGAAGCTGGTGCGGTCTTAGCCGCCTTGGCCGCTAAGGCCGCACCAGGTTCAATTCTGTGATCTGGTCGTTATTTCCGAGTTACTTACTTATCTCGGATTATATGGATTTATGTTCCCTTCGCACGTTCCAAGTTTTCACTTGCTGGCCGGGTTACCACGGTTCCATCCGGGTCTTGCCTCCTTCTCTCGTACGCCAACCCATGTGGAAGATAATCATTATGTTGTCTTATTTTAAGGGCCAGCACAGTAACCGCCGCAGTGATTGTTAGTTATCACTGTGCGCGGGTCACGTCACGCCTGCCCCCTCGCTTACCCCATCCATGCGTCATGTCATGGGATCGATTTCGTTCTGTGGCCTTCCGCGTGGCTCCGTGCTGATTGGCTGATGCGGGTAATACACAGCCACATCGTGTGGCGCGCCTGCAGGACACGATCCCACTTTCCCATCGTGGGAGAGGTTAAATAGGGGAGGGGCGCACTCCTTAGGATTTTTCCCCTTCCGCGCCCCTCTGCCCCTTGCTCTTCTTCTTCTTCCTCTTTCCCGCGACAGCGCCGCCACAAGTCCTTCTCCGTAGCAGCGCCGCCGCCGCACTCTTTTCCCCGCACCTCTACATCTCCGCCACCGCTACACGCCTCCTCCACCACGGGTCGTTGCCAATCTAGGCCGCTGCCCCCCACCGCCGCTAGCGCCAGCGAGGGCAGCGAAAACCAGATGACGGAGGAGGAGCTCGTCGTCGCCGAGCAAGAGATGGAGGGGGACTCCGCGGCGGCAGACCGTGGCGCGTGGGGCGGGTCTTGGGTCTGCTAGGATGACCTGGATTGGCTCTACCGCACTAGACGCATCCCCGCCGGCGTCGCCGCTCGTCTTGCCTCCACTGAACTGGCCCCCTCGCCCAATCCGGGTGAGTACGGCGTGTTCTTGTTCCACTTCCAAAGGGGGTTCGGTTTGCTGGCCAGCGACTTCTTCCAGGATTGGCTTAGCACCTACCAACTCCAGCCGCACCACCTTCCTGCAAATGCCATCACTTCTCTTTCCGCTTTTGCTTCTACGATTGAGGGCTATGCCGGACTATGGCCCACGAAGGAGCTATGGATCCGTTTTTTCGGCCTTCGTCATAATGTCATCCCAAATATCCAACTTGATCCGGAGGACAAGCAGCTCACTCAATTTGGAGCTGCGTCCATCTCACCCCGGAGGCTTTTCGTTTTCCCTCGGTCACCGGGCTGGATTCCTGCAAAGGGTGGGCCCGGACTTTCTTTTATGTCCGGAATACAGGCACCAAAGACTTAATCCGGCTACTCCCCTATACTCCGGGTCCACCTAACCTGGAACTGTGGGATGTCGTTCCCAAGAAGCCCTCGCCCTTGGCCAACCAGGTCAACAAGAGGTTCGCGGAGCTGAAGAAGCTGGGGTTGCGCAATGAGGACGCTATGATCATGTTCGTGCGCAACCGAATTTCCCCCTTCCAGAAGCGCACCCACAATTTGTGCCACATGAGCTTCGACCGTGATCCCAACCGGACCTCATCCTTTGAGTTGAGCAACATGGAAATATATCATCGGGTTAAGGCTCTCTTCACAACCCACAAGGACTTCTCCTCTAAGTGGACTTGGGGAATTGAGCATTATTTCCGTGACAGGCTTCCTCCCGCGGTAAGCTTCGTGGTGCAAACTTACTCCGGATTAATTATATGTTGGTCCTTGTTGCATTTTTGACTCTGTTGTTCATTCTTTTCCTCATCTATTTCTTCAGCAGACCCTCGAGGATGGCACCGATCCGACCCTTAAGTGGGCGCCGGACCGGGAGACTCCGGATGAGGAAGAGCCAGACTAGGAGATGTTCCTCCCGATGACCGACGCTACAAAGCGACCCACGGGTAAATCCTCTTCTATTAGAGATTGGCCCGATGATGAAGGTGGCTCGGATGTCGAGGTGATTGAACCTGTTGATCCTGTCCCCCTTTCTTTTGCTTTTCCGGCATCAGCTAATCCCGGTAGGCATTTCCACGAGGACCCTCCCCTTGCTACGGGCGAACCTGTTCCGGTAGCGCCGAAGAAGAAGCGCGGAGCTGCACCAAGTTCTTCCTCCGGACCTTGTCATCCTGCCAAAAGGCGAAAGAAGTCTGGAGACAAAACTGCCTCCAAGCCAACAGGCAAGGCCCCAACACGAAGGGCTCAGAAACCCAAGGAGCCCCAAACCTTGGATGCGTAAGTCATTTTTTCCTTCTGCAACTTGCTCTTACTTGCATTGTTGTAATTTCTCTCCTAACATTATTTGATTTGGCAGGGCTGCGGTGGAGGTCCCTCAGAGTGGATCTAGCATCTCTTCGCTGCTCCGGCCTAGCCCTTCTCCTCCTCGTGACGACGAGTCACGCCCACTGAGCCCTATTCCAGAGGGTTATGCGGCCGCTCCCGGTTCTGTTCCACCTTGTCAAGAGGGGGTAACCTTGGAGCGGGGGAGACCGGCCCAGCCGAGGCGACGGCATCCACAACTTCAGCCTCGCCGCAACCAGCAGCCATCGAAACCACCTCGGCACCAGCACCAGTAACCAAACCAGCACCAGCACCAGTTCCGGCATCAGCACCAAGTGCGGTAGCAAGAAAATCAGCAGCTGCACCAAGTCCAACCACCAGAGCACCAGCGCCAAGCTCCTCCGCCTCGTCCGAATCTTCTCAACCTCGGCGAGGAACTACCCCAGCAGCTTCTAAGGGAAAATCCGCTGTGACCACTTCCTCTTCCCAGCAAGCAAAGGGCAAAAAGGCTCCTGACGCTACCAAGTCATCATTCGTCGAGGCTGGGCAGTGTACCCTCGCATCAATGCTTCCCAAGAAGGCTTCAGGTGCGAAGGACGCCCCTACCGAGCCAACCGATGCACAGCAGATGGTTCTACACACCAGCCCGGCCCTTGCCTTGGTTGAGAGGAAGGAGGCGCACGCGAAGGGCTTGGTGGCGCCCCATATGCCCACCGGTGAGCGGTACCCTCTGATGTTGATTGAATTCGTCATGAATTGGAACAAGGCAGAGGTAGTTCAAGACGCTGATCTCCCGGAGAAGTTCGGCCCTGCCGAGTTTTCCGCCCAAATGAACACAGCCGCTAAGGCAATTAACCTCGCCGGGCGGATGATGGAGGTATGTCACCTCCCCTTTACATGCTGTAGATAATAACCATTAGTCCCCGAGCCTCCGGGGGAGTAACTTGTTACTCAGCCGGATGCTCTTTAGAAAACTAACGTAGCTCCATGAGAACTTCGAATATGCACACACCTAGAGCCGGGTTAAGTTCCACTTTGCCCGGATTTTTGTACACTTCGAATATGCACACACCTAGAGCCAGGTTAAGTTCCACTTGGCCCGGATTTTTGTACACTTCGAATATGCACACACCTAGAGCCGGGTTAAGTTCCACTTGGCCTGGATTTTTGTACACTTAGAATATGCACACACCTAGAGCCGGGTTAAGTTCCTACTTGGCCCGGATTTTTCTACACTTCGAACATGCACACACCTGGAGCCGGGTTAAGTTCCACTTGGCCCAGATTTTTGTACACTTCGAACATGCACACACCTAGAGCCGGGTTAAGTTCCACTTGGCCTGGATTTTTGTACACTTCGAACATGCACACACCTAGAGCCGGGTTAAGTTCCACTTGGCCCAGATTTTTGTACACTTCGAATATGCACCAAGCTAATCTTTGTCTGTGTACTCCTTTCAGGTGACCACCAATCGCTGGAGTGCTGAATTCCAACGTATGCTGGATACCCACAAGTTGCTACCAGCAAAACAAGCTGCACTTCTCATAGAATACGAGAAAAGGGGTAAATTTCTTCCTTGGCGCTTCTTCGTTTTTCTTCATCTTCCTCTGCCGAACTAACTTCATCATTCGGTTTCCACAGCTGGGGTGGAGGCTGAGAATAAGATTATGCGGAAGAACCTGGAGCAGATCAATGGTAAGTCATTTTCGTCCGACCTTACAGTGTTTTCCATTTCCTTTTTTCCTTGGCTCGGCAAACATTCATACCTCGGCTCTGCCGGGTCAACACACTATTTCAGCATTGCTTGAAGATAGTGTGCCCGTGCCTGATATGATGCTGCATTTTCTCGAACAAGCAGGGCAGCATCAAGCCGAGCTTAAGAAGAAAGATGATGAGCTTGCCCTCCTCCGGACCAAGGACAATGAGATCGCCAGGGTCAAGGCTGAGATGGAGAAAATGAAGGCCCAGCACCAATCCGAGCTCAAAAAGGTTGGCCAGGATTACACAGAAGAGCGTGAACGCCTCAATCTCCAGATCGCCAAGGACCAAGATCTACTCAAGGAGTCTGACATCCAGCTTGGGTCGGCGAACGCTGAGCTTGATCAGCTGCGTAAGAGACGTGATGACTGCACCAGGGAGTTGACCCGAATCCTCAGCCATGTATCACGTAAGTTCCTTTCCCTTATCCGACCTACTTCTCTGGGTTACCTCATATGTCTTTTCTTTACCTTCTTCATTCATCTTGTTTCTAGGTAAATTTCCATAGGGCACTGCTAGTGCGAGCGCAGCAGTTGCAGACTTCCGCCGAGAAAGGGGTACTCCCGCCGCTCTTGACGGTGAAGAGATTCCCTATGACATGCAGGACCTTTTGGTCAGCTTGTCATCTCGCGTGGAGCTCATCAAGAATTATGGCAAGGACATCCTCGACGTCGCAGTTCGCATCTTCAACACGTTCTGGCCCGGAGAAGATACTCCGGAGACCACCGCAATCCTCGTTGAGAAGCTAATGGACACCGAGACCCAACTCGACCTCTAGAGAGAGTCCGCTGGACGTGCCGTAGCTGATACCATCGTTCACCACATACTCATGTGGTATGAGAAGATCGATCTCAACCTCCTGACACGCCTGTGCATAGGATCCAGATGGACCAATGACCCGGAGTGGGTAGCTCCGCGCTAGGCTTGCGCTCATAGCCTCATCGAATACGCTCCCATTCATGAATGGGCTGAGGGACCGAGCTTCCTGGAAGCCGCTGGGGACGAAGAGGTTGAGAACGATGAAGATGGCTCGGATGGAGAAGAAGAAGATGACGCCTCGGATATTGAAGGCAGCGAAGATGATGCCGAACTTCCTCCTCCTGCTGCTCCTTAAACGAAAAACTTGAAAATTTATCAGATCCCCGGTATGCCGGGTGGAGTTGTATCCCATATACATGTGATATTTTGCTACTAAGTTCTTATGCTGGATTAACTTGGGCGTAGTCCCCGAGTTTCTTTTTCTTGTTCGTCCAATCTTTTGGCTCGGCTCGTGTCTACCTTGATTCGGTTTTACGACTTACGAATCCGAGCTTCAAAAATTGTCTTAACAATACTGGGAAACTTTTAGACTTAGCTCAAAAATAAAACTGCATAATAACTTGAAAATAAATACAAGGTTAGTCCGAAAAAAAACGTCGGCTCGAATAAATTCTTTTCCTTAGTCGTTTTTCATGTGCTACGCAATTCCAAACTTGTTCTCTTGCTTGCCATGAAGCCAATTCTTGTTGGACAACAGCAAGTCGAATAGTTGGGTTCTTGGTGCTCGCACATTACTAATCCGAGTTAAGTAGAACAACTTATTCCAGCTAACGCACAAAAGACATCAAATATTATTAAGGCAGTCCTCGAGTTACTGCTCGAGGTGCCAACACTTCATTGATAAGCCCATTGCCGGCATACATACTGACACATGGGAAGACTCGGATACATACACTTCTTTGCTAAGTGTAGAAAGGACGCATGAGAGCTACGTTCCATGGACGTTTAGATTCCTCGCCGGACCTGTCCGCCTTGTTCTTTTCCTGTGGCTTTGCATCTATAAGATAATAAGAATCATTGTGCAATGGCTTGCTCACGATGAATGGCCCTTCCCATGGGGGGATAATTTATGCATGCCAGCAGTACGTTGTACCAACCGGAGCACCAGATCGCCTTCCCGAAAGACTCGAGGGCTTACTTTCCGGCTATGATAGCGTCAGAGATTTTGCTAATATATGGTGGATCTGGACAATGCCAGTTCTCTCGCTTCTTCCAGCAGATCAACATCATTTTGCCGGGCTTCTTGCACTTCGGCTTCTGTGTATTGGGTGACCCTAGGCGAATCATGCTCTATGTCGGCTGGTAATACAGCTTCTGCCCCATATACCAGAAAAAACGGCGTATAGCCTGTTGATCGATCTGGAGTTGTTCTTAAACTCCACAGTACTGTTGGTAGTTCTTCTATCCAGCACCCTGCTGATCTTTGCAGCGGCTCAATGAGCCGGGGTTTTATCCCGGATAATACTAATCCGTTGGATCTTTCCACTTGCCCGTTCGATGCGGGGTGGGCTACCGAGGCTACGTCCAGTCGGATTTTCTTATCTCGGCAGAAACGCGCAAATGCTCCTTCCGCAAAATTTGTGCCATTATCAGTTATGATACTGTGAGGATAACTGTACCTCAAGATGATATCCTTGAGAAACGTTACGGTCGTAGCTCCATCACATTTTCTTATAGGCTTTACTTCAATCCACTTCGTAAACTTGTCCACCATTACCAAAATGTGAGTCATATTTCCCCTTGCTGGTTTGAACGGGCCGACCATATCCAAGCACCATACGGCAAAAGGCCAAGTAATTGGTATGGTCTTGAGTTCCGACATTGGCATATGTGTCTTGGTAGCGTACCTCTGATAACCATTACATTTTCTCACCAGATCTTCTGCTTGCTCTAAGGCACTTGGCCAGTAGAATCCGTACCGGAAAGCTTTTGCTACCAAGGCTCGGGACGAGGCATGATGCCCGCATTCCCCTTGATGTATATCTCGGAGGATGTCAAGCCCTTCTTCCGGGTCAACACATCGCTGGAGGACATTGGTCACACTTCTTTTGTATAGTTCGGAATTGATGATCGTGTACGCCTTTGCCCTCCTATGTGTTTTCCTGGACAACACTTCCTCAGTGGGTAACGTTCCATCTTTCAGGAATTGAAATATAAGTAGTGCCCAAGCTGGTATTGCTCGCACATGGAACACATCCTCATCTTTTTCCATCTGATCCACCGCCATAACTTCAACCGGATCACGCTGAGCAGTTCCCGGGTCTTGCGAAGCAGTCCCCAGGTTCACTGAAGCAGTCCCCGGGTTTGCCGAGGCAGTCCCCGGGTTTCGCGCACCACTTCCCATGTCAATGTCCATGGGCACATCTCCGGATTCCGTGTCCTTCGGGACATAGATTGAGTCGGTTTCTGGGGACGGCCTGATGGATGGTTTCTTGAGGTGCTCTAATGCTACACCTGGTGGAACTGCTTGTCGGGTTGACCCGAGCTTCGATAGCATGTCGGCAGCCTCATTTTCCACCCGGGGTACATGGTGAAATTCGCATCCCTCAAAATATCCTGATATCTTCTGCACATGAAATCTGTACAGTGCCATGTTTGGATCGAGGGCGTCCCACAGTCCCGACACTTGCTGCACCACCAAATCCGAGTCGCCAAAGGATATGATCCGACGTATCCCAATCTCTTTTGCCACCTTGAGCCCGTGCACAAGTGCTTTATACTCAGCGACATTGTTTGATGCCGCGAAATGGATCTGCAGCACGTATTTCAGCTGGTCCTTCTTTGGCAAAGTAAGTACAACTCCGGCACCTAGCCCGGTTTTGGTTTTTGATCCGTCAAAGTGCATTCGCCAATAGTTCGGATCTAGGAGTGGCGGTTCGTATTGCACCTCGGCCCAATCCACGAAAAAGTCTGCCACAGCTTGAGATTTGATGGCTTCTCTTCTGTCATATTGCGGCGCATAAGGAGCTAGCTCAATTGCCCATTTTGCAATTCTGCCACTCGCATCCTTGTTACTCATTATCTCGGATATGGGGGCCTCACATATGACCCTGATGGGATGCTCCTCAAAGTAGTGCTTCAGCTTCTTAGCTGCCATGTACACGCCATACGCCACCTTTTGATAGTGTCGATAGTTCTGCTTTGAGGCTGATAACACCTCGCTCAAGTAATACACTGGCCTTTGCACCGACTTACCTTCCTCGTCGCGCTCCACCACTATCACTGCACTTACAACACGGTTGGTTGCGGCTATATAGAGCAACATTGGCTCCTTTGATAGTGGTGAGGCTAACACTGGCGCAGTGGCTAACATCTTCTTCAAGTGGGCAAAGGCTTCATTGGCCTGCGGTGTCCAAACGAACTTATCCGACTTTTTCATGAGTTGGTAGAGAGGCAATGCCTTTTCTCCCAACCGACATACAAACCGACTTAACGAGGCCAGGCAACCTGTGAACTTCTGGACATCGTTAAGACATTTCGGCAGTTCCATTCGTTCGATGGCCCGGATTTTGGTTGGATTAACCTCGATACCTCGGCTGGAAACAAGAAAACTGAGCAATTTCCCAGCCGGGACACCAAAGGTGCATTTTTCCGGGTTAGGTTTCATCCGGAACCTCCTTAGGTTCGCAAACGTTTGCCTGATATCATCAAGGAGCATTTTTCTTTCCTTGGTCTTGATAATCACATCATCCACGTACACTTGTACATTTTGACCGATTTGGTCGTGCAAACATTTTTGCATACATCTTTGGTACGTTGCCCCTGCATTACGTAGACCAAACGGAATGGTGCGATAGCAATAAGCCCCATACGGGGTAATAAACGCGGTATTTATTTGATCATCCGGATTCAGAGGTATCTGGTGGAAACTAGAATATGCATCAATGAATGACAACAGTTCACATCCAGCAGTTGAGTCTATGACCTGATCTATTCTTGGTAGCGGAAATGGATCTTTTGGACACGCCTTGTTCAGGTTCGTGTAATCGATACACATTCGCCAAACCACTACCAGATTCGGATCATCCTTCTTCTTCTCCACCAGCACCGGATTAGACAACCAATCCGGGTAAAGAATTTCCATGATAAATCCTGCAGCTAGCAACTGAGCTATCTCGTCCCCGATGACTTTCCTCCTATCCTCGGCGAAGAGGCGGAGAGGTTGCTTCACTGGCTTAGCTCCGGGTCTCACATTCAAAGAGTGCTCTGCCAACTCCCTCGGAACACCTTGCAAGTCCTGTGTGGACCAAGCAAAAATGTCCCGATTCTCACAGAGGAAGCTGACGAGCTCGCTTTCCTATTTATCGCTTAACCCGGCACCAATTGTTACGGTGCGCTCCGGGAACATGTCATCAACAGGAACCTTCTTGGTGTCTTTCATGGCCTGGAAAGAAACACTTCCATGCGGGTTACTCAGCGTCGGCATATACTGCTGCGCGGACTGAGCCAACGCCGCCACCTCTTGAATTTTCCTTTTTTCCTGCGCGATCACAAGTGACTCGGCTAAGTTAGACCCGGCCGACGCACACTCCATGGAACGTCGGAAATCCCCAGCAATGGTGATCACCCCGTTTGGTCCGGGCAACTTCATCTTCAAGTAACTAATATGACAGCTCGCCATGAACTTGTTCAGCGCTGGCCTTCCGAGTAACACGTGGTACGCACTTTCTAAGTTCACCACCTCGAACTCCAAATTTTCGGTTCGGAAGTTATCCCTCGTGCCAAACAATACGTCAACCCGAACCTTGCCTATGGGCTCACAAGAAATGCCGGGCACTATACCATGGAAAGTTGTCCTCGTGGCCTGTAGCATGTTCTCCGAGATACCCAACTTGCGCATTGTGTCGCATACATGATGTTAATGCTACTGCCATTGTCGACCAGTACCTTTGAGAACCTTACGTTAATGCTAGGTCCAATGAATGTCGGATCTAGCACCAACGCGTACGAACCAGGGCTTGGCATAAGCTTGGGATGATCCTTGATGCTCCAGGTGATTTCTTGGTCAGACCAAGGCATATACCTAGTCACCGCAGGCATCACTACATTCACCTCCATATGTCGCCGCTGCAAGCTCTTTCTATATGTTTCCTCAGTGGTGAACACACAATAGCTCTGATGATGCTCTCTGTACTCATTTCTCCCCTCATTTCCGGGGTACCTCTGATCCGGCTGATGCTGATCTTCCACCTGATGCACTGCATCCCTTCTCTCATTGTTATCATACCTCGGCGGAGGGGGAGGCTACATTAGCTGTTGCGTGTTCGCTCCGGAGAGCAATTGCTGTCGGGGTAACTCCTGCCGAGGCTGATCATTCCGGGGTGTCTGAGCATTCCCCGAACCACCTTGTTCAATCTTGCGCATCCACTCACATTGCCTCGTCGTATGACCCGCTGGGTTATTCGGATTAGGCGTGTGGAATTTACACGGCTAATCCAACATCGACTCATAAGTATACCTCAGACGGTCTTTCTTTTCTTGCCACTATTTCTTTTGCTCTGGTGTCCAAGTTTTCTTGCCATCGTTTCTCGGAGTCCACTGCCCTCCAGTTTTCTGGCGTTGACTGCCCCCTGCTCCGGGCTGATCTTGGTTTACAGCCGCAACATGTTGCGAACCGTATCGATGATCCGGTCTGTCATCTCTCCTTTTCCCTCTGTAGTCATTCCTCCGGGATGATCCGGCTCCATCCCTCTGGTAGTACTCATCGTTTGACGCGTTTGATACGAGCCTAGGTTGAGTCGGATCCCCCAAAGCATATGAATCCGCAATCCGGATCATCTCTGCCAACGTAGTTGGCATTTTCCTTTGCAACTTTTGCCACAGCTCACTCGCATATCTGCACCCTTATGCAAACCATGCTATGGCCTGTGATTCTATCATGCCCTCACACAAGTTTCTCACTGTACACCACCGGGTTAAAAACTCCTGATCTGTCTCATTTGGTCTTTGCTTACACATAGCTAGGGTCTGCGGCCTATTTGGCCTCTGATACGTACTCGAGAAATTGCTGATGAACATTTCCTCAAAATCTATCCAGCAGTTAATGCTTCCGGGCGGCAAATTGTTCAGCCATACCCTTGCTGGCCCCTCCAACATCTGGGGTACATATCGTACAGCCCATCTCAAGTTGCCTGTGGCAATTTTCGCGGCTGTAGCATAATTTATCAGCCAATCCTCCAAATTTGTACTGTCGTCATATGTCTTCGTGCCCCTGGGTGCTAGAAGTTGGGTACCGGTGGCTCCTTCATGATCCGGGGTCCAAAACACGCTGGACCCGATGGACCTTGACATTCAATTTGTTCCGACCTATACAGTCGATCCAGTTTCAACCTGGCATCATCCGGCATCAAATCCCTGCTTCCCAATCTCGACCCTATCACATGATAGTCCGGTCTTGGGTATCCCGCGTTTGCCATTTCCGAATCTCCGTCATTATACCTGTCTTGCTCTCGTGGAGCACCTTTCTGTTGCATACCTCGGTCGGCACTTTGCTCTTGCCTTGGTATATTCCGCTGCTGCGGTTGTCCTGCCCCTGCCAAGTTTCGCTGTCCGGCATTGTCGTTGATGGCATTCCCTTGACCGGCATTGCCTTGGTCGCGGTTACCTCGGCCAGCTTCACCTCGGCTCACACTCCATCGATCATCATTTTTCTGTGCTTATTTTCCTTTCCCTGCCCGCGTTGGGTCATACGGGACGATCTGTTTGTTCCGTCTGGCCGAGGTTACTACCTCTTCTCTCCTTGGACCACCATGAGGAGATGACGCGGCTCTAGCGGATTTCTCCGGGTTACCTATCACCGAATGGACGATCTTGGAGGCTCCAACTCTCTCCGGGTTAGCTCTGAGTAGTTCTTCGTTTTGTCTGTTCGCGATCCGAACCAGCTCGTTAACCCTATCTTGCTGTCTTTGCCGAGCCTCACCCATTAGACCTTCTAACTCGGATGCCGCTGCGTCCGCTGCTCTAAGGTTCTTGGCCGGGGTACTATACCTCGGCAGCCCCACGGACAAATAGTTTTCTGATTCCTTAATCCTAGTATCACCTTCTCTATTCATCTCACTCATGAGATTTCTCCCCTTTACTTTTACAGCGTCAACTTTGTTCGCCTTTGCGTACTCACGCAGCGTCATATTCAACGACTGCTGAGCCGCGGCTATCTTTTTTGCACCCTCTAGTATTTTTTGCCTAGTTTCTTCTAGCTCGGCCTGCGCCCGAGCCGGATCCACTACTGCTACCACAGGGTTTGCCAAGCTATCCAACGCTTCCCTCAACATGTTCTCTGGCCTCTCTAGCGGACGACCTCTACCTTTCCTAGGTGCCTTAGGCGTTACCTCCGGATCTGGCGCCGGATCCTTGCTCGCGCCCGCACCAGGCGCAGTCATCATCACCTCTGCATGGTCCGGGGAGCGAGTGATACGCGTCCCGGGAACCACGGTGAGGGGTGGCTCCCCTGCCTCGACGACATGGCGCGGGTGAACACACGACACGTCAACAGCAACGTAGACCTTGTGCACGCCGAGCTTGACGAAGAGGCCATTGCGCGGAAGTGGGCGCGTGCCGAAGCAGCCAGCGTTGTCGCTGACGAAGTCCAGCGCTCCAAAGCGCTGAACGAGCCCGAAGACGATGCGTTCGCTGGTGTCGATGAAGTTTCCCGTCCGGATCTTGACCCCTGCTAGCGCCGCTAGCCCCACGGTGGGCGCCAACTGTCGTGCTGGTGTCACGGCAGATGCCATGGATAGGCTAAAGGTGGGGACTAATATACGCTAGGGGAATCCTGGGAGGGATAGTGAAGTGATTCTCCACACAGAGGTTTTTATTTACTTTGCTTCCAAGATTACAAGTGCTCCTAAAGTTGTCTTGGCGAGAGGAGGAAGAAGGAGCTCTCTTAGTCTCGCACACAGATCACACACAAAACCCTAGCCAAAACAGAATAGCGGAACCCCTTCTACTGAAAACCTAGTCCTCCTTATATAGAGGGAGCTAGGTCTCTGCCTAGGGCATACGTGGAGGCATATTCCTGAGAATATGCCTCCTCCCAAAGTAGTAAGCCGACCGAGGTGCTTTTCCCCCGCGTCACGCATGCAGAGGCTACGTGAGCCTCTTCGGCGCCCGCGTCAGCCGACAGGGGCGTCGTCACCCTTGTCGGCCACGCCCCGGTGGTCATGTCCTTGTTTGCTTTGCTCAGGTAGTGCGTACCGGGGATTATTTTGACCAGCGAGATTCCTTCCTTCTCCTAGAAGCTAGACGTGACCCGGATCATAGTTGATCCGGCCACACCCGTTCCTGCATACAAGTAAAATAGACATTTCCGACTTACTCCCTAAGTCAGTTGAGACTTAGTTAGGCGAACGCCCCCTGGTCCGGGTTACCCCGTGATTCGGCCTGCCTTTAGGTGACCTGGCCAGCATCCGCTTTGGCCTTGCCGAACCTCGGCTAACTCGGCCTTTATACCCCGGCGTGACCCTACCCAGGGGTATCCCCCCAACATTTCTTTTGATTAGGAGGATTCCGCTGGTAGGGCGATCTTGTAGTCTGCTTGTGTTTACTGGTAGTTTCTTCTCTTCATCTCGTCCTCAACGTCTTCACTTGGTTCTAGGTCCTAGTTATTTGAAATCCGTAGGTTTGAATTTTGGATGAGAGGTAGAGTAAACCAATTTTTGAAATCATTTAAATTTGGAGAGGATAATAACTAGAACTTTTCTAAATGATTTTGAGAAAGTAGTTTTTGAGAGCCGGTGTTTCCAAAATAGTTTGCTTGTCTAACGAGCATGCTAACTAAGGTTCTCCTACAGTCAGGATGGCTCTGATACCAAGTCTGTGGGGCCCCCGGATTTAATCCCCCAAGAATCCCTGTTATGCATACAACATGATCCCATGATCAGTTAGTCGTGGCACATAACCGACAAGTATCAAAGTAAACATCCATTACTTAAGCGGATACATGTCATACCTTACATGCCATTATGGCTACATCAATAATCATCAACGGAACTTCATCAAGCGTAGAGCCTGAGCCATGCCTTAACCTACAGGCAACTGACTGGGAGAACGTCCTAGCTCGCCTAGTCGTCAACTACACCTTCTTCTTGATATCTGACCAAGTTAATAGCTAGGGACAATGCTAGTGAGTACTTTGAATGTACTCACAAACCACCTTAAGAGAATAATAATAATAACAAGAGGATATGCAATATGATTATGGTAGTAGGAGGGCTCCGAGGGGGGTTCTTTTCTCAAATAGTTTCTCTTGTAGATATAGCATCTACACATCTTTGTTGAATTTTTTTGTAAAACATCTTGGAAACCTTTTTGAAAAGTTTTAGAAAATCACTAGGATTGGGTCACCCATTTGTTTCGTCCTTTCTGGTTATCCCATGACCAAACTCCTTTCCTTTCTTTCCAACCATCCCATGGTCAAATCATGTATCCTTTCCGACCATCCCATGGTCAAAACATTTCCAAAGCTATTGCTTTTCCAAAATCGTTTTTGAAAACAAAACCAGCACCGCTCTACAGCAACCTTCCCAACCGTCCATGACCGTGGACACGGCTATTCGAATAGATTTACACACTGCAGAGGTTGTACATTTTACCCACACCATCCGAGTACCCTGCCCTGATCTACACCAATCGTGGGTTGAGTAACCAATCAAGACTCTCCGAATGCCCACTCCAATATAAGTGCCTACCCTATGAGTGTTTTCCCCTCAACACCGGGATGCCCTATATAGTTCCCAAGCCAACCGGAGCACTTTTTCCACTGCACAAAGTGTGCGCTTTCAATGATGGGCTCATAGTAACACGTGGATGCTCGTAGACCCTTCATTCCTTCTCTAGGTCGATGTCCCACATGGACCTTTACAGGAGAAGGCTCACCCTCCAGGATTTTTTTAAATCCCGTGTAGTAGTTGTAGGCAGCTTATACCAGAGTAAACAAACATCGAATCCAGCCCTGTCCCACTCTAGAGTAATGTGGTTGCATGGGTTAATTGTTCTAGCAAAACTGCAAAGAACCGGGTGCGTTTTTGTAAACCTTTTTCCTCCATCTTTCCTTCAGCATTTTGTAAAACAAAACCCTTTTTATTTCCTCAAATATCTCTTGGTAGGTCTAACCTCACCAAGCTTTCATCATAAAACATTTTGTAAACTTTTCTGGGGTCTTCCCATCCTATAGCTTTGCTTCGGCTAAATTAGGGTCTCCAAAGGGGTATGGTGTATTACACCATCTACCATACTAGGGATAATTAGGTGTCATCGAGGGGGTTGTACTTGGTAGTACCATTGCATAGTGATTTGGAGGTGCCAAGCCACTACCAGAGATAACTCATCATATAATAAAACAATGCAATTTCGTAAACAGTAGGTAAACATGCATAAGTAAAACAATAGGACAAGGCTTATGAGCAAGAAGGTGGTTTGCCTGAGAACAGGAATCTGGCAAAATATGTCCCTGGACTTCTCCTTAGAAAACCATAATAATCACTAATAATAACCAACTTCTTCTGGTCTCCAATATAATCGCATATATCGTCGATATGGATCACATGCAAGAAAACAAAGGCCACAATCAACACCAGGCAAACAAACACCAATACCATACAGGAAATAAACATACAACACATTATTCACCTCAGTACGTTTTGATATATTGAGTTTATAGCAATTGGAAATACTTTATTTGCATTGGTGGAGTTTTGTTTAAGATTTATGTGGCATACATCACTTAATTAAGGAACTTAAGTCCAAGGCTTGGTTCTGTATATGATAGGTAATGATAATATGAAGCCAACAAAAGTGGTTTCACTATTTTATCAAAATCCATTGATTTACTATGCATTTCCTAGAGAATAAAACTTTAGTTTTAGGAAATAATTCATTAGAAAAGTTCTGTGATTCCAAAAATTATTTCCTTCGATGATTAAGTAGGGTTTGATGGAATGGGTTAGTGAGAGTTAAAATCACTTAGAAATATTTACCAGAATACCCTCAGGAAAATTCCTAAGTCAGTTCAGTAGTTATATTATCTTTTTCACAAGATTAAGTCCACATAAGCTATTGATGCCATTCCAAGGGAACAAGGTAGGTGCTTTGAAAACCTTTCTGTAGAAATTGGAATCACCCATTTTGCAGTTGTGAAACACCTGTAGTGATTTTTCTACTAAAAAAACCATAAATAGATATATTTAATTCACACAAATTACATCATAGTGGCTTTTGGTAGACCTTGAAGAACCACATCACAGAAAGTTGGAATGAACTCAAAACATGTTATAGTTTGGCTTAAGGAATTCTATAAAGTCAATAAATCATTGTTTTTGTTATTTTTACTGGGGTATAACTAGGGTTCACCTTCACATGATACAAAGTCTAATGGGTAGGTATAGAAACTACCTTTCAGGTAAACTTTGTTTCATCCCATTTGGATATGCATAGCTGACTGAGCAATTTAATTAGTGTAAATGACACATTCTTGTAGATTTATTTCCCGTAATTAACTAAGATAAATATCGGCACGAGACTAGCTCTGCATGGCAGGGAAAACCTCATAGGGCATGTAAAAATTTAGATCTAGCCAATTATTTGTATTTAAACCAAACTATCAAAATACTGATCTATAAAAATTTATTAAAAGAAAAAAGGAACTAAGCTGGGATTTCTAGAGGAGATGGGCCGCATAGGGGGCATTCCGGCCCATCTAGCATTCGGGAGGAGCGGGAGCCCGCGATTTTGAACTGGCCGGGGCAGACCCACTAGTCAGCGATACGGTGGCGCCCAAGCGGTATGGGAGAGCCTAGGCTGTTTGATCTATGAAAGATCGACGGCTTCTCCTCATCGTCATCAACAGACAGAACGACGATGCGGCAAACCCTAGGGGTGGGTGGAGAAGGTCTGGGTGCTCACCAGAGGGTGTGCTGGCGATCGGGGTGTGGCGGTAGAGATGCGTCACACCATTGCGAGTCCGGCGAGGGGAGACATCGATGGTCCCGACCCCAGACTTGAAGTCGCGCATCTACGCGGCGGAGTTGGTTCGGGCGTCCGCGGCGTCGCCGTTGCAGGGCGTTTCTAGTAGAAAAATATCGGCGGTTTAGATAGGCGAGAGAGAGGCTTTCATGACTGAAAAAGGGGTCGAGGGAGAGAGGGAATGCAGCGGCCCTAACTTGCTCTTCTACTCCTCGGTACCACGGCAGTGCGGCAAGATCAGCATGCAGCAGAGAGCGGGAGGCTCGGCCTCCTATCTGGGTTGATGTTGGGGAGCTCTAGGAGTGGAATGGGGTGGTTGGCACACGCGGGCGAGGCTGGGGTTCTGTTTATCACGACGAGCGCGTCAACGGTGCACCGAGAGCACGGCGGAGTGGGGAGGGTGCGTGGGAGCGCTGGGTTGGCTTGGGTCGTGGAGTTGCTTTTGCATGGTCTCCGCGATGGCGCGGGCCAGGGGCCTCGGGAGTGAGCGAGGTGAGGGTGACAACGCCTCCACATGCAGGTTGTTCGACGGAACGCGTCAAGGCATCCAGGAAGGCGCGTGTGAGGGGCGAGGCTAGGAGTAGGGAGGTGATTAGGGATAGGGGCTATCTCCTGCGCGATCTCGAGTTGGTTTTGCACCATAGGGAGGGCGAGGCGAGTGTGGGCGAAGTCGATTTGTCCGACGTGGACGCCGCTGGTTGGGGGTCAGTGGGGTGCGAGGGTGAGGGGGAGGAAAGTTGGGGGCTTGCCTGGGGAGTTGTATCACGCAGAGCTGGGACCAGGGGGAGGTATTGCCGGGCAGGGTTGCTGCTATGCGTAAATGGCAAGATCTTGCCCTCTCCTTAGTCTTACACACTTGGCCGTCTTGCGGGCTTGCTACAGTGGTCACCACAACCAAGGGAGGGTGTGATGGTTGCTATGGTGAGTGCTGGTGAGACTTTGGTAAAGAGTGGCTTCCGTTTAGTTCATGTTTTGATTTGTTTGCACTATTTGATCAAAATGGTGCTTGTGAAGGAAGTTCAAAATTTTGCATAGGACAAGGTGGGAAGATGGTACTGGTAGGTAGATGAGGTCAAGGTAGATATCCAGGAATTATTTGGGATTTTTCAGAACTTCATAGCTCCCCTTTTTAATAATTCTCCGAATAGCGCTGAAATGATTTTTATAAGTAAATTTGATATTTTTGAATTGTATATGGTAGTGTTTTGATTTGATATAGTCCTAAATATGAATCCATACCTTGAGGAATTTTCTCATGATTTATTGGTGCATAAAAGTATTTTAAACATTTATTTTATCATTTCTGCCTATTAAGAAAATAGGCAAAAAGAATTATTAAAACTCTTCAAAAATATTTATTATTTAAGTGGTAAGATATTATAGGATAACTAGACTTCAAATAATCTTGAATATTGGGATGTGTTTTGGAAAAAGTCAAACTTTCTTTGATAGATTTGGTTTTGGCGTTTTTGTAAATTTAAGAGATCGGATAGGTTTTGGTCCATAATAATTATGGATAATATTTGATAAATCTTTATAACCAAGGTATATGTTGTACATAAGGTGTATCTATCCATTTCAACCTTTGGTGTTGAGAATCGAAGTTGATTTTGGTAAGAAACAAGGGTTAGAGGATCTAGGGTGATGTTATTTTCATACCATCAAAACATGGTTGTATCTTGGATCTCAGAGCTCCCATTGGAACATGGGATACAAGGATGGATAGATCAAGTAATTTATATTACCAAGGTACAATAAGTTGAGCTTTATCATGCTTGAGTTCTCCAAGAATTGATTTCAAACTTTGAATAAAATAAGGGTGCCAAAACAGATTATCAAATAGCCTTCTAAACCATGTGGGTTTTAGAAGCCCAAGGATCCAATTGGAAGAAGTGAAGTAGGGATTGATATACATTCATGAGTAGAGCACAAATATGCAAATATTTGGTCCATAGCAGATAGGATGAAGGTGTGAACTTCTGACCAAGTAGGCTAGTTAAGATTTGCAGGAAATATTATTTTCTTGCCTGCAAAACTATCAAGAACAAGTCGGTTAGAGGATGGTCTAGCCAAGGTCAAGAGTGGAACTTGGTAGTACTTATGATGGTCTACAATATTGTTCAAGTGCATTACCAAAAAAGGAACTAGGGTTGCGAAAGAGAGGCACTCAAAGAAGTGATGTTGAAATAGTTTCTAGACTTAGTCAAAGATTTGCAGATTTAGAGTTTTTGACTAGAATATGAGTGGGGATGTTTGTGAGGGTTTACAAGGTATCAAAGCATCATCAAATGGATTATGTTGAAGTGTATATTGGGTATAATAGATCCACGCTTGATATTGGTCTTCATTGACTTGGAAACTTCTAGAATGGATCACTTTAGAGTTGATCTAATTAAGGATTTTAGATGATCACCTATTGGCTAGAGATCGGATCCATCTTGTATTCCTGCTTAGGGTTTGGTGATCTTAAAGTTTCTTGATCCTAGATAATGAGCTCCTAGAGTATCTCACTTTAGTTCCTAATCAAACAAGTTAGACAACAGATCAAGGCAATCCATCTTCCAAACAAGTCAAGCTACTACTATGGATACCATCAAGCCGAGCTTGAGGTAAATATGGGTATGTTGAAGGGTTGGGGTTTGAATAAGGTGAGAGTCCTTGGTATATCTACCAAGACTAGAATTCAAAAGCTTAACTAAAAGGTTTTGGAAATCCTAGAGGTAAGAGTAGTTGAAGGTTCTGTCCTGAAAACATAAGGAGATTGTAGATCTCCATAGTTTTGTCAATAGAAGCTATTAAAATAGTTTTGGTTACATAAGCATCTTGGCTCATGTTTTGAAATGCTAGAACATTTGAGGATATGTAAAATGAGACAGGATAGTTTTGTTAAATAGCTTTTGACAATGGATGTTGAGGTAAGGAGTATATCATAAGCTGTACAATCAGAAGCATAAGCATAGACAACAACAAGCAAGCACTGCACAATTAAATAAGAATTTTTTGTTCCCCCTTATTTTTGCATTTTGGACAACTAATGAGGGTTGCTGAAATTGGGATGTTACAGACCTTTCCCCCTTAAAAGAATCTCGTCCCGAGATTCGGGATAGTAAAGTCAGGGGGATTTTGTGTTGGAGTTTGTGCCACGTGTTTCTCGTGTACTAACTTGTTGGCTTTGTCTTTGAACAGGGTCCCTGCGATGGTGAGGTTGAACTTCAATCGTCTTGGACACACGAGTGTTGAGCAGGCTTCAATCGGGATTGTGAGGAGTGGTCTTCCTTCTGAAAGGATTTACGGTGTCTCTCTGAAGGGATTATCGTATCCTAGTTTACATCCTTGGGTCTAACTACTGAGATTGCTTCTGGCAGAGGGTTATTCTATTTTGTGGGAAAGACGTAGTCTTTCCCCCTTAGGGTTAAACTAGGGTGGCCCAGAGTTAACGCAGTCTTTCCTTCTTGGAGTCGTCATATGATGTTAGGTGGATATCACAATCTTCTGCCCGGAGTTGAAACCTTCCGATGACATCCATAAACTAGGTGTTATGGGGCTTATATACTACTTTTATTCGTACGTAGCCTATCAGAGTAGTTGAATTAGCGGATCATCCAAACGGTTTAGAACTAACAGAGTTAGTGAATCTACGGTCCTTTAGGCTGATCTTAAGCTGAAGTAGTAGAGGGGCTTCGTAAATCTGCAATGATTTCCTCATCTGATAACTCGGGAATTGATGCTTGGCAGAAGACGTTAGATCTGGTACTTTTCTGGAGTAACTTTTGGTAGACAGTCTTCGAGATTTGAGTTGGAAAGACGCACCTTAGAGATTCACTGAGGTCTTTCGAGAATGGTGCAGATCTTCCGTCTTGGAGTCCTGGCGTGATGGTAAAGATGGCTATATTTCTGTGGGTCTTGAGCTGAGGTCTTTGGGTGACGTCCTAATGCTCAAACCTGGTCGGAATGGTTTCCTAATGAAGCTTAATGGAGTTAGATCTAGGAAGGTTAGTAGTTAACGATGCTTCTTGCTAGTCTTCAGTCAAAGTAGAGACATCCAGCTTCGGGGGAGTTGTCTTCACGCATCCGGGTCTTTAGGATTTAGAGGTATTCTAGCTTCTGGGGAGGAACTTCCCGTTGATTTGGGTGGGGTCGACTAAAACAGTTAGTCAGGTCTTCACTTCTTGTCTTTGTTATCCCGTCATGTGGCTTCTTGTGGATGATGTGGATCATTTGGTGGTAGACTTCCAGCATTCAACTAGGTTCTTTTTATAGCTGGCAGATGAGTACTAGAGGGTTGTGTTGTCGACAAGTCTTGAGAGTTGAGTGCGATGAAGTAGGCCATCCTGCTAAGGAGGAATCTTCGAGTTGTTCTAACTTGACGACATCGAACTCAGGTTTCTGGCGATGCTTTTCACCTCATATGTCTCGAGGTTAGTATGTGCATGCTGTGTGTGTGCTGCTTGCAAGTGGGACCCTTCACTTGTGGATCAGATCAACTATGAAGATCTTTTCCGGCTGTTGTTACAGTTTTACTTTTACATGTTTACTATGTTGGTGAAACTTTCCCTTAAGGCCTATGATGTTGAACTGAGGACCACTACTGATATGAACAGATACTATAGTGGCCCTTTTTTAATACCACTCAATGATGAGGCAAAGCAATGCATTTCATTGCTAAACCTGAGAGTATTCTAACCCCAATAACCCCTTCCATTACTCTTATTTGCTTTCTCTCTCTGTTTCTTTTTTCAGGAAATGAAGATCAAAGTGAAGAAAAGACCAAGACATAGTGTAGATTAGATAAAATTAATTACTAGCCTTTCACTTCATCATTTTTGTAATTACTCTTTTTATTTCTTAGTTAATTGTAGCGACAATGTAATATTATACTCATATATCAATAAAGATTTCTACTTCTTTGTATTTGTTTGAATTACTTTAATGTATTCAATTTCCTTTATTTCATTTACTTAATTGTAATTTACTTTTATTTACTTATTATTATAATTCATTTTCACTTATCTTCATATTGAAATATATCATTGGGATACTCAATTATACTATGACTCATATTTGAATAGAATTTCAATCTCTTCCCCAAAACACATATGTTCCATAGAGGTCATATGGAAATCCATAGCACTTACACCGATGTTTCCATCAGAACAAGAGAGATCTCGATCCCTCTATATCTCTTTTAGTTTTGCACAAAAAATCTCCGGATTTTCTGATCCATGAATGCAATGCACATACCTGATCTCAGCTTATTTCTAAGCTCTAATGTCGGGACATTACAAAAGCCATGTATTCACCATGAGCAACCTTGACATCTTTGGCATGGCTCATAGAGAGTGCATCATCACTTCCTTCTTCTTCATCATATTCCACAACCTTGGGCTTCAAGGCAAGATTGACACCACTACTCATTCCAATGGCACGAGCATCTTTGGCATTCTTGGCAGCAACTTTGAAGGCGGCCATCTCTTGCATAACTTCATTGGAGGTCATGAGATGGTAGTGGACTTTTCAAGTCATTGGGATTGAAGGGCATGAGCGCACTCACATACTTCCTCTTGATCCAAGCATCATCAATGTGAGAGGCACCAACATTTCTAAAGGCGGTGGCTATGGATTTGAGTCTTTGATATATGTCTTCATGATCCTCACCATCCTTCATGAAGAATCTTTCAGCTTCATTGCTCAAGGATCATATCTATTTCTTCTCATGCTCTCATTTCCAACAAACAAGTCAATGAGAGTGATGTCTACGCACTTCTATTCTTGTAGACAGTTGTTGGGCCCCCAAGTGCAGAGGTTTGTAGAACAACAACAAGTTTCCCTTAAGTGGATCACCCAAGGTTTATCGAACTCAGGGAGGAAGTGGTCAAAGGTATCCCTTCAAGCAACCCTGCAATCAAGATACAAGAAGTCTCTTGTGTCCCCAACACACCCAATACACTTGTCATGTGTATAGGTGCTCTAGTTCGGCAAAGAGATAGTGAAATACAAATGGTATGGATATAAGACAACGGTGCCCGAAAATAGCTTGATGGCGTGGAAGAGACTAAAGGCAAACTGAAACAAAGATGGAAGCAAGCAAACATGTAACAGACCTAGTTGCAAACGGTGTTTCAATGCTTAGAAACAAGGCCTAGGGATCATACTTTCACTAGTGAACACTCTCATATTAATATCTTCTCTTTATGATACTACTCTGAACTACTCTCCGGTTGGACACTCTAATCCATGGTAGGGCTATAAGAGCACTCCTCAAAGTTTGCTTTCCGCATCTAGATAACCCCACACTGTCACCTTGAGCGCTAGATGGTTCCAACAAACACCACAATTTCATAGAAACATCCAACTTCAAATATAACTCATAACAAGTATTTGTAATCTCTAGCCTAAGTGCCACCATGGTGTGCACGCTGTCACTTTCACACACATGGGGAGAGCAGAGATCTATTAAAGCACTTGAGTAGCAAGGTAGATCTACTTGATTACAAAGCTCATGATCACAATATGATCATGCATAGAGAGAGAGAGATATGAACACATAGCTACCGGTAGAACCCTTAGCCTCGAGGAATAACTACTCCCTCATCATCATGTGAATCATCAATGACGATGGAGATGGTGGTGGAGATCGATGGAGATGGATCTGGGGGCACTTCCCCATCCCGGCAGGGTGCCTGAACATAGACTTTCTGTCCCCCGAATCTCCCCTTCAGTGGCGGCGGTGTTGTGGAACTTTTCGTGGCTGGAGGCTGGACGATTTTAGGGTTTCTGCATCGGGAGGCTTCTTATAGGTGAAGAGGCAAGGTCGGCGGCCATCAAGGGGGGCCACACCATGCCCTGGCGTGGCCTAGGGATGCCCCCTTCGTCTCTCCTTCAGACTCCATGTGTCTTCCAGTAAAATATTAACTTTGTCTTTTGTCTCGTCCAATTCCGAGAATATTCATTTTCTGGCTTTTCTGGAACCAAAAATAGAAGAAAACGTGCTACTGGCACTGTGGCATCTTATTAATAGGTTAGTTCCAGAAAATGTGTAAAAGTACTCCAAAGTGTGGACAAAACATAAGAAAGTAGATATAAAACAAGCATGGAACATCAAAAATTATAGATACATTAGCAGCATATCAACATCCCCAAGCTTAACTCCTGCTCGTCCTCGAGTAGGTAAGTGATAAAAAGAAATAATAATTTTTGAGGTGACATGCACCATCATAAACATGATCAAGTATCTGTAAAACATTGATAGCTGGGATCACAGTACTTCAACATAGCATGCAAGATATAGTTCTAACAATAAGACATAGCAACTATGTTGTAACATGAAAAGGCACAAACAAAAGATTCATGAATAACAATGCATTGAAATACGTTTGTTTGTTTCACATATAGAAAACATAGCATATTGGCATTGAGCTTGTCCCTCATGGAGTAGCAAAACATAAATGCATAGGACGCCTTCAAAGTTCATAAGGGTGACTAGATACAAATAGTTTAAGAACAAGCAATATCAAAGTTATGAATCAGTTAACAAGTCTTGGGACAATGCACATTAAACTAAGAATGGCCACTATGCTCTCTTAATAGGTGCATAAAGATAGAAGATGGAGACTCAACATAAAAGTAAAAGAAAGGCCTTCATAGAAGGAAGCAGGGATTCAAGTCTCATAAAGAGCTTCCAAAAATTATGGTACTTATTAGCTTTCATCTCTCAATGCCCCTATCATAAGCATCTTGAAGTGATTAAGGTTAAAGTGAACAAACTATGGAGTATATGCTTGACAAAGTATAAGTTGGAAATCTCATGTCCCTTGAATACGAGGGCCGCTCCTCATGCTACTCAAGTTTAGTCACCGGTAAGTTCTTGTCATAGTAAGTACATATGTATCATAGAGAACCGCCAACAGGGTACCCCTTGCCCGATGATATGAAAGAATCCCCATATCAAAATGACAATGCAAGCGGACAATGAACATCTCAGCAATCTTCTTATTTAACATGGGAAAATGGTGCTTTTTTCTCTCTTTCCTCTTTTCTCATATCTCTTTTTTTCTTTTTCTCTTTTTTTCAATATCTGACTCTTTTTTTATAAGAATAATGCTTCATAGACAGCTCATTATGGTTACGCTGCTGGTCTCCACCATGACAGCATGGATTAGACTAGCGGCCCAGGCGTTTCTCTAACACACATACATAACTCCATGGACTTACAAGCTCCCCTTTCATTTCACACCGACGACATCCATAGACAAAAGAGCATGATATCAACTAGGTATAAAGTACAAGTGCAATGTTGAAAGCGTTCCCCATGACAGCATGGTTCTGCTCATCCCCAACATATAAGTGCAAGCATATTCAACATAGATGACACAATGGTTCAAGTTTATTAAGGGCAATAAAATTAAAGTGTGTGATCAACTTCGTGAGAGATTTAATCACTAGTTTTCTCATAACAAGTTTAATTTGGAAGGTAGATAAAAACATGAATATACTTGGAATAGCAAATGCTAATAGGTAGGTATGGTGGACTCTTTGGAATAACTTGGTTCTATTTGGAGTTGGATGCATGAGTGGAACTCATACTTGGTATGGAGGCTAGCAAAAGACTGGGAACGACCAACTAAGAGAGAAATAATGGCCATAATCATGCAGAGCGACAGAACATCATTAATCAAAGCATAAAGTGATATTACAGTCGAAAACTAAAGGATCATAAAGGCTTTGGTGACTTTGTATAGTCATAACATGGTGTGATCATGCGCCATGTCAACCCAAATAAAGCATCAAAGGAGAATACCACAATACTATGCTTTAATATGCTAAAACAACGCATGATTCTTCCAAGGCACATTAAGCAATCTCAATTGTTTATAACATGTCATGCTACAGCAAAGATCACTAAGCATAACACCAAAATAATATCTTCTGGGTTGCCCATAACATCTTAGATGGTTAAGCCCGAATAAGGAGCTGAGGCTATGATACCAATTGAAAGAATCATATGGGCACCTAGAGGGGGGTGAATTGGCGCTACTTCAAATTTTACTCGTTTTCAAATTAGGGTTTGACACAAAGATAAATTGTCTAGATATGCAACTAAGGTGAATTTACCTATATGTCACACTAGCACAACTAACTAAGCAAGAACTAGATAAAGTAAGGTGCGGTAAAGGATAGAAGTAACCGAAGCGAAGCACATGAGGACACAGGATTATTTCCTGCAGTTCCTTCATTTTGAGGGGAAGTACGTATGTGTTTGGAGAGGGGGTGGTATCAAACCACCAACGCCATGAGAGGCCTCCCTTGTTCTCCGGTGAACCTCACCCCAAGGGGATCGATTCACGCTTCCACTATATCGGCAACCTTCAAGGTGGTAGCTGATACATTGCAAATGTATCAATAATTTTTGATGTTCCATGCTTGGTTTTATCTACTTTCTTGTGTTTTGTGCACACTTTGGAGTACTTTTCATATGATTTCTTGGACTAACCTATTAACAAGATGCCACAGTGCCAGTTGCCAGTTTTCTGCTGTTTTTGGTTCCAGGAAGTCACAAAATGAATATTCTAGGAATTGGACGTGACAAAAGCCAAAGTTACTATTTTCCCAGAAGACTCACGGAGCCAGAAGGAGAGTCGGAGAGGGTCCATAGGGTGGCCACACCCCCCCTTGGCGCGGGCCAGCCTAGGCGCGCAAGGGCATGGTGTGGGCCCCCTGGCTGGCCACCGACCTTGCCTCCTTCGCCTATAAGAGCCTCCCGATACCAAAACCCTAGATGGTCAACCAGAAAGCCACGAAAAGTTCCGCAGCGCCTTCGCCACCGAAGGGGAGATTCGGGGGACAGAAAGTCTCTGTTCCGGCACCTACCGGGACGGGGAAGTGCCCCCGGAGCCATCTCCATCGATCTCCACCACCATCTCCATCACCATTGTTGATTCCCATGATGAGGAGGGAGTAGTTCTCTCTCGAGGCTAAGGGTTCTACTGGTAGCTATGTGTTCATCTCTCTCTATGCGTGATCTTATTGAGATCATGAGCTTGTAATCTATAGATCTACCTTGCTACTCAAGTGCTTTAATAGATCTCTGGTCTCCCCATGTGTGTGAAAGTGACAGCGTGCTCACCATGGTGGCACTTAGGCTAGAGATTTCAAATACTTGTTATGAGTTATATTTGTAGTTGGATGTCTTAATGAAATTGTGGTGTTTGTTGGAACCATCTAGTGCTCAAGGTGATAGTGTGGGGTTTTCTAGATGGGAAAGGCTTACTTTGAGGTGTGCTGTTATAGCCCTACCATCGATTAGAGTGTCCAACCGGAGAGTAGTTAAGAGTAGTACCATAAAGAGAATATATTTATATGAGAGTGTTCACTAGTGAAAGTATGATCCCTAGGCCTTGTTTCTAAGCACTGAAACACTGTTTGCTACTAGATTTGTTACATGTTTGCTTCCTTCCATCTTTATTTCAGTTTGCCTTTAGTCTCTTCCATGCCATCAAGCTATTTTGTATCACCATTACCACTTATAATTATCCATACCACTTGTATTTCACTATCTCTTCGCCGAACTAGTGGACCTATACACATGTCAAGTGTATTTGGTGTGTTGGGGACACAAGAGACTTCTTGTATCTTGATTGCAGGGTTGCTTGAGAGGGGATACCTTTGACCACTTTCTCCCTGAGTTCGATAAACCTTGGGTGATCCACTTAAGGGAAAACTTGCTGCTGTTCTACAAACCTCTACACTTGGAGGCCCAACAACTGTCTACAAGAATAGAAATGCGTAGACATCAAGCTATTTTCTGGCGCCGTTGCCGGGGAGGAAAGGTAAAAGGTATTCACACCGAAGGATTAAGAAGAAGAACCTCCCACGACAAACGGCTATTTTTTGGTGTGAGTGCTCGAAGTTATTTCCTTTAGATTCTGCAATTTTGTCTTTTTGTTTCTTGTTTTCACTAGTTAGGCTTAATGGAAAAAAATAGAGAGCTTTATAGTATTTATCTTGAGTTAGGACATGAAGTGTTTGAAGAGAAAATTAAAAAACTATGGAACTTTATTTGCATGCTAATAGCAATGTTGTTAGTATGAATTCTTTGGACACCATTATTGCTAATGCTATGGAAAAGTCTAAGCTTGGGGAAGCTAGTTTTTATGAAAATGATATTTTTAGTCCCCCAAGCATGGAGGAGAAAATTTACTTTGATGATACTATGCCTCCAATATATGATGATTACAATGATGAATATGATATTTTCAGTCCACCTACTATTGAGGAGAAAATTAATTATGATTACAATATGCCTCTTATATTTGATGATTATGGTGATGAGAATGATAATGATAGCTATTTTGTTGAATTTCCTCCCACTATATTAAATAAGAATGACTATGTTTATGTGGGGAGTATTAATTCTTTTATGCATGTGGCTCATGATAAGAATGTTTTTTGTGATAGTTATATTGTTAATTTTATTCATGTTGCTACTGAAAGTTATTATGAGAGAGGGAAACATCGTTCTATGCGTCTCAATAATATTAAGATTCCCCTCTTTATGTTGAAATTTTTGAAGTTGCACTTGTTTTGCTTTCCTATGTTTGTTTCTTTGTGCTTTCATGACTTGTTTCTTTACAAGATTCCTATGCATAGGAAGTGTGTTAGACTTAAATGTGTTTTTAATTTTCTTCTTGATGCTCTCTTTTACTTCAATTCATATTTCTTATGTGAACATCTTCTCAAACTATCATGCCTAACTTAAAGGTGTTAAAGAAAAGTACTTAATGGGAGATAACCCAAAAGTTTTAGATGAGTCTTGGAAGTTATTACCTCAGTAATAACCGCTCCTTATCCTTTTTATTTGCTTTTTGTGCCAAGAGTAACCTCTAATGAGAGAGAAGTAATGCTTGGGAAAGTTGCTGTCCCGAAACAGATTTCTGTGCTTCACCGTAAAAATTCGTGTAAAATCTCTGTACGTCCTTTTGAGGCATGAATTTTTGTGCTTCTGTCCCAGGTTGTTATATAAATTTCGTTAGTTCAACACTTTTTGATTTGAGCAACAGAAGGTCTTCGAAAAAATTCGTCTTTACCTGCTGGTCTATTTTGATAGATTTCTGCCATTTTCTGCATTTGCTTCTTGTTGGTTCCTTTTTGAGTTATTTTGGGGAATTGAGCTTTTTGAGGGAAGTGCTACAGTAGCTTGTGTTTTAATGGAAGTTTAATTGGTGTTGAAACTGAACCTTAAGACTTATTTATCTTGAGTGCACTAATGTTGCTAATAAAGATTGTGTGAAGTTTTGTATGAACGAAAAATTTCAGGTGTATGGAAGGAATGAGTAATGAGATGAAGGATGGACTAAATCTCAAGCTTGGGGATGCCACGCGTGTCACCCCAAGAAATATCCAAGAAGTACAAGCGTGAAAGCTTGGGGATGCCCAAGGCACCCCTTCTTCATCAATAAAAATCCCAGGTTTCTTCCAAATGCTTCATTTTTATTGTTTCATGCACAGTTGTGTTGTTCTTGGAGTGTCTTCTTTTTTGTTTTCGTTTTGGTTTTTAGTTTCCTTGGGTTTCTTAGTTTGATGAATAAATTTTCTTGGACCCCCTCTTTCATACATTGGTTTTCAAATAGCTTGGTTTGGTTTGGAGAAGAGTAGGGAAGTTCATGCTTAAGTGTTAAAGAGAGCTTGTTTTTGACTGTGGCCTATGCTTTGTCATGCCATGCTTGTCGTGGAAATGGCCACGGTAGTCGCTGCCATAGGAAGCGATTGAGTGTTTCGTGAGGAAGAGTTGGCGGCCATCTGTGGTGCGAGATGGGGGCGGATGCACATGGGTTTACCTAGGTTCGGCCCCCTGGAGGGTAAAGACCTACTCCTGCTAGATTAGATTATGAGAGAGCGAGTTACAAGGGTGGCGAGCTCGGCGGCTAGGCAGCGAGTTGCTTGAGGGGGTGTATGATGTAACATAAGTCTCTAGGATACCCTAGGGAGGTTTATATATGAAGCACCTCGCTAGGGTTTACAAGCTGTCCCCGAACAAGATAAGGATCCGGGGGCTTTTGACCTAATCCGACTGGGCTTCTGCTACGCTTCTGGGCTTCCAGTCGCCAGTCGATGGGCCTTTCCTTTCTTCAGAGTCCAGTCGCTGTCCTCCAGGCGCACTCGCAGGCCTTTCGGCCCACTCGGAACGTACTGCTGAGCGTACCCCCTTTGGCATATCCCTATCAGTAGTCCCCGAGGCCATCGTTGACGCAGGCGCGGGCGTCCTTTTGGTGTTTGAAGTAGGCGAGCCCAATTTGGGTGCCCAGTCGAGTCGGCGATGGACTTTACTGGAACCAAGGAGAATTTCCCCATAACTCCATCCGTCACTTCAGTAAGCATCACTGCCGTCCAGTCGTCGTTTTGACGAGAAGAGCGACTTGCGGGTGGCAAGCAGACCAATAGGAGTTGGACCATCACACCTGGTCAAACTATCCGTTGGAATTTCCAATGGTAACTTCGGCACAATTACCATGAGTAACGGCTATCCCGATTTTGGCGGGTGACGTTCCTCATATAAGGGGAGTGACGGATCATCTTCGTGATCCTGCTCCGCATTCTTCATCCTTCCTCATTTGCTCTTCCTCTCTGCTTCCTCCCGACTTACTCTCCCCGCGTCGCGCGATCCCACTTCTCACTCGATGGCGCCTCCCAAAGGCTCATGGGGGAAATCCAAGTGCACCACGGCCCAGCTGAGATCCTTCGAGGACGCCGGGGTGCTCCGCAAGGGGAATTGGCGGGTTTCCCCTCCTCCGAGACCGAGTCAAAACCGCGACCTGGCGAGTTGATTTGCTTCACCGGTCATCTTGAGAGGGGCTTAGGGTTCCCCACTTCGCTCTTCTTCCGCCGCTTATGCGCGTACTACGCGATCAAGCCCTCAGATCTTGGTCCACACAGCATCGAGCAGCTGGCGATCTTCGTCGCCTTCTGCGAATGCTACCTTGGCTGCAGGCCATATTTCCCGCTGTGGCTGGAGCTCTTCCACGGCCGCATCAGGCACGAGGCGTCTAGCGGCTTGATGCTGGCCGCAGGCGGGTTCACCTTCCAGTTGAAGCCGAAGGCCAACTTCGTCAAGCTCCTCCTGCCGAAGAAGGCTGCCAGCGAGTGGAAGAAAAGCTGGTTATACGTCAAGGAAGCCACTCCCTCTAGTGAGGTCTCTCTTCCTGAATTCGTCATCGAGAGGAGCGAGCCCCGTCGACTGGCGCCGAAGAAGCTCCCTGAAGATCAGCAGATGGCCATCGCGGAAATGATGGATCAGATCTAGAAGCTGAAGGACCAGGGGTTGATTCCAATCAACCTCTACAATTGCTGGCTCGGGCGGCGCCTGGTTCCGCTGGTGGCTCGTCCACACTGGATGTACGAGTATAGCGGGAAGCATGATCCATCCCGAACCAGCAAGGAGTCATGGGAGGCCGAGGACTACAAGGCCGCCCTGAAGAAGATTACCGACGCAGAGTTCACGGGCGCGGCGGTCGGGGTTGCCCCGTATACTCCCGTGAAGAACGAAGCCCCCACAGTGAGTTCTCTTTCCAATCGCTACGTCCGTACCTCAATTTCAGTCTTTTCTCTTGGCGTGTCTTGGCTCGCGGAGGTTCTCAGCTTTTTCAGGTGTTGGAGGGTTGGCTTCCTCCGCTTAACGAAGAAGTTCCCCAAGAACTAGAGGATGATTCCGAGGGGGATCCTTCCGACAGCGACGGGGAAGAATAAGAGGTCCCTCCCCCAGCGCATGTGGCTCGCAAGACCCGAATGCAGAAGCAACGAGAGGTTGAGGCGAGCCGTAGCCTAGACGAGTTCGAAGAAGGCGATGAGGTCGCCCAGGAGCAAACGTCCCGGCGCACTGCTACGCCGCCGAAGCCCCCACGCCGGCCCAAGTCGCTGGCAAAGAGGCCTCCATCGCCGGCCAGGTCGTCAGTGGTGTTCGAGTCGGATGACGACTCCAACGACAAAGGGTCTCCTGAAGTATCGCACAAGGCCCCCAGGGACACAGTCCCGACGAAGGGGATGGAGGGCGAGGATACGGAGGTGCTGGTAGAGGTTCCCCTGGCGGCGATCGTGCCGACGATCTCGGAGGTTCCTAGCCAAGAAGCAGCTGAGGCGACAGCACCCAAGTCGCCACAGTCGTCGAAGGCGGCGGCATCGGAGCCGGAGATCCCGGCGACTGCGGCTTCATCGTCAAGGAAGCCCTCAATTTGTGGGCTTCAGACGTCTTCGAGAGGGGGCTCAGCCGCAAGCTATGTCCCGAGTTGGACAAGCCCGCCCATATCAGTACCGGGCTTCGTGTCCTTCCAGTCGCCAAGTAAGTTGTGCTTCCTCGTCCCAATTTTCCTTGCTTCTTTCGTGTTGTGGTCGTGCTGATTGGAGGGGTTCGTGCAGGTCGGGGGCTAAGAAGATTAGTCGCCCTTCGGTTGCCAATATTCCACCGGCCACTGGCGCGGGAGAGGGTGGTCTGCCCAAGAAGAGGAAAGCCTCTAAAGATGTCGCAGCCGCTGAAGTCGCGAAGAAGCAGAAGGGGCCGCTGACGACGCTGCGACCGGGGGAAGCGCCGCTGAGCCAGCTGCTGCGCCGCTCGTCAAAAGGTGGCGGCGACGCGATCAAAGCCAGCACCGGATGCGTCCGTGCTGGAGGCGCCGGTCCCGGCGGCCAGCGCCCCTGCCAGGGCGTCGGCAACGTTCCCTCACTTTATGGCGAAGGGGTTTCCAGGTGTTACGGACGCGCAGTCCCCACAGAGTCCGGAAATCGTGGACGCGGAGATTGGGGCCCGCCGCGGGCGCACCTCCTTCACGGTCCCGTCGACTGACGCCGCTGAACTTCACAAGATGCTCGGCGCTGCTATTCAGGTATGTCCAATCCCCGAATTCCTAGTCGTTGAATTTCAACGGTTAGGAATTGTTTTTATTTTCCTACCTTCTCCAGTCCCCAAGTTCCTAGTCATTGAATTTCAACGGCTGGGAACTGGGTTTTGTTTTTCTTCCTTCTCCAGTCCCCGAGTTCCTAGTCGCTGAATTTCAGCGGCTGGGAACTGGGTTTTTCTTTTCCTTCCAATGCTTAGCTGGGTTCTTTGTTTTTCAGGGGTTACAACAGGAGTCGACAGATCGGTAGGCTGCACGAGAGCGCTTGGAGCGTGACTTGCGCGAGGCACAGGAGGTGAACCGGCGGCTTCAGGAGACGATCGGTGAGTGTCTGTTTGGCTTTGTTCTTCTTTGCTTGGTATGAGCTGGTTGTGTGCAATACTCTGATATCTCCACTTGCAGATGGTTTCCCGGCTGAGGTCTCCAAGGCCCGTGAGGGATATGTCTCACTCGCCAAACTGGACGCGGCAAATGGGCGAGTGGCCTCCCTGGTCAAGGAGTTGGAGGAGGCTAAGGCGGCCTCAATTTCTTCGGAGGAACGGGCGAAGGCTGCCGTCACCGCTGCTGAAGAGGAACGCAAGGCCACGGACTCCATCATCGTTGGGCTACATAACGAGCAGACCGCCTTGGAGAAGCACGTCAAGGAGAATTGCCGCAAGCTTCTTGGTGAGTCTCTGTCTTTGCTTTAGTCTTTTGTCGGGTCCCCGTTTTGGGGGTTTCATTGTTTCACTGACATCTGACTTTGCAGCTGTGGTAGGCCAAAGCGACCCGGTGGTGCAGACTTACACCGCCTCGCAGTGCGTAACTGCCGTGGTGAATGCAGCCATGGCCTCGGTGTTGTGTGTCCAGGCGGCTCTTCAGGGCATGTCTCCCACCAAAGTCATCCCTGGGGGGCTCACGGAGGTGTGGCGCTATCTGGAGGAGGTGCCCGCGGTTGTGGAGTGGATGACGCGCTCGGCGTTTAGATGCGGGGCCGCCACGGCGTTGAGCTTGGGTCTCGCGCATTTCCCCGACGACTTCGATCTTGACGATGTCACGAGTGGCTATCCCTCGGCGACCGGCACGGTGGAGATGTCGGAGGTGCTGAAGCTGACCGCAAAGGCCACTCCTTATGCCGATCATGTCTTGGCGATGGGGGATCTGCTGTCGTACCAGGAGACGGTGTTGGCGCCTGGCGACCCCGAGCTGGAGCACCGCGACATGAAGTCGGAGCAGCCCTTCCGGTCGTCATTGGCGAGGTCGCTGACCACGTACCCGACGAACCCGTGGCAACCCTTTGTGCGCGTCAAGGGTGGTGGCGCTTCTTCTTCATCAGGTCCTGTGGAGTAAGCAAATGTAAGAGTTGTAATGGATGCCAAGTGGCGAATGCTGTATGATATTTTTGTAATGTATGTCACGGGAACTTGGTCGACTCGTGTTATGATTAAGGAAATGTTTTGTTCAACAATTTGAGCGAGTCCCCGAGCACGTCCGCCCTTTAATGGGGTATAACTTGATTGTGTATTTCTGTGTGTTTGATTTGTTTACGCGTTTGTTTTTATCCCTCGCGTCTTCTGAGTGGCGAGTCCCCGAGCGCAAGTAGGGCTGATTTGTGAGCGAGTCCCCGAGCGCGAGTAGGGTTCGCTTGTGAGCGAGTCCCCGAGCGCGAGTAGGGTTCGCTTGTGAGCGAGTCCCCGAGCGTTGTGCCCGACCGTATTGGTCGTGATCCTGTTGCAGGTTGTGAATGCGTTGTTTGTAACGCGTCTCCTCCCCTGGCCCGGAGAGCCAGTCGCTTGGCGAGCCCTAGGCAGCTCTCTTACTTGGTGTGTTCCTGAGCCGCATGGGGTTCCCGTTTTGCGGAGTCCCCGTGCGCGGTACTTAACCATTCGAGTCTCTTTGCTCGAGGGTGGGAGGGACAGAGCGCTGTGGGAAGCGTGTATCGGACGTCTTGGCCCGGTGGGCCAGTCAGGCTAGGCGACTCCAATGGCGGCTCCGGGTTGGCGTTTTTCGTGGATGACACAAGGCCCGAATACTTCCTGTGGCCTTGTGCCGCACTACTTTGACGTGCCGGTCGCTCGAACAGAGGTTGACTTCCGTGAATAGCGTATTGCTTGCATGTACAAGTGCGAGTGGCATAAGAATATGGCGAGTGGGCACAATTTGTGCGATCTGAATGAATTTCATTTATATATTCTAACAGAGTACAGTGTGTGGTTCTAAGTATAGAACTTTCTGAGGAGGTTTACATTCCATGGCCTCCTGACCTCCAACTGGCCATCACCCCGTATGTCGATGAGGTAGTAGGCGTCGTTGCCAAGGACTCGGCCTATGGCGAATGGCCCCTCCTATGGGGGGAGAGGTTGTGCATGCCCTTCTTGTCTTGGGCCAGTCGTAGGACCAGGTCGCCTTCCTGGAAGGTGCGAGTTCGCACTTGGCGGCTGTGATAGCGGCGAAGTCCTTGGTGGTATATGGCGATGCGGGAGCGAGCCAGGTCGCGTGCTTCGTCAAGTTGATCGACGCTGTCTTGGCGGGCGGTCTTGTTGGCCGCCTCGACGTAGTTGGCGACTCGAGGGGAGTTGTGCTCCAGGTCTGTTGGCATTACGGCCTCGGCGCCATACACCATGAAGAAAGGCGTGAACCCGGTTGATCGGTTGACGGAGGTGCGGATCCCCCATATCACAGAGGGGAGCTCGTCGACCCAGCATCCTAGGGTGCGCTCGAGGGGCACCTGTAGTCGCGGCTAGAGCCCATGGAGGACGCTCTGGTTGGCGTGCTCAGCTTGGCCGTTTGACTCCGGGTGGGCGACTGATGCGAGGTCGAGTCGTATGCCATGCTCCTCATAGAATTCCGCCATGGCCCCCTTGGCGAAGTTGGTGCCGTTGTCTGTTATGATGCTGCGCGGGTAGTCGTACCGGTAGATGAGTTCACGGAGGAACTTGGTAGCCGTCTTGCCGTCGCACTTCTTGATCGGCTTGGCCTCCACCCATTTGGTGAACTTGTCGACTGCGACCAGGAGGTGAGTGAAGCCAGATGGGGCCTTCTTGAACGGGCCTACCATGTCCATGCCCCATACGGTGAATGGCCACGTGATGGGGATTGTCTTGAGTGTCGAACCAGGAAGGTGCGTCTCGTTGGCGTACTTCTGGCATCCGACGCATCTTTGGACGATGTTGGTGGCATCGGCGTGTGCGGTGAGCCAGTAGAAACCGTGCCGCATGGCCTTGGCGACTAGCGACTTGGCGCCGGCGTGATGGCCGCAGTCGCCGGCGTGAATGTCCTAGAGGATCTTGCGGCCTTCCTCTAGCTGTACGCAGCGCTGGAACACGCCGGTCACGCTACGCTTGTGAAGCTCGCCGTTGATGATGATGAAGGATTTGCAGTGGCGCACGATCATTCGTGCCTCTGTCTCGTTGCTCGGTAGGAGTTTGTGTTCCAGGAAGGCGACGTATGGCGCTTTCCAGTCGCTAGGTTCCACAACCATGGCGACTAAGGCCGGTTCTGGTTGTAGTGGGATCCCGATGTCGATCTCCTTCGGTGGGCTGACGGAGGGTTTGTGGATGATGTCGAGGAAGACGCCTACTGGTGGCGCCTGTCGAGTCGATCCGATGCGGGAAAGGGCGTCTGCCTCCTCGTTTTTACGCATGTCGATCCACTCGACGGAATAGCCGTCGAAGTGTCCTCCCAACTGGTCGACGGCTTGGCGGTACGCTATCATTGTTGGGGAAATAGCGTCGCACGTCCCGGCCACTTGGCCGGCGACTAGGTCGGAGTCGCCGTAGCATCGTAGGCGGTTGATGTTCATCTCCTTGGCGGCTCTCATTGAACGAAATATGCCCTGAGAGGTAATAATAAAGTTGTTATTATATATTCCTTATATATGATAGATGTTTATTTTACATGCTAGAATAGTATTGATCGGAAACATCAATACATGTGTGTTTAATAAACAAAAAGGGTTCCTAGTTATGCCTCTCTTATAGACTAGCTTGTTGATTAACAAGATGATCAAGGTTTCCTGATCATGGACATTGGATGTTGTTAATAACAAGGTCACACCATTGGTGGAATGATGTGATGAACATTCATCCGAAGTATAGCATTACGATCAAGTCATTATGTTTATATTGCTATAACATCATACGAAGTAATCTTTATCCTTAGACCATGAGATCATGTTAATTGCTAACACCGGAAGAGTATCTTGATAACATCAAACGTCACACCGTAACAGGGTGGCTATAAAGATGGGTTCAGTACTACGAAAGTGTTATGTTGAGGCTCATGGATCAAGAGTCAAATTTGTCAATCCAGATGACAGATAGATATACTCTGGGCCCTCTCGGTGATATCACATTAAGATAGCTTGCAAGCAAGTGATGTGATCACTAGAATGTTATATCACGGGAACGAGAAAAGAGTGCATGTCGGTAACGAGATAAAACTAGGTATGGAGATACCGATGATCAAATCTCGGACATGTAATATATCGAGAGACAAAGGGATTTAGTTACAAGCGTTAAAGGTTCTCACGATCATAGAAGTCATCGTTGAATGTGTAGGAGTCAGTACGGATCTCCAGGTCCCGCTGCTGATTATTGATCGGAGAAGGGTCTCGATCATGTCTGCATTATTCGCGAACCGTAGGGTGGCACACTTAATAGTTACCGGACACCATTTTGGAGCACATATGTTTCAGACGAAAGAATTGCAAAGCGCAGGAATTGTTTCAATAGAAACCGGAAATTGTTTTGGGTGAAATTGCAGAAAGTGGTTATGCATGTGATATTGAAGTATTGCAAGGGGATATATGTGAATGTTTGTTAATTAAAGTAATTAACAAAATTCTGAATAAATTTAATAAAAAGAGTTTTATTAAATGAGAGAGCATTAAATTTGGAGAAACTTAATGCATTTAAAGTGGAGACTTTAAAAGGGAATGTGAAGAGGCATTTTAATGTGGAGGGGTTACCACCACATGAATGGGGGAGGTGAGGGGTCACCCCCCATGCGCTGGCCATGGAGAGAGGGGGGACCCCCCCTCCTCCTATAAAAGGCCACCCATTCCCTCCTTCATCCACACACCTCCTTGTGAAGGATCTCTCTCCCCCTCTAGAATTATTCCCCCATGGTCTCGGATTAGCGAGATACATGTTCCCGGTGGCATTTCATCTGGAAGGAGTTGCTGCTTCCGCTGGATCGCTGGAGCGAGGAGGTGGACGTTGTCCGGTGGCTTGAACGTGTGTGCGAGTGCGGATGCGCTGCTGAGTTGCGGCGCTTGGACTTCCTCACGATCTTGAGATTGGCAAGTGTACGACTACATCAACCACGAGTTCCTACTCGTTAACAAAACTCGTTGTCTTCGAGGGTAAGTTCTCGTTGGATGTATGTCCACCCGTTGCTTTGTACCTAGTAGATAGATCTTGGCGTGTAGTTCACACCATAGGAATTTTTTTGTTTTCTATGTTGCGGACCCAACAGTGGTATCAGAGCCTGATCTATGCGTAGGTGCTTTGCACGGGTAGTACACATATGTTTATATGTGGGCGATGATGATCATGTTATTGCATCTTGTATGTATTTTGGATATTGGTGGCATAGTGGGATGAAGCGGCCAGGACCAACCTTACATGTCATCGTACATGAGACTGGTTCCACGACTGACATGCAACTTGTTTTGCATAAGTGGCTGGCGGGTGTCTATCTCTCCTACTATAGTCAATATCTGATTTACAACGAGTTGCTAATAACTTAGTTATCCTCGTTGTGGTTCATGTTCGTAGGTGAGAACGGTTCTATCTCCGAAAGCCCTAAGCCACGTAAAACTTGCAATTGATAAATTAGAGGCGTCTAGTTTAGATCGTTGCTAGGCTAGTGTATTGATATGGTATTGTTGTAAGTAGATGTATGATAGATACTCTTACGACACACTCAATGATAGAGATCATACCACGATGCAAGTGATAGAGATCAAATGCATGGACCATATCATCTCACTTTACAAATTAGATGTTAGCATCTTATACTGCTAGTTTGGCGCTTTTGGTAGCATTATAAGATGATCCCTCATTTAGATATCAAGATAAAAATGTGTTCTTCCTTAAGTATGCACCGTTCTATGGATCGTGTTTCGAGACATCACGTGATGATCGGGTGTACTCGAATCTACGCTTTCATAGGAACAGGTGTAAGACAGTTTTACACACGCAAATACTAAGGTTCTTACTTGGCGGGCCTAGCATGTATAGACATGGCCTCGGAACACGGAACGAAAGGTTAAGCATGAGTGATATAGTTGATATGATGCCCATATAGATGCTCGCCTTTGAAGCTACATCAACTCACGTGATGATCGGACTTGGTGTAGTGGATTTGGTTCATGTAATCACCAAAAAGACACGAGGGATGTCGTTTTTGACTGGGAGTTCATTAGTAAAATAAACTTTACAAATTCTATTATAGATGGCACCACCTGCTTTTAATTTCAATGTGTTCATGGATAAAGAGAAACTTGCTGCGAATGGTAGCAACTTCACCAACTGGGCTGTGAATTTGAGGATTCTCCTCACTGCTGCACAAAAGCAATATGTGCTAGATGCGCCGCTAGGCCCCCCACCAGCTCCTGATGCCCCTGACGAGGAAAAGAATGTCGATGTGACTCGTCAGGAGGACCACAACTTAGTTCATTGCGGCATACTGTATGGGCTAGAGCAAGAACTTCGAAAGCGTTTCGAAAATGGCAATGCCTTTGATACCATGGGAGGATTGAAAATGATTTTCGATACCCATGCTGCCGTAGAGAGTTATACTGCTACAGAAAAGTTCTTTAGCTACATGATGGAGGAAAACAACTCCGTTAGTGAGCACGTACTCAAAATGTCTGGGTACGCCGATAAGCTTGTGTCCTTGGGAATAACGATTCCCATTGACTTAGGCATACATCGTGTTCTCCAATCTCTGCCACCTAGCTACAAGAGCTTTGTGATGAACTATAATATGCAGGGCATGAAGAAGTCTCTTCCCGAGCTTCTGTCAATGCTTAAGACTACAGAAGTGGAGATTAGGAAAGAACATCAAGTGTTGATGATCAATAGGACCACCGGTTTCAAGAAAGACAAGAAAGGCAAGCACAAGGGAAAGAAGGGTGGCAAGTCTGTTGCCACGCTTGAAAAGAAACCCCGAGCTGTCCCTAAGTCTAACACCGAGTGCTACTATTGTAAGGGGACTGGCCATTGGAAGCGCAACTGCCCCAAGTATTTGGCGGACAAGGCAAACAAAGGTATATGTGATATACATGTTATTGATGTGTACTTGACTAGTACTCGCAGTAGCACATGGGTATTTGATACGGGGTCGGTTGCTAATATATGTAACTCGGTTTAGGGGCTACGGAACAAGCGATAACTAGCAAGGGATGAGGTCAGAATGCGGGTCGGCAATGGATCAAAATTGATGTGATCGCCGTCGGGACGCTACCTCTCGATTTGCCATCGGGATTAGTTATAAACCTAAATAATTGTTATTTAGTGCGTACACTGAGCATGAACATTGTATCTGGATCGTGTTTGATGCAAAGTGGTCATTCCTTTAAATCTGAAAACAATGGTTGTTCGATTTATAAGAATGATATCTTTTATGGTCATGCACCTATGTTGAATGGTTTATTTCTGTTGGATCTCGATAGTAATATTACACACATTCATAATGTTAATCCTAAAAAGATTAAACTTGATGATGATATGTCTACATATATGTGGCACTGCCGTGTAGGTCATATTGCCGTTAAACGCATGAAGAAACTCCATTCTGGTGGACTTTTGGAATCACTTGATTTTGAATCATTTGATACATGTGAGCCATGCCTTATGGGCAAGATGACTAGAACGCCGTTTTCCGGTTCAATGGAACGGGCGACAGATCCATTGGAAATCATACATACTGATGTGTGTGGACCAATGAGTGTGTCGGCGCGAGGTGGATATCGTTATTTTGTTACTTTCACGGATGATTTGAGTAGATATGGGTACATCTATTTGATGAAACACAAGTCTGAAACTTTTGAAAAGTTCAAGGAATTTCAGAATGAAGTGGAAAATCATCGTAATAGAAAGATCAAATTTCTACGGTCTGACCGTGGAGGAGAGTATCTAAGTTACGAGTTTAGCACACACATGAAAGAGTGTGGAATAGTTTCACAACTCACGCCTGCCGGAACACCACAACGTAATGGTGTGTCGGAACGTCGTAATCGTACCTTATTGGGTTCGATCTATGATGTCTCTGACTGACTTGCCACTGTCATTTTGGGGTTATGCACTGGAAACAGCTGCATTCACTTTAAATCGGGCACCGTCTAAATCCGTTGAAACGACACCGTATGAATTATGGTTTGGAAACAAACCTAAGCTGTCATTTCTTAAAGTTTGGGGATGCGATGTTTATGTGAAGAAACTTCAACCGGATAAACTCGAACCCAAAGTAGAAAAATGCGTCTTCATAGGATACCCTAAGGAAACAATTGGGTATACCTTCTATCACAGATCCGAGGGCAAGGTTTTTGTTGCCAATAATGGATCCTTTCTTGAGAAGGAGTTTCTCGCGAAAGGTGTGAGTAGTCGAAAGGTAGAACTCAAAGAGGTTATTGAACCTTCTCTTCATGGAATGGCAAGTGGCGCAGCACCGGAAGTTGTTTCGGAGTTAACTTCACCTGATGAAGAGAGAGCTAATGATAATGATCATGAAACTCCGAAAGAGGACACTACGGAACCTCGCAGGTCAAGCAGGACACGTGCAGCTCCTGAACTGTATGCAATCCTGTTGTGAATTTCATGGTTGATGAAATGGATGACCCTGCAACGTATGAAGAAGCGATGATGAGCCCGGATTCCAACAAATGGCTAGAAGCCATGAAATCCGAGATGGAATCCATGTACGAGAACCAAGTTTGGAACTTGGTGGACTTACCTCACGACCGAAAGGCCGTTGAGAATAAATGGATTTTCAAAAGAAAAACTGATGCTGATGGTAATGTGACCATCTATAAGGCTCGACTTTTCGCAAAGGGGTTTCGAAAAATTCAAGGAGTTGACTACGATGAGACATTCTCTCCCGTAGCGATGCTTAAGTCGGTTAGGATTATGTTAGCAATTGCTGCATATTTCGATTATGAAATATGGCAGATGGATGTCAAAACTGCGTTCCTCAATGGTAATATTGAAGAAGAGTTGTATATGATACAACCTAAGGGTTTTGTCGATCCTAAGGATGCTAATAAGGTATGAAAACTTCAGCGATCCATCTATGGACTGAAGCAAGCATCTCGGAGTCGGAATGTCCGCTTTGATGAGGTGATCAAAGAGTTTGGATTTGTCCAAACTTATGGAGAGGCTTGTATTTACAAGAAAGTGAGTGGGAGCAATGTGGCATTTCTGATATTATATGTGGATGACATATTATTGATTGGAAATGATATAGATCTTTTAAACAGTGTCAAAAGTTATCTAAACAGCAAATTTTCGATGAAAGACCTTGGTGAAGCATCATATATATTAGGCATTAAAATCTATAGAGATAGATCAAGGTGCCTAATTGGGCTATCGCAGAGTACATACCTTGATAAGATATTAAAGAAGTTTAATATGGACGAAAGTAAGAAGGGGTTCTTACCTATGTTGCAAGGCAAGACATTGAGTAAGACTCAAAGTCCGGCTACGGCGGAAGAAAGAGAGATGATGGATAAGATCCCCTATGCCTCGGCCATAGGCTCTATTATGTATGCCATGCTATGTACAAGACCGGATGCGGCACATGCTATTAGTTTGACTAGTAGGTACCAATCTGATCCAGGTTCGGAACACTAGATAGCGGTAAAGAACATCCTCAAGTACTTGAGAAGAACTAAGGATATGTTTCATATATACGAAGGTGAAGAAGAGCTAGTCGCTAAGTGTTATGTCGATGCTAGCTTTGACACCGATCCGGATGACTCTAAGTCTCAATCCGGATACGTATTTCTCTTGAACGGAGCAGCAGTTAGTTGGAGGAGTTCCAAACAACCTGTGGTGGCTGGATCAACGACGGAGGCGGAATATGTTGCTGCTTCAGAAGCGGCGCAGGAGGCGGTTTGGATGAAAGAGTTCATTACGGAACTAGGTGTGGTTCCTAGTGCGTTGGACCCAATGGTGATCTATTGTGACAATAATGGAGCCATATCCAACGTAAAGGAACCGAGGTCTCACAAGAATTCCAAGCATATTAAGCGCCGGTTTCACTCCATCCGCGAGCATGTTAAGGATGGAGATATAAAGATTTGTAAAGTACACACGGACCTAAATGTAGCAGATCCGTTGACTAAAGTTCTCCCTAGGGAAAATAATGATCAACACCAGAACTCCATGGGTGTTAGATTTATCACTATGTGAACTAGATTATTGTCTCTAGTGCAAGTGGGAGACTGAAGGAAATATGCCCTGAGAGGCAATAATAAAGTTGTTATTATATATTCCTTATATATGATAGATGTTTATTTTACATGCTAGAATTGTATTGATCGGAAACATCAATACATGTGTGTTTAATAAACAAAAAGGGTTCCTAGTTATGCCTCTCTTATAGACTAGCTTGCTGATTAACAAGATGATCAAGGTTTCCTGATCATGGACATTGGATGTTGTTAATAACAAGGTCACACCATTGGTGGAATGATGTGATGAACATTCATCCGAAGTATAGCATTACGATCAAGTCATTATGTTTATATTGCTATAACATCATACAAAGTAATCTTTATCCTTAGACCATGAGATCATGTTAATTGCTAACACCGGAAGAGTATCTTGATAACATCAAACGTCACACCGTAACAGGGTGGCTATAAAGATGGGTTCAGTACTACGAAAGTGTTATGTTGAGGCTCATGGATCAAGAGTCAAATTTGTCAATCCAGATGACAGATAGATATACTCTGGGCCCTCTCGGTGATATCACATTAAGATAGCTTGCAAGCAAGTGATGTGATCACTAGAATGTTATATCACGGGAACGAGAAAAGAGTGCATGTCGGTAACGAGATAAAACTAGGTATGGAGATACCGATGATCAAATCTCGGACATGTAATATATCGAGAGACAAAGGGATTTAGTTACAAGCGTTAAAGGTTCTCACGATCATAGAAGTCATCGTTGAATGTGTAGGAGTCAGTACGGATCTCCAGGTCCCGCTGCTGACTATTGATCGGAGAAGGGTCTCGATCATGTCTGCATTATTCGCGAACCGTAGGGTGGCACACTTAATAGTTACCGGACACCATTTTGGAGCACATATGTTTCAGACGAAAGAATTGCAAAGCGCAGGAATTGTTTCAATAGAAACCGGAAATTGTTTCGGGTGAAATTGCAGAAAGTGGTTATGCATGTGATATTGAAGTATTGCAAGGGGATATATGTGAATGTTTGTTAATTAAAGTAATTAACAAAATTCTGAATAAATTTAATAAAAAGAGTTTTATTAAATGAGAGAGCATTAAATTTGGAGAAACTTAATGCATTTAAAGTGGAGACTTTAAAAGGGAATGTGAAGAGGCATTTTAATGTGGAGGGGTTACCACCACATGAATGGGGGAGGTGAGGGGTCACCCCCCATGCGCTGGCCATGGAGAGAGGGGGGACCCCCCCTCCTCCTATAAAAGGCCACCCATTCCCTCCTTCATCCACACACCTCCTTGTGAAGGATCTCTCTCCCCCTCTAGAATTATTCCCCCATGGTCTCGGATTAGCGAGATACATGTTCCCGGTGGCATTTCATCTGGAAGGAGTTGCTGCTTCCGCTGGATCGCTGGAGCGAGGAGGTGGACGTTGTCCGGTGGCTTGAACGTGTGTGCGAGTGCGGATGCGCTGCTGAGTTGCGGCGCTTGGACTTCCTCACGATCTTGAGATTGGCAAGTGTACGACTACATCAACCACGAGTTCCTACTCGTTAACAAAACTCGTTGTCTTCGAGGGTAAGTTCTCGTTGGATGTATGTCCACCCGTTGCTTTGTACCTAGTAGATAGATCTTGGCGTGTAGTTCACACCATAGGAATTTTTTTGTTTTCTATGTTGCGGACCCAACAGTGGTATCAGAGCCTGATCTATGCGTAGGTGCTTTGCACGGGTAGTACACATATGTTTATATGTGGGCGATGATGATCATGTTATTGCATCTTGTATGTATTTTGGATATTGGTGGCATAGTGGGATGAAGCGGCCAGGACCAACCTTACATGTCATCGTACATGAGACTGGTTCCACGACTGACATGCAACTTGTTTTGCATAAGTGGCTGGCGGGTGTCTATCTCTCCTACTATAGTCAATATCTGATTTACAACGAGTTGCTAATAACTTAGTTATCCTCGTTGTGGTTCATGTTCGTAGGTGAGAACGGTTCTATCTCCGAAAGCCCTAAGCCACGTAAAACTTGCAATTGATAAATTAGAGGCGTCTAGTTTAGATCGTTGCTAGGCTAGTGTATTGATATGGTATTGTTGTAAGTAGATGTATGATAGATACTCTTACGACACACTCAATGATAGAGATCATACCACGATGCAAGTGATAGAGATCAAATGCATGGACCATATCATCTCACTTTACAAATTAGATGTTAGCATCTTATACTGCTAGTTTGGCGCTTTTGGTAGCATTATAAGATGATCCCTCATTTAGATATCAAGATAAAAATGTGTTCTTCCTTAAGTATGCACCGTTCTATGGATCGTGTTTCGAGACATCACGTGATGATCGGGTGTACTCGAATCTACGCTTTCATAGGAACAGGTGTAAGACAGTTTTACACACGCAAATACTAAGGTTCTTACTTGGCGGGCCTAGCATGTATAGACATGGCCTCGGAACACGGAACGAAAGGTTAAGCATGAGTGATATAGTTGATATGATGCCCATATAGATGCTCGCCTTTGAAGCTACATCAACTCACGTGATGATCGGACTTGGTGTAGTGGATTTGGTTCATGTAATCACCAAAAAGACACGAGGGATGTCGTTTTTGACTGGGAGTTCATTAGTAAAATAAACTTTACAAATTCTATTATAGATGGCACCACCTGCTTTTAATTTCAATGTGTTCATGGATAAAGAGAAACTTGCTGCGAATGGTAGCAACTTCACCAACTGGGCTGTGAATTTGAGGATTCTCCTCACTGCTGCACAAAAGCAATATGTGCTAGATGCGCCGCTAGGCCCCCCACCAGCTCCTGATGCCCCTGACGAGGAAAAGAATGTCGATGTGACTCGTCAGGAGGACCACAACTTAGTTCATTGCGGCATACTGTATGGGCTAGAGCAAGAACTTCGAAAGCGTTTCGAAAATGGCAATGCCTTTGATACCATGGGAGGATTGAAAATGATTTTCGATACCCATGCTGCCGTAGAGAGTTATACTGCTACAGAAAAGTTCTTTAGCTACATGATGGAGGAAAACAACTCCGTTAGTGAGCACGTACTCAAAATGTCTGGGTACGCCGATAAGCTTGTGTCCTTGGGAATAACGATTCCCATTGACTTAGGCATACATCGTGTTCTCCAATCTCTGCCACCTAGCTACAAGAGCTTTGTGATGAACTATAATATGCAGGGCATGAAGAAGTCTCTTCCCGAGCTTCTGTCAATGCTTAAGACTACAGAAGTGGAGATTAGGAAAGAACATCAAGTGTTGATGATCAATAGGACCACCGGTTTCAAGAAAGACAAGAAAGGCAAGCACAAGGGAAAGAAGGGTGGCAAGTCTGTTGCCACGCTTGAAAAGAAACCCCGAGCTGTCCCTAAGTCTAACACCGAGTGCTACTATTGTAAGGGGACTGGCCATTGGAAGCGCAACTGCCCCAAGTATTTGGCGGACAAGGCAAACAAAGGTATATGTGATATACATGTTATTGATGTGTACTTGACTAGTACTCGCAGTAGCACATGGGTATTTGATACGGGGTCGGTTGCTAATATATGTAACTCGGTTTAGGGGCTACGGAACAAGCGATAACTAGCAAGGGATGAGGTCAGAATGCGGGTCGGCAATGGATCAAAAGTTGATGTGATCGCCGTCGGGACGCTACCTCTCGATTTGCCATCGGGATTAGTTATAAACCTAAATAATTGTTATTTAGTGCGTACACTGAGCATGAACATTGTATCTGGATCGTGTTTGATGCAAAGTGGTCATTCCTTTAAATCTGAAAACAATGGTTGTTCGATTTATAAGAATGATATCTTTTATGGTCATGCACCTATGTTGAATGGTTTATTTCTATTGGATCTCGATACTAATATTACACACATTCATAATGTTAATCCTAAAAAGATTAAACTTGATGATGATATGTCTACATATATGTGGCACTGCCGTGTAGGTCATATTGCCGTTAAACGCATGAAGAAACTCCATTCTGGTGGACTTTTGGAATCACTTGATTTTGAATCATTTGATACATGTGAGCCATGCCTTATGGGCAAGATGACTAGAACGCCGTTTTCCGGTTCAATGGAACGGGCGACAGATCCATTGGAAATCATACATACTGATGTGTGTGGACCAATGAGTGTGTCGGCGCGAGGTGGATATCGTTATTTTGTTACTTTCACGGATGATTTGAGTAGATATGGGTACATCTATTTGATGAAACACAAGTCTGAAACTTTTGAAAAGTTCAAGGAATTTCAGAATGAAGTGGAAAATCATCGTAATAGAAAGATCAAATTTCTACGGTCTGACCGTGGAGGAGAGTATCTAAGTTACGAGTTTAGCACACACATGAAAGAGTGTGGAATAGTTTCACAACTCACGCCTGCCGGAACACCACAACGTAATGGTGTGTCGGAACGTCGTAATCGTACCTTATTGGGTTCGATCTATGATGTCTCTGACTGACTTGCCACTGTCATTTTGGGGTTATGCACTGGAAACAGCTGCATTCACTTTAAATCGGGCACCGTCTAAATCCGTTGAAACGACACCGTATGAATTATGGTTTGGAAACAAACCTAAGCTGTCATTTCTTAAAGTTTGGGGATGCGATGTTTATGTGAAGAAACTTCAACCGGATAAACTCGAACCCAAAGCAGAAAAATGCGTCTTCATAGGATACCCTAAGGAAACAATTGGGTATACCTTCTATCACAGATCCGAGGGCAAGGTTTTTGTTGCCAATAATGGATCCTTTCTTGAGAAGGAGTTTCTCGCGAAAGGTGTGAGTAGTCGAAAGGTAGAACTCAAAGAGGTTATTGAACCTTCTCTTCATGGAATGGCAAGTGGCGCAGCACCGGAAGTTGTTTCGGAGTTAACTTCACCTGATGAAGAGAGAGCTAATGATAATGATCATGAAACTCCGAAAGAGGACACTACGGAACCTCGCAGGTCAAGCAGGACACGTGCAGCTCCTGAACTGTATGCAATCCTGTTGTGAATTTCATGGTTGATGAAATGGATGACCCTGCAACGTATGAAGAAGCGATGATGAGCCCGGATTCCAACAAATGGCTAGAAGCCATGAAATCCGAGATGGAATCCATGTACGAGAACCAAGTTTGGAACTTGGTGGACTTACCTCATGACCGAAAGGCCGTTGAGAATAAATGGATTTTCAAAAGAAAAACTGATGCTGATGGTAATGTGACCATCTATAAGGCTCGACTTTTCGCAAAGGGGTTTCGACAAATTCAAGGAGTTGACTACGATGAGACCTTCTCTCCCGTAGCGATGCTTAAGTCGGTTAGGATTATGTTAGCAATTGCTGCATATTTCGATTATGAAATATGGCAGATGGATGTCAAAACTGCGTTCCTCAATGGTAATATTGAAGAAGAGTTGTATATGATACAACCTAAGGGTTTTGTCGATCCTAAGGATGCTAATAAGGTATGAAAACTTCAGCGATCCATCTATGGACTGAAGCAAGCATCTCGGAGTCGGAATGTCCGCTTTGATGAGGTGATCAAAGAGTTTGGATTTGTCCAAACTTATGGAGAGGCTTGTATTTACAAGAAAGTGAGTGGGAGCAATGTGGCATTTCTGATATTATATGTGGATGACATATTATTGATTGGAAATGATATAGATCTTTTAAACAGTGTCAAAAGTTATCTAAACAGCAAATTTTCGATGAAAGACCTTGGTGAAGCATCATATATATTAGGCATTAAAATCTATAGAGATAGATCAAGGTGCCTAATTGGGCTATCGTAGAGTACATACCTTGATAAGATATTAAAGAAGTTTAATATGGACGAAAGTAAGAAGGGGTTCTTACCTATGTTGCAAGGCAAGACATTGAGTAAGACTCAAAGTCCGGCTACGGCGGAAGAAAGAGAGATGATGGATAAGATCCCCTATGCCTCGGCCATAGGCTCTATTATGTATGCCATGCTATGTACAAGACCGGATGCGGCACATGCTATTAGTTTGACTAGTAGGTACCAATCTGATCCAGGTTCGGAACACTAGATAGCGGTAAAGAACATCCTCAAGTACTTGAGAAGAACTAAGGATATGTTTCATATATACGAAGGTGAAGAAGAGCTAGTCGCTAAGTGTTATGTCGATGCTAGCTTTGACACCGATCCGGATGACTCTAAGTCTCAATCCGGATACGTATTTCTCTTGAACGGAGCAGCAGTTAGTTGGAGGAGTTCCAAACAACCTGTGGTGGCTGGATCAACGACGGAGGCGGAATATGTTGCTGCTTCAGAAGCGGCGCAGGAGGCGGTTTGGATGAAAGAGTTCATTACGGAACTAGGTGTGGTTCCTAGTGCGTTGGACCCAATGGTGATCTATTGTGACAATAATGGAGCCATATCCAACGTAAAGGAACCGAGGTCTCACAAGAATTCCAAGCATATTAAGCGCCGGTTTCACTCCATCCGCGAGCATGTTAAGGATGGAGATATAAAGATTTGTAAAGTACACACGGACCTAAATGTAGCAGATCCGTTGACTAAAGTTCTCCCTAGGGAAAATAATGATCAACACCAGAACTCCATGGGTGTTAGATTTATCACTATGTGAACTAGATTATTGTCTCTAGTGCAAGTGGGAGACTGAAGGAAATATGCCCTGAGAGGCAATAATAAAGTTGTTATTATATATTCCTTATATATGATAGATGTTTATTTTACATGCTAGAATTGTATTGATCGGAAACATCAATACATGTGTGTTTAATAAACAAAAAGGGTTCCTAGTTATGCCTCTCTTATAGACTAGCTTGCTGATTAACAAGATGATCAAGGTTTCCTGATCATGGACATTGGATGTTGTTAATAACAAGGTCACACCATTGGTGGAATGATGTGATGAACATTCATCCGAAGTATAGCATTACGATCAAGTCATTATGTTTATATTGCTATAACATCATACGAAGTAATCTTTATCCTTAGACCATGAGATCATGTTAATTGCTAACACCGGAAGAGTATCTTGATAACATCAAACGTCACACCGTAACAGGGTGGCTATAAAGATGGGTTCAGTACTACGAAAGTGTTATGTTGAGGCTCATGGATCAAGAGTCAAATTTGTCAATCCAGATGACAGATAGATATACTCTGGGCCCTCTCGGTGATATCACATTAAGATAGCTTGCAAGCAAGTGATGTGATCACTAGAATGTTATATCACGGGAACGAGAAAAGAGTGCATGTCGGTAACGAGATAAAACTAGGTATGGAGATACCGATGATCAAATCTCGGACATGTAATATATCGAGAGACAAAGGGATTTAGTTACAAGCGTTAAAGGTTCTCACGATCATAGAAGTCATCGTTGAATGTGTAGGAGTCAGTACGGATCTCCAGGTCCCGCTGCTGACTATTGATCGGAGAAGGGTCTCGATCATGTCTGCATTATTCGCGAACCGTAGGGTGGCACACTTAATAGTTACCGGACACCATTTTGGAGCACATATGTTTCAGACGAAAGAATTGCAAAGCGCAGGAATTGTTTCAATAGAAACCGGAAATTGTTTCGGGTGAAATTGCAGAAAGTGGTTATGCATGTGATATTGAAGTATTGCAAGGGGATATATGTGAATGTTTGTTAATTAAAGTAATTAACAAAATTCTGAATAAATTTAATAAAAAGAGTTTTATTAAATGAGAGAGCATTAAATTTGGAGAAACTTAATGCATTTAAAGTGGAGACTTTAAAAGGGAATGTGAAGAGGCATTTTAATGTGGAGGGGTTACCACCACATGAATGGGGGAGGTGAGGGGTCACCCCCCATGCGCTGGCCATGGAGAGAGGGGGGACCCCCCCCTCCTCCTATAAAAGGCCACCCATTCCCTCCTTCATCCACACACCTCCTTGTGAAGGATCTCTCTCCCCCTCTAGAATTATTCCCCCATGGTCTCGGATTAGCGAGATACATGTTCCCGGTGGCATTTCATCTGGAAGGAGTTGCTGCTTCCGCTGGATCGCTGGAGCGAGGAGGTGGACGTTGTCCGGTGGCTTGAACGTGTGTGCGAGTGCGGATGCGCTGCTGAGTTGCGGCGCTTGGACTTCCTCACGATCTTGAGATTGGCAAGTGTACGACTACATCAACCACGAGTTCCTACTCGTTAACAAAACTCGTTGTCTTCGAGGGTAAGTTCTCGTTGGATGTATGTCCACCCGTTGCTTTGTACCTAGTAGATAGATCTTGGCGTGTAGTTCACACCATAGGAATTTTTTTGTTTTCTATGTTGCGGACCCAACAGTGGTATCAGAGCCTGATCTATGCGTAGGTGCTTTGCACGGGTAGTACACATATGTTTATATGTGGGCGATGATGATCATGTTATTGCATCTTGTATGTATTTTGGATATTGGTGGCATAGTGGGATGAAGCGGCCAGGACCAACCTTACATGTCATCGTACATGAGACTGGTTCCACGACTGACATGCAACTTGTTTTGCATAAGTGGCTGGCGGGTGTCTATCTCTCCTACTATAGTCAATATCTGATTTACAACGAGTTGCTAATAACTTAGTTATCCTCGTTGTGGTTCATGTTCGTAGGTGAGAACGGTTCTATCTCCGAAAGCCCTAAGCCACGTAAAACTTGCAATTGATAAATTAGAGGCGTCTAGTTTAGATCGTTGCTAGGCTAGTGTATTGATATGGTATTGTTGTAAGTAGATGTATGATAGATACTCTTACGACACACTCAATGATAGAGATCATACCACGATGCAAGTGATAGAGATCAAATGCATGGACCATATCATCTCACTTTACAAATTAGATGTTAGCATCTTATACTGCTAGTTTGGCGCTTTTGGTAGCATTATAAGATGATCCCTCATTTAGATATCAAGATAAAAATGTGTTCTTCCTTAAGTATGCACCGTTCTATGGATCGTGTTTCGAGACATCACGTGATGATCGGGTGTACTCGAATCTACGCTTTCATAGGAACAGGTGTAAGACAGTTTTACACACGCAAATACTAAGGTTCTTACTTGGCGGGCCTAGCATGTATAGACATGGCCTCGGAACACGGAACGAAAGGTTAAGCATGAGTGATATAGTTGATATGATGCCCATATAGATGCTCGCCTTTGAAGCTACATCAACTCACGTGATGATCGGACTTGGTGTAGTGGATTTGGTTCATGTAATCACCAAAAAGACACGAGGGATGTCGTTTTTGACTGGGAGTTCATTAGTAAAATAAACTTTACAAATTCTATTATAGATGGCACCACCTGCTTTTAATTTCAATGTGTTCATGGATAAAGAGAAACTTGCTGCGAATGGTAGCAACTTCACCAACTGGGCTGTGAATTTGAGGATTCTCCTCACTGCTGCACAAAAGCAATATGTGCTAGATGCGCCGCTAGGCCCCCCACCAGCTCCTGATGCCCCTGACGAGGAAAAGAATGTCGATGTGACTCGTCAGGAGGACCACAACTTAGTTCATTGCGGCATACTGTATGGGCTAGAGCAAGAACTTCGAAAGCGTTTCGAAAATGGCAATGCCTTTGATACCATGGGAGGATTGAAAATGATTTTCGATACCCATGCTGCCGTAGAGAGTTATACTGCTACAGAAAAGTTCTTTAGCTACATGATGGAGGAAAACAACTCCGTTAGTGAGCACGTACTCAAAATGTCTGGGTACGCCGATAAGCTTGTGTCCTTGGGAATAACGATTCCCATTGACTTAGGCATACATCGTGTTCTCCAATCTCTGCCACCTAGCTACAAGAGCTTTGTGATGAACTATAATATGCAGGGCATGAAGAAGTCTCTTCCCGAGCTTCTGTCAATGCTTAAGACTACAGAAGTGGAGATTAGGAAAGAACATCAAGTGTTGATGATCAATAGGACCACCGGTTTCAAGAAAGACAAGAAAGGCAAGCACAAGGGAAAGAAGGGTGGCAAGTCTGTTGCCACGCTTGAAAAGAAACCCCGAGCTGTCCCTAAGTCTAACACCGAGTGCTACTATTGTAAGGGGACTGGCCATTGGAAGCGCAACTGCCCCAAGTATTTGGCGGACAAGGCAAACAAAGGTATATGTGATATACATGTTATTGATGTGTACTTGACTAGTACTCGCAGTAGCACATGGGTATTTGATACGGGGTCGGTTGCTAATATATGTAACTCGGTTTAGGGGCTACGGAACAAGCGATAACTAGCAAGGGATGAGGTCAGAATGCGGGTCGGCAATGGATCAAAAATTGATGTGATCGCCGTCGGGACGCTACCTCTCGATTTGCCATCGGGATTAGTTATAAACCTAAATAATTGTTATTTAGTGCGTACACTGAGCATGAACATTGTATCTGGATCGTGTTTGATGCAAAGTGGTCATTCCTTTAAATCTGAAAACAATGGTTGTTCGATTTATAAGAATGATATCTTTTATGGTCATGCACCTATGTTGAATGGTTTATTTCTGTTGGATCTCGATAGTAATATTACACACATTCATAATGTTAATCCTAAAAAGATTAAACTTGATGATGATATGTCTACATATATGTGGCACTGCCGTGTAGGTCATATTGCCGTTAAACGCATGAAGAAACTCCATTCTGGTGGACTTTTGGAATCACTTGATTTTGAATCATTTGATACATGTGAGCCATGCCTTATGGGCAAGATGACTAGAACGCCGTTTTCCGGTTCAATGGAACGGGCGACAGATCCATTGGAAATCATACATACTGATGTGTGTGGACCAATGAGTGTGTCGGCGCGAGGTGGATATCGTTATTTTGTTACTTTCACGGATGATTTGAGTAGATATGGGTACATCTATTTGATGAAACACAAGTCTGAAACTTTTGAAAAGTTCAAGGAATTTCAGAATGAAGTGGAAAATCATCGTAATAGAAAGATCAAATTTCTACGGTCTGACCGTGGAGGAGAGTATCTAAGTTACGAGTTTAGCACACACATGAAAGAGTGTGGAATAGTTTCACAACTCACGCCTGCCGGAACACCACAACGTAATGGTGTGTCGGAACGTCGTAATCGTACCTTATTGGGTTCGATCTATGATGTCTCTGACTGACTTGCCACTGTCATTTTGGGGTTATGCACTGGAAACAGCTGCATTCACTTTAAATCGGGCACCGTCTAAATCCGTTGAAACGACACCGTATGAATTATGGTTTGGAAACAAACCTAAGCTGTCATTTCTTAAAGTTTGGGGATGCGATGTTTATGTGAAGAAACTTCAACCGGATAAACTCGAACCCAAAGCAGAAAAATGCGTCTTCATAGGATACCCTAAGGAAACAATTGGGTATACCTTCTATCACAGATCCGAGGGCAAGGTTTTTGTTGCCAATAATGGATCCTTTCTTGAGAAGGAGTTTCTCGCGAAAGGTGTGAGTAGTCGAAAGGTAGAACTCAAAGAGGTTATTGAACCTTCTCTTCATGGAATGGCAAGTGGCGCAGCACCGGAAGTTGTTTCGGAGTTAACTTCACCTGATGAAGAGAGAGCTAATGATAATGATCATGAAACTCCGAAAGAGGACACTACGGAACCTCGCAGGTCAAGCAGGACACGTGCAGCTCCTGAACTGTATGCAATCCTGTTGTGAATTTCATGGTTGATGAAATGGATGACCCTGCAACGTATGAAGAAGCGATGATGAGCCCGGATTCCAACAAATGGCTAGAAGCCATGAAATCCGAGATGGAATCCATGTACGAGAACCAAGTTTGGAACTTGGTGGACTTACCTCATGACCGAAAGGCCGTTGAGAATAAATGGATTTTCAAAAGAAAAACTGATGCTGATGGTAATGTGACCATCTATAAGGCTCGACTTTTCGCAAAGGGGTTTCGACAAATTCAAGGAGTTGACTACGATGAGACCTTCTCTCCCGTAGCGATGCTTAAGTCGGTTAGGATTATGTTAGCAATTGCTGCATATTTCGATTATGAAATATGGCAGATGGATGTCAAAACTGCGTTCCTCAATGGTAATATTGAAGAAGAGTTGTATATGATACAACCTAAGGGTTTTGTCGATCCTAAGGATGCTAATAAGGTATGAAAACTTCAGCGATCCATCTATGGACTGAAGCAAGCATCTCGGAGTCGGAATGTCCGCTTTGATGAGGTGATCAAAGAGTTTGGATTTGTCCAAACTTATGGAGAGGCTTGTATTTACAAGAAAGTGAGTGGGAGCAATGTGGCATTTCTGATATTATATGTGGATGACATATTATTGATTGGAAATGATATAGATCTTTTAAACAGTGTCAAAAGTTATCTAAACAGCAAATTTTCGATGAAAGACCTTGGTGAAGCATCATATATATTAGGCATTAAAATCTATAGAGATAGATCAAGGTGCCTAATTGGGCTATCGTAGAGTACATACCTTGATAAGATATTAAAGAAGTTTAATATGGACGAAAGTAAGAAGGGGTTCTTACCTATGTTGCAAGGCAAGACATTGAGTAAGACTCAAAGTCCGGCTACGGCGGAAGAAAGAGAGATGATGGATAAGATCCCCTATGCCTCGGCCATAGGCTCTATTATGTATGCCATGCTATGTACAAGACCGGATGCGGCACATGCTATTAGTTTGACTAGTAGGTACCAATCTGATCCAGGTTCGGAACACTAGATAGCGGTAAAGAACATCCTCAAGTACTTGAGAAGAACTAAGGATATGTTTCATATATACGAAGGTGAAGAAGAGCTAGTCGCTAAGTGTTATGTCGATGCTAGCTTTGACACCGATCCGGATGACTCTAAGTCTCAATCCGGATACGTATTTCTCTTGAACGGAGCAGCAGTTAGTTGGAGGAGTTCCAAACAACCTGTGGTGGCTGGATCAACGACGGAGGCGGAATATGTTGCTGCTTCAGAAGCGGCGCAGGAGGCGGTTTGGATGAAAGAGTTCATTACGGAACTAGGTGTGGTTCCTAGTGCGTTGGACCCAATGGTGATCTATTGTGACAATAATGGAGCCATATCCAACGTAAAGGAACCGAGGTCTCACAAGAATTCCAAGCATATTAAGCGCCGGTTTCACTCCATCCGCGAGCATGTTAAGGATGGAGATATAAAGATTTGTAAAGTACACACGGACCTAAATGTAGCAGATCCGTTGACTAAAGTTCTCCCTAGGGAAAATAATGATCAACACCAGAACTCCATGGGTGTTAGATTTATCACTATGTGAACTAGATTATTGTCTCTAGTGCAAGTGGGAGACTGAAGGAAATATGCCCTGAGAGGCAATAATAAAGTTGTTATTATATATTCCTTATATATGATAGATGTTTATTTTACATGCTAGAATTGTATTGATCGGAAACATCAATACATGTGTGTTTAATAAACAAAAAGGGTTCCTAGTTATGCCTCTCTTATAGACTAGCTTGCTGATTAACAAGATGATCAAGGTTTCCTGATCATGGACATTGGATGTTGTTAATAACAAGGTCACAACATTGGTGGAATGATGTGATGAACATTCATCCGAAGTATAGCATTACGATCAAGTCATTATGTTTATATTGCTATAACATCATACGAAGTAATCTTTATCCTTAGACCATGAGATCATGTTAATTGCTAACACCGGAAGAGTATCTTGATAACATCAAACGTCACACCGTAACAGGGTGGCTATAAAGATGGGTTCAGTACTACGAAAGTGTTATGTTGAGGCTCATGGATCAAGAGTCAAATTTGTCAATCCAGATGACAGATAGATATACTCTGGGCCCTCTCGGTGATATCACATTAAGATAGCTTGCAAGCAAGTGATGTGATCACTAGAATGTTATATCACGGGAACGAGAAAAGAGTGCATGTCGGTAACGAGATAAAACTAGGTATGGAGATACCGATGATCAAATCTCGGACATGTAATATATCGAGAGACAAAGGGATTTAGTTACAAGCGTTAAAGGTTCTCACGATCATAGAAGTCATCGTTGAATGTGTAGGAGTCAGTACGGATCTCCAGGTCCCGCTGCTGATTATTGATCGGAGAAGGGTCTCGATCATGTCTGCATTATTCGCGAACCGTAGGGTGGCACACTTAATAGTTACCGGACACCATTTTGGAGCACATATGTTTCAGACGAAAGAATTGCAAAGCGCAGGAATTGTTTCAATAGAAACCGGAAATTGTTTCGGGTGAAATTGCAGAAAGTGGTTATGCATGTGATATTGAAGTATTGCAAGGGGATATATGTGAATGTTTGTTAATTAAAGTAATTAACAAAATTCTGAATAAATTTAATAAAAAGAGTTTTATTAAATGAGAGAGCATTAAATTTGGAGAAACTTAATGCATTTAAAGTGGAGACTTTAAAAGGGAATGTGAAGAGGCATTTTAATGTGGAGGGGTTACCACCACATGAATGGGGGAGGTGAGGGGTCACCCCCCATGCGCTGGCCATGGAGAGAGGGGGGACCCCCCCCCTCCTCCTATAAAAGGCCACCCATTCCCTCCTTCATCCACACACCTCCTTGTGAAGGATCTCTCTCCCCCTCTAGAATTATTCCCCCATGGTCTCGGATTAGCGAGATACATGTTCCCGGTGGCATTTCATCTGGAAGGAGTTGCTGCTTCCGCTGGATCGCTGGAGCGAGGAGGTGGACGTTGTCCGGTGGCTTGAACGTGTGTGCGAGTGCGGATGCGCTGCTGAGTTGCGGCGCTTGGACTTCCTCACGATCTTGAGATTGGCAAGTGTACGACTACATCAACCACGAGTTCCTACTCGTTAACAAAACTCGTTGTCTTCGAGGGTAAGTTCTCGTTGGATGTATGTCCACCCGTTGCTTTGTACCTAGTAGATAGATCTTGGCGTGTAGTTCACACCATAGGAATTTTTTTGTTTTCTATGTTGCGGACCCAACAGTGGTATCAGAGCCTGATCTATGCGTAGGTGCTTTGCACGGGTAGTACACATATGTTTATATGTGGGCGATGATGATCATGTTATTGCATCTTGTATGTATTTTGGATATTGGTGGCATAGTGGGATGAAGCGGCCAGGACCAACCTTACATGTCATCGTACATGAGACCGGTTCCACGACTGACATGCAACTTGTTTTGCATAAGTGGCTGGCGGGTGTCTATCTCTCCTACTATAGTCAATATCTGATTTACAACGAGTTGCTAATAACTTAGTTATCCTCGTTGTGGTTCATGTTCGTAGGTGAGAACGGTTCTATCTCCGAAAGCCCTAAGCCACGTAAAACTTGCAATTGATAAATTAGAGGCGTCTAGTTTAGATCGTTGCTAGGCTAGTGTATTGATATGGTATTGTTGTAAGTAGATGTATGATAGATACTCTTACGACACACTCAATGATAGAGATCATACCACGATGCAAGTGATAGAGATCAAATGCATGGACCATATCATCTCACTTTACAAATTAGATGTTAGCATCTTATACTGCTAGTTTGGCGCTTTTGGTAGCATTATAAGATGATCCCTCATTTAGATATCAAGATAAAAATGTGTTCTTCCTTAAGTATGCACCGTTCTGTGGATCGTGTTTCGAGACATCACGTGATGATCGGGTGTACTCGAATCTACGCTTTCATAGGAACAGGTGTAAGACAGTTTTACACACGCAAATACTAAGGTTCTTACTTGGCGGGCCTAGCATGTATAGACATGGCCTCGGAACACGGACCGAAAGGTTAAGCATGAGTGATATAGTTGATATGATGCCCATATAGATGCTCGCCTTTGAAGCTACATCAACTCACGTGATGATCGGACTTGGTGTAGTGGATTTGGTTCATGTAATCACCAAAAAGACACGAGGGATGTCGTTTTTGACTGGGAGTTCATTAGTAAAATAAACTTTACAAATTCTATTATAGATGGCACCACCTGATTTTAATTTCAATGTGTTCATGGATAAAGAGAAACTTGCTGCGAATGGTAGCAAGTTCACCAACTGGGCTGTGAATTTGAGGATTCTCCTCACTGCTGCACAAAAGCAATATGTGCTAGATGCGCCGCTAGGCCCCCCACCAGCTCCTGATGCCCCTGACGAGGAAAAGAATGTCGATGTGACTCATCAGGAGGACCACAACTTAGTTCAATGCGGCATACTGTATGGGCTAGAGCAAGAACTTCGAAAGCGTTTCGAAAATGGCAATGCCTTCGAAGTGGAGCGACCAGTAGTGGAGGTATGGGAGCTTCTCTGGCTGCTGTGCTTCTTCCCAGTCTGCAAGGAAATCAGCCAGGGCTTGTGACTTGATCACTTTTCGGGGCTCGTACTTGATGTGTGGACGCCGATCTCGACGGCCCACTTGGCGACTCGCCCTGTTGCCTCGTGATTGCGTATGATGTCCTACAGGGGCGCGGAGGAGACCACCGTGATTGGGTGCTCCTGGAAGTAGTGTGGGAGCCGCCACTGTGCTCGGAATACCGCGTACACCAGTTTTTCGTATTGCGGGTAGCGCTGTCGTGAGTCCGTTAGGACTTCGCTGATATAGTATACGGGGCGCTGTATGGGGCGCTCCTTGCCCTCTTCTGGTCGTTCGACGACCATCACGGCGCTGACGACTCGATTGGAGGCCGCGACGTATACGAGCATTGGCTCTTTGTCGAGTGGCGCGGCGAGTAGTGGTGCCGCGAGTAGCACTTCTTTGAGTGCTTTGAGTGCGTCGTTGGCCTCCGCGTCCCATTGGAACATTGGGTTCTTGCGCATCAGGCGGTAGAGGGGCATTGCCTTCTCGCCTAGTCAGGGGTGAAGCGACTGAGAGTCGCGACTCGCCCTGCCAACTTTTGGACGTCGTGCAGGCACTCGGGTTTCCCGAGTCGAGCGATGGTGTCGATCTTGGTGGGGTTGGCTTCAATGCCTCACTTGGAGACTACGTACCCTAGAAGTTGTCCGGTGGGTATGCCGAAGGTGCATTTTCTAGGGTTCCGCTTGATGTTGTACCTCCACAGATTTGTGAAGGTTTCTGCTAGGTCGGCGAGCAGATCGTCCTGGCGGGTGGATTTTACCACCACGTCGTCGATGTAGACATGAATGTTGCGGCCTATTTGGCTCGCTAGACACTCCTGCATGCACCTCTGGTATGTGGCGCCTGCGTTCTTGAGGCCAAACGTCATGGCCGTGTAGCAGAATGCGCCGAATGGCGTGATGAACGTCGTCTTCTCCTCGTCTTCGGTCGCCATCTTGATCTGGTTGTAACCAGAGTAAGCGTCGAGAAAACACAGCGACTCTGATCCCGCGGTCGAGTCGATGATCTGATCGATGCGCGGTAGGACAAACTCCTCCTTCGGGCAGTCGCTGTTGAGATTGGTGTAGTCGATACACATTCTCCAGGTGTTGTTCTTTTTAAGAACCTGGACTGGGTTTGCCAGCCACTTGGAGTACTTGATTGGCCGGATGAAGCCTGCGGCTAGCAGGCGCTGGACTTCCTCGGCGATTGCTCGACGACGCTCTTCATTGAAGGGCCGTAGCGACTGCTTTACTGAATGCACTTTGGGGTCGGCATTAAGTTTGTGCTCAGCGAGTTCCCTCGGGACACCTGGCATGTCAGATGGCTTCCATGCGAAGATGTCGCAGTTCTCACGGAGGAACCCGATGAGCGCGCTTTCCTATGCGGGGCTCATGTGCGCCCCGATGGTGACCGTCTGGCTGGAGTCGCCTGGGACGAGCTCGACGGTGCGGGTGTGCGTGGTCGCCTCGAACCGGAGTTCGCGGCGATCGGTTTCTTCAAGATGGTGGGATCGTCCTTGTTGATGTTGCCCGAGTATTTCGCGAGCTCCTCCGCGTGGTCAGTCTCCGCGGCGATGACGGCGTCGGTGAGTTCGGCGCCTTTTTCCTCGCATTCCACGGCCATATCGGGGTTGCCGTGGACGGTGATGATGTCGCTCGGCCCGGGGAGCTTCATCATGTTGTAGGCGTAGTGTGGGGTCGCCATGAACTTTGCGAATGCCTGGAGGCCCAGGACGCAGTGGTAGGGACTGCGGAAGTTCACCAGCTCGAAGACGATTCTCTCCGTGCGGTAGTTTGCCGGGGTGCCGAAGGTGACTGGCAGCATCACCTTCCCGATCGGGTACGCCTTCCGACCGGGGACGATGCCGTGAAGGTCGTCAGTGTTGGCTCGATGGCTGTTTCTGGGAGTTGGAGCCTTTTGAAGGTGTCGAGGTACATGATGTTGATGGAGCTCCCACCGTCCATCAGCGTCTTGGGCAGCCAGTAGTCGGTCACCTTTGGCCTGACCACTAGGGCGACTTGCCCTGGATATTCGATTCTTGGCACGTGGTCCTGGCGACTCCAGGTGATGCTCTGCTCGGACCAGTTTAGGAAGCGGGGAATGTCGACTTGCGTCACCGCATTGACGGCGACTACGCGGGCAAGTACCTTCTTCTCACGCTTGGTGCCGAGCCAAGTGAAGGTATGTAGCGACCCGACGGCGGTTCCGAAGCCGCCGCCGTTCCCATTGGCCCCGCGGTTGGTTGTTGTTGGGGTCCTCCCTTGCACGTCTCGCCTTCTCGATCTCTTTGAGAGAGTGGCAGTCGGCGGTGGTGTGGGTGGCGGGTTTTCCCTTCCTGCTGTGGTAGATGCAGGGCTGATTGAGCAGGGCGGCGGGGTCGAATTTCAGCCTCATCACATTGTTCGCGCGGTAGTTCCCACTGTCGCGGTAGTTTCCTCCGTCGCGGAGGTAGTTCTTGGAGTCGCGTTGGCCGTAGCCGGCGTTGGCGATGAAGTCGACTCGCCCGTCGGTCCGGCGCTTGCCGGTGATGCGGGTGTTGCTGTAGTGCATGTCGCGTAGGCGCCCACTATCGTGGATGCTAGTGCACCGTCTTCCTCCCGACTCGTCATCGGAGTCTTGGTTGGGGTCCTCCTCCGCGTAGCGCTTGGCGATCTCGAGGAGGTTGGGGATGTTATCGAGCGTCCGGTAGACCCTCTTGATCTTGGCGAGTAGGGGTTCGTACCGGCACGCGTTTTTGAAGCAGTGTATCGCCGTGTCTGGGTGGATGCCGGAGGCGTTTATCCACAGTTCTTGCCACCTTTGGATCCACCGATGGGTCGACTCGCGTGGTCCCTAGATGCACCGCTCCAGGTCTTCTATGGTGGTGGCGCGGTTGTAGGATCCCTCGAAGTGCCTGACGAAGGCGTCCCGCATTTCTTCCCACGAATCAATGATGTCGGGAGGGAGGGTGTTGATCCACTGCCAGGTCGCCCCCTCCATCATTAGGGGGAGGTAGCGAGCGGCGAGCAGGTCGTTGTGGCATGCGATCCCCATTGCCATGAGGTATGTATCCAACCAGACGGCGAGGTCGTACGTTGGGTCGTACTTCTCGATCTCCTTAGGGGCCTTGAAGGTGGCGGGGTATTTTTCCCCGCGAATCATTGGTCCAAAGCATTGCGGCCCGATTCGGCTGAGCGAGCCTTTTGGCTCCGGTTCGCCGCAGTTGGTGAGGGTGTGCCGCAGGTCGTAGGGCTGGTGCGACCGCCACGTCTAGTTGTTGATGATGTTCGTTCAGGCGTCGATGGGTTGCCCGTTGGCGGCAACCGTGTTGTTTGCCAGTCACAGCTCGTTGGTTGAGAGCGCAGGATTGGCGGCCCGTGGTTGATTTGCCAGGGGCTGGGGTGGTGGGCAAACTAATGTGTTAGCCACGGTGGGGTGGCCCCTTGATGCCGCCCTGCTTGCCGAAGAGTGGGAGTACATTCGCCCCCGCGGGTCGACTCCCGTGGCATGTTGCTCGACGGCCCTGACGAGTAGGGCCTTGGCGTACTGGATCTGTAGCCCGCCGTCACCTTGGACATCGAGGTTGGCGATCGCGGCATCAGCCGCGACAACATTGTCCATCGGGGTGGAGTACAGTGGTAGCCCGTTGGCGTCACGGGCTTGAGGCGAGATGATGATCCGTGGTTGGTCCGGTGGGGGCGCGCGGCCCATGGGTGGTGGAGGATCCCCAGTCGTTGGCACTCCCGGTGGTGGTCTTGCGGGGTTGCTCCCGCCTGGCGGCGCGTTCTCGCAGTATTTGCGCTCGGCAGCGCGCGTGCGGTTTCCCTCGTCGTTCAAGTTCAGGGCGCGGCCCTGAACATCGGGGTTCAGGCGGGTCCTGATGCGGCGCTGGTGGTAGAGTGATATCTCACGCGCCGTTTCTCGCTCGAGGCGGTATTTCTCGCGCTCGGCATTGCGTTGGGCCTCCGCGAGCCGCAGGCGAGCTTCCTCCACCTCCGTGGCCGTCGCGGTCGGCGGGATTGGCATGGAGAACGGATCTGGCGGGGCGGCCGTGCTTCCCGCCATGTAGATCGCGTTAAAATCCTCGGGGGATTCCGAGCCGGAGTCGGAGTCGAAGATCCCCAGGATGGAGGGGTCCTCGAAATCGTCGGGGTTAGAGACTCGCGTGATGGAGTCCTCTCGTGACGCGGCGGTGATAGATCCGTCGACCGATGCAGGGGTCGCGGAGTCGGCGTCGTCGTTAAGGGCGTCGTCGTTGGTGGCGATGTTAGTCTCGACCGCGTCGCTGGCGGCCGATTCGTACTTGGTGATGAGGCTCCTGATGGAACGGACCTGCTCCTCCGAAAGCAGGTCGCGGTGTGGCGGCGATCCGCCAACGATCACCGTCGCGGCTGGGTCGATAGCGCCGGTGAAGCCGACGAAGAGGTTGATGGAGCCGACCGGCATCACCGCGGCGTGGGTGACCGGGCGTGATGCCGGGATATAACTGCTGGGCAGGATCAGTAAGATCCCGCCGATGGCAATCATGCGACCGGTGGCGATCGGCCGATTGATTGGCGAGTAGGGTCTCGCCGCAGAACTCAGGCCAGTCCCGCTATGCCCCACGGTGGGCGCCACTGTCATGGAAATGGCCACGGCAGTCACTGCCATAGGCAGCGATTGAGTGTTTCGTGAGGAAGAGTTGGCGGCCATCTGCGGTGCGAGATGGGGGCGGATGCACATGGGTTTACCCAGGTTCGGCCCCCCGGAGGGTAAAGACCTACTCCTGCTAGATTAGATTATGAGAGAGCGAGTTACAAGGGTGGCGAGCTCGGCGGCTAGGCAGCGAGTCACTTGAGGGGGTGTATGATGGAACGTAAGTCTCTAGGATACCCTAGGGAGGTTTATATATGAAGCACCTCGCTAGGGTTTACAGGTTGTCCCCGAACAAGATAAGGATCCGGGGGCTTTTGACCTAATCCGACTGGACTTCTGCTACGCTTCTGGGCTTCCAGTCGCTAGTCGATGGGCCTTTCCTTTCTTCAGAGTCCAGTCGCTGTCCTCCAGGCGCACTCATAGGCCTTTCGGCCCACTCGGAACGTACTGCTGAGCATACCCCCTTTGGCATATCCCCATCAATGCTTGATATTGTTTTGGCTTTATGCTTAGTATTCTTTGTTGTAGCATGACATGTTATAAACAATTGAGATTGCTTAATGAGCTTTGGATGAATCATGCGTTGTTTTAGCATATTAAAGCATAGTATAGTGGTATTCTCCTTTGATGCTTTATTTGGGTTGACTTGGCGCATGCTCACACCATGTTATGACTATCTCAAGTCACCATAGCCTTTATGATCCTTTAGTTTTCAACTTGTAGTATCACTTTATGCTTTGATCAATGATGTTTTGTCCCTTTGCATGATTATGGCCATTATTGCTCTCTTAGTTTGTCGTTCCCAGTGTTTTGCTAGCCTCCACCACCAAGTATGAGTTCCACTCATGCATCCAACTCCCTAAACCAAGTTATTCCAAAGAGTCCACCATACCTACCCATTAGCTTATGCTATTCCAAGTATATTCATGCTTTTGTTTATCTTCCAAATTAAACATGTTATGAGAAAACTAGTGATTAAAGCTCTCACAAACTTGATGGCACACTTTACTTTTCTTGCCCTTAATAAACTTGAACCATTGTGTCATCTATGTTGTATATGCTTGCACTTATTTGTTGGGGATTAGCAGAACCATGCTATCATGGGGAACGCTTTAAACATTGCATGGGTACTTTGTACCTAGTTGATATCATGCTCTTTTGTCTATGGATGTCGTAGGTGTGAAATGAAAGGGGAGCTTGTAAGTCCATGGAGTTATGTATATGTGTTAGAGAAATGCCTGGGCCGCTGGTCTAATCCATGCTGACATGGCGGAAACCTGCAGCGTAACCATAATGAGCTGTCTATGAAGCATTCTTCTTATAAAAAAAAGAGTCCTATATTGAGAAAAAGAGAAAAAGAAAAAAATATACTATGAAAAGAGGAAAGAGAGAAAAAAGCACCATATTCCCATGTTAAATAAGAAGAATGCTGAGATGCTCATTGTCTGCTTGCCTTGTCATTTTGATATGGGGATTCTTCTGTATCATCGGGCAAGGGGTACCCCGTTGGCGGTTCTCTATGATACACATGTACTTACAATGACAAGAACTTACCGGTGACTAAACTTGAGTAGCATGAGGAGCGGCCCTCATATTCAAGGGACATGAGATTTCTAACTTATACTTCGTCAAGCATGTACACCATAGTTTGTTCACTTTAACCTTAATCACTTCAAGATGCTTATGATAGGGGCAATGAGAGCTGAAAGCTATAAGTACCATAATTTTTGGAAGCTCTTTATGAGACTTGAATCCCTACTTCCTTTTACAAAGGCCTTTCTTCCACCATTACATTGAGTCTCCACCTTCTACCTTTATGCACCTACTTTGAGAGCATACTGGCCATTCTTAGTTCTATGTGCATTGTCCCAAGACTAGTTGATTGATGCATAACTTCATATTGCTTGTTTTAAACTATTTTTATCTAGTCACTCTTATGAACTTTGAAGGTGTCCTATGCAATTATATTTGCTACTCTATGAGGGACAAGTTGAATGCCATTATGCTATGTTTTCTTTATGTGAAACAAACAAACGTCTTGCAAAGCCTTGTTATTCACGAATCTTTTGTTTATGCCTTTTCATGTTGCGACATAGTTTCTTTGTCTTATTGCTAGAACTTTGTCTTTCATGTTATGATTGAAGTACTATGATCCCAGCTTTGAATGCTTTACAAATACTTTGATCAAGTTTATGATGGTGCATGTCACCTAAAAAATTATTCTTTCTTTTTATCACTTACCTACTCGAGGACGAGCAGGAGTTAAGCTTGGGGATGTTGATACATTGCAAATGTATCTATAATTTTTGATGTTCCATGCTTGGTTTTATCTACTTTCTTGTGTTTTGTCCACACTTTAGAGTACTTTTCATATGTTTTCTTGGACTAACCTATTAACAAGATGCCACAGTGCCAGTTGCCTGTTTTCTGCTATTTTTGGTTCCAGGAAGTCAGAAAATGAATATTCTCAGAATTGGACGGGACAAAAGCCAAAGTTACTATTTTCCCGGAAGACTCACGGAGCCAGAAGGAGAGTCGGAGAGGGGCCACAGGGTGGCCACACCCCCCCCCCCTTGGCGTGGGCTAGCCTAGGCCGCGCCAGGGCATGGTGTGGGCCCCTTGGCTGGCCACCGACCTTGCCTCCTTTGCCTATAAGAGCCTCTCGATACCAAAACCCTAGATGGTCAACCAGAAAGCCACGAAAAGTTCCGCAGCGCTGCCGCCACCGAAGGGGAGATTCGGAGGACAGAAAGTCTCTGTTGCGGCCCCTTGCCGGGACGGGGAAGTGCCCTCAGAGCCATCTCCATCGATCTCCACCACCATCTCCAACACCATTGCTGATTCCCATGATGAGGAGGGAGTAGTTCTCTCTTGAGGCTAATGGTTCTACTGGTAGCTATGTGTTCATCTCTCTCTATGCGTGATCTTATTGAGATCATGAGCTTGTAATCTATAGATCTACCTTGCTACTCAAGTGCTTTAATAGATCTCTGCTCTTCCCATGTGTGTGAAAGTGACAGCGTGCTCACCATGGTGGCACTTAGGCTAGAGATTTCAAATACTTGTTATGAGTTATATTTGGAGTTGGATGTCTTAATGAAATTGTGGTGTTTGTTGGAACCATCTAGTGCTCAAGGTGATAGTGTGGGGTTTTCTAGATGGGAAAGGCTTACTTTGAGGTGTGCTGTTATAGCCCTACCATCGATTAGAGTGTCCAACCGGAGAGTAGTTAAGAGTAGTATCATAAAGAGAATATATTTATATGAGAGTGTTCACTAGTGAAAGTATGATCCCTATGCCTTGTTTCTAAGCACTGAAACACCGTTTGCTACTAGATCTGTTACATGTTTGCTTCCTTCCATCTTTATTTCAGTTTGCCTTTAGTATGTTCCACGCCATCAAGCTATTTTCTATCACCGTTACCACTTATAATTATCCATACCACTTGTATTTCACTATCTCTTCGCCGAACTATTGCACCTATACACCTGACAAGTGTATTGGGTGTGTTGGGGACACAAGATACTTCTTGTATCTTGATTGCAGGGTTGCTTGAGAGGGGATACCTTTGACCACTTCCTCCCTGAGTTTGATAAACCTTGGCTGATCCACTTAAGGGAAAACTTGCTGCTGTTCTACAAACCTCTACACTTGGAGGCCTAGCAACTGTCTACAAGAATAGAAGTGCGTAGACATCAGTAGCCGGAACCCTTACAACAAGTTCGAGGCGCACACCCACAACTTAATTGGGGGCTCCCGAATCCAAGCAAGATGTCACACAATCATAGATAAGCTTGTAAGAATCAAATCAAACCAAAACAAGGCTTAGGGTTTCCAATGAAATCATAGAGCAAGGGGCCCTCAAGTGAATGAGGGGAAAATGAAGATCTCTCTTGGTGAAGCTGTAGATCGATGCCTCCTCCTCCGATTCCCCAAAGATCAGTGACTTTGGGTGGTTGGATGAAGAAATCTTGGAGTTTTGGTGGCTCTAATGGTGGCCCTTTTCTTTTCTAGAACGAGCATCTTGAGGTAGAAGATGAGGTCCCCTATTTATAGACCTCACAGCTGCAGACCATTTTCTGACTGTTGGGAACCTTCCACATCGGAGACTCCGGTCTGGCAGACCGGAGACTCCGGTCTACACCGGAAACTACGGCCCATCTCCGGACCGGCATTTTGAATGACTTGGGCTTGGTCTTGATGCTCACACCGGATACTTTTGTAGGAACTTCGGACCAGAGACACTGGAGACTCCGATATTTCCACACCGGAAACTCTGGTCCGTGATACCACACCAGAGATTTCGGCCCATCTGCACACCCCCACACATAATGGTTTTGGGCAGTTTCTTGAGTCCACTCTGGGGACTTTTGGGGAAACTCCGGACCACCCCGGAGACTCTAGTGTTTGCACACCAGAGACTCCGGTCGAGAATCTTTAGGAAAACTCAGTTTTGGCCAAGGAATTTCCCATACTATTATGGCTTTTTCTCTTTTCAATAGATTTACCTGTAGACATTAACACACAGTAAAATGAACCTTATGTTGGTAACGAACACTAAAACAGATTAGGACAATAAATGTCCTTTCAGACTATCATCATTAGACACCTCCGAGTCAGAGTCTGCGGCTAGGGATGACTCTAGGGCTGGCTCATCCAGAATGAATTGATCTGCATTGACCTGGTTGGCCACCAAGTTATAATAGTCGGCCATGGAATTCTAGGTAGCATTGGTATCAATGGATTGGATATTTTTGTCAACTACTAGCATGCTGGAGGTGATCACCTTGATGTCGACAGAGCCGTAGTGGGCCTTTCTCAACGCAGTGCCATCTGTGCCCCCACCCTAATGGAAGAAAACTTCCAAATTTGGATCTTCTCGGGGGTTCGCTGTAGGATCTCGCCAAACTTGGTGGTGGAATCACAAGCCTTGATGGTGATTTCCAATACTTGGGCGAGCTCCTTGATGCACATGCTGATATGCTCAACGAAGGAACTAACCAAAATCATTCGTCTTGACCAACTTGGCTCACCCTCTCGGTCATTTAGACCAATGGGAGATGTGAATACAAGTAAATCAAGGTTGTGAGTTAAACATGGAATATATATGACTTATAGAGGATCAAAGAGAATTATAGGCATAGACACAAGCTTACACCAAGTGATCATGCTCACACTAGAGTTTTTTGAGGGATTCGCGGTCTCTGCGTCTTGCTCACAGGCGTCACTATTTTTCTGCCTAAGCTCCTCAAGGTATGCCTTGAGTTTTTTTTATCTCGGTCTTGGTAGACTCTCGGTATTCCTTCATGGTGGCTTCGTGGATCTTCACCATGTCCTCCCTCTCTTTCTTGACAATATTATTCTCGCTCTTTGATATCCTTGAATTTTTTCACAATATCTTTGGCTTTTTCAATGGCATCTACAAGTCAAACAAAATAAATATGAGTGCATAAACTCAGAAAGGATTTGAAGCACTGATATGGACCAGTTGATGGAAGAAGACGGACACTTCCCCTTCTTGCTTTCCTTCTTGAGGATCTTGCCGGTTTTATCCTTCTTGCTTAATGCAAGCTCTAGCCTTCTCCTTCTCTAGCTGCGAGATCTTTGCCTCCACCACATATTTCCAAGTTCTTTCATTCTAATAGGCAAAGTATCATACTTTAGTCACTCTAGAGCATCTCATCAAAAAATTCACATTTTCAACTAACAACTTGGGGGCTATAGTATAAGAATTTAAGCTTCTTTGGAGTTTCTAGTCAGAATTTTCAATTTCATCCAAATACTTGGGGCTACATTATGCGAATTTCAGTATGTTCTCTAAAATCACCAAGGTCGAACACTTCGGGTTTTCCTCCTATGAGCTCGAGGGCTACAGTGGGATATGCAATAACAAAACTACAAGTATTAAAGACTTACCAATGCAATGATTTTCAAGTTGTTGGCACGGGTAATGGCATTGTTGAAAGAAGATTTTGTCATCTTCATCATAATGTTGGCCGCCTTGAAGAGTTCATTGGTAGAAAGAGTTGGAGGAGTTGAGGATGCTAGCATGATGGTGGCAGTAGCTCATGGTGTCAGAGCGGCCCTGACCATTGCCCGACTTTAGGAAGTCTGCAATGACATAGGAGCTTCCGCCTTATCTAATTTATATATTGTCGGCACCACCTTCTCCTTTCTCTTTGGTATGGCATTCTTAGCCGAAGCTTTAACTGTAATAGCAGTGGGTACATTCTCTAGCATCAATATGGGGCTCGAGGGGGTGACTTCGAGCGCGGCATAACCAGATCCATTACCAGTTGGATTGGTGTTTGTCTCCATAGCAACGGTCTCTAGTGATGTTGTAGATGATGTTCCTCCTAAGCTAGAAGGAATAGTGGCGGTAGGAGTAGGTGGGTTGCTAGGGATGCAGTCAATAAAATCTCTTGCAGGTATTTTGACGTGCGCCTTAAAGCCGTAGAAGTCTTCTTCCTGAAATATACAACTTAAAGTATAAGTACTATAAGAAGTAAAATAGGTAAAGTCGGAGGGATGAGATGCTTACATTGCAAATAGCACTTTGGCCAGAGCAGCTTCAGCCATGTCGCACTTAAGAGCGACATTGAGGTCCCACCCTTCATGTTCCTCTTCCTCTTGCTCACGGTAGCTACTTCAGAGGTGGGAGATCTTCGCTTCCATGTTTCCAGGGCAGGATGATCCTTGGTGGAGTCATCATCAGAAAGAACTTGGATGTCCTTGTGCTTGGGTCATAAACCTGAGGAGCCAAGTCCTCCTTACGCAACTCCATGAGCTGACGAAAGCAGACGCATGTTAGTGATATGATTATGATAAAGCTAAAACAAAGATTTCGAGTATAAAGAATAAGCAGTAATTACCTTTGGACATTCATCCTTGGTGAACATATCGAAGGTTATGGAGGAGCCTCGTTTCTTGTGCTTAAGCTTCACCATGTCCTACATCCGGTTTTTGATAGCGCTATTGGAGAAGTAGTCGAGAGAGATCCTTAATGGATCCCCCTCTCCCGTGTATGTATGCATCAAGTCAGCATGGTGTTGTAGGGGCTAGACCCGCCTTGTGAACCAACACATGGCCATATCAAGGCCTATTAGCCCCATATCCATTAGTCGCTCAATCCGCCTTATGACGCAGTCAACTTTTGGGTTGGAGGGGATAAGGCCTTTGAATTTCCAGCAAGGAGCCTCGGTGGCAGCTCCATCAATGAAGTCAGTATAGGAGGCTTCCCAACCCTCAAGACGGATGTTCGGCCCATAGAAGTACATCATCTGCCAATCTTTGACTGACTCGTGCCTGATGATGTCGGGGACTTTCTGATTGGGCCAGATCTTGAAGCTGATGGTGCCGTAGTTGGCTAGGTCAACTCCGGAAATGGTTGCTTCTCTCTTGATTGTGAATAAGTATAAAAATATCTAATCTAGGTTTTATGTCTAGGTAACCCTCACAAAGCACCACGTTGTTGCTAAGCACTAGTTTGGCAGCGAGTTGTGAGGGAGGGCATGGAAGTGGTTTAATACCTCCAAGAAGAAGTCAGAGACTGGGAGGGATGTGTCGTGGATGATGTGGGACTTTAGGTAGACCTTCTCCTTGTCTTCGGGGTGAGGGGTCACCTCGCCCTTCAGCGCTCGCCGCCACTGAAAGGGCATGTATGCCCCCATGTGTGGTTTTGGTAATTAATGACAATCTCTATGGACTAATGTGTAAATTGAGTTTCACTTGTAGGTTTGTCCATTGGCATCGCTTGGACCATGTGTTGGGTACAAGTTTGGAAAATAAGAAGCAATGTCCAAGGGCTTTGTGCCTATTGGAATCTTGTTGAAGAAGAAGAACAAGATCAGTATGTCTTGAAGAAGAAGAAGAAGAGGGAGTTCCTGATGGCCATCTTCAAGACATCATCAAGAAATGAAGTGCAAGCTCAAGATGCACCATCTATAGAAGATATCATGCTTGAAGCTTGCCATCCTCGGCGATCATGGAGTGATGAAGAAAAATTCGAAGAAGAGGTTTCCCCATGGAGTATGGGGAGCATTTCGCAAGTCTTCATCAAGCAAGAGCAATCAAGAAAGGCGATCCATCTTGAGAAGGACAAGATGGTCTACATCAAGCTTAAGTCGAATGCTCAAGGAAAAGTTATGATCTTGATAGGCTTTCTATTTTACCGATCTCTTCTAGTGTTGGGAGATCGGGTTTAGGATAGATAGTCGTACTATCAAGAGGGGCCCTCGAGTGAGTACTCGATCATATCTTTCGGTGAGAGCTCAAACCTTTGCATACATAGCATCATCTTTCTTGGTTTTTGCTTGGTTCTTGTCCTTGGGAGGATCTAGAGCTTGTGTTTATCTTCTTAACAAGCTATAGTTCATCAAAAAAGGGATTTCCCTTGCATATCTTTTTGCGTTCTTAATCTTCTAGGGTTTCTGGCTCCACACCCTGGGAAGTATATCACATATATATTCATGATATTTTCTCCCTTTTTTGCTGGATTATACACGTTGTTATCTTTCCAACAAAATTGGTTTCATCTCATTTAGAGTTCGGATGCGAAAGTTATTGCAGTTTTGATTCTGAAGTTCTCCTGACCGGAAGTATCGGCCAGGCGTCGGTAGTTCTGCCCGAAGTTTTCTGCGGGGCTAGCCTGATTGTAGTTCTGGCTCAAGTTCCGGTTGAAATTCTGCTCACATTCAATAACTCTCTATTTGAGAGTGATCTATTTCACAGAATTAACACCGGAAGTTGGTTCGGTAGTACTGGTCGGCAGTTTCGGTCATCCCTACCAGGAACTTCTGGCCAGTATTACCTTGTCACCTCTCTTGAGAGGTAGTACCGCTAGGCCCCGGTAGTTCTGGTCAGAACCTCACGGCCTAGTATTTCTGATGCTAGTTCCGATCCAAGTTCCGCCGGCACTCGAATTCTATTCAGTATACTTGTGTTTTGAGGTATTATATTTGTGGGAACTTGGGCCGGAACTTCCACCGGTAGTGCCAGCCAGGCTCATATTTTCTCTCGCATCGCTGCTTGTGACCATTGGCTGGGTGCCAGCGGTAGTTCCGGCTGCCCACCGGTACTATCGGCCGTGCACAAATCTATGCATAACGGGCAGACTGGGGAGCCCTTTAAAAGGAGCTCCCCTTCCCCTTCGTGGGCTAATGAGCTTTTCTTGGTCTTTTGGCTTTCTCTCTCTCCTCCATTGTTAACCTTGAATAGATTGACCTCTCCCCTTCTTCCTCTTATGATTCTTGCATCTTTTCGAGGGATTTGAGAGAGGAGATCTAGATCTACAATCCCCACCAAACCAAATGCCTTCTTTATGAAGGAATCCTTGGGATCTAGATCTTGGAGAGTTTTGTGTTCTCCTCTTGTGTTCTTCCTCTCTTATTCCCCCAATAGCTTTTGTAGCTTTGGTGGAATTTTAGAGTGAAGTACTTGCCTCTTGCATTTGGTGCATAGGTTTGAGTTCTCCTCAGAGATTCGGCGAGTTCAAGCTCTTCGGCTTATTTCTCTTGGGTTCTTGGAAGCCTAGACGGTTGTGTGGAGTTGTGGTGTGTTCTTGGGGGCTCCAATTAAGTTGTGGATATTCCCCAAGCTTGTTGTCCTATTGTAGCATTGTGGAGCCTTTGTGGTGTGTCTTGGGAGCCCTCCAATTGAGTTCTGGAGATTTCCCCAAGCCTTGTACGGGTTCGGTGACCGCCCTCAAGTGTCCCATAGTGGAACATGAGTAGGCCTTTGTGGCGAGATCATGGGAGAATAGGGTGAGACTTTTGTGGCATCGGTGAGTTGCGTGCCTTCGCATCTTGGGGTGAGGCCTTGTGTGTCGTTGGTGAGCATCGAGCCACCACACCTGGAGGTGAGCCATTTGTGGCATTAGAAGTACATTGCGCCACCGCACCTCTCCAACGGAGAGGTAGCTTCTTTGGAAGTGAACTTTAGGAAACAAATCATCGTCTCCATGTCTATAGGTTATCTCTCAACAGAACCCTTTACTTATGCAATTCGCATTGTGATAGCCATCATGATTGAAGTATTATATCTTGCTATCACCTTGTTGCTTGTCTAGCTTAGTACAGGTTGTTGGTGCACTTAGTTGAACCTTGATGATATAGGTTTTGGATTGATAAAATAAACGTTAAGTTTTATTCTGCATTTATTAGAGCCTAAACCATAATAATTTTAAAACGCCTATTCACCCCCCTCTAGGTAGCATCCATTTCCCTTTCAGCCACTACATCCCCGCTATGATCGATAGGAAACCTTTATTAATGAAGTCATCGACCTCAAATTGCTTGAGTGAGGACCCTTTCCACATGACTTGCAACCCTTCCTCTTCTACTTCAGTGCCTCCGGTAGTGATGAGTGCATATTTGCATCATGTTTTACATTATTATTTTGCATTGTAGATGTAGGATCTTTGTATTTTACGGCGCCCGCGCGCACATTTTATGTCTGTTTTCACCAGGATCGGGACAAATGATGGATCCAATGGATACAATTCTTGGAGCAGTTGTACTATGGAGAAAAGGAGTCAAAAACAACATAAATCGCTTATTAGGGAAATATTAATAATACCATAAGAAAACCAGAAGCGAACAAAGGAGACACAGGGTTCAACGACCAACTATACAACCGGAATAAATTTTCCGACCGTATAGTTCTGGCCGTATAGTTGGCGCCGCCTCCGCCTCCTCAAATAGTTTCACCCCGTGCAACTGGATCAGGGAGATGGCATACAGTAACACCAAGAAATCGCAGAAACCTCACCTCCGGAAGGCATGTGGAGGGAGAACTCCTCCACCAGGGATCCATCCTCAACCTGCGCAGATCCGGAAGGCTAAGGCATCGATCTTCATCATCCACCGCTGCATCACCACCATCTCCATCCATCCCATCTACATCTTGTCTAGATCTTGTTGTAATTCCCGTACTCGTTGTGGATTTATACAAGTACTATTCATCTATGATTATTTCCATTACCATTGCTATAATGTTGATTGCCACCATGTCTGACTAGATCTCTAGTTCTTGGGGAGATGGAGAAACCCTAGCATATGATTAAGATGAGATAGAGATTATTATGTTATACATCATTATGTGTATGTGTTAATTGTCTTCATCTTGATGTTGGGAGTTGTGCACCTCCTTAATATTTGTGTCCTATGAGGACTCAATGAAGGGGATTACTTGTTGATAGACGGAGGAATGATAACACTTACTGTGACTATAAAGCTGTTGTTAATCCTTACATGCTAACTTGGGGAATCAAGGACAACTCATTAAGCCATGTCCATGCCACGGGATAAATCCCTTAATAGCGGGATAATACGAGTCGTTTATTCATCAGCTGTGGTTATGAAGGACGATGTGAGTAGCGGTTGCTGCCTATTTGTCCATATATGGAGCTCCTCCCACATACATACGCATTATGAGAATATTCGTTATAATAATCTTGATTGCTTAGTCTAACTTGCTAGCGGTGTATCCACCACTCCCCGAGAACGCCTTTTTCCCTATTGCAGTTCCAAAGTCCCATTACACACGCGATTCTTACTTTTTGCATTAAGTTTCTTTACTTTAAATTACCTTGTTCAACCAAAAACCCAAAAACAACTCTACTTTTCTTGCATGTTAAAGTTAATTCTTAAGTACTTCATTTAGTTGTAGTTAAAAGCATTTTAGTCTTTCGCCTATTGCAACATGTGGGATCAATATCTTTATTTTGAAACTAGCTACAAACGATCTGTGCACTTGCAATCATCAAGCTATTTTCTGGCGCCGTTGCCGGGGAGCTTAGCGCTATAAGTCACTTTACTTTTAGTTATTTACTTTCATTGTACTAATTTTTACTTGAGTTGCAGGACCACAACAATGGATAACACTCATCATTTAAACCAGCTTGAGGCAGTAAGGAAAATGGGTTTGCCCATGGACGCTTTTATAGCTATCAATAAAAGCATAAATCCGGATGGGATCGAGATCCACCCTTTATTATTTGAACTATTGCACTCTAAGAAATTTGCAGGAACCAATGAAGAGAGTCCATATGGACACTTACAATTCTTTGAAGACGTTCTCAGTTCCTTTATTTTCGACGACTATAATTTTGATATGGTTAAAACCTAGTTGTTTAGGCAAACTCTCTCTAATAATGTTTGCGACTGGTACAGATCTTTTTGTACAGAAGCACCAAGGACTTGGGAGGAATTGACAACCAAATTCCTAATCCAGAAAGCAAAGCTCATAGGATGAGAGGTATTATTATTAGTTTCAAAAATAGTTCTGGTGAGGGCTTATGTGAAGGATATCTAAGGTACAAAAGCTACCTAGATAATTTCCCCCATCATCGTTTGCCTGATTGGTTAATCACCCATACTTTTTATGGGGAGCTAAATATTGAAAATAGGATGAATCTAGACACCGCCTCTAATGGCAGTTTTCTATCTTATACCTATGATGAAGCTTGGAATCTAATAATAAAAATAAGAGAAGCAATGGAAAAGCTTAAAGATAAGGAAAATATGACAAATAATAAAAATAAGAGAAGCTTGGAATATGCTTGCATTAGCGATTTCCTTGCAGATGAAAGGACATATGCAATGATTAAAACCCTCGGTATTGATTCTTACTTAGTAAAGAAAATTATTGAGAATTATGCAGGGCATTTGTAGGTACCTATAGAATGGGAACCCCGTAAACCCCTCGAACAAAAGAAGCGTGCAAGAGCGCTGATGGAAGAGTTCTCCTCAATACCTATTCAAGGGATCGTCTAAAAAGGCAAAAATAGGAAGAACAAATAAAGAAGAGATCAAAGAAACCAGAAAGGAACCCCGAAGCTACCAATATAAATAATGTTATATTAAAGGATCTTATGGAAGCATGAATAGTGGACAATGAAGTGGTTATGCTAGACCTTGAAACCTCAGAATTCATCAAAGATAAGGTTCGAGGTAACGAAACTTCTAAACCAATGACCCCTATATATTGTGGAGAAACTTTCTTATATGGAATTTGTGAGCCAATTTCCACTATAAATATTATGCCTTCATCACTTTATGAGGAACTCCGCTACAATTTAAATAATCCAGATGTGGAACTGGTAGACACTATTCTTAAATTGTCTAATAGGACCAATGTAAAACCATAAGGAGTAATCAGGAATATCTATGTGTAACACCCCAAAAATATTAATCAAGATTATCAAGTTCTAATCACCCAAGTTTAGGGTTAACAAAAAACTTTTAATATTAAATTAAGTATGAGTGAATGTGTGATTTGCATTAGTGTAGGATTGAGTGAAATTGCCATGTTTGATTACTACAAATGATAAGAAATGGTTTAAAGATGAATACTACATCATCTAGGCCAATTACAAAAAAACCAAAGAAAAGGAAATCAAATATAAAGCATATGATCAAATGGTCATTTTGACCAAAATTAACCACTAGACCACTTTGAGTGTTCCTAGTAAAGAATTTCTAATAGAAACATCTCCATTTGTTTTCACCCCTTTCTAGACCAAGTAAAAGTGAACCCAAGCCCACTTTACAAACCCACATAAACTATTTTCAAATCTATTTAAAGGACAATTCATTGAATCAAGTGTATGTAATAAGATCACCATTTTTCAAAAACCACTCAAATCAATTCACCTTGACTTTTCCAAGCAACCATAGACACTCAATCAAGTGCTTAGAACACTCACCAAATTTATTCAAAAATTTCAAACTTGAGTTCATGTGGCCAATTAGTCGAACACCTGGAAGACATAGATTAAACCCTGCCTAACTCCACTGTTTGGAGCAGTGATCACTCGACCATTTCCCCCCATCTCACTCCCATGTCTCCCCTAGCACCTAGCAACGCAGTGGATAACCTCCCCCCCTTTGCCGTTGCGCCAGTGCAGCGCCGCCCAAAGCTCACCGCGTCGGCCGACCATGGATAGCTCGCCACAGACCGTGTCGCCCTCGTCCATGATGTACATGAGGCAGTCCACCGTCCACCGCCACCCCATGTCCAACCTTTGATCGTAGGCAAACCATGGACCACCAGAAAACCGATGCGCCCATGTTCTCTGCGCCTTGCCGAGAGCACGCCAGAGCGCCATAGCCGACCAGAGCGCACACGCCGTGCCTCACCCTCTCCACACGTGCACACGCTCGCCATGACCCTAGCTACCTCTTAGACATGCCCGTTCGCCGCCGCGTGACCCGTAGCCACTGTGCGCCGTCTCGAACGCCGCCGCTCCCGTGCAAAACACCGCCCGTGCCCGACCATTCTCGATCGCCTTGTGCCGCGCCTTTAAGCCTGTGACAACCGCTAGGGAGCACCACGTCACCCCCTACCCTCAGCCATGCCGCTAGCTTGCTATACCACCGTCGCCGGAGGAGCCAGCCCATGTTGCAGTGCCCCTATCGCCGATGTATAAATAGAGACCCCCTCCGCCTCAATTCACCACACCATTTCACTCCCCACTCCTCACAGAACCTCCCACACCCTTCCTCAGAGCAAGGCGAGCACCAGCCCGTCGGAATTTGGATGGAGTCCGCCGCTGCAGAGGAGAAGAGGAGACGTTGATTGGATCCACCCCAGGAGCCACCACGACCACCACTTGAACCGCCGTCGTCGACAACATCGTTCGCCCCCATCGTCGACCATAGCTGGAGCCCTGGTGAGCCTCACACGACCGCTACCGCCGCGTTAGGCTTAGAATCTCGCCGGAGCTGTTCGTCGTAGACGATGAACCTCAACTATTAGATCATGTTCTAATTTTAGGGCCTAGATTGAAACGTACCTATTCGGGTTAGATGAGCCACTGACTAGTGGGACCCCCTATCAGTCGCCTGCTGCATCAGCGCAGTGCAGCTGGGCCGGCCCATTTACTTTCCCGCGCAGGCCTGTAAATTCAAATGGGAGTTTTTCCATTTTAGTTAAAACTAGATTCTGTTAGTAGATTTAAAAATCAATTCAAAGAGATTCACTAAAGAAAATTGCATGATTCAAATTTTGTTAGAAAGATATTCAAATTATCTATCCAAGCCCGTTGGATTCAAACCATTTGAAATTATAGATCACCTATAGTAAAAATAACAAGACATAGACTTTTCCAACTTCAAGCATTTTTCAAAAATCAACCATAAATGATTTTGAGTTGATTCCAACTCTCAAAAGTCACATTTGACAAGATCTATCTAAATATGTAAAAATATTTAAGTTTAAATGTAGTGACCTCGGACTAGTCCTAAAAGAATGCTATATAGGCATTTCTAGTCACTTTAATTTTATTAAATAGTATTTTTAAACTTTGTAAAATATGACCACCACTTTAAATCACATTCCCAAGTATTAGAATATGTGGTGATGACATGTGTCAACATGATCCCATATTTTAATTGGAGAATATTAAATCTTAAGTTTTTTTTCAATGAGTAGAAATTACTTTTCTAAAATAAGATAAATAAGACTAGGTCTTTATTTCATGTGATGATTGTGATGATGCTAGATCATCAAGTGTGAGCCTTAGTGTGCTAAATAGAAGTAGTTAAGTATTGTTTGGTGATTGTGTACCTCGTATTCATTTATAGATGCTAGTACCAACCCGGGATACGAGGAGGAGGAGTACTACCAAGAAGAAGAAGAAAACTTCAACCACTTCACTACTCAAGGCAACCCTAACACTACAAGTTAACTATGCAAGCCATCCTTGCAAGATAACCTATGCAAGATGCATTAGGCATGCTTGGTTATACAACTTTGATTATACCAATCCTAAGTTTTACTTGCAAGCTTTATTCTTTTACTTTTACCAAAGTTCTTTACTTTTAAATAGTGATTTGTGAGTATTGGAACAATAGTATAGATACCATAAAGAGTATAAAACAAGGCCTAGCTAGTTATACTTAGATGTCATCAAAAGGCATAACACTAGAGTTGGATATTTACACTTGATTAGCACCCCTCATTAGTGAATACCCTCAACTTTAGTGGCTAGTGCTAGGCATAAAAGTTGATCACCTTAGATGGGAATACTTGGTGAAAATGATTATGAAAACCTTGGAATGATGTTTCATTCTATTGAGATGTTTTGACATGTGTTGAGAAACACAATGGTTTGATGATGAAAATGGTGAGGCATGAGCCTTAGCCCTTTACAAAAACTAATGGTTGGGTTAGATGCGATACCATTCCAATTTTACCGTACAAGCACAATACTTGAATTGGGTAGGGCTTAGCCGGAAGTTTATATGCCTTAGTATGGGTTCCCTTGCGGAAGAGGTTGAGCTGAGGCTACCTCGTGATGAATGTCCACCTATGCAGTGCCTAGGATGGCAGATGGTCATGGCTGGGAGGCCAAGCTCATAGGGGAGGTGCCTATAGTAGAGTGTGTAATTGAAAGGTTATGATTGATTATCCGCATACTAAGTATGATGATTTAGGGTTATCCCTGGCGGATTTATCGAATTTTGTGGTGAAAGTGTACCACCTCTATAGAGTGTCAAACTATTCAAATAGCCGCGTCCGCAGTCATGGATAGTTGGAGTGGCCATACTGTTCCGTCATCAGATGTTTTCAAAATGACTTGTGACTTGAACTATGACTTTGACTTGACCACAACAGGATTGTGGACAGGAAAACTAGGTTCCCACTTAAGTGATGTAGAACATTAAATTAGCTTTCTTTACTTCTAAACTCAGTTTGAGATAAACCTGGCTTTTTGCAAATACACCTAGATCTTAAGATTCCTACTAGAACTACTTACTTGTTAGTGATAGTTTGCGAGTACTTAAAGAGTACTCATGGCTTTGTCCCTGGCTATTCCTGTGGCCAGACTATGAGGAGGACTACCAGGAAGATGGACAGCAGGAGGTCTGCGACAATTAGGATCATCTCCCATCGTCAGCATTGCCTGTGACCCTGAAGATGGAGACCCTACTACATTTACTTTCCACTGCTTTGATTGTATTAAGACTGGATCATGAGATCCTTTATTTGTAATACCTTTATTATGGTTTGTAATGGATGATGTACTGTGGTACCAATTCTGTTATGTCTCGCAAAAATGGTAATCCTGGGATTGCGAGGTATGGCATAATAGGCATCTGGGATTAAAAACCCGGGTGTTGACACTATGTCTTTATTGGGTCACTCATGTACCCCCTTGATTTTCATATTATTGATATGCCTCGAGATTCTTTTTGTCCTATCTTTTAGGCAGGCCTTTTATCTCCATCACCAAAGCTCGAGTTGATAATAAGAAGGAGACTATTTCACTAATGTTTGGAGAAGAGGAAATGACATTCCACTTTGCTAAACTAAAGAAGAGGCCATATGAAGTGGAGGATATCAAGGAAGACAAAACGATTGCCGAGATGGCAGCAATTCACTTCAATACTCCACAAGATGAATTAGAGAGGAGCCTGATTAATTGGGAGGAAGCACCAGATGATGAGGAGAAAGAAGACATGGATGATTACCTTGATTCAATTCCAGAAGCACAAAATCCACATGACTATGAAGAACTGGTAAGAAAAGGAGATGAAGAGCCTCCACCAAATTGAAACAACTTCTAGATGATATGAGGTATGAGTTTTTAGATAATGCATATAAATGTCCTGTTATTATTAGCAAGAATCTATCAGAAAATGAAACAAATAAACTCATTTCAGTTTTGGTTAAGCATCGTGAAGCTTTTGGATATTCACTGAGTGATATTAAAGGAATAGATCCATCTATCGTAACACATAAGATTACCATGCTTGATGATGTTGAACCTGTAGTAGATACACAAAGAAGGCTTAATCCTAAAATGAAGGAAGTAGTAAGAAAATAGGTTATACGCTTACTAGATGCTGGCATAATAGATCCTATTTATGACAGTAAGTGGGTTAGCCCAGCTCATTGCATACCAAGACAAGGTGGTCTTGATGCTGCTATGAATGAGGATGGTGAGCTAGTTCCTGTAAGGCCTGTTGTAGGATACCGTATGTGCATTGATTTTAGGAAGCTAAACTGCGAGACACAGAAAAATCATAAACCTATCCCATTCATGGATAAATTTTTAGAAAGACTTAGCAATAATTCTTATTTATGTTTTCTTGATGGTTATTCTGGATATTCTCAAATTGCCATACAACCGGAAGATCAAGAGGGAAAACAACTTTCCCTTGCCCTTATGGCACATATGCTTATAGATTAATTCCGTTTGGCTTATGTAATGCAGCAATAACTTTTCAAGAATGTGTTCTAAAGGTTTTTGATGACTTTGTTGAGAAGACTATGGAAGTTCTAACAAATGATTTTGTTGTTTGTGGAACAACTTTTGATAATTGCCTCTACAATCTGACCAAAGTCTTGCAGAGATGCAGGCAATCAAATTTGGTTTTGAATTGGGAACAATGCTATTTCATGGAAAGAGAAGGTAAAGTTTTAGGACATAAGGTTTCGGAGAAGGGAATAGAAATAGATAAAACTAATATAAATGCTATAGAAAATCTTCCAATACCTCAGTACATTAAAAACATAAAAATGTTCCTAGGACATGCAAGTTTTTATAAGTGTTTTATAAAAGATTTTGCTAAAATAGCTATGCCCCTCACCAACCTTCTTGATAAGGAAACTCCATTCTACTTAGATCATGACTACATTGCCGCTTTTTAGAACATTTAGAATAAATTAGTTTCAGCACCTATCACGCAATCTCCAAAATGGGATGAACCTTTCAAAATCATGTGTGATGCTAGTGGCTATGCTTTAGGGGCTGTGTTGGGACAGCGAGATGGAAATAATTTGAATGTTATTTATTACATTAGTAGACCTCTTAATAAGATTTAGAAACACTACGCTACTACAGAAAAAGAGTTCCTAGCTATAATTTTTGCTTGCGACAAATTTAGATCTTACATCATTAATTCTAAGGTAATAATTCATACGGATCACCAAGCTTTGCGCCACCTCCTTGTGAAAAAGGATGCTAAGCCCAGGTTGATTAGGTGGGTTTTATTACTATAAGAATATGATTTGCAAATAGTAGATAGGAGGGGTAAAGATAATCTAGTAGCAGATCATCTCTCTAGGATGGAGGGAATAATCAATAACCCCGTACCTATTAATGGATCATTTCTAGGAGAATACTTAGCAAATGTTGAAATTGCTGATCCGTGGTATGTGGATTATGCTAATTATCTTGCATCAAAATTTATACCTCCTGGTATGTCAAGAAATCAAAGGATGAAATTCTTTAATGATCTTAAATATTACTTTTGGGATGATCCGTATCTATATCATCGTGGACCTGACGGAATGATTCAGAAGTGTGTTCCTAACCATGAAATGAATGCGATATTGAAAGCTTGTCATGACAGTCCGTCTGGAGGCATCATGCAGGTAAGAGAACTGCTGCAAACATACTTCAATTCATATTCTATTGGCCCACCTTGCTGAAGGACGCACACATGTATGTGGAATACTGTGATGCTTGCCAAAGGAGAGGTAATATAGGTAGGAGACAAGAAATGGCAATGAATTATAGTCTCATAATTAAACCCTTTGATGTATGGGGAATGGATTACATGGGACCATTTATAGTAGAATGGTTATACTCATATTCTTGTTGTTGTTGACTATGTTACTAAATGGGTTGAAGCTATTCCGACAAATCATGCAGATGCATCCACCTCAGTGAAGATGATCAAGGATGTTATATTCCCTAGGTTTGGAGTTCCTAGATGTAGCATCCCAATTGTCTAACAATTGTAATACTACTTGTTCTAGTAATATAATGGCTCCTTCCTATATACAATTGTTGCATCATAATTATATCATGCTCATGTCATCATGCCACCTTGCATTGAGCATCATATAAAACCCCTTTGATTTGGTTCTTCTCTCATATGCATTAGTAAATGTTTTTGTCCCTTGATAAATTGTATTTGAATCTTGATAAATGCTTGATGCCCAAATTGAGTTGGGGGCATATCTTTTATTCTACTCCACCACCTTTCTTTGTCACCACCTCATAATTCCACCACCTTTCTTTTGTTTCCACCCATCATCTCCACCACCTGAATCATATATGAGCCCATGTCCTCCTTTGGTATTTATATCTAGCTCATAAATAAGTTGAGGATGGTTCTCTCTACTCTCTAACCACTTCCATACCAGGGCTATAATTGTTTTCACAATATTGAGTATGGGGGCATGCTTGCCACCCTTTTGTACCCTATGTGTGGGAAGACTTCCATAACCACATTTGGGGATTAATCTAAACTTGAATTTTATTTAAAAACTAGTTGTTTACACAACTAGAATCAAGGCATTTAATGCATGCATGCCCCGTGCAAGGTTTACACCTCTTTTATTCCTATCTTTTTATTCTTCCTTTTTGCTGATTCGAAGGGTTTTTGGATGGATCAAAATCATAAAAAGCATATGAAAAGAAATAAAACAAACCTACACCTATCCACCCCCCCCCTCTAATCTACCCTACCTACCCTCTCTCTCTATCTTACCTCAAACCCTAACACCTCTCCATTTTCTCTCTAACCCTAGTTCTAGCCTAAACCCTAACCCTTAACCCCACCTCACCTCCCTCCTCTCACCATGCCTAGGCTTCCCTCTCCCTGCCATGCAGGCCCCACCCTAGCTACCCTCTCTAACCTAACCAAACCCTAAACCGAGCCATCTACTCCCTCCTAACCAAGCAAACCCGAGCATCCCTCTCTCCTTTTCTTTCTCTCTCCCTTCCGTGCTGGCCCCAGCCCGAGTCTGCCCCGCCTTGCTCTCTTCCTGGCCCACCTGCCATGCCTGCCCTGCCCCAGGTCGAGCCCCAGCTCGGGCACGTGAAGAGGAGGAGGAAAAAGGTGGCCGAAGCCACCTTTATCTCCAACCTGATCCCCACGGCGCCCCCCTCCTCTTCTACACTTCCTCTTTCTCCCACGTCTCCTCTGCCTCTCCCAGATCCACCCCAGGGCCCTGCCCTCTCCCCTTCTTCTTCTTCACCGACGTCGTCTCCTCTCTCGCCGGTTACCACCAGTACTGCCGCTGCCCCCTCGTTCCAGTGGGCGTGGTTGACGTGGAGGTGGTCGAGGAGGTCGAGGTGGTTCCTCTGCTTCGCCCCGTACATGCCAGCGAGGAGGAGGAGCTCCACTTCTGCCGTAGTACCGCGACGCCGCCGAAACCCTAACTCCTGTTGGCCGCCTGCTACGTCGACGATCGACCGCTCCTCTGCCCGAACCACCACCGCCAGCAGCTTCGCGGTAAGCCAAACTCCCTCCCAGTCATCCTTGCCGTCGTCGCCATTGCCTGGTCGCGCCGTGTGTTTCGTCGGGCACTCTCGGTGCGTCGCCGAGCGCGAGCGTCTGCACACCTCCGCGACGCGTACCGCGTTAACTAGCCGTCGTTTTCCCTTCTAACAACGATCCCCGCGTACCGCAGTGGCTACCACCCCCCAGCGCGAGCCCCAGATCCCCGGTTTGATCCCCGCCTCGCCACGGCCGCGCGCGGATCTGGCCGTCAGACCGTGGAGAAGATCCACAGTACGCGGCCCCTCCTTTTGCATATACGCCCTTGCTTCTTTTACCGCCTCAACCCGCGGTACGCGCGACCCCACCTGTCCGTGTCTGTGGGAATTTTATAAAAAGGCACCTGCGTTTTTGCCGGCTCAACCCGCGCTCCAGCACGCTCCCCACCTGTCAGCCTCTGCGGGTTCACCCACTGGCGCATGGACCCTAGCACGCTGGCCCACCAGTGGCTGGGTAGTCCCAGAGTGAGAAAAGCCGCCGCTATGCAACCTTATCCGCTGGGTCCAGTTTGCACCGGCCCCATCCGTCTATGACTGGGATTGGGTTTGATTGGGTGCAAAAAGTCCTGGCGAATTTCTGTTTAAATAAAAATGATTTCAGTAAATGTTTAAATTCAAATTCAAATTAGATTTTAAATAACTTTTAAAATACAAATCCAAATAATACAAATGATACATGTTTTTGAATCAGAAAAATGTGAGGAATTCAAAAATGCCATTCAAAATATTGTTTGAACACTTTAAATTTTCGAGATGATTAAAATTACAATAAAATGGCCTTTTTCTTATTAAATTAATAACTTTAAATCTATAACTCCAAATTTGACAAATAATATGTCTAAATCGATCAGCGCGACGAGCCCGTTCTATCTGTGCATTCCTTGTTCTGAATTGAAGCATGCATCATGTCATTATTAAAAATCAGAACTGTTTATGACGATAAAACTTGGCTAAATAATTAATAAAATGCTCTATTCTTGTACCCACACCGCACCCTTGCCATGCTACTTTAATGCCATGTAAATTGTGCATCACTCATCATGGCATGCTTTTTTTCTTGTCGCTTCTCAATTCATATGCTTGTGCACCTTATTTATGTTGGCCTTTGTTTGTTTGGTTCTTCTTCGAATAGACGCCCAGCAGGAGAATTACCAGGAATCACAGGAGTACTACCCAGATCCATCTCTCGCTTCAACTGAGCTGCCAGGCAAGCACTACCACATGCTTGCATACATATAGTACCTATTGCCTCTATCTTGTTCTTGCATCACTGAGTCGCGATTGCATTAAATTGAATCCCAGGTACTGCATAGCCTTTACTTGTAACCCCACCGAAGCTTGTTCCTCCATCCCATGAGCCATTACTACAGGAGTTGTTTGAGCCATGCGAGTCGCAGAAAAGCATGTGTAGGGTATGTGAGTGTCTGATGGATAATGAGGTACCTAAACAACTTAACCTGTGTAGTAATGGGATAACTAATGAAAGAGGCACCGGTGAGAAATATCTGCTATTTGGTTTTTCATGCTCACTTGTGTCCCGTAGGACCCCGAGTACTTGATTCCCGTTCCTTATTTATTCACACTATCCACATCCGGGAGGCCTTATGGACCCCCCTGAGTCAGAGCTTGATTCATTCTTATTTCTTGGGGCCACAATTAGTTTGGGGCTTTATTACTATCCTGTACTTATGCCATGTTACTGCTTTATTAAGATTGTGCGAGGAGCACCTGTACTATTTTGGATCGCGCCACGTTTTCGCGGTATTGACAAGCCCAGTCACATTTTCGGGTTCCTAGTCGTTTACAGCCGTCGTCGCAAACCCTGGGTCCATCTCGGAGCCGGCCAACTTCGTTGCGGGTAGCTTATTGGGGTGGCCCCCTGAAATATTTCTGAATCCTGTGATTGCTTTGTCGTGAATGCCTCGTTGGGTTTTGAGTTGGTTTTTCCGAGGTTGATCAAGTGTGTGTTGCTATTCGTGCACCCCTGCAGGGTAAATCTTTCTGAAAGTCGTGTCCGCGGTTATGGACGACTTGGAGCACGATTTCTCGATCATAGACAAGTCTACCTAAAGTACCGCTTTTAAATTGACTAAGTACCTGACTAGTAAATAGCGCAATACTCATGGAATGGTTAATAAAACTGCCAACGGATGGGGGTTGTTCGTCCGCTTCCTCGTTGGTAAGCGAGGAGAAGGATGGATCTATTAATTATACTGTTATAACTGTTGTTCTTAATTCACGAACATCCGTCTATCATTGGTTAGGCGGATGGTTTGCGAGTATCTATAGACTTGTTAGTTATTATCTTTTGCTGCAATTGCGTCACCCTAGGTTGTGTCCCCTTTAGTGTCATAAAGACTTGCTGAGTACCCCTAGGGTCTCACACAATAAACTGTTTGATTCAGATGAACAGGTGTACCCGCAAGATGGATACTGGGTGGAGGAGACAGATGATGTCGGCAACGATCACTCGGTGTAGAGATTCTGGGAATGGGGATCCGTGAGATCTGTGGCCGGGATGTGTTTATTTATGTGGCATCTTATGCCGATTTGCTTCTTATCCGTACTCGGACCTTTTTTTCCGCTTCTACCTAGTACTCTGATTTGTGATGTATGAGGAGCTATCCTAAAATATTATCTCTATCTAGGATATTTGAATCTTGCCGTATGGCGTTGCAATATTTCTATTTCTTTTAGATGGAATGGCTCTGAGGACTGTTGTATGTGGCTTGCATACATACTCACTTGTGTATGTAGTTGATCCCTTCGCCTGCCGATTATGCCGCTCGTTCTTGTCCCGATGCTCTGAAAGTGGTTAGGACGGCCGAAAGGACTACCGTGAGTGGCCCCGGGCCCCACCGTACTATTTTAACCACTTTTGCTCATCTAGGCATGCAACTAAGAGCGTAATTTACCGAGGTAGTTACAATTGGTATCAGAGCCATCCTGCCCTTCAGGGTCTCAGCCAAAATGGTCGTTGTCAGTCTAGCAAATATTTTTGGTAGCTATGTATACTAGGGAAAACAAACGTGAGAGTAGGACTGCTTCCATTTTTCTTCTTACCCACCCACCCACCCTTTTCTGGTAAGGAAGTGTAACGTTTTCAATCCTCTTCTAAAAATTCAAACTAGGATTCACGTGTTCTGGGTTCCGTAGTACCATAGGTTGTGTGTGTGTGTGTGAATTCTTTGTCTATCTGTTGCATCCAAATGTTATCACTATCTGCCTTTTGGTTATCAACTGTTGGTACATTCCATACCGACAGGCCTTTGTAAACCGATGCGATCTATTCTGATTCGTTGTATACCGATGCGATCTATCTTACTCTTTGTTATCCGACGTATCTTGTTGGGGTGTTCTTTTTCGTAGTTACCAATCTTTAGGTTCATCTTAAGAAGAAGTTGTTGGGATATGTGTTTTACTTGTTCATGTGCGGAGTAATGATTTGCGTGCGGGATGGAGTCGCGACCATACCACTACTTTTATCATTTGCTCTTGTATGTTGAACTAGTAGAGTTACTAATCTTGATTCGTGAAGTGGTTTTGCGCATATAGTGGTATTTTAATGCCGAAATTTGTGGAAAAAATTTCTTTGTTAGTTTGTGTACCACACTCCTTGTTCAGTCGTGTGCGTTATGCTTAATATCTTCTGGTTGCATTGAACTTTGTTGATATTTTAATATCATCTCAGTGAATTGCATCCTTTAATCTTGGTTAATTCCATTTTGGTACTATTTTGGATTATTATTATTCTCCATCATAGTACTAACTTGTGTTTTATATCAATCACAGGATGGCACCACCACGCCGTTCTGAGGAGGACATACCACCTGAACTGGGGGCTGCTTTGGCAAGTATTGCAAATGCCTTGGGGACTATGCAACAGAACCAGCAGCGCTTCGAGGAAAGTGTCAGGAGGAATGAGTTTGTTCCGCTACCTCCACCTCCCAAGCGAGGAGACATCAAGAGTTTTCTCAAGTTCAACCCACGCCAATTTGAGGTGTCTGATCAGCCACTTGATGCGGATGATTGGCTACGGGAAGTGTCAAGGTTGCTGATGACTGCGGATGTCCCCGAGCAAGAATGGGTCAAATGTGCCACTCACCTTCTGAAGGGAGATGCAGCTCTGTGGTGGGAAAATTACCTCAAGGCAGACCTCTCTGGTTTTCAGCCTACTTGGGAGTAATTCACTGCTGCTTTCAAAGAGCAATATCAGTCAGAAATTGTCATGGAAAGGATGAAGGAAGTGTTTCTCAACCTCAAGCAGGGCACTGACAATGTCAATACCTACATCAGAAACTTCATGAACCTTTCTCGTTATGGTGGCGATGAGATCTCTGATGACAGGAAAAAGCAAAAGAGGTTCCGGCAAGGCCTCAATGCATCCATCAAATATGCTATCACTCATGCAAGGCCGGGGTCTTTTCTGGAACTCCAACACACAGCTCTGCAGGAAGAAGCAAGTAGGCAAGTGTTCGAGGAGTCAAAGAAACACAGCCGTGATACAGCAAGCTCTTCTGCTATGACAGCTCCTTCTAAGCGTCATGTCTGGGTTCCTAACACCCCACCGTCGCTCCCTGCTCCACCAAGACCGTCAAGCTACGCAGCAAGGCCACCAAACTCCTTCACTGCGGCTCCCAGGGGCTACAACCACAACTACCCTGGAGCGCCTGGCGGAGTCCCTGGCTACGTTGCTCCACGTCCACCTGGTGCTTGCTATACTTGTGGAAACACTGGGCATCAGCACTGGAATTGTCCTATGAACAACAAAGCTCTTCCACCACCACCTCCAAGACCTGCGGCAAGTTCTATGGTTCGTGCACCTCCACCTCGGGCTCTCAACATCAACACCAAGCCTGGGTCTACGGTTGCTCGTGCCAACTGTGTCAACGTCGCTCAAGCTAAGCATGCACCTGGAGTTGTCATGGGTATGCTTCCTGTTAACTCAGTTCCTGCACGAGTTTTATTTGATTCTGCTGCTTCACATTCTTTCGTGTCATACAAGTTTGCGGAGAGTAATGGGTTACTTTCTGATGCTTTACCAACTCGCCTCATGGTGCAATCTCCTGGATCAAACATGAGGGCTTCTAAAATCAGCCATGGCAATCAAATTGAGATTGGTGGCTCTTTGTTTCCGGCTTCCTTAATTATTCTGGGCAATTCTGATATTGATGTTATCTTGGGCATGGATTCGTTAACATCAAATGCATCTGTGATTGATTGTGCTCAACGTTCGGTTTCTTTGAAAATTCCTGAAGGCCATATAGTCTATTCTCCAAGTCTGACTCCTACAATTCAGCTTTACTCTTTGGCGGCTCTGAATGATGATGCTATGGAAGGTATTTAGAGTGTTCATGTAGTCTGTGAGTTCCCAGATGTTTTTCCTAAAGAGTTGCCAGGTATGCCTCCGGATCATGAGGTTGAGTTTGTGATTGAACTTGAACCTGGTACCGCTCCTGTCTCCAAGCGGCCTTATAAAATGGGTCCTGCTGAGTTGGCTGAACTCAAACGCCAGCTAGATGAACAAGAGAAGTTGGGTTTCATTCAGCATAGTACTTCTTCTTGGGGTAGTCCAACCATCTTTGTGAAGAAGCAAGACAAGACTGATAGACTTTGTGTTGACTATCGGGAACTCAATGCTAAAACCATCAAGAATAAATATCCCCTTCCGCGGATTAATGATCTCTTCGATCAGCTAGCTGGAGCTGTGGTATTCTCTAAGCTCGATTTGAGAAGTGGATATCATCAAATCAAGATTCGCAAGGAAGATGTTCCTAAAACAGCTTTCACCACCCGTTATGGCTTGTATGAGTACACGGTCATGTCTTTCGGTCTCACCAACGCACCTGCCACCTTCTCGAGGCTTATGAACTCGATTTTCATGGAGTATCTTGATAAGTTCGTTGTGGTCTATCTGGATGACATTCTAGTCTATTCTAAGTCAAAGGAAGAACATGAAGAACACCTTTGGTGTGTCCTAAACAAGCTTCGTGAGAACCGCCGTATGCAAAGTTCTCCAAGTGTGAGTTTTGGCTGCCTCAAGTCACCTACCTTGGTCACGTCATCTCTGCCAAGGGCATTGCCGTCAACCCAGAAACTATTAAGAAAATTATGGACTGGCTTCCACCCATAAATGTCAAAGAAGTCCGGAGTTTCCTTGGTTTGGCCAGTTACTGTCGTCGCTTCGTTCATAACTTCTCGAAGATTGCGAAGCCTCTTACCGATCTCCTCAAGAAAGGCAAGAAATACCATTGGACTCCTGCATGTCAAGCAAGCTTTGAAACACTCAAAGAGAAGCTCACTTCCACACCAGTCTTGGTTCCTCCAGATACATCAAAGCCTTTCCAGATATTCTGTGATGCCTCATTGCAAGGATTGGGTGCGGTCCTTATGCAAGAAAAACAAGTTGTTGCTTATGCCTCTCGATAGTTGAAGACGCATGAGGTCAACTATCCAACACATGACCTCGAACTCGCAGTAGTTGTCTTTGCTTTGAAAGTATGGAGGCATTACTTGCTTGGCAACCATTGTGAGATCTTTTCTGATCACAAGAGTCTGAAGTATATCTTCACACAGCCTGATCTCAACCTTCGTCAGAGGAGGTGGATTGAAACAATCAATGATTTCGATTTGACCATCAACTACACTCCGGGCAAAGCTAATGTCATGGCCGATGCTCTTAGCCGAAAAGCTTATGTCAACAATCTCATGGTGGAAGAACAACAGCCTCTCTTGTGCGAGGAATTCCGCAAGCTCAACCTTGAAATTGTGGATCAAGGGTATCTTCTGAACCTTCTGGCAACACCTCTCTTGGAAGAAAAAGTTCGCTCCATTCAACTTGGGGATCCTTACACTAAAAAGATCATCTCCAACATTCAACTTCCAAAGTATGAGTCTTTCCACGTTGACGACCAAGGCACTCTTTTCTTTGAACACCGGATGTTTGTTCCGAACTACCCGGGTTTAAGAGAGCAAGTTCTCAAGGAGGCGCATGGTTCTGTTCTTTCTATCCACCCTGGAAGCACTAAGATGTACATGGACTTAAAAACACAATATTGGTGGCCTGGATTGAAACGATATTGTGCCAAGTATGTCTCGGAGTGTGATGTCTGTCGCAGAGTTAAAGCTGTCCATCAGGAACCTTCCAGTCTTCTACAGCCATTGAAGCCTCCGGAATGGAAATGGCAGAAAGTAGAGATGGACTTCATCACTAGTTTTCCAAGGTCGCAAAAGGGCAACAATGCAATCTTTGTTGTCATCGACAGGCTTTCTAAAGTAGCTCACTTCTTTCCAGTCAAGGAAACAATTTCCGCAATTCAGTTAGTTGAGCTCTATATCAACAGAATTGTCTCTCTGTATGGAGTTCCTCTTGAGATCAGTTCAGATCGTGGAAGCATCTTCATTTCCAAGTTCTAGGGAAGTTTCCAAAATGCTTTGGGAACAAAATTGAACTTCAGCACTGCTTACCACCCTAAGTCGCAAGGACAAGTTGAAAGGATCAACCAGATTCTGGAAGATATGCTCCGTGCTTGCGTTATCTCTTTTGGCATGAAGTGGTAAGAATGTCTTCCTTATGCTGAATTCTCTTACAACAACAGCTTCCAGAAAAGTCTAAAGATGGCACCATTTGAGGCTCTCTATGGTCACAAATGCAGAACTCCGATTGGTTGGTCGGGCGCAGGTGAAAGAATATTGTTTGGCCCTGACATTGTAACTCAAGCGGAGGAGAAAGTTCACATCATTCTTGAAAACCTGAAGATTGCTCAAAGTCGCCAGAAGAGTAATTATGACAGAAAGCACACGGACATGGAGTATGTCCCGGGCGATCTCGTTTACCTTCGTGTCACTCCCATGAGAGGCACGCACCGCTTTGGTATCAAAGAAAAGCTGGCTCCTAGATACATCGGTCCTTTCAAAATTCATGGAAGAAGAGGAGAAGTTACTTATGCTCTTGAGCTCCCTGAAAAACTCAAGGTCCACGATGTTTTCCACATCTCTCAACTCAAGAAGTGCTTCAAGTATCCCGGCAGGACCGTGGACCATGAACTCATCAATCTCCAAGAAGATCTGCCTTATCAAGAACACCCCATAAAAATTCTGGAAGTCGCAGAAAGAAGGACTCGCAACAAGTCCATCAAGTTCTGCAAGGTGCAGTGGTCGCACCATTCCGTTGATGAAGCCACTTGGGAACATGAGGATGCGCTCCGTGCCAAGTATCCTACCCTCTTTGAGTCTTCTTCTTCTTCCTAGAATCTCGGGGCGAGATTCCTGTTTAGTGGGGGAGAGTTGTAGCATCCCAATTGTCTAACAATTGTAATACTACTTGATCTAGTAATATAATGGCTACTTCCTATATACAATTGTTGCATCATAATTATATCATGCTCATGTCATCATGCCACCTTGCATTTGAGCATCATATAAAACCCCTTTGATTTGGTTCTTCTCTCATATGCATTAGTAAATGTTTTTGTCCCTTGATAAATTGTATTTGAATCTTGATAAATGCTTGATGCCCAAATTGAGTTGGGGGCATATCTTTTATTCTACTCCACCACCTTTCTTTGTCACCACCTCATAATTCCACCACCTTTCTTTTGTTTCCACCCATCATCTCCACCACCTGAATCATATATGAGCCCATTTCCTCCTTTGGTATTTATATCTAGCTCATAAATAAGTTGAGGATGGTTCTCTCTACTCTCTAACCACTTCCATACCAGGGCTATAATTGTTTTCACAATATTGAGTATGGGGGCATGCTTGCCACCCTTTTGTACCCTATGTGTGGGAAGACTTCCATAACCACATTTGGGGATTAATCTAAACTTGAATTTTATTTAAAAACTAGTTGTTTACACAACTAGCATCAAGGCATTTAATGCATGCATGCCCCATGCAAGGTTTACACCTCTTTTATTCCTATCTTTTTATTCTTCCTTTTTGTTGATTTGAAGGGTTTTTGGATGGATCAAAATCATAAAAAGCATATGAAAAGAAAGAAAACAAACCTACACCTATCCACCCCCCCTCTAATCTACCCTACCTACCCTCTCTCTCTATCTTACCTCAAACCCTAACACCTCTCCTTTTTCTCTCTAACCCTAGTTCTAGCCTAAACCCTAACCCTTAACCCCACCTCACCTCCCTCCTCTCACCATGCCTAGGCTTCCCTCTCTCTGCCATGCAGGCCCCACCCTAGCTACCCTCTCTAACCTAACCAAACCCTAAACCGAGCCATTTACTCCCTCCTAACCTAGCTAACCCGAGCCTCCCTCTCCCCTTTTCTTTCTCTCTCCCTGCCGTGCTGGCCCCAACTCGAGTCTTCCCCGCCTTGCTCTCTTCCTGGCCCACCTGCCATGCCTGCCCTGCCCCAGGTCGAGCCCCAGCTCGGGCACGTGAAGAGGAGGAGGAAAAAGGTGGCCGAAGCCACCTTTATCTCCAACCTGATCCCCATGGCGCCCCCTCCTCTTCTACACTTCCTCTTTCTCCCACGTCTCCTCTGCCTCTCCCAGATCCACCCTAGGGCCCTGCCCTCTCCCCTTCTTCTTCTTCACGATGCCGTCTCCTCTCTCGCCAATTACAGCCAGTACCGCCGCCGCCCCCTCGTTCCAGCGAGCGTGATTGATGTGGAGGTGGTCGAGGAGGTTCCTCTGCTTCGCCCCGTACACGCCAACGAGGAGGAGGAGCTCCACTTCTGCCGCAGTACCGCGACGCCGCCGAAACCCTAACTCCGGCCGGCCGCCTGCTACGTCGACGATCGACCGCTCCTCTGCCCGAACCACCACCGCCAGCAGCTTCGCGGTAAGCCAAACTCCCTCCCAGACATCCTCGTCGTTGTCGCCGTTGCCTGGTCGCGTCGTGCGTTTCGTCGGGCACTCTCGGCGCGTCGCCGAGCGCGAGCGTCTGCACGCCTCCGCGATGCGTACCGCGTTAACTAGCTGCCGTTTTCCCTTCTAACAACGATCCCCGCGTACCGCAGTGGCTACCGCCCCCTAGCGCGAGCCCCAGATCCCCGGTTCGATCCCCACCCCGCCACGGCCGAGCGCGGATCTGGCCTTCAGACCGTGGAGAAGATCCACAGTACGTGGCCCCTCCTTTTGCATATACCCCCTTGCTTCTTTTACCGCCTCAACCCGCGGTACGCGCGACCCCACCTGTCCGTGTCTGTGGGAATTTTACAAAAAGGCACCTGCGTTTTTGCCGGCTCAACCCATGCTCCAGCACGCTCCCCACCTGTCAGCCTCTGCGGGTTCACCCACTGGCGCATGGACCCTAGCCCGCTGGCCCACCTGTCACACACAGTGGCTAGGTAGTCCCAGAGTGAGAAAAGCCGCCGCTATGCAACCTTATCCGCTGGGCCCAGTTTGCGCCGGCCCCATCCGTCTGTGACTGGGGTTGGGTTCGATTGGGTGCAAAAAGTCCTGGCAAATTTCTGTTTAAATAAAAATGATTTCAGTAAATGTTTAAATTCAAATTCATATCAGATTTTAAATAACTTTTAAAATACAAATCCAAATAATACAAATGATATATGTTTTTGAATCAGAAAAATGTGAGGAATTAAAAAATGCCATTCAAAATATTGTTTGAACACTTTAAATTTTCGAGATGATTAAAATTACAATAAAATGGCCTTTTTCTTATTAAATTAATAACTTTAAATCTATAACTCCAAATTTGACAAATAATATGTCTAAATCGATCAGCGCGACGAGCCCGTTCTATCTGTGCATTCCTTGTTCTGAATTGAAGCATGCATCATGTCATTATTAAAAATCAGGACTGTTTATGACGATAAAACTTGGCTAAATAATTAATAAAATGCTCTATTCTTGTACCCACACCTCACCCTTGCCATGCTACTTTAATGCCATGTAAATTGTGCATCATTCATCATGGCATGCTTGTTTGCTTGTCGCTTTTCAATTCATATGCTTGTGCACCTTATTTATGTTGGCCCTTGTTTGTTTGGTTCTTCTTCGAATAGACGCCCAGCAGGAGAATTACCAGGAATCATAGGAGTACTACCCAGATCCATCTCTCGCTTCAACTGAGCTGCCAGGCAAGCACTACCACATGCTTGCATACATATAGTACCTATTGCCTCTATCTTATTCTTGCATCACTGAGTCACGATTGCATTAAATTGAATCCCAAGTACTGCATAGCCTTTACTTTTAGCCCCACCGAAGCTTGTTCCTCCATCCCATGAGCCATTACTACAGGAGTTGTTTGAGCCATGCGAGTCGTAGAAAAGCATGTGTAGGGTATGTGAGTGTCTGATGGGTAATGAGGTACCTAAACAACTTAACCTGTGTAGTAATGGGATAACTAATGAAAAAGGCACCGGTGAGCAATATCTGCTATTTGGTTTTTCGTGCTCACTTGTGCCCCGTAGGACCCCGAGTACTTGATTCCTGCTCCTTGTTTATTCGCACTATCCACATCCGGGAGGCCTTATGGACCCCCCTAAGTCAGAGCTTGATTCATTCTTATTTCTTGGGGCCACAATTAGTTTGGGGCTTTATTACTATCCTGTACTTATGCCATGTTACTGCTTTATTAAGATTGTGCGAGGAGCACCTGTACTGTTTTGGATCGCGCCACGTTTTCGCTGTATCGACAAGCCCAGTCACATTTTCGGGTTCCCAGTCGTTTACAGCCGTCGTCGCAAAGCCTGGGTCCGTCTCGGAGCCGGCCAACTTCGTTGTGGGTAGCTTATTGGGGTGGCCCCCTGAAATATTTCTAAATCCTGTGATTTCTTTGTCGTGAATGCCTCGTTGGGTTTTGAGTTGGTTTTTCCGAGGTTGATCGAGTGTGTGTTGCTATTCGTGCACCCCTGCAGGGTAAATCTTTCTGAAAGTCGTGTCCGCAGTTATGGACGACTTGGAGCACAGTTTCTCGATCATAGACAAGTCTAACTAAAGTACCGCTTTTAAATTGACTAAGTACCTGACTAGTAAATAGCACAATACTCATGGAATGGTTAATAAAACTGCCAACGGATCGGGGTTGTTCGTCCGCTTCCTCGTAGGTAAGCGAGGAGGAGGATGGATCTGTTAATTATACTGTTATAACTGTTGTTCTTAATTCACGGACATCCGTCTATCATTGGTTAGGCGGATGGTTAGCGAGTATCTATAGACTTGTTAGTTATTATCTTTTGCTGCAATTGTGTCACCCCAGGTTGTGTCCCCTTTAGTGGCATAAAGACTTGCTGAGTACCCCTACGGTCTCACACGATAAATTGTTTGATTCAGATGAACAGGTGTACCCGCAAGATGGATACTGGGTGGAGGAAACAGATGATGTTGGCAACGATCACTCGGTGTAGAGATTCCAGGAACGGGGATCCGTGAGATCTGTGGGCGGGATGTGTTTATTTATGTGGCAACTTATGCCAATTTGCTTCTTATCCGTACTCGGACCTTGTTTTCCGCTTCTGCCTGGTACTCTGATTTGTGATGTATGAGGAGCTATCCTAAAATATTATCTCTATCTAGGATATTTGAATCTTGCCGTATGGCGTTTTAATATTTCTATTTCTTTTAGATGGAATGGCTCTGAGGACTGTTGTATGTGGCTTGCATACATACTCACTTGTGTATGTAGTTGATCCCTTCGCCTGCCAATTATGCCGCTCGTTCTTGTCCCGATGCTCTGAAAGTGGTTAAGACGGCCGAAAGGTCTACCGTGAGTGGCCCCGGGCCCCACCGTACTATTTTAACCACTTTCGCTCATCAAGGCATGCAACTAAGAGCGTAATTCATCGAGGTAGTTACACTAGATTTCTAATTACTGGTGGTGGTTCTCATTTTATGAAAGGAACTTTCAGGAAAATCCTCAACAAATATGGAGTAACTCACCGCGTTGCTTCACCATATCATCCCCAAACTAGTGGTCAAGTGGAACTCTATAATAGAGAACTAAAGACCATAATCGAGAAGACGGTGGACAAATCAAGAAAAGATTGGTCATACAAATTAAATGACACTCTATGGGCATACCATACTACGTTTAAAAATCCAATGGGTATGCCAACTTATAAGATGGTGTATGATAAGACATGCCATTTCCCTTTATAATTGGAACACAAAGCTTTTTTGGCAATCAAGAACCTAAATTATGATCTTAAAGCAGCAGGAGAAAAGCGTTTATTAGACATTCATGCTTTAGATGAGTTTAGAAGTGAGGCCTATGAGAATGCTAGGTTGTTTAAGGAAAAAGTGAAAAGATGGCATGATAGAAAAATAGAGAATAAGAATTTTAAAAGTGGATACAAAGTGTTGCTCTATAATTCTCGTCTTAAGTTGTTTCCAGGAAAGCTCGGATTGAAGTGGGAAGGCCCATATATAGTTGAAGAAGCTTATTCATCGGGAGCAGTGAAGCTCCAAAGAAAAACATCCTGTCTTGCATGGGTGGTGAATGTACAACGCTTGAAGCATTATCGAGTAAAAGAAGATATAAGTGTAGCCACCATAGAATTGATCACCCCAGATGAAGTGATTAAGCAAATATATACAAGAAATGGCAACTGCAAGAAGAATGGACTCAAAACGGAATGAGCAACAATATGGTCAAGCTATTGACCATAAAAGAGCGCTATAAAGGTTTGAGTAAGTTTTTAAATTTTTTAGTTAAAAGTTTAATTTGAGCATTGTGTTAAATAAGAAACATTTGATGCTCTAGCAAAAAAGGAGGAAGATTGATAATGCCAAAATTGGTCGAAAATCTAAGCTGTCATTTTTCTGTCAAAACTCGATATTTTGCTAAGTTTAAGAATAATAAAGAATCCTTGGAGAAGCAGAATTTTTTGGTGGACACAGAAGGTTTAACGACCAACTATACGACGGGAATGAAAATTCTGGCCGTATAGTTGCGGTCGTATAGTTGTTGCGACATCACCCCTTCCATCCACAAAAGGAACCTGAGTTTAAAGACCAACTATACAGCCGGAATTAAAAATTCCGCCCATATAGCTGCGGTCGTATAGATTTCAACGCCTTTGACAAAATAATTTTCTGGGTACTGAGAGTTTAATGACCAACTATACGGCCGGAATTAAAAATTCCACCCATATAGTTGAGGTCGTATAGTTATTGACCCATCTCCAAAAAATTTACTCAGAGTCCAGAGAGTTTAATGACCAACTATATGGCATGAATAAAAATTCCTGCCCATATAGTGCTGGCCGTATAGTTGGTTCCACCATATATTTAATCTATAGTCGGTTCATAACTATACCACGGGAGCTATACGGGCTGTGCCCGTATAGTTGCTCGTTATGAAAGGCGGCTAGGGTTTTTGACCTCTCCTTTTAAAGCTGATCGCATCTAACCTTTTTCATTAAGTTTTCGCGGAGCTACAGCCTCCAGCCTCGAAAAATCCTCACCACCCCTATACAAGCCAATCTAACAACATCCGTGCAGTGAAGCCATGTAGTCCTTCCATGTCAACAAGATCTGGAAGAAGAAAGAAGAGAAGCTCGTGAAGAGGATCGAAGAAGTAGAACCTAAAGGATCATCGTCATCATCCAGCCCAGCGATCAAGCCTCTCCCAAATTGGGAGGACATGTTCCCGCAAAGGATGAAGATATTGAGGCAAGCTGAGCGGGGAAGGAACAAGGATGAGTATCTCCCTAATCCTTATCGTTGCAACATAGGATCCTATTATAAACCTCCTCTTGGTCCATCACCTCTTAAACCTAAGAAGGTGCGGCAAGATGAGATTCATGATAAGATCTATGAGTTAGAAAAAGCTTCGAAGGCATGTGTTGAAACAATTGGAGAAGGGATTGACTCCTACTGGATGCTGAGCAAAGACCTTGAGAAAAAGGTCGATGACATCGATTGTAGAGTTGCTTTCTTAAATCAAAACTATCTTTGAGTTGACAGATGAGAAGAAATTCCTCAAGAATAAAATGTTGAAGCTCCAATATGACATGGCCGAGCTCAGCATTCGCTTTGCAAGCATAGTTAAAGATGGCAATATAAAAGAAGAGGGTGACGCTCTTTCTACCCAGGAGGAGGAATAGGTACCAACAAGGAGTTAATTGATCCCGTCTGGCTTGATTCCAAGCTTGGGGAGATCTTTAAAGACCTTGTAATTTATCTTATAAGTTTTATATTGCCATTTTTGCATTAGTTAAAACTAGAAATAAAGTTTGCATCATTAGAATTTCCTTCAGGAATAGTCCATCCCTTTAATGAAATTCCGAGTTTATTATTATATATATGGAGAAATATTGAGTTTGTGTTTGTTTTATTGGATATATGAATGGCTTGAGTATAATTTTACTTGCACTTGATGATAGCAATAGGAGTCTTCCACACCATTAGTACTAATGAAACACATTAAGATAATTTGGTAAATATGTTATAAGTCTACGGTTTGATTTACAAAGAATAACTATCTATACAGTTAAGTTGAAAAATAAACCTTGAACAAAGGAAAATGAAAGTGCTATCAAAATAGAGTGAGAACAAGTCGAGGTAGAATCTTCAAGTCGTGAGAATGCTTCATATACAATTGGAATTTGATAATTGAGATCATTTAACTTTGAATTCCTACATGAAGTGGAATGTATGGCTAGCTCCTTTGCACATCACTTAAACAAAAGTGTGAGCATATACAAAAAAAAGAAAAAAAGAGCGAGTGTGCAAAGAGCAAATAGGCATATACCAATGTATTGTAGTATGACAAAGAGACACTTTTGAGATTTTGAATCCCAAGTGAATACGTTGATCCTAAAACACTTGGGACTATCTCGCTAGCTCATTTGGTTGAACTAGATACTTTTACATTATGTTGAGTTTCATATTTTATGAACTATTGATCAATAAGGTGTGGAAGCCTGCTAATACTACTCAGATGGTTCAAGTAAGGTACTATTCATGAACTTATTCCTATGTATCGTATATGATAAACACATGCTACAACTACCTCATTTATTTTTATCGACTCAGCTTCATGAATATGAGGATCACATCTATTAAGCTAAAACTTGCTCAGGGCGAGCAAGAGCCTAAACTTGGGGAAGTTGATGAGTGCATATTTGTATAATGTTTTACATTATTATTTTGTATTGTAAATGTAGGATCTTGGTATTTTATGGCGCTCGCGCGCACATTTTATGTCTGTTTTCACCAGGATCGGGACAGATGATGGATCCAATGGATACAATTCTTGGAGCAGTTGTACTATGGAGAAAAGGAGTAAAAAACAACATAAATCGCTTATTTGGAAAATATTAATAATACCAGAAGAAAACCAGAAGCGAACAAAGGAGACAGGGGGTTCAACGACCAACTATACAATGGGAATAAATTTTTCGGCCGTATAGTTCCAGCCGTATAGTTGGCGCCACCTTCGCCTCCTCAAATAGTTTCACCCCGTGCACCTAGATCGGGGAGACGACATACAGAACACCCAGAAATCGTAGAAACCTCACCTCCGGAAGGCATCTAGAGGGGGAACTCATCCATCGGGGATCCATCCTCAACCTGCACAGATCCGGAAGGCTAAGGCATCGATCTTCATCATCCACCGCTGCATTACCACCATCTACATCCATCCCATCTACATTTTTTCTAGATCTTGTTGTAATTCCCGTACTCGTTGTGGATTTATACAAGTACTATTCATCTATGATTGTTTCCATTACCATTTCTATGATGTTGATTACCTCCATGTCTGAGTAGATCTCTAGTTCTTGGGGAGATGGAGAAACCCTAGCATATGATTGAGATGAGATAGAGATTATTATGTTATACATCGTTATGTGTATGTGTTAATTGTCTTCATCTTGATGTTGGGAGTTGTGCACCTCCTTAATATTTGCCTCCTATGGGGACTCGATGAAGGGGATTACTTGTTGGAAGACGGAGGAATGATAGCACTTACTGTGGTTATAAAGCTATTGTTAATCCTTACATGCTAACTTGGGGAATCAAGGAGAACTCATTAAGCCATGTCCATGCCACGAGAGAAATCCCTTAATAGCGGGATAATACGATTGATGTCGTTTATCCGTCAGTTGTGGTTATGAAGGATGATGTGAGTAGCAATTGCTGCCTATTTGTCCATATATGGAGCTCCTCCCACATACATACACATTATGAGAATATTCGTTATAATAATCTTGATTGCTTAGTCTAACTTGCTAGCGGTGTATCGACCACTCCCTGAGAACGCCTTTTTCCTATTGCAGTTCCAAAGTCCTATTACACATGCGATTCTTACTTTCTACATTAAGTTTTGCTTTACTTTAAATTACCTTGTTCAACCAAAACCCCAAAAACAACTCTACTTTTCTTGCATCTTAAAGTTAATTCTTAAGTACTTCGTTTAGTTGTAGTTAAAAGCATTTTAGTCTTTCGCCTACTACTCCCTGTGGGATCGATATCTTTATTTCGAAACTAGCTAGAAATAATTTGTGCACTTGAAGTCATTAGGTAGTAGCCTCTGGCTCCTCCGTTTTATGGTCACCGCCGGCGAGTTCTTCCGTCACGACAGTAACCACCGCCATCTTTTTCTCAAGTCGTGGGACAACCACTGGAATAGGCTCTTTGAGTGCCCCTGGCGATGCTATGTCTGATGGAATGCTTGAGCTTTCCATTTGAGGTTGATAGGAGTGGAGATGAGCGCGAGGGTTTAGGATTTCTCTCAGAAGCTTGAAATAACAATGGGTGCAAGTTGAAGATGAAGTGGAGGAGAAGGAAGAGTAAATGATGAAGATTTACTGGCCTGATTATTTATAGCCGGGCGTGGAGATTCGTGTGGCATGTGAATTCTGTGAAGATTGTGGGCAACACGTGTCACTGAACATGCACGGTAATTTCCCCATGTCGCCATGAGCCGCCAACGCTTCGAAAAACACGTGCGGGGAAATAACCATCATTGATCTCAACATGTCTGTTAGTTTTGATGAAAGCCTAGGTTATATCCTAAGTCACCCTCTTGATATACATAGTTGAATGGTCACATCTCGAGATTGCTCGAGGAAACTTGATGATTCTACGACTTGCATACTGAAGATGGAGAAGATGTTTTCATTACTTTGGGGATAACTTCAAGACGTTACTTGCTAGATTGCCTACGTCACCTAGATGGAGCATTCATACCCATTAACAAGACAACGCAGATCTCAAAGTTCTTTGAGGGATACTATTGGGGATATGCTTTATGGGTATCGATATAGCGTGACCTTATTCTGGCTAACCCGGGTGGCCCACAAATGGTAGTACGGCCTATGGCTTGCTGTGAAACCTAGTTTAGGGGAATCTAGAAGGTAGGCCCATGCCGTATAATAGGGAGGTTACGGTTAACGACATAGACGAAGCCAGAGACTTGGAGTACAACACACAAAGACTAGTTAGTATTAATGTAGGACTTTGTAACCTATTCGGTATGGACTTTACCTTATAGCCCTCCTTCATCTCCCTTCTAATATTGCGAGGAACGAGTGCAAAGAGGTGACCTACTGCTCGCTGTTTCATCCAGTCAGGCATCGACTTCTCTATCTCGTCGAGTACCCCCTCTTTTAGTGGGGGGCACTTGGCAAAGAGAGTGCATCACCTCTTTTAGTGTTTCTCCTCCTCAAAATAGGCTTTCGCCCCGCTTTAAAATAAAGCCACATAGCCGAACTAATAAATAGTGATGAGGAGTTCCTCTTACAAGCAGACCAAAGATAAACAACAAAGTCTACGAAGCATCTATCTTTCCACCAAAGACAACGAGACTAAGAATGCCAGAGCTTCATGATGACGCCTCCAAGAAGGTAACAACTGAAGGGAATATGTCCGAGAGGAAATAATAAAGTGGTTATTATCTTATTCCTTGTTTATGATAAATGTTTATTTTGCATGCTATTATTGTATTAATTGGAAACGTTAATACATGTGTGTTTAATAAAAAATAAAGCGTTCCTAGTTATGCCTCTCATATAAACTAGCTCGTTGATTAATAAGATGATCAAGGTTTGCTGATCATGGACATTGGAAGTTGTTAATAATAAGGTCACAACATTGGTTGAATGGTGTGATGAACATTCATTCAAAGAATAGCAATACGATCAAAGTCATTATATTTAAATTGCAATAACATCATATGAAGTAATTCTAATCCTTAGACCATGAAATCATGTCAATCACCAACACTAGAAGAGTAACTTGATAACATCAAACGTCACACCGTAACATGGTGACAATAAAGATGGATTCAGATACTCCAAAGGTGTTATGTAGAGGCTCATGGATCAAGAGTGGGATTTGTCCATCCCGATGATGGATAGATATACTCTAGGCCCTCTCGGTGATATCACATTGAGATAGCTTGCAAGCAAGTGATGAGATCACTAGAATGTTATATCACGGGAACAAGAAAAGAGTGCATGTCGGTAACGAGATCAAACTAGGTATTGGAATACCGATGATCGAATCTCAGACATGTAATATATCGCGAGACAAAGGGATTTAGTTACAAACGTTAAAGGTTCACATGATCACTGGAGTCATCCTTGAATGTGTGGTAGTCAGTACAGATCTCCAGGTCCCTCTATTGATTATTGATCAGAGAGTGGTCTCGATCATGTCTGCATTATTCGTGAACCGTAGGGTGACACACTTAAGGTATACTGACACCATTTATGAGAAAATATGTTTCAGATAAAGATTATGAAAGTGCTGGAATCATTTCGATGGAAGCCGGAATTGTTTTGGGTGAAATTGTAGAAATTGGTTCTGCATGTGATATTGAAATGTTGCAGGGGTTTTATATGAATGTTTTCTAATTAAAGTAATTAACAAAAATTTGAATAAAATAAATAAAAGAGTTTTATTAAATGAGAGCTTGCATTAAATTTGGTGGATATGTAATGGAGGTGAGTGGAATTTTGAGTGGAGGCATATTTATGTGTGTGGGAGCTCCGCCCACATGAATGATGGAAGAGGTGGGGGAACCACCTTGGCCGCCGGCCATGGAGGGGCTTCCCCCCTCTCCCAAATAAAAGGCCTCCCACTCCTCCTCTCATCTCACACCTCCTCGTAAAGGATCTCTCTCCCCCTCTAGAAATTATTCCCCATGGTCTCGGATTAGCGAGGTACATGTTCCCGGTGGCTTTGTCTAGAAAGGAGTTGCTACTTCTGCTACATCACTAGAGCAAGGACATGGAGGTTGTCGGGGTACCAGATGTGTATGCGATCACGGATGCACCACTGCTTTGTGGTGCTAGACTTGCTGGTGCTGGACCTGTTGGACTTGCTGGTGCTAGACCTGCTGGACTCACTGGACTTTATCACGATCTTGAGATTGGCAAGTTTACGGCTACATCATCCACGAGTAAAATCGTGTAATGCTTTGTCGCTCTTCAAGGGTATGTTCTCTATGGATATATATCCACTTGTTGATTGTATCTACGTAGATAGATCTTGGTGCTTAGTTATTCACATCGTAGAATTTTTTCTATGTTGTGAACCCAACAATGATATTAGAGCCTAATCTATGCATAGATGCTTTGCACGGGTAGAACACATATGATTATGTGGGCGCTGATGGTCATGTTATTGCATTTTCTATGTATTTTGGATATTGGTGGCATAGTGGGATGAAGCGGCCCAGACTAACTTTACATGTCCTCACACATGAGACCTGTTCCACGCTTGACATGCAACTAGTTTTGCATAAGTGGCTAGCGGGTATCTGTCTCACCTACTATAGTTAGTATCTGATTTACAACGAGTTGCTAATAATTTGATTATCATCATTGTGGTTCCATGTTTGTAGGTATGAACGGTTCTATCTTCGAAAGCCCTAAGCCACGTAAAACTTGCAATTGATAAATTAGAGGCATCTAGTTTAGATTGTTGTTGGGCAAGTGTCATGATATGGTGATGTTATAATTTGTAGTATGGATTGATACTCTTAGAAATTATAGCATACCAAAGTGTAAGTTTCATAGACCTTGGCCTTACACATATAGGAATGATAAAGATCATACCAAGATGCACAAGATAGTGATCAAGTGCAAGAACCATATCATATCACTTTTTGCATATGATGTTTGTTTGCATCTTATATTGCTTGTCTGGCGTTTTAGTAGCATTATAAGATGATCCCTCATTTTAAATATCAAGATAAAAATGTGTTCTTCCTTAGTATGCACCGTTAAGAAAGTTCGTCGTTTTAAGACACCACGTGATGATCGGGTGTGACAGACTCTACGTTCGCATACAACAGGTGTAAGACAGTTTTACACATGCGAGTACTAAGGTTCTTACTTGGCGACCCTAGAATGTACAGACATGGCCTCGGAACACGGACCGAAAGGTTAAGCATGAGTCATATGGTTGATATGATGCCCATATAGATGCTCGCCTTTGAAGCTACACCGACTCACGTGATGATCGGACTTGGTGTAGTGGATTTGGTTCATGTAATCACCAAAAATACACGAGGATGTTGTAGTTAGTGGCATCCGTTTATGTCAAACTCAATTTATCATAAACCAATAAATCAAAGTGAATTTTCATAGTTTGTTGTAGTTAGTGGCATCCGTTTATTATCTTATGATTAGTTATAATTGAGATAATAGAGCTTTAGAATTCTGGAAATTTACTTTATGAACTGGTATCATGTTGTTTTAAGTGTCAATTTAAAGTTTAGAAGTCCTATTGCAGACTTTCAGTAAACTCTATTTACTCCATGAAGTTTACTCCATGAAGTTTAAGAAGTAGTATTAAATGAAGAGTAACAATACCAGTGTTAGTATCTAAAGTATCATGTTTGCCTCCATGATTCTTGATATTCAAAAGTTATTTTAATATCGAGGTTATCTAGGAGCTGGAAGAATTGTTTCAAAAACCATCATGTGTGAAAGATATTATGATGTCTAAAACAATATTTAGGTTGCAATATGATAGAGTGTAATTTGGAAAAAATACATGTTCTCATATTGTATGAGAATTTGCGATGGTTGGAGACGCTAGACTTCCTAATCTCCCAAAAAGGTTTTTGGAACTGACATTATACTCGCAATTCGCCCTTAGAGGTTATAGTAGCTTAATCATGAAAGTTGTCATGATAAGGATGAATAAAAGATGTAGGTAAAATGTTTACTATACTAAAAGATTACTAAAGAATGGATTTTTGAAAGAACCCCAAACATTTGATGATGGTGATCCACTTCAAAGTGTAAGTCCAAAGGTATTAGTATTTAACTACACACACTCTGAACTATGTGTCATATGTATGGCGCCACTATTGATGTTGATAGGTTATTTTAATAGGAAAAGGAAATGTTGAAAGAGAATCTATAAAATATTTGGCAAAAAAGAAAAGACTGGAAATGTCCAGCTAAGGTATATAGATGATATACATGTTATGGTTATATTCTTTGCTTTTTAAACAATGTGGTTTTTGGTTATTGGATACCGAATTGGTTGGTATGAAATGTCATATAGAACGAAGCAATTCATGAACTACAATGTCCTAAGTAACTAGCAAAATAATATGTGATGATGTTCATCGAAAACAAATAAAGTGTTATTATATTTCTCATTGACTTGCCTTCAAGAATTTTTTAAATAATTGCTATTTTGTTCTGGTACTATGAGAATAATGGTTGTTCAAATAATTACCGTATTCCATAGAATATGGATGAATTTTTACAAGTCTAGTTGGAGAAATCATGTCCATAAAAACTAATGATAAAATGTCGCAAGACAAATGATTCAAAGGTCACTTACGAAGTGACATTGCCGTTTAAATTATATTGGAATGAAAACATGAAGAAACTCCATGTTGATGGATTTTTGGAGTCTTTGATTTTGATCAATTGACGCTTGTGAGACTTTCCTCGAGATAATTGAAACTCCATTCATAGGCCAAAGAGGAACATATGACTAACTTATTGGAAATTGCTCATGTTGATGTGTATAGTCCATTATGTGTAGCCATGTGCGGTGGATATTTCAGCTTCATATGCTTTCTCCGGAAATTTGAGTGAATATATTTGCATATTTACTTACTAAGGAAGAAGTACGAAACATTTAAAAGAGTTTTATTAAATGAGAGTTTGCATTAAATTTGGTGAAAATTTAATGGAGGTGAGTGGAATTTTGAGTAGAGGCATATTTATGTAAGTGGGAGCTCCACCCACATGAATGATGGAAGATGTGGGGGCACCACCCTGCCCCCTCTCCACTATAAAAGTCCTCTCACTCCTCCTCTTATCTCACACCTCCTCGTGAAGGATCTCTCTCCCCCTCTAGAAATTATTCCCCATTGTCTCGGATTAGCGAGATACATGTTCCCGAGAACATGTATCCGGTGGCTTTGTCTGGAAAGGAGTTGCTGCTTCCGATTTATCGCTGGAGCGAGGATGCAGAGGTTGTCGGAGTACCGGACGTGTGTGCGATCCCCTATGCGCCGCTGCTTTGCGGTGCTGGACTTGCTGGTGCTAGACCTGCTGGACTCACTAGACTTCATCACAATCTTGAGATCGGCAAGTGTACGACTACATCATCCACGAGTACAACCTCGTAACGCTTTGTCGCTCTTCAAGGGTATGTTCTCTATGGATGTATATCCATCCGTTGATTGTATCTAGGTAGATAGATCTGTGTGCTTAGTTATTCACATCGTAGGACATTTTTTGTTTTATATGTTGCGAACCCAATAACAATGTCAAAGCCCCGCTGGCGCCGAGACCACAAGGGTCTAGGGTTTGCACCCGGAGCTCTAATAGGGAGAGAGTAGCCACAAGAATGCCCCCAAGAGGGTCACTACACCCACAAGCATCGCCGTTGTCGGTGCCGGAGTGTTGGGCTTTCGCCTAGAAAAACTCTCGCCACATTCGGTACCTTGGGTCACACCCAATCCTTGAGCCGAGCTTCCAAATGCGATCTGGGCGCTTTCACCACCAGGAATCCATGATGCCCAATCCTTGCCACCCTCGAGGACCAAAGAGATGATTCATCACCGCCGCAACACCACAACATCGTCAAGGCGCCCACACAATCCATCTCCCGGGGCCGTCGCTCTGCCATCCGAGATATTTCCCTTGACTTGACCACGCCCAATGACACATCCATCAGATCAGGCAAGAAGAACCCAAGACAACCCTCTAGCACTAGGACGGGGGTTCAACGAGCAAGACACTCTGGCAAGTTAAACCTGAAGAACCCGATGAACGGGACTGCTAGGAGGACGCAAGATCTAGGCCTCTAGGCCCAGATACGGCACCCTGACGACACAATGGCCAGGGGATGAGCTCCTAGACCCGCTGGTAGACCCTAAAACCCGTGTAGGCCGCTAGGCCTGCCAACCCAGATTGGGCCCGGATGGGCCAGATCTAGGCCGAGGCAGGCCCAACACCATCCAGGCCAGCTCCACCTGCCGCCTCTATCCCTGGCGATCATCCTAGCACTTGTCCCCCTGGCTCCGGTGGAGGGCACCGCCCAGGGCCCTGCCATTGTTGCCGACGATCTCCAGAAGAGGCTCCGACCGCCACATCCGTCTCCCGCGCGAGGAAGCCATCCTCACCGTTGAGCCCTACAGCCTCCATCACTCTGGTCCACCACAGTCGTGGCTCATCGGCCCACCGCGTCGGGTAGCCCTGGACCAGAGCAGTAGTTCGCTGCTGCCGCTTGGAGCTACCCTGTGTCGCCCTCCTTGCAGACGCGAACCGGGGGAAACCGCCCCGGACGGCACCGCACGGGCTTTGCCCTGTCGCGTTCGCCGTCGCCGGCGGTGGCGAGAGGGAGTGGAGAAGGGGAGATGGGGGATAGGGGCTAGGGTTGGCTCCTAGCCGCCTACGGGAGAGACCGAGGAACATGTATGTCTATGTTTGTTCATGTGGTAGTGTTGACCCTCCCTCTTTTAGTGTTTACCACGGTGGGTGGAGACACTGTCCACCACATTGACGAGTATGAGTCTTTGCCAAGTGTTTTTGGTCGTCTTTGCCAAGTGTTTTTTTGAAATCACAATATATTAAGCAAGCAAGCCGCCTCATTAAAAACCTTTCAGTCCCCTTAGGTACCCTGGTAAGGAAAAGAGTGTGTAAGAAACTTGCTGCCGAGATCAAAACAAGTTTACATCGTTCATTACAACAGGGATAATAAAGCTAGGGGGATCACCATCCCAGGAATAAGAAGAACTAGAATTATGAGAAAACCTAGCTATAGTATGCGCCACACCATTTGCTTCTCTTGGACAATGTTGCACCATAATGTTACCAATCCGTTGTGCCGTTAGATAGCAAACCGAAATAATAGCAGAGTATGTGCCTCATACCTCCACTTCACCATTAAAAGCTTGTACTATTTCTAGGCAATCAGATTCAATAATAACCGGAGTGCATCCCAGATCCTCTATCATTTGCAACCCTCTTAGAAGTGCGATCGCTTCTGATGTGAGCGCACTTAAGAGGTTTTCTCCAACCCAACTTCTACCTGCAACCGCACATCCTTTGTGATCTCTCAAAATTGCCGCCACAGCACCAGTGCCATTAGGGAAATAGCTAGCACCAACATTTAGTTTATAAGTTTTTATTGCTGGTTTTTGCCATCTTATAACTTTTGGTTCAACTCCTGACATACCTCAGGCATAATTCAGAGCCAGCCTCAGGATCGAGAACGCTGTCCTAGAAGGTGTACCAATTTGCTCTCCCTTGTAATATTCCCTTCGTTGTACCAGATATACCACGCTGCAAGAGATATTGCCTCCTCCAATCCTGGTTTTTGCCAAGTGTATTTATGTGTCAAGTGTCCGTTCATGTGGTTTTTATCGGCTCTGGGCAATTTGGCGTGGAGTAACCTTACCGAGTGCCGGATAAATGATATTACGGGACTTGGTTAGGCCATTTTCCTGGATTTTGTAATCTAACTCTACAGCAGGGATTTGGTCCTAGTAATGTAATGCTACTTCCATACAATAAAACAAGACATATAAATTTAGTAAAAAAATCAACCTTTTTAAATTTTGATTTGACTAAGTTTAGAGACAAAATATGAACATCTACAAAAGAAAATCTAAGCAATAAGTCCACGATAAGACGTATTTTCATAGTGCATTTATTCGCAAGTGCAAATATTGATATTTTTGTCTATATCTTCGGTCAGTTTGCATTGACTTTGGACTTGAAAATATACTCCTTATTAAATAGAGGTAGTAGTACAACTTATTATACTCCTACGCGTCTTCTTTTCTCTCACACATTTACGAGAGTTTCCCCCTGTTCCAAAGCGAAACACAACGTGGACCGTCGATCGAAGAACGAACCGCGGAGATGCTATCCGGCTACCTGCCACCGCCTATATAAGGACAGCGCCGCCAGGGAGACAAACCCTACACAAGGACCCGGAGACTTCGGAGCGCTCGAAGACGCCGCCGCCGACCTCACGCCGTACTCCTCGCGCGCTCGTCCTCTCCCTCGCCATGGTAAGAGCCGATCGCCCCTACTTTCGACTCGACTGCATCGTGCGGTCCAATGCCGGTCTGACCCGCGCGCTCTCTCGCTTCGTGTCGCAGACCGTCAAGCGCCGCAACGGCGGCCGCAACAAGCATGGCCGCGGCCACGTCAAGTTCGTCCGCTGCAACAACTGCGCCAAGTGCATCCCAAAGGTGTGTTTGATCATGCGCCCGCTGTCCAAAATCGTATTTTTTGTGCGCGAATCGCCGTGTCAGTCTGTTGATTGTGGTGGTATATGGGGTTTGTTTGGTGGTGCAGGACAAGGCGATCAAGAGGTTTCGGGTGACGAACATCGTGGAACCGGCAGGCATGAGAGATCTCAAGGAGGCGTGCGTCTTTGACGGTGTGGTTTCGCTTCCTCCTTTGATTTTTTTGCTTTTAGCTGTTGGATCTGTGTGATCGCCGACCACGCTAGTTGTAGTCTTGCAAGAATGCAACTTGGAAATTTCACTTCGACCCTGTTTTCTGATCCTCTTGTGAGTTGAAAGTTTCATCTTTTGATGCGTTTGTGGCATGATTGACAATTATTTATTTCCAGGTTACGTTCTGCCCAAGCTTTACGACAAGATGCATTGGTGCGTGGGCTGCGCCATCCACAAGCACCAAGTCCGTGTCCGCTCTCGTAAGGATCGGAAGAACCGGGCACCGCCGCCGCGAAACTTCCGCCCAAGGGTACGGGCTCCTGTTTATCTTTGTACCTTTTCTTGTCACCTGAATTCTTGATATGGGTACATCAACTTGTCTTTTGTTCTTGTTCAACAATTTGGTTAGCTATTTGCCAATGTTTCTGGAAATTATTTTGTCATACAGATGTGCTAGTGTCATTTATTTGCGCGATTTGACTTTGTTTCTACTGTGTTTATCTAGTTATCTTTCGGTCATACCTAATAATGAAATTATCAAGTTGCTTCCGTAGGAGACTTCACTTTTGGACATCATTACGATTGTTCTGTAGTTAGGACTTACAGGGCAACTTTGCCAAGGTTACCAACAGTTAATTTGGTTCTTCCCTCTTTTTCCCTGTTGTCAATATCATGCTCGCTGTTGGATGTTTCAACACTTCTATTAACCTCATGGTTAAATGGATGAACATCCATGCCAACAGTTCTGAAATAATTTCATATGGTTTTGTGGGGCAACATTGCCCGGGCTACCAAGATGCAATTTGTTTCCTCTTTTTCCCAGTTGCCTATAGCATTTATCTATCGTTTGCTCAATGCCATTGATGACCTTCTCAGGTTCATGGTACTCAATACTTTGCCAGCATGTGTTTACTTGCCAGTATTTGAGTTCTGCTTATGTGGTTTGTTACTAGATCTAATCACTGGGATTTTGTGAGGCAACTTTGCGGAGGTTACCAATATTTTTGCATGGTTTCCTCTTTTCCCTGTTTCCTATATCATCAGTCAGGTTGCTTGAGCTCATTGACCATCATTTGGTTAATGGAAGGCATCCTTGCCAGCATCTTTTTCCAGTTTTTTGCAGAGCATATGGTGTTCTGCAGCACTTATGTTACCTGAAGTGCTGCTTAAGTTGTGTTTATGTGGGTGTTGAGGCAACTTTGCCGAGGTTTCCAACAAATAGTTTGGTCTCCTCTCTTTCCCTATTGCCTACAGTAGTTGCCAGGATGTTTGAGCCATTTGTCCTTCTTCAGGTTATCCTAGGTATCCTAGGCAACATCTTATTTGCGTGAATTATTAGTTAAATAAATGCATTCGTTTTGTAGTACAACTTGCATTATCCTTGTCCAATTTATGTACTGATTGAAATATTTCTGTTTTCAGTTATTAATGAGACTTTTAAATACGAAAATTTCTGAATTTAATCTTCAACTAAATGCTAGCAAATTTATTGCCAACAAGATCAGTTGCCGTTATTGTTTTGCTCTGGCATTGCTACTACGAATGGGTGCTAGTGTATTTATGTGAGTAACAAGTGTGGTGATTCTTCTGTAATCCTATACTTAGCGTTTCCTACCAGCAGTCATGAATCAGTTATTGCGGTGCAAAGTGTAGGATACACTGAAAATAAGCAGTCCTTGGCAGATTTAGTCTTGGCAGTTCTTTTAGTTTTGTTAGTCAGTGCTGTACTAGAGGGCTGCAGTACTGATTGTTTTCAGCCAAAGCTTAGTCTTGATAGCTCTTTTGCTTCTTCTTTTTTTGAGAAAAAAAAAGATAGCTCTTTTGCTGGAACATCATTCTTTGCTGTGATTTCTACCGTCCGGGTATAATGCTGTTGTGCCTTATGGCTGATACTAATAATTTCATTTGCAGGAGGAAAGACCTGTGGCCCAAGCTCCTCGTCCTGGTGGTGTCGGTGGTGGTACCGGTGGTGCTGGTGGTGGTTTCGGCACAGGCGGTGCTGGCGGTGGTTTAGGCGCTGGTGTTCCAGCTCCCAACGTTGCTGGCACCTGATTTAGCTTTCTCGAGTGCTCTACTTGTTCTGACCATTCTCTTACTGTAGAAGTATCTATCTAGCATGGTGCCCGTAGGTACTGGATGAGTTATGCACTTATGCATTTTGAGAAACCAATTGTCTGGCCAGGCCAAATATTATGTTTTAATCTACCAGTTGTGAGCATTAGTTATGGACAAGGCTATATGCTATCTACGAATGTTATTACCCAGCAGGCACCACTTTATCTGGTTACCCCTAGTTCCATGTGTTTTTTGCCCCCAACTTGTTTCAGTTCTTGTATTGTGAAATCTTGTGTAATTCTAGTCGCTTACTGAATCCGAGTGTGTGCATTTGTTGGTGGGCGTGAACTGCTCGCCTGTGAGTGGACATGCTCATCATAAGTGTGCCAAGCTTTAGGTATCTGCATCATCCTGACAGCACTCATTTTCTTCTCATAATGCTATGCAAGGAAATTACACAAAATGGAATTGACTAGTATGCCGGATCAAAGATTGTTGATGTTTGCACATAATTCACTAGTTTGTTCAGATTGTATATCAATCTTAGTTTTAATGTCTTTGTTTATGTGAATTTGGCAGCAGATAGTTAGAGATTACTGTACAGCAGTGCAAATGTTGGCGCAGATGCGATTGTACTATTGAGTCTCCTTCTCGTTGGCCTACTGAGGCAGCAAGAGATTATCGAGCTGTCGCACGAATGCAGTGTATCTCTATTACACAGAACCCACTTCCTTCCTCTTTGGTTATATGCATACCAAAAATGTGAGTTTTATATTTTTTAATATTGATGCCGCCTCAAAATCTATGGCACCAATATTTGTGGAAACATGTGGTATATCATATTAAATATACATTGCCAGAGCATATTTCATAATGAATCTAATAACATCAATTTGATATTTGGATGCTAGTTTTTTTATAGATGTCTATAAATTCTAAAAGGACTTACATTTGGGATCAAGATGTAGATTTAGGCCAGTGGATGTGGATGTGGATCTGATGGTAAGGGAATATAGAGTAAGAATGGAGACACGGTCAGAAATAAGGTACACTTAAACGCATATAAGGGGGCGACCAGCGGAAACGAGATCAAGTGATCACACATGCAAGCGATCACAACTCTAGCGGCAAGTTGTTGGCTCTACCGCATCTGAATCAGGGTTTTTCATACCCGGTACGCGATTGGTAATGTTTGTGCGCCCAAAGAAACTTTTGTTGAGAGAAAAAACAAGGATTTTCCAATACAAACTTTGATCTTTTTCATTTGAATACCATTTTCTGAATGGTTATATGTCGTGACCTCCATGGCATTTTGCGCAAAGTAGTAGCCATAATGTACCATGTCAAATTGCCCCTCATATATTTGACCTAATGGGCACATACACATCTACACCTTCCATTTCAGAAAAACAAATACTCCCTCCGTTCGAAAATATAAGACGTTTTAGCTTTGTGAATAGAATGTATCTAGACATCTTTTAGTGTATAGGTTCGTAGAGGTTCGGAGTGAACCTATACACTAAAAAGCGACTAGATACATTCATTTCACAAAGCTAGAATGTCTTATATTTGTGAATGGAGGAAGTACCCCTATACTTATAGGATGCGTAACTCTAGTTAAAACATTATAATTAACACAATATATACATGCTTGACACATCATATGTTGTGTTGTGCATGAGTAGACCTCAAGCGCCTGATGCACATCCGACGGTAGCAGCATCATGTCCAGCTGCACTGGACCCGCACCTCGCATGGCAAATGCTTAAGTTACATGCGGATTGGCAACAATGGGCTTCAAAAAAATGCCAGCAGTGGCAACTCAGGAAGTGCTACCAACTACCGCACAAATGGTACTCCCTGTCTTCAATTAGATGTCGCAAATTTGTCTTGATTCCTTGTATATATACGGAGTATTAAAATTGGGAATTAGTGAATAAGGTGCCTTGCCCAACATTCATAGATGTTTGCACTCTGTCAGTCTCCTTAGGTCTTAATTACAGTCTTGAATAAGGCATGATTCTAAGAGGCAACGGGCCAAGTGGCGTGCCAAAAAATGAATTTCAGGATCTCACAACTAATCCTACTTGAGAAATACAATGGAGCGGCTATGTGTCACACTCTACGCTACAGATAATTTACATGACGGTTGACTAGAAAAGAGATTGGCCGTTCTTAAGTAACGGGCCTTTGGCCTGTTTATGTGCCACTGCTAGAAGGCCACTCAAGAAGTCGATTTCAAGCAAGTCCCTTTCTGATAGGAGTATCTTTCGCTTCAGTAGTGTATAGGCTCCTCAACACAGGCACCTCCGCCCAGTTAACCCAGTTGTTCACTTTAGATCCTAACTTCATGATAATCCATCTAACGGATCAACCGTTGCAAGAATGCCAAATGTCAGCTATGCATCGGTCTTCAGAACGTTGTTAGATGGTTGTTTCATGACAACTCTTGCCCTTGGTTACTACTCGCTTGACCCACTGTTTCTTGAGGAGGAATCTGCAGGTATAGTATGTTTTATTCCGGATGTGGCAACCAAGCTGATAAATAGTACAGTAGAGAGAGTGAAGACATATACCTCGTGAGGGACGCTTTCCCTCCATTGCTTCTTTCTTCTCCTGGCAACTTTGACAAAGGAACGGACCATCCCAGGGAGATGCCTTTCCTGGCTTCGACAAACCCTCGTGTATTGATATCCCCTGACCAGACTCTAACTCTACTTGACAAATTGCACATACGAAGAGCTTGAACATATTTCGGACAGGATAGTCAGAGTCTAACCTGCAGTCACCAGAAATAAAATGTCACAAATCTATAGGGACCGGGTCATTAAGTTTGGATGAGACACAACAGACAAGTTGTTCAAGTTCATATGATGTTCGGCTTTATCTGATTTTTTGCTTTGAACAGTCCACTTTTCGACCCTAAACTTTGGCAGAGTTCACTTCTCAACTCGAAACTCGAACCATTTGAATTGCAACCTTGAACTGTTGAAATGTTGACACATTTTTAACCTTAGTTGGTTTAACAAGTGGCTTCGGGTGTGAGGTTGTGGACATATGGCATCCACATCTGTCAAAACCACTTGTGAGACCACCTGACGGTGAAACATGACTGTTTCAATTGTTCAAGTTTGTATTTTAAATGGGATCGAGTTTAGAGTTGACAAGTGGTGGGACATGTGGCTCGTTCCTTTATTGTCAACAGAAAAAAGAGACTAAAACTGCATAAGAAGTCACTAGAAGGACACACATATTGAGAAAAGTTTGAGAAGCTAAAAGGGCGTATATTACGAAAGAAGGGAGTATTAGACAATGACATACACAGTACTCAACCAATTGAACTTTTTTGTTAGATGTATGGCATCAAACGTTGTCACAGAATCTAATAAATATTTCGTTCCAGTATATACAATTTCAGCCTGCAAAGTAAGGTCACTTCAGTAGGCATTGTAGGCCTCACGACCTGTAGCACATGTCTGATCTCCTCTGTTGTGTTTTGCTTTCTTTGTCCCATTTCTAGCGTAGCATAGATTTGGTTTTGTTTTGCGTTGCTTTGTTCGCCTGGTTAGGATAGGTTTAGTTTTGTCTTGGCTTTGTTCTGTAAGTTCATTGCACCGAATCGGTGTGTTTTTTCTAGTACAAAATGACATGGCATTCTGATGCGTGTTCGAAAAAGAAAAAGGTCGTTTAAGTTGAATATGAGGTGTTACTGTTAAAGGTAATATCGTCCAGCTCAAATGGAGTACTATTTTAGTACCGGTAGCGAAGAAGTGCTCTCCTAGTGACAGTTTATTGATGAGAGAGGAAGCTTTAAGTTCACAATATAATTATGTTTGCACTATTATGCATCCATTGAAAAGATGGAGCAAAGGGAACATACCATCTTAACAGCGAAGGGCATCCATCCTCAAAGACTTCCTCCACCAAGTCAGGCTCAGAAGTTTGTTCCGTATCAGCCTGAGATAAGGAGTCCGATGTTCTTTTCTTGAAAAATATATTTTTGATAAGACTAAAGCCATTCCGTGCCTTCTTTCGAGAATGTATAGAGGATTTTGGTTTTTCTGGTGGCATCATGTCAATGACAATACAAGTTGTATCATCTCTTAAGCCTTTTGATTCCACTGCTTCCTACAAAAGATCAATACGGAACAATATTCTTCAAATATAGAGACAGACACTTGGCTGTGTGTTCAAGAAAAAAAAGGAACAAACGGAGGATTTCAGGCTGTATGACAAGAAATGTGGTGTCAGGTGACTGTACTTTGACAATCTGGTCTGCTGCAGCCTCTGGTGAAAGCCCTCGTGCACAACTAAAAGCCATTTCCGCAGTCAAGGCGTCCCAAACACCATCACTTGAAATAATAAGACGACCTCCAGCACTAGATAGCTGCAGCAAACAGTAGAAGACATTAGTAATTTTAAAATGTGGTAAAACATCAAGGTATTTAAAATACTTTATTTACAAGAACGCATTGTTTAACACATGGGTGTGGAACACCCTTTTGTAAAGTGCACCTTGTATATTTAAAAATAACATGAATTTCTTACAGATATACAACGTGAATAACATGTGCACTTGCAAAACATCATGCAAAATATGACTATTCACCAACCACACAAAAAAGTTTATACTGTGACAACTCTTGCTATATTTGCAAATGCATCTTATCTTTATTGTGCAATACACAAAGTGGTACACCAAAATTTGCAAGTGTGCATATGATAGCATGTTGTAGAACTATGACGTTTTTTTAGATTGTTTTGAAATGTACAGGTTGTGTTTCTTGCAACAGGATTCGAACATGCCCATGACTATCAAATTTACGTAGAAAATGGACAATTTCACAAATTAACAACAAATACAGATGCCAAAGAGAACGAGATTGTCCAGACAATACTTCTGGTGCTTGATTTGCCATCACTATTATTGTGGAAGTTCTGAATTTGATTTTCTACAGAAGGTGATGCATATAAATTTTATGGCAGCTTACCTTGATCTGCTTCACAAAAGGAACAGCAATGATGAATTCACCTACATCCTGATCACCAATTGATCTTGATAGGCATAAACCACCTGGCCAACATCGAAGGGGGCCAATCTGGATGGAAAATCAAGGAAACAAGGTTCAAGCATGAGGTGTGAATCAGGCCTACAAGCACAATTATGTTTCTCAAGAGATAACCTATGAAAGGTATACGACACATGTAATCATAAAAATGTGCAAGTGCGAAGTTTTGAACTGAAGCACTCAGATCAACAGTGAACAGTCAACAGCATGTACATACAGTGACAATGAAAATTCCGTTGATGCACTGAATATTGGGGATGCAGTTCTAAACCAAAAGGGCACTCGTAAGTGGCTTTTGATTCATTAGTCGGACATCAATTCAAATTACTCCCACAAAGAAACAGAAGAGAAGGAGAGAGCTTTAAATAAAAACAAGCCCTGTTAACCAGATGAAAAGTCTACACTTTGAATAACAGATAGCAGAACTTTCCCAGTCACACCAAACTCGTTGAAATGTTGCACAGCTGAAGATTCAGAGATAGGAAGTTCCTAGCCTGGCACAACCGCACAATATAAAACAGAAGGAGAAGTTGAACAGCGAGAAAAGGCGAAGATGAGAACCTCAGCTCCACCAATAACATTTAGTCTTCCAACTTCACCGCCACATTCCATCACGCGTCCAACTCTACAAACCGGAACCGACAAGCCATGAGGACCAACGATGTGAATGATAATGGCAAGCTTCGTGATACAGCAATCTTACTCCTCTCCACAAGCATCGAAGCGGTGGTCAGCCGACAAATAGTAGATTGAACCGTCAGCTTCAAGGACACAGCGTGAATCGCCCACAGATGCGGCAGTCACGACGGAGCCGTCGATTATGACAAGCGTCACAGTCGTCCCTGACGAATGCGCTGAAACACACAGCAGACAGAGTAGACAGAGAAGGTTTAGTTAGCTCTTGTGATGGATGTAGTGGTGGTGGTACCACCGGGGCATGCCCATGCACAATTTGAATTGAATTGAATGGCCCTTTAACTCGATGTGGTAGAGTATTTGGTCCTACAACAAGTAGATCGATGTGGCAGGAACTGGTAGTAGTACTGGCTGTACTTTTGTCTATGGACGGCCTTAATTAGTGTAGTCCCTTCCATGTATGGGATGGAAGGAATTTTCACCTCTTGTCTGGAAATCCTTGTCGGTCTTGACGAAGCCGGCGACGAGCGCCCTGGGCAGCGCGGCGAGCCAGTCGTCCCTGGTGAGATCGGCGGGGACGCACCCGAGCACATTGCGGAGGAGATTCTCCTTGGCGTACACCGCGGCGGCGCTCCCGTTGTGGCCATCGAACATCTGCGCAGGAAAGGAAAACCAGACGACGCCCTTGAGAACGGAGCGAGAGCACGCAGATACGCAGATCGTCGGCCGGGCGGGCGGGCGAGATGAAATGTAGAATGCGGGCGAGAGGGAGGGGGCAGCGTGTCTTACGGCGAACGCGGAGAAGGATGCGCCCGGGTGGCGCTCGAGGCCCTGCTTGAGCATCGCGTAGTCCTCGCCCTTCCTGGCCCGCCCGGCCTGCCCCGCCGCGAGCAGCGGTCGCGCGCCCCCCGCCGCGTCGGCCCGCTCCGCGGAGGCCTCCCGCCGCAGCAGGTCCTCGAGCGTCATGCTCCCGTGGCGCTGCCTCGGCGTCGACGCCCTCGCCTCCGCCGCCATCGTGAGAGGAATAGTAGTCAGATCCCGGCCGCGGATCGGGCGCGCATCGCTGGCAGGCGCGCAGTTGCAGGGCGAGTCGAGTTGAGAGACTCAACTCGCACTCGCTCGCTCGCGGTGGCTGTGTCGTGCTCGTGCCTGCCTGGCTTGGTGTGGTCGGGAAGCGCGGCAGGCAGGCAGGCGGCCCCCAACCTTTTTCCCTCGGGCGCGCGGCGCGAGCTGTTGCTTTGCGGGATCAGCCAGAGAGGGAGAGAGGGAGGAGGGGCCCGGCACTCACATGGGGGCGCGCGGCGCGGCTACAAGAAAGAAAGAAAGAAAGAAACAAGACGCGCAAATCCAGCCCGCTCCCACGCCCACGCGCGCCGTCCCCGGCCGGACAATTGAAAACGGACCAATCAGGTCCCGGGCCACCGAATTAACGTGCGTTTTTAACGGCCCCGGCCCCGCCCCGCGGCAGGTAAACCAAGATTGGGGGTGGCAGAGAGGTAGGACTAGTCTGCTCGTCCCAACTCTGTCCCGTGACTGTCCTACGCTCACGAGTCACGAACGAAACGAGTTTGGATCCTAACGATGATTCTTCTACGCAATAAATCACGAGATCGCGCGACGACCTTGAAGTAGTACATGTCTTTGCTCCGAACCTGCGAAAATATCTACTACGTACTCCAGTATATACGCTCTCGAAAAAACAAACCGGGCATAACGAGGCGCGCCTTGGCTGAAGCTGAAAGTGGGCCTAATTAAGAAGAAGGGCTTTCTCTTCTCGTTTTCGTTTCCTTTAATCTAGTTTAGCTGTTCGCCTGTTCACATGGATGGATGCAACCGAGGAAAGCGCTTCTCTGGCATCGCTCTCCTTGGGTGTTGGCACTTTCTTGTTTCACATTTGGCTGTTTCTTTCCATGACTCTCTCTCTTCTAGATGGTGGTTGGGGATGAAAATTATGGCCGGCCGGCTGTGCTGCTGACTGGCAAGGCAATGCCGCGGAGGAACGGTTTCCCTTCTTAATCGGCCGGCCGTGGCTCTAGCTTGCTCGCGCTGCTCTGGTCGTCTCTTCATCGACGATGGACGTGATCGCATCATCACGTACGCATGTGATGAAGTGGGTTGTCAACTATGCTATACGTCATAATCTCCTAGTAGAAGATGGTAGGGGATCTTTGCTCGAGGACACCATTGTCCTTGGATGAAAGAGCTGCTATACATGAAAGGACGATGGGTTGGATTAAAAAAAAAGTTGAAGCCATCCTTTTGAATGAAATTTCCTCCAGCACAGGTGGCATCTGCAGGAGAGACATCTAACTAAGAGCATCTCTGATAGATGATGTAAAATATGACACACGGAAACTGTTTTAGCAAGAGAAAGCAGGCAAAATCCAGGGCCCAAAAACTCTAAAATAGCCTCCATCGCACTAGAAAAATTAACCAGTGAACAACTACGATGTATATATGCCAGTAGGGGCGATCATGTGTGTATATAACACGATGCTGTTCACATTACAATTGTAATACTCCCTCCGTCCTAAAAAAGTGTTGCAGATTTATCTTGATTTGGATAAATCTAGTACATCCAAATTTTAATAAACTTGTGACGTCTTTTTAGGACGGAGAGAGTATATGAATTGTACACGTTGTAATATCACTGTTACTCGAGAGTGATAATATTTAGTCCTCTCAACAGATTCAGTGCATTGCTTAGACTACTATCCATGATGGGTTGCGATATATACTACCACTATCCAGAGCTGCAATATTTACTCCGTTTTGACCACATTGCATAGATGAGTAGATTGCTATGTTATAAATGGCTAGTGCGTTCATGTATATACTAATATAGGGATGTTGGTGCAATCTCGGAAAGAGAAAGCTAAGCGATACACCAAATAAGTGATGGTACCTTAGCGCAGCCACGGTGTGTAGCTAAAAGTGTTTCCCTATTTGTGTTTTGGCTTTTAGAACTAGTTCTCTACACCGTGGAAGTGGTTTCAAATTAAGCGAAAGAGGGAATCGGAGCAAGAGGGTGCTTCGATGCTAAATGTGGTTCCAAATTGATTAGGCAACATGTGTGTGTCATGTGTCCTATGCTCTCATATCTTAGACAAAAAATGAGGCCGTTCTTGTCAGCGGTGGGACCGCATGATGCAGAAATTTAGAATAGCTACATTGTGGAGCTATAGCCAATTGCATGGTGAAGCTAAATTTAGCTTTTTGACAGATTTAGCTATAGCAACATTATGGCTGCCCTTACAATGTTTGTTGCTCGAGATTCAGACCCATGGGTATGTCCGACTCCTCCGTCGTGGGGTCGTCCCCGAACTCCCGCCCCAGTGACCTAGTCAGTGAGTTGCACCTCGCGGATTGCCTTGTTGATCTCCTTTTCCCCCAGGGGGTACCCTGATGTGAGACGCTTTCCATCCTGCTTACAATACTTCTGTTGGAATTTGGTGTAATCTAGTTTTTGAGCTTTTCGCTCATAGACAATACAAATTCTGAATTTCTTTTTGGACCATTATTTGGGACAGTCTATGTGTGTGCTACTAAAGTTTAGTCCCACACTGCTAGTTTGGGGAGAACTGCACCACCTTATATAGGAGACTGTTCTAGCACTACTAAGTGAGTGAGAAGAGAAGCAGCTCTCGCGGACTCCTTCTCCGACGCCACGTCACTCCACGTCTCGTCATGTCACAATGCAGGTTGCGGGTTGTTGGAATCTCGTTGAGTCAAGATTTATTTTCATGATCGAGAAAATTAATTATGAGTCATTAATAAACGCGGTAATTAGTTAGATCATTTGTATCATGTGTAGCGTTGACTCGAACTGCGCCCCATGACTTACCCGACCCGTGGATACAGCTCATCATAACACCTCCTTCCAGTACATTGCGTCGTTGTATTCATATTTCCAATCTCGGTTTGCGGCGTGCACCGCAGATCATGACAGTAGTCCTCCGAAACTCTGCCTCTCGTGATTCTGTACATGAGAGGGGCAATAAGGTATTTGGGGAGCGCACTAGCGCGACTACTGATAACCACAATGTCGTCGGACGACGAGTTTCTGGACGACGACTTCTTCCCGAACGTGAACATCCTCTTCAGCAACCTCAGCATGGGCGACAACACCGACGCCGATGTAGCTACTACCCTTGTCTCCGCCGCTGCTCAGGCTGCTCAAGCAACACCATACGTGATCCTAATCTCTCTCATCCAGATCTTGCTAGAGTTTATATTTCTAGCGTTTGCAGTAGATGGGATATGATTATATTATTTAGATGTGATATGTTCGTCTACTATGTTAATCTCCATGATTAGTTTTGGTACTGCTTATATGATCATGCTTTAAGAGTTAATTATTCAGATTAAATCATATGGATATTTGTAAATATTTTCAACAATCCAAAAACCTTATTATAGGCAAATGAATCCAAGTGGCGTTGCCGCTACTACAAGGCCACCTCCCTTTGATGGTTCACAATATAAGAAATGACGCACGAGAGCAATTTTTGGTTTAAAAGCCTGAACTTCTATAGCGCCACTCTTGAGGGAGAACTTACTACTGCAGAGTAGGAAGCCTTTGATAGAGTTGACCGTTGATGCATGTAAAATGCATACATAAACTTCGTATTTTGTTGCTATGAATTCTCACATATTTTCTACAATATGATTTTATATTCATGTTTTACATTGATTTATGCGGATTTACCAATGACCCCCTTCATTTTGTTTATAACTTTGCATGACATGAAAACTCTGTTTTGTGTATTTTTTCCTTTCAGGGACCTAAACGAAGTCAAATGGAGCTGGGCTTTTGGGAGTGCAAGTATTTCATCAAGAGAAGCACCAGGAGCACTTGGACCTCACCAGATGGACCAGGAGGCCCAAGATAGACTTGGTGGCGCCCCCAATAAGGGTGGGCGTGCCACCTAGTCTCTTTTCTTCCTCGTTCATTGATTTGCTTCGATCTTTCGCCCACTGCCTTCGTTTGACCTAAAAACCACTATATAAAGGGCCCCTAGGGAGTTCCTAAAGGGAGGCACCACAGAAACATCGAAACACCAAAATAGAGCCAGAACCAGCGAAGATTAGATAGGGAAACTCTATCGGAGCCACCGCTAGAGGGATCTCTACCTTCTCCAACATCTCCACCATCATCACCATGATGAAGAGGGAGTAGTCCACCTATGTACTATGGGTTTGTGGTAGTAGCTTGATATATCTCTATCTTGTTCTTCATAGATCTAGTACCATATGAGCTGGCCAACATGATTATGGTCATATTTATAATTCCTATGTGGTGGGTCTTTATTCTATGATTTGATATATGAGATTGGAACCTATTATGTGTAAGATGTATTGATAGATGCATATCATGTACCCTGTTCTTAAGTACTTGTTCTGATCCAACTTATATGCAAGAGCATGTGTGGCGAGAAGTGTGTATTAGATGGAGTAGCATGGTGGTAGTGATTGAATAGTGACAACAAAATTCGAGATCTACTATGGTATTTACCTTTCTTTTGCTGCCTCACTAGGAATAAAGTGAATCCATGTGCTATAATTATCTTGTGATAGTAAGATAATCATATTTGCGATTCAAACATCATGTCAAATTACTTAAGGCTATACTCTGTTGATATTTAATTCAAGATTACTTGGAGTTTTCCCTTTCTTGAGGAGTATAAGAGAGATGTGTGTCATCATCTCTATGTTAGGACATGATGCCCATATGAATGCTTATCAAACACATGTAGTAGTTCCACTAATATTATGTCTCGGATGAATTGTTTGCATCCATTGCAACCCAAAAAGAGAGTAGACAGGTGAACTGAATCCTGGTCCATTTTAAACCATTAGAAACACCTTTCCAACACCACTATCACACTTTATATTTTCTGCTATTTATTATTTCGAAAATACAAAAATACTTTTTTCACTTGCACACGCAACCAAAATGCAAAAACAACTATCATTTATTGTTCTTAATTTGTTTGCCTAGTTTTTACTTGTGTTATTTTATTTTATTTATTATTGTTCTTTTATATTACTAATACGAAACCTTGTGCTTGACAACCACATGGTGGAGTTGGGGACACACGAAAAAACTTTGCTTTGTAGGTTGCTTGAAGAGGAGAGAAAGAATAAATCTCCTAGCCAATTCCCCGAGAGTTTGATATAAACCCTCGAGTCATCCTTGTGGGGAAAAGATGCTTGCTACAACACTCTGCACTTGGAGTCCCAACGAATTGGTACATGAAGTTATCGCCATCAACTGCATGTTCAAGGCCACTCTTTTCAATGTTCTTGGGGACAACATTGTTAACCCGTATATACCATTTGATCATGGTAAATACGCGTGGGATGCACTCGAGGCAAAATTTGGTGTCTCAGACGCTAGCACTAAGTTGTACGTCATGGAGCAATTCTATGATTATAAGATGACTAATGATTACTCTGTCGGTGACCAAGCTCATGAGATATAGTCATTTGCCAAAGAACTTGAGCAGTTCAAGTGTACCTTACCGGACAAGTGTGTGGCTGGAGGCATTATTGTCAAGCTTCCTCGCTCATGGAGGAATTTTGCTACTTCTCTCAAACACAAGAGACAAGAATTTTTCATTACGGATCTCATTAGATCTCTTCATGTGGAAGAGAAGGCGAGAGCAAAGGACACACGTGCTCGAGGATTTGAGGGAGCTTCTAGTGCCAACTTTGTACATAAGAAAAATTTCCCATCCCACAAGTTCAAGAATAAGAACATTTCTGAAAGCAAATGAAAGTTTATGACAAGAATAAGGCCACGCACTCAACCAACTTCAAGAAGAAAAAACATAAGGATAAATACTCTTGCCATGTATGTGGTGATCCTGATCATTGGGCTCCTAGATTTCCTAATAACTTTGACAAGCGTCAATATGAGAACAACGACAAGACCACTAATATCGCTATTAGTGATACTAAGATGAAGGACACTGATGAATGTGCATGTGTGCCCCCATGTATGGTTTTGGTAATTAATAACAATCTTTATGGACTTATGTTTGCATTGAGTTTTACTTGTAGGATTTGTCCTGAAGGAAATATGCCCTGAGAGGCAATAATAAAGTTGTTATTATGTATTCCTTGTATATGATAGATGTTTATTTTACATGCTATAATTGTATTGATCGGAAACGTCAATACATGTGTGTTTAATAAAAAATAAAGTGTTCCTAGTTATGCCTCTCTTATAGACTAGCTTGTTGATTAACAAGATGATTAAGGTTTCCTGATCATAGACATTGGATGTTGTTAATAACAAGGTCACATCATTTGTGAAATGATGTGATTAACATTCATCCGAAGTATAGCATTACGATCAAGTCATTATGTTTATATTGCTATAACATCATACGAATTAATCTTTATCCTTAGACCATGAGATCATGTTAATTGCTAACACCGAAAGAATATCTTGATAACATCAAACGTCACACCGTAACAGGGTGACTATAAAGATGGGTTCAGTACTACGAAGGTGTTATGTTGAGGCTCATGGATCAAGAGTGGAATTTTTCAATCCCGATGACGGATAGATATACTCTGGCCCTCTCGGTGATATCACATTAAGATAGCTTGCAAGCAAGTGATGTGATCACTAGAATGTTATATCACGGGAACGAGAAAAGAGTGCATGTCGGTAACGAGATCGAGCTAGGTATTTGGATACCGATGATCTAATATCGGACATGTATTATATCATGAGACAAAGGGATTAAGTTACTAGCGTTAAAGGTTCTCACGATCATAGAAGTCATCGTTGAATATGCAGGAGTCAGTATGGATCTCAAGGTCCCGCTTTTGATTATTGATCTGAGAGGAGTCTCAATCATGTCTGCATTATTCGCGAATCGTAGGGTGACACACTTAAGAGTTACCGGACACCATTTTGGAGAACATATGTTTCAGACGAAAGAATTGCAAAGAGTAGGAATTGTTTCGATAGAAACCGGAATTGTTTCGAGTGAAATTGCAGAAAGTGGTTTTGCATGTACTATTGAAATGTTGCAAGGAGTTTTATGTGAATGTTTGTTAATTAATAAAATTCTGAATAAATATAATAAAAGAGTTTTATTTAATGAGAGAGCATTAAACTTAGAGAATGTTAACGCATTTAAAGTGGAGACTTTAAAAGAGAATGTGAAGAGGCATTTTAATGTGAGGGGAGTTACCACCACATGAATGGAGGAGGTGAGGGGTCACCTCCATGAGGCGCCGGCCATGGAGGGGGTACCCCCTCCTCCTATAAAAGTCCCCCCTCTTCCTCCTTCTTCCTCACACCTCCTCGTGAAGGATCTCTCTCCCCCTCTAGAATTATTCCCCCATGGTCTCGGATTAGCGAGATACATGTTCCCGGTGGCATTTCGTCTAGAAGGAGTTGCTTCTTCTGCTGCATCGCTAGAGCGAGGAGGTGGAGGTTGTCCGGTGGCTTGAACGTGCGTGCGAGGACGGATGCGCTGCTGATTTGCGGCTCTCGGACTTCCACATGATCTTGAGATCGGTAAGTGTACGACTACATCAACCACGGGTTCCTACTCGTTAACAAAACTCGTTGTCTTCGAGGGTAAGTTCTCGATGGATGTATGTCCACCTGTTGCTCTGTATCTAGTAGATAGATCTTGGCGTGTAGTTCTCATTGTAGGAAATTTTTTGTTCTCTATGCTGCGGACCCAACAGTGGTATTAGAGCCAGGTTTATGCGTAGGTGCTTTGCACGGGTAATACACATATGTTTATATGTGGGCGATGATGATCATGTTATTGCATCTTCTATGTATTTTGGATATTGGTGGCATAGTGGTATGAAGCGACCCGGACCAACCTTACATGTCATCGTACATGAGACCGGTTCCACGACTGACATGCAACTAGTTTTGCATAAGTGCCTGGCGGGTTCTGTCTCTCCTACTATAGTCAATATCTGATTTACAATGAGTTGCTAATAACTTGGTTATCCACGTATTGGTTCATGTTCGTAGGTAAGACCAACTCTATCCCCGAAAGCCCTAAGCCACGTAAAACTTGCAATTGATAAATTAGAGGCATCTAGTTTAGATCATTGTTGGGCTAGTGTCTTGATATGGTATTATTGTAAGTAGATGTATGATAGATACTCTTACAACACACTCAACGTGTAAGTTCCATAGACCTTGGCCTTACACACAAAGGAATGATAGAGATCATACCACGATGCAAATGATAGAGATCAAATGCATGAACCATATCATCTCACTTTACACATTAGATGTTAGCATCTTATACTGCTAGTTTGGCGTTTTTTGTAGCATTGTAAGATGATCCCTCATTTAAATATCAATATAAAATGTGTTCTTAAGTATGCACCGTTCTGTGGATCGTGTTTCGAGACATCACGTGATGATCGGGTGTACTCGACTCTACGCTGTCATAAGAACGGGTGTAAGATAGTTTTACACACGCGAATACTAAGGTTCTTACTTGGCGAGCCTAGCATGTACAGACATGGCCTCGGAACATGGACCGAAAGGTTAAGCATGAGTCATATAGTTGATATGATGCCCATATAGATGCTTGCCTTTGAAGCTACATCGACTCACGTGATGATCGGACTTGGTGTAGTGGATTTGGTTCATGTAATCACCAAAAGGACACGAGGGATGTCGTTTTTGAGTGGGAGTTCATTAGTAATTTGGATTAGTTAAACTCACTCTATCATAAAATTAGTCTAAATAAACTTTACAAATTATGTTGTAGATGGCACCACCTGCTTTTAATTTCAATGTGTTCATGGAGAAAGAGAAACTTGCTGCGAATGGTAGCAACTTCACCAACTGGGCTATGAATTTGAGGATTCTCCTCACTGCTGCACAAAAGAAATATGTGCTAGAGGCGCCGCTAGGCCCCCCCACCAGCTCCTGATGCCCCTGATGAGGAAAAGAATGTCTATGTGACTCGTCAGGAGGACCACAACTTAGTTCATTGCGGCATACTGTATGGGCTAGAGCCTGAACTTCGAAAGCGTTTCGAAAATGGCAATGCCTTTGATACCATGGGAGAATTGAAAATGATTTTCGATACCCATGCTGCCGTAGAGAGTTATAATGCTACTGAAAAGTTCTTTAGGTGCATGATGGAGGAGAATAGCTCCGTTAGTGAGCACGTACTCAAAATGTCTGGGTACGCCGATAAGCTTGTGTCCTTGGGAATAACGATTCCCATTGAGTTAGGCATACATCATGTTCTCCAATCTCTGCCACCTAGCTACAAGAGATTCGTGATGAACTATAATATGCAGGGCATGAAGAAGTCTCTTCCCGAGCTTCTGTCAATGCTTAGGACTGCAGAAGTGGAGATTAGGAAAGAACATCAAGTGTTGATGATCAATAAGACCATCGGTTTCAATAAGGACAAGAAAGGCAAGCACAAGTGAAAGAAGGGTGGCAAATCTGTTGCCACACCTGAAAAGAAACCCCGAGCTGGCCCTAAGTCTGACACCGAGTGTTACTATTGCAAGGGGACTGACCATTGGAAGCGCAATTGCCCCAAGTATTTGGTGGAAAAGAAGGCCGGCAAGGCAAACAAAGGTATATGTGATATACATGTTATTGATGTGTACTTGACTAGTACTCGCAGTAGCGCTTGGGTATTTGATACGGGATCGGTTGCTAATATATGTAACTTGGTTCAGGGGCCGCGGAACAAGCGACAACTAGCAAGGGATGAGGTCATGATGCGAGTTGGCAATGGATCAAGAGTTGATGTGATCGCCGTCGGGATGCTACCTCTCCATATGCCATCGGGATTAGTTATAAATCTGAAAAATTGTTATTTGGTGCCTGCACTGAGCATGAACATTGTATCCGGATCGTGTTTGATGCAAAGTGGTTGTTCCTTTAAATCTGAAAACAATGGTTGTTTGATTTATAAGAATGATATCTTTTATAGTCATGCACCTATGTTGAATGGTTTATTTCAATTGGATCTCGATAGTAGTATTACGCATATTCATAATGTTGATGCTAAAAGGATAAAACTTGATAATGATATATCTGCATATATGTGGCACTACCGTCTAGGTCATATTGGCGTTAAACGCATGAAGAAACTCCATTCTGATGGACTTTTGGAATCACTTGATTTTGAATCATTTGATACATGTGAGCCATGCCTTATGGGTAAGATGACTAGAACGCCGTTTTCCGGTTCAATGGAACAAGCGATAGATTTATTGGAAATCATACATACTGATGTGTGTGGACCAATGAGTGTGTCGGCGCGAGGTTGATATCGTTACTTTGTTACTTTCACGGATGATTTGAGTAGATACGGGTATATCTATTTGATGAAACACAAGTCTGAAGCCTTTGAAAAGTTCAAAGAATTTCAGAATGAAGTAGAAAATCATCGTAACAGAAAAATCAAATTTCTGCGGTCCAACCGTGGAGGTGAGTATCTAAGTTACGAGTTTAGCACACACATGAAAGAGTGTGGAATAGTTTCACAACTGACGCCTGCCGGAACACCACAACGTAATGGTGTGTAGGAATGTTGTAATCGTACTTTATTGGATATGGTTCGATCTATGATGTCTCTGACTGACTTGCCACTGTCATTTTGGGGTTATGCACTAGAAACCGCTGCATTCACTTTAAATCGGGCACCATCTAAATCCGATGAAAGGACACCGTATGAATTATGGTTTGGAAACAAACCTAAGTTGTCATTTCTTAAAGTTTGGGGATGCGATGTTTATGTTAAGAAACTTCAGCCGGATAAACTCGAACCCAAAGCGGAAAAATGCGTCTTCATAGGGTACCCTAAGGAAACGATTGGGTATACCTTCTATCACAGATCCGAGGGCAAGGTTTTTGTTGCGAAGAATGGATCCTTTCTTGAGAAGGAGTTTCTCGCGAAAGGTGTGAGTAGTCAGAAGATAGAACTCGAAGAGGTTATTGAACCTTCTCTTCATGAAATGGCGAGTAGCGCATCACCGGAAATTGTTTCGGAGTTGTCTTCACCTAATGAAGAGAGAGCTAATGATATTGATCATGAAACTCCGAAAGAGGACACTACCGAACCTCGCAGGTCAAGTAGGACACGTGCAACTCCTGAACTGTACGGCAATCATGTTATGAATTTCATGGTTGATGAAATGGATGACCCTGCGACGTATGAAGAAGCGATGATGAGCCCGGATTCCAACAAATGGCTAGAAGCCATGAAATCCGAGATGGAATCCATGTACGAAAACCAGGTTTGGACCTTGGTAGACTTACCTCACGATCGAAAGGCCATTGAGAATAAATGAATTTTCAAAAGAAAAACTGATGCTGATGGTAATGTGACCATCTATAAGGCTCAACTTGTCGCAAAGGGGTTTCGAAAAATTCAAGGAGTTGACTACGATGAGACATTCTCTCACGTAGCGATGCTAAAGTTGATTAGAATTATGTTAGCAATTGCTGCATATTTCGATTATGAAATATGGCAGATGGATGTCAAAACTGCGTTCCTCAATGGTAATATTGAAGAAGAGTTGTATATGATACAACCTAAGGGTTTTGTCGATCCTAAGGATGCTGATAAGGTATGCAAACTTCAGCGATCCATCTATGGACTGAAGCAAGCATCCCGGAGTTGGAATCTCCGCTTTGATGAGGTGATCAGAGAGTTTGGATTTGTCCAAACTTATGGAGAGGCTTGTATTTACAAGAAAGTGAGTGGGAGCAATGTGGTATTTCTGATATTATATGTGGATGACATATTATTGATTGGAAATGATATAGATCTTTTAAACAGTGTTAAAAGTTATCTAAACAGCAAATTTTCGATGAAAGACCTTGGTGAAGCGTCATATATATTAGGCATTAAAATATATAGAGATAGATCAAGGCGCCTAATTGGGCTATCGCAGAGTACATACCTTGATAAGATATTAAAGAAGTTTAATATGGACGGAAGTAAGAAGGGGTTCTTACCTATGTTGCAAGGCAAGACATTGAGCAAGACTCAAAGTCCGGCTACGGCGGAAGAAAGAGAGATAATGGATAAGATCCCCTATGCCTCGGCCATATGCTCTATAATGTATGCCATGCTATGTACAAGACCGGATGTGGCACATGCTATTAGGTTGACTAGTAGGTACCAATCTGATCCAGGTTTGGAACACTGGATAGCGGTCAAGAATATCCTTAAGTACTTGAGAAGAACTAGGGATATGTTTCTTGTATACGGAGGTGAAGAAGAGCTAGTCGCTAAGTGTTATGTCGATGCTAGCTTTGACACCGATCCGGATGACTCTAAGTCTCAATCCGGATACGTATTTCTCTTGAACAGAGCAGCAGTTAGTTGGAGGAGTTCCAAACAACCTGTGATGGCTGGATCAACGATAGAGGCGGAATATGTTGCTGCTTCAGAAGCAACGCAGGAAGCAGTTTGGATGAAGGAGTTCATAACGGAACTAGGTGTGGTTTCTAGTGCATTGGACCCAATGGTGATCTATTGTGACAACAATGGAGCCATAGCCAATGCCAAGGAATCGAGGTCTCACAAGAATTCCAAGCATATTAAGCGCCGGTTGAACTCCATCCGCGAGCATGTCAAGGATGGAGATATAAAGATTTGTAAAGTACACACGGACCTAAATGTAGCAGATCCGTTGACTAAAGTTCTCCCTAGGGCAAAACATGATCAACACCAGAACTCCATGGGTGTTAGATTTATCACTATGTGAACTAGATTACTGTCTCTAGTGCAAGTGGGAGACTGAAGGAAATATGCCCTGAGAGGCAATAACAAAGTTGTTATTATGTATTCCTTGTATATGATAGATGTTTATTTTGCATGCTACAATTGTATTGATCGGAAACGTTAATACATGTGTGTTTAATAAACAAAAAGGGTTCCTAGTTATGCCTCTCTTATAGACTAGCTTGGTGATTAACAAGATGATCAAGGTTTCATGATCATAGACATTCGATGTTGTTAATAACAAGGTCACAACATTTGTGAAATGATGTGATGAACATTCATCCGAAGTATAGCATTACGATCAAGTCATCATGTTTATATTGCTATAACATCATACGAAGTAATCTTTAGCCTTAGACCATGAGATCATGTTAATTGCTAACACCGGAAGAGTATCTTGATAACATCAAACGTCACACCGTAACAAGGTGACTATAAAGATGGGTTCAGTGATACGAAGGTGTTATGTTGAGGCTCATGGATGAAGAGTGGAATTTGTCAATCTCGATGACGGATAGATATACTCTGGGCCCTCTCGGTGATATCACATTAAGATAGCTTGCAAGGAAGTGATGTGATCACTAGAATGTTATATCACGGGAACGAGAAAAGAGTGCATGTTGGTAACGAGATCAAACTAGGTATTTGGATACCGATGATCGAATATCGGACATGTATTATATCATGAGACAAAGGGATTAAGTTACTAGCGTTAAAGGTTCTCACGATCACAGAAGTCATCGTTGAATATGCAGGAGTCAGTATGGATCTCCAGGTCCCGCTTTATTGATCTGAGAGGAGTCTCAATCATGTCTGCATTATTCGCGAACCGTAGGGTGACACACTTAAGAGTTACCGGACACCATTTTGGAGCACATATGTTTCAGACAAAAGAATTGCAAAGCGCAGGAATTGTTTCGATAGAAACCGGAATTGTTTCGGGTGAAATTGCAGAATGTGGTTCTGCATGTAATATTGAAATGTTGTAAGGGGTTTTATGTGAATGTTTGTTAATTAAAGTAATTAACAAAATTATGAATAAATATAATAAAAGAGTTTTATTAAATGAGAAAGCATTAAACTTAGAGAATTTTAATGCATTTAAAGTGGAGACTTTAAAAGGGAATGTGAAGAGGCATTTTAATGTGGGGGGAGTTACCACCACATGAATGGAGGAGGTGAGGGGTCACCTCCATGAGGCGCTGGCCATGGAGGGGGTACCCCCCTTTCCTCCTATAAAAGGCCCCCCTCTCCCTCCTTCCTCACACCTCCTCATGAAGGATCTCTCTCCCCCTCTAGAATTATTCCCCCATGGTCTCGGATTAGAGAGATACATGTACCCGATGGCATTTCGTCTGGAAGGAGTTGCTGCTTCCGCTGCATTGCTGGAGCGAGGAGGTGGAGGTTGTCCGGTGGCTTGAACGTGTGTGTGAGGCCGGATGCGCTGCTGATTTGCGCCGCTCAGACTTCCACACAATCTTGAGATCGGCAAGTGTACGACTACATCAACCACGAGTTCCTACTCGTTAAAAAAACTCGTTGTCTTCGAGGGTAAGTTCTCGATGGATGTATGTCCACTCGTTGCTCTGTATCTAGTAGATAGATCTTGGCATGTAGTTCTCATCGTAGGAGGCAGGCCGCTAGGCCCGAAAGTCCAGCCGGCCACCTCCAAACCCTAGTCTAAAATACCCAGACAAACCCAAACCCTATCTAAAACACCCAAACCCAACCCAGCCACCTACCTCATCCCACCTTTTCCCTCCTAGCCGCACACACCCCCACACGCACACAACGCACACGCGCATGCAACTGGCCCCACCAGGCTCCACACCTACCCACACTCCCACCCCATCACCACCTCACTCCGCCCACTCCCAGGCCGCCACCTCACCCCTCCTGGGCCACCTCCTTCTCTTTTCCCGCCTGCCGCTGTCACGCGCCAGCCCTAGTCAGCCCGACCACCTCGGGATCCCGCCTCGCTCCTGCCCCACCTCCTGGCCCCGTCCCGCGCCTCACGCGTCTGACGCGTCGCCACACGCCACCTGCCCGCGCCTCCTTCTCTCTCCCCTTCCTCGCCTCGCTCGGCCTCTCCCTGGTTCACCTTCCCCCATCCACCGCCGCCTCCTCTTCTCTCCCCTGCTCTACCCCGGCCGCCGCGCCGCCACCGATGTCCCTTCTGCACCGCTGCCTCCCTCGAGCCCCGGCGCCCCCAGGCCCCACCGCCCCGACGGCTCTCCTCCGCCGCTCTCCTTGTGTCGTGGCCATCCCCCCGCCACCGGGCCCCTCTCCTCCGGGTTCCACGCCTCCCCCTTTAGCACCGCTAGGGCCGGCGCCCGCGACCAGCCCCGCCATGAGTCCTCCTCTGGCCGGCCCATCCTCGCAGGGAACGCCACCCTCCTCGCGTCGTCCTCTCCGCCTCCGCCCGAGCCGCTGCCGTCTCCTCCTTAGCTCCGACCACCCTCGATCTCGCCGGCCGCCGTGCTCGCCGCCCCCGCCTCCTCCTTCCTCGGCCCCTGTCGTGTCGGCGTCATCCGCGCCCCCGAGCCCGAGCTCGACCGCCCCTGCCACGCGCCGCTAGGGCCGTCTCCTCCACAGCAGGGCCCGCCGCCCTCTCCCCGCCAACACCGCGTCCTAGTTCCCTGCCTTCCGCACGCATGCGATGCAGTTGATGTTGGTGCCTGTGTGTATCCGGCCCTCTTATCTGTTTTCTTTTGGTGTTGTCCTTTCTCTGGCCACAATGCTAGCTAGCTCTAGTCCGTCCGCCAAGTGCTGGTTCCCTGTTGTTGTCAGATGCTCTTCTGGCCCTTGTGCTCAATCTCCACACATCCTACCAGGCAGTCTCCTCTGCTATCTTTTGTGATGCGGACCCCCCATGTGTGTCGGTGGCCTCAAGTTCCATCGACAAGATCTTCGTCCGCTTGCGTGTCCCCACTCACGCCAAGATCTTCTCGTTGATAAGACCAACGTCGCGGATCCAAGCTCGCCATCGACATCGTAGACGGAACTCCAAGATCTCCGCTCGGTATCCAAGGACGCCGAGGCTCTAGACGACAAGTTATCCTTCCTGGAAGCGTTGACGCAGGTGCAACAAGTACTCCTTCCCGGATGCGATGCCCGAGAACCTGGACGCCAAGGTCGGCGACGCAGAACGCCAAGTTCTTCATCCCGCACGCCAAGACCGACCCGATACGCGGACCCGACAAGATCTTCGCGACGACAAGATCAACACCGACCGGGGCGAATCCGATGCGCCCCTGACGCCAAATCAAGTCCTTCTTCCCGGAACGCCAAGATCTACTTCCGTTTTCCGAGAATGTTCCTGTCGAACCCTAAGTCCGAACCCCGAACCCCCGGAACCCAAGATCTTCCGAACCCGATGTGTGAACCTTTTCCCCGAGCCCCTATTTTATAAATGCTATACATAAAACTGTTGCATATAAATTGTTCATACATGCATACATGTCTGTGGGTTGGGGGCATTATGCCGATTCACCTCATAATTAAATATGGAGTCTACATGCGGGATACTTTTGTCTTAATTCCGGACTCCATTTAAATTTTTGTAGCGAACCGATGCCATGTTTTGCCTTATTAATTCCACATTTAAATTGCGGGGTAGTTAAACAACTCGAACCATCTAATTAATTCACGGGACCCCGGTTCCGCTTAATATTGCCTAATTGCACCGTATCTGTGCCATGCCATGCATCATATCATAAGCATGCCGTATCTTCTGCCGTAGTATTAAATATTGCATCCGGTGTTTCTTCTAGTGTTTGCTTCTTCGCGGATTAGGCCGATGAGTTGATGCGAGTATCGACAAGTTCTCTGGATATGAACCTTCGGCAGTGTTTCCCAGGCGAGCATCTCTCCCCCTTCTACCTATTTTGCATTTATAGTCTTTATTTCCTCCTGTTGATCTATTGCTATCCGTGTCGCGATGCTTTAGTTTCCAAACACCAGTTATATCCTATGCAGCCTCTATATTGCCTTGGACACCTCCTATTACCTGTGTTTGGTAGATAGCTGGCCTTGCGAGTCGTAGTTGCTTGCTCAGGTGCGATCTCGTGTTGTCAAGTACCACAGTTGTTGGAATGCCGGCAGATGTTTATGGTGGAGATGATCATGTCTTTAATTACAACTATTAAATTGTTGGGACAACTAATGAAAGAGGCACCGGTGGGCAATATATGCTATTTGGTTTTTATGCCCACTTGTGTCCCGTAGGCCCCGAGTACTTGATACCTGTTCCTTGACTATTCACACTATCCACATACGGGAGACTCTATGAATCCCCCTTAGCTAGAGCTTGATTCATTTCTTATTTCTTGGGGCCACAAAATAGTTTGGGGCTTTATTACTATCCTGTACGTATGCCATGCTTTACTGCTTTATTTAAGATTGTGCGTGGAGCACCTATACTATTTAGGATCCTGACACGTTTTCGCTGTATCGACAAGCCCAGTCACACTTTCAGGTTCCTAGTCGTTTACAACCGTCCACACAAACCCTAGGTCCGTCTCGGAGCCGGCCAACTTCGTCGCGGGTAGCTTAGTGGGGTGGCCCCCTGAAATATTTTATGAATCCTGTGATTGCTTTGTCGTGAAAGCCTCGTTGGGTTTTGATTTGGTTTTTCCGAGGTTGATCGTGTGTGTATTGCTATTTGTGCACCCCTGCAGGGGAAATCTTTCTGAAAGCCATGTCCGCGGTTATGGACGACTTGGAGCACAATATCTCGATCATAGACAAGCATAACTAAAGTAGTGCTATAATTTGACTTAATATGTGACTAGTAATCAGACTCAAATATAACGGAATGGATATTAAAAATGCCAACAACTGGTGGAGCTAGGGTTCCTAGTGTCTTGTTATATCTGCCTAGTAAGTATTGCAACTCCAATGGAATGTGATAAAAGTGCCAACAACTGTTGGGTTTTGGGATTCCTCAGGACAATTATATCTGACTAGTAAATGTTCCAACTATAACGGAATGGTGATTAAAACTGCCCACTACTTATGCTATCAGGATGACTCATGATATCTATATCTGACTAGTAAGTGCTGCAACTATAATGGAATGAGTAAAACTGCCAACTGTGTGAGTTCCTTGGTTCGACTTCCTCGTTTGGTCTCGAGGGGGAATACCAGGATGAGTATGTTTGGTGTTAGTATCAGGTTGTATCCGAATAGGTCTCTCTTATCTCTCTCTGATAGTCGCCAGTATTACAGAGTCTCTATAGGTTGTTTAGTGCCGCTGCGCTGCCGCTTCAGTCCACCATACCTGTGTAGGCGAGGACCGCCGAATTCTAGCCTCGCCATGTACTGGCCTCAGTACTGACGCTCCTCTTTTTCCTTTGCCCTTTGTCGACACCCCTTTTGTTTTAGCAGGTTTGAGATCGACGTCGTTAGCAGGGTTACCCTTCCGGCTTGGCCTGGGCAGGGTTATGGACGCCATTGGTTATTCTTCAGGGCTCTTAGCCCAATTTGCATCTTGTCCGTACTCAGACGATGTAGCGTTTTCAAGGTGATTTGGATCTTTGTGCTGTATATCGGTATTCTTGACTCATGGAGTCGTGTTGTATATATATCTATTCTGTGGGTCCCCTCGAGGACTGTTGTGTAATGGTATTACTTCGTTTTCCACCCGCACAAAAGTGCCTGGTGGGCGTCCTTGAATCGTTTCTATGCGGGTTTGGCGGAAAGGGCTAAAACTTGCATAGGGCCGATTCAAGGGTGTTACAGAGTTGAGCCTATGGCATGTGTATCTTGAAGAAAGAAGAAATGAAGTGCAAGTTCAAGATGATCCATCTCGAATACATCATTTGCTTGAAGCTTTCCATCCTATGGTGCTCATGTATATGTGAAGATGTTCCCAAAAGAGAAGCTCTGCTACCATAGTGGAATATAAGGGAGCAGTTTGTAAGTCTTCACCAAGCTAGCGCAATCAAGAAAGGTGTTCCATCTTGAGGTAGACAAGATCGTTGTCATCAAGCTCAAGTGGAATATGTGCAAGGAAAAGGTATGTTCTTGATAGGGTTTCTTTCTTACCAATCTTGGGGTGTTAGTTGGAGAGACCGGTTTATAGGATAGATAGTCATACTATCAAGAGGGGCTCTCGAGTGAGTAACTTGATCATATCCTTCGGAGAGAGCACAAACCTTCGCATACTTGGCATCATATTTCTTGGTTCTTATTTGGTTATTATCCATGAGAGGATTTTGAGCTTGTGTAATATCCATGACAAGCTCAAGTTCATCGAAAACGGATTTCATATGCATTCTCTATTGTGTTTTCGATATTGGAGGTTTTAACGATTTGTCTTTTATAGATAGGCTAAACCTTTCATAATTTGTTTCTATCCTCCCTTGCTGGACTATGATGGTTCCCTGCATGATCTTGTAGATCTCGTTACTATCTTCGAAACGAGCCCAAGATCATCAAAATCGGAGTCTGGATGCAAAAGTTATGATCATTTGACTTTTGTTGTTTCTGCGAGTTTTCGAGGGGACGGATTATCTGGCCCAAATACCAAAATATCCGGCCCAAATACCAAAATATCTGGCCCAAATATCCGGCCCCTGTTCTGGGGCTTGCGCAGCAAAGTCCTTAGCCATTTTTTAGGGGGGGCGGATTATCCGGCCATACGAGGGGCCGGAATATCTGGCCTGGAGGTTCCAAACAGTCATATTTCGTTGGAGGAGGCTATAAAAAGCCCCCTTCTTCCTCCTTGGGCTGGTGGCATGCATCCTCTCTCTCCTCCATTGTTTCTACCTTCAAGATCTTGCAAATACTCTCAATCCCTCCTATGTTTCTTGCATATTCTTTAGGGATTTGTAAGAGGATATCTAGATCTACAGCTTCACCAATCAATCTCTCCTCTAAGTGAGGGGAACATCTTAGATCTAGATCTTGGAGTACTTTGTGGATTTCCTCCATTGTTCTTCCTCTCTTATTCCCCGATAAGCTTTTGTAGATTTTGTGGGATTTGGGAGTGAAGGACTTGAGCACTTCTTGTGTTCTTGCCATTGAATTTGGTGCATCGGTTTGAGTTCTCGGTGAGGATTCGATTGGGTGAAAGGTGAGAAGCTTTTTACACTTGGGTTCTTGGAACCCTAGACAGTTTAGTTGTATTGCAGGTTTGTGGATTTCTTGGGACCTCCAATTAAGTTATGGAGCTTTCCCCAAGCTTGTTTGTTGGGAGCCTCCAGTTGAGTTGTGGAGAAGTGCCCCAAGCTTTGTGCGACGTTACAGATTGCCACCGACAAGTGCACCGATAGTGGAGTGTGGATCGATCCCTTTGGGGTGAGGTTCACCGGAGAACAAGGGAGGCCTCTTGTGGCGTTGGTGGTTTGAAACCACCCCTCTCCAAATGGGATGTACTCCCTTGTTGGGAGGAACTCGGTAAAACATCATCGTCTCCGTGTGCCTCGGTTATCTCTCTACCCGAGCTCTTTACTTATGCACTTTACTTTGTGATAACCTTCGTGCTTGAAGTATTATATCTTGCTATCACATAGTTGCTTGTCTTGCTTAGGATAAGTTGTTGGTGCACATAGGTGAACCATAGTATATATAGGCTTTGTGCTTGACAAAGTAAACGCTAGTTTTATTCCGCCTTTGTTAAGCCCATCTCGTACAAGTTTTAAACCCCCTATTCACCCCCTTTGATACATTGCAAATGTATCTATAATTTTTGATGTTCCATGCTTGGTTTTATCTATTTTATTATGTTTTGTTCCAACTTTGGAGTAATTTCTATACACTTTCTTGGACTAACCTATCAACAAGATGCCATAGTGCCAGCTGCCTATTTTCTGCAGTTTTTGGTTCCAGGAAGTCAGAAAATGAATATTCTCGGAATTGGACGGGACAAAAGCCAAAATTGATATTTTACCGGAAGACTCACGGAGCCAGAATACAAGACGGAGAGGGGCCACAGGGTGGCCAAACCACCCCTAGGCGCGGGTCGACCTAGGCCACGCCAGGGCATCGTGTGGCCCCCCTGGCCGGCCACCGACCTTGCCTCTTTCGCCTATATATCTCTCCCGATGCAGAAACCCTAAACCGTCAATCAGAAATCCACAAAAAGTTCCACAACGCCGCTGCCACTGAAGGGGAGATTCGGGGGACAGAAAGTCTCTGTTCCGGCACCCTGCTAGGACGGGGAAGTCCCCCCAGAGCCATCTCTATCGATCTCCATCACCGTTGCTGATTCCCATGATGATGAGGGAGTAGTTCTTCCTCGAGGCTAAGGGTTCTACCGGTAGCTATGTGTTCATCTCTCTCTATGCGTGATCATATTGTGATCATGAGCTTTGTAATCAAGTAGATCCACCTTGCTACTCAAGTTCTTTAATAGATCTCTGCTCTCCCATGTGGGTGAAAGTGACAGCGTGCACACCATGGTGGTACTTAGGCTAGAGATTACAATTACTTGTTATGAGTTATATTTGGAGTTGGATGTTCATTGTGGTGTTTGTTGGAACCATATAGAGCTCAAGGTGATAGTGTGGGGTTATCTAGATGAGAAAAGCGAACTTTGAGGAGTGCTGTTATAGCCCTACCATGGATTAGAGTGTCCAACCGGAGAGTAGTTAAGAGTAGTATCATAAAGAGAAGATATTTATATGAGAGTGTTCACTAGTGAAAGTATGATCCCTAGTCCTTGTTTCTAAGCATTGATACACCGTTTGCAATTAGATCTATTACATGTTTTCTTGCTTCCATCTTTATTTCAGTTTGCCTTTAGTCTTTTCCCACGTCAACCACGCGCCAGCAAGCTATTTTCTGGCACCGTTACCACTTATAATTATTTATACCACTTGTATTTTACTATCTCTTCGCCGAACTAGTGCACCTATACACCTGACAAGTGTATTGGGTGTGTTGGGGACACAAGAGACTTCTTGTATCTTGATTGCAGGGTTGCTTGAGAGGGGATACCTTTGACCATTTCCTCCCTGAGTTCGATAAACCTTGGGTGATCCACTTAAGGGAAAACTTGCTGCTGTTCTACAAACCTCTGCACTTGGAGGCCCAACAACTGTCTACAACAATAGAAGTGCGTAGACATCAAGCTATTTTCTGGCGCCGTTGCCTGTGGACTGAACAAGAAGAAGCTCCCACGTCAACAACGTGCCAGCAAGTATTTTCTGGCGCTGTTGCCAGGGAGGTAAGGTAAAAGGTACTAACATCCTCCGGTGTGAGTGCTCGAGGTTATTTCCTTTAGATTCTGCAATTTTGCGTTTTTGTTTCTTGTTTTTATTTTCACTAGTTAGGCTTAATGGAAAACAACAATAAAATTAGAGAGCTTTATAGTATTTATCTTGAGTTAGGACATGAAGTGTTTGAAGAGAAAATTAAAAAACCTATGGAACTTTATTTGCATGCTAATAGCAATGTTGTTAATATGAATTCTTTGGACACCATTATTGCTAATGCTATGGAAAAGTCTAAGCTTGGGGAAGCTGGTTTTGATGAGAATGATCTTTTTAGTCCCCCAAGCATTGAGGAGAAAATTTACTTTGATGATACTATGCCTCCAATATATGATGATTACAATGATGAATATGATATTTTCAGTCCACCTACTATTGAGGAGGAAATTAATTATGATTACAATATGCCTCCTATATTTGATGATTATGGTGATGAGAATAATAATGATAGCTATTTTGTTGAATTTGCTCCCACTATAATTAATAAGAATGACTATGTTTATGTGGGGAGTCTTAATTCTTGTATGCATGTGGCTCATGAGAAGAATGTTTTATGTGATAGTTATATTGTTAATTTTATTCATGATGCTACTGAAAGTTATTATGAGAGAGGGAAACATGGTTTTATGCATCTCAATAATATTAAGTTTCCCCTCTTTATGTTGAAAGTTTTGAAGTTGCACTTGTTTTGCTTTACTATGCTTATTGCTTTGTGCTTTCATGACTTGTTTCTTTACAATATTCCTATGCATAGGAAGTGGGTTAGACTTAAATGTGTTTTGAATTTGCTTCTTGATGCTCTCTTTTACTTCAATTCATATTTCTTATGTGAGCATCTTCTCAAACTATCAACCCTAACTTAAAGGCATTAAAGAAAAGTACTTATTGGAAGATATTACCTCTGTAATAACCGCTCCTTATCCTTTTTATGTGCTTTTTGTGCCAAGGGTAACCTCTAATGAGAGAGAAGTAATGCTTGGGAAAGTTGCTGTCCCAAAACAGATTTTTGTGCTTCACCGTAAAAATTTGTGTAAAATATCTGTACGTCCTTTTGAGGCGTGAATTTTTGTGCTTCTGCCTCAGGTTGTTATCTAACGTTCGTTAGTTCAACATTTTTAGATTTGAGCAACAGAAGGTCTTCAAAAAAATTCGTCTTTACCTGCTGGTCTGTTTTGACAGATTTGTGTCATTATTTGCATTTGCTTCTTGTTGGTTCCTTTTTGAGTTCTTTTGGGGAATTGAGATTTTTGAGGGAAGTGCTACAGTATCTTGTATTTTAATGAAAGTTTTATTGGTGTTGAAACTGAACCTAAAGACTTAATATCTTGAGTGCACTAATGTTGCTAATAAAGATTGTGTGAAGTTTTGTATGAAGGAAAATTTTCAGGTGTATGGAAGGAACGAGTAATGAGATGAAGAATGGACTAAAGCTCAAGCTTGGGGATGCCACACATATCACCCCAAGAAATATCCAAGAAGTACAAGCTTCAAAACTTGGGTATGCCCAAGGCATCCCCTTCTTCATCAATAAAAATCTCAGGTTTCTTCCAAACACTTTATTTTTATTGTTTCATGCACAGTTGTGTTGTTCTTGGAGTTCTTTTTCGTTTTGGTTTTTCGTTTGCTTGGTTTGCTTATTTTGCTGAATAAATTGGTTGCACCCCCTTTTTCATACATTGGTTTTCAAATAGTTTGGTTTAGATTGGAAAAGAGTAGGAAAGCTCATACTTAAGTGGTAAAGATAGCTTGTTTTTGACTGTGGCCTATGCTTTGTCATGCCATGCTTGATATTGTTTTGGCATTAAGCTTAGTATTCTTTGCTGTAGCATGACATGTTATAAACAATTGAGATTGCTTAATATGCCTTGGAAGAATCATGCGTTGTTTTAGCATATTAATGCATAGTGTTGTGGTATTCAACTTTGATGCTTTATTTGGGTTTACTTGGCGCATGCTCACACCATGTTATGACTATCCAAAGTCACCATAGCCTTGATGATCCTTTAGTTTTCGACTTGTAATATCACTTTATGCTTTAATCAATGATATTTTGTCGCTCTGCATGATTATGTCCATTATTGCTCTCTTAGTTGGTCGCACCCAGTCTTTTACTAGCCTCCATAACCAAGTATGAGTTCCACTCATGCATCCAACTCCTAAAACCAAGTTATTCCAAAGAGTCCACCATACCTACCTATTAGCACTTTCTATTCCAAGTATATTCATGCTTTTGTTTACCTTCCGAATTAAACTTGTTATGTGAAAATTAGTGATTAAAGCTCTCACGAACTTGATGGCACACTTTACTTTTCTTGCCCTTAATAAACTTGAACCATTGTGTCGACTATGTTGTATATGCTTGCACTTATATGTTGGGGATTAGCAGAACCATACTGTCATGGGGAACACTTTCAACATTGCACGTGTACTTTGTACCTAGTTGATATCATGCTCTTTTGTCTATGGATGCCGTCGGTGTGAAATGAAAGGGGAGCTTGTAAGTCCATGGAGTTATGTATGTGTGTTAGAGAAATGCCTGGGCTGACGGTCTAATCCATGCTGTCATGGTGGAAACCTGCAGCATAACCATAATGAGCTGTCTATGAAGCATTCTTCTTATAAAAAAGGAGGCAGATATTGAGATAAGAGAGAAAAAGAAAAAAAGAGATATATGAAAAGAGGAAAGAGAGAAAAAAGCACCATATTCCCATGGTAAATAAGAAGATTGCTGAGATGCTCGTTGTCTGCTTGCCTTGTCATTTTGATATGGGGATTCTTCCGTATCATCGGGCAAGGGGTACCCCGTTGGCGGTTCTCTATGATACACATGTACTTACGATGACAAGAACTTACCGGTGACTAAACTTGAGTAGCATGAGGAGCGGCCCTCGTATTCAAGGGACATGAGATTTACAACTTATACTTTGTCAAGCATATACTTCATAGTTTTTGATAGGGGCAATGAGAGCTGAAAGCTAATAAGTACCATAGTTTTTGGAAGCTCTTTATGAAACTTGAATCCCTACTTCCTTCTATGAAGGCCCTTCTTTTACTTTTATGTTGAGTCTCCACCTTCTATCTTTATGCACTTACTTTGTGAGCATAGTGGCCATTCTTAGTTCTATGTGCATTGTCCCAAGACTAGTTGATTGATGCATACTTTGACATTGCTTGTTTTAAACTATTTGTATCTAGTCACTCTGGTGAACTTTGAGGGTGTCCTATGCATTTATATTTGCTACTCTATGAGGGACAAGCTGAATGCTACTATGCTATGTTTTCTTTATGTGAAACAAACAAACGTCTTGTAAAGCATTGTTATTCATGAATCTTTTGTTTGTGCCTTTTCATGTTGCAACATAGTTGCTTTGTCTTATTGCTAGAACTTTATCTTTCATGTTATGATTGAAGTACTATGATCCCAGCTATCCATGTTTTACAAATACTTTGATCAAGTTTATGATGGTGCATGTCACCTCAAAAATTATTCTTTCTTTTTATCACTTACCTACTCGAGGACGAGCAGGAGTTAAGCTTGGGGATGTTGATACATTGCAAATGTATCTATAATTTTTGATGTTCCGTGCTTGGTTTTATCTACTTTCTTATGTTTTGTTCCAACTTTGGAGTACTTTGTATACACTTTTTGGACTAACCTATTAACACGATGCCACACTGCCAGCTGCCTGTTTTCTGCTGTTTTTGGTTCTAGGAAGTCAGAAAATGAATATTCTCGGAATTGGACGGGACAAAAGCCAAAGTTGATATTTTACTGGAAGACTCACGGAGCCAGAATATGAGACGGAAAGGGGCCACCGGGTGGCCACACAACCCCTAGGCGCGGGTCCACCTAGGCCGCGCCAGGGCATGGTGTGGGCCCCCTGGCCGGCCATCGACCTTGCCTCTTTCGCCTATATATCTCCCCGATGCAGAAACCCTAAACCATCAATCAGAAATCCACGAAAAGTTCCACATCACCGCCGCCACCGAAGGGGAGATTCGGGGGACAGAAAGTCTCTATTCCGGCACCCTGCCGGGATGGGGAAGTGCCCCCCGGAGCCATCTCCATCGATCTTGACCACCATCTCCATCAGCGTTGCTGATTCCCATGATGATGAGGGAGTAGTTCTTCCTCAAGGATAAGGGTTCTACCGGTAGCTATGTGTTCATCTCTCTCTATGCGTGATCAAATTGTGACCATGAGCTTTGTAATCAAGTAGATCTACCTTGCTACTCAAATGCTTTAATAGATCTCTGCTCTCCCCATGTGTGTGAAAGTGACAGCGTGCACACCATGGTGGCACTTAGGCTAGAGATTACAATTACTTGTTATGAGTTATATTTGGAGTTGGATGTTTCTATGAAATTGTGGTGTTTGTTGGAACCATATAGAGATCAAGGTGATAGTGTGGGGTTATCTAGATGGGAAAATCGAACTTTGAGGAGTGCTGTTATAGCCCTACCATGGATTAGAGTGTCCAACTGGAGAGTAGTTAAGAGTAGTATCATAAAGAGAAGATATTTATATGAGAGTGTTCACTAGTGAAAGTATGATCCCTAGGCCTTGTTTCTAAGCATTAATACACCGTTTGCAATTAGATCTGTTACATGTTTGCGTGCTTCCATCTTTATTTCAGTTTGCCTTTAGCCTTTTCCCACGTTAACCACGCGCCAGCAAGCTATTTTCTGGCGCCGTTACCACTTATAATTATCCATACCACTTGTATTTTACTATCTCTTCGCCGAACTAGTGCGCCTATACACCTGACAAGTGTATTGAGTGTGTTGGGGACACAAGAGTCTTCTTGTATCTTGATTGCAGGGTTGCGTGAGAGGGGATACCATTGACCACTTCCTCCCTGAGTTCGATAAACCTTGGGTGATCCACTTAAGGGAAAACTTGCTGTTGTTCTACAAACCTCTGCACTTGGAGGCCGAACAACTGTCTACAACAATAGAAGTGCGTAGACATCACCCTCTAGGCGGCATATGTTTCCTTTCAATTAGTATCAGAGCCTGGTCTCTTATTTTAGGCTTCACCGCCTTGAGAGCAAAGATGTTGGATAGCGGATTAGTGCATGATGACATCTTCATATTCGATGGCACAAATTATGATGTTTGGAAGTCTCGTATGCTTATTCATTTTTGGGCCATGCACCCAAATTTGGAGAGGATTGTAGATATAGGTTTTTCTCCTCCAATGGATTTCCAGAATCTATCTTGTGAGGATGAGAAAAACTTATACCTCAATGCTCAAGCTTCTAATGTGCTTGTGATGGCTCAGTGTCGGCGCCAGGAAAATGCTGGTGCGATGTTGATGTAGAGCTCGTTGGGAACCCCAAGAGGAAGGTATGATGAGCACAGTAGCAAGTTTCCCTCAGTTATGAAACCAAGGTTTAATTGAACCAGTAGGAGCAAGGAAACACCCCAAAGGTGTTGCTAGCTGAGCCTTGGCAGGGCGCACTACCGGTGCTAGTAGCAACGTGGAGACCTGCACAACACAACCACAGAACTTTGTCCCCAACTTGCGATGAGGTTGTCAATCTCACCGTGTTTTGTGGAAAACAAAGGATTAAATGTATCGAATGGAAATATGTAAAAGTTTGCAGAAAGTAAACACAAAGCAGTAAACAGTTTATAGATTGTATGTAAAAGAAAAGGACCGGGATCCATAGTTCACTAGAGGTGGCTCTCCTTAAGATAGATAACATGCTGGGTGAACAAATTACAGCGGGGCAATTGACAAACATCGAGAAAGCAATACATGTATATACTAATCATCTTGACTCCTTTGAGATTCGATTGGGCACTACAACATTATACATAGGCCGCCATCCAACTGCATCTATGACTAATAATCCACCTTCAGGTTATCATCCGAACCCCCTCCAGTATTAAGTTGCAAGCAACAGATTATTGCTTTACGAACTGCGTGTAAAGTAAACAATACGATTGTTCTATGAACAAAGTATTGTTGTTTTCTCCCTAGTAGCAACAGCACAACTAGTACCTTAGAGATTTCTGTCACTTTCCCAGATTACTAGAGGCATGAACCCACTATTGAGCATAAATACTAACTCTTGGAGTTGCTAGCATCTACTTGGCCAAGATAGCTACTAACAACGGAAAGCATGCAAGATCACAAATAACAAAGACATGATAGAATCAATAATCAATCTGAAATAGCATCTCAATATCCATCGCATCCGCGCAAACACAACATGTAGAATTACAAATAGATGATCTTGATCATGAACAGAGCTCACAAGATCTAGACATGAAAGCACAAAGGAGGAGAACCAGCCATCTAGATACTACATGGATCCGTAGTCCAAGGATGAACTACGCATGAATCACACCGGAGGCTTGCATGGTGATGAAGAAGGCCTCCAGGGTGAATTCTCGTCTCTGGCAGGGTGCCGGGAAGACCTTAAGATCCCTCCCGATCTAGGGATGGAGATGACGGCGGCTACAGACTCTTTCGTGGATTTTTGATCGGGTACTTAGGGTTTTCGTCCCGAGGGCAATATATAGGCGGAAGGAGAGGCCGAGTGGGTGCTGGGGTCGGCTAGACCACCCCCTGGCACGGCCAGGCCTGGCCACACGGCCAGGTGGTGTGGCTGGCCCCCAGCCCGTCTCCGTCTCGTATTCTAGCATCTGATGACTTCCAGAAAAATAGGCACTTTGGCTTTTGTCCCGTCCAATTCTGAGAATATTCATTTTCTGACTTTCCTGGAACCAAAAACAGCAGAAAACAGGCAGTTGGCACTGTGGCTCTTGTTAATAGGTTAGTCCAAGAAATCATATGAAAAGTACTCCAAAGTGTGGACAAAACACAAGAAAGTGGATAAAACCAAGCATGGAACATCAAAAATTATAGATACATTTGCAATGTATTAGCTTGTTAATGCTTTGTGCTATGTAATTACTTCTTCAATCACACCTTTTTGGAGCACTCATGAGTTATGGACAAAACTTCAAGATAAATATGATGTGTCCAACATTATTGAGGATGATTGTATTGCTTCCACTTCCGGTTGTGATAAGTTCTCATCTTCTTACACTTCACCAAAGTGTGACAAGACACAAGGTAATAATATGGTGAGTGGCGATGGAAATTGCAATGTTGATAGTAAGCTTGTTGGGCCATGCAGAGATAAACAAAACTTTTTCCCTACGCGGTGATCCCAAGATCCAGCTCAGGTAGAAGGCCACGAGGATTACCACTAGACGCACAGTTGCGGAATTGATGAAGCACGTCGCTTGATGTAGTGCAGTCCTTGCGATTCGTTCCGGTTCCACGATCCATGATCCGTTATTTCTACACGATCGTCGAAGTGCTGAACGTACAGCACCTCCGCCGGTATCCACACGTACGAGGAGGAGCACCGACGATGGACTGCTAGGTCCGGTACGGCGGCGACATGACGGACTGGGGCTAGGGTTTCCAACACATGGAGTGACCTAACCTTGTGCTTGATGACCCACAAGTATAGGGGGTGTATCGAAGTATTTTCGATAAGTAAGAGTGTCGAACCCAACGAGGAGCAGAAGGTGCTGGCTAGTGGTATGGATCAGGAATTCTCTACAAATACTTAGCAAACGGATTTTTAGGGGTTCTCGATAAAGCAAGTAAACAAAGTACGAGTAAATAAAATACAGTAGGAATAAATGCAGCAAGTGGCCCAATCCTTTATGCAGCAAAGGACAAGCCGGTTGTATTACTATAGATGACCAAACGTTCTCGAGGACACATGGGAAGACTATCAAGTGCTTTCGCTTCATATAGCTGATTAATCTTCTTTAGCTTGCTAAGTGTTGTGTGGGTGAACCTGTGCTAATGTACCGCCCCATCCAAGACTAATACAAACTTTTGATTATACCCCTTACAAACATCCGTATGTACAAGAAAGTAATTAAGGTAGACACCTAACCACATCTTTAAACTCTAAGACCCTTACGTCCCTTGTGCAATGGTTTCCTAATGGGGGTTCAGGTTTCTATCACTCCGGCAACCCCTACGATTAGTAGCCAAATACACAATGCATTCCCCTAGGCCCTTATAGGTGAAGTGTCATGTAGTCGACGTTCAGATGACACCACTAGAAGAAGTACACCACAACTTAAATAACAATGTATTGAATCTTTCTCAATGCAACTCCACTACTAACATAAAGACTTCTCCCATGTCCTCAAGAACAAAACGAACTACTCACAAGACATCATATGGATCATGATCAGAGATGGAATAATGATGTATAACAATCTGAACATAAACAATAATTCAATGGTTCACTCAATAGCATCAACTACAAAGAGTAATCAACACCGGGAAAGTTTCCCCTATGAACTATGCAAGATTCAACGCAATTGTTACAGCAATATGGAGATGGTGGTGAGGGTGCTGATGGTGGTGATGATGGTGATGATGATCCCGATGAAGTCCAGCTTGATGGTGGTGTTGATGTCGACGATCTCCCCTCTCCGGGAAGGAATTCCCCCGGCAGAAATCTGTCTACCGGAGAGATCTTTCTCTCTCGGTGTTTTCCGCCCCACAGAGGCGGCGGAATCTTTCTGTGGTCGCTCCCCGAGTCTTAGGGTTTCGTGGGGATGATGTACGCCAGAGGAGAGAGGCTAGAGTGGGCCAGGGCGGCCACACCACTCCCAGGCGCGGCCTAGGCCTGCCCGCGCCATGGGGTGGTGTGGGCCCCCTGTGGCCCACCTCCACTCCATCTTCTGGCATCCCGAGTCTTCTGGAAAAATAGAATTTTCCGTATATTTTCCCGGATTTTCTGATCTTCGCGAATTTTGCCTCCAAACAGCACCTTTTCCATCAGAATCCTGACTGTAGCGGTCCATGATCCAAAAGTCATCAACCATGCAAAAATAGATGAAATAACATAAGTATCACCTCTCAATATGAAATATATCAATGAATAATAATGAATTAAGACATAGAATAGTGATGCAAAATGGACGTATCAACTCCCCCAAGCTTAGACTTCGCTTGTCCCCAAGCGAAACTGAGCTCAATAAACATGGCCTCAGGTTTATGGAGTGAAGAGTCGATAAAAGAATACGGACAAGAAACATCACATTCATCAAATACATAGATCATAATAGAAGACAACTCACTATTATATAACTCAACTTGAATGAGTAAAGGAAGCACAATAAGGATACATAAAGTGAATCATAATTGGTAATGGCAAACTTAGCTCTTGGTCGAAGAATAGTTGATAATTTGCTGGAGTTCACAAATAGCTGGTTTTCAAAGAAAGCTTTCAAAGTAGTAAACTTCAAGATAAGAGCAATGTGCAAAACAAGGAACATAAGAAACATGAATGCATAAATCATCATATGAATGAATGAAACACATCAACTCAAAATACTTGCTGAGATAGAAGGGAATAGGTTTACTGACTCAACTGCAAAGTAAAAGAAAGGCCCTTCGCAGAGGGAAGCAGGGATTGCATGTCTCATAAAGAGCTCCCAAAAATTATGATACTTACTAGCTTTCAACTCTCATTGCCCCTATCATAGGCATCTTTTGGTGATTAAGGTTAAAGTGACACAACTAAGAGGGTATGCTTGACAAGTTATAAATTGGAGTCCCATGCCCCTTATGAGTACCGATCCTCATGCTACTCAACTTCAGTCACGAGTAAGCTCTTGTCATTGTAAATACATGCGTATCATTGAGAACCGCCAACGGGGTACCCCTTGCACATGACACAGGAGTTATCCCATAATCAAAATGACAAGGCAAGCAGACAGTGAGCATCTCAGCGATCTTTTTATTTGCTATTTGCATAGGTTTTTATTGAGGATGCTTCATAGAATGCTCACTATAGTTATGCTGCAAGTTTCCACCATGATTAGGCATGGCTTAGGCTAGCGGCCCAGGCGTTTCTCTAACACACATATAAACTCCATGATCTTACAAGTTCCACTTTTATTTCACACCGTCGGGATCCATAAGCAAAAGAACATGATATCAACTAGGTACAAAGTACCAAATGAAGTGTTGAAAGCAGTCCCCATGATACATGGTTCGACTAGCTTCAACTCATAAAGCGCAAGCATACACGCAACAAAGAAGGACCCAATGGTTCAAGTTTATTAAATGCAAGAAACTATAGTGTGCCATCAAGTTCGTGAGAGCTTTAATCACTAATTTTCACATAACAAGTTTAATTTGGGAGGTAGACAAAACAGGAATTTACTTGGAATAGCAATAATGCTACTAGGTAGGTATGGTGGACACAAATGGCGTGGGTTTTGGTTTAAAGGAGGTGGATGCACGAGAAGAATTCCCTCTCAGTACTGGTTTTTGGCTAGCAAGGCTAGGTAGCAAGTACAAGAGTTGAGGGAAACAACCAAACATACAAATGATAAAGACAAACATGCAATGTTCCTTGGGAGCACAAAAGATCTTAACTAGAGAATACTAAACTTATGGACAAATCAAGAAAGAAAGATGATGAAATTATTTTTCTCTAGAGTACTTCTATCTTTTTCTTTTCAACTCTCAAAAAGGTGTTGCTACTGACCGAGCCAGGTTTGCCAAAACCAACTAAATTAACTCAATGATCCCACAGTGATACCAATACTAACAACAAGGTCAATCATATAACCACGAATTGAAAACTAACATAAGCTATGCAAAAGAGTGAATGATAGAACTTCCCATTAATATTCCATAACGGAAACTCACACCAAGGGATACATATCTAACGAGAGAGGGGACACTTCCATAATGCAAACCATACTACATAATAACTCCTCTATTCATGATATGACTCTACTAAAAAGGTAATAAGATAGAAGATAGTGATATGATACTGCGGCACTCCCCCAAGCTTGGAACAAACCAAGGGGATGCCAAACCTGATGACGAATTACTCCTTTGGTGGTGGTGGTATCCTCTCATCTTCGTCCTTCTTCCAGGGTAAAGGCTTCCCATCAACAAAGGACATCGTGGTTTCCAACATCCTGAAACTTGCAACAACACTTATGCGTTTAAATCTAGCCTCATACTCACAGTTTTGATTTTGAACGTCATAAAACTGTGCTTGCAGTTCGTTGGTTGTTTGGCGGAGTGAAAGGACTTCGTCTTTGAGTTCAGCAGTCTCCTTTTGGTGCTCAGCGATGAGTTCGTAACAAATCTTGTGGATGATGTCCACTTCACGCTCCGCCATCTTCCTATACCTAAAGACTTCTCGCTCTAGTGCTTCCATCCTGTCCTCCAGACTTCCTTCACCTTTAGGGCCTTGAACCTCCTTAATCCGGACCTCCCCACCCTCGAGCAACAACTCCTTGGGATGAATCTTCAATTCTCTCATGTATGGGTTGATGATATCCTCTAAAGAATCTCCCTTGGATGATCCAGAGGAAGACATTGTGGCTCCAAATCTGGGATTCTACCTGGCAGAAACAGATCGAAACAAAAACACGACGAAAACACGATATATGGACCTCAGAGGATCCGGGGGGTTATATATTACGAAGTTTCATATCGAAAGGAAGGTACTGGGAGAAAACGAGTCGGAGGCGGAGTCCTGGGTGGCCTCACCACCTGGTGGCGCGGCCAGGGGTGGGCCCGCGCCATGGGGTGGTGTGAGCCACCTTGGCTCTGGTTCCGTCCCTTTTTCGCTTCGTAGCTTTCCATATTGGCTAAAAACTGCAAAAATATAGCTGTATTGTATTTTCGCGGAACTTTTCTTACCAGAATCGTTACCTATATGAAAACAAACTCTGCATGTCTCTGAAATTGGTCCTCAATGAATTTCTCTAGAGTTATAACTTGAAAGGCATCAACATCTTCATTGTAAGAATCTCCAGCAATATAGTGTTTGAGTCGCTGTCCATTCACTACTTGTGTAGTATTATCTTTTAGAGAAGAAATTTTTATTGCTCCTGAACGGTATACTTCTTCAATGATGAAAGGTCCTTCCCATTTTGATAGTAGCTTACCTGCAAAAAATCTGAGATGAGACCTATACAATAGAACTTTCTCACCAACATGAAATTCTCTCTTAAGTATTCGCTTGTCATGCCATCTTTTAACTTTTTCCTTAAAGAGCCTAGCATTCTCATAGGCTTCACTCCTCCCTTCATCTAAAGAACTTAAGTCAAATAATCTTTTTTCACCAGCGAGCTTACAATCTCTATTTAGTTCTTTCACTGCCTAGTAAGCTTTGTGTTCTAATTCTAAGGGTAGGTGGCAAGCTTTCCCATAAACCATTTTATAAGGAGACATTCCCATAGGATTTTTGTAAGCAGTTCTATAAGCCCATAAAGCATCATTCAACTTCTTAGCCCAGTTTTTTCTAGACCTATTAACAGTCTTTTGCAAGATAGATTTAATTTCTCTATTTGATACCTCTACTTGCCCGCTAGTTTGGGGGGTGATAAGCTGAAGCAATTCTATGATTAACATCATATTTAGCAAGGGTCTTCCTAAAACCACCATGAATGAAATGAGAACCCCCATCAGTCATGAGATACCTAGGCATTCCAAACCTAGGGAAGATAACATCGTTAAGCATTTTTAGAGAGGTTTCCCCGTCAGCACTCTTCATAGGTATGGCTTCTACCCACTTAGTAACATAATCTACGGCAACAAGAATATGAGTATAGCCTTTCGAAGGAGGGAAAGGACCCATAAAGTCAAATCCCCAACAATCAAAAGCTTCAATAACTAGAGAGTAGTTCATAGGCATTTCATTGCGTCTAGAAATATTACCAACACATTGACATTCATCACAAGATAAAACAAATTTTCTTGCATCTTTAAAGAGGGTAGGCTAGTAGAAACTTGATTGTAATACCTTTTGTGCAGTTCTATCTCCTGCATGATGTCCTCCATAGGCACTACCATGGAATTTGCGCAATATCTCTTTTTGTTCATATTCTGGAACACATCTTCGCATAATACCATCAACTCCTTTATATAAGTGTGGGTCATCCCAAAAATAATGTCTCAGATCATAGAAGAACTTCCTTCTTTGCTGAGCTGTAAAAGTTGGAGGCAAATACTTGGAGACAATAAAGTTAGCATAATCAACATACCAAGGGCTTCCTCGCGAGTTCACCCCCACTGCAGCTAACTGTTCATTCGGGAAACTATCATTAACAGGCATAGGGTCAAAAGAGATGTTTTCCAAGCGAGATAAATTATCAGCTACATGATTTTCAGCACCCTTTCTATCTACTATATGTAGATAAAACTCTTGTAAAAGCAGTACCCATCTAATAAGCCTAGGCTTAGCGTCCTTCTTTGTCATAAGATATTTAATAGCAGCATGATCAGTATGAATGGTTACTTTTGAGTCCACAATATAAGGCCTAAACTTATCACAGGCAAAAACAACAGCTAGAAATTCCTTTTCAGTAGTGGCATAATTCCTTTGATCAGCGTCTAAAGTCTTACTAGCATAATGGATAACGTTTAACTTTTTATCAATACGTTGCCCAAGGACAACCCCTATAGCAAAATCACTAGCATCACACATTATTTCAAAGGGTAAATTCCAATCAGGTGGTTGAACAATAGGGTCTGTAGTTAAAGCCTTCTTAAGAGTTTCAAAAGCTTCCCTACAATCATCATCAAAAACGAAGGGTACATCTTTTTGAAGAAGATTAGTGAGAGGTTTTTATATCCTAGAGAAGTCTTTAATAAACCTCCTATAGAAACCAGCATGACCAAGGATACTACGAATACCTTTGATGTCTCTTGGACATGGCATCTTCTCAATTGCCTCAACCTTAGCTCTATCAACCTCTATGCCTCTTTCAGAAACTTTATGCCCAAGAACAATCCCTTCATTAACCATGAAGTGGCATTTCTCCCAATTAAGAACAAGATTAGTTTCTTCACATCTCTACAAAACTTTATCAAGGTTGTGCAGACAATTATCAAAAGAAGTTCCATAAACAGAAAAGTCATCCATGAACACTTATACAATCTCTTCACAAAAACCATGAAAGATAGCAGACATGCACCTTTGGAAAGTAGCAGGAGCATTACATAAACCAAAAGGCATACGTCTATAAGCATAAGTTCCATAAGGACAAGTAAAAGTAGTTTTTTCTTGATCTTGTTGTTTAACAGCAATTTGAGAGAAACCAGAATAAGCATCAAGAAAACAAAAATGGGTCTTTTTAGACAACCTTTCCAACATTTGATCAATAAAAGGAAGCGGGTAGTGATCTTTCTTAGTAACTTTATTGACTTTCCTAAAATCGATGCACATCCTATAGCCTACCACTATTCTTTGAGGAATAAGCTCATCATTATCATTAGGGACAACGGTAATACCTCCCTTTTTAGGAACACAATGAACAGGACTAACCCATTCACTATCAGCAATAGGGTAAATAATACCAACATCAAGGAGTTTCAATACCTCATTCCTTACCACTTCCTTCATCTTAGGATTTAAACGTCGTTCGTGTTCCACTACTGGCTTCACATCTGGTTCTATGTTGATAGAGTGTTGACATATAGTAGGTGAAATCCCTTTTAAATCATCCAGAGTGTAGCCCATAGCTCCTCGGTGTTTCTTCAAAACCTCCAACAGCCTTTCTTCTTCCTTTCCTGAAAGTTTAGAGCTAATAATAACATGATATATCTTTTTATCATCAATATAAGCATATTTAAGATCATCAGGGAGAGGTTTTAGATCGAAGACTGGATCCTTTTTAGGTGGCAACATGGTACCCAGGTCTTCTACAGGCAAGTCATGCTTAAGCAACCTGGGTTGACGAAGGAGGATCTCGTCAATCTCATTCCTTTCTTCCATGAAGATCTCACTTTCGTGATCTTCCATAAATTGCTGCAAAGCATTGTTAGGAGCAAGAGAGATAGAAGCAAGTTTTTCAACTCTAAAATCCTCATTATGGGTTTCCTCTTCGCAAGGTTCTTTAGTAAATTTTGAAAAATTAAACTCATAGGATTCCCCGTCAAACTTAGTCAAGATTTTCTCCCTCTTGCAATCAATAATAGCTCCACAAGTACTCAAGAAAGGTCTACCAAAAATGATAGGATAAGTTTTACTAGCAGCTGAACCAAGTACTAGAAAATTAGCAGGATACTTGATCTTACCACAAAGGACTTCCACGTCTCGTACGATACCAATTGGAGAGATGGTCTCTCTATTAGCAAGGTGCATAACCACATCAATTTCTTCCAACTCGTAGGGACTAATTTCATGCATAATTTCTCTATAAAGCTCATAAGGAATAGCACTGGAACTTGCACCAATATCACATAAACCATAATAGCAATGATCACCAATTCTAATAGAAAGCACAGGAACACTATCCCTTTTAGTTCTATTAGGATGTGAAATAATATTAGAAGCATCCTCACAGAAGACTATGTGCCCATCTTCTATGCTTTTAGTGATAAGGTCTTTCACAATTGCTACAACAGGTTCAATGTTTATTTGTTCATCAGGTTTTACGGTTCTCTTTTCACTTTTAGTGATTACATTAGTTATCATAGGATGACTTTACCTTATCTGGGAAGGGAATCTTCTCGATATAAGGTTCAGGTAAGATATGATCAATAATGCAACACTCAGTGCTCCCAACAGGAACACTGTCAACAATATCTTTATAAGGTGCATGGTACTTATTCCATCCCCTTTTTGGAATTTCAATATAAGAAGAAAAAGCTCTAAAGCAATTCGTAATAACTTGCAAATCAAGACCATAAGCATTTTTAATATTTTGAAAGTCATCAGTTCCCATAAAAGATTCAGTGCATTCATAATCATAATTTATACCTGACTTTCTACCTTTGTCATTCTCCCAAGCTTCAGCATTATCTTGAATACGATCTAGAAGGTCCCATTTAACTTCTTCTTCCATACGAGTGAATGATCCAGCACAAGAGGCATCCAATAAATCTTTGTCATGTAGAGGGAGCCTTGCATAAAAGTTGTTGATAATTATATTGTTGGGGAGCTCATGAATGGGACATTTGAGAATTAGTAACTTCAATCTCCCCAAGCTTGAGCTGTACTCTCTCCATCAAGAGGCCAAAAGTTGTATATTTGATTCTAATCTTTATGAATCTCACTAGGAGGATAAAACTTTGAGTAAAAGAGAGGCACTATTTCCTCCCATTCCAGAGCTTGACCATTCTTCAGCAGCTTATACCATTCCTCAGCTCTTCCTTTCAGTGATAATGAGAATAACTTCTTCTTAACTTGATCTGTAGTAATACCTGCACACTTGAACAACCCGCATAATTCATGTATAAAGAGTAAATGATCACCGGGATGGACAGTTCCATCCCCAACATAGTAGTTATCCATAACACGATTAATAATTCTTGTAGGTATTTTGAAAACATCTTTCTCAGCAGGTGGTGGCTTATCTACTACCTTAGCAGTGGTAGTAGCATTACCAAATAAGAAACTCAGCGAATTATCCATAACGAAAATAAAGCAACTAGCAGAAGTAAACAATACTCACAGTAGAAGTTTCCTTTACCAGTTCCACTCTCCAATAGCGCTTCACTCCCCAGCAATGGTGCCAGAAAATAGTCTTGATGACCCACAAGTATAGGGGGTGTATCGTAGTATTTTTGATAAGTAAGAGTGTCGAACCCAACGAGGAGCAGAAGGTGCTAGCTAGTGGTATGGATCAGGAATTCTCTGCAAATACTTAGCAAACGGATTTTTAGGGGTTTTCAATAAAGCAAGTAAACAAAGTACGAGTAAATAAAAGACAGTAGGAATAAATGCAGCAAGTGGCCCAATCCTTTATGCAGCAAAGGACAAGCCGGTTGTATTACTATGATGACCAAACGTTCTTGAGGACACATGGGAAGACTATCAAGTGCTTTCGCTTCATATAGCTGATTAATCTTCTTTAGCTTGCTAAGTGTTGTGTGGGTGAACCTGTGCTAATGTACCACCCCATCCAAGACTAATACATACTTGTGATTATACCCCTTGCAAACATCCGTAAGTACAAGAAAGTAATTAAGGTAGACACCTAACCACAACTTTAAACTCTAAGACCCTTACGTCCCTTGTGCAATGGTTTCCTAACGGGGGTTCAGGTTTCTGTCACTCCGGCAACCCCTACGATTAGTAGCCAAATACACAATGCATTCCCCTAGGCCCTTATAGGTGAAGTGTCATGTAGTCGACGTTCACATGACACCACTAGAAGAAGTACACCATAACTTAAATAACAATCTATTGAATCTTTCTCAACGCAACTCCACTACTAACAACAAGACTTCTCCCATGTCCTCAAGAACAAAATGAACTACTCACAAGACATCATATGGATCATGATCAGAGATGGAATAATGATGTATAACAATCTGAACATAAACAATAATTCAATGGTTCACTCAATAGCATCAACTACAAAGAGTAATCAACACCAGGAAAGTTTCCCCTATGAACTATGCAAGATTCAACGCAATTGTTACAGCAATATGGAGATGGTGGTAAGGGTGCTGATGGTGATGATGGTGATGATGATCCCGATGAAGACCAGCTTGATGGTGGTGTTGATGGCGACGATCTCCCCTCTCCGGGAAGGAATTCCCCCGACAGAAATCTGTCTGCCGGAGAGATCTTTCTCTCTCAGTTTTTTTCGCCCCGCAGAGGCAGCGGAATCTTTCTGTGGTCGCTCCCCGAGTCTTAGGGTTTCGTGGGGATGATATACGCCCGAGGAGAGAGGCTGGAGTGGGCCAGGGCGGCCACACCACGCCCAGGCGCGGCCTAGGCCTGCCCACGCCATGGGGTGGTGTGGGCCCCCTATGGCCCACCTCCACTCCTTCTTCTGGCATCCTGAGTCTTCTGGAAAAATAGAATTTTCCGTATATTTTCCCGTATTTTCTGATCTTCGCGAATTTTGCGTCCAAACAACACCTTTTCCATCAGAATCCTGACTACAGCGGTCCATGCTCCAAAATTCATCAACCATGCAAAAATAGATGAAATAACATAAGTATCACCTCTCCATACGAAATATATCAATGAATAATAGTGAATTAAGACATAGAATAGTGATGCAAAATGGACGTATCAGTGCTCTAAGCACCTGCGCCCCAGCTTATATATGGAGTGAAAGTGGGCTCCACTCACTTGTGTCCCATTCACTAAAAGGCCTATAGTAGCCACTGCAAGTCTCGCTTGCTGACTAAGTCCATGTCTCTATTTGGGTCCAACCCAAATAGATTTCCTGTTTGGGTCTAACCCAAACTGCTCCCGCTCATGGTAACCCGGCAGGCTCATGGTAACCCGGGCACGATTCCGAGTCTCACTCGTGATCGATCAGTTGGTAGCGGCTCCTAGCAGAATGTGCCAACTCCCAAGTACCAATAAGTCATGCCGACATACCTTTCCAATGCGACTTTCGTCTGAGTCCCTTTTGCCTCACGATATACCTTGTCGGACTATAAGCGAATGATCGTCATCCCTTAAATAGTCTGACTCTCTTTCTCGATCTGAGATAAGTGATTCATCCGACTAACTCTTAGTCGGTTGCCTCGGTTAACACTTAACCGTGACACGCATGGCCATGCTTTCCGAATCATATCTTCCGAGAGGGCCCAGAGAATATCTCTCTAGATGGAGAGGCAAAATCCCATCTTGGTCATTCACATCACGCAGCTTGATTCACAGTCGACCCGAACTCTGCATTTATAACTGCCCATTGACGGAACAACATTTGACAGAACCTAAGTCGGTGATCCTCAACTCGGATTGTGCAATAACCTCAGGTCTAAGGATTACATTGATTGAGACATGCAAATGACGACTTGTTCGTTGCATCTCAATATGGGTTAGTCCGACTCGCTAAACTCTTTAGCCGAATCCATGTAAGTCGGAATAGCATCTCCATGCCCATGACAAGTGGAACCTAGTCATCTGCCGACTTTCACATTGGTCTAAGTTGTGTGTCCGACACAACCTCAATGACCAAGGACAATTAGTATGAACAACATGAATATGTAGTTCCACAATCGAATCACATATTCAATGATACATATCAGTAGTTCATACATGGACCATAACCTTATGAATACACAGGAATAACATCATACATGATTGCCTCTAGGGCATATTCCTAACAGTCTCCCACTTGCACTAGAGTCAATCTTCCAACATCACATGTCTAGGCATCTAATTCCCATTGCTCTCAGGTGCGCCTCATTCTTCGGCTGTGGAAGTGGCTTTGTCAACGAATCTGCAATGTTTGCATCCGTGTGTACCTTGCATAACTTAATATCACCTTGATCCACGAACTGGCGAATAAGGTGGTACCGCATGAGTATATGTTTGTCCTTCTGGTGTTGCCTAGGTTCCTTAGCTTGTGCAATAGCACCATTGTTGTCACAATACACGTCTAACGGATTGGACGAGCCCTGAACCACACCAAGATCCATGAGGAAATTCCTCATCCAAATGGCTCCCTTTGCCGCCTCCGAGACAACAATATACTCAGCCTCTGTCGTAGACGCAAACACCGTCTCTTGCTTGGAACTCTTCCAGCTCACAACCCCTCCGTTTATTACAAACACATATCTGGATTGCGAACGAGAATCATCCGAGTCAGTGAGATAACTCGCATCCGTGTAACCCTTTACACTGAGTTCATCCTCACCTCCATAAACCAGGAACATATCCTTAGTCCTTCTCAAGTACTTGAGGATATTTTTAGCCGCTGCCCAGTGGATCTCTCCAGGGTCAGCTTGGTATCGTCTCACAACACTTAGAGCATAGGAAACATCCGGCCTAGTACAAATCATAGCGTACATGATGGATCCGATTGCAGAAGCATACAGAATCGCACTCATCCGACTTCCCTCATTAGTCGTCGAAGGACACTGAGTCTTGCTAAGTTTTATGCCATGGGACATCGGTAAGAACCCCTTCTTAGACGATTCCATGTTGAAATTCTTCAACACTTTATCCAAATATGTACTTTGACTCAATCCAATGAGCCGCTTTGATCTATCTCTGTAGATCCGGATTCCTAGTATGTAAGTCGCCTCACCCAAGTCTTTCATCGAAAAACTCGTTTCCAATGACTCCTTGGTCTCTTGCAACATCTGGACATCATTTCCAATCAATACTATGTCATCCACATATAAGATCAGAAAGTTTACTTTGCTCCCACTAAACTTCTTGTATAAACAAGAATCATGATCACTCTTGATGAAGCCAAACGATTTGACTACCTCATCAAAGCGAATGTTCCAACTCCGAGATGCTTGCTTCAACCCATAAATGGATTTCCGAAGTTTGCATACCTTGTCAGCATTAGCCGGATCGACAAAACCCTCGGGCTGTATCATATACACATCCTCGGTTAAATTTCCATTAAGGAAAGTCGTCTTGACATCCATCTCCCATATCTCATAGTCGAAATAGGCTGCTATAGCTAACATGGTCTGAACTGATTGAAGCATCGCTACAGGAGAGAAAATCTCATCGTAGTCAACTCCTTGAACTTGTCGAAACCCCTTCGCGACAAGCCGTGCTTTATAGATAGAAACATTTCCATCCATATCAGTTTTCTTCTTAAAGACCCATTTGCACTCGACGGGTCTTGCACCGTCTGGAAGATCAACCAAGTTCCAAACTTGTTTTTCATCCATGGACTTTAACTCGGATCTCATGGCTCCAAGCCATGACTCGGAATCAGAACCCACCATCGCTTCCGAATAAGTTTCCGGCTCATCACTGTCCAACATCATCACATCATGAACACTTCGCAATCTGGCCGATCTTCACAGTGTCGGTGCAGTTTCCGGCTCAGGTACCACGTCCGGCTCAACCTCTAAGGCTTTTGCCGACTCGCTGCTAGCCGGTATCTCTCGAATTTCTTCGAGATGCACCGTACTCCCACTGACTCCCCGACTGAGAAACTCTTTCTCAAGGAAGACACCGTTTCAAGTGACAAACACTTTGCCCTCTTCTTGGTTGTAGAAGTAGTAGCCCAAGGTTTCCCTCGGATACCCCATGAAAATACACTTATCCGACTTAGCTGTAAGCTTGCCCGACTGAAGTCGCTTGACAAAAGCTTCACAACCCCAAATCTTAAGAAAATATAAACTCGGCTTCTTGCCAGCCACATCTCTTGCGGTGTGTTCTCTACCGACTTTGGTGGTACTCTGTTTAGTGTGAACGCTGCAGTTTCTAGACAATAACCCCAAAATGATAAAGACAGATCTGTCCGACTCATCATTGATCGTACCATGTCCAACAAGGTCTGATTCCTCCTTTCCGACACACCATTTCGCTGTGGCGTTCCTGGAGGAGTGAGTTGGAGAACTATTCCACAACTCTTTAGATGGTCATCAAACTCATGGCTCATGTACTCGCCTCCTCGGTCCGACCAAAGAAACTTTATTTTCTTGCCAAGTTGATTTTGTACCTCATTATGGAATTCCTTGAACTTGTCAAAGGCTTCCGACTTATGTTTCATCAAGTAGATATATCCAATACCTACTCAAATCATCAGTGAAGGTAATGAAGTACTCATAACCACCTCTTGCTAGCGTGCTCATTGGGCCACATACATCACTATGTACTAGTCCCAATAAGTCGGACGCCCTTTCACAACTCTTTGCAAAAGGTGTCTTGGTCATCTTGCTGAGAAGGCAGGATTCACATGTCTCGAACGACTCCAAGTCGAATGAAGTTAGGAGTCCATCATCATGGAGCTTCTTCATGCGTTTCCAACTTATATGACCAAGCCGACAATGCCAAAAGTAAGTCATATTCATATCATTTGGTTTTAACCTTTTCACATTTATGTTATAGACAGATTCACTATCAAGATTCAAAATAAATAACCCGTCCCGGACGGGCGCAAAGCCATGAAACATATCCTTCAAATATAAAGAACAACCATTATTCTTAATATTCGACTCATAGCCCTGTCTCATCAAACATGAGGCAGAAATGTTGTTTTGACTAAGCACTGGAACATAATAACAATTATTCAGCTGCATTATGAATCCAGAAGGTAAATGAAGTTGCATTGTGCCGACTTCCAACGCAGCGACTCTCGCTTTGTTGCCGACTCTAATATCAACCTCGCCTCTTGCAACGCTCCTAGTTCTTACCAGTCCCTGCAACGAGTTGCAGATGTGAATGAAAGATCCGGTATCATATACCCAAGAACTACTAGGGGCATCAGCAAGATAAATGTCTATAACATTGTAAACAAGCGTACCTGAGCCGGAAGTCACACCTCTGCTCTTGGCTTTATCAGCCAAATACTTGCTGCAATTCCTCTTCCAGTGGCCATCCGACTTGTAGTAGAAGCAAGTGGATCCGGCTGCAGGAGATGGCTTCGTCCCTAAGGAAGCACTTTGGACTAGGTCCTCTGCCTTACCTCCTGACTTTGGCTTCTTCTTCTTAGTCTAAGAACTCTTCTTGAACTTAGCCTTGTTTTGTACCATCAACACTTGACTGACACCTTTCTTGAGATCCGCCTCAGCCTGCTTGAGCATCCCATGTAATTTAGTGAGCTTCTTATCCATACCAGGCATGTGGTAGTTCGATATGAACTGGCCATACGCACTAGGAAGAGAGTTCAGAATTATGTCCGTAGCGAACTCTTCGCTTATGGGGTAGCCAAGTCTTTCCAGAGAATGCACGTAACCAACCATCTTGATCACATGCGGACTCAGTGGATCGCCATCCTTAAGCTTGCAGCTCAACAAAGCCTGAGAGACTTGATGTCGTTGTATTGGGAACGGCAGTACCTGAGAAGGTTAGATAGAGGTGTGGGGACTAGCACGGAAGCTATCGACGGCGTCCGCAGGCGGGATTGGATACAAGCAAGTGTAGCTGGACGCAGGAAGTACCTAGGTTCGGAGCCCTCATGATGAGGTAAAACTCCTACTCCTGCCGGATCTGACTATGAGGGATATATGAACTACAAGTGCTCCTCGAGCCGTGTTCTCTAGCTACTACCTTAAATGCACTCAGGCCCACCCTTGCTACTTAGGCCTTGCCTCTCCAAATATAGGCAAAGAGGCAATGGTCTCGCTGGCCAGCCCGACTGGCGGGCCCAACAGGCGGGTCCCAGCCGGCTGGTCATCTACAGTGTCCGGTACAATATGTCCCATTGGAGTATGAGCGGTATGGCTGTCTTAGGCACAGTGGACACCGTGCGAGCCTATCGTCAGCATTGGGCCACTATTCCTGCATCATCCTTGCAAAGTCTTCGGTATGGCCGAGTAGTTGCCAGTCTTGTCGCCATACAGGGTGTACCGTGCACTGATACGCACGTCGTCCTGTCTCCTTGATTGGTTCTGGCTACGTCACCGTAGCCGGCTGCTTCTTGTCGATCTGGCTACCGTGCGATAATCGGCCTGGCTTGCTTTGTCCGGCTGCATCTGGCCAGCCAGATGCAACATGACTGCCCTGTTTCTTGTCTGGTTAGGGTATCTGAGGATCATCCCCCCGACACTAGCCCCTGAGCGCGTGTGGATTCTGCCCTTAGGCGAAATGTGCGCACCCTCCCTCTTGGTTTTGAATTTGTGACCGGCTACGCCTGGCGATTGAGTTACCTATGACGTTAGTGCTGACGCTAGCCACGCGCGCACGCGCTATCATTGCTCTACGGCGGGCAGTGTAACGTCCCGTCGCACATTGCCTCGGGAACCTGCCGCCTGTCGCTTCGGTTCCCGCTCCAGGATCTTCTGCACACCCCGCGTCGGCACACGGGATCTGGGCAGCGGTTGGGGTGAGGGTTGCCTGGATGAATGCCACGTGGCGCCATAGTAGGTTGCTCTTCCGGCCCTTTAAAGGGATGCTGCGGGGGGAGCAATTCCCTTCCTTCACTCCCCCGCTTCCAGTTGCCCTCTTCCCTTTTGCGCTCCTTCCCTCTGCGCTCTTCCTTTGCTGTCGTTTTAGCCCGCTGCACCGCTCGTTCGTCGTCGTCGGCGGTACGGGCCACCGCCACTCCTCCGCCGCCGCGCCTAACTGTCAGCCGGAGATGGCAGCTGAACACGGAGCCTGGTGCGGCTCCTCCGTCACGGAGGACTACATCTAGAAATACCGCACTACCCGCGTCCTTCCGCCGGAGGAGGAAGTAGCGGTGCGGCTAGCGCCGGCAGGAGAGGTGTCGCCGCACCCCGCAGAGGGAGAGCGGGTCATCTTCCTCTCGCATCTGGCGTGCGGGTTCGCGTTACCGATGCACCCCTTCTTCCTCACGTTCTTGGCCTTCTTCGACCTCCGTCTCCATCATCTCGGCGCCAACGTAATCGGAACGCTGGCGAACTTCATGGCTTTCTGCAAGAGCTATCTCAGGATCCAGCCGGATCTCGGGCTCTTCTGTCGGCTCTTCCGAGTCCGGCCGCAGGTGCAGTTTACGAAGGGGCCGCTAGTTTCCTGCGGGGGCGCCTCCATCTACTCTCGCGCGCAGACCGGCTACCGGAAGTTCCGGCTGCATGACACGGTACGACTGTGGCAGCAGTCGTACTTCTACGTCAAGAACGTCACCAACGTGGACCGGATCAACCTTCCGGCCTTCCAGGATGTCGAGTCCAGCCGGAGCACTGGGACTTGAAAATCTATGGCGACAAGGCGGAGTCGGACACGATGCTGAAGCGCATGCACTCCCTCGTCACCTGCCGGCTAACCGGCCTGGACATCACCCTCAGCTGAATGTCCCGGCTGATGATGTCGTTGCAGCAGCGAGCGCACAAGATGTGCTTCTACTCCGGCCGGCTGGACCCGACCCGGCTATCGTGCCGCGATCCCTGCTACCACAACCTGAAGGAGTGGGTGTGGACGATCACCAAGGAGCGGCTGTCGGAGGGCTGGACCTTCAGCCTGGCACCCTACGACCGGGGCAACCGCGCGCCCCGGGTAGGTTCTTTTAGCCGGGGTTTTCTTTCGTATTTCTTGCCCTTCTTTCTTATTTTATCTGACTAATCTCTTGTATTCTGCAGATGTTCCCTTGCATCCTTCGCGAGGAGGGTGAGGCCCCCTCGAGGCGTTGACGCCTGACTTGCCCGAGCCGCGTGCTCGGCGGTATGGCGAGGAGTCGGACGAGGACGGGGATGCCTTCCCCAGCCGGAACGACGAACCGGCCGCCGACCCCCACGCGGAGGTTGACAAGGAGGAGGAGGCCGCGCCGGCCTCTGATCCAGCGCAACGCCCTGTGACGAACGACAAAGCTGGCAGGAGCGGCTCTAGCCGTTCCAGCTCCAGCCGGCCTGCCGCGGAGGAGCCGACCCCCAAGAGGAGCCGGACCAGCGGCCTTCCGTCGAGCCGCCTTGGCTGGAAGAAGGGGCCACCTCCGGTTGTGTAGGGGTACGTCCTTCCTCCTTTTTCTTTCACCATCTTCTGCTAGATTCTTTTTCTCCCTTTCTGCCTTTGGCTTATTTGCTTTCCTTTCCTTCTTCACCTCTGCTGTCTTCTTAGCACGCTGGTCTCCTTTGGAGCCGCGAGCCCGGCGCGAGCGCCAACCGGGTCGCCACCCCACGCTCCGACCACGTCTACCAGTACCCCTCCTTCTCCCATGACACCGCCTCCACCGCCACCTCGAGCTGAACCGGCTACCTCAGCCAAAGCGAAGGGTCCTCAGCTGGACGTGGCGGCCCAGCCAGAAGCGGAGGGTTCTCAACCGAGTGGCTCTTCCGCGCGCACGGGGGGCCGCGACCGGCAATGAACTCGTGGTTGTCAGCGACGACAACTCTAATGACGAGCCGGGAGAGGAGTGGAGGACAACGGTGGTTGGCGCGAAGGAGTCCTTGGCTGTCAATGCCGTTGATGATGACGCCTCCTCTGCCGCCTCGCTGACAGATCTCGCTGCCACCCTCGAACTGGTGGTGAAGGAGATCCGGCTGCTGGAGGCCGCAGCCGACGGGAACCGGTCCTTGGAGCAGAAGTTTGCTGCTGTCAATGGAACCTCCCAGAGTAAGTTTGCTTCATCCGGCTTACTTTTTTTTTGCTAGTAGCCGGCTTTGTCGCAACTATCCTCGTGTGTGCTCAGCGCGAGATCGATCGCTTGAAGAAAGCGAACGACCGGCTGAGCAAGTCCAACTCCACTCTGCGGCTGCAGAACATGGATTGGCACGTGAAGGTAGACGGTCTGGAGGCCACCATCAAGGAGCGCGACACCTCGCTCGCCAGCCGGATCGAAGCCTTCAAACTTCTCGAGGCCCAGAACAAGGACCAAGAGAAGGAGATCAAGCGGCTGGCGATGAAGGAGAAGGCTCTGGTGGAGGAGCTGATGCAAGTTGGCCACACGGCTAAGGGTAAGTTCCTCTTTTCTGTCTCCCTTTCTTTCTGGATCCGGTAGCCGGATCTGACTCTCTTTTCTGACAGCATTTTATCCCGGCATAGACCTGTTGGTGTACAACCGGCTGCAGGAGAACTGGCCGGGAGCGCAGCCGACGGTCTAGGAGCTCGTCGCCCTTCTTGGCGAAGAAGCCGCCAAGCTTCGTCAAGCGGTTCGGGACATCTTCTCATTCTTGTGGCCGGATGCTCCGGTTCCGGAGACGATGGCGCAACTGGCTGCGAAGGTGGGGGAGGTGCCGGTTGCGGTGGACTGGCTGCGGGACTTGGCGGCGTGAGCCAGAGCGGAGATGGCTCTGGCCCTCATGCTCTCCTGGTACAAGGATGCTCGCATCGAGAAGATTGACGGAGGCTTCCGCTCCGGCGCCGACCTTGCCGCCATCCGCCAAGCCCATCCGGAGATCTGACGCTCCGCCATCAAGATTTCCGACTACGTGGACCCGACGAGGTGCTCACCGACTCGGAGTCTGTCGGTACTCTTGATGTGGAAGCCTCGACGCAGCCGGCTGTGGGCGCCGGAACAGGATCGAGCGCCGCGCCTCCTCCTCCGCCTGAAGCTTCCGCCAGCCAAGACGCTCCTCACGGCAAGGGTCCTGCCGCCTAGCCACTGCCCCAGGATGCCAGAGTGCGTCGGTACTCCTAATGTGGAAGCCCCGACGCAGCCGGCTCAGAGTGTGTCGGTACTCCTAATGTGGAAGCCCTGACGCAGCCGGCTGCGGGATCGAGCGCCGCGCCTCCTCCTCCGCCTGAAGCTTCCGCCAGCCAAGACGCTCCTCACGGCAAGGGTCCTGCCGCCTAGACACTACCCCAGGATGCCGGGTGTATTTGTCTTGTTTAATTCTGTTTGAAACTTGTTTGTTCGTACCGGCTGCCTCTGGCGCCGGGTAAACTTTACCGGAGCTTCGCCTCCTCCTTTTCTTTCCATGTTGATTTTGAACTGGCTTGATTTCCCTTCAACTTGTGTACTTCGCATTTTCTTTCAACATTTTGCCGATTGACTTTATCCGGTTGACTTCGCCTGGCTACACGCCTTTAGCCGGGAGAACTGCATCTCTAGTGGGGGCGCGCTAGTGCACCCACTGGGTGTAGCCCCCGAGATTCGTAGTAGCTGGCGTAGCCAGGTGCTTCGAATCTTCCTTCTTTTCCCAAATCTTCTAACTTTATTCGACTAGACTCGTCTTAGTCGGTTGCTTTCGCTGGCTGAACAGCTTCAGCCGGGGGAACTAACATTCTAGTGGGGGCGCGCGAGCGCACCCACTGGGTGTAGCCCCCGAGATTCGGAGTGGCTGGCATAGCCAGGTGCTTCGAATCTTCTTTGTCTTCTCTTGCTCCTGCCCTTGCCCTCACCTGGGCTCCAAACGGCCGGCTAAACGCCTTTAGCCGGTCGGGAACTACAAGATTCCACTGGAGCGCGCGAGCGCACCCAGTGGGTGTAGCCCCCGAGATTCGGAGTGCTTGATGAAGGCAAGGACTTCGAATCTTCCTCTCTTTTCTTCCTGAATTCCGACTCAAGGTAACCGTACAAGAATATACATACACATACAGCCTCACATGTTGTCGGGGGGATGATCCCCAGATACCCCAACTAGACAAGAAACAGGGCAGTCGGGTCAAATCCGGCTCGGTAGATGAAGCCGGACAAAGCAAGCCAGGCCGACTTTCGCACGGTAGCCGGATCGACAAGAAGCAGCCGGCTACGGCGACATAGCCGGAACCAATCAAGGAGACAGGACGACGTGCATGGTACGCCCTGTACGAAGACAAGACTGGCAAGTACTCGGACATACCGAAGACTTTGCGAGGATGACGCAGGAACAGTGGCCCGATGCTGACGACAGGCTCGCACGGCGTCCACTGTGCCTACGACAGCCATACCGCTCATACTCCGATGGGACATATCATACCGGATACTATAGATGACCAGTCGGCTGGGACCTGCCTGTGGGGCCTGCCAATCGGACTGGCGAGGGAGACCGTCGCCTCTCTGCCTATATAAGGAGAGGCAAGGCCTCAGTAGCAAGGGTTGGCCTCAGTGCATTTAAGGCAGTAGCTAGAGAACACAGCTCGAGGAGCACTTGTAGTTCGTATATCCCTCATAGTCAGATCCGGCAGTAGTAGGAGTTTTACCTCATCGCGAGGGCTCTGAACCTGGGTACTTCCTACGTCCAGCGACGCTTGCTTGTATCCAATCCCGCCTGCGGACGCCGTCGATAGCTTCCCTGCTAGTCCCCACACCTCTATCTAACCTTCTCAGGTACTACCGTTCCCAATACAATGACAGTTGGCGCCCACCGTGGGGCAAGATAGCTTCGAACGGAGTCACGTTTCGCACGGGACCCCGCACTTCAGCTGGTGAGCGCATGGCCTCCGGCCTAGTGCTCACGCTCGGCAAATTTATCTACGTCATCGACAATGCTTCCTGCTTCGCCGGAACGTCCTTCTCAGCGAACGGCTCCATCCTGCTCTTCGGCGACCTCCTCATCTACGTCGCCACCATTCCGGAGCGTTTCCCTAGGGAGATCGTCTCTGTCACGGAGCAACCGCATCCGGGCGGTAGCGCCTTCGTCGCTCCCTGCGGCGTGGAGGTCATGATGGCCGGCTCCAGCTATTATCCCCGCCAACCGCGGGAGCCAGGTGTGGACGAGGTTGGAACTTCCGCGCCTCCGCAGCCTCGGAATCCGGTGGAGGATGCCATCGATCGGCTCCTGACGCTGGTTAACCTCGGGGATAACCCGGAGGAGGCGGAAGCCAACTTCGCCATGGAGAGACAGATCGTCCTCTAGAAGGTCATGGAGCTGGAGGCAACCAGCAAGCAACTCGAGATCATCCGGCACAAGTACGACCGCACGCACGGCTTCACTCCGGCTACCGCGGAGCTGAGCCGGCGCCGCCAGGTACGGCGCCGGGGCGGCAAGCTAGGCGGCAGGATGGAAAAGGATGGGGAGCCGGATCCCGCGCCCGCCCTCATCTGGCCCACCTACAGCACGCCCATCAAGAACCTGCGCGCGGCGCGAGCTGTGGCAGAAGAGATGCCCAATCTGGAGGGCGAGGAGCGAGCCCGCCAGCATGCTCGTGTGCAGGAGCTCCTCCGCATCGCGGACGAGTAGGCTGATGCCAACCGGCAGATGCAGGAGGACCCCAGCTACTCCAGGGGGAGCAAGCTGCCTGTCAACAGCAGGGGCGCACTGCGCAACACCCAACAGGTGTCCTCCCCTCAGCCGGCTAAGGCCCGCAGCAGGCGTCGCAGTTCTTGCAACAAGGGCCAGCCGCGCCAGGAGCAAACGGTGAACAGCAACCCACCGCCTCCCCCTCCACCAACCAGAGCACCTAGACCCGCCGATTCCCGTCTCTCGGGCCGGGTGGGAGCACCCAACCCGGATTGTCCGGATGCCCGCAACCGCATCGAGCTCCTCGCTCAAGCATGCATCACGGAGGAAGAAGACTCTACCGGCCCGGTTTGTTTTGGACCCGCATCCGGAACGAGCCATTCCCGGATAAGTTCTCCCTGCCTAGGGACACCCCCAAGTACGACAGCAACATGAAGCCGAAAGATTGGCATCGCCCATGGGAACAAGCGCACAGCCATGCGCTACGTCCCTCTTATGCTAACCGGGTCGGCAAGGATGTGGCTCAATAGCCTTGTGCCCAACAGCATCAACGCCTGGCCAGACTTCGAGAAGGTGTTCGTCCGCAACTTCAACGGCACATACAAGCGTCCGGGACGCCCACGCAACCTGTCCTTGTGCGTCTAGGGTGACTGCAAGACTGACCGCGAGTACCTCGCCAAGTGGACGGAGCTGCGCAACACCTGCGAGGGCATCCTGGAGAGCCAGGCCATCAACTCTTCATTGAGGGTTGCCGAGAAGGCACCTAGCTTCGCCACCGGCTACTGTGTGACGAGCCGAAAACCATGGCGGAGCTGATGACGGTTGCGGACTAGTACGCCATGGCGGATACCGCCATGAAGAAGCCCCTCCGAGTAAATGCGGATGGGCGACCGACGCCCACGGAGCCGGCTCGCGATCGTCCGAGCAATCCGGCTGGCGAAGCCGGATCCTCCAGGCGCCACGGCAACGACAACCGGTTCCATGGGGACCGGCAAGCCGGACAACAGAAGCCCCGCTACCACGCGCGGCAGTTCAATGCTATGGAGGGCGTGCCCGACGCACCGATTAACGATGCAAGGAGGCAGAAGCCACGGCTCACCTTCGACCAGATGTTTGACGGCCCATGCAAGTGGCATAGCGGTCCCTTCAAACCGGCTATGCATACCACCCGGAATTGCAGCTGGACCCGCCAGCTAAAAGACCAGGGTAACCAGCCTTGTCTCGCCCGCCCCCTCCTGGTGGACCACCACCACCGGCTAGGGGAGCCGATAATGATGGTAACGGCGACAATAGTGGCAGCAACAACGGCTACCCCCAGCAAGCACAGCCTACCACATCTTCGAGACGGAGCTAGACGACAAGCACAGCCACAGGCGACGCTCCAAGGAGGTCAACACCATCATCTCTCCGGTACCCTAGTACCTGAACTGGTCGAAAAACCCCATCACCTGGAGCCGCGCAGACCAGCCGGAGCAGCTGCCGACTCCCGGGGGCTACGCCATGGTGCTCGACCCCCTCATCGTCTCCAACGCGCGTACCTGCCGATTCTCGCGCGTCCTCATCGACGGAGGCAGCAGCCTCAACCTCCTCTACCATTCCTTGCTAGAAAAGCTGGGCATTCGTGAATGCGACCTGCGCCCGACTACCACAACGTTCCACGGCGTACTGCCGGGGCCAGCCTGTGCCCCGCTGGGTAAAATCCAGCTGGACGTCATCTTCGGGACCGAGGAGAACTTTCTCCGCGAACCGATCTGGTTCGAGGTGGTAAACCTGACGAGCTCCTATCATGCTCTCCTCGGGCGCCCCGCCCTCGCCAAGTTCATGGCCGTCCCCTACTACCCATACCTCAAGACGAAGATGCCAGGACCCAACAGCGTGATCACCATCGCCGGCTGTTTCAAGCGGTCGATGGAGTGCGCCTCAGCCGGTTCCAAACTGGCAGAGGACCTCATCATAGCCGAGGAGAAGCGCGTGATCATGTGCAATGTGGCCATGGCCCAGCAGGACATACCGGCTAGCAGCAAACCGGCTGGAGAAGGAGCTTTCCAGCCGGCAAAGGAGACGAAGAGGATTCTGCTCGACGCTTCCGACCCGACCAAGTTCGTCACCATTGGTGCCACCTTGGACAGCAAATAGGAAGACGCGCTCGTCGACTTCCTCCGTGAGAATCGGGACATCTTTGCATGGTCCCCCAAGGACATGCCAGGTGTGTCGAGGGAGTTTGCCGAGCACTTACTTCATGTGCGGCCGGATGCCAAGCCGGTCAAGCAACCTCTGCGCCGGTTCGCGGAGGAGAAGAGTAAGATAATCGGTGACGAGATCACCCGGCTCCTTACAACCGGGTTCATCATGGAAGTATACCACCCGGATTGGCTAGCGAACCCAGTCCTGGTGCTGAAGAAGAACAAGACCTGGCTCATGTGTATCGACTACACCAGCCTAAACAAGGCGTGCCCGAAAGACCCCTTCGCCTTGCCCTGTATCGATCAAGTCATCGATTCCATGGCCGGCTATGATTTGTTGTCTTTTCTAGATTGCTATTCCGGTTACAATCAGATCCAGTTAAACCCGGCTGATCAAATTAAGACATCATTTATCACCCCCTATGGGGCTTTCTGCTACTTAACCATACGTTTTGGTCTAAAGAATGCAGGCGCTACCTATCAGCGCTGCATGCAGAAGTGCTTGCACTCGCAGATAGGCCCAAACGTGCATGCCTACGTGGACGACGTGGTCATCAAGACCAAGGAGAAGCGCACCCTCCTCGAAGATCTAGGAGAGACATTTGGCAACCTCTGCCAGTACCAGATGAAGCCGAACCTGGAGAAGTGCGTCTTCGGAGTGCCATCCGGTCAGCTCCTTAGTTTCCTCGTATCACAATGAGGCATCGAGGCAAATCCATAGAAGATCGCGACCATCGAGAGGATGCAGCCGCCCAGGAGCCTGCTTGGAGTCGAAAAGTTCACCGGATGCTTGGCAAGGACGCAGCGAAAACAGCAAAGCACACGGGAAAGCGACCAAGTGTCCAAAAAGGTGGGAGATAGTTTTCAAAAAACAAATCCGCTTTCCGGCTACAATTTGGCAGACTAACCTATTAACATGTGAAGCTGTATGTGTATGTATATTCTTGTACGACTACCTTGAGTTGGAATTCAGGAAGAAAAGAGAGGCAGATTCGAAGTCCTTGCCTTCAGCAAGCGCTCCAAATCTCGGGGGCTACACCCACTAGGTGCGCTCGCACACCCTCAGTGGAATCTTGTAGTTCCCGACCGGCTAAAGACGTTTAGCTGGCCGTTCGGAGCCCAGGTGAGGGCAAGGGCAGGAGCAAGAGAAGACAAAGAAGATTCGAAGCACCTGGCTACGCTAGCCACTCCGAATCTCGGGGGCTACACCTAGTGGGTGCGCTCGCGCGCCCCCACTGGAATGTTAGTTCCCTCGGCTGAAGCTATTCAGCCAGCAAAAGCAACCGACTAAGACGAGTCTAGTCAGATAAAGTTAGAAGATTTGGGAAAAGAAGGAAGATTCGAAGCACCTGGCTATGCTCCCGTAAGTTAGAAGATTTGGGAAAAGAAGGAAGATTCGAAGCACCAGTTCAAAATTAACATGGAAAGAAAAGGAGGAGGCGAAGCTCCCGTAAGGTTTACCCGGCGCCAGAGGCAGCCGGTACGAACAGACAAGTTTCAAACAGAATTAAACAAGACAAATACACCCGGCATCCTGGGGTAGTGGCTAGGCGGCAGGACCCTTGCCGTGAGGAGCGTCTTGGCTGGCGGAAGCTTCAGGCGGAGGAGGAGGTGCAGCGCTCGATCCCGCAGCCGGCTGCGTCGGGGCTTCCACATTAGGAGTACCGACGCACTCCGAGTCGGTGAACACCTCGTCGGGGTCCACGTAGTCGGCAATCTTGATGGCAGAGCCTCGAAGCACCGGATGGGCCTAGCGGATGGGGGCAAGGTCAGCGCCGGCGCGGAAGCCTCCGTTGATCTTCTCGACGCTGGCGTCCTTGTACCAGGAGAGCATGAGGGCCAGAGCCATCTCCGCTCCGGCTCGCGCCGCCAAGTCCCACAGCCGGTCCACCACAGCCGGCACCTCCCCCACCTTCGCAGCCAGCTGCGCCATCGTCTCCGAAACCGGAGCATCCGGCCACAGGAACGAGAAGATGTCCCCTGCCGCTTGATTAAGCTTGGCAGCTTCTTCGCCAAGAAGGACGACGAGCTCCTGGGCCGTCGGCTGCGCTCCCGGCCAGTTCTCCTGTAGCCAGTTGTACGCCAGCAGGTCTATGCCAGGATAAAACGCTGTCACAAAAGAGAGTCAGATCCAGCTATCGGATCCGGAAAGAAAGGGAGACAGAAAAGAGGAACTTACCCTTAGCCGTGTGGACAACTTGCATTAGCTCCTCCACAAGAGCCTTCTCCTTCATCGCCAGCCGCTTGATCTCCTTCTCTTGGTCCTTGTTCTGGGCCTCGAGAAGGTTGAAGGCTTCGATCCGACTGGCGAGTGAGGCGTCGCGCTTATTGATGGTGGCCTCCAGACCGTCTACCTTCGTGTGCCAATCCTTGTTCTATAGCCGCAGAGTGGAGTTGGACTTGCTCATCCGGTCGTTCGCTTTCTTCAAGCGATCGATCTCGCGCTGAGCGCATACGAGGATAGCTGCGACAAAGCCGGCTATCAGAAAAAAAAACAAACAAGCCGGATGAAGCAAACTTACTCTGGGAGGTTCCATTGGCAGCATCAAGCTTCTTCTCCAAGGACCGGTTCCCGCCGTCTGCGACCTCTAGCAGCCGGATCTCCTTTACCGCCAGTTCGAGGGTGGCAGCGAGATCTGTCAGCGAGGCGGTGGAGGAGGCGTCATCATCTACGGCATTGACAGCCAAGGACTCCTTCGCGGCGACCACCGCTGTCCTCCACTCCTCTCCCGGCTTGTCGTCGGAGTTGTCATCGCTGACAACCACGAGTTCCTTGCCGGCCGCAGCCCCCCGCGCGCGCGTGGAAGAGCCACCTGGCTGAGAACCCTCCGCTTCTGGCTGGGTCACCACGTCCGGCTGAGGACCCTCCGCTCCAGCTGAGGCAGCCGGTTCAGCTCGAGGCGGCGGTGGAGGCGGTGCCACGGGAGAAGGAGGGGTACTGGGCAGACGTGGTCGGAGCGCGGGGTGGCGACCCGGTCGGCACTCGCACCGGGCTTGCGGCTCCAAAGGAGACTAGCGTGCTAAGAAGACAGCAGAGGTGAAGAAGGAAAGGAAAGCAAATAAGCCAAAGGCAGAAAGGGAGAAAAAGAAACAAGCAGAAGGTGGTAAAAGAAAAAGGAGGAAGGACGTACCCCTGCACAACCGAAGGCGGCCCCTTCTTCTGGCCAAAGCGGCTCAGCGGAAGGGCACTGGTCCGGCTCCTCTTGGGGGCCGGCTCCTCCGTGGCAGGCCAGCTGGAGCTGGAACGGCTGGAGCTGCTCCCACCAGCTTCGCCGTCCGTCGCAGGGCGCTGTGCCGGATCAGAGGACGCCGCGGCCTCCTCCTCCTCGTCAACCTCTGCATGGGGGTCGGCGGCTGGTTCGTTGTTCCGACTGGGGAAGGCATCCCCATCCCTGTCTGACTCCTCGCCAGACCGCCGAGCACGCGGCTCGAGGGAGGCCTCACCCTCCTCGCGAAGGATGCAAGGAAACATCTGCCAAATACAAGAGATTAGTCGGATAAAACAAGAAAGAGGGGCAAGAAAAACAAAAGAAAACTCCGGCTAAAAGAACCAACCCGGGGCGCACGGTTGTCCCGATTGTAGGGTGCCAGGCTGAAGGTCCAGCCCTCCGGCAGCCGCTCCTTAGTGAATGTCCACACCCACTCCTTCAGGTTGTGGTAGCAGGGATCGTAGTGGGACAGCCGGGTCAGGTCCAGGTGGTCAGAGTAGAAGCACATCTTGTGCGCTCGCTGCTGCCACGGCATCATCATCCGGGAGATCTAGCTGAGAGTGATGTCCAGGCCAATCAGCCGGCAGTGGACGAGGGATTGCATGCGTTTCAGCATCGCGTCCGACTCCGCCTTGTCACCATAAATCTTCAAGTCTTAGTGCTGCCGGCTGTACTCGACATCTTGGAAGGCCGGAAGGTTGATCCGGTCCACGTTGGTGACGTTCTTGACGTAGAAGTACGACTGCTGCCATAGTCGTACCGTGTCATGCAGCCGGAACTTCGGGTAGCCGGTCTGCGCGCGGGAGTAGATGGAGGCGCCGCTGCAGACAACTAGTAGCCCCTTCGTAAACTGCACCTGCGACCGGACTCGGAAGAGCCGGCAGAAGAGCCCGAGATCCGACTAGATCCCGAGATAGCTCTCGCAGAACGCCATGAAGTGCGCCAGCGTTCCGATTGCATTGGCGCCGAGATGATGGAGACATAGGTCGAAGAAGGCCAAGAACATGAGGAAGAAGGGGTGCACCGGTAACGCGAACCCACGCGCCAGATGCGAGAGGAAGATGACCCAATCTCCCTCCGCGGGGTGCGGCGACACCTCTCCCGCCGGCGCTAGCCGCACTGCTACTTCCTCCTCCGACAGAAGGACGCATGTACCGCGGTATTTCTGGATGTGGTCCTCCATGACGGAGGAGCCGCACCAGGCTCCACGTTCGGCTGCCATCTCTGACTGCCAAGGAGGCGCGGCGGTGGAGGAGTGGCGGTGTCCCGTACCATTGACGATGAACGGGCGGCACAGCCGGCTACAGCGACAGCAAAGGAAGAGCGCAGAGGGCAGGAGCGCGGAAGGGAAGAGGGCAACTGGAAGCGGGACAGCGAAGGAAGGGAACTGCCCCCCCCTGCGGCGTCTTTTTAAAGGGCCGGAAGAGGAACCGTCCACGACGCCACATGGCATTCATCCAGGCAAACCTCACCCCAACTACTGCCCAGATCCCGTGTGCCGTCGCGGGGTGCGCAGAAGATCCTGGAGCGGGAACCGAAGCTGTTGGGGATATACTTTCCGGGTATCCTCACAGTTCCTCACTGACCAGGGTGGCCCACTTCGGGTTAGAGCTTTGCTTCACGGGCGGCCCAGTCAGGAGAGAAGATGGAGTCATCCGACCACGGGAAGGCCCAGAAGACTTACCGACTTAGGCCCATAATGTTACTTGTAGTTCAAGATGTACTCTGTAACCAATTCTTAGTCGTAGCCGGATAGATCTCTCCTGTAAACCCTAGGCCGGATATCTATATAAGCCGTCCTAGGGAGAGCCTTTAGGGAAACACTTTAGACCCTCAATAGTCTACAATCTCAACTCGCACAGGCCAACCCTTGTAACCCATATTCCGGCTCTGCCATATTACTGGATTGCTAGCAGGAGTAGGATCCGTCCAAAGCCGGCGGATTCGAACCTGGGTAAACTTGTGTGCTCACCATCCCAGAACACCGTACGTCTCACACCCCTCTCTTCCGCACGCCTCAAGGACCCCCTCATGGCGTACTTGTCCTCAATCCGACGACAGTTGGCGCCCACCGTGGGGCAAGTGAGCTTCAGATCTGCGTTCCGAGCAGAATCTGCAAGAATCAGAATCGGCGAGACTATCGCCGTCGGTCGCATCCTCTACGCCAGTGACATCCCTCTCATCGTTCTCGACGAGACTTGGATTCCGGCTAGGGAGGCCATGACTGCCTACACAATCATGTCTTTTGGTGAGATCGATGTTTACATTGGTTTCGCTGAAAATGCCCCACCCACCCCAGCGGAGATGATAGAGGCAGAAGAATCTTCTGGGTCCCCTTTGTCCACGGAGACGGCAGAGTTTTGGATCTCAGAAAACCCTAATGCCACCTAGCCCGCACCAGTTGCGGAGATAGTGGAGAATTCCGAGCCTGAAGAAGACCTAGCGGTCCAAGTCAAATCTGGAGTGGATCTCCCTAGAGAAGCCGGATCCCAGATCGACCCACCCGTGGAAGTCAAAATTTAGGAGGAACATATCAACGACACTGATTCCGGCTCTGATGACGCCGGGACAGACATGCCTTTCCTGAGGTACACACTGCAACGTATGATACTGCAAGGCGAAAGCGCGGATGCAATTCTCGAGACCATCAAAAGTTTCGACATGGCTGATCGCGAAAGCCGCATGTACCTCAGGAAGCACGCGTCGCACTTCGTCGGATACGTGGGATCCGGATCCGGTTCTGCCAATGCTGGAGAAAACACCGACTCTGTGCTGGAGGCAATTGGAACAAACGCCGACGTACCCGCATCCTCGGATGAATCGATGACGTCAGCAGATTTCCGAAAGTTCTCTGCGGAATATGAAGAGGAGTATAAATCCAAAGCTGTAGAAGAAGGAGAAGCCATGGATGAAGGATCCGGGGAACACTCTCCCAAAGCGCAGGATGACATGGACGTCGGAGATAATCCCGAAGTCCAGATGTCCGAAAGTACCGATCAGAGCTTAACTCCGGGAAGCGGACCCAAAGCCGTCTTTGCTACCGGCGCTGCCAAGAAGGCAATGAAGAAGAACAAGAAGAACAAGACCCCGGCAAAAGACCCTCTGCTAGAAGACGTGATTGCCGAGGAATACGAATAAGACTCGGATGGAGCCCTTATCCCAGACGAGCCGAAAAAAGAAGAATCGGTGGATGGACACGTGATCACCGAAGGTGCGCGTAAACTCATCGATGCTGCATTAACCACAGCTATCCCTACAGCTGTAGAACTTACTGCTGAAGAGCTGGATGAAAGGGCCCAAGCCCTAGAAGCGCGTCATCAACAACTCCTGGATGAAGCCAAAATCATCGAGGAGGAGAAGAAACGCATGGAAACTAAGGATTACATGTATCGGTTGCATCAAAAGAAACAGAAGCGTCACACCAATGACAACCAATTCCCACATATCCGTGCCGTCCTTTTCGGAGATGAGATGGGGAAGCCACGGAAAGATAGCAAAGGAGATTAGGTATATCCAACCCTAGTACAGAATACCATGGTGGCCCGAGAAATTTTATCGGATAATCCAGGACCAGAGGAGACCCGTTTGGGTATCAAACTACGCAACAAGGGACTAGAGCAGCAAAAGGTCGCCCTGTCCGGAAGTCAAAAACTGGTCTCGGATTCCGACCAATGTCGTACAGATCCGGCATAGGCTGACGTAAGACCCCATCGCGTCCGGGAGCAGTATCATCACCCCGAACGCTGGGAAGACAATTATTCAAGAACCGGATCGTCAGGACAACATCACAGAACTACGCGTGACTAGAGCAACATCGCCCCAACGGCCGAAAAAGAGGCCATTGCTGCACTAAATCTGAGGAACCCTCCCCGACGAGAGTCTAACGATCGAAGGGGAGAAGATAAAGAGAAACGTCGGGAGGAGGATCGTCAAAAAATGCCACCTCCTGGGCATGAAAGCCGTCCGGCTGACCCTCACCATGGGGGGAACGACGGACGAAGGAACGACGGAAACCATGCCGGCAGGAGGCTCGTCGTAGTGAAGACCCTCCCCGGAACTGGAAAAATGACGCTCCAGACGGAGGCCGGCGATCAGCAGGAAACAATTAAGCTGCCCCACCCTCTCCACCAAGCAGTCATCACAATAGCTCCCAAGGGGGACAAGGAGGACGACGTGGTGGAGGAGGTGGTGGCAGAAGCTGAAGTCTGGCTCCAAGGCGCCGCAGCCGCAGCCGACATTCGGGATGATCTCTATCCCCGAACGACGCAAGGCACATGATCAACTCCAACATAGAGGCGCGGCGCTATGAAAATGATGATATCTCCATGGGCCCAAAATGCTCCAGACCATGCATTAGAGCTACAAAATTCCCAGAAGGATTTGCCATCTCAAGACATATCCAAGCCTACGACGACATTGCTCGGCCAGATACCTGGCTACAGGATTTTTTCCAAGCTTGCTGCATCGCTAAAGGCGGAAACAACCTGGTCGCAACCCGATATCTCCCACTTATGTTGCGGAAGACGACAGGATCATGGCTCAATGAACTTCCGGAGAACACCATCCATAACTAGTATGACATGCAAAGTGCGTTCTTTCGGAATTTCGAAGGCACATATCGGAGGCCCTGTACGGTCAGAGACCTACAGCGTTGCACCCAGAAAGCCGGAGAAACTTGCCGGGATTACCTTGGATGATGATCGACACCAAGAACTCCTGTGAAGGAGTAAACGATCAAACCGCGATTGAAACTTTCATCGCAGGACTCCCAATTGGTCTACTACGTCATCGCTTGAAGTGTGACAAGGTCACTGACTTGGGAGAGATGATAGAAACAGCGAGCAAGTATGCAGATGTTGACGATGATGCAGAGGGATTACTCAATGCCCTAGCTGTGCCTCAGTCGGCAAAACAACCAAAGCAACAAGCTCAGAAGCGCAAAAATACCTTGGAAGAGAAACCCAACGCGGAAACAACGGTGGTTACTGCTACTTTCGGGTGTGGAGGACAAGGAGGACGCGGCAGAGGCCTTGGGCATGGCCGTGGGACATCAATGGTCCAAGGTAGAGGAGACCAGCAACCAAGCAAAACCTACTCTTGGGCCGACATTGCCAATAACCCATGTGTGCATCACCTAGACGCCAATGGGAGCTCGTCCCACACCAACGCTGAGTGTCGTTTCAATGACGACATCAAAAGAGATGACACCGCGGGCTACAAAGCTAAGTGGAAGAAGGGAAAGAAAAATCCCGAAAAAGACAAAGAGACCAAGGAAAATGCCGACATGGAGGAAGCTGATGCTTCAAATACCAAGCTGAAAGGGAAGAAAACTTTTCCCACCAAGAAGGACACTTACGTCACTTTCCTCAGATCTCAACCTGTAAAGGTCAATAAAGAAATTCTACACGGGCTCAACGCAACAGTTCCGGCTGTCCCCCAATACTTGGACTGGTCGGAAGTGGCAATCACATTTGACCACGCTGATCATCCGCCTAAGTTGCACAGGCGAGGAAAATACGCCTTAATTGCCAACCCACTTATTGACGGTTATGGTTTCTCCAAGACCCTCGACGGTGGTAGCAGCATCAATATTCTCTATGTTGAAACGCTACGCCGGATGAAGATCTCGGAAACCCAGCTGAACCATAGCTCTGTGATCTTTCACGGAGTTGTCCCAGGAAGACAAGCTAATTCCCTAGGAGAGATTACTTTGGATGTCACCTTTGGAACTCCAAAGAATTATCGGACGGAGGCACTTTCCTTCGAAGTGGTCCCATTCAAGAGCGCGTACCACGCTATATTCGGACGTCCGGCTTACTGGGCTTTTATGGCTCGCCCGTGTTATATTTACAATATGATGAAAATTCCAGGTCCCAACGGCGTAATCACTGTAAGGGGAGACCCGAAGAAAGTGCGAGAGTGCGAGGATGGAAATGCCGCCTTTGCTGAAGCCGTGCTGCACGCCCACGAGTACCAGGAGATCAAGCCGTTCGAGATGCCCGCAACAAAGAAGGAGGTGCCAAAGCCAAATCCAGAGTTCAAGGCATCAGAAGAGACGAAGAAGACACCGTTGAAGGATGATGACCCCTCCAAGGTGACCTAGATAGGCGTAGGCCTAGGTAGCACATAAGAAAGCGCGCTCGTCAAGTTCCTCCAAGAAAATCAAGATATCTTCGCATGGCAGCCATCTGACATGACTGGAGTACCTAAGGAACTTGCCGAGCACTCTTTAAATGTAAACCCGAACGCTAAACCCGTCAAACAGTCCCTATGATGTTTTGGCGATGAAAAGCGTAAGGCAATAGCTAAGGAACTAGCACGACTCGAGTTAGCCGGATTCATAGAAGAGGTCATCCACACTGAGTGATCGGCCAATCCTGTAATGATCCCTAAAAAGGACACCTCTGATTTAAGGATGTGTGTTGATTATACTGCCTTGAACAAGGCTTGTCCAAAAGATCCGTTTGCTCTGCCTAGAATTGATCAAGTTATCAATTCTACGACAGGCTCGAAACTCCTCTATTTTCTCGACGCATATTCCGGTTATCACCAAATCCGGATGAAGGAATCTAACAAAGTCAAAACTTCATTCATAATCCCTTTCGGAACCTTCTGTTTTGTTACGATGCCCTTTGGGCTGAAGAACGCAGGAGCTACGTACAAGCGCACGATGCAGCGTTGCCTCCACGACCAACTCGGACGCAACGTACATGCATACGTGGATGATATTGCGGTGATGTCCAAAAAGAAGGAAACGCTGATTTCCGACTTTGAGGAAACATTCGCCAATCTACGAAAATGCAACATCATGCTTAACCCGAAGAAATGCTTCTTTGGAATACCACCCAGAAAATTGTTGGGTTTCATCGTGTCTCAAAGAGGCATAGAGGTGAACCGAGACAAAATCAAGGCTATACTCAATATTTCCAGGCCAACACGCCTGAAGGACGTACAAAGACTAACTGGTTGCATCGCTGCGGTCAGTCGATTTGTAAGCCGGCTTGGTGAAAGAGCTGCACCATTATACAAACTCCTGAAAAGACCAAGGATTTTGTTTGGACTGATGAAGCTGAAGCTACACTACAAGACCTAAAGAAAGTACTCTCATCTACTCCTATCCTTGCAGCACCGGAACCTCAGGAACCGATGTTGCTATATCTTGCTGCGACAAATAAGGTTGTTAGTATCGTCATGGTGGTGGAGAGACCAGAGGAAAATCAAGAACACCTGGTGCAGCGTCCGACTTACTTTGTCAGCGAGGTCCTGACAGAATCAAAACAGCGGTATCCGCACTATCAAAAGTTGGCTTACGGTGTTTTTCTAGCATCTCGTAAGTTACGACACTACTTTCAGGAGCATCCAATTACCGTGGTGAGCACAGCTCCCATGAGAGATATAATCAACAACAGTGACGCCACAGGACGCGTTGCGAAATGGGGCATAGAGCTTTCAGCTTTCGATATTGAGTATAAACCCCGTACAACAATCAAATCCCAAATCCTCGCTGACTTTGTCGCTGATTAGATAGAGACAAAGGAAAATATGACCCTCCCTGAGTCGGAATATTGGACCCTCTACTTTGATGGGTCTAAGGCTCGCGGGGGCTCGGGGGCTGGCGTGGTGCTCAAATCACCCCAAGGAGATAAACTGTAATACGTGTTGCAGATCTACTTCACAGCGACAAACAATATTGCCGAGTATGAAGCACTCCTGCATGGAATCCGGATTGCTAAGGATATTGGCATCCGACGTTTAATGTGTTATGGAGATTCGGATCTTGTTTCCCAACAAGTGTCGGATATTTGTAATGCAAATAAGCACATGGCAGCATATAAAGCTGCCGTGGATGATTTATCTAAATCGTTCGAAGGGTTTGAAGTTCAACACATCCCTCGAGCAGAAAATGAGGAAGCAGATGCACTATCTCGGATAGGCTCTGTGCGGAAAGAAGTCCTGGATGGCGCTTTTTTAGAGAACCTCAAAGTTCCCTCAATAAAGGGCGTAGATGAGGAATATCCGACCAAATCCGACTCACCTCTAATAGCAGTTCTGGCTGTAATTCCTAGCTGGACTCAACCCTACCTAGATTATCTGGTAGATGGCAAATTACCCGAAGACGAGGTTCTGAGCCGGCAGATTATCCGACGAGCAAAAGCCTATACTATTGTTCAAGGTGAGCTCCATAGACGGAGTGTTTTTGGGGTTTTTTAGCGCTGCGTATCTCCGGAAGAAGGAGTGGAAATCTTAAGAGAAATTCACGAAGGCAAGTGTGGTCACCATGCTCCAGCCAAATCTTTAGTGGCAAAAGCTTTTAGACACGGATTTTTCTGGCTTACAGCTCAGGGATATGCCGAACGATTAGTCAAGACGTGCAAAGGTTGCCAAAAGTACACCAAGCAAGCTCATGTTCCGGCTGATCAGCTGCGAACAATACCTATAACATGGCCCTTTGCAGTCTGGGGGCTTGATATGGTAGGACCATTTAAACGAGCTCCAAGTGGATTTACTCACCTCTTAGTGATGGTGGACAAATTCACAAAATGGATTGAGGCTAAACCTATCACTAGTTGTGATGGAGCCACAGCCAAAAGATTTGTCGAGGATGTTATAATCCGGTATGGTTATCCACATAGCGTTATCACGGACAATGGGAGTAACTTCTCTATGGGAGAATTGGCTGAATTCTGCAACGAGCAAAATATCCGGCTTGACATTGCGTCAGTCGCACATCCTTAGGCTAACAGACACTTCGAAAGAGCAAATGGTTTAATCCTACAGGGCCTAAAACCAAGACTCGAAGCACCACTACGACGTGCTGCGGGGGCTTGGGTAGAGGAATTACCCTCTGTGATATGGAGTTTACGAACAACTCCAAATAGGTCAACAGGATACACACCTTTCTTCTTGGTCTATGGCGCAGAAGCAGTTCTTCCTAGTGATTTAATTCATACTTCTCCTAGAGTGACCGTGTATATTGAAGAGGATGCCGAGATTTCTCGACAAAACAATCTCGACTTAGTCGAAGAAGTTCGCGTCGTTGCTGAAATGAGATCTACAGCCTATCAGTAGAAGTTACGCAAGTATCATAGCCAGAGAGTCCGAAATAGATCTTTCAATAAAGGTGATTTGGTTCTCCGGCTTGTGCAACAAAGAAAGCACAACCTTGCCCTAGTATGGGAAGGGCCCTATTTAGTTAGTCGAGTATTACACAACGGTTCGTACTACTTAACTGACATGAGGCCAGTCAAAGAAAGACCTGCTACTAAGAAGAGAAAGAGAGCTGGAGGCAGTACAAATCCGGATGAGTTAGACAGACCTTGGAATATTGCTTAGCTACGTCTCTTTTATTCTTAGTTTATCCTTCTTTGTAAACATATATATGTACATGTTCTATGAGAAATAAAAGTTTTGGTTACCTCAAGTTTTTCTAAGAAGTTTTTACCATCTTATTTCCGAATGATCATGTCATAGTCGAAAATCCCAGAATGCTTGAAAGTACTTTATGCTCATGTTCGTTCTGGTTTAGATTTCCGATTCTAATATTTCTACCTTCGGGTATAACTCTAAAGTTTCTAAGTCCTTGCTTTGGTTATTTGTTTGATTGCTGGATGCGGGCATTTTCCGAGTAATGAATTGTTGGTACTAGAAGCCGGCTTTGTTTCCGAGTTTAAACTGGTTTAGCAATTGAGCTCCGTTTCTTGGCAAAGTTTCCAGCAGAAGGTTTAGCCGGCTCACGAAAGGGACGAGGCGGAAAGCCAGATAAACAATAAACATAGACTAGAAAGTACAAGTGCTTATGTAAACATTTCAGGCACGCAAAAATTTAAAGCCAAAAGTGCTGAATAGATCAAAAGCCTAGCACTAGCAAAATTATAGTACTTCATATTTACAGACACATCATGGTTTTTTAGATAATACAAATGTTTCTGGCAATCTATGATGCAGGAGGAGATGAAGGAGCTGTCGGCTCGCTGGATACGTCACCTTGATATCGTTCCGAGATGTCCACATCCGAGGTGGTGCGTTCATCGTCGAAAACTTCTGCTGTTTCTTCTGGAGGCGGAGGCGGAGTGTCCACGCGGTTGAAGAATGGAGTATCATAGCTGGTCAAGTCAGCTACATGACACCCATATCCGGCACAGGAGTCCATAATGGCCTTGATATCCTGCTCCTGGCCATCTTCATCCACTGTAGAGTACCCTCTGGTCACTTGCCATATCTCCATGCTTCCATGGTGGCTCATGACCATGGTGAGAGCGTTCTGCGCCGCGCTTCGTGCATAGGACATTTTCCAATCTTGGACGAGCTGCGGCATATCCTTTGCCTTGTCCCGCACCTGAAAATCCGACATGCTATGCATGTCCGGAATCTTGAGGGCTTCGCCAATATCCTCAAGGGATTGGCGGAAGTCATGAAGCAGGTCACCGACTTGGGTAAGCCGGTGGGTGCGGGGCTCAATAGAGGTGGAGTCCGTCAAGTTCAGAGGACCTGTAAACAAAGACAGTTCAATAAACTCCAACATCTAAATACGTCGAAGAAAATAGACAAGTCAGATAGATGGAACGTACCGAAAATGACATCGTCAATTTTGGTCTTCTCTTCCCGAAGACTCTGGAGTTCAGCCCGGAGCGCCTCGGAAATGTCCCTCTCTCTGCAAACATCACTATTGAGGTCCGAGATTTTTTTGATCCTGAGCAGCAATCATGCGATCGCGCTCATCAGTAGCCATGGATGAGGACTCAAGGATTTGAGCAATGCTCTTTCCATGATCTGCCTTGAGCTGGTCCAGCTCTTGGCGAAGTTCCTTGTTCTCCACCACCAAAGACTTGAGGTTCTCGGCCTCTTCAATCATGGCACAGGATTGTTTCACCAGTGATATAAGTCGAAAAAGAACTACAGTTCAACAAAAAATTCGACTATGAAAACATGAAAGACAAGGTTTGAGTCTCGGAATATTTACCTTCGGCCTCATCCTTGGCAACTTTTAGCTCAGCATTTTTAAGCCGGAGAACTTTGATCTCTCTCCGCTTATCGCAAACATTCTTCAACAAATCCTGGTTATAGGAATATACTTTCTGTAAGTCAGAATACCCAAAGTCAGAAAGCTACTAAAGACTCGGGCTAATATTTTTGCTAATATCAGCACGAGCGTTGGGGGCTACACTAGTTCCTTCTTTGGCATCCTAAGGAAGCATAAACCCAAATTATTTATCCTACTTCATGCTTAGGGGCTAGAGGATATGATATGAAATAAAGGAAAAATAGGAGTTTGAATTCCGACTTACATATTGTTCGCGAGTGAGTTTATCCAAACTCGCGTTCACTTCAACTACAACCTTCTCAGCGAGAGTTAGAGGGGTCACCTGAGCAGTTGGAAGCTCCTCGGACCTGATCCTCTCGCTGCGAAGAAGCACTTGTTCAAGAAGATTAGAGTGCTTGGCATCCTTTGCTTCTTGCGCTTCTTCTTCGGCAGATAAGGTACTTTTCTCCAAGCATTGCCTGGCTAGCCGCTGGATCTCTTCAGTAGATTTCCGGGACAGGCCAAACTTGGAAAGTCCCGGATTGCTGAGAAGGTTTTCGGCGAAGGTTTCTGCCGAGGGATCATTACCCAAAGAGGGTTCACCCTTATCTAAACCTGACTCACCCATGGCAACGTCAGTTTGCGATTCAAGGATCGTAGGCTCCGTGGAAGGAGCCGGATCTTCTGCGACAGCTAGAGAAGGAATTATCACCGGCGTTGCGGAAGTCTGAGGGGTAGGAGTCGGAGGAGCTACGGCAGGAGAAGCTATGGTAAGCTTCGTCTGTCATAGGGGCTTCGAAGAAATCCCCTTCCCCTTGCCCTTGATGAGCTGTTTAGCTCTGAGAATGTGATAAAGCCGAAAACATTACATCTCGGAAGGAAATTCGAGTAAAGTGCAAAGGCGGAAGTTGTGATGGAAAGTTACCTCTTCACGACGGGCACTTCCTTTGTGCCAACGGCCACTGTCGAAGCTTTGTGCTTCTTGAGCGCAACATCCGGCAATGGCACCACTTCTGTCTCCTGATAAAACTCGGGATGATATCCTTCGAGCGGAGCAAATTCTGACTCGGGGAGGTCAGCAAGCTGAAAAGAAGAAAACATGTCAGTATTGCAATGTAACTTAAAAGATCGAAACATATAAAGACTTACTAATAGAAGCTTACCGGCACTACGGGGTTTTTTGCCGTATGCATATCCAGAGAAATCTCCGGGATTCTCCTCTCAATCCGCTCCCTTATCAACCATTTTATCTGACTTATGTAGCCTTGCATGGTGTAGGCTCTAGGGCTGATGCGGAGGGAGTCTTTCTTGGAAGACGTGATGGAGTGCATCAGTCTGTCTTCGTGGTACTGAAGGGGCTGGATCCTGCGTGAGACCCAACATTGGACCAAGTCGGATCCCTTCAGTCCTTTGTGTTTGATCAAGTATTCAATCTGCCTCTTGGCGAGGATCAGATCATCAGTGAGAGCTGGAGCAGCCTCGTCCCAAGACGGTTGGGCTGTGGCAGCTCCGTCGATGAAAGCCGGCGAAAGCAGTAGCTTTGCCAGGAGCCGGAATATCCTTATGATAAAAGAATGTGGCTGGCCATTGTTTGACCGAGTCACTATCTAAGATTTTGGGATATGCGTGCTCGCGGCTAAGCGAAAAACTAATAGTATCGGTGATGTAAGGAACACCGGCAGTGATAGAATTTCTCTAGACATGGAAATAGTACCGGAATAAGGTCAAACTCGGCCTAATGCCGAGAAATCCCTCACACAAAGAACCATAAGCGCTCATCTCTAGGAGAGAGTTGGGAGGAAGATGGTGGAGTTGAACACCAAAATGATCAATCACCTCAGAGAAGAACTCCGAGGGAGGGAATGACAAACCTCTGTCGAGGTGGGTGCCGAAGTGGACCCGCTCGCCGGCACGCAGGTTGGGGATGGTCTCTCTGAAGCCGCTCCGCTAATCGCCAGCGCGGAGGAGCCCTTCTGTCTCCATGCCGTGGATCTTCTTGTCATCTAACACGCAGGGGATCCAGACCCCGTGGAAGCTTTCCTTCTCTGCCGCCGCTTACTTCGCCGCCGCTACCGCCAAGCCAGAAGAGGATGAAGAAGCCATTTCTCCGGTGAGCAGTTGACCTAAGATGGGCGGCGCTGGGAGTTTTTGGGGGGAAAGCAGAGGAGCTATGTGCGCGCGGGGGATATTTGGAGGAGAGGAAAAGGCAAAGGAGAGGTGAAGAAAGGAGGAGGAGATCCTCACCCCTTATATCCACCTAACCACGCCAAGATTCGTGCAAATGCTACAGTACAACCGCCACACGCCGTGGAAGGAACTGGGAAGGACCCACGCGATGATTACGTCGCCTCGATATCCGTGTACGCATTGAAACGGCGCCTCGGTTCCGCTAACCATGGACCCACCAACAGTCGTGCTGACAGGATGTCTGTCAGATGACGTGACTTGACCATGACTTGTGTCAGGAGGCGTTAGAGACCAAGTTCCGGCTTAGTTTGAAATCAAGCTGGAAAGTCCGAGTAACCTGTAGATAGGTCCGACTTATTTTTAAGACCCGGATCGTATTTTTTGTTGTGAAGTTTCAGGAACCCTTCAAGATTCTGTAAGCCGAAGAAAAAGCTAGACGATCATGAATCTGACTTTGGATCTTGGAGGCCTCCGGGGGCTGCTGTTGGGGATATACTTTCCGGGTATCCTCATAGTTCCTCACTGACCCAGGTGGCCCACTTCGGGTTAAAGCTTTGCTTCACGGGCGGCCCAGTCAGGGAGAGAAGACAGAGTCCAATCCGGCCACGGGAAGGCCCATAAGACTTACCGACTTAGGCCCATAATGTTACTTGTAGTTCAAGATGTACTCTATAACCAACTCTTAGTCGTAGCCGGATAGATCTCTCCTGTAAACCCTAGGTCGGATATCTATATAAGCCGTCCTAGGGAGAGCCTTTAGGGCAACACTTTAGACCCTCAATAGTCTACAATCTCAACTCGCACAGGCGAACCCTTGTAAGCCATATTTCGGCTCTGCTGTATTACTGGATTGCTAGTAGGAGTAGGATCCGTCCAAAGCCGGCGGATTCGAACCTAGGTAAACTTGCATGCTCACCATCCCGAAACACCGTATGTCTCACACCCCTCTCTTCCGCACGCCTCGAGGACCCCCTCATGGCGTACTTGTCCTCAATCCGACGACAGAAGCGCCAGTCGGCAGGTTCCTGAGGCGACGTGCGACGGGACGTTACACTGCCCGCTGCAGAGCAATGATGGCACATGCGCGCGTGGACGGCCTCAGCACTGACGTCATAGGTAGCTCAATCGCTAGGCGTAGCCGGTCACAAATTCAAAACAAAGAGGGAGCGTGTGCACATTTCGCCTAAGGGCGGAATTCACATGTGCTCAGGGGCTAGTGTCGGGGGGGGGGGGGGGGTGATCCCTAGATACCCCAACCAAACAAGAAACAAGGCAGTCAGGTCGCATCTGGGTGGCCAGATGCAGCCGGACAAAGCAAGCTAGGCCGGCTATCGCATGGTAGCAGGATTGACAAGAAGCATCTGGCTACAGCGACGTAGCCGGAACCAATCAAGGAGACAGCACGACGTGCGTATCAGTACATGGTACGTCCTGTACGATGACAAGACCGGCAACTACTCGGCCATACCGAAGACTTTGCAAGGATGACGTAGGAACAATGGCCTGATGCTGACGACAGGCTCGCACAGCATCCACTGTGCCTACGACAGCCATACCGCTCATACTCCAATGGGACATATTGTACCGATACTGTAGATGACTAGTCGGCTAGGACCCAACTGTGGGGCCCGCTAGTCAGACTGGCCAGGGAGATCGTCGCCTCTCTGCCTATATAAGGTGAGGCAAGGCCTCAGTAGCAAGGGTTGGCCTCAGTGCATTTAACACAATAGCTAGAGAACACAGCTCGAGGAGCACTTGTAGTTCGTATATCTCTCATAGTCAGATCCGGCAGGAGTATGAGTTTTACCTCATCGCGAGGGCTCCAAACCTGGGTACTTCCTGCATCCAGCTACGCTTGCTTGTATCCAATCCTGCCTGCGGACGCCGTCGATAGCTTCCCTGCTAGTCCCCATACCTCTATCTAACCTTCTCAGGTACTGCCGTTCCCAATACAATGACACATGTTAATATGTTAGTCTGCCAAATTGCAGCCGGAAAGCGGATTTGTTTTCTGAAAACTAGCTCGCGCCTTTCTGGACACTTGGTCGCTTTCCCGTGTGCTTTGCTATTTTCGCTACGTCCTTGCCGGGCAGCCGGGTTGCGGTCTGCGGCCAGAATCGAAGGCATCTGACAATACATCGCGCACGGTACTGACGGCTTAGTAACCGGATTGCCTTAAGCTAGTTGCAAGGTCGGGACGCCTGGTCTATCGTGTCTCCTCCCCGTCTTTCGTGTGGGATGCCTCGGGCTTTGCTCTTTCTAGCCGGACTGCCGGGTTGCGGTCTGTAGCTGAGACGAAGAGTGGGCCTCTGGCATCATCGCACACTACTCAGTCAGTTTGTTGACTTAGCAGGCCGGGCCAGCCGGCAAGCCCCCGGGTAGGGGTTGCCGGAGCCAGAAGACCATAACCGGAAAATAGGTACAAACACATTTCTAGCAAGGAGCCCCCGAGCATCTCGTAGGGGTCCACATTTTCATTCATAGGGTTTGCGGGATACATACACTATCTGGCGACTAGGTGTAAAACGGGCGTAGCAGGGCCGTGTTCCAGGGGCGCTCGGTCTCCTCGTCTGATTTGTCCATCTTGTTCTTGCGCGGCCGCTGCGTGTCGATGAGGTAGTAGGAGTTGTTGGGAAGCGCCCGACTGACGATGAAGGGGCCCTCGCAAGGTGGCGATAGCTTGTGCATGCCCTTCGTGTCTTGCACCAGCCGGAGAACCAGGTCGCCCTCGCGGAACGCGACTGGGCGGATCCGGCCTGAATGGTAGTGGCGTAGTCATTGTTGGTACAGGGCTGACCTGGACAAAGCCAGCTCGTGGGCCTCCTCCAAGAGGTCCACTCCGTCCTCCCACGCCTGCTGGTTGGCCTTTTCGTCGTATAGGAGCTTGCGCGGGGAGTCGAACTCGATGTCCGCGGAGAGGACAGCTTCCAATCCGTAGACCAGGAAGAGCGGGGTGTAGCTGGTTGATCTACTCAGCGTGGTGTGGAGGCTCCATAGCATAGCCGGAAGCTCCTCGATCCAGCATCCGGGTGACCGCTCCAACGGCTCGATGAGGCGTGGCTTGATGCCGGCTAGCACCAAACCGTTTGCTCTTTCGACTTGCCCGTTGGACTGTGGGTGCGTGACGGCGGCAAGGTCCAGCCGGATGCCCTTGTTGCTGCAGAATCGGGTGAAGGCCCCCTTGGCGAAGTTCGTGCCATTGTCAGTGATGATGCTGTTGGGGTAGCCTTACCGATTGATGATGTCGGTGAAGAATGTGACGAATGTCGCCCCGTCCAGCTTCTGGATGGGCTTGGCCTCGATCCACTTCGTGAATTTGTCCACCGCCACCAGCAAATGGGTCATGCCCGCGCGTGCTCGCTTGAAGGGACCGACCATGTCGAGGCCCCAAACCGCGAATGGCCAGGTAATCGGTATGTTCTTGAGTACCGAAGTCGGCATGTGCCTGAGCTGCCCGAAGCGCTGGCATCCATTGCACGCGAGGAGCAGCGGCTCAGCGTCCTCGAGGGCGGTGGGCCAATAGAAGCCATGGCGAAACGCCTTGGTGACTATCGCCCTTGACGAAGCGTGGTGCCCGCACTCGCCCTGGTGGATGTCCTTGAGTAGTCGGTAGCCCGTGTCCACATCGACACTGTAACTACCTCGGTGAATTACGCTCTTAGTTAATGCCTGGATGAACGAAAGTGGTTAAAATAGTACGGTGGCGCCCAGGGCCACTCACGGTAGACCTTTCGGCCGTCCTAACCACTTTCAGACAACGGGACAAGAACGAGCGGCGTAATCGGCAGGCGAAGGGATCAACTACATACACCAGTGGGTATGTATGCAAGCCACATACAACAGTACATCAGAGCCATTCCATCTAAAAGAAATAGAAATATTGCCACGCCATACGGCAAGATCCAAACATCCTAGATAGATATAATAATTTAGGATAGCTCCTCATACATCACACATCAGAGCATCAGGCGCAAGTGAAAAACAAGATCCGAGTACGGATAAGAATCAAATTGGCACAAGATGCCCCATAAATAAACACATCCCGCCCACAGATCACACGGATCCCCGTTCCCGGAATCTCTACACCGAATGACCGTTGCCAACATCATCTGACTCTTCCACCCAGTATCCATCTTGCGGGTACACCTGTTCATCTGAATCAAACAATTTATCGTGTGAGACCCTAGGGGTACTCAGCAAGTCTTTATGCCACTAAAGGGGACACAACCTGGGGTGACGCAATTGCAGCAAAAGATAATACCTAAGAATTCTATAGAGACTCGCTAACCTTCCACCTAACCAATGATAGACGGAAGCCCGTGAATTAAGAACAACAGTTATAACAGTATAATTAACAGATCCATCCTCCTCCTCGCTTACCAACGAGGAAGCGGACGAACAACCCCCATCATCCGTTGGCAGTTTTATTAACCATTCCATGAGCATTGCACTATTTACTAGTCAAGTATTTAGTCAGATTGAAAGCGGTACTTTAGTTATACTTGTCTATGATCGAGAAACTGTGCTCCAAGTCGTCCATAACCGCGGACACGGCTTTCAGAAATATTTACCCTGCAGGGGTGCACGAATAGCAACACACACTCGATCAACCTCGGAAAAACCAAATCAAAACCCAACGAGGAATTCACGACAAAGCAATCATAGGATTCAGAAATATTTCAGGGGGCCACCCCATTAAGCTACCCGCAACGAAGTTGGCCGACTCCGAGACGGACCCAAGGTTTGTGTGGACGACGGTAAACGACTGGGAACCCGAAAATGTGACTGGGCTTGTCGATACAGCGAAAACGTGTCACGATCCAAAACAGTACAGGTGCTCCTCGCACAATCTTAAATAAAGCAGTAACATGGCATAAGTACAGGATAGTAATAAAGCCCCAAACTAATTGTGGCCCCAAGAAATAAGAATGAATCAAGCTCTGGCTCAGGGGGGTCCATAAGGCCTCCCGGATGTGGATAGTGCGAATAGTCAAGGAACAGGAATCAAGTACTCGGGGTCCTACGGGACACAAGTGAGCATGAAAAACCAAATAACAGATATTGCTCACCGGTGCCTCTTTCATTAGTTATCCCATTACTACTCAGGTTATGTAGTTTAGGTACCTCATTATCCATCAGACACTCACATACCCTACTCATGCTTTTCTACGACTCGCATGGCTCAAACAACTCCTGTAGTAATGGCTCATGGGACCGGAACAGGCTTAATGTGGTTTAAAAGTAAAGGCTATGCAGTATTTGGGATTCAATTTAATGCAATCGCGACTCAATGATGCAAGAATAAGATAGAGGCAATAGGTACGGTATGTATGCAAGCATGTGGTAGTGCTTGCCTGGCAGCTCAGTTGAAGCGAGAGATGGATCTGGGTAATACTCCTGTGATTCCTGGTAATTCTCCTGCTGGGCGTCTATTCGAAGAAGAACCAAACAAACAAGGGCCAACATAAATAAAGTGCGCAAGCATATAAATTGAAATGCAACAAGCAACCAAGCATGCCATGATGAATGATGCACAATTTACATGGCATTAAAGTAGCATGACAAAGGTGAGGTGTGGATACAAGAAATAAAGCACTTTAATATTTATTTGCCCAAGTTTTATTGTCATAAACAGTTCATAATTTAAATGTTGACATGATGCATGCTTCAATTCAGAACAAGGACTGCATAGATAGAACGGGCTCGTCGCGCCGATCGGTTTAGACATATTATTTGCCAAATTTAGAATTATAAAACAAAAGTTATTAATTTATCAAGTAAAAGGGCATTTTCATGTAATTTTAATCAACTCGAAATTTTAAGTGTGCAAAATATATTTTGAAGGGCATATTTGAATTCCTCTCATTTTTCTGATTCCAAAACATATATTATTTGTATTATTTGGATTTGTATTTTTAAAATTATTTGAATCTGAAAAGAATTTGAATTTAAATAAATTTGGAAAATATTTGAATAAAAACAGACTCAGGGAATTACTTTTCTCACCCAGGCAAAACTACCCCAGTCACAGACAAGTGGGGCCGGCGCTGACTGGGGCCACGCGTGCGCAAAAGACTTTTGTGACGCGGGGCTGGGCTAGCCCACAGCGGCTGACAGGCGGTCCAGCGGCGGAAGGGGCCACGTGCCAGTGGGAAAGGCCCCAGCGGCTGACTGGTGGGGCACCAGCTGGACCGCGGGTTGCGTCTGAGAAAACGGAGGGGTTTTACTGCAAATCTTCCAGAGCGGCTGGCAGGTGGGGACACTGGGAGCGTGGGTTGCGAGAATTAAAAAGGGTGGGGGCTTTTTGCAATTTAACCACGGCCCGGTTTACTGTTTATCTTCTCCTCGCGTCTGACGCGAATCTGGCGCACGGCGCGGGGTGGGGGTTCGATCCGGGGACGTGTGCGTGCGTGCTGGGGTGGCTAACCAATGCGGCGTGCTAGGGGAGCTGACAGGGAGGTGGGCGCGGGCTAGATAGGGCGAGCGTGGCGCGGGAAAGCTGCAGACGCCGGCGAGCTCTGGCGCGCGGAGGCTGCTCGATGAAACGCACGGCGAGGCTATAGCGGTACGGTGAGGCGGAGGTTGTCAGGGAGAGGGAGATGCTCACCGCGAGTTGCCTGGTGGTGTTGGATCGGCGCGAGGGGCTGCGGAACGGCGAGGATGCAGACGCACCGGCGGGCTAGGGTTTCGGGGACGGCGAGGTACTGGCGACGCGGTGGAGCTTCTCGTCCATGTCTGCATGCACGGGGCGTCGCAGGGGGCCGTGCTCGGTCTTCTCCGCCACTTCACGGTTGCGCTGCACGGCTGGTTCGTCGGGGCGGGGTGTTACCTGGCAGCGACCGGCGGCGGCTGCTGGTGGACGGAGAGGAAGAAGGGGAAGGAGGAGGGCGTCTCGGCCAGATCAAGGGAGGCCAGAGAGGCGTGGAGAGGAAGAAAAAGTGGGAGAGAGAGGGAGGAAAAGAGGGCGGGGCACGGCAGGGATAAGGGGCTAGGGCTTTGCCCTTTCTCCCTCGAGCACGTGCTCGGCCAGGCTGGGGCTTGTCCTGGAGCTGGACGGCGCGGCATGGAGGCTGTAGGTGGGGTAGGCGATGGTAGTGCGGCTAGGCCCGCACGACAGAGAGAGAAGGAGAGAAGGGGCTCGGGTGAGCTCGGTTTAGCTAGGGCATGGCTATGGTTAGGGTTAGGCTTAGCTAGGTTAGAGAGAGGAGAGGCTGGGGTGGTGGTCAGGTAGAGAGAGGGTGGCCAGGTGGTACCCATGTTAGAGAGGAAGGGTGTAGAGAGAGAAGTGAGTTAGGGTTTAGTAGATTTAGAGAGAGAGATAGACTTAGCTAGGTTAGGTTTTAATTAGATATTTAGATTTTAATTTTTGATTATGAGGCCAAAACAAGAAGACACATGGGCTTGATCTTGCATGGGCTAATGTAGAGAAGAAACTAGAAAGAAAGAAGAAGAAAAGAATTAGGTGGAATAAGGCTCATGTGATCTTATATGTAGATAAAGAAAAATAAGATAAAAGAATGTGTTAAGATCATCTCAAGTGGAACATGGTGAGTGCTAGAATTGACATGAGGTGGAGGTGAAAGGAAAACCAAGAAAAAGGAAAAGAAAAGAATTATGGGCTAAGCCTCATATGGTTCATGCATGGAGAAAATAATAATAAAATAAGATGGTATGGTGTGACTAAGGAGAGGTGGAGATGGTTTTCCTAGATAGGATCCACCAAAACCAAAGAAAAACTAATGGAGGAAAAAGGTGGTGGAGAAGCTTGCATGGCCCATGCAAAATATTAATGACATGATTTATTATGTGAAAACAATAATAATATGATGGCATTAATCTTGTGCATTTCCAAGAAGTGGAAAATAAGCCAAGCAAAGAATTTGGGAGATTGATCCACCCCAAACTACATGAGCTAGAATTAAATAGCTAAAGAAAAAGAAACAAGCTCATGGTTAATGGGATGGTGGGATTATAAAGTGGTGGAAGAGAAAGGTGGTAGGATGGAAATAAAAGATATGCCCCCAACTCAACTTGGGCATTTGAACAATATATCAATAGCCAAATATAATATCAAGAAGCAAATACATTTAATAATGCATGTGAGAGAAGAACCCAAAGAAAATGAGTTTTATATGATGCTCAAATGCAAGGTGGCATGATGACATGAGCATGATATAATTATGATGCAACAATAATATCTATGGAGTAGCCAATATCTTACTAGGACAAGTAGCATTACAATTGTTAGACAATTGGGGTGCTACACTCTCCCCCACTAAACAGGAATCTCGCCCCGAGATTCTAGGAAGAAGAAGACTCAAAGAGGGTAGGATACTTGGCACGGAGCTCATCTTCATGTTCCCAGGTGGCTTCATCAACGGAATGGTGCGACCACTGCACCTTGCAGAACTTGATGGACTTGTTGCGAGTCCTTCTTTCTGCGACTTCAAGAATTTTTGTGGGGTGTTCTTGATAAGACAGATCTTCTTGGAGATTGATGAGTTCATGGTCCACGGTCCTGCCAGGATCCTTGAAGCACTTCTTGAGTTGAGAGATGTGAAAAACATCATGGACTTTGAGTTGTTCAGGAAGCTCAAGAGCATAAGCAACTTCTCCTCTTCTTCCACGAATTTTGAAAGGACCGATGTATCTAGGAGCCAGCTTTCCTTTGATACCAAAGCGATGCGTGCCTCTCATGGGAGTGACACGAAGGTAAACGAGATCACCAGGGACATACTCCATGTCCGTGTGCTTTCTGTCATAATTGCTCTTCTGGCGACTTTGAGCAATCTTCAGATTTTCAAGAATGATGTGAACTTTCTCCTCCGCTTGAGTTACAATGTCGGGACCAAACAATATTCTTTCACCTGCGCCCGACCAACCAATCGGAGTTCTGCATTTGCGACCATAGAGAGTCTCGAATGGTGCCATCTTTAGACTTTTCTGGAAACTGTTGTTGTAAGAGAATTCCGCATAAGGAAGACATTCTTCCCACTTCATGCCGAAAGAGATAACGCAAGCACGAAGCATATCTTCTAGAATCTGATTGATCCTTTCAACTTGTCCTTGCGACTGAGGGTGGTAAGCTGTGCTAAAGTTTAGTTTTGTTCCCAAAGCACTTTGGAAACTTCCCCAGAACTTGGAAGTGAAGATGCTTCCACGGTCTGAACTGATCTCAAGAGGAACTCCATACAGAGAGACAATTCTGTTGATATAGAGTTCAGCCAACTTGAATTGCAGAAATTGTTTCCTTGACTGGAAAGAAGTGAGCTACTTTGGAAAGCCTGTCAATGACAACAAAGATTGCATTGTTGCCTTTCTGCGACCTTGGGAAACCAGTGATGAAGTCCATTTCTACTTTCTCCCATTTCCATTCCAGAGGCTTCAATGGCTGTAGAAGACCGGAAGGTTTCTGATGGACAGCTTCAACTCTGCGACAAACATCACACTCTGAGACATACTTGGCACAATATCGTTTCAAACCAGGCCACCAATATTGCGTTTTCAAGTCCATGTACATCTTAGTGCTGCCAGGGTGAATAGAAAGAACAGAATCATGCGCCTCCTTGAGAACTTGCTCTCTTAAACCCGGGTAGTTTGGAACAAACATCCGGTGTTCAAAGAAAAGAGTGCCTTGATCATCTACGTGGAAAGACTCATACTTCGGAAGTTGAATGTTGGAGATGATCTTTTTAGTGCAAGGATCCCCAAGCTGAATGGAACGGACCTTTTCTTCGAAGAGAGGTGTTGCTAGAAGGTTCAGAAGATAACCTTGATCCACAATTTCAAGGTTGAGCTTGCGGAATTCCTCGCACAAGAGAGGCTGTTGTTCTTCCACCATGAGATTGTTGACATACGCTTTTCGGCTGAGAGCATCTGCCATGACATTGGCTTTGCCCGGGGTGTAGTTGATGGTCAAATCGAAATCATTGATTGTTTCAATGCACCTCCTCTGATGAAGGTTGAGATCAGGCTGTGTGAATATATACTTCAGACTCTTGTGATCAGAAAAGATCTCACAACGGTTGCCCAGCAAGTAATGCCTCCATACTTTCAAAGCAAAGACAACTGCTGCGAGTTCGAGGTCATGTGTAGGATAGTTGATCTCATGCGTCTTCAACTGTCGAGAGGCATAAGCAACAACTTGCTTTTCTTGCATAAGGACCGCACCCAATCCTTGCAATGAAGCATCACAGAAAATCTGGAAAGGCTTTGATGTATCTGGAGGAACCAAGACTGGTGTGGAAGTGAGCTTCTCTTTGAGTGTTTCAAAGCTTGCTTGACATGCAGGAGTCCAATGGTATTTCTTGCCTTTCTTGAGGAGATCGGTAAGAGGCTTCGCAATCTTTGAGAAGTTTTGAACGAAACGACGACAGTAACTGGCCAAACCAAGGAAACTTCGGACTTCTTTGACATTTATAGGTGGAAGCCAGTCCATAATTGTCTTAATAGTTTCTGGGTTGACGGCAATGCCCTTGGCAGAGATGACGTGACCAAGGTAGGTGACTTGAGGCAGCCAAAACTCACACTTGGAGAACTTTGCATACAGGCGGTTCTCACGAAGCTTGTTTAGGACACACCGAAGGTGTTCTTCATGTTCTTCCTTCGACTTAGAATAGACTAGAATGTCATCCAGATAGACCACAACGAACTTATCAAGATACTCCATGAAAACCGAGTTCATAAGCCTTGATAAGGTGGCAGGTGCATTGGTGAGACCGAAAGACATGACCGTGTACTCATACAGGCCATAGCGGGTGGTGAAAGCTGTTTTGGGAACATCTTCCTTATGAATCTTGATTTGAACTTCTCAAATCAAGCTTAGAGAATACCACAGCTCCAGCTAGCTGATCGAAGAGATCATTAATCCGCGGAAGGGGATATTTATTCTTGATTGTTTTAGCATTGAGTGCTCGATAGTCAACACAAAGTCTATCAGTCTTGTCTCGCTTCTTCACGAAGATGGTTGGACTACCCCAAGAAGAAGTACTGTGCTGAATGAAACCCAACTTCTCTTGTTCATCCAACTGACGTTTAAGTTCAGCCAACTCAGCAGGACCCATTTTATAAGGCCGCTTGGAAATAGGAGCGGTACCAGGTTCAAGTTCAATGACAAACTCAACCTCACGATCCGGAGGCATACCTGGCAACTCTTCAGGAAAAACATCTGGAAACTCATAGACTATAGGAACACTCTGAATACCTTCCATAGCATCATCATTCAGAGCTGCCAAAGAATAAAGCTGAATTGCAGGAGTCAGACTTGGAGAATAGACTATATGGCCTTCAGGGATTTTCAGAGAAACCGAACGTTCAGCACAATCAATCACAGCTGCATTTGCTGTCAACCAATCCATGCGCAAGATAACATCAATATCAGAATTGCCCAGAATAATTAAGGAAGCCGGAAACGAAGAACCACCAATCTCAATTTGATTGCCATGGCTGATATGAGCAGCCCTCATGTTTGACCCAGGAGATTGTACCACGAGACGGTGCAATAAAGGAACCATAGCCAGATCTTTCTCATGAGCAAACTTGTGAGAAACAAAAGAATGCGAAGCACCAGAATCAAACAAAACTCGTGCAGGAACTGAGTTAACAGGAAGCATACCCATCACAACTCCAGGAGCATGCTCAGCTTGAGCGGCGTTGACACAGTTGGCACGAGCAACCGTAGATCCTGGCTTAGTGTTGAGAGCCCGAGGCGGAGGTGCACGAATCATAGGAGCACTTGCCGCAGGTCTTGGAGGTGGTGGTGGAAGAGCTTTGTTGTTCATTGGACAATTCCATTGTTGATGCCCAGTGTTTCCACAAGTATAACAAGCACCAGGCGGACGTGGAGCAACGTAGCCAGGAACTCCGCCAGGCGCTCCAGGGTAGTTGTGGTTGTAGCCCCTGGGAGCTGCAGTGAAGGAGTTTGGTGGCCTTGGTGCGTAGCTTGAAGGTCTTGGTGGAGCAGGGAGCGACGGTGGGGTGTTAGGAACCCAGACGCGACGCTTAGAAGGAGCTGTCATAGCAGAAGAGGTTGCTATATCACGGCTGTGTTTCTTTGACTCCTCAAACACTTGCCTACTTGCTTCTTCCTGCAGAGCTATGTGCTGAAGTTCCAGGAAAGATGCTGGCCTTGCATGAGTGATTGCATATTTGATGGAAGCATTGAGGCCTTGCCAAAACCTCTTTTGCTTCTTCTTGTCATCAAAGATCTCATCGCCACCATAACGAGACAGGTTCATGAAGTTTCTGATGTAGGTGTTGACATTATCAGTGCCCTGCTTGAGGTTGAGAAACACTTCCTTCATCCTTTCCATGACAATTTCTGACAGATATTGCTCTTTGAAAGCAGCAGTGAACCGCTCCCAAGTAGGCTGAAAACCAGAAAGATCTGCCTTGAGATAATTTTCCCACCAGAGAGCTGCATCTCCCTTCAGAAGGTGAGTAGCACACTTGACCCATTCTTGCTCGGGAACATCCGCAGTCATCAGCAACCTTGACACTTCACGAAGCCAATCATCCACATCAAGTGGCTGATCAGACACTTCAAATTGGCGTGGGTTGAACTTGAGAAAACTCTTGATGTCTCCTCGCTTGGGGGGTGGAGCTAGCGGAGCAAACTCATTCCTCCTCACACTTTCCTCGAAGCATTGCTGGTTCTGCTGCATAGTGCCCAAAGCATTTGCAATACTTGCCAAAGCAGCCCCAAGTTCAGGTGGTATATCCTCCTCAGAACGGCGTGGTGGTGCCATCCTGTGATTGATATAAAACACAAGTCAGTACTATAATGGAGAATGATTATAATCCAAAATAGTACCAAAATGGAATTAATCAAGATTAAAGAATGCAATTCACTGAGATGATATTAAAATATCAACAAAGTTCAAGGCAATTAGAAGATATTAAGCATAACACACACGACTGAACAAGGAGTGTGGTATACAAACTAACAAAGAAAAAATTTCCGCAAATTTCGGCATTAAAATACCACTAATGCGCAAAACCACTTAACGAATCAAGATTAGTAACTCTACTAGTTCAATATACAAAAGCAAATGACAAAAGTAGTGGCATGGTCGCGACTCCATCCCGCACTCAAATCATTACTTCGCAGATGAATCAGTAAAACACATATCCCAACAACTTCTTCTTAAGATGAACCTAAAGATTGGTAACTACAGAAAAGAACACCCCAACAAGATAACATCGGATAACAAAGAGTAAGATAGATCGCATCGGTGTACAACGAATCAGAATAGATCGCGTCGGTTTACAAAGGACTGTCGGTAGGGAATGTACCAACAGTTGGTAACCAAAAGGAAGATAGTGATAACATTTGGATGCAACAGATAGACAAGGAATTCACACACACACACACAAACATAACCTATGGTATTACGGAACCCAGAACACGTGAATCCTAGTTTGAAGCTTAGAAGAGGATTGAAAACGTTACACTTCCTTACCAGAAAAGGGTGGGTGGGTGGGTAAGAAGAAAAATGGAAGCAGTCCTACTCTCACGTTTTGTTTTTCCCTAGTATACATAACTACCAAAATATTTGCTAGACAGACAACGACCATTTTGGCTGAGACCCTGAAGGGCGGGATGGCTCTGATACCAATTGTAACTACCTCGGTGAATTACGCTCTTAGTTAATGCCTGGATGAACGAAAGTGGTTAAAATAGTACGGTGGGGCCCAGGGCCACTCACGGTAGACCTTTCGGCCGTCCTAACCACTTTCAGACAACGGGACAAGAACGAGCGGCGTAATCGGCAGACGAAGGGATCAACTAGATACACCAGTGGGTATGTATGCAAGCCACATACAACAGTACATCAGAGCCATTCCATCTAAAAGAAATAGAAATATTGCCACGCCATACGGCAAGATCCAAACATCCTAGATAGATATAATAATTTAGGATAGCTCCTCATACATCACACATCAGAGCGTCAGGCGGAAGCGAAAAACAAGATCCGAGTACGGATAAGAAGCAAATTGGCATAAGATGCCCCATAAATAAACACATCCCGCCCACAGATGACACCTTTGGAAAATGCCAGATACGCTGCGCTTGTATAGTTCGCCATTGATGATGGTATACGTGTGCGCGCGGCGCCGGATTTGCCTGGCTTCCACCTCGTCATCCGGGAGTTCCCCGTTGGCGATGTAGTTCATGAAGGGCTGCGCCCAGGATGGCACTTCCCGAATGACGAGGATGCTTCCGCTATCTGGTTGATGGTTGTCGGGGGGCCGTCCGGGTGACGTACCCAGGATGGTAATCCCCGAGCCGCTTGACGATCCGGTAGCCCCCGGGTATTGCGAACCGGAGGGTACCGCCTTGCCGGAGTTGGTGCGGGTCTTCTTCTTTGGAGGTTCTGCCTGCTCTGCTTCTGCTGCTCCATCAGCCAGAGCGCTCCCCGCCCAGATGATGGAGTCTGACTCAGGTGACGGGTTGATGGAGGGCTTGCGTAGGTGCTCCAAGGAGACCCCAGGTGGGATCGCCTGCCTGGTGGATCCGATTCGAGCGAGCGAATCGGCTGCCTCGTTGTTGGCACGGGGGTCGTGGTGGAATTCGCATCCGTCGAAGGAGGCGCTGAGCTTCTGGATGTGGAACCGGTAGAGGGCCATGTTTGCATCTCTGGCGTCCCATTCTCCTGATACTTGCTGCACCACCAGATCCGAATCGCCGAAGCAAAGGATCCGATTGACACCGATCTCCTTGGCTAGCCGGAGTCCGTGCGCCAGTGCCTTGTATTCGGCTACGTTGTTGGAGGCCTTGAAGTGGATCTGCAGTACGTACTCCAGCCGGTCTCCCTTGGGCGAGGTGAGCACGATGCCGGCTCCCAAGCCCCCGAGCATCTTCGACCCATCGAAGTGCATCTTCCAGTGGTCCAAATCCGGAACCGGTGGGAGATACTGGGTCTCGGCCCAGTCGACGAGGAAGTCCGCCAATGCCTGCGACTTGATCGTGAGCCGGGGCTCATACTGGATGGAGTAGGCGGCGAGCTCGACGGCCCACTTGGTGACTCGGCCGGTGGCGTCTTTGTTGCCGATGATTTCCGAAAGGGGTGCGGTGCACACGACCTTAATCGGATGTTCCTGGAAGTAGTGCTTGAGCTTCTTACATGCCAGGTACACGCCGTAGAACATCTTCTGGTAGTGGGGGTAGTTCTGCTTGGAGAGGGAGAGAACCTCACTGAGGTAGTAGACGGGCCTCTGAACCGGCTGAGCCTTGCCTTCTTCAGGGCGCTCCACCACGAGGACGATGCTGGCGACCCGGCTGATGGCTGCTATATAGAGCAACATCGGCTCCTTGCTCGCCGGCGTGGCTAGAACCGGCGCTGTGGATAGCATGCGCTTGAGGTCATGAAATGCGGTGTTGGCTTGCAAAGTCCAGGAGAACTTGTCTGTCTTCTTCATCAGTTAGTACAACAAGAGTGCCTTCTCCCCTAGCCGGCTGACAAAACGGCTGAGGGAGGCCAGGCATCCGATGAACTTTTGGACTCCAAGTAGGCTCCTGGGCGGCTGCATCCTCTCGATGGTCGTGATCTTCTCCAGATTTTCCTCGATGCCTCGTTGTGATACGAGGAAACCGAGGAGCTGACCAGATGGCACTCCAAAGACGCACTTCTCCGGGTCCAGCTTCATCTGGTACTGGCGGAGGTTGCCAAATGTGTCTCCTAGATCTTCGAGGAGGGTGCGCTTCTCCTTGGTCTTGATGACCACGTCGTCCACATAGGCGTGCACGTTTTGGCCTATCTACGAGTGCAAGCACTTCTGCATGCAGCGCTGATAGGTAGCGCCTGCATTCTTTAGACCGAAAGGCATGGTTACATAGCAGAAAGCCCCGTAGGGGGTGATAAATGATGTATTAAACTGATCAGCCGAGTTTAACCGGATCTGATTGTAACCGGAATAGCAATCTAGAAAAGACAACAAATCACAGCAGGCCGTGGAATCGATGACTTGATCGATACGGGGCAAGGCGAAGGGGTCTTTCGGGCACGCCTTGTTCAGGCTGGTGTAGTCGATACACATGCGCCAGGTCTTGTTCTTCTTCAGCACCAAGACTGGGTGCGCTAGCCAATCCGGGTGGTATACTTCCATGATGAACCCGGCTGCAAGGAGCCGGGTGATCTCGTCACCGATTATCTTCCTCTTCTCCTCCGCAAACCAGCGCAGAGGTTGCTTGACCGGCTTGGCGTCCGGCCGCGCATGAAGTGAGTGCTCGGCGAACTCCCTCAGCACACCTGGCATGTCCTTGGGGGACCATGCAAAGATGTCCCGATTCTCACGGAGGAAGTCGACAAGCGCGCCTTCCTATTTGCTGTCCAAGGTGGCACCAATGGTGACGAACTTGGTTGGGTCGGAGGGTCCTCTTTGTCTCCTTTGCCAGCTGGAAAGCTCCTTCTCCAGCCGGTTTGCTGCTAGCCGGTATGTCCTACTGGGCCATGGCCACATTGCGCATGATCACGCGCTTCTCCTCGGCTATGATGAGGGCCTCTTCTAGTTTGGAACCGGCTGAGGCGCACTCCATCGACCGCTTGAAACAACCGGCGATGGTGATCATGCCGTTGGGTCCTGGCATCTTCGTCTTGAGGTATGCGTAGTGGGGGACGACCATGAACTTGGCGAGGGCGGGGCGCCCGAGGAGAGCATGATAGGAGCTCGTCAGGTTTACCACCACGAACCAGATCGGTTCACGACGAAAGTTCTCCTCGGTCCCGAAGATGACGTCCAGCTGGATTTTACCCAGCGGGGCGCAGGCTGGCCCCGACAGTGCGCCATGGAACGTTGTGGTAGTCGGGCGCAGGTCGCATTCGCGAATGCCCAGCTTTTCCAGCAAGGACTGGTAGAGGAGGTTGAGGCTGCTGCCTCCGTCGATGAGGACGTGCAAGAATCGGCAGGTACGCGCGTTGGAGACAATGAGTGGGTCGAGCACCATGGCATAGCCCCCGGGAGTCGGCAGCTGCTCCGGCTGGTCTGCACGGCTCCAGGTGATGGGGGTTTCCGACCAGTTCAGGTACTGGGGGACCAGAGAGATGATGGCATTGACCTCCTTGGAGCATCGCCTGTGGCTGTGCTTGTCGTCCAGCTCCGTCTCAAAGATGTGGTAGGCGGCGTGCGGCTGGGGGTAGCCGTTGTTGTTGTTGACGCCGTTGCCGCCGTTACCATCATTACCGGCTCCCCTAGCCGGTGGTGGTGGTCCACCAGGAGGGGGCGGGGGGAGACGAGGCTGGCTACCCTGGTCTTTTAGCTGGTGGGTCCAGCTGCAATTCCGGGTGGTATGCGTAGCCGGTTTGAAGGGACCGCTGTGCCACTTGCACGGGCTGTCAAACATCTTGTCGAAGGTGAGCCGTGGCTTCCGCCTCCTTGCATCGTTAGCCTGTGCGTCGGGCGTGCCCTCCACAGCATTGACCTGCCGTGCGTGGTAGCAGGGCTTCTGTTGTCCGGCTTGGCGGTCCCCATGGAATCGGTTGTCATTGTCGTGGCACCTGGAGGATCCGGCTTCGCCAGCCGGATTGCTCTGACGGTCGCAAGCCGTCTCCGTGGGAGTCGGTCGCCCGTCCGCATTTACTCGGAGGGGCTTCTTCATGGCGGCATCCGCCGTAGCGTACTGGTCCGCGACCGTCATGAGCTCCGCCATGGTTTTTGGCTCGTCACACAGTAGCCGGTGGCGAAGCATGATGCATTCTCGGGAACCCTCGATGAAGAAGCCGACGGCCTGGCTTTCTAGGATGCCCTCGCAAGTGTTGCGCAACTCCATCCATTTGGCGAGGTACTCGCGGTCAGTCTCGTGGTCACCCTGGACGCACAAGGCCAGGTCGCGTGGGCGTGCCGGACGCTTGTACGTGCCGTTGAAGTTGTGGACGAACACCTTCTCGAAGTCTGGCCAGGAGTTGATGTTGTTGGGCGCAATGCTGTTAAGCCACGTCCTTGCCGACCCGGTAAGCATAAGAGGGACGTAGCGCACGGCTGTGCGCTTGTTCCCATGGGCGATGCCGACTGCCGTAGCATAGTCGGTCAACCAATCTTCCGGCTTCATGCTGCTATCGTACTTGGGGGTGTCCCTGGGCAGGGAGAACTTATCCGGGAACGGCTCGTTCCGGATGCAGGGTCTGAAACAAACCGGGCCGGTAGAGTCTTCTTCCTCCGTGACGTGCGCTTGAGCGAGGAGCTCGATGCGGTCGCGGGCATCCGAACAATCCGAGTTGGGCGCTCCCACCCAGCCGGAGAGACGGGAACCGGCGGGTCTAGGTGCTCCGGTTGGTGGAGGCGGAGTCGGTGGGTTGCTGTTCACCGTTTGCTCCTGGCGTGGCTGGCCCTTGTTGCCAGAACTACGACGCCTGCTACGGGCCTTAGCCGGCTAAGTGGAGGACGCCTGTTGGGTGTCGCGCGGCGCGTCCCTGCTGTTGACAGGAAGCTTTCTCCCCCGGAGTAGCTGGGGTCCTCCTGCATCTGCCGGTTGGCATCAGCCTGCTCGTCCGCGATGCGGAGGAGCTCCTGCACACGAGCGTGCTGGCGGGCTCGCTCCTCGCCCTCCAGATTGGGCAGCTCTTCTGTCGCGGCTCGCGCCGCGCGTAGGTTCTTGATGGGCGTGCTTTACGTGGGCCGGATAAGGGCGGGCACAGGATCCGGCTCCCCATCCTTTTCCATCCTACCGCCTAGCTTGCCGCCTCGACGCTGTACCTAGCCGCACCGGCTCGGCTCCACAGTAGCCGGGGTGAAGCCGTGCGTGTGGTCGTACTCACGCCGGGTGATCTCGAGTTGCTTGCGGGTTGTCACCAGCTCCATGGCCTCGTGGAGGAGGATCTATCTCTCCATGGCGAAGTTGGCTTCCGCCTCCTCCGGGTTATCCCCGAGGTTAACCGACGTCAGGAGTTGATCGATGGCATCCTCCATCGAATTCCGAGGATGCGGAGGCGCGGAAGTTCCAACCTCGTCCGTGCCTTGCTCCCGCGGTTGGCGGGGATGAGAGCTGGAGCCGGCCATCATGACCTCCACGCTGCAGGGAGCGACGGAGGCGCTACCGCCCGGATGCGGTAGCTCCACGACACAGACGATCTCTCTAGGGAAATGCTCCGGAACGGTGGCGACGTAGACGGGGAGGTCGCCGAAGAGCAGGATGGAGCCGTTCGCCGGGAAGGAGGTTCCGACGAAGCAGGAAGCGTTGTCGATGACGCAGTCGAATTTGCCAAGTGTGAGCACCAGGCCGGAGGCCACACGCTCGCCGGCTGAAGTGCGGGGTCCCATGTGGAACGTGACTCTGGTCGAAGCCATCTAGCCCCACGGTGGGCGCCAACTGTCGTTGTATTGGGAACGGCAGTACCTGAGAAGGTTAGATAGAGGTGTGGGGACTAGCAGGGAAGCTATCGACGGCGTCCGCAAGTGGGATTGGATACAAGAAAGTGTAGCTGGACGCAGGAAGTACCCAGGTTCGGAGCCCTCGCGATGAGGTAAAACTCCTACTCCTGCCAGATCTGACTATGAGGGATATACGAACTACAAGTGCTCCTCGAGCTGTGTTCTCTAGCGACTGCCTTAAATGCACTCAGGACCACCCTTAATACTGAGGCCTTGCCTCTCCTATATAGGCACAGAGGCAACGGTCTCGCTGGCCAGCCCGACTTGCAGGCCCCACAGGCGGGTCGCAGCCGACTGGTCATCTACAGTGTCCGATACATATGTCCCATCAGAGTATGAGCGGTATGGCTGTCGTAGGCACAGTGGACGCCATGCGAGCCTGTCGTCAGCATCGGGCCACTATTCCTGCGTCATCCTCGCAGAGTCTTCGGTATGGCCGAGTAGTTGCCGGTCTTGTCGTCTTACAGGGCGTACCGTGCACTGATACGCATGTCGTCCTGTCTCCTTGATTTGTTCCGGATACGTCGCCATAGCCGGCTGCTTCTTGTTGATCCGGCTACCGTGGGATAGCCGGCCTGGCTTGCTTTGTCCGGCTGCATCTGGCCAGCCGGATGCGACCCGACTGCCTTGTTTCTTGTCCAGTTAGGGTATCTAGGGATCATCCCCCCGACACTTGATACCTCTCAGTCTTTGCCTGAGCCTGGAACATACTTTTGAGGCTTTCGATCATATCATAGGCCTCAACATTCTCGAACTGCTGCTGCAAGTCCAGTTCCATGTGAGAAAGCATAAGACAGCTTATCTCCGTGGATTCATCACAAATCCGACAGTAGGCATTGGTGGCTGCGACAGTCGCATTCTCATCCGGTTCAGCTGGAAGTGGGTTGTCTAGGACACGGTCCCTTTTTTCATGTTTGAGAACAATTCTCAGATTACGATACCAGTTGGTGAAATTAGTTCCATTCAACTTATCTTTCTCTTAGATGGTTCTCAAAGCAAAACCGGAAATCTGAGGAAGACTGCTAGGTGCCATTGATCTACAACAGAAAATATGCAAAACACTTAAGACATGTATCCATAAAGAGCAAGCATATTAAACACTTTAATATTTATGCTCCCACTAGAACCAACACCCTTCCGATGGTTACTTAGTGATTCAGGACCCTAAATAAGCAAGTCGACTAGTGATCTTTAGCATTACCGCTAGCCGTCAAGTGATCTAGGTAGACAACTCCTTGTCAATCGTATCTCATACGACTCCTGTTGGATGGGTGGCATCACATGCCCTGGCTCCCATCCGACCTTCCCCCGAGTCCCACAACCGTTGTGATAGACCCGTCTAGATTACCAAGTGCTTCTGCTGTAAGAGTCCGACTCGAACCCACCTAGTCGGAAAGAATTGATAGCACCTCAATTTTATGAGCCCACTACCAAAAATGTCCGACTTGTGATGGTGCAGCACTGGCGGGAAAACCGACTAGACCTTCTTTGAGGGATTATTTTCTACCAACTATCTAATAGAGGTAAAACAGAGACATAACAATAACACAAAATAAAGCAATTATAATTTGAAATGGTATGGCTCTCTTCATGGCGATCTCCATCTCCATAAAGCCTATAATCCGACTCGTGTCAACTCTTGTCACGTGCCATCATACACCATGTAGCCGACTTGTACATCGACTTACATGCCATCCGAATTCTCCAAATAGCTACACTAGCTAGTAATGCAAATTACACAGAGAATCCGACACGCAGGCCGTTATACAGTAAGATGACAGCACCTAGGCTCCAGCTGGCTGACAAAAAACCGTGATACGCAGATCACGTATGGATTACACACATCACATGCACATAAGCCATACCATTCACAACATCATCCTGCAAAAACAAGTTATGCATAGATACGATATCTACGATGTTGTGAAACTCGCAACGACATCTAAGGCGCTATGATAGGGCGAAGCCGGCGGTCCCGCTAGCCGGATAGCGGGCGGGGATCAAAGGGGCAGCGCCCCTCGCGGGTGCAGGCATCGCCCGATGATTTTTCCGAAAAATGCAGATCTCATCTGCATTCCGGACATGGATTTCGTCATCGGATAAAACAATTTTACCCAAATCCGATCTAGACTCCAATTCGATCAAACGCTTTGATCTTCGATCACCGCATTCGGGTTTACGTGTCACAGTCTACCCCGATGGCGGAAACCGGCCGGTAGGGGTATGTCGTTCCACGACCTCAACAGTTAGATCATGGAAACCAGATCATCCATTCCCCCGAGTTCAATTGATCTAATCAACTTTGTACAAAACCGATCTATCTCATAGATCAACCACCAAAACTGCAATTAGATCCAATCTAACGCCAACCGCATATCACATATGCGCGATCTCGAGCCTAAAACCAGAAGCTAACGCTCTGATACCACTCTTGGGCCATGCAGAGATAAACAAAACTTTTTCCCTACGTGGTGATCCCAAGATCTAGCTCAGGTAGAAGGCCACGAGGATTACCACTAGATGCGCAGTTGCGGAATTGATGAAGCACGTCGCTTGATGCAGTGCAGTCCTCGCGATCCTTTCCGGTTCCACGATCCACGATCCGTTCTTTCTTCACGATCGTCGAAGTGCTGAACGTACAACACCTCCGCCGGTATCCACACGTACGAGGAGGATCACCGACGATGGACTGCTAGGTCCAGTACGGCGGCGACATGATGGACTAGGGCTAGGGTTTCCAACACATGGAGTGACCTAACCTTGTGCTCTAAGCACCTGCGCCCAAGCTTATATAGGGAGTGAAAGTGGGCTCCACTCACTTGTGGCCCATTCACTAAAAGGCCTATATTAGCCACTGCAAGTCTCACTTGCTGACTAAGTCCATGTCTCTATTTGGGTCCAACCCAAATAGATTTCCTGTTTGGGTCTAACCCAAACTGCTCCCGCTCTTAATTGTGTGACCCGACAGGCTCATCGTAACCCGGACACGATTCTGAGTCTCACTCGTGATCGATCAGTTGGTAGTGGCTCCTAGCAGAACGTGCCAACTCCCAAGTACCAATAAGTCATGACGACGTACCTTTCCAATGCGACTTTCGTCTGAGTCCCTTTTGCCTCACGATATACCTTGTCAGACTATAGGTGAATGATCGTCATCCCATAAATTGTCCGACTCTCTTTCTCGATCTGAGATAAGTGATTCATCCGATGAACTCTTAGTCGGTTGCCTCGGTTAACACTTAACCGTGACGCGCATGGCCATGCTTTTCGAATCATATCTTCCGAGAGGGCCCGGAGAATATCTCTCCAGATGGAGGGGCAAAATCCCATCTTGGTCATTCACATCACGTAGCTTGATTCACAGTCGACCTGAACTCCGCCTTTATAACTGCCCATTGACGGAACATCGTTTTACAGAACCTAAGTCGGTGATCCTCAACTTGGATTGTGCAATAAGCTCAGGTCTAAGGATTACATTGATTGAGACATGCAAATGACGACTTGTTCGTTGCATCTCAATATGGGTCAGTCCGACTCGCTAAACTCTTTAGTCGAATCCGTGTAAGTCGGAATAGCATCTCCATGCCCATGACAAGTGGAACCTACTCATCTGCCGACTTTCACATTGGTCTAAGTTGTGTGTCCGGCACAACCTCAGTGACCAAGGACAATTAGTATGAACAACATGAATATGTAGTTCCACAATCGAATCACATATTCAATGATACATATCAGTAGTTCATACATGGACCATAACCTTATGAATACACAGGAATAACATCATACATGATTGCCTCTAGGGCATATTCCTATACTCTTGATGATTCTTCATCTCTATCTCATTGCAATGCTTCATCTTTGGGCATAAATACTTCTATCACTATAAATATTTTACATGCTTGTGTTGATGGTCCTTGCGTATCATGTATAAATTGCCTCAATATACATCATGATGATATCCTTGCTATGCCTTGTTGCCATGATAAAAATGCTTCTATTTCCTCTAGTTGTTGTGTGTTTAACAATGTAGAGGAGACTGAAGATTCTATGGGTCAAGACAAGATCTTGAATGGAGATTCAAGTAACTCTTCATCATCACTGTCTCATGGTAGTCATCTATGCCTTATGGCTAAGGGTTCAAAGGTATCTCCCACTTTGGAACCCAATACATTTTGTGATGATGAAGATGAGTAAAGTGAGGAAGAAGAGATTGATGTTGATTCGTTACGGTGAGATTGTTTATCGTGCTCTTGTTAATAATAATATTTCTTGCTCTAACTTCATTGAAATATTGGGTTTTTTATTGATTGCAAGGAACATATTGATAATTTAAATGAAGCTCTTAAAGAGGAACAAACCACTAAGGAATCTCTTGAGGAGGCTCTTGCTATAGAGTTGTATAGAGTGAAGGAATATCATGATAGAGATCTTGAGGTGGCAAGTGATCTCAAAATTGAAAATAATGAGGTTCAAGTTGCTTATGCTAAACTCCTTGAGGATTTTGAGCACCTCAAAAATGGCTCTACAGTCATCAAGGGTGAGCTCATCAAACTCACCAAGTCACATGAGCAACTTAAAGCTTCATACTCAAAAGATCTTTCCAAGTTGCCCTCACCTATTGCAATTAATTATGATGTTTGTGCTACTAACTCTATTTCTTGTGAAACATCTATTTTGAAGGAGAATGTTGAGCTAAGGGCTCAACTTGAGTTGCTAACTAGCAAGTATGGGAAATTGGAAGAAAGTCATGAAAAGCTCTCTAGCTCTAATGAGGATCTTATAGCATCCCATGCTAGGCTAAAGTTAGCTCATAAGGGTAGATGTACAAAGGTAACATCTTGTGATCCTCATGTGGTCACTAGAACAATCTCTACTAATAATGCTATATTGCTTTGTGCTAGTCCTAGTAATTCATCCACTCACATTATTGCTAAATCTTGTGATGAATTACATTCTCTACCTTGTTTCTCTAGCAATGAAATTTCTACTTCCTCTAGTATATGTGTTGTCACTAACCATGTAGAGGAAATCAAAGAGCTCAAGGCTCAAGTCACTTCTTTGAAGTATGACTTGAAAAAGGGTCATGAAGGGAATACCACACTCAACAAAATCTTGAGTGTGCAAAAATCTCCCAATGACAAGAGTGGACTTGGATTCAAATCCAAAGTCAAGAACTCAGCCCAGATTGTTTGCTTAAAGTGCAAAATTGAAGGGCACCATGTTAGATCTTGCACTCTGAAGAAGAAGACTCTTGGTGAGAAGCAAAAAGGTAAGCGGCCTCTATTTCAATGCCATGGCCAATCTCAAGTGGGATAAAGGCCACTTCCCAAGAAGATTCAAGATAATGCTCCCATTGTGGAGAAATCAAGTGAAAAGAATGGGAAGTGAAGAACTTGCTACTTATGTCGTGAGAAGGGTCACATCTCTTCCTCTTGCACTATTGGTAACTCCTCATCCAACCCAATCATGATTGATAATGTTTATTCTCTTAGGAAGGATGAGGTTGGCAATGTGTTTTCCAAATATGTTGGTGCTCAAAGTGGTGTCAAGAATATAACCATTTGGGTTGCCAAGCCTATTGTGACTAACTTCTTAGGACCCAACTTGGTTGGGGACCATCAAGCTAAAACTTGATCAATAGGTGTTTGTTGGAGGGTTGGAGACGTGGCTACATCATGAAGAATTAAAGGGACTTCAATTATATTCTCTCAAGCCAAGTCATTTAGATTATCATATCTCTATCATATATCCGTTGCTCCTCCTTGTGGTAGCATGTTCCCAACGCATTTACATTGAAATTTACTTGCCCCTTGTGCATGTCTGAGTTTTGTACCTTGCATGTGTTTTGTATATGTTGTGCTTCCTACTTTCTTAACTTGAGAAATCAAGTTTGTGATGTTGGCTTGCACACCATGTATGTGTTTTGTGTTTGAGCCTATTGCATCTTTTTTATATCTTAGTTGGCTCTTGCGGGAGATTAATGGACTATCCTATTTTGGGGGAGTGTGTTGTCCTTTGTGGGCACCTCACAATCCTAAATGTGTGTACATGAGGAATACCAATTAGAATTGATATTTCAAGATTATCTAGTCTCTACGTGGTATGTCATGCTCGTGAGAAATTCAAATCTATAATATCCATTAATGTTCTCTAGTTGTATTTTATTTACCTTTTGTGAGATGAAATGTTTTATCACATTATGGGGAGTAATATACTTTGTGCATATTATAAATCGATAAAATGTGAATAGTTGAGGTTGTGTCACATAGAATTGACATTGGAAATTATCTAGTTCCTATGTGGCACATGAGCTCAAACAAGTTCCATTTGGTTTAATGCTTTTATTACCCATCCTTTACATCCTGTTTGTGAGAGCTTTCCTTTGTATGGGTTTCATCATATATGAATTATTATATCTAAGTTGGCAAGAATTTTTCCTCTAGTTATTCTAATCATTGCTTTGCATGATTGTTTAACTAGTTGAAACCCTCAAGGATCTCTTTCATGTCTTGGGTTTAACTCTTATCTTTTGACATGTGCTCTCTTGTTGTGAATATTATCTTAGATATTTTCGTTATCTACCACCCGGAAATAGTTGCATATTCCTTTTCCTTGGACAATGAGTACTATAATAAGTGGTAGATCTTTTTGATCATGTTCATGTTGGCTTTTGCTTTATTTGCCTTATCTATTGCCAAGAATTTGTTGTTTTTTGTCTCTCGTGTCTTCCTTGACTCTTGTGGATATTTCTTTGTCTTGAAATCGTCTAGTGGTCTTTTTGAATTAGGTAGATTTGATGATCCTATGTGTGTGCATTTTGTATTCAAATGCAAAACCTTAAATAATGCACTAATCATGGGGGAGTTCTCCTATATTATTTAGAACAATCCTTTTATGCTTCTTTATGACATGTTCTGATCCATACCATGTTTTATGTCTTTGGAAGATAAATCTTTTCTTTGGTACTTTGTGCCATCTTGAAATGTGTTGAGAGTTTGGTTCTTTTGTTGGAACCATTTTTTTTAATTAGTATTTTTTGGGGAGTTAACTTTCTCATTCCTGGTTTTCTATTTAACCATTTGAATGAGATAAATCGTTGAGAATCTGTATTTTTTATCCGTTTTGCTCTTTGGCTTTTGCCTTGTTCATTTGTTGAACTTGGGATCTATTATGTGTTGATTTGGTCTTTGATATATTTTGGACAAACATTGGTCGCGTCATACTTAGGTATGCCTTGTTGTCTTTCTTGGTGTTTTTGTTCAAACTATATCTCCTTTTTGCTCTTGAAATTCTTGTGCATGAATATTTACTAAAGGTATATATTATGGTATGCTTGCTTTCTTTGATCCAATATATAGGGTAAACTCTGCCAAATCCTATTTTGGCTAGGATGTGCATGAAATTCAATTTCACATCAATATGCACATGTTTTTGTGGAGTTTTTCCTATGTATTGTAGTGTATCTAACTAATTTGGACCCAATGAGGTTTTGGGACCATTGTGTACTTGAATGTGTTTTAGGTGCATTGGAGATACATTGGATGCTTGTCCCAATAACAAGAAGATGTGGGGACTAAATGATAATTGGAGGCAAGCTAGGATGATCAACAAACTCATATCTACTACATCATACCAATGGTATCTCGGTAATAAGTATCCCTCTCATGCATACTTTTCTAGCATCTAACCTTTGTGGTTGCAACATGGCATGATTTCCTTCGGTTGCTTTTAGTGTGGTTCTTACAAGATTTTGCTGTATCATCCTTATTTTTATATGAGTAATTTGAGATGAATTCATAGTTTGGGTAGTATATAAAAATAATGTTTATGATTCACCAATCCCACATATGCCAATCTAGCAATTCTATTGCCAATCATTTTCTCAATTTCTCTCATGTACTACATGGATGAATTTGCAAGGTGATACTTGTTTCTGTTCCCAATGCATTCCAACTATCTCTTGTTCCCTTGTGATAGTTGTGATGTATTTGTTGGTGTTTGAAGGTCATTGATGTTCAATAAGACAAATTTGAGCCTTTGGCCATGCTTTCTAGCAAAAATCTTATTGGCATTATCTATGAATTTCTTTTGGATATCTTGTTCATTCTTGAGTATCCATTTTGTGTGTACATGTTTCTTTGTGGATGTATATCTTTGTTCTTGGTGTATACCTATAAACTTATACACATGATTATGGCTAAATCTCAAGTTGATATCCTTTTGCTTTGGAGTCCACCTTGTGCTCATGTTTATTCTTTGGTGGCTCCAAAAGTTTTACTTTGAGTGCTTGACCTCTTCATTTGCATATTTTTGCACTCATTGGTGCTAAGAAAGTTGATCTGTCATGCCTTTGTGTTGTTATGTAAGTTTGGGGGAGCAAGGATACCATGTTTTATGCACTTTTTGCATTCAAAGAAATTATTATATTTGGTGCATAAACCTTGGGGAGCTTTCCTAATTTATCTAAGAACATATATTTGCTTTCTTGTTCTTGTTTGGTGTTTTGTTTGATTATGGGGAGTTAGGATTCAATAATTGTGCACCTTGTTGTGTATGAACCTTGGGGAGCTTCCTATTTTCATCTAAACACTCATTTGCTCTCATCATAATATTTTCTCTCTTGCTCGTGCTCGTGGTTTAAATGATATAGAGGGAACGAGGATGCCATGTTATACATATTATATTCAAATGCAAATTATAATTTGTTCACAAACTTTGGGTAGTCTCCTCATTTTATATAAATCACTCTGATGTCGATCTTATCATAATATATATCATTCTTTTTGTATCTTTGTTTCGTGAAGTGGTTCTTAGGATCTTTTGATTGCTTGCTTCATTCGTTGAAGATTCTTCACCATTTTATTTATTTTCAATCATTGGATCCTCAACTTAGTTTAATTACATCTAGATATTCGTCATGGGATATGTGTATTTGTTTCCACTCATATTATGAGAAATGCACACCATATGGAGGAACTCTCACTAAATTGGCCTTCTAAAATTATCCACCCATTTCAGCAATCGATGCCAATAGGGAGAAGTTTTAGAGGGTTTAAGGGAATTTGGTTTTGTGCTTTGAGTTTTGTACTTAAACATTTGCCTCTTGTGCTTTGCATCTTAACATGTTGTTTTGCATGTTTAATATATCGAGGAAACTCCACCACCGGTAATAGTTGGCAAAATATGCAATGAAATTCAAGTTCGTCCACACGTGCATAGACTGTGGGGGAGTTTGCTCTATATTGTGGTTGTACTAACATCACATACTTGTGTAGTATTGATGACCCACAAGTATAGGGGGTGTATCGCAGTATTTTCAATAAGTAAGAGTGTCGAACCCAACAAGGAGCAGAAGGTGTTGGCTAGTGGTATGGATCAGGAATTCTCTGCAAATACTTAGCAAACGGATTTTTAGGGGGTTTTGATATAGCAAGTAAACAAAGTACGAGTAAATAAAAGACAGTAGGAATAAATGCAGAAAGTGACCCAATCCTTTATGCAGCAAAGGACAAGCCGGTTGCATTACTTAAGATGACCAAACGTTCTCGAGGACACATGGGAAGACTGGCAAGTGCTTTTGCTTCATATAGTTGATTAATCTCCTTTAGCTTGCTAAGTGTTGTGTGGGTGAACCTGTGCTAATGTACCGCCCCATCCAAGACTAATACATACTTGTGATTATACCCCTTGCAAACATTCATAAGTACAAGAAAGTAATTAAGGTAGAAACCTAACCACAGCTTTAAACTCTAAGACCCTTACCTCCCTTGTGCAATGGTTTCCTAACGGGGGTTCAGGTTTCTGTCACTTTGGAAACCCCTACGATTAGTAGCCAAATACACAATGCATTCCCCTAGGCCCATATAGGTGAAGTGTCATGTAGTTGACGTTCACATGACACCACTAGAAGAAGTACACCACAACTTAAATAACAATCTATTGAATCTTTCTCAACGCAACTCCACTACTAACAACAAGACTTCTCCCATGTCCTCAAGAACAAAATGAACTACTCACAAGACATCATATGGATCATGATCAGAGATGGAATAATGATGTATAACAATCTGAACATAAACAATAATTCAATGGTTCACTCAATAGCATCAACTACAAAGAGTAATCAACACCGGGAAAGTTTCCCCTATGAACTATGCAAGATTCAACGCAATTGTTACAGCAATATGGAGATGGTGATGAGGGTGCTGATGGTGATGATCATGGTGATGATGATGATTATGATGATCTCGATGAAGTCCAGCTTGATGGTGGTGTTGATGGCGACGATCTCCCCTCTCCGGGAAGGAATTCCCCCGACAGAAATCTGTCTGCCGGAGAGATCTTTCTCTCTCGGTGTTTTCTACCCCGCAGAGGCGGCGGAATCTTTCTGTGGTCTCTCCCCGAGTCTTAGGGTTTCGGGAGGATGATATACGCCAGACGGGAGAGACTGGAGTGGGCCAGGGTGGCCACACCACCTCCTGGCACGGCCTAGGGCTTCCCGCGCCATGGGGTGGTGTGGGCCCCTGTGGCCCATCTCCACTCCGTCTTCTGGTATCCTTAGTCTTCTAGAAAAATAGGATTTTCCATATATTTTCCCGGATTTTCTGATCTTCGCGAATTTTGCCTCCAAACAGCACATTTTCCATCAGAATCCTGACTGCATCGGTCCATGCTTCAAAAGTCATCAACCATGCAAAAATAGATGAAATAACATAAGTACCACCACTCAATATGAAATATATCAATGAATAATAGTGAATTAAGACATAGAATAGTGATGCAAAATGGACGTATCAAGTATTTGACGTTAGCACAATGTTTTGTTCAGTTAATTCCTAATATAAACCCTCTCAAAGGGATTGTTATCAATTACCAAAATGGGGGAGATTTAAAGTGCATGTGTGCCACCATGTTTGGTTTTGGTAATTAATGGCAATCTTTATCGACTTATGTTTGCATTGAGTTTTACTTGTAGGATTTGTCCATAGACAATGCTTGAACCATATGTTGGGTTCAAGGTTGGGAGAACAAGAAAGTGAAGAAGATCAAGTGGTGACCAAGATGTTCAAAGAGTGATCCAAAGATTGGCCATGTGAGAGTTGAGCCTATGGCAAGTGTATCTTGAAGAATAAGATGGTGTGATATCTATTGTGTACTTTCAAGACACCAACTTGATGACGAAAGAAGAAATAAAGTGCAATTTCAAGACGAGCCATCTCGAAGACATCATTTCCTTGAAGCTTGACATCCTATGGTGCTCATGGATATGTGAAGATGTGCCCAAAAGAGAATCTCTACCATAGTGGAATATGAGGGAGAAGTTTGCAAGTCTTCACCAAGCTCCCGCAATCAAGAAAGGTGTTCCATCTTGACGTAGACAAGATCATCATCAAGCTCAAGTGGAATATGTGCAAGGCAAAGGTCTGTTCTTGAAAGGGTTTCTTTCTTACTAGTCTCGTGGTGTTAGTTGGAGAGACCGGTTTATAGGACAGATAGCCATACTATCAAGAGGGGCTCTCGAGTGAGTAACTTGATCATATCCATCGGAGAGAGCCCAAACCTTTGCATACTTGGCATCATCCTTCTTGGTTCTTATTTGGTTCTTATCCATGAGAGGATTTTGAGCTTGTGTTAATATCCATGACAAGCTCAAGTTCATCGAAAACGCATTTCATATGCATTCTCTATTGTGTTTTCGATATTGGTGGTTTTACCGATTTGTATTTTATAGATAGGTTAAAGATTTCATAATTTAGTTCTATACTACCTTTCTGTACTATTATGGTTCTTTGCATGATCTTGTAGAGCTTGTTAATATCTTCGAAACAAGCCCAAGATCATCAAAATCAGAGTTCGGATGCAAAAGTTATGATAGTTTTTCTTTTGTTGTTTCTGCTAGTTTTCGAGGGGGCGGATTATCCAGCCCAAATACCAAAATATCCGGCCCAAATACCAGGCCCCTGTTCTCGGGCTCGTGCAACAAAGTCCTTAGCCGTTGTTCTTGGGGGGAAGGGGGCAGATTATCTGGCCCTACGATGGGCCGGAATATCCGGCCTAGAGGTTCCAAACGTCACATTTTGTTGGGGAGGCTATAAAAAGCCCCTTTCTTCCTCCTTGGGCTGCTAGCTTGCATCCTCTCTCTCCTCCATTATTTCTACCTTCAAGATCTTGCAAATACTCTCAATCCCTCCTATGTTTCTTGCATATTCTTGAGGGATTTGAAAAAGGAGATCTAGATCTACAACTCCACCAATCAATCTCTCCTCTAAGTGAGGGGAACATATTGGGATCTAGATCTTGGAGTCTTTTGTTGATTTCCTCCATTGTTCTTCCTCTCTTATTCCCCCATAAGCTTTTGTAGATTTGGTGGAATTTGGGAGTGAAGGACTTGAGCACTTCTTGTGTTCTTGCCATTGCATTTGGTGCATCGGTTTGAGTTTTCGGTGAGGATTCGATTGGATGAAAGGTGAGAAGCTTTTTGCTCTTGGGTTCTTGGAACCCTAGACGGTTTAGTTGTATTGCAGGATTGTGGATATCTTGGGGCCTCCAACTAAGTTGTGGAGCTTTCCCCAACTTTGTTTGTTGGGAGCCTCCAATTGAGTTGTGGAGAAGTGCCCCAAGCTTTGTGCGAGGTTACAGATTTCCACCACCAAGTGCACTGATAGTGGAGTGTTGATCGATCCCTTTGGGGTGAGGTTCACCGGAGAACAAGGAAGGCCTCTTCTGGCGTTGGTGGTTTGAAACCACCCCTCTCCAAATGATATGAACTCCCTTGTTGGTAGGAATTCGGTAAAACATCATCGTCTCCACGTGCCTCGGTTATCTCTATACCTGAGCTCTTTACTTATGCACTTTACTTTGTGATAGCCTTCGTGCTTGAAGTCTTATATCTTGCTACCACATAGTTGCTTGTCTTGCTTAGCATAAGTTGTTGGTGTACATAGGTGAACCATAGTATATATAGGCTTTGTGCTTGACAAAGTAAACGCTAGTTTTATTCCTCCTTTGTTAAGCCCATCTCGTAAAAGTTTTAAACCGCCTATTCACCCCCCTCTAGGCGGCATGTGTGTCCTTTTAACTGGGTATGATATATTACCTACTATCCTTTCAGCATGTCATTCTACTGAATGGTGGATAGACATGGGTGCTAATACACATGTATATACTCATATTTCCATGTTTTCTTCTTATCAGGCCTAAAGGAATTTTTCTGTGGTGATGGGAAATACTTCACGTGCTTCTTTTCATGGTGTTGGAACGTTAAATATGAAGTTTACTTCGGGGAAGACCGTACAGCTGAAGGATGTGCAACACGTTCCCTCCATCAATAAGAATCTTGTCAGCGGATCGCTTCTATGTCGAGATGGTTTTAAGTTGGTCTTTGAGTCCAATAAAGTTGTAATTTCTAAGTATGTACAATTTGTTGGAGGGAGGTTTGTTCCGCTTATCTTTGTTAGACTCATGTACTAATGTTATTAATCATGTTTGCAATGATAATGTAACACCCTCAAATCGGCCCTATGCAAGTGTTAGCGCTTCCCGCCAAACCCGCATAGAAACAATTCAAGGACGCCCACCAGGCACTTTCGTGCGGGTGGAAAACGAAGTAATACCATTACACATCAGTCCTCGATGGGACCCACAGATCATATATATACAACAACGACTCCATGAGTCAAGAATACATATATCATATACGAAGATCTAAATCACCTTGAAAACGATAGAGTGTCCGACTACGGACAAGATGCAAATGGGGCTAAGAGCCCTGAAGAATAACCAATGGCATCCGTAACCCTGCCCAGGCCAAGCCGGAAGGGTAACCCTGCAAACGGCGTCAATCTCAAACCTGCTAAAACAAAAGGGGTGCCGACAAAGGGCAAAGGAAAAAGAGGAGCGTCAGTACTGAGGCCAGTACACGGCGAGGCTAGATTTCGGCGGCTCTCGCCTACATAGGTATGGTGGACTGAAGCGGTAGCACAGCGGCACTAAACAACCTATAGAGACTCGGTATCACTGGCGGCTATTAGAGAGGGGTAAGAAAGACCTATTCGGATCCAACCTGAAGCTAGCACCAAACAAACCCATCCTGGTATTTTCCCCCTCAAGACCAAACGAGGAAGTCGGACCAAGGAACTCACACAGTTGGCAATTTTACTCATTCCATTATAGTTGCAGCAATTACTAATCAGATATAGATAGCATGAGTCATCCTGATGGCATAAGTAGTGGGAAGTTTTAGTTAACATTCCGTTGTAGTTGGAACATTTACTAGTCCAGATATAATTGTCCCGAGGAATCCCAAAACCCAACAGTTGTTGTCACTTTTATCACATTCCATTGGAGTTGCAATACTTACTAGGCAGATATAACAAAACAATTCAGGTCCACCAGTGGTTGGCATTTTTAATATCCATTCCATTATAGTGAAGCTGATTACTAGTCAGATATATTTAGTCAAATTTATAGCACTACTTTAGTTATGCTTGTCTATGATCGAGATACTGTGCTCCAAGTCGTCCATAACCGCGGACACGGCTTTCAGAAAGTTTTACCCTGCAGGGGTGCACAAATAGCAACACACACTCGATCAACCTCGGAAAAACCAACTCAAAACCCAACGAGGCATTCACGACAAAGCGATCACAGGATTCAGAAATATTTTAGGGGGCCACCCCACTAAGCTACCCGCAACGAAGTTGGCCGGCTCCGGAACGGACCCAGGGTTTGGGTGGATGGCTGTAAATGACTGGGAACCCGAAAGTGTGACTGGGCTTGTCGATACAGCGAAAACGTGTCATGATCCAAAACAGTACAGGTGCTCCTCGCACAATCTTAATAAAGCAGTAACATGGCATTAGTACATGATAGTAATAAAGCCCCAAACTAATTGTGGCCCCAAGAAATAAGAATAAATCAAGCTCTGGCTCAGGGGGGTCCATAAGGCCTCCTGGATGTGCATAGTGCAAAAAATCAAGGAACAAGTATCAAGTACTCGGGGTCCTACGGGACACAAGTGAGCGTGGAAGAACCAAATAGCATCTATTGCCCACCGATGCCTCGGCATTAATTATATCTAGCATTTTTAATAGTTGTATTTAAAGTCATGATCATCACCACCATTAAGCATCTCCACCAATAAACATCTGCCAGCATTCCAACAACTGTGGTACTTGACAACACGAGATCGCACCTGAGCAAGCAACTACGACTCGCAAGGCCATCTATCTACCAAACACAGGTAATGGGAGGTGTCCAAGGAAATATAGAGGCTGGACGGGATATATCTGGTACGGAACACTAAAGCATCACGACACGGATAGCAATAGATCAACAAGAGGAAATAAAGACTATAAATGCAAAATAGGTAGAAGGGGAAGAGATGCTCGCCTGGGAAACACTGCCGAAGGTTCATATCCGGAGAACTTGTCGATACTCGCATCCACTCGTCGGCCTAATCCGCGAAGAAGCAAACACTAGCAGAAACACCGGATGCAATATTTAATACTATGGCAGAAGATCCGGCATGATTATGATATGATGCAGCGATGAACAATTTAATATGCGACCGTTGATAATGTCATATTATAAAAATAATGGGGGTCTCGGATAGGGAATCACATTTAGGGTTCGGCAAACTCGGGCTCCGAGGGGTTCAGGGTTCGACAGGTTCGACGGGGGCGGAAACGGCTCGACGGGATCGGTCTCGGACAACGGAAGTAGATCTTGTCGCATCCGGGAAGAAGGACTTGGTTTGGCGTCGGGGGCGCATCGGATTCGCCCTAGTCGGTGTCGATCTTGTCGTCGTGAAGATCTTGTCGGGTCCGCGTTCCGGGGTGAAGTACTTGTCGGCCTCGAGGAAGTACTTGGTGTATCCATGATGGAGAGCTTGCCGTTCCATGACGATCTTGGCGGTCTTCGGATCTGGGACTTGGTGTTCGTGTAGGAGTTTTTGCCGACCTCCTCGGAATTTCGAGGGTACATCTTCACGCGTCGATGGCCTTCGAGGTCTCGCCCGGCGGATCCGTGATGTAGATCTTGGCATCATCGGGTCATCAACTCCGGGAAGGAGATCTTGGAGCGGCGCCGGGTTCGGTCTTCGGGTACCGGGGAGGGAATCTTGTTGCATCCGTGGAGAACTTGGTTCGGCATCGGTATTGATGGTAGACAGTCTTGGCGACAACATGGTTCGCCGGGCGACATCATGTTATCCGCGGCAGCGAAGATCTTGTCGATGAGAGGGTCTTAGCTTCTGTCTTAACATGGCATAGGATAGGCTCCGTGTCGATCTTGGACAGCAACCCACTCCACCGAACACCGTATTCCCACGAACAACCATATGCAGCAACAGGACACCACAACACACAGATTGAACCATGCACCCGTGGAGAACTACAACAGACGCTGGGACATAGCGAGGAAGACGGCACTCGGGGAGGGGTCAGGGCGGCCAACACGAAGGAGGACGAGGGGACACAGCCGGCGACCAGGCGATGAGGTGGGGTCCGCGGTGGCCCTAGGATGCAGAGGGAGGCGGCGTGTGGACTTGCTTGCGAGGCGAGGCGGCAGAGACCAAGTGGAAGAGCTCGGGCGGGCCTGCAGGGAGAGGACGGCGGAGGCAGGCCGTGTTGAGGTGGAGGACGGCTTCACTGCGGGGTCGCGCAGGTCGGAGGCGACGGGGCGGAGCACGAGGGAGGAGAGGGGCAGGATGAGGCAGAGGGGAACCTCGCGGCGGCTGGCGGTCTCGGGAGGGGAGGAAGGCGTGGGAGGGCCGGCGGGCGGCGCGGCCAGAGCTCGCAGCTGCGAAGTGGAGGCGGCGACAGGAGACGGGCGGCCGAGCGGTCGGAGAAGGCGAGGCCACGCCTGTAGACGAGCCGGGCGACGGCGAACAGAGGACGGGGTGGAGGCGGCCGGCGAAGGGGCCGATGGTGGCGGAGCTTGGCTACCTCGGGGAGAGGGACCCGGGGACGCGGCGAGCGGCGACGGGGAAGACTCCCGCGTGAGAGGGTGACGGCCGGCGGGGAAGGGCGGCGAGGTGAGGGACCTGGGCGGTAGACGGCCAGGCGGTGAGCAGAGGGGGCCGGGCGGCGAAGCGGGTCCTGGCGGCGAGCGCGGGGCGCGGCCGCCGGAGGTTGAGCGGTGGCGGCGAGGTGCAGAGGATAGGGCAAGGTGGTACGCGGGGAGATGAGATGCCTGGCGACGGCGCGTGGTGGGTGGAAGGATGGAGACGGGGACGTGGGCGCGGGGCCAGGGGCCTGGGGACGCGGGGGCGATCGATGGTGGTGGGGCCAGGGCCGGTCGGTGCGTGGGGATGGGGAGTGTTTGGTGGGGGGAAACGAGGCTGGGGATAAGGTGGCATGCGGCGGTGGAGGCGCGTGCGGCGCGGTGGGATTTGGGCCCAAGCGGGAATTTTTGGCGGCTGACGGGCTCGTTCGGGCAGGGCGAGCAGGAGCGGGAAAACGAGGTGGCCCGGGGGGATATGTGGCAAACCATGAGTGGTGGGAGTGAGGTGGCCGGCGGAAGAGAGAGAGAGAGAGGGATAAAGAGAGAGAGGGGCGGAATGGAGGGACTAGGCGGGGTTAGGGTTTTGGTTAGAATTAGACTAGGTTTTAGTTTAGGGCTTGGAGCTGGCCGGCCGGGCTTTCGGGCCTGGCGGACTGCCTTCTAAAAAAAATAAAAGAAAATTTTATTATTTAAAATGGGGCTTTGGAAAACCGTTGGTAGACGAAACAAAATAATCCGGAGACCTGGGTTTTGATTTGTAATACTAATGGGGCGTTTAGAAAACAAAACAGACTTTTTCGAAAATAGTTTTATGCCAACAAATGCAAGATGACATGACGATGCTCAAATGCAAGGTGGCATGATGACATGAGCATGCGGTCATGATGATGTAATGCACAAAAACATCGCGATTTTCTAGTAGTGGTTTTAGCGGGATGCCACAATTCGAAACCACTAACAAGGGATCTCGCCCTCGAGATCTGCCTCATGGTACCAGAAAGAAGGTCGGCGATCTGAATCTTCTCGCTTCGTGTAGATCCTCGCGACACCACTAACAAGGGGTCCTTGTTCGTGATCGTCGAGAGAACACTCCGGAAACAAAAGGCGAAGATAGAGGTATCAACAAATAAAGCCACCTCTAGCTTTCATGGACGGAGTAAAATTGCTGGCTCCAACGATTCGATGTACAAGAGCGAATGATAAGAGTAGTGGTATGGTCATGACTCCATCTCGCACTCAAAACATTACTCGGTACACGAATAGTTGAATTATGCAACCAACTCTCAGAATTAGACTGAAGATCTTGACAAACGAGATTCGGAAATAAAGGAGTGATGCAGACTCTGCATCGGATCTGGCGTAGATGATGTCATCGCGTCGGAAAACACCGGAAGGCACAAACAAGGAACAAATAATGGTACCACAGATAAAGGATCACTCAGATAGCACGAAGACCGGATGTAGAGGCACCGTTATCAAAGGAGGAAGCAAAACCCTGAAGGTACGACGGGAACCCAACCACGAGAAATCCTGGACTCGAAGAAAGGATAAGAGAGTAGATTCAAAACACGAAGAGGTAAGAGGTGAATAGCAGAGGGGTAAGGAGTAAAATAAGACCTAATCAGATCTATCCAACCGATTTTGCAAAAATAGTTTTGACACTCTAGATCGTCCGTTAGCTCGGTTATCCTACAGGCTGGACTTGTGGGGTATCGCAACTGCTGAGCTCTGATACCACTCTGTAACACCCTCAAATCGGCCCTATGCAAGTTTTAGCTCTTCCTGCCAAACCCGCATAGAAACGATTCAAGGACGCCCACCAGGCACTTTCGTGCGGGTGGAAAACGAAGTAATACCATTACACATCAGTCCTCGATGGGACCGATAGATCATATATATACAACAACGACTCCATGAGTCAAGAATACAGATATAATATACGAAGATCCAAATCACCTTGAAAACGATAGAGCGTCCGACTACGGACAAGATGCAAGTGGGGCTAAGAGCCCTGAAGAATAGCCAATGGCGTCCATAACCCTGCCCAGGCCAAGCCGGAAGGGTAACCCTGCTAACGGCGTCGATCTCAAACCTGCTAAAACAAAAGGGGTGCCGACAAAGGGCAAAGGAAAGAGAGGAGCGTCATTACTGAGGCCAGTACACGGCGAGGCTAGATTTCGGCGGCTCTCGCCTACATAGGTATGGTGGACTGAAGCGGCAGCGCAGCGGCACTAAACAACCTATAGAGACTCGGTATCACTAGCGGCTATTAGAGACGGGTAAGAAAGACCTATTCGGATCGAACCTGAAGCTAGCACCAAACAAACCCATCCTGGTATTTCCCCCCTCGAGACCAAACGAGGAAGTCGGACCAAGGAACTCACACAGTTGGCAATTTTACTCATTCCGTTATAGTTGCAGCAATTACTAATCAGATATAGATAGCATGAGTCATCTTGATGGCATAAGTAGTGGGCAGTTTTAGTTAACATTCCGTTGTAGTTTGAACATTTACTAGTCAGATATAATTGTCCTGAGGAATCCCAAAATCCAATAGTTGTTGTCACTTTTATCGCATTCCATTGGAGTTGCAATACTTACTAGGCAGATATAAAAAACAATCCAGGTCCACCAGTGGTTGGCATTTTTAATATCCATTCCATTATAGTGAAGCTGATTACTTGTCAGATATATTTAGTCAAATTTATAGCACTACTTTAATTATGCTTGTCTATGATCGAGATACTGTGGTCCAAGTCGTCCATAACCGCGGACACGGCTTTCAGAAAGTTTTACCCTGCAGGGGTGCACAAGTAGCAACACACACTCGATCAACCTCGGAAAAACCAACTCAAAACCCAACGAGGCATTCACGACAAAGCGATCACAGGATTTAGAAATATTTCAGGGGGCCACCCCACTAAGCTACCGCAACAAAGTTGGCCGGCTCCGGAACGGACCCAGGGTTTGTGTGGACGGCTGTAAACGACTGGGAACCCGAAAGTGTGACTGGGCTTGTCGATACAGCGAAAACGTGTCATGATCCAAAACAGTACAGGTGCTCCTCGCACAATCTTAATAAAGCAGTAACATGGCATAAGTACATGATAGTAATAAAGCCCCAAACTAATTGTGGCTCCATAAGGCCTCCCGGATGTGGATAGTGCGAAAAATCAAGGAACAGGTATCAAGTACTCGGGGTCCTACGGGACACAAGTGAGCGTGGAAGAACCAAATAACATCTATTGCCCACCGATGCCTCGGCATTAATTATATCTAGCATTTTTAATAGTTGTATTTAAAGTCATGATCATCACCACCATTAAGCATCTCCACCAATAAACATCTGCCAGCATTCCAACAACTGTGGTACTTGACAACACGAGATCGCACCTGAGCAAGCAACTACGACTCGCAAGGCCATCTATCTACCAAACACAGGTAATGGGAGGTGTCCAAGGAAATATAGAGGCTGGACGGGATATATCTGGTACGGAACACTAAAGCATCACGACACGGATAGCAATAGATCAACAAGAGGAAATAAAGACTATAAATGCAAAATAGGTAGAAGGGGAAGAGATGCTCGCCTGGGAAACACTGCCGAAGGTTCATATCCGGAGAACTTGTCGATACTCGCATCCACTCGTCGGCCTAATCCGCGAAGAAGCAAACACTAGCAGAAACACCGGATGCAATATTTAATACTATGGCAGAAGATCCGGCATGATTATGATATGATGCAGCGATGAACAATTTAATATGCGACCGTTGATAATGTCATATTATAAAAATAATGGGGGTCTCGGATAGGGAATCACATTTAGGGTTCGGCAAACTCGGGCTCCGAGGGGTTCAGGGTTCGACAGGTTCGACGGGGGCGGAAACGGCTCGACGGGATCGGTCTCGGACAACGGAAGTAGATCTTGTCGCATCCGGGAAGAAGGACTTGGTTTGGCGTCGGGGGCGCATCGGATTCGCCCTAGTCGGTGTCGATCTTGTCGTCGTGAAGATCTTGTCGGGTCCGCGTTCCGGGGTGAAGTACTTGTCGGCCTCGAGGAAGTACTTGGTGTATCCGTGATGGAGAGCTTGCCGTTCCATGACGATCTTGGCGGTCTTCGGATCTGGGACTTGGTGTTCGTGTAGGAGTTCTTGCCGACCTCCTCGGAATTTTGAGGGTACATCTTCACGCGTCGATGGCCTTCGAGGTCTCGCCCGGCGGATCCGTGATGTAGATCTTGGCATCATCGGGTCATCAACTCCGGGAAGGAGATCTTGGAGCGGCGCCGGGTTCGGTCTTCGGGTACCGGGGAGGGAATCTTGTTGCATCCGTGGAGAACTTGGTTCGGCATCGGTATTGATGGTAGACAGTCTTGGCGACAACATGGTTCGCCGGGCGACATCATGTTATCCGCGGCAGCGAAGATCTTGTCGATGAGAGGGTCTTAGCTTCTGTCTTAACATGGCATAGGATAGGCTCCGTGTCGATCTTGGACAGCAACCCACTCCACCGAACACCGTATTCCCACGAACAACCATATGCAGCAACAGGACACCACAACACACAGAGTGAACCATGCACCCGTGGAGAACTACAACAGACGCTGGGACATAGCGAGGAAGACGGCACTCGGGGAGGGGTCAGGGCGGCCAACACGAAGGAGGACGAGGGGACACAGCCGGCGACCAGGCGATGAGGTGGGGTCCACGGTGGCCCTAGGATGCAGAGGGAGGCGGCGTGTGGACTTGCTTGCGAGGCGAGGCGGCAGAGACCAAGTGGAAGAGCTCGGGCGGGCCTGCAGGGAGAGGACGGCGGAGGCAGGCCGTGTTGAGGTGGAGGACGGCTTCACTGCGGGGTCGCGCAGGTCGGAGGCGACGGGGCGGAGCACGAGGGAGGAGAGGGGCAGGATGAGGCAGAGGGGAACCTCGCGGCGGCTGGCGGTCTCGGGAGGGGAGGAAGGCGTGGGAGGGCCGGCGGGCGGCGCGGCCGGAGCTCGCAGCTGCGAAGTGGAGGCGGCGACAGGAGACGGGCGGCCGAGCGGTCGGAGAAGGCGAGGCCACGCCTGTAGACGAGCCGGGCGACGGCGAACAGAGGACGGGGTGGAGGCGGCCGGCGAAGGGGCCGATGGTGGCGGAGCTTGGCTACCTCGGGGAGAGGGACCCGGGGACGCGGCGAGCGGCGACGGGGAAGACTCCCGCGTGAGAGGGTGACGGCCGGCGGGGAAGGGCGGCGAGGTGAGGGACCTGGGCGGTAGACGGCCAGGCGGTGAGCAGAGGGGGCCGGGCGGCGAAGCGGGTCCTGGCGGCGAGCGCGGGGCGCGGCCGCCGGAGGTTGAGCGGTGGCGGCGAGGTGCAGAGGATAGGGCAAGGTGGTACGCGGGGAGATGAGATGCCTGGCGACGGCGCGTGGTGGGTGGAAGGATGGAGACGGGGACGTGGGCGCGGGGCCAGGGGCCTGGGGACGCGGGGGCGATCGATGGTGGTGGGGCCAGGGCCGGTCGGTGCGTGGGGATGGGGAGTGTTTGGTGGGGGGAAACGAGGCTGGGGATAAGGTGGCATGCGGCGGTGGAGGCGCGTGCGGCGCGGTGGGATTTGGGCCCAAGCGGGAATTTTTGGCGGCTGACGGGCTCGTTCGGGCAGGGCGAGCGGGAGCGGGAAAACGAGGTGGCCCGGGGGGATATGTGGCAAACCATGAGTGGTGGGAGTGAGGTGGCCGGCGGAAGAGAGAGAGAGAGAGGGATAAAGAGAGAGAGGGGCGGAATGGAGGGACTAGGCGGGGTTAGGGTTTTGGTTAGAATTAGACTAGGTTTTAGTTTAGGGCTTGGAGCTGGCCGGCCGGGCTTTCGGGCCTGGCGGACTGCCTTCTAAAAAAAATAAAAGAAAATTTTATTATTTAAAATGGGGCTTTGGAAAACCGTTGGTAGACGAAACAAAATAATCCGGAGACCTGGGTTTTGATTTGTAATACTAATGGGGCGTTTAGAAAACAAAACAGACTTTTTCGAAAATAGTTTTATGCCAACAAATGCAAGATGACATGACGATGCTCAAATGCAAGGTGGCATGATGACATGAGCATGCGGTCATGATGATGTAATGCACAAAAACATCGCGATTTTCTAGTAGTGGTTTTAGCGGGATGCCACAATTCGAAACCACTAACAAGGGATCTCGCCCTCGAGATCTGCCTCATGGTACCAGAAAGAAGGTCGGCGATCTGAATCTTCTCGCTTCGTGTAGATCCTCGCGACACCACTAACAAGGGGTCCTTGTTCGTGATCGTCGAGAGAACACTCCGGAAACAAAAGGCGAAGATAGAGGTATCAACAAATAAAGCCACCTCTAGCTTTCATGGACGGAGTAAAATTGCTGGCTCCAACGATTCGATGTACAAGAGTGAATGATAAGAGTAGTGGTATGGTCATGACTCCATCTCGCACTCAAAACATTACTCGGTACACGAATAGTTGAATTATGCAACCAACTCTCAGAATTAGACTGAAGATCTTGACAAACGAGATTCGGAAATAAAGGAGTGATGCAGACTCTGCATCGGATCTGGCGTAGATGATGTCATCGCGTCGGAAAACACCGGAAGGCACAAACAAGGAACAAATAATGGTACCACAGATAAAGGATCACTCAGATAGCACGAAGACCGGATGTAGAGGCACCGTTATCAAAGGAGGAAGCAAAACCCTGAAGGTACGACGGGAACCCAACCACGAGAAATCCTGGACTCGAAGAAAGGATAAGAGAGTAGATTCAAAACACGAAGAGGTAAGAGGTGAATAGCAGAGGGGTAAGGAGTAAAATAAGACCTAATCAGATCTATCCAACCGATTTTGCAAAAATAGTTTTGACACTCTAGATCGTCCGTTAGCTCGGTTATCCTACAGGCTGGACTTGTGGGGTATCGCAACTGCTGAGCTCTGATACCACTCTGTAACACCCTCAAATCGGCCCTATGCAAGTTTTAGCTCTTCCTGCCAAACCCGCATAGAAACGATTCAAGGACGCCCACCAGGCACTTTCGTGCGGGTGGAAAACGAAGTAATACCATTACACATCAGTCCTCGATGGGACCGATAGATCATATATATACAACAACGACTCCATGAGTCAAGAATACAGATATAATATACGAAGATCCAAATCACCTTGAAAACGATAGAGCGTCCGACTACGGACAAGATGCAAGTGGGGCTAAGAGCCCTGAAGAATAGCCAATGGCGTCCATAACCCTGCCCAGGCCAAGCCGGAAGGGTAACCCTGCTAACGGCGTCGATCTCAAACCTGCTAAAACAAAAGGGGTGCCGACAAAGGGCAAAGGAAAGAGAGGAGCGTCATTACTGAGGCCAGTACACGGCGAGGCTAGATTTCGGCGGCTCTCGCCTACATAGGTATGGTGGACTGAAGCGGCAGCGCAGCGGCACTAAACAACCTATAGAGACTCGGTATCACTAGCGGCTATTAGAGACGGGTAAGAAAGACCTATTCGGATCGAACCTGAAGCTAGCACCAAACAAACCCATCCTGGTATTTCCCCCCTCGAGACCAAACGAGGAAGTCGGACCAAGGAACTCACACAGTTGGCAATTTTACTCATTCCGTTATAGTTGCAGCAATTACTAATCAGATATAGATAGCATGAGTCATCTTGATGGCATAAGTAGTGGGCAGTTTTAGTTAACATTCCGTTGTAGTTTGAACATTTACTAGTCAGATATAATTGTCCTGAGGAATCCCAAAATCCAATAGTTGTTGTCACTTTTATCGCATTCCATTGGAGTTGCAATACTTACTAGGCAGATATAAAAAACAATCCAGGTCCACCAGTGGTTGGCATTTTTAATATCCATTCCATTATAGTGAAGCTGATTACTTGTCAGATATATTTAGTCAAATTTATAGCACTACTTTAATTATGCTTGTCTATGATCGAGATACTGTGGTCCAAGTCGTCCATAACCGCGGACACGGCTTTCAGAAAGTTTTACCCTGCAGGGGTGCACAAGTAGCAACACACACTCGATCAACCTCGGAAAAACCAACTCAAAACCCAACGAGGCATTCACGACAAAGCGATCACAGGATTTAGAAATATTTCAGGGGGCCACCCCACTAAGCTACCGCAACAAAGTTGGCCGGCTCCGGAACGGACCCAGGGTTTGTGTGGACGGCTGTAAACGACTGGGAACCCGAAAGTGTGACTGGGCTTGTCGATACAGCGAAAACGTGTCATGATCCAAAACAGTACAGGTGCTCCTCGCACAATCTTAATAAAGCAGTAACATGGCATAAGTACATGATAGTAATAAAGCCCCAAACTAATTGTGGCTCCATAAGGCCTCCCGGATGTGGATAGTGCGAAAAATCAAGGAACAGGTATCAAGTACTCGGGGTCCTACGGGACACAAGTGAGCGTGGAAGAACCAAATAACATCTATTGCCCACCGATGCCTCGGCATTAATTATATCTAGCATTTTTAATAGTTGTATTTAAAGTCATGATCATCACCACCATTAAGCATCTCCACCAATAAACATCTGCCAGCATTCCAACAACTGTGGTACTTGACAACACGAGATCGCACCTGAGCAAGCAACTACGACTCGCAAGGCCATCTATCTACCAAACACAGGTAATGGGAGGTGTCCAAGGAAATATAGAGGCTGGACGGGATATATCTGGTACGGAACACTAAAGCATCACGACACGGATAGCAATAGATCAACAAGAGGAAATAAAGACTATAAATGCAAAATAGGTAGAAGGGGAAGAGATGCTCGCCTGGGAAACACTGCCGAAGGTTCATATCCGGAGAACTTGTCGATACTCGCATCCACTCGTCGGCCTAATCCGCGAAGAAGCAAACACTAGCAGAAACACCGGATGCAATATTTAATACTATGGCAGAAGATCCGGCATGATTATGATATGATGCAGCGATGAACAATTTAATATGCGACCGTTGATAATGTCATATTATAAAAATAATGGGGGTCTCGGATAGGGAATCACATTTAGGGTTCGGCAAACTCGGGCTCCGAGGGGTTCAGGGTTCGACAGGTTCGACGGGGGCGGAAACGGCTCGACGGGATCGGTCTCGGACAACGGAAGTAGATCTTGTCGCATCCGGGAAGAAGGACTTGGTTTGGCGTCGGGGGCGCATCGGATTCGCCCTAGTCGGTGTCGATCTTGTCGTCGTGAAGATCTTGTCGGGTCCGCGTTCCGGGGTGAAGTACTTGTCGGCCTCGAGGAAGTACTTGGTGTATCCGTGATGGAGAGCTTGCCGTTCCATGACGATCTTGGCGGTCTTCGGATCTGGGACTTGGTGTTCGTGTAGGAGTTCTTGCCGACCTCCTCGGAATTTTGAGGGTACATCTTCACGCGTCGATGGCCTTCGAGGTCTCGCCCGGCGGATCCGTGATGTAGATCTTGGCATCATCGGGTCATCAACTCCGGGAAGGAGATCTTGGAGCGGCGCCGGGTTCGGTCTTCGGGTACCGGGGAGGGAATCTTGTTGCATCCGTGGAGAACTTGGTTCGGCATCGGTATTGATGGTAGACAGTCTTGGCGACAACATGGTTCGCCGGGCGACATCATGTTATCCGCGGCAGCGAAGATCTTGTCGATGAGAGGGTCTTAGCTTCTGTCTTAACATGGCATAGGATAGGCTCCGTGTCGATCTTGGACAGCAACCCACTCCACCGAACACCGTATTCCCACAAACAACCATATGCAGCAACAGGACACCACAACACACAGAGTGAACCATGCACCCGTGGAGAACTACAACAGACGCTGGGACATAGCGAGGAAGACGGCACTCGGGGAGGGGTCAGGGCGGCCAACACGAAGGAGGACGAGGGGACACAGCCGGCGACCAGGCGATGAGGTGGGGTCCGCGGTGGCCCTAGGATGCAGAGGGAGGCGGCGTGTGGACTTGCTTGCGAGGCGAGGCGGCAGAGACCAAGTGGAAGAGCTCGGGCGGGCCTGCAGGGAGAGGACGGCGGAGGCAGGCCGTGTTGAGGTGGAGGACGGCTTCACTGCGGGGTCGCGCAGGTCGGAGGCGACGGGGCGGAGCACGAGGGAGGAGAGGGGCAGGATGAGGCAGAGGGGAACCTCGCGGCGGCTGGCGGTCTCGGGAGGGGAGGAAGGCGTGGGAGGGCCGGCGGGCGGCGCGGCCGGAGCTCGCAGCTGCGAAGTGGAGGCGGCGACAGGAGACGGGCGGCCGAGCGGTCGGAGAAGGCGAGGCCACGCCTGTAGACGAGCCAGGCGACGGCGAACAGAGGACGGGGTGGAGGCGGCCGGCGAAGGGGCCGATGGTGGCGGAGCTTGGCTACCTCGGGGAGAGGGACCCGGGGACGCGGCGAGCGGCGACGGGGAAGAGGCCCGCGTGAGAGGGTGACGGCCGGCGGGGAAGGGCGGCGAGGTGAGGGACCTGGGCGGTAGACGGCCAGGCGGTGAGCAGAGGGGGCCGGGCGGCGAAGCGGGTCCTGGCGGCGAGCGCGGGGCGCGGCCGCCGGAGGTTGAGCGGTGGCGGCGAGGTGCAGAGGATAGGGCAAGGTGGTACGCGGGGAGATGAGATGCCTGGCGACGGCGCGTGGTGGGTGGAAGGATGGAGACGGGGACGTGGGCGCGGGGCCAGGGGCCTGGGGACGCGGGGGCGATCGATGGTGGTGGGGCCAGGGCCGGTCGGTGCGTGGGGATGGGGAGTGTTTGGTGGGGGGAAACGAGGCTGGGGATAAGGTGGCATGCGGCGGTGGAGGCGCGTGCGGCGCGGTGGGATTTGGGCCCAAGCGGGAATTTTTGGCGGCTGACGGGCTCGTTCGGGCAGGGCGAGCGGGAGCGGGAAAACGAGGTGGCCCGGGGGGATATGTGGCAAACCATGAGTGGTGGGAGTGAGGTGGCCGGCGGAAGAGAGAGAGAGAGAGGGATAAAGAGAGAGAGGGGCGGAATGGAGGGACTAGGCGGGGTTAGGGTTTTGGTTAGAATTAGACTAGGTTTTAGTTTAGGGCTTGGAGCTGGCCGGCCGGGCTTTCGGGCCTGGCGGACTGCCTTCTAAAAAAAATAAAAGAAAATTTTATTATTTAAAATGGGGCTTTGGAAAACCGTTGGTAGACGAAACAAAATAATCCGGAGACCTGGGTTTTGATTTGTAATACTAATGGGGCGTTTAGAAAACAAAACAGACTTTTTCGAAAATAGTTTTATGCCAAGAAATGCAAGATGACATGACGATGCTCAAATGCAAGGTGGCATGATGACATGAGCATGCGGTCATGATGATGTAATGCACAAAAACATCGCGATTTTCTAGTAGTGGTTTTAGCGGGATGCCACAATTCGAAACCACTAACAAGGGATCTCGCCCTCGAGATCTGCCTCATGGTACCAGAAAGAAGGTCGGCGATCTGAATCTTCTCGCTTCGTGTAGATCCTCGCGACACCACTAACAAGGGGTCCTTGTTCGTGATCGTCGAGAGAACACTCCGGAAACAAAAGGCGAAGATAGAGGTATCAACAAATAAAGCCACCTCTAGCTTTCATGGACGGAGTAAAATTGCTGGCTCCAACGATTCGATGTACAAGAGCGAATGATAAGAGTAGTGGTATGGTCATGACTCCATCTCGCACTCAAAACATTACTCGGTACACGAATAGTTGAATTATGCAACCAACTCTCAGAATTAGACTGTAGATCTTGACAAACGAGATTCGGAAATAAGGAGTGATGCAGACTCTGCATCGGATCTGGCGTAGATGATGTCATCGCGTCGGAAAACACCGGAAGGCACAAACAAGGAACAAATAATGGTACCACAGATAAAGGATCACTCAGATAGCACGAAGACCGGATGTAGAGGCACCGTTATCAAAGGAGGAAGCAAAACCCTGAAGGTACGACGGGAACCCAACCACGAGAAATCCTGGACTCGAAGAAAGGATAAGAGAGTAGATTCAAAACACGAAGAGGTAAGAGGTGAATAGCAGAGGGGTAAGGAGTAAAATAAGACCTAATCAGATCTATCCAACCGATTTTGCAAAATAGTTTTGACACTCTAGATCGTCCGTTAGCTCGGTTATCCTACAGGCTGGACTTGTGGGGTATCGCAACTGCTGAGCTCTGATACCACTCTGTAACACCCTCAAATCGGCCCTATGCAAGTTTTAGCTCTTCCTGCCAAACCCGCATAGAAACGATTCAAGGACGCCCACCAGGCACTTTCGTGCGGGTGGAAAACGAAGTAATACCATTACACATCAGTCCTCGATGGGACCGATAGATCATATATATACAACAACGACTCCATGAGTCAAGAATACAGATATAATATACGAAGATCCAAATCACCTTGAAAACGATAGAGCGTCCGACTACGGACAAGATGCAAGTGGGGCTAAGAGCCCTGAAGAATAGCCAATGGCGTCCATAACCCTGCCCAGGCCAAGCCGGAAGGGTAACCCTGCTAACGGCGTCGATCTCAAACCTGCTAAAACAAAAGGGGTGCCGACAAAGGGCAAAGGAAAGAGAGGAGCGTCATTACTGAGGCCAGTACACGGCGAGGCTAGATTTCGGCGGCTCTCGCCTACATAGGTATGGTGGACTGAAGCGGCAGCGCAGCGGCACTAAACAACCTATAGAGACTCGGTATCACTAGCGGCTATTAGAGACGGGTAAGAAAGACCTATTCGGATCGAACCTGAAGCTAGCACCAAACAAACCCATCCTGGTATTTCCCCCCTCGAGACCAAACGAGGAAGTCGGACCAAGGAACTCACACAGTTGGCAATTTTACTCATTCCGTTATAGTTGCAGCAATTACTAATCAGATATAGATAGCATGAGTCATCTTGATGGCATAAGTAGTGGGCAGTTTTAGTTAACATTCCGTTGTAGTTTGAACATTTACTAGTCAGATATAATTGTCCTGAGGAATCCCAAAATCCAATAGTTGTTGTCACTTTTATCGCATTCCATTGGAGTTGCAATACTTACTAGGCAGATATAAAAAACAATCCAGGTCCACCAGTGGTTGGCATTTTTAATATCCATTCCATTATAGTGAAGCTGATTACTTGTCAGATATATTTAGTCAAATTTATAGCACTACTTTAATTATGCTTGTCTATGATCGAGATACTGTGGTCCAAGTCGTCCATAACCGCGGACACGGCTTTCAGAAAGTTTTACCCTGCAGGGGTGCACAAGTAGCAACACACACTCGATCAACCTCGGAAAAACCAACTCAAAACCCAACGAGGCATTCACGACAAAGCGATCACAGGATTTAGAAATATTTCAGGGGGCCACCCCACTAAGCTACCGCAACAAAGTTGGCCGGCTCCGGAACGGACCCAGGGTTTGTGTGGACGGCTGTAAACGACTGGGAACCCGAAAGTGTGACTGGGCTTGTCGATACAGCGAAAACGTGTCATGATCCAAAACAGTACAGGTGCTCCTCGCACAATCTTAATAAAGCAGTAACATGGCATAAGTACATGATAGTAATAAAGCCCCAAACTAATTGTGGCTCCATAAGGCCTCCCGGATGTGGATAGTGCGAAAAATCAAGGAACAGGTATCAAGTACTCGGGGTCCTACGGGACACAAGTGAGCGTGGAAGAACCAAATAACATCTATTGCCCACCGATGCCTCTGCATTAATTATATCTAGCATTTTTAATAGTTGTATTTAAAGTCATGATCATCACCACCATTAAGCATCTCCACCAATAAACATCTGCCAGCATTCCAACAACTGTGGTACTTGACAACACGAGATCGCACCTGAGCAAGAAACTACGACTCGCAAGGCCATCTATCTACCAAACACAGGTAATGGGAGGTGTCCAAGGAAATATAGAGGCTGCACGGGATATATATGGTATGGAACACTAAAGCATCGCGTCACGGATAGCAATAGATCAACAAGAGGAAATAAAGACTATAAATGCAAAATAGGTAGAAGGGGAAGAGATGCTCGCCTGGGAAACACTGCCGAAGGTTCATATCCAGAGAACTTGTTGATACTCGCATCCACTCGTCGGCCTAATCCGCGAAGAAGCAAACACTAGCAAAAACACCGGATGCAATATTTAATACTATGGCAGAAGATCCGGCATGATTATGATATGATGCAGCGATGAACAATTTAATATGCGACCGTCGATAATGTCATATTATAAAAATAATGGGGGTCTCGGATAGGGAATCACATTTAGGGTTCGGCGAACCCCGGCTCCGAGGGGTTCAGGGTTCGACAGGTTCGACGGGGTGGAAACGGCTCGACAGGATCGGTCTCGGACAACGGAAGTAGATCTTGTCGCATCTGGGAAGAAGGACTTGGTTTGGCGTCGGGGGCGCATCAGATTCGCCCTGGTCGGTGTCGATCTTGTCGTCGTGAAGATCTTGTCGAGTTCGTGTTCTGGGGTGAAGTACTTGTCGGCCTCGAGGAAGTACCTGGCGTATCCGTGATGGAGAGCTTGCCTTTCCATGACGATCTTGGCGGTCTTTGGATCTGGGTCTTGGTGTTCGTGTAGGAGTTCTTGCCGACCTCCTCGGAATTTCGAGGGTACATCTTCATGCGTCGATGGCCTTCGAGGTCTCGCCCGGCAGATCCGTGATGTAGATCTTGGCGTCATCGGGTCATCAACTCCAGGAAGGAGATCTTGGAGCGGCGCCGGGTTCAGTCTTCGAGTACCGGGGAGGGAGTCTTGTCGGATCCGTGGAGAACTTGGTTCGGCATCGGTCTTGATGGTAGACAGTCTTGGCGACAACATGGTTAGCCGGGCGACATCATGTTATCCGCGGCAGCGAAGATCTTATCGATGAGAGGGTCTTAGCTTCTGTCTTAACATGGCATAGGATAGGCTCCGTGTCGATCCTTGACAGCAACCCACTCCACCGAACACCGTATTCCCACGAACAACCATATGCAGCAACATCACACCACAACACACAGAGTCAACCAAGCACCCGTGGAGAACTACAATAGGCGCTGGGACATAGCGAGGAAGACGACACTCGGGGAGGGGTCGGGGCGGCCAACACGAAGGAGGACGAGGGGACTTTCTTGCAGGGCGAGGCGGCAGAGACCAAGTGGAAGAGCTCGGGCGGGCCTGCAGGGAGAGGACGGTGGAGGCAGGCCGCGTCGAGGTGGAGGACGACTTCACTGCGGGGTCGCGCAGGTCGGAGGCGACGGGGCGGAGCACGAGGGAGGAGAGGGGAAGGACGAGGCAGAGGGGAGCCTCGCGGCGGCTGGCGGGCTCGGGAGGGGAGGAAGGCGTGGGAGGGCCGGCGGGCGGCGCGGCCGGAGCTCGCAGCTGCGAGGTGGAGGCGGCGACAGGAGACGGGCGGCCGAGCAGTCGGAGAAGGCGAGGCCACGCCTGCAGACGAGCCGGGCGGTGGTGGACGGAGGACGAGGTGGAGGCGGCCGGCGAAGGGGCCGATGGTGGCGGAGCTTGGCGACTTCGGGGAGAGGGACCCGGGGACGCGACGAGCGGCGACGGGGGAAGAGGCCCGCGTGAAAGGGCGACAGCCGGCGGGGAAGGGCGGCGAGGTGAGGGACCAGGGCGGTAGACGGCCAAGCGGTGAGCAGAGGGGGCCGGGCGGAGAAGCGGGTCCTGGCGGCAAGCGCGGGGCGCGGCCGCCGGAGGTTGAGCGGTGTCTGTGAGGTGCAGAGGATAGGGTGAGGTGGTACGCGGGGAGAGGAGATGCCTAGCAACGATGCGTGGTGGGTGGAAGGATGGAGACGGGGACGTGGGCGTGGGGCCAAAGGCCTGGGGACGCGGGGCGGTCGATGGTGGTGGGGCCAGGGCGGGTCGGTGCGTGGGGATGGGGAGTGTTTGGTGGGGGGAAAACGAGGCTAGGGATAAGGTGGCATGCGGCGGTGGAGGCGCATGCGGCGCGGTGGGATTTGGGCCCAAGCGGGAATTTTTGGCGGCTGACGGGCTCGTTCGGGCAGGGCGAGTGGGAGCGGGAAAACGAGGTGGCCCGGGGGGATATGTGGCAAACCATGAGTGGTGGGAGTGAGGTGGCCGGTGGAAGAGAGAGAGAGAGGGGCGGCGATGGAGGGAGTAGGTGGGGTTAGGGTTTTGGTTAGAATTAGACTAGGTTTTATTTTAGGGCTTGGAGGTGGCCGGCCGGGCTTTCGAGCCTGGCGGGCTGCCTCCTAAAAAAATAAAAGAAAATTTTATGATTTAAAACGGGGCTTTTGAAAACCGTTGGTAGATGAAACAAAATAATCCGGAGACCCGGGTTTTGATTTGTAATACTAACGGGGCGTTTAGAAAACAAAACAGACTTTTTCGAAAATAGTTTTATGCCAACAAATGCAAGATGACATGACGATGCTCAAATGCAAGGTGGCATGATGAGCATGCGGTCATGATGATGTAATGCACAAAAACATCGCGATTTTCTAGTAGTGGTTTTAGCGGGATGCCACACATAATGAGTCCAATATTTGGCATACATGACTCTATCATATTAACTTTGGTTGCATGACGTGGCTAGCCAATATGAGTGCCAAGTTTGTGTACTAGCAAAGCAACCTCGCAAGTCTCATACGGCTGCGGAACCGAGAAACTTAGCACCCCTAGAAATTATACCTTCGGATCTCTGTGAGATGAATGATCTTTTTACAAGGTGGAAAAAATATAATTTATGACGTTGATTGATGACTCCACTAGATACTGCCATGTTTATCTTCTAAAATCGAATGATGAAGTTTTGAACTACTTCAAGATCTATAAAGCTAAAGCAGAAAACCAACTTGATCTTAAAATCAACCGGCTAAGGTCGGATCATGGAGGAGACTACTTTTCAAATGAATTTGATTTATTTTGTACAAAACATGGTATTATACATGAGATAACGCCTCCCTACTCACCTCAGTTAACTGGGGTTGCCAAAAGAAAGAACCATACTCTAACTGATTCGGTTAACGCCATGTTAGACACATCGGGTCTTTCTAAGGAATGGTGGGGGAGGCTCTAATGACTGTGTGTCTTGTCCTAAACCTTGTTCCCGTAAAAGATGAAACCATGACTCCATTTGAGGCACGTGAGAAGAAAAGGCTTAAACTCTCTTACTTACAAACTTGGAGATGTTTGGCGAAAGTCAATATTTCAATACCCAATAAGCGAAAGGTTGGACCAAAAACCTTGGATTGTGTTTTTCTGGGATATACTTTTCATAACATTGGCTATAGATTTTTGATAGTTAAATCTGAGGTATCCGACATGCATGTTGGTGCAATTATGGATTCGAATGATGCAACTTTCTTTGAGGGCATCTTTCCTATTAAAGGTATGTCTAGCTCATCAAATCAAGAGATGGCTAGTTCATCTAGTATCTAGTAAGGAATTTGCTATAATTCCTTAATCCACTATGCCGATAGAATACTATGATGATCCTGTGGAGAACGACAATGAAGATCCCAAAAGGAGAAAGAGACAATGGACTCCAATAATGGAATGCCTTTGGAGTAATCGTCAATTATGTCCTATTTATTACCATAGTATGTGTTGCCCTTCTCATCCTTGACACAGGAAGCCACCTTAGTGTCCCTTTCAGCTTTAATCTTCTTGTTTCTCATGCGCCACCCGAACAGTGGACCACTAAAGGGAGAACTCCATCCCTAAGTAAGTTTTGGTGTTGATGACATGTGATTAGGGAACTAATATGATTATTGACTAGCATGTTAGGTTTTGTACAAGAGGAGCAAGGTGCTAGATGGTTGTAGACCCCCCAATACTAAAAAGGGAAAAAGAAGGTTAAAGGTTTATTTTTTTGTTTCTCTTATGCTTCTTGCATCATAGGAAAAACCACACTATTAAGAGGGGACTTTCTTTGAACTCTTAGGGGATGATACTTCTTCATATACCTTGTTTTACACCTATCCCATGTTCAAAGTTTTGCCATACAAATCACATCTTTAGCCCCCTTTGTCTTCAGTCCTTGTTCTGCCATTTTGTCTACCAGTGCCACGCTAATGCCACGCCAAGTCCGGGCTAAGTCTGGGTGCTCCCAATATTGGTCTTGGACTTTGCACAGCCTTATCACGACCAGTCCGGGCTGTCACGAATCTGAGTCATAACGGTTGGATTTTGGGCCACTATATAAGCCCTTCTTCTTCCCCAAACCAACCACCATTCCCATTGACTCTATTCCACCATTGTTGCACCTCCAAAGCTCGATTCCTCTTGATTCCTCAACTCAAAACCACACATCCTTGTGGGAATCAAAAGAGGAGATCCAGATCTACACTTCCACCAATAAAAAGTTGAATCCCCCTTTAGTTCATTGAGATCTTGTTACTCTTGGGTTTGTTGGGGACCCTAGGTGGTTAGGGTTGCCAGGAAGTTTTCGGTGTGTGGAATCGCTCCAGGAAGTTTGTAAAGGTTCGAGGATCACCTCAATATCCCGTTAGTAGAAAGGGCTCCTGCTGAGTGTGGGAAACTCAAGGGTTCTCACATGGTTTGGAGAGCTTATGGAGAAGAAGGCTTGATCTGGTTCCGAGACTGTGTGGAATTTGTTTGCCACGGCCTCTCCAATGGAGATTAGAGTCCTCCCAAGGGCTTGAACTTTGGGATACATCATCGAGTATTCACCCCCTCTACTTTTGGTTATTCCTATCCTTGTCTTTACTTGTTTCATCTTATGTCCAGCTAGTTCCTTGGCATCACATAGGATAATTCACCTAGTTGTTTTAGGACCACATTTATTTATCTACAACTATCCTGAAAAACAACAAAATTGGTTAAAATTTGTAGTCGCCTATTCACCCCCTCTATGCGCCATCTTTGATACTTCAATTGGTATCATAGCAAAGGTTCTCTCGCTGTTAGGCTTCACCGCCTAGAGAGCAAAGATGATCCCTCGGGAAATGGAAGAACAAATTAAGAAACTCACCACGATGGTGGAGTAGTTGACTAGCGAGCTCGCGGATGCAAAAGAGAAATTATCTTGCTCCAAATGTTGTTATTCCAGAGACTCCTCTTGAAGATTTTGGTGACGGATCTTCAGCTAAATCGAATCCCAAGGCGAGCCCTTCGGATTACAAAAATGTGAACTATAGCTATGAGATGGCTTCCCAAAGTTTTCATTTGCATAACACTGGGCCTGCACCTACTCTGTCTAACTCCAACTATGCTATATGGAAAGGTCAAATGCAAGACCATTTTTGTGGAGTTAACTTTGGCTTGTGGAGAATCATTTTCTCGGGTTTTGTAGAACGAAAGGATATGGATGTCTTCGAAAGAGGTCTCACGCGCAAGCTGGGTCCAGAATTAGACAAGCCCGCCCACATCAGCATCGGGTTGCGCGTTCTCCCAGTCGCCAAGTAAGCTTTGAATTCTTCATTCCAAGTCGTGTTTTGTCTTTGTGCTATCTCTATGCTGACTTTGGAGGTTTGGCAGGTCCGGGGTCAAGAAGATTGGTCGCCCTTCGTTTGCAAAGATTCCGCCAGTCGCCACCATGGGAGAAGGCGATCTCCCCAAGAAGAGGAAACCTGCTAAAGACGTCGCACCTTCGGAGGGCGCGAAGAAGCATAGGGGTGGTGTCGACGATGCTGCGGCGAAGGACAGTGCCAAGGAGAGTGATCTTCCTACAGTCGTCAAAGAAGTGGTGGTCACCCGATCGGAGCCGGACACATGCGCTCCTATGACAGAACTGTCGGCTCCGACAACCAGTGCCCCGGCCAGAGCCTCCGTGACATTTCCTCGCTTCATGGTGAAGGGGTTTCCGGACGTGGTGGACAACCAGTCTCCACAAAGCCCAGAGATCGTTGACGAAGATGTTGGGCCTCGTCACGGGCGTACCCCCTTCATGGTCCCTTCGACGGACGCCGTAGAACTTCACAAGATGCTTGGCGCCACCATTCAGGTACGTCCAGTCCCTGAGCTTCTTCTAGTCTCCAGTCCCTGAGTTCCGGGTCGCTGAATTTCAGCGGCTAGGATCTGAACTTCTTCTATTCTCCAGTCCCCGAGTTCCTGGTCGCTGAATTTCAGTGGCTAAGAACTGAATTTCAGTTTTTTTAAATGCTGAATTTTTCCTGTTTTTGTAGGGCTTGCAGAGGGAGTCGACAGATCGACAGGCCACAAACGAGCGTCTGGAGCGAGATTTGCGCGTGGCGCAGGAGGCAAACTGGTGACTCCAAGAGACTGTTGGTGAGTACTTGATTCGTTTTTCAGCTATGAACTGTTGGTGTTCCGTCATGTTGACGATTTTTTCTTTTCTGTTCAGATGGTCTTCCGGCTGCGATTACCAAGGCCCGTGAAGGGTACGTCCCAATTGCCGAGCTGGACATGGAGAATGGGCGAATCGCCTCGCTTGTCAAGGAGTTGGAGGAGGCAAAGGCGGCCTCGGTTTGTTCTGAAGATAGAGCGAAGGCTATGGTCACTACGGCTGAAGAGGAGGGGATAGATGCGGACTCGATCATCCTTGGGCTTTAGAGCGATCACGCCGCCCTAGAGAAGCACGTCACCGAGAACTGCTAGAAGCTCCTTGGTGAGTCTCTGTTCTTTACTTAACATGTGTGGCGAGTCCCTGAATGGGGGAATCCATAGTGTCACTGACATCTGATGTTGCAGCTGTGATAGGGCAAAGCGACCCGGTGGTGCAGACCTTCAATGCCTCGCAGTGCATGACTTCCATGGTGAATGCGGATGGAAGTGTGGCGCTATCTGGAGGAGGTGCCCAGCGTCGTGGAGTGGATGGCACGCTTAGCTTTCAGGCGCGGGGACACCACGACATTGAGCCTGGGTTTTGCCAACTTCCCGATGACTTCGACCTTGACAACGTCACCAGCGGTACCCTTCGGCGACTAGTACGGTGGAGATGTCGGAGGTACTGAAGCTGACCACCAAGGCCGCCCCCTTTGCTGACCGGGTGTTGGCGATGGGGGACCTTCTACCATAGCAGGAGACGGTGGTGGTGCCTGGCGCCCCGAGCCAGAGCATCGTGATTTGAAGTCGGAGCAGCCCTTCCGGTCGGTGCTGTCGACGTCGCTGACGACCTACCCGGTGAACCCATGGCAACCTTTTGTCCGTGTCAAGGGTGGTGGGGATGCTTCTTCGTCAGGGCATGCAAAATAGATAGCATATCTGGGTAGTTTGTAATATATGCCGAGTGGCGACTTTTGTAATATGAACAATATTTTGAGTAAGAGGACTCAATCGACTCACAATGCAAGCTTGATTGTGTGGCATGTTTTAACTTTTTTGTTTGAGCGAGTCCCTGAGCATGTCCGCCCTTTAATGGGGTATAACTCGTTTGTATACATATGTGTTTCCTTTGTATTGTGCGTTGTTTTTCCCTTGCGTCTTCTGAAGGGGCGAGTCCCTGATATGTTGCTAACGTATCCATAATTTTTGATGTTCCATGCTTGGTTTTTATCTACTTTATTATGTTTTGTCCACACTTTGGAGTACTTTTTATATACTTTCTTGGACTAACCTATTAACAAGATGCCATAGTGCCAGCTGCCTGTTTTCTACTGTTTTTGCTTCCAGAAAAGTCAGAAAATGAATATTCTCGGAATTGGACGGGACAAAAGCCAAATTTGATATTTTACCGGAAGACTCACGGAGCCAAAAGACGAGACGGAGAGGGGCCACAGGGCGGCCACACCATGTGGTGGCGCGGGCTAGCCCTAGCCATGCCACCAGGTGGTGTGGGCCCCTGGTCCACCCATCGACCTTGCCTCTTCGCCCATAAACTGCCTCCTGATGCGAAAACCCTAAATCGTCAAGCCTCCAGCCACGAAAAGTTCCGTAGCACCACCGCCACCGAAGGGGAGATTTGGGGGATAGAAAGTCTCTGTTCCGGCACCCTGCTAGGACGGGGAAGTGCCCCCGAAGCCATCTCCATCGATCTCCACCACCATCTCCATCACCGTTGCTGAATCCCATGATGAGGAGGGAGTAGTTCTCTCTTGAGGCTAAGCGTTCTACCGGTAGCTATGTGATCATCTCTCTCTCTATGCATGATCATATTGTGATCATGAGATTTGTAATCAAGTAGATCTACCTTGCTACTCAAGTGCTTTAATAGATCTTTGCCCTCCCCATGTGTGTGAAAGTGACAGCGTGCACACCATGGTGGCACTTAGGCTAGAGATTACAAATACTTGTTATGAGATATATTTAGAGTTGGATGTTTCTATGAAATTGTGGTGTTTGTTGGAACCATCTAGAGCTCAAGGTGACAGTGTGGGGTTATCTAGATGCGGAAAGCAAACTTTGAGGTGTGCTGTTATAGCCCTACCATGGATTAGAGTGGCCAACCGAAGAGTAGTTAAGAGTAGTATCATAAAGAGAAGATATTTATATGAGAGTGTTCACTAGTGAAAGTATGATCCCTAGGCCTTGTTTCTAAGCATTGAAACACCATTTGCAACTAGATCTGCTACATGTTTGCTTGCTTCCATCTTTATTTCAGTTTGCCTTTAGTCTCTCCCACACCATCAAGCTATTTTCTGGCGCCGTTGTCTTATATCTATACCACTTGTATTTCACTATCTCTTCACCGAACTAGTGCACCTATACACCTGACAAGTGTATTGGGTGTGTTGGGGACACAAGAGACTTCTTGTATCTTGATTGCAGGGTTGCTTGAGAGGGGATACCTTTGACCACTTCCTCCTTGAGTTCGATAAACCTTGGGTAATCCACTTAAGGGAAACTTGCTGTTGTTCTACAAACCTCTGCACTTGGAGGCCCAACAACTTGAAGGAAATATGCCCTAGAGGCAATCATAGAGATGATTGTATTTCATGTGTATCCATGAGTTATTATAATGTTCCTTGAATATCCATATACCAGGCAACTTGTATTGATTGGCAATTATGTGAATTGTTTGTGAAACTCTTTACTTGTATGGTTATCTAATAATTGTCCCTAGTCGGAGTTCATGCGAGGACACACGTGAATATTAGACTAGCACATCGATTGGTTAATGACTATGTTTCGCAAGTCATTGACATAGAGATGTCAAACCAATGATGTGGACACATGTTATGAACATGGGGTTGGACTGACCCAACATGAGACTAGCAATAATACTTGCAGCTCTCTCTACACATCGTGTACGTTTTGTCCTTAGACCTGAGATTGTCGCATGTACTTGAGATGTGGATCGACCTACTTTGGGGCTATCAAACACTACTCCGTAACTGTGTAGTTATAAAGGTAGCTTTCGGGTCTGTCCTGATACATGCTGCAAGGCATCGGTCAATCAAGAAGGGATTTGCCCCTCTCTACTTGAGAGAGATATCTCTGGGCCCCTCGAGTAATCGGATCCAGAAATGCATGGCCGTGCTACATATGGTTAAGAGTTAACCTAGTAAAGGGATTCTGAATCACAGTATCGAGAAAGAGAGGTCAGCTTAGAGCTAGACCAAATATCGTGAGGCAAAGGGACAGACATGTACTCAACCTTGTGATGGTTCGTCCGAATGATCTTTATATGCGTTTAGGAGTTGGCACGTCTTGCTAGAGGCCGCTACCAACTATTGACGGAGTAAGTGTACTCGCGTCATGTCTATACGTGTATGAACCTATAGGGTCACACACTTTAGGGGCTGGAAGCCTAATGAGGATTGGATCCGAATTAGACCAGGCTTAGGCTGCTAATGGGCTGCTAATGTAGGAGCCCACCAGGGATGCCTATATAAGAGGGAGTGAGGCGAGCTGAAAAGGAGAGAGCATTCCACCCAGCCGCCACTCCTTTTCCGCCTGTGTTGCACGCGCAGACCTAGCAGTCTGGCGTGTGACGGCTTCCACTCCGGACGTGTGGATACCTCGGAGGTGCTGCATCTGTAGCACTTGGACGAGCCGCGCAAAGGGGAGCTGCTCGTGGGACGAGGATGAGGAGGAGACGTAGAACATCTACACTGCCGCAACGTGCTTCATCGAGTTCCGCACCTGCGCGTCTAGCGGTAATCCCGTGATCTATGACCATAGTATTCCTGGTTGACGCGGTAGAAATTTTTGATTTTACGCTAGTGTAGCCTACCCGTTACCCTACACAACTGTCTACAAGAATAGAAGTGTGTAGACATCTGTCCCCGAGCGCAAGTGGAATTTTTTGTAGGCGAGTCCGCGAGCGTAGTACTTAGCCGTTTTGGGCGCGTGCCTATTGCAAGTTACTGGTGCGTTGTTTCTAACGCGTCTCCTCCCATGGCTCAGAGAACCAGTCGCTGGGCGAGTCCAAGGCAGCTCTCTTACTTGGTGTGTTCCCGAGCCGTGTGAGGGTTTCCATTTTTGCGCAGTCCACGTGCATGGTACTTAACCATTCTAGTCGCTTTGCACGAGGATGGGAGGGATAGGTCGCTGTGAGAAGCGTACACCGGTCGTCTTGGCCCGGTGGGCCAGTCGAGCTAGGCGACACCGATGGCGGCTCCGGGTTAGCTTATTCGTGGATGTCCTAAGGCCCGAATATTTTCGGTGCCCTTAGGCCGCACTACTTAGCCGTGCCGGTCGCTTGACCAAGGGTTGACTTCTGTGGGTAGCGTATTGCTAATTGTACGAGTGTGAGTGGCACAAGGATATGGAGAGTAGACACAATTTGTGTGATCCGAATGAATTTCATTATATATGCCAGCTGAGTACAAACTGGAGTTCTATGTATAGAACTTTTGGAGAAGGTTTACATTCCATGGCCTCCCGACCTCGAGCTGGTCGTCGCCTCGTATGTCGATGAGGTAGTAGGCGTCATTGCCAAGGACTCGCCCTATGGCGAATGGCCCCTCCCATGGGGGGAGAGTTTGTGCATGCCCTTGTCCTGAGCCAGTCGTAGGACCAGATCGCCCTCCTGGAAGGTGCGAGTCCGGACTCGGTGGCTAAGGTAGCGGCGGAGTCCCTGCTGGTAGATGGCGGTGCGGGAGCGAGCCAGGTCGCGTGCCTCGTCAATTTGGTCGATGCTGTCTTGGCGGGAGATCTCGTTTGTCGCCTCGACGTAATTGGCGACTCGAGGTGAGTCGTGCTCTATGTCAGTTGGCATTACGGCTTCGGCGCCGTACACCATGAAGAAGGGTGTGAACCCGGTGGAGCGATTGATGGAGGTGTGGATCCCTCATATGACAGAGGGGAGTTCTTCGACCCAGCATCGTGGGGTGTGCTCGAGGGGCACCTGGAGTCGCGGCTTGAGCCCTTCGAGGACACTCTGATTGGCGCGTTCTGCTTGGCCGTTAGACTCCGGGTGGGCGACTGAGGCTAGGTCGAGTCGTATGCCGTGTTCTTTGCAGAATTCTGCCATGGCCCCCTTGGCGAAGTTGGTGCCATTGTCCGCTATGATGCTGTGTGGAATTTCGTGGCTGTTTTGCCATCGCACTTTTTGATCAGCTTGGCCTTGACCCATTTGGTGAACTTGTCGACTGCGACCGGGTGGGTGATGCCGGATGGGGCCTTCTTGAATGATCCGACCATGTCCATGCCCCATACAGCGAATGTCCATGTGATGGGGATGGTCTTGAGTGCCAAACTAGGGAGGTGCGTCTAGTTGGCGTACTTCTAGCACCGGATGCATCGTTGGACGATGTTGGTGGCATCGGCGTGCTCGGTGAACCAGTAGAAGCCGTGCCGCATGGCCTTAGCAACCAATGACTTGGCGCCAGCGTGATAGCCGCAGTCGCCTGCGTGATGGCCGCAGTCGTCGGCGTGGATGTCCTAGAGGATCTTGCGGCCTTCTTCTGGATGTACGCGGCATTGGAACACACCAGTCACGATGTGTTTGTGGAGATCGCCGTTGATGATGACAAAGGACTTATAGTGGCGCATGATCATTCGCGCCTCTATCTCGTTGCTTGGAAGGATCTTGTGCTCGAGGAAGGCGACGTATGGTGCCTTCCAGTCACTGGGCTCCATGATCATGGCGACTAGGGCCGGCTCGGGTTGTAGTGGTATCTCGATGTCTATCTCCTTCGGTGGGCACACCGAAGGTTTGTGGATGATGTCGAGGAACACGCCTGCGGGTGGTGTTTTCCGAGCAGATCTGATGCGGGAAAGGGCATCTGCCTCCTCGTTCTTTTGCCTGTCGATCCACTCGACGGAGTATCCGTCGAAGTGTCCTCCCAGCGGGTCTACCACTTGGCGGTATGCGATCATTGTTGGAGAGACGGCATCGCAAGTCCCAGCGACCTGGCCGGCGACTAGATCGGAGTCGCCATAGCACCATAGGTGGTTGATGTTCATCTCCTTGGCGGCCCACATGTCGTGGAGGAGGGCCTCGTATTCTGCCATGTTGTTGGTGCAGGGCTTGAAGTTGAGGTGGAGCACGTAGTGGAGCTTGTCTCCTTTGGGGAGGTCAATGTGACCCCGGCCCCTACACCATCGGTGTTCTTGGAGCCGTCAAAATGGAGCGACCAGTAGTGGAGGTATGGGAGCTTCTCTGGCTACTGTGCTTCTTCCCAATCTGCGAGGAAATCAGCTAGGGCTTGTGACTTGATCGCTTTGCGGGGCTCATATTTGATGTTGTGGATGCCGATTTCGACGGCCCACTTGGTGACTCACCTAGTCGCCTCGCGATTGCGTATTATATCCTGTAGAGGTGCGGAGGAGACCACCGTGATTGGGTGCTCCTGGAAGTAGTGGGGAAGTCGCAGCTGAGCTCAGAATACCGTGTACACCAGTTTCTGGTACCGCAGGTAGCGCTGTCGTGAGTCCGTCAGGACTTCGCTGATGTAGTAGACGGGGCGCTGTATGGGGTGCTCCTTGCCCTCCTCTGGCCGTTTGACGACCATCACGGCGCGGACGACTCGAGTAGAGGCTGCCACATAGACGAGCATTGGCTCTTTGTCAATTGGGGCGGCAAGGAGTGCTTTGAGTGCATCGTCCGCCTCCGCGTCCCATTGGAACGTGGGGTTCTTGCGCATCAGGCGATAGAGGGGCATTACCTTCTCGCCTAGTCTGGGGATGAAGCGACTGAGAGCGGCGACTCGCCCGGCCAACTTCTGGACGTCGTGCAGGCACTCGGGTTTCCCGAGTCACCCGATGGTGTCCATCTTGGTGGGGTTGGCTTCAATGCCTCGCTTGGAGACTACATATCCCAGTAGTTGTCCGGTGGGGACTGATGGCTCAATGCACGGGGCCCAGAAAAGTGCTGGTGCGTGGTTGATGTAGAGCTCGTTGGGAACCCCAAGAGGAAGGTATGATGAGCACAGCAGCAAGTTTCCCTCAGTTATGAAACCAAGGTTTAATCGAACCAGTAGGAGCAAGGAAACACCCCAAAGGTGTTACTAGCTGAGGTTTGGCAGGGCGCACTACCGGTGTTAGTAGAAACGTGGAGACCTGCATAACACAACCACAGAACTTTGTCCCCAACTTGCGATGAGGTTGTCAATCTCACCGTGTTTTGTGGAAAACAAAGGATTAAACGTATCGGATGGAAAGAAGTGAAAGTTTGTAGAAAGTAAACACAAAGTAGTAAACAGTTGTAGATTGTATGTAAAAGACAAGGACCGGGATCCATAGTTCACTAGAGGTGGCTCTCCTTAAGATAGATAACATGCTGGGTGAACAAATTACAGTGGGACAATTGACAAACATCGAGAAAGCAATATATGCATATACTAATCATCTTGACTCCTTTGAGACTTGATTGGGCATTACAACATTATACATAGACCGCCATCCAACTGCATTTATGACTAATAATCCACCTTCAGGTTTATCATCCGAACCCCCTCCAGTATTAAGTTGTAAGCAACAGATTATTGCTTTACGAACTGCGTGTAAAGTAAACAATACGATTGTTCTATGAACAAAGGATTGTTGTTTTCTCCCTAGTAGCAACAGCACATCTAGTACCTTAGAGATTTCTGTCACTTCCCCAGATTACCAAAGGCATGAACCCACTATCAAGCATATATACTAACTCTTGGAGTTGCTAGCATCTACTTGGCCAAGATAGCTATTAACAACAGAAAGCATGCAAGATCACAAATAACAAAGACATGATAGAATCAACAATCAATCTGAAATAGCATCTCAATATCCATCGGATCCCCGCAATCACAACATGCAGAATTACAAATAGATGATCTTGATCATGAACGGAGCTCACAAGATCTAGACATGAAAGCACAAAGGAGGAGAACCAGCCATCTAGCTACTACATGGATCCGTAGCCCAAGGATGAACTACTCACGCATCACACCGGAGGCTTGCATGGTGATGAAGAAGGCCTCCAGGGTGAATTCCCCTCTCTGGCAGGGTGCCGGGAAGAGCTTCAGATCCCTCCCGATCTAGGGATGGAGATGACGGTGGCTACGGACACTTTCGTGGATTTTTGATCGGGTACCTAGGGTTTTCGTCCCGAGGGCAATATATAGGCGGAAGGAGAGGCCGAGGGGGTGCTGGGAGCGGCCACACCACCCCCTCGCGCGGGCCAGGCCTGGCCATGCGGCCAGGTGGTGTGGTGGCTCCCTGGCCCTTCTCCGTCTCGTATACTAGCACTTGATGACTTCCGGAAAAATAGGCTCTTTGGCTTTTGTCCCGTCCAATTCCGAGAGTATTCATTTTCTGACTTTCCTGGAACCAAAAACAGCAGAAAACAGGCAGCTGGCACTGTGGATCTTGTTAATAGGTTAGTCCAAGAAATCATATGAAAAGTACTCCAAAGATGGAACAAAACACAAGAAAGTGGATAAAACCAAGCATGGAACATCAAAAATTATAGATACATTTGCAATGTATCAACATCCCCAAGCTTAACTCCTGCTCGTCCTCGAGTAGGTGAGTGATAAAAAGAAAGAATAATTTTTGAGGTGGCATGCACCATCAAAGACTTGATCAAAGTATTTGCAAAACATTCAAAGATGGGATCATAGTACTTCAATCATAGCATGATAGACAAAGTTCCAGCAATAAGACAAAGAAACTATGATGAAACATGAAAAGGCACAAACAAAAGATTCATGAATAACAATGCTTTGCAAGACGTTTGTTTGGTTCACATAAAGAAAACATAGCATAATAGTATTCAGCTTGTCCCTCAATAGAGTAGCAAATATAAATGCATAGGACACCTTCAAAGATCATAAGAGTGACTAGATACAATAGTTTAAAACAAGCAATATCAAAGTATGCATCAATCAACTAGTCTTGGGACAATGCACATAGAACTAAGAATGACCACTATGCTCTCAAAGTAAGTGCATAAAGATAGAAGGTGGAGACTCAATGTAATGGTGGAAGAAAAGCCTTTATAAAAGGAAGTAGGGATTCAAGTCTCATAAAGAGCTTCCAAAAATTATGGTACTTATAGCTTTCAGCTCTCATTGCCCCTATCATAAGCATCTTTAAGGTGATTAAGGTTAAAGTGACACAACTAAGAGGATATGCTTAACAAGTTATAAACCGAAATCTCATGCCCCTTACTTACGAAGAACGATCCTCATGCTACTCAACTTCAGTCACGAGTAAGCTCTTGTCATTGTAAGTATATGTGTATCATTAAGAACCGCCAATGGGGTACCCCTTGCACATGATACGGGAGCTTTCCCATAATCAAAATGACAAGGCAAGCAAACAATGAGCATCTCAGCGATCTTTTTATTTGCTATTTGCATAGGTTTTTATTGAGGATGCTTCATAGAGTGATCATTATGGTGATGCTGCAAGTTTCCACCATGATTAGGCATGGCTTAGGCTAGCGGCCCAGGCGTTTCTCTAACACACATACAGACTCCATGATCTTACAAGTTCCACTTTTATTTCACACCGCCGGGATCCGTAAGCAAAAGAACATGATATCAAAAAGAAGACGCTCCAAGAACAACACAACTGTGCATGAAACAATAAAAATGAAGCGTTTGGAAAAAACCTGGATTTTTTATTGATGAAGAAGGGGATGCCTTGGGCATCCCCAAGCTTTGACGCTTGTACTTCTTGGAAATTTCTTGGGGTGACACGTGTGGCATCCCCAAGCTTGAGCTTTAGTCCATTCTTCATCTCATTTCTCATTCCTTCCATATACCTGAAATTTTTCCTTCATACAAAACTTCACACAATCTTTATTAGCAACATTAGTGCACTCAAGATAAATAAGTCTTAAGGTTCAGTTATAACACCAAATAAACTTCCATTAGAACACTATCTACTGTATAACTTCCCTCAAAAATCTCAATTCCCCAAAAGAACTCAAAAAGGAACCAACAAGAGGCAAATGCAGAAAATGGCAGAAATCTGTCAAAACACACCAACAGGTAAAGAAGAATTTTTTCGAAGACCTTATGTTGCTCAAATCAAAAAGTGTTGAACTAATGAAAGTTAGATAACAACCTGGGGAAGAATAAAAAAAAATTACAGATCAATCCAACATACAGAGATCTCTCACGAATGTTTACGGTGAAGCACAAAAATCTGTTTCGGGACAGCAACGTTCCCAATCATTACTTCTCTCTCATTAGAGGTTACTCTTGGCACAAAAAGGAAATAAAAAGGATAAGGATAGGTTATTACATAGGTAATAACTTCCAAGACTCATCTAAAACTTTTGGGTTATCTCCCAATAAATACTTTTCTTTAACGCCTTTAAGTTAGGCATAAGAAGCAAGAAAAAGAATCAAGTGTTCTCAAATGAAGAAGCATTAAAACCAAATTTGTTGCCCTTACCTCTCTTATTTTTATTCTTAACCTTGGGGAAAATCTGATTGTTTCGTGGATAAGAAAGGTTCATGGTCCCTTTTCCCACATCTATTATTGCTCCAAGGAGTTCTAATAGGGACCTTCCAAGCGTAATTTGTCCTTTTCCTGCACATTCAATAACAAGATAATCAATAGAAATTGTTTTCCCAAGGATCTTTGTAGACACTCCTTCAGATATTCCAAGAGGTAATATGGTAGTATTATTAGCAAAATATATTTTTTTCCTCCTTCAGTGAGCCCCCAAGTATTCAGAGATTTATAAATATCTTTGGGCATAAGACAAAATTCAGACATGATATCACAGCGAGCTTGAAAAGTTTCGGTGTTCATCTCAATCTTTACTGTAGGGAACCACTTTGATGGTTTAGAGTTTATTGGAACATAATTGTGATGCTCCCTAAGTGTGTTATAGCAATTTTCTAAGCTAGTAGTGCTAGCCTCAGGAGTGTTCAACCTAGCAAATATTTTTGCAAAAGAAATATCAGTTTGGCTAGGCAAGTTGTAAGTGAGGATCAATTTCTTTATAGAATTAATAGCATCATCCTCATTACATTGGAAGACATCTCCTCCCATAACAGCATCAAAAGCATATCTATAGAAAAGAGCAATCCCAAGGTAAAAACTGCTAAGGAACAAGCTTTGAGTCATTTTAGGCTCAGTTTTTTCATGTAGATCGGAGATTCTAGACCAAGCTTCCTTAAAACTTTCCTCAATTCCTTGTTTAAAAGTGAAAATCATTTCCTCGGGTGACATAGTGATTGGAGCAAGGCTAGACATAGTGGCACTCAAGATAGGAACTAATTTTTTTTGTGTTTTTCAAATAAGAAGGCAAACTTGTAAATCTAATATTTTTGTGTTTTGAAGAACAAAACAAGAAAACAAAGCAAAAAAAAGAAACTAAGCAAAACAAAAATAACAAAGTAAAGAGATTGGTTATGAGGGACTCCCCTTGTGAAGATGTCCTTGACTCCCCGGCAACGACGCCAGAAAATCGCTTGATGCCTCAATGCACGGCGCCCAGAAAAGTGCTGGTGCGTGGTTCATGTAGAGCTTGCTGGGAACCCCAAGAGGAAGGTATGATGAGCACAGCAGCAAGTTTCCCTCAGTTATGAAACCAAGGTTTAATCGAACCAGTAGGAGCAAGGAAACACCCCAAAGGTGTTACTAGCTGATCTTTGGCAGGGCGCACTACCGGTGCTAGTAGCAACGTGGAGACCTGCACAACACAACCACGGAACTTTGTCCCCAACTTGCGATGAGGTTGTCAATCTCACCGTGTTTTGCGGAAAACAAAGGATTAAACGTATCGGATGAAAAGAAGTAAAAGTTTGCAGAAAGTAAACACAAAGGAGTAAACAGTTGTAGATTGTATGTAAAAGACAAGGACCGGGATCCATAGTTCACTAGAGGTGGCTCTACTTAAGATAGATAACATGCTGGGTGAAAAAGTTACAGTGGGGCAATTGACAAACACCGAGAAAGCAATATATGCATATACTAATCATCTTGAATCCTTTGAGACTTGATTGGGCATTACAACATTATAAATAGACCGGCATCCAACTGCATCTATGACTAATAATCCACCTTCAGGTTATCATCCGAACCCCCTCCAGTATTAAGTTGCAAGAAACAAATTATTGCTTTATGAACTGCGTGTAAAGTAAACAATACGATCGTTCTATGAACAAAGGATTGTTGTTTTCTCCCTAGTAGCAACAGCACATCTAGTACCTTAGAGATTTCTGTCACTTCCCCAGATTACTAGAGGCATGAACCCACTATCGAGCATAAATACTAACTCTTGGAGTTGCTAGCATCTACTTGGCCAAGATAGCTACTAACAACGGAAAGCATGCAAGATCACAAATAACAAAGTCATGATAGCATCAATAATCAATCTGAAATAGCATCTCAATATCCATCGGATCCCTGCAAACACAACATGCAGAATTACAAATAGATGATCTTGATCATGAACGGAACTCACAAGATCTAGACATGAAAGCACAAAGGAGGAGAACCAGCCATCTAGCTACTACATGGATCCGTAGCCCAAGGATGAACTACTCACGCATCACACCGGAGGCTTGCATGGTTATGAAGAAGGCCTCCAGGGTGAATTCCCCTCTCTGGCAGGGTGCCGGGAAGAGCTTCAGATCCCTCCCGATCTAGGGATGGAGATGACGGTGGCTACAGACACTTTCGTGGATTTTTGATCGGGTACTTAGGGTTTTCGTCCCGAGGGCAATATATAGGCGGAAGGAGAGGCCGAGGGGGTGCTGGGAGCGGCCACACCACCCCCTGGCGTGTGCCAGGCCTGGCCACGCGGCCAGGTGGTGTGGTGGCTCCCTGGCCCTTCTCCGTCTCGTATACTAGCACTTGATGACTTCCGGAAAAATAGGCTCTTTGGCTTTTGTCCCGCCCAATTCCGAGAGTATTCATTTTTTGACTTTCCTGGAACCAAAAACAGCAGAAAACAGGCAGCTGGCACTGTGGCTCTTATTAATAGGTTAGTCCAAGAAATCATATGAAAAGTACTCCAAAGTTGGAACAAAACACAAGAAAGTGGATAAAACCAAGCATGGAACATCAAAAATTATAGATACATTTGCAATATATCAGGGACGCCGAAGGTGCATTTTCCTGGGTTCAGCTTGATGTTGTACCTCCGTAGATTTGCGAAGGTCTCGGCCACGTCGGCGAGCAGGTTGTCCTGGCGGGTAGATTTTACCACCATGTCGTCGATGTAGACATGAATGTTGCAGCCAATTTGGCTCGTGAGGCACTCCTACATGCACCTTTGGTATGTGGCGCCGACATTCTTGAGACCGAACGTCATGGCCATGTAGTAGAAGGCACCGAATGGCGTGATGAACGCCGTCTTCTCCTCAATCTCGACCGCCATTTTGATCTGGTTGTAACCAGAATACACATCGAGGAAGCACAGCGACTCCGATCCTGCGGTCGATTTGATGATCTGATCGATGCGCGGTTGGACAAACTCCTCCTTTGGGCAGGCGCTGTTGAGGTTGGTGTAGTCGCTACACATTCTCCATGTGTTGTTCTTTTTCAGAACCAGGATTGGGTTTGCCAGCCACTTGGAGTATTTTCTTGGCCGAATGAAGCCTGCGGCTAGCAGGCGTTGTACTTCTTCGGTGATTGGTCGAAAATGCTCTTCATTGAAGGTCCGTAGCGACTGCTTTACTGGTCGCACTTTGTGGTCGGCGTTTAATTTGTGCTCAGCGAGTTCCCTCGGGACACCTGGCATGTTAGATGGCTTCCATGCGAAGATGTCGCGGTTCTCACGGAGGAACCCGATGAGCGCTCTTTCCTATGCGGGGCTCATGTGCGCCCCGATGGTGACCATCTGGCTGGAGTCGCCCGGGATGAGCTCGACGGTGCGGGTGTGCGTGGTCACCTCGAATGTGGAGTTCGCGGCGGTTGGCTTTTTAGGATGGTGGGGTCATCATTGTTGATGTTGCCCGCGTATTTCGCAAGCTGCTCCGCGTGGCCAATCTCCACAGCAATGATGGCGTCAGCGAGTTTGGCGCCTTTGTCCTCGCATTCCACGGCCATATCAGGGTCGCCGTGGACGGTGATGATGCCGCTTGGCCCTGGAAGCTTCATCATGTTGTAGGCGTAGTGTGGGGTCTCCATGAATTTGGCGAACGCTTGGTGACCCAGGACGCAGTGGTAGGGGCTGCGGATGTTCACCAGCTCGAACACGATCCTCTCCATGCGGTAGTTTGCCGGTGTGCCGAAGGTGACTGGAGCGTCACTTTTCCGACCGGGTACGCCTTCCGACCGGGGATGATGCCGTGGAAGGTTGTCAGGGTTGGCTCGATGGCTTCTTCTGGGAGCTGGAGGCTCTTGAACATGTCTAGGTACATGATGTTGATGGAGCTCCCACCGTCCATCAGTGTCTTGGGCAGCCAGTAGTCGGCCACGTTGGGCCTGATGACCAGGGCGACTCGCCCTGGATATTCGATCCTGGGCACGTGATCCTGGTGACTCCAGGTGATGCTTTGCTCGGACCAGTTGAGGAAGTGGGGGACGTCGACTTGGGTCACCGCATTGACGGTGACCGCGCGGGCGAGCACCTTCTTATCGCGCTTGGTGCCAAACCCGGTGAAGGTGTGTAGCAAGCAGACTGCGTGTTCGAAGCCTCCGGCGTTGCCGTTGTCCCTTGGTGGGTTGTTGTTGGGGTCCTCCCTTGCTCGCCTTGCCTTTTCGATCTATTTGAGAGAATGGTAGTCCGCGGTGGTGTGGGTGGCGGGTTTTCCCTCCCTGCTATGGTAGATGCTGGGCTAATTGAGTAGGGCGGCGGGGTCAAATTTCGGCCTCGCCGCATTGTTGGCGCGGTAGTTTCCGTTGTCGCGGTAATTTCCTCCATCGCGGTGGTAGCTCTTGGGATCGCGTCGGCCGTAGCCGGCATTGGCAACGAAGTCGACTCGCCCGTCCGTGTGGCGCTTGCCGGTGATGCGGGTGTTGCTGTAGCGCATGTCGCGCTGTCGCCCGCTGTCGTGGCCACTGGTGCGGCTCCTTCCTCCTGACTCGTCGTGGGAGTCTTGGTTGGGGTCCTCCTCTGAGTAGCGCTTGGCGATCTCGAGGAGGTCGGGGATGTTGTTAAGCGTTCGGTAGACCCGCTTGATCTTAGCGACCAGGGGTTCGTACTGGCACGCGTTCTTGAAGCAATGTATCACCGTGTCCGGGTGGATGCCAGAGGCATTGATCCACATCTCTTGCCACCTTTGAATCTAGTGGCGGGTCGACTCGCGTTGTCCCTAGATGCATCGCTCCAGGTCTTTGATGGTGGTGGCGCGGGTGTAGGAGCCCTCGAAGTGCCTGACGAAGGTGTCCTGCATTTCCTCCCAGGAGTCGATGATGTAGGTGGGGCGGGTGTTGATCCATTGTCGTGTCGCACCCTCCTTCATCAGGGGGAGGTAGCGAGCGGCGAGCAGGTCAGTGTGGCCGGCGATTCCCATCACCATGAGGTATGTGTCCAGACACACTGATGGGTCGTAGGTTGGATCGTATTTTTCGATCTCCTTGGGCGCCTTGAAGTTGGCAGGTTACTTTTCCCCTCTGATCATAGGCCCGAAGCATTTGGGGCCGACTCGGCTGAGCGAGCCCCTAGGTTTGGGGTCGCCGCGGTTACTGAAGGTATGCCTCAAGTCGTTTGGCTGGCGCGCCCGCCAAGCCTGGTTGTCAACGATGTGCGTGCGGGCGTCGATCGGCTGCCCGTTGGCGGCGACCGTGTTGTTCACCGGTCGCGGCTCGTTGGTGGAGAGCGCGGGGTTGGCGGCCCATGGCTGGTTCGCCAGGGGCTGTGGTAGTGGGCAGGTCACGATGTTGGCGATGGTGGGGTGGTCGCTTGAGGCCGCCCTGCTTGCCGAGGAGCGGGAATACATCAGACCCTGCGGGTCGACTCCCGCGGCTTGTTGCTCGACGGCCCTGGCGAGTAGGACCTTGGCGTACTGGATCTACAACGCGCCTTCTCCCTGGACGTCGAGGTTGGAGACCGTGACATCGGCCGCGACGAAGTTGTCCATTGGGATGGAGTAGAGTGGGAGTCCGTTGGCGTCGCGGGCCTATGGCGAGATGATGATCCGCGGCTAGTCCGGTGGGGGCGCGCGGCTAACGGGTGGTGGAGGGGCCTCGGTCGCCGGTGCGCTGAGTGGTGGTCGGTTGCTTCCACCTGGTGGCGTGTTCTCGTGGTACTCGTGCTCGGCCGCACGTGCGGGGTCTCTTTCGTCGTTGAAGTTTAGGATGTGACCTTGGATGTTGGAGTTCAGGCGGGTCCTGATGCGGCGCTAGTGATAGAGCGAGAGCTCCCGCGCTGTTTCCCGCTCAAGGCAATATCTCTCGCGCTCGGCGAGCTCATTGCGCTGTGCCTCCGCGAGTAGCAGGAGGGCCTCCTCCACCTCTGTGGCCATTGCGGTTGGCGGGATCGGTGTGGACAATGGATCTAGCGGAGCGGCCGTGCTGCCCGCCATGTAGATCGCGTTGAAGCGATTGGATCTGGCGTGGAAATCCTCGGGGGACTCCGAGCCGGAGTCGGAGTCGAAGATCCCCAGGATGGAGGAGTCCTCAAAGTCCTCGGGGTTGGAGACTCGCGTGATGGAGTCCTCCCGTGATGCGGCGGTGATAGATCCATCGATCGAGGCAGGGGTTGCAGAGTCGGCATCATCGTGGAGGGCCACGTCGTCCGTGTCGGCATTAGTCCTAGCCGTGCTCATAGTAGCCGAGTTGTACTTCGTGGCGAGGCTCCTGATGGAGCAAACCTGCTCCTCCGAGAGCAGATCGCGGTGCGGTGGAGATCCGTCGACGATCACCGTCACCACTGGGTCGACCGCGCCGGTGAAGCCAACGAAGAGTTTGATGGAGCCAACTAGCATTATCACGCCATGGGTGATCGGGCGCGACGCCAGGATGTAGCTGCTGGGCAGGATCTGTAAGATCCGCTGATGGCGATCATGCGGTCGGTGGCGAGCGGCCGATCGATCGACGAGCAGGGTCTCACCGTAGAACTCAGGCCAGTCCGGCTATGCCCCACGCTGGACGCCACTATCGTGGAAATGGCCATGGCAGTCGTTGCTACTGGCAGCGATTGATTGAAAAAAGGGCGAGAGCTGGTGGCCATCTATGATGCGAGATGGGGCGGATGCCCATGGTTTACCCAGGTTCGCCCCCCAGAGGGTAAAGACCTACTCCTGCTAGATTGGATTGATGGAGAGCGAGTTACAGGGGTGGCGAGCTCGGCGTCTAAGCAGCGAGTCGCTTGAAGGGGTGTATGATGGAACGTGAGTCCTCAGGATACCCTAGGGAGCTTTATATATGGGACACCTCGCTAGGGTTTACAGTTTACAACCGAACAAAATATGGATTCGGAGGCTTTGACCTAATCCAAGTGGGCTTCGAATATGCTTTTGGGCCTTCAGTCTCCAGTCGCTAGGCCTTCTCCTTAGTCGCATTCCAGTCGCCGTCATGCATGCCCACTCGCAAGACCTTTGGCCCAATCGGAACGTCCTGCTGGGCATACCCCATTCGGCATATCCCCATCATAGTATAACAATGAAGTGTCTTATTTACACCCACATCAATAAAACAAGTCTATCAAAAACACTTCTAATCCAATCATTGTTTTTCAAGAAAAACTCGTAAAGTAGTAATGAGACCATGCCAAGGACTTGTTATGTGGATCCTCATAGATATATTTTTTCTTTCTTTCATTTTTAGAGGATTGTTGATTGTTCCTTTTGCAAGTGTTTGCAGAACCTTTGAGAGTACCAATACATTTTCCCATATATTGACACAGATGCCACTCATGTCATCAACTCATAGCTAAAATCCGGGGTTATGCCATAGATCGTTCAAAAGCTAGCAGAGTTGTTGGCATCCCAAAGGTGTGCATTAGAGATATAGAACAAAGTTGTCTCACTTCTTTCTCTTTCTCTTTTTTTTGAGCTAGTACCATAGTTTGATCCACAAGGTAGCTTTGGCATGCATCACAATTACCACTAGACTTAATTTCAATCAAACAACTCCTTTCATGAGTGTCGTCAAGACTATCAAAATATCTATGGGGTTAAGTATCATCAAGGGTATACTCTCAAGACAATCATTCATCAAACAAGTCATAAATTTCAGACTTTTTCTTATTGTACTTGTTTGGCATTATTATTTCCAAGGCAAGACTCGGTTAACTAAAAGAACTAGAGCACGAGCTTCAACAACTAATCATCATACCAATAAAAAGCCTTACTCTAACCATATTACATTACTTCCCCCTAGCATGGCATCTTAGCAAGTCAACCAACTAAGATAAATAACTCAAACTTCATAAGTGGGAGACATAGGACATACCTCTTATAAGTGAATTCATGATCCTCTTCCTTATAGGGACGTGTGCCTTCAAAACTCAAACACGATTACTCTCAAAATGATATTAAAGCAAAGAGGCAAAGTATGAATCCATGTTTACAAAAAAAAGGAAAAAGGAAAAATCTTTTTGTATTTTTGAGGATAGGGATTAAAGAATAGAAAAGAACTTGCGACCAAGCAAGGGTTTAAGAAAAGAAAAAAAACAAAGACAAAAATAAACAAAAACGAAAGCAAATTAAAAAGCAAATAAAAAAGTGAAGTGTTGGAACAAACCAACACGAGTGTTTCAAAAGCTCCCAAGGAGCTGGAGTACAACCTTGTTATCATACAAAAAAATTGCCGAGGGAACACATCCCTAAGCTCGGGATTTTGCAAGCCCTTTTGTTGCTCATTATGGTGGTGGTGGATAATCTCCCATGTTCCATTGGCTACTCCAATCATGAAACTAGGTGGCGAGGTTTGCAGTGGCATCTCGAAGGTTTATGGAGAGGTTGTTCATGTTTTGAATATTTCCTTCGAGTGCATAGATGTCTTCATAGGTGGTGTAGTAGTTTGGTGGCTACACATCTTGTTCGGGTCCTCCTTGTTCTACTTCTTCATCTTCTCATCCTCCCACGGGTATTTCTTATTGGGGTAGATTAGCTTCAACCCGCGCGTCATAACACAAATGTCCATCCTCGATAGAGAATAAATCGTTTGGCAAAGGAGCTAGGATCAAGTGATCCGCTCCAAGTATACTGGAGAAATATCTACCATGATTTTTAGAAATCATACCACATGCTCTTAGAGTTGAAAGACTGAGACGGTTACTTCCAGTCAACGTTTGGATGTTACCTAGGTTGATGCAAAGTGCACGTGCAAGAACAGTCCTCGAGATTGAAGAACCTGATACTTAAGGTAAAACACAAGAAGAGCGCCCAAATTTGGTGTTAAGTTACAATTGATAAGCGCAACTTTTGTGAGGATCAACATGTCCTCCTCATTAACTCTAGTAAACTCACCACGTGCCTACAATGTGTTAGCAATCACATAGAATAAATATTGAATAGTAGGATGATCAATTTGGTTCCCCTTGGGTGTGTTTCCACGAATTCTCATCAAATTAAAGTATTGTGAAGGGGAAGGATCAAAAACAAAAGTAGTTTTGTGCGTACATCGGTGGTGTTGTTGGCAAACCCAAAGCATTGATCCCATTGGCTGAGTATCAAAGTATACTCACAATTCATAAGGTGGAATTTGATTTGATCAACTCTGGGCCTTTGTTCCTCGGAACAACCATAAGGATCCACCATGTGAGTCAAGGTGCTGAAGAACTCAAGCGTCAAGCTGCGATACGTCGCAACATCCTGGAAGACAAAATTGTACAAACCAACATTGTTGCAAAGTAAATCAAAATCACCATGAATGCAAGTTGGTTTAGGATATAATGGCATGCCCACTCGGTGGACTTGATTTCTTAAATCTTGAGACGATAGAAGCGGCTCAGATGGAACTCCTCGGTGAACTCGATACCAAGTGACTCGGAGGTTAACGTATTAACAGGTGGTGCAGAGGATTCCACAGCCATATCACGTGTACGACTCCTCGTGTTCATATAATAAATAAAAACAAGGCAAAGTAAATAAAGATTGCTAATAAATAGAAACATAGCATAAGTGATTCTCTACACTAACTACAAAAGAAAATCCTCTAAAAACAATGCTAAGCATACTTAATATCAAGATTTAATTAAGAACAAGACCTATGTCTAGATTGACAATGATGAATGATTGGGTGAAGCTTTTGCACAAATAAGTTGGGGATCGGAGGAGAATCATACCTTAGATCGAATGAGTGTGAAGAATCGAAGAAAGATTGAGTAAATTTGAAGATCCAATGGAGGTGGTTCGGAGTTTGGAGTTAGAAGAAAGAGAAAAGTGATTTGGGGATTTTTAGGTTACCTCCTCGAGGTTCTTATGGCGGCCGTGTACGTGGTACGGGCAAGCGGTACGGCCAGAGCCCGCCCGTACCGTGTGACTTACCTTGGGGGCGACGACTACTGCCAGGCGGTGCACTCAGTACGGGCACGCGGTACGATCGCACGCGCCCATACTACTGGTTGTTATCGCTATGGTTACTTTGCTTGAAATCTAATATTTGCTCGAGGGTACGGTACGGGCGCGTCCGGCCATACCAGTGGTCGTTATTGACACTATTCCCTTCAGAAAAAACATCGAAATTTTTATCTCCCTTTGGCTCGATCTGGTACGGGCGCGCGGTACGGTCTACTTCGGTCGTACCATTGGTCCTTAAGAACACTGTGAACTACAAAACTCAAGGAATTTGAATAGTAGCTCCGTGCATCTTTCCACATCTTATCAAATGACTTAATAACAGAAAAAATACTAAGTAATGATCCAGCAATACTTCTTAGGCCATGTGTTAGTAAAATATAGTATCGAGGATTACCTTGTTTCTTCTCCTCTCTCCATAGGTCTTCTTGAACACTCTTTATTAAAAACAAAAACAAAACCAAAACTAACACAATACTAATACCATAGAAAATATAAAGAAAGAATTTTATTTAACATGGGTTGCCTCCCATGAAGAACTTTTAGTTAAGGTCAATTAGCTTGACCTTGATGGCAATCACTTAGGCTTGTGTAGTGGAACACCCACTCCAAAGTAATTGTCTTTCAAAGTAATTGTACCATCATCATCATTAGGCTTGGCCTTCTTCTTCCTAGGGAAGTGGACTACAAAAGGATCTCTAGATGGTATCCCTATTCTCACAGTTCCTTCTTGTAAGTTAATCAAAGCTTTAATAGTTCTTAGGAATGGCTACCTATAATTATAGGTGCTATGGGATCTTCAGGCATGTCCATAATAACAAGATCAATAAGAGTGGGACTACCTTTAATTTCAACAACTATTTTTGTTTTATCCCAACAGCTTATTTATAAGTTGAATCAGCTAGCTGGAGTCTCAATTCAGTTGTAACTAATGGCCCCAAGTTTAATTTATCAAATAAGCTTTTGGAAATTGTTGAGACACTCGCACTAAGATCACAAAGTGCGGATATCTGATTAAATCTCAACTTAATTTCAATAGTGGGCTCAAATATATCATCTACCTTAGCTGGAAGCTTATCAGCTAGTCTTTTATACTCCATCTCTAAATCACGAACCTTAAATGCTACTTGTTGTATAAATTGTTGGCACATAGCATCATTACCTTGTTCTATACCTGGATTCTTAACGGTGATCATCTTCAACAGATCTTCCACGGTATATTCCGGTGTTGGCGCGTTGTGATGGCTGTGAAATATAGCCATCTACATCCACATTTAAACTGGATATTATTCATATTTTTGATGAAATAACTCTCTAAACCCTACCACTAATGCCTAATGATCAAAGGTGTATGCAATCCTTTCTTTCTATTTTCCCTATGTAGATAATGATGTTTGACGATGGGAATCACAACATTGAAGTCAAAGATACGAGATTTCCAACAACCCAAAGAAACCAGGGGTCATGAAGTGGAGACAGAAGCTTTAATGACCAATTATACGGCAGGAATAAAATTCTGTCCGTATAGTTCCGGCCGTCTAGTTGACATCAACATCGCTAGGTCAAACAGAACAACTTTTGTGAAGGGGCCCCTATATAAAGAGGCTTCGGGCAACGAGAAACAGAGCCATGGAGAGCCTCCGCAGAATCCCAGAAACCTACATCCACAGCACTAAAGAGCCGCTGGAGGAATAGACTTAGATCTAATCTCCAAACCCTTTGATACGTTGCAAACGTATCTATAATTTTTGATGTTCCATGCTTGTTTTATATCATTTGTCCTATGCTTTGTCTACACTTTGAGATATTTTTATACACTTTCTAGAACTAACCTATTGATAAGATGCCGCAGTGCCAGTTGCTTGTTTTCTGCTGTTTTTGGTTTCAGAAAAGCCAGAAAATGAATATTCTCGGAATTGGGCGGGACAAAAGCCAAAGTCGATATTTTACCGGAAGACTCACGGATCCAAAAGACGAGACGGAGAGGGGCCAGGGGCTGGCCACACCATAGGGTGGCACGGGTCCCCCTTGGCCGCGCCACTAGGGGGTGTGGGCCCCTAGTCCACCCTTTGACATCGCCCTTTCGCCTATAAGAAGCCTCTGATGCAGAAACCCTGAATAATCCGGGAGAAAGCCACGAAAACCTCCACAGCGCCACCGCCACCGAAGAGGAGATTCGGGGGACAGAAAGTCTCTATTCTGGCACCCTGCCGGGACGGGGAAGTGCCCCCGGAGCCATCTCCATCGATCTCCACCACCATCTCCATGGCCATTGCTGGTTCCCATGATGATGAGGGAGTAGTTCTTCCTCGAGGCTAAGGGCTCTACCGGTAGCTATGTGTTCTTCCTTGAGATCATGAGCTTTGAAATCTATAGATATGTTCTGCTACTCAAGTGCTATAATGAATCTCTGCTTATCCCCACGTGTGTGAAGTTGATAGTGTGCACACCGTGTGGCACTTTGGCAAAGTTACGTAAATACTTATCATGAGTATAATTTGAGTTGGATGTCTCTATGAGATTGTGGTGTTTGTTGGAACCATCTAGTGCTCAAGGTGGCAGTGTGGGGTTATCTAGATGGGGAAAGCAAATTTTGAGGTGTGCTGTTATAGCCCTACCGTGGATTAGAGTTATCCAACCGGGGAGTAGTTCAGAGTAGTATCATAAAGAGAAGATATTTATATGAGAGTGTTCACTAGTGAAAGTATGATCCCTAGGCCTTGTTTCTAAGCATTGAAACACCGTTTGCAACTAGATATGTTACATGTTTGCTTGCTTCCATCTTTATTTCAGATTGCCTTTAGTCTCTTCCTACCTGTCAAGCTCTTTTCTGGCATTGTTGCCACTTATAATTATCAATGATACTTGTATTTCACTATCTCTTTGCCGAACTAGTGCACCTATACACCTGACAAGTGTATTGGGTGTGTTGGGGACACAAGAGGCTTCTTATATCTTGATGCAGGGTTGCTTGAGAGGGATACCTTTGACCACTTCCTCCCTGAGTTTGATAAACCTTGGGTAATCCACTGAAGGGAAACTTGTTGTTGTTCTACAAACCTCTACACTTGGAGGCCCAACAACTGTCTAGAAGAATAGAAGTGCGTAGACATCAAGCTATTTTCTGGCGCCGTTGCTAGGGAGGTAAGGTAAAAGGTACTCACATCCTCTAGCTACTAAGCTATCTTCTAGTATTGTTGCTGGTGTGTGAGAGCTCAAAGTTATTTCCTTTATATTCTGCAATTATATCTTTTTGTTTCTTGTTTTTATTTTCACTAGTTAGGCTTAATGGAAAACAACAACAAAATAGAGAGCTTTATAGTATTTATCTTGAGTTAGGACATGAAGTGTAAGAAGAGAAAATTAAAAAACCTATGGAACTTTATTTGCTTACTAATAGCAATGTTATTAGTATGGATTCTTTGAACACCATTATTGCTAATGCTATGGAAAAGTCTAAGCTTGGGGAAGCTGGTTTTGATGAGCATGATATTTTAGTCCCCCAAGAACGGAGGAGAGAATTTACTTTGATGATACTATACCTCCAATATATGACGATTACAATGATGAATATGATATTTTCAGTCCACCTACTATTGAGGAGAAAGTTAATTATGATTACAATATGCCTCCTATATTTGATGATTATGGTGATGAGAATGATAATGATAGCTATTTTGTTGAATTTGCTCCCACTATAATTAATAAAAATGACTATGTTTATGTGGAGAGTATTAATTTTTTTATGCATGAGGCTCATGATAAGAATGTTTTATGTGATAGTTATATTTTTAATTTTATTTATGATGCTACTGAAAGTTATTATGAGAGAGGGAAACATGGTTTTATGTATCTCAACAATATTAAGTTTCCCCTCTTTATGTTGAAATTTTTGAAGTTGCACTTGTTTTGCTTTCCTATGCTTGTTGCTTTGTGCTTTCATGACTTGTTTATTTACAAGATTATTTTTCATAGAAAGAGGGTTAGACTTAAATTTGTTCCATAGTTGCTTCTTGATGCTCTCTTTTACTTCAATTCATATTTCTTATGTGAGCATCATCAAAATTATCATGCCTAGCTCAAAGGCGTTAAAGAAAAGCACTTATTGGGAGATAATCCAAATTTCTTTAGGATTCTTTTGTTGAGTCTTGGAATTTATTACCTCTGTAATAACTGCTCCTTATCGGTTTTGTTTGGTTTTTGTGCCAAGAGTAACCTCTAATGAGAGAGAAGTAATGCTTGGGAAAGTTGCTGTCCCGAAATAGATTTTTATGCTTCGCTGTAAAAATTCGTTAAAACTCTCTATACGTCGGATTGAGCTGTAATTTTTTGTGCTTCTGCCATAGGTTGTTATCCAACTTTCGTTAGTTCAACACTTTTCGATTTGAGCAACAGAAGGTCTTCGCAAAAATCTGTTTTTACCTGCTAGTCTGTTTTGACAGATTTCTGCCATTATTTGCATTTTCCTCGTAGTCTCTTTCTCTTTGAGTTCTCTATGATCATTTGAGATTTTACAAGGAATTTCTACAGTAGCATGTGTTTTAATGGAAGTTTTAATTATGTTTAAACTAAACCTAAAGACTTATTATCTTGAGTACACTAATGTTGCTAATGAAGATTGTGTGAAGTTTTGTATGAAGGAGATTTTAAAGTGTAGGGAAGAGTAATGTGATAAGATGAAGAATGGAAAAAAGCTCAAGCTTGGGGATGCCACCTGTTTCACCCCAAGAAATATTCAAGAAGTACAAGCATCAAAGCTTGGGGATGCCTAAGGCATCACCTTCTTCATCAATAAAAATCTCAGGTTTCTTCCAAACACTTCATTTTTATTGTTTCATGCATAATTGTGTTATTCTTGGAGCGTCTTTGTTTTTGTTTTTAGTTTTATTTTGCTTGGTTTTCTGCAATAAGTTGGTTGGATCCCAGCACTTCTTTTGGAGAGAGACACACTCTGCTTTCATTGTTTAGAACACTCTAGGTTTCATTCTTATTGTTTTGTGAGTGTTCTCTTTTGCTAGCATTGGGTTTAGCCTTAGTTTTCTTGTGCTTTCAGCTTAGAGCTTTTTAGTTCTTCTTTGTGGATTTGTGAGACAAGCCCACTAATCTTTATTTATTATTATCTTTGTGAGTTGTTTCAAATAAGTCGATTGGTGTTGGAACAGAGTAGAAAGCTTCATGCTTTAGTGGTACAAAAGGGAGCTTGTTTTGACTTTGGGTTAGACTTTATCAAGTCATGCTAGATGTTGCTTTGACCTTATGCTTAGTGATTTTTGCTATAGCATAACTTGTTACAAATAATTAAGATTGCTTAATGTGCCTTGAAAGAATCATGCATTGTTTTAGCATATTAAAGCATAGTATTGTGGTATTCTCCTTTGATGCTTTATTTTGGTTGACTTGGAGCATGCTCACACCATGTTAAGACTATACCAAGTCACCATAGCCTCTATGATCATTTAGTTTTTGACTTGTAATATCACTTTATGCTTTAATTAAAAAAAATTTGTCGCTTTGCATGATTATGGCCATTATTGCTCTCTTAGTTGGTCACTCCCAGTCTTTTGCTAGCCTCCATAACCAAGTATGAGTTCCACTCATGCATCCAACTCCAAATAAAACCAAGTTATTCCAAGTAGTCCACCATACCTACCTATTAGCATCATCTATTCCAAGTATATTCATGTTTTATCTACCTTCTGAATTAAACTTGTTATGTGAAAATTAGTGATTAAAGCTGTCACGAACTTGATGACACAGTTTGCTTTTCTTGCAATTAATAAACTTGAAACATTGTGTCATCTATGTTGTATATGCTTCCACTTATACGTTGGGATTAGCAGAACCATGCTATCATGGGAACGCTTTCAACATTGCACTTGTACATTGTACTCAATTGATATCATGCTCTTTTGTCTATGGATGTCGTCTGTGTGAAATGAAAGGGGAGCTTGTAAGTCCATGGAGTTATATATGTGTGTTAGAGAAATGCCTGGGTGGCAGGTCTAATCCATGCCTAATCATGGTGGAAACCTGCAGTGTAACCATAATGAGAAATCTATGAAGCATTCTTCTTCTAAAAAAAGATAGAGATTGAGAAAAAATAAAAAAAAGATGAGAAAAGGGGAAAGAGAGAAAAAGAACCATTTTCCCATGGTAAATAAGAAGATGCTAAGATGCTTATTGTCTGCTTTCCTTGTCATTTTGATATAGGGATTCTTCCGTATCATCGGGCAAGGGGTACCCCGTTGGTGGTTCTCTATGATACACATGTACTTACTATGACAAGAACTTACCAGTAACTAAACTTGAGTAGCATGAGGAGCGACCCTCGTATTCAAGGGACATGAGATTGCCAACTTATACTTTGTCAAGCATATACTCCATAGTTTGTTCACTTTAACCTTAATCACTTCAATATGCTTATGATAGGGGCAATGAGAGCTAAAAGCTAATGAGTACCATAGTTTTTGGAAGCTCTTTATGAGACTTGAATCCCTGCTTCCTTCTAGGAAGGCCTTTCTTTTATTTTTATGTTGAGTCTCTATCTTCTATCTTTATGCGCCTACTGAGAGAGCATAGTGGCCATTCTTAGTTTAATGTCCATTATCCCAAGACTTGTTGATTGATTCATAACTTTGATATTGCTTGTTGTTAAACTATTTGTATCTAATCACCCTTATGAACTTTGAAGGTGTCCTATGCATTTATGTTTTGTTACACTATGAGGGACAAGCTAAATGCCACTATGCTATGTTTTCTATATGTGAAACAAATAAATGTCTTTCAATGCATTGTTATTCATGATCTTTGTTTGTATCCTTTCATGTTGCATGCATAGTCACTATGTCTTATTGTTAGAACTTTATCTTTCATGCTATGCTGAAGTACTATGATCCTAGCTATCAATGTTTTCTAAATACCTTGATCAAGATTATGATGGTGCATGTCACCTCAAAAATTCTTCTTCTTTTTTATCACTTACCTACTCGAGGACGAGCAGGAGTTAGCTTGGGGATGTTGATATGTTGCAAACGTATCTATAATTTTTGATGTTCCATGCTTGTTTTATATCATTTGTCCTATGCTTTGTCTACACTTTGAGATATTTTTATACACTTTCTAGAACTAACCTATTGACAAGATGCCGCAGTGCCAGTTGCCTGTTTTCTATTGTTTTTGGTTTCAGAATAGCTAGAAAATGAATATTCTCGGAATTGGAAGGGACAAAAGCCAAAGTCGATATTTTAACGGAAGACTCACGGAGCCAGAATACAAGATGGAGAGGGGCCAAGGGCTGGCCACACCATAGGGTGGCGTGGGTCCCCCTTGGCCACAAAACTGATGCACTCGACTTTCGACGTAGAGCTCGTTGGGAACCCCAAGAGGAAGGTATGATGAGCACAGCAGTAAGTTTTCCCTCAGTTACGAAACCAAGGTTTAATCAAACCAGTAGGAGCAAGGAAACACCCCAAAGGTGTTACTAGCTAAGCTTTGGCAGGGCGCACTACCGGTGCTAGTAGCAACGTGGAGACCTGCACAACACAACCACGGAAATTTGTCCCCAACTTGCAATGAGGTTGTCAATCTCACCGTGTTTTGCGGAAAACAAAGGATTAAACGTATCGAATGGAAAGAAGTAAAAGTTTGCAGAAAGTAAACACAAAGCAGAAACAGTTTATAGATTGTATGTAAATATAAGGACCGGGATCCATAGTTCACTAGAGGTGGCTCTCCTTAGATAGATAACATGCTGGGTGAACAAATTACAGCGGGGCAATTGACAAACACCGAGAAAGCAATACATGCATATACTAATCATCTTGAATCCTCTGAGACTTGATTGGGCATTACAACATAATACATAGACCGCCATCCAACTGCATCTATGACTAATAATCCACCTTCAGGTTATCATCCCAACCCCCTCCAGTATTAAGTTGCAAGCAACAGATTATTGCTTTACGAACTACGTGTAAAGTAAACAATACTATTGTTCTATGAACAAAGCATTTTTGTTTTCTCCCTAGTAGCCACAACACATCTAGTACCTTAGAGATTACTGTCACTTCCCATGATTACCAAAGGCATGAACCCACTATCGAGCATAAATACTAACTCTTGTAGTTGCTAGCATCTACTTGGCCAAGATAGCTACTAACAACGAAAAGCATGCAAGATCTCAAATAACAAAGACATGATAGAATCAATAATCAATCTGAAGTAGCATCTCAATATCCATCAGATCCCCGCAAACACAACATGTATGAATTACAAATAGATGATCTTGATCATGAACGGAGCTCACAAGATCTAAACATGAAAGCACAAAGGAGGAGAACCAGCCATCTAGCTACTACATGGATCCGTAGTCCAAGGATGAACTCCTCACGCATCACACCGGAGGCTTGCATGGTGATGAAGAAGGCCTCCAGGGTGAATTCCCCTCTCCGGCAGGGTGCCGGGAAGAGCTTCAGATCCCTCCCGATCTAGGGATGGAGATGACGGCGGCTACAGACTCTTTCGTGGATTTTTGATCGGGTACCTAGGGTTTTCGTCCCGAGGGCAATATATAGGCGGAAGGAGAGGTCGAGGGGGTGCCGGGAGCAGCCACACCACCCCCTGGCGCGGGCCAGGCCTGGCCGCACGGCCAGGTGGTGTGGTGGCTGCCTGTCCCTTCTCTGTCTCGTATTCTGGCACTTGATCACTTCCAAAAAATAGGCACTTTGGCTTTTGTCTCGTCCAATTCCGAGAATATTCATTTTCTGACTTTCTTGGAACCAAAAACAGCAGAGAACAGGCAGCTGGCACTGTGGCTCTTGTTAATAGGTTAGTCTAAGAAATCATATGAAAAGTACTCCAAAGTTGGAACAAAACACAAGAAAGTGGATAAAACCAAGCATGGAACATCAAAAATTATAGATACATTTGCAATGTATCAACATCCCCAAGCTTAACTCCTGCTCGTCCTCGAGTAGGTAAGTGATAAAAAGAAAGAATAATTTTTGAGGTGACATGCACCATCAAAGACTTGATCAAAGTATTTGCAAAACATTCAAAGCTGGGATCATAGTACTTCAATCATAGCATGAAAGACAAAGTTCTAGAAATAAGCAAAGAAACTATGATGCAACATGAAAAGGCACAAACAAAAGATTCATGAATAACAATGCTTTGCAAGACGTTTGTTTGTTTCACATAAAGAAAACATAGCATAATAGTATTCAGCTTGTCCCTCAATAGAGTAGCAAATATAAATGCATAAGACACCTTCAAAGTTCATAAGAGTGACTAGATACAATAGTTTAAAACAAGCAATATCAAGTTATGCACCAATCAACTAGTCTTGGGACAATGCACATAGAACTAAGAATGGCCACTATGCTCTCAAAGTAGGTGCGTAAAGGTAGAAGGTGGAGACTCAATATAATGGTGGAAGAAAGGCCTTTGGTAAAAGGAAGTAGGTATTCAAGTCTCATAAAGAGCTTCCAAAAATTATGGTACTTGTAGTTTTCAGCTCTCATTGCCCCTATCATAAGCATCTTGAAGGTGATTAAAGTTAAAGTGACACAACTAAGAGGATATGCTTGACAAGTTATAAACCGAAATCTCATGCCCTTTACTTACGAAGACCGATCCTCATGCTACTCAACTTCAGTCACGAGTAAGCTCTTGTCATTGTAAGTATATGTGTATCATTAAGAACCGCCAATGGGGTACCCCTTGCACATGATACGGGAGCTTTCCCATAATCAAAATGACAAGGCAAGCAAACAATGAGCATCTCAGCGATCTTTTTATTTGCTATTTGCATAGGTTTTTATTGAGGATGCTTCATAGAGTGCTCATTATGGTTATGCTGCAAGTTTCCACCATGATTAGGCATGGCTTAGGCTAGCGGCCCAGGCGTTTCTCTAACACACATACAAACTCCATGATCTTACAAGTTCCACCTTTATTTCACACCGCCAGGATCCGTAAGCAAAAGAACATGATATCAACGGGGTACAAAGTAAAAGTGCAATGTTGAAAGCGTTCCCCATGAAACATGGTTCTGCTAATTTCAACTTATAAAGCGCAAGCATATACGCAACAAAGAAGGACCCAATGGTTCAAGTTTATTAGAGGCAAAAAGTAAAGTGTGCCATCAAGTTCGTGAGAGCTTTAATCACTAGTTTTCTCATAATAAGTGGAAGGTAAACAAAAGCATGAATATACTTGGAATAGCATAAGCTAGTAGGTAGGTATGGTGTACTCTTTGGAATAACTTGGTTTAGGGAGTTGGATGCACGAGTGGAACTCATACTTTGTTGTGGAGGCTAGCAAAAGACTGGGAGCGACAAACTAATAGAGTAATAATGGCCATAATCATGCAGAGCGACAAAACATCATTGATCAAAGCATAAAGTGATACTACAAGTTGAAAACTAAAGGATAATAAAGGCTATGGTGACTTTGGATAGTCAAAACATGGTGTGAGCATGCTCCAAGTCAACCCAAATAAAGCATCAAAGGAGAATACCACTATACTATGCTTTAATATGCTAAAACAACGCATGATTCATCCAAAGCACATTAAGCAATCTCAATTGTTTATAACAATTCATGCTACAGAAAAGAATACTACGCATAAAGCCAAAACAATATCAAGCATGGCATGACAAAGCATAGGCCATTGTCAAAAACCAGCTCTTTTTACCACATAAGCATGAACTTTCCTACTCTTTTCCAAACCAAACAGAACTATTTGCAAAAAAATGTATGAAAAAGGGGATCCAACCAATTTATTCAGAAAACTAATCAAACCAATCAAACTAGAAACCAAAACAAAAAAGAAAAATAATATGCTCCAAGAAAAACACAACTGTGCATGAAACAATAAAAATGAAGCGTTTGGAAGAAACCTGGGATTTTTATTGATGAAGAAGGGGATGCTAGGCATCCCCAAACTTTGATGCTTGTAATTATTGGATATTTCTTGGGGTGACACGCGTGGCATTCCCAAGCTTGAGCTTTAGTCCATCATTCATCTCACTACTCATTCCTTCCATACACCTGAAAATTTTCCTTCATACAAAACTTCACACAATCTCATTAGCAACATTAATGCACTTAAGATAAATAAGTCTCAAGGTTCAGTTATAACACCAAATAAACTTCCATTAGAACACTATATACTGTAGCACATCCCTCAAAAAGCTCGATTCCCCAAAAGAACTCAGGAAGGAACTAACAAGAACCAAATGCAGAAAATAGCAGAAATCTGTCAAAACAGACCAGCAGGTAAACACGAACTTTTTCGAAGACCTTATGTTGCTCAAATCAAAATGTGTTGAACTAACGAAAGTTAGATAACAACCTTGGGTCAGAATCACAAAAAATTACAGCTCAATCCGACATACAGAGCTCTCTCACGAATTTTTACGGTGAAGCACAAAAATCTGTTTTGGGACAGCTACTTTCCCAATCATTACTTCTCTCTCATTAGAGGTTACTCTTGGCACAACAAGCAAATAAAAAGGATAAGGAGAGGTTATTACAGAGGTAATAACTTCCAAGACTCATCTAAAACTTTTGGGTTATCTCCCAATAAGTACTTTTCTTTAACGCCTTTAAGTTAGGCATAAGAAGCAAAGAAAGAATCAAGTGTTCTCAAATGAAGAAGCATTAAGATCAATACCAGAAATATTTTCAACAAGGCAAGGTATATCATCCAAATAAGTTCTAGAGGATCCTCTCGATGCTCTTAGGTTTACTACTCTCATCAAAAGGGTTTGCAGGAACAATCTAATCAAGATTCGTTTCTATGGCATCATGTATTGCTACTAGTTTAAAGGGTATTGGTATCTTAGATTCCTCCCCATTAGGTTTGGTTTTGTTCATATTTTCTCATGTACCAACAACATCTACACATGAGCCTAGCATATTGAAACGTTCAAAAACTTTTCTAGCTTCCTTGGCAACATCATAGAACTCCTTAAACAAAGTTTCTAGAATAAAATCCCTCTTTTCAGGATCCTCAATTTCTTTAAGCTTAAGAAACATTACTTGCATTAAGGGGTTGAGGTTAACAAACCTAGCTTATAACATGTGAATTAAAGAAGCTGCAGCAATCTCATAATTTGGAGCAAGTTCTACAAGGGATCTATCCTCGGTATCTTCATGTTTGCTAACATGATTAAAAAATTCGTCAATATTATCTTTCCCAATTATAGAACCACTACCAATTGAAAGGTCTTTCAAGGTGAATGTAGGGATCAACATGGTGAGCTAAGGAAGAGGTGAAAACTAAAGGAGACTTAATTTTTTGTGTTTTTCAAATAAGAAAGCAAATAATTAAAACTAATTTTTTTTTGTGTTTTTGAAGAACAAAACAAGCAAAAAAAGCAAAAAGAAAATGAAGCAAAACAAAAAAACAAAGTAAAGAGTTTGGTTATGAGGAACTCCCCTTGTGAAGATGTCCTTGACTCCCCGGCAACGGCGCCAGAAAAGATCTTGATGCGCTCGACTTTCGACGTAGAGCTCGTTGGGAACCCCAAGAGGAAGGTATGATGAGCACAGCAGTAAGTTTTTCCTCAGTTATGAAACCAAGGTTTAATCGAACCAGTAGGAGCAAGGAAACACCCCAAAGGTGTTACTAGCTGAGCTTTGGCAGGGCGCACTACCGGTGCTAGTAGCAACATGGAGACCTGCACAACACAACCACAGAACTTTGTCCCCAACTTGCAATGAGGTTGTCAATCTCACCGTGTTTTGCGGAAAACAAAGGATTAAACGTATCGAATGGAAATAAGTAAAAGTTTGTAGAAAGTAAACACAAAGCAGAAACAGTTTATAGATTGTATGTAAAGAAAAGGACCGAGATCCATAGTTCACTAGAGGTGGCTCTCCTTAGATAAATAACATGATGGGTGAACAAATTACAGCGGGGCAATTGACAAACACCGAGAAAGCAATACATGCATATACTAATCATCTTGACTCCTCTGAGACTTGATTCGGAATTACAACATAATACATAGACCTCCATCCAACTGCATCTATGACTAATAATCCACCTTCAGGTTATCATCCGAATCCCCTCCAGTATTAAGTTGCAAGCAACAGATTCTTGCTTTACGAACTGGGTGTAAAGTAAACAATACGATTGTTCTATGAACAAAGGATTGTTTTTTTCTCCCTAGTAGCAACAGCACATCTAGTTCCTTAGAGATTTCTGTCACTTCCCTAGATTACCAGAGGCATGAACCCACTATCGAGCATAAATACTAACTCTTGGAGTTGCTAGCATCTACTTGGCAAAGATAGCTACTAACAACGGAAAGCATGCAAGATCTCAAATAACAAAGACATGATAGAATCAATAATCAATCTGAAATAGCATCTCAATATCCATCGGATCCCCGCAAACACAACATGTATGAATTACAAATAGATGATCTTGATCATGAACGGAGCTCACAAGATCTAAACATGAAAGCACAAAGGATGAGAACCAGCCATCTAGCTACTACATGGATCCGTAGTCCAAGGATGAACTACTCACGCATCACACCGGAGGCTTGCATGGTGATGAAGAAGGCCTCCAGGGTGAATTCCCCTCTCCGGCAGGGTGCCGGGAAGAGCTTCAGATCCCTCCCGGTCTAGGGATGGAGATGACGGCGGCTACAGACTCTTTCGTGGATATTTGATTGGGTACCTAGGGTTATCGTCCCGAGGGCAATATATAGGAGGAAGGAGAGGCCGAGGGGGTGCCGGGAGTGGCCACACCACCCCCTGGCACGGGCCAGGCCTGGCTGCGCAGCCAGGTGGTGTGGTGGCTCCCTGGCACTTCTCCGTCTCGTATTCTGGCACTTGATCACTTCCAGAAAAATAGGCACTTTGGCTTTTGTCCCACCCAATTCCGAGAATATTCATTTTCTGACTTTCTTGGAACCAAAAACAGCAGAAAACAGGCAGCTGGCACTTTGGCTCTTGTTAATAGGTTAGTCTAAGAAATCATATGAAAAGTACTCCAAAGTTGGAACAAAACACAAGAAAGTGGATAAAACCAAGCATGGAACATCAAAAATTATTGATACATTTGCAATGTATTAACCACCAGGGGGTGTGGGCCCCTGGTCCACCCTTTGACATCGCCCTTTCGCCTATAAGAAGCCTCCGATGTAGAAACCCTAAATAATCTGGGAGAAAGCCATGAAAACCTCCATAGCACCACCGCCACCAAAGAGGAGATTCGGGGCATATAAAGTCTCTGTTCTGGCACCCTGCGGTGATGTGGAAGTGCCCCCGGAGCCATCTCCATCGGTCTCCACCACCATCTCCATGGCCGTTGCTGATTCCCATGATGATGAGGGAGTAGTTCTTCCTCGAGGCTATGGGCTCTACTGGTAGCTATGTGTTCATCTCTCTCTCTATGTGTGATCATACTGAGATCATGAGCTTTGTAATGTATAGATCTATTCTGCTACTCAAGTGCTTTAATGAATCTTTCCTTATCCCCACGTGTGTGAAGTTGACAGTGTGCACACCGTGTGACACTTTGGTTAAGGTTACATAAATACTTATCATGAGTATAATTTGATTTGGATGTCTCTATGAGATTGTGGAGTTTTTTGGAACCATCTAGTGCTCAAGGTGACGGTGTGGGGTTATCTAGATGGGGAAAGCGAACTTTGAGGTGTGCTGTTATAGCCCTAGAGTGGATTAGAGTTATCCAACCGGATAGTAGTTCAGAGTAGTATCATAAAGAGAAGATATTTATATGAGAGTGTTCACTAGTGAAAGTATGATCCCTAGGCCTTGTTTTTAAGCATTGAAACACCATTTGCAACTAGATCTGTTACATGTTTGCTTGCTTCTATCTTTATTTTAGATTACCTTTAGTCTCTTCCTACCCATCCAGCTCTTTTCTGGCCCCGTTACCACTTATAATTATCTATACCACTTGTATTTCACTTTCTCTTCGCCGAACTAGTGCACCTATACACCTGACAAGTCTATTGGGTGTGTTGGGGAAACAAGAGACTTCTTGTATCTTGATTGCAGGGTTGCTTGAGAGGGCTACCTTTGACCACTTCGTCCCTGAGTTCGATAAACCTTGAGTAATCCACTTAAGGGAAACTTGTTGTTGTTCTATAAACCTCTGCACTTGGAGGCCCAATAACTGTCTGCAAGAATAGAAGTGCATAGACATCACCCTTCTCCACCACCATAGCCATATTCCACCACTTGTAATAGTAGATCTCATCTTCGATTGGCTACATTGTAAGACTATTTGCTATCAATCTCATGATTTCCATTGCAATGTTTATGATTGTTGATTTCATCTCTATGCGTGAGTAATTCCCTTTGGGCTAAGGGCTTTGGCCTAGCCATGTAGCTTTTGTGCATGTTATTTATCATAGATGGGATCATGTATTAGTTTGTATGACATGATGACTATTGTATCCTCTCTTGCCTCAATCCAAGGACTTGTCATGTACCCAAGACCCCGAGGATTGAGCCAGGTATAGGGAGTATGAGTAATGACTAATCTGCAGGTTGGGAACCCAAGTGATAGAAGGGGTAGTACGGCTGTATGTGAGGGATTTCCTTGGGATTAATGGTGACATCACTATGCATATCATTAGTTCTCTTTCTTCTATGGATGAGACTAGTAGGTCATTGCCATAAGTGGTTGCAGAGGAAATAGCAATTATGGATGACTGCCCACATATAATTATCTTGCTCTAAAAATTACATGCATACTTTATTATTATCTTTTATTCCCATCAGATGTTTTGCACAGCTACATGTGAAACCGAAAGCCCTAGGCCCTCTCTCTCCATCATCATCAACAACAAAAGACAACAAACTCTTGGTCCGATAAAACACAAAAATAATTCTAAAACTCCTGGAGGTCCGTTAAAGTAACTTCACTATGCTTTCTGCTTCCCGAGGATTCGATAACCTAGGTCTACTAGGGAAAAAGAGCTATACTACATCCGTAATCGAGATCGAAGGTATCAACCCATTTTCCGGCACTATTGCCGGGAAAGCAATAGCTACCCGGGTGAGGTTAGTTGGAACCTTGCTAGTTTTAATTCTTGTTTTTAATTTTGTTAGTTTGCTTTTAATCTTTATTTGAAAACCCAAAAAAAATAGTTAGTCTTTAAATTCTTTTTTTACTATCATAAGTCTTTGTTTAAGAAAACCCAAAAACATAGGAAATATGGCTAAAAAGAAGCTTGGGGAGTTTGCAACTCCCAACAATGATTATTTGCATACTCCTATTACCCAGCCAACAATTACTGCTGATGATTATGAAATTAAGCCCCACTATTTACGTCTGGTTCAACAGAATCAATTTGGAGGCCCTGCTGTTGAGGATGCAGGTATGCACTTGAACACTTTCACTGAAATATGTGATATGATGCGCATAAAAGATGTTGACCCCGATGCGGTCAAATTGCGTTTATTTCCTTTCTCTCTTAGAGGAAGAGAAAAAGAATGGTTGGTATCTTTTCCTAGAAATATTATTGCGTCATGGGTGGAGTGTACTTCATTATTTATGACTAAATTTTTCCCACCTGCAAAGACTATGCAACTAAGATCTAATATTACTAGTTTTAGATAGGAAGAGCATGAGCCACTAGCGCTTGCATGGGAGAGGATGAAAGAATGCATGAGAAACTGTCCCAGTCATGGGATGGAAATTGGTTAATTCTCCATTTATTTTATAATGCTCTTAACCCTATATATAAGTCTATGCTTGATACTGCAGTTGGAAGAACATTGATGGGTAAACATATTACCGAAGCAAAGCAGCTGCTAGACAATATGCAAGACAATCATGCCTAGTGGCATGTGGATAGACCAAACACAAAGAAGGTGAACTCTGTCTCACCACAAGAAAATGAACAACTCAATGCTAAGCTGGATGAACTCATATTAGCCGTAAAAGGTAAGGAAACTAGGTAAGAGCTATTCCAGAATCAAATATTGAAGAAATAGACTTCATAGCTTGTAATTATTATAACCCTGCTTGGAAGAAGAATTATAATCCTAATTTTCAGAAACATTATTCTAGTCCTGCAAGTAACTCTAATAATAATATGGGAACAAGTAATGGTAGTCTCCAAGAAACACTTAAGTCCTTTATAGACTCACAAAATGAGCAAAACAATATCCTTGTTAAAATAACGGGGAACCATGATGCTATGCTTGGTAAATTATTTAACCAAGCTGTAAGTTTGAGGAATGATTTGTAGGCCCTCCAAGAAAGAACGAGGATTGTTTAGGCGCAGCTAGGTAAGATAACTGAGAGTCAAACTCTCATACTAGCTAAATTTGTAGGTAAAGCTGAGCCCAATCCTGTTTAAGACCTCAAGATGATAAGAATCCAAAGGGAGGAGCCTAAAGAACTTGATTATAGTAATGCTCCTTCACCAAATTACATCGTTGAAGATCTTATAAAAAGGATCAATATCAAGATTCCGGTAAGTGAAGGAAATGAGGAAGCTATATACCAACACTTTGTTAATCAGGTAGCAATAAAGGTATGTGAGCTTGAGGAAGAATATAAGAAAATTGCTGAAAAATTACCTGTGAAGCTTGATGATATATTTGATCCTACTATTAAGATTAAAATTTGGACCAATGAGATAGCTGCACTTTGTGATCTAGGTGCAAGTGTTTCAACAATTCCAAAAAGTCTTTTTAATAAGTTAAATATTGGCCCCTTTAAAATCACCGAGTTAAAATTACATCTAGCAGATTCTACCTACAAACAAGCTATAGGGATTAAAGAAAATACTTTAGTATACATTAAAGGTTGTCCCGCTCTTATTGATTTTGTTATTGTTGACATGCCTGAAGATCCTACTGCTCCTATTATATTAGACCGTCCATTCTTAAGAACTATGAAGGCTTTGATTAATCTACATGAAGGGAACGTGAAGCTTCAATTGCCTTCGAGGGATCCTTTTGTCATTAATTTTCCCACGAAGAAGAAATCCAAGCATGATGAAAGGAGGCATCACTTTGAAGGCCAACTATTTTGGAGTGGGTGTTCCACTCATCTGGCCTAAGTGAGCAACATTGAGGTCAAGCTATTGACCATAAAAGAGTGTTTCATGGGAGGCAACCCATGTGAAATAAAGGTTTGAGTAAAGTTTTTAAGTTTTGTGTTTAATAAAGAGTGCTAGAAAGCTCTAGCTAAGGAGAAGAAGTTCGGTAGTACTAAAAATCCTGCTTTGTACATGTTGATGATTGGTCGACAATTTTTACTATCATTTTTTGTCAAAAACAAGGTGTTTTGCTAAGTTTCAGGATAAGAAAGAATTCTCGAAGAAACAATTTTTTTTGATGACTACAGAAGGTTTAACGACCAACTATATGGCAGGAATAAAAATTCCAGCTGTATAGTTTGGCAGTATAGATATCTTTGCCATCGACAAATTTTGTTTCTTAGGTATTGACGGTTTAACGACCAACTATATGGCAGGAATAAAAATTCTGGCCGTATAAATATCAATGCCTTTGTAAAATTTCTTTCTAGGAACTGAAGGTTTAATAACCAACTATACGGCGGGAATAAAAATTTCAGCCGTATAGTTCCGACTGTATAGATACCGATGCCTTTGTAAAATTTCTTTTCCAGGTATAGAAGGTTTGACGAGCAACTATACGGCAGGGATAAAAATCCCGGCCGTATAGTTCTAGCCGTATAGTTGTGCCGCCAGGTGAACACCTTAAATCTTTTACATCAGACCAACTATACGGAGGGAACAAATTGTTCTAGCTATATAGTTCGGCCATATAGTTGCATCTGACCACAAAATCGCCACGGGAAGGTACCCCCAACACTGAAACTTCAATCCTTTTTCTCTCTTCTACCTCCAAACTCTCTCAAAACCTCAAGAGATCTTCATCTCTACTTAATTTCGTTCGATTTCCTCAGACACAAGTGATCTACGGTATGATTCTCCTCCGATCCTCTAATTACTTTTTGCAAATTCAATCTCGATCTGTTATTATTATCAATCTAGGGTGATACCTACTATGAACTAATTGCTATGATTCTCTTGCCTAGATTATTACTTTTAGGGGACTTTTTAGTGTGCTAAGATGAGGAATATGTTATGCTTATTATTGTTGGATCAAAAACGTTTTACTTTTTGTCTTTCCTTACTATTTTAGATGATGAACACAAGGATCCAAGCTCGTGCTTGTGCCGCCGCTAGTGCTTCTCGGGCTACCGCTCAAGAACGCATGGGGATACGGTTCAGGGATGAGCTCCAACGTGATCGCTTCAACAAGATCAAGAACCGAGAAGTGAAGACAACCAAGTGGGCTTGGCCCATTATATTGAATCAACTCGATATTTCTAATGACTTCAATTTACTTTTTAATAGGGTTGGCCTACAAAATTTTGTATTCAATGATGTGCCAACTTATTACCGGTTAACTATTGAATTTCTAAGTTCTTTGCAAAGCATCGTTAAAGCATGGCATGGAGAGGACGTGATTTCTTTCCGACTTATGAACAACAATTGTGCTTTATCACTAGATGAATGGTGCACATGTTTTAATTTTCCGAACAATAATGCTAATGACTTACACGCATCTTTTACTGGCTTAGACCCTTCCCTAGAACTATATTATAATGGAATGAGTTTCACTTCTAGAATAAGCAAGGGGAAGAATATTCAACATCCTGTAATTCGCCATTTGTTCTATGTTATTTCTAACACCTTGTAGGCATGAAATGAGTTCACGAGACTCAATGAGGAGGACATATTAGTCCTTGCAAAAGCTGCTTTCAACAACATCGACTTGTCACTCAACTTGGGCACAATTCTTGTACGCTACCTAGAGTACCAATCCTCCCAAAGCAAAGGACCAATCATAGGTGGAGGTGTCATCACCGTGCTTGCCATTGCCCTAGGCATCAACCTAGGTGAGTTGCAACCAGTGCTAGGTGTGCGACGTGTTGGTTTCTCTACTTTAAAAGCTTGTGGAATGCTCACTAGGAGAGGTGGTGTTTATTACTTGCATATTGCTAGAGCTGGGTGTCTCTACCCTGCTCCTTTGCCTAATGGTCTTTTCTCTATCAAGGAAGGATGTTTGCTATATGACTTGCAGGTTGAGAAACACCAACCTGAGGAGATTCTGGATGAGGATGAGGACCAAGAAGAGGAGCAAGAAGTTCTTATCAAGAGGAGCAGCCACCAACCCGATTCGCTACATACCAATACTTCCAAGAATTTGGAGGAACTGTGGAGAGGATGCATAACCTCTCCTTGAATCTCTGAGAAACAACTAGTAATTTATCAACCCAATTTACAAACTGGAGTTATGACTTTTTCCCGCCACCACAATGATTTGAAGGGCTTGCAAAGGCCTAAGCTTGAGGAAGTTTCCTCATTATCTTTATTTGGTGTTCATTTGCTTCATTTCGAGGTTATGTTTTTAATTCGAGTTTATAAGCACTCGTTTTGGTTTCCCCAACACTTTATCTTTAGTTTATTTTTGAGATTTTGTAGCCGAGCTTTGCCACCAATTTTCTATTATTTAATTCCCTCTCTTAAAAACAACAAAAAGATTTTTCCATTTATCTTTATTTTCCCACTTCCTTCCTTTCTATTCTCCTTGTGTCTTTCACATATTTGAAGGAGAGTGATCGACTTCAAGTTTTGAAGAAGCAAATTAAAAGGGAAGAAAGAAGTGAAACCAATCATGAGAGGTACGTCTTAAGACTCCCCACTTTTGCAGTTTGAGTAACCGATGCTAGTTAGTAGTAAATGTTAAGATGTTATATTGGTGGAGTGAGTCGTTATATTGTAGTAAAATTTTGTTTGCATGGGTATTTAGTTGGGTATGTTTTGTTCTAGCTCTTGTAGTTAACCAAGTCTTGCCTAAAAATTTGCTAAACAATTGTAATAAGAAAAAGTCTCACAATTGAAGGCTTGGGTGTTGTAGTGTTTAGTCTTGAAGGCTTATTTGTAGAGACACTCAACACCACAGAAAATAATGATTGACTTGATAGATCTCTTTAAAAGGATTTGTTCGATTGAATTAATGTTTAGCGGTTTTTGTGCGCATGTCAAAGTTTGACTTGTGAATCATAAGAATGATATAGCTTTATGCGTGTCAAACTTCATGGGATGCCAACAACTCCGCTAGCCTACGAATGGTCTTCATGGAGGAAACTCCTAGAGTTCGGCTATGAGTTTATTAAACATATGTAGCAGCAATGCTATAATGGGTAAGATTCTTGGCATTCTCGGGTAGCTGTGCTCATGATGGAATCACTCCTCTGGCTATTATGAGTAATGATTGAGCAATAGGAACAAAAACCTTGGTGATGCCACGAGTGTCCCTCACAGCCTGTTAAACTAATTAAAATCGTTGGCATGTTCTTAATTACTTAAGAACTGAAATTTTTGAAGGACAATGAACAGAAAAGTAGTGCTTGAAAAGTCTTGATTTATTGATGTGGGAGAATTGAGATACTCTAGTATATATGTTTTTCCTGACAAACTCGCACACTCTCAATTTTATATGATTATACTTTATTGTTCAAAGGCAAGCCTATGAGTTGATTACATGACATGGAATAAGGGGTTTACTCATTTGAATCATCCATGTTAACAATAATTTTGCTGTGCTATAAGGATTCTTACAAACCTGTATGATATGCTTGCCATCACTCTATCTATGCTGAAGTTTTTTAGATTAATATAGTGGAGGAAACATCGTACTACCAATCATGAGTAAGATCACCATCTTGTTATTTTAGTTTAAATGCTGAGTTCCTTTTTGATTTTGGTTTTCTTGCTCGAGGACGATCAAGTTTAAGCATGGGGAGGTTGATGGTTGTGAAATATAGCCATCTACATCCACATTTAAACTGGATATTATTCATATTTTTGATGAAATATCTCTCTAAACCCTGCCACTAATGCCTAATGATCAAAGGGGTATGAAATCCTTTCTTTCTATTTTCCCCTGTGCATATAATGACGTTTGATGATGGGAATCACAACATGAATGTCAAAGATACGAGATTTCCAACAACCCAAAGAAACCAATGGTCGTGAAGTGGAGACAGAAGCTTTAACGACCAACTATACGACGGGAATAAAATTCTGGCCGTATAGTTCCGGTCGTATAATTGCCATCGACACCACTAGGTCAAACAGAACAACTTTCATGAAAGGACCCCTATATAAAGAGGCTTCGGGCGACGAGAAACAGAGCCACAAAGAGCCGCTGTAGAATCCCAGAAACTTGCATCCACAACACCAAAGATCCGCCGGAGGAATAGACTTATATCTAATCTCCAAACCCTTCTCCACCACCATAGCCATATTCCACCACTTGTAATAGTGGATCTCATCTTCGATTGGCGACATTGTAAGACTATTTGCTATCAATCTCATGATTTACATTGCAATGTTTATGATTGTTGATTTCATCTCTATGCGTGAGTAATTCCCTTTGGGCTAAGGGCTTTGGCCTAGCCATGTAGCTTTTGTGCATGTTATTTATCATAGATGGGATCATGTATTAGTTTGTATGACATGATGATTATTGTATCCTCTCTTGCCTCAATCCAAGGACTTGTCAGGCACCCAAGACCCCGAGGATTGAGCCAGGTATAGGGAGTATGAGTAATGACTAATCTGCAGGTTGGGAACCCCAGTGACAGAAGGGGTAGTACGGCTGTATGTGAGGGATTTACTTGGGATTAACGGTGACATCACTATGCATATCATCATTTATTCTTTCTTCTATGGATGATACTAGTAGGTTATTGCTATAAGCGGTTGTGGAGGCAATAGTAATTATGGATGCACTGCCCACATATAATTATCTTGCTCTAACAATTACATGCATACTCTATTATTATCTTGCTCTAACAATTACATGCATACTCTATTATTATCTTTTATTCCCATTAGATGGTTTGCACACCTATGGGTGAAACCGAAAGCCCTAGGCCCTCTCTCTCCATCATCGACAACAACAAAGGACAACAAACTCTTGGTCTGGTAAAACACAAAAGGAATTCTAAAAGTCCCAAAGGTCCATTAAAGTAACTTCACTACACTTTCTACTTCTCGAGGATTCGATAACCTAGGTCTACTAGGGAAAAAGAGCTATACTACATCCGTAATCCGAATTGAAGGTATTGCTTTGCCATAATCCAGCTCTTCAGGTTTTTCACCATTAGTTACCACCCACATCATCTTGAGGTCTTCTACCAGATTTGGCTCAGGTTTTCTAGAAAACTTTGCTAGTATGAGAGCTTGGCTATTGGCTACCTTACCCAGCTAATCCTCCACAGTCTTTGTTCTTTCCTGTAGATCCTGCACATCATTTCTAATTGCAACAGCCTGGTTAGATAATCTTCCTATACTAATGACGAGGGGTAAATTCGGCAATGTCCATGGAGAAGGACTTAGGGTTTTGTGGAAAAGACAACACTGGGGATTTCGTCGGATATCAGGAGAACAATGGAGTCAAAGTCACCTAAATATTTGGTGAATTGTCCTATTACAGATTGCTTGGGGATTGTTCGGTAATCTCGCCTAGGCTTCTCCCGTCCTATATATAATAGGCCAGGTCTCAAAGCTGTATGCGAATCGGTTACATATACGTAATTACAATACCAACACGATGGCGGTTCTTTTTTCCTCTTTCCTAATACAACTATAGCCTTTGTCGGTTGCTCCTTTGGGCCATCATCTTGACTCTTCATGGGCTGTAAGCCTTTCTTCAGGCCTGGGTAGCGAATCATAGGTACCCGAGTAATCATACTTATGTTAGTAACCCCCGAGACTCTACCTGAACTGTAGATTCGGGTCGAGTCTCAAAGATATGCTTAGTTATTTCCCTTTTTTTTACTATTTTCAGCTTTATAGGGATTTGGTACAATGAGCGTGATGCATCCCACGGATCGGGAATCAGTTAATTGCTCCTGGGCAAAAGCAAGGTTATCCTACATCAAATTCAAGTCCCTAGGCCTAAACTCGGAATTTATTACTGGCATAACTTAGTTCGGGTCGCTGAGGTCTTATCGAATACTGAATTCCAGTTCTATTTTATCGGGTAACCAACGCGTCCGTCAGGATTTTTCATCGTATCATAGATATATATATATATTATTGGTAGACCACATTCTTGTGCGATTACTAGGACACATAGGACGAATCCTAAGGTCTTACCTTCATGTTTCTGAACACGGCATTCTGAAAGGGTAATTGCACCTATGTATGGTTTTGGTGATTAATGACAATCCCTATGGACTAATGTTTTCATTGAGTTTTATATGAAGGAATATTCCATAGGTCATTCTTGTAGTCCATGTGTTGGATTCAAGTATGTATGCCATGAAGATAAAGATATACCTTGAGTATTGGCATCAAGATCATTGAGTTGAAGAAGAATATGGTATGATCAAGATCTTAAGAGTGTGATCTCAATAGAAGATTTCAAGATATGGCTCTAAGTCGATGTCATCATAGCCCATTAGTTGAGTTATGGTTGACTAAAATTTAGAGCATGCAATCAAATGAAGAGTTCTTTATGTACCACAATATATAGAGATGGAGCATGAGAAGATACTTGGTTGACCAATACAAAGAGTGAAGAGTGATTTCAAGTTGGTCAACACATGAAGCATAAAGAATGTACCACATGGATCTTGTGGTATGGTAAGCCTTGTCAATTATGCATCATGAACTAACCCATTATATATATGCATTCACACTTTCTATATGGATATGTATCTTTCCGTGGGCATGCTTGAAAAGTGAAGATCTCATATAGCCCATGAGAGTATGCCATCAAGTGGTGATCGTCATCAAGGTTGAGAAGGGCAAGTTCAAGATAATCATCTCGACAAGATCATTTGCTTGAAGCTTGCCATCCATATTGGTATTAATGGACATGTGAAGACGTGTATTAATGAAGCTTCACGAAGAAACAATGATCAAGTGATGCATTCCGGCTCGGATGGAGCTTGAAGTGTTGCCATCAAGATCAAGCAGGATGCGCAAGGAAAAGGTATGGCCTTGATTGGTTTTCCTTTTACCGGTCTCAAGGTGGTTGTTGGGAGACCGGGTTATAGGATAGATAGTCGCACTTCAAGAGGGGCTTTCGGTTGGGTAACTTGATCACATCGTCGTAGGTAGCTCAGTCCTTTGCATACTTTGCATCTTCCTATTTTTTTGCTTCTTGGTGTTTCTCCATGTGAGGTTCTTGAGCTTGTTTCTAGCTCTTCAACAAGCCCAAGTTCATTGAAAACGGAATTCATATGGATCTTCTATGGCGTTTTCAAGTTTGAAGGTTTTACCGGTTCTTCTTATAGGGAGGCTTCATACCTTCCTTCATTTGGTTGTATCCTCCTCTATTATACTATGATTTTTATGCACCATCTTGTATAGCTTGTTGTCCTCGTCAAAACAAGCCCAAGATCATCAAAATCGGAGTCCGAATGCAAAAGTTATCCCGTTTTTCATGAAGTCTGTTTCATCCCGGTTGTGGATCCGGTCCAACCGACTCCCACACCGGACGGTCCGGCACCAACACCGGTAGACTGGATCTGAAACCAGATTTTCCTATTTTCACGACCGAATCTATTCCGAGTCTATTCCGGGATGGTATACTGAATCATTCTGCTTTGTAGGTCGGTCCTCCGGCCTGGGGACCGAGTTTCCCGGTTTCGGGGCTGGTTCAACTGACTTTTAAACCGACTTTTCACAGTTTTCTCCCAACGGCCATATTTGCTTTCCCCTATAAAAGGGATTCTTGCTTCAACATTTTTGGGGGTTCTTGACCATGAAACTGACCTCCATTGTTGAACCTCTTGAGCTTGCTTCCTCTCCCTTCACTCCTATGATTCTTGCATCTTTTTGAGGGCTTTGGAAGAGGACATCTAGATCTACAATCCCCACCAATCAATTCCTCCTCTAAGTGAGGGGAACCATTTGGATCTATATCTTGAAGTCATTGGTGGACTTCCACCATTGTTCTTCCTCTCTAATTCCTCTGTAGCACTTGTTGCTTTGGTGGTATTTGAGAGTGAAGGTTTGAGCACCCTTGGTGTTCTTGCTTTGCATTCTTGCATACGTGTTGAGCTGTCCATTAAGATTTGTTCGAGTGAGAGACCGTGAGCTTGTTACTCTTGGAGGTTGACCTCGTAGTTGGCTTGGCGGTTGGTGCCATGGTGTCCTCTTCATGGAAGATTGTGAAGAGACCCGGGCTTCTCCTTCGTGGAGCTTGTGAAGTGGTTGTGGAGCTTGCCATCTCCGGAGTGGAGGAAAAGCTAGCCATAAGGAAAGGTCTTATTCCTTCGTGGGATAGACTCGGAGAAGAAGGTGAGCCTTCGTGGTGTTGGCAAATACTTCGTGGAATCCCACACCTCTCCAACGTGACGTGCCTTCTTGTAAGGGAACATGGGAATACATCCTAGTCTCCCCGTGCCTCAGTTATCTCTATACCCGAGCTTACTTTCCTTGTGATAGCCATCGTGCTTGAAGTACTTATATCTTGCTTATCACTTGTGATATATTTATCTTGTTCTACATTGCTTATCTTAACTTGTTGTTGGCGCACTTAGTTGAGCCTAGTGTATTTAGATTTTGTGCTTGTAAAATAAATGTTAGTTTTATTCTGAATTTTATCAAGACAAAACCTTATTAGTTTTGAAATTGCCTATTCACCCCCCTCTAGGCGACATCTCTATCCTTTCAATTGGTATCAGAGCAAGGTCTCTCCTTGTTTAGGATTCACCGCCTAGAGTGTAAAGATGTCGGCTAGTAGTATATTGCACAATGACACAAGTATCTTTGATGGTACAAATTATGCTTTATGGAGAAATTGCTTGCTTTGTAATCTTCGGACCATGTTTCCAAACATTGAGCGATTTCTAGATGTAGGTTTTTCTTCTCCGATGGATCCTCAAAATCTATCATTAGAGGATGAGAAAAAATTACATATCGAAGCTCAAGTATCTAATGAGCTTATCTTCTCCTTGAGCCCCACAGTTAATTTGTTCTTGAAAATGGGAAAGTGCAAGTCGTCTCATGAGAAGTTGACCAAGCTTAAAGAAATATTTGGTGGTTCCATTTCTCATATTGTCGGTGGTCTCTCCGAGGATCTCTCTTCTCCTTCACATCATGAAGAGCTCCAAGTTGCTTCTACCTCTGGCCATGATGAGATTTCAATTATTTCCACTTCACTTACATGTGACAAGTCACAAGGTAATGGCATGTTGAGTGGAAAAAACATATGTGATGATGGTAGTGTTTATCTTTGCATCAATGATTCTTATTCTAGAAATGATAATGGTGTAGAGAGTTTGGACTTAAACACTTCTTGCAAAAATGATTCTATATACCCTTGTGTTGCTAATCCTTGCATATCGTCTAGAAATTATTTGAGTACTGGTGTAGATTATATGCTTGATTTTCCTTGTCCCATGAACAAAATGATTCTATTTCCTCTAGTTGTTTATCTAACAATGTAGAGGAAATCAAACATTCTATGGATCAAGACATGATGATGAATGAAGATTCAAGAATATCCTCATCTTCATCCTCCCATGCTCACATGTGCCTTATGGAAAGAGGATCAAAGGTATGTCCTACTTCGCATCCAAATATATCTTAATATCAATGATAATGATGATAGTGATGATGATGTGTATGAGGATACTAGTACTATTCTTCGTGATATGACATTTTTGTGTACCTCTCTTCATGGTAATAATAAGGTTGTTGCTTGTCTCAAACATGTTATGGACACCATAACTAAACAAATGGGAACCATACAGGAGTTGGATTTCCATCTTGATGATGGGAGTCGGAGATTCAATCTCCTTAAGAAAGAGCTTGCCAAGGAGAAGCACACTAATTGTTTCCTCACACAAAAAATTCAATCTTATAAGCTTGAAAAGGGAAAATCTAGTAATGATACTAGTGCTACTAACTCTACCTCTTGTGAAGCATCTATATTAAAGCAAAATGTTGAGCTAAGGGCTCAACTTGAGTTTCTAACAAAGCCATGAAAGTCTCTCGGCCTCTCATATTGATGTTCTAATCTCCTATGATGGGCTAAAGTTAGATCATGAGGCAAGTATCACTAAGGTAACATCTTGTGAGCCTCCTTTGGACATTAGCAAAACTTCTACTCAAAATGTTATTTTGCCATGTGCTAGTCCTAGTGATTGTTCTAGTCATACTAGTGATAACCCTTGTGTTGGATTACTTGCTTTGCCTTGTCTCTCTAACAATGAAGCTTCTACTTCCTCTAGTACCTCTATTTCTACTAACCATGTAGAGGAAATCAAAGAGCTCAAGGAACAAGTCACTTCTTTGAAGAAAGACTTGGAAAAGAGTCATGAAGGGAAATCTACACTCGATAATATTTTGAGTGTGAACAAATCCCCTAATGATAAAAGTGGACTTGGATTCAACTCCAATAACAAGAACAAGTCCAAGAGCAATAAGAAGAAGGGCCAAGACCAAGTAAAGGATTCAGCCAAGATTATTTGCTTCAAGTGCAAGGTTGTAGGACATCATGTAAGATCTTGTCCATTAAAGAAGAAGCACTTGAGTGAGAAGCAACAAGGGAAGCGTCCAAAAGTTCAAGTCCAAGCCCGATATCAACCTCAAGTTAAAGCTAGGCCACTTCCCAAGAAAAATCAAGATAAGGCTCCCCAAGCCAAGAAATTAACGAAGAAGAGAAAGGGGAGCACTTGTTGCTACATATGTCGTGAGAAGGGGCACTTTGCCTCTTCATGTTCAAACGGTACCTTATCTAACCCTATCATTGTTGATGATGATTATTCTCTTGGGAAGGATAAGCATGGAAATGTGTTTGCCAAGTTTGTTGGAACTCAAAGTGGTGTCAAGAAAAGAACCATTTGGGTTGCCAAGCATATTGTGACTAACCTCTTAGGACCCAACTTGGTTTGGGACCAACAAGCTCAAACTTGATCAATAGATGTTTGTGGAGGGCATTGGAGACTTGGATAAATCATGAAGAATTAAGGGATCTTCATATATTATATTTGATCAAGCCAAGTTATAAGGATTACTCCCTACCAAATACCCAATGCGCCTCTTTGCGGTAACTCGAACTCAACTCTTTTATATTGTAAGTTACTTTCCCCTTTACATGTTTTGGTTTTGTAACAAGTATGTGTTTGTATTTTTTGTGCCTAATGCTTGATTATTTTTTGTATTCAAGTATGTCAAGGTTTGGCACATCATTTACTCGTGTGCTTTGTTTTGAGCCTCTAATGCATCTTGATGATATCTTATTTGGCTCTTTTCGAGTGATTAATGGAACATCCCATTTTGGGGGAGTGATATGCCTCACGCATCTCTCAAACCTTAAATTGTATGTACATGAGTACTACCACTTAGTATTTATATTCAAGCTTATCTAGTCAGTATGTGGTGTGTCATACTCATGAGAAATTCAAATTCTAAATGTCCATTAATTATCTAGTTAAGGTTGTTTTGCCTCTTTAAGGAAATGAATATCACATTATGGGGGAGTAATATGCTTCTTTTGCATATCACAATCCTAGGAAATGTGAACATATGAGGTGGTGCCACTTAGAGTTGATATTATTGATTATCTTGTTTCTAGGTGGCATGTAAGCTCAAGTAAGGGCCTATTTTGTTAGAATCTTTTATTGCTCGTCTTTTTGGTCTTTGTTTGAGTAAGAAATTCTTGGTGAGGTCTTCCTCAAATACATATCTCTATATCTTTTGGGGGAAACCATTTGCTTCAAGTTATTCTAATCATTGCTTTGCATGATTGTGTGACTAGTTGAATCTATCAAGAATCTCTATCTTTGCGTAGTGCTTAATATTTTTATTCCTATCCTATGTTTTTTATTGTGAAGATTTATCTTTAATATCCGTGCAATATACCACCAGAAATCAATTCCAATACACTCATTTTCCTCGACAATTGATATACTTGTGTGTGGTAGCATTCGTGGATCATCTTCACCTTGGATTTCACCTCTTATTACCTTATTTTATTTCCAAAAATAAATAAATTGTTGTGGCTCCCATTGTCTTCCTTGGCTTTTGACCATCTCTTTGATGATGTTTTTGATTATTATCAAATGTGTTTTAGTGGAAGACAAACCTTTTCTTCTCGGAACCTTGTGCCATTGTGAAAAGTGTTAAGGGTTTTGTTTATTTGTTGAAACATTGCTCTTTTGGGAGTTTGTTATCTCGTTCTTTCATCTCTACTTTATTTGCTTGAATGAGATAAATCCTTGAGCATTTGTGTTTTTATTTAATCTTTTATGCTCAATAGTTTTTGCTTGGCTCATTTTTTTAACTTTGTAGAGCTTATTGTCCTCGTCAAAACAAGCCCAATATCATCAAAATCAGAGTCCGAATGCAAAAGGTATGGCTTTTTTGTGAAGTTTGTTTCATCCCAGTTATGGATCCGGTCCAACCGACTGCCACACCGAACGGTCTCTCTCCAGCGGCGGTAGACTGGGTCTGAAACCGGATTTTCTAGTTTTCGTGACCGAATCTAATCCGAGTCTATTCCGGGATGGTATACTGAACCATTCCGGTTTGTAGGTCAGTCATCCGGCCTGGGGACCGAGTTTCCCAGTTCCGGGGCTGGTTCAGCGGACTTTTAAACCGAGTTTTCGAAGTTTTCTTCCAACGACCATATTTGCTTTCCCCTATAAAGGGGGTTCTTCCCCCAACGTTTTTGGGGGTTCTTGACCATGAAACTGACCTCCATTGTTGAACCTCTTGAGCTTGCTTCCTCTCCCTTCACTCCTATGATTCTTGCATCTTTTTGAGGGCTTTGGAAGAGGAGATCTAGATCTTGAAGTCATTGGTTGACTTCCACCATTGTTCTTCCTCTCTAATTCCTCCCTAGCACTTGTTGCTTTGGTGGGATTTTAGAGTGAAGGTTTGAGCACCCTTGGTGTTCTTGCTTTGCATTCTTGCATAAGTGTTGAGCTCTCCATTAAGATTTGTTCGAGTGAGAGACCGTGAGCTTGTTACTCTTGGAGGGTGACCTCATAGTTGGCTTGGCGGTTGGTGCTGCAATGTCCTCTTCGTGGAAGATTGTGAAGAGACCCGGGCTTCTCCTTCGTGGAGCTTGTGAAGTGGTTGTGGAGCTTGCCATCTCCGGAGTGGGGAAAATCTAGCCATAAGGAAATGGCCTATTCCTTCGTGGGATAGACTCGGAGAACAAGGTGAGCCTTCGTGGCGTTGGGAAATCCTTCATGGAATCCCACACCTCTCCAACATGACGGACCTTGTTGTAAAGGAACACAGGAATACATCTTTATCTCCACATGCCTCCGTTATCTCTATACCAGATCTTTCTTTCCTTGTGATAGCCATCATGCTTGAAGTACTTATATCTTGCTTATCACTTGTGATATATTTATCTTATGCTATCGTGCTTAGCTTAACTTGTTGTTGGCGCACTTAGTTGAGCCAAGTGTATTTAGGTTTTGTGCTTGTAAAATAAAAGTTAGTTTTATTCCGCATTCTATCAAGCCAAAACCTTATAAGTTTTGAAATTTCCTATTCACCCCCCCTCTAGGTGACATCTCTATCCTTTCACATTTGGAGTTTTGTCACGTTTGAGTGCGTTTCGAGATTATTTGTTTTTGACTTTTTGTCGGGTGCCATGCTAGGCTTTCAATTTTTCTGAATTTTATCAAAAGCTTTCATTCTTTATGAAGCTCCCGATGGCCGTAGTCATTTGAGGATACAAAAAATGTAAATCTCATAACTTTTAGGCGATGATGGCCTTTACTTGATATGCACAACTTATATTTTTATCGGGTGCACACCAGTGCTCCCGATGGGAGTAGCCCCCGAGGTTATGTTTGGATGCCTGTATCTAGACATAGGCTCATAATTGTTGTTAGTTCGATCAGAAATATAAATCTCCTATATTGACATGAATAATCAAAATACTCAAGGTACAAGAACTTATGTTTTTTTATATATACATGGTGAAGCCGATGATACATTTTTTTGGCAGATTGCCACTTAGTCGTGGGCCTAGATATTTTGGCTTTAAAAGCCAGGCCATAGGCCTTATTGAATTATAAGTAAGTATAAAATCTTTAAGCGTAAAAGCATCGTAGTTGTGCAACGTTCCATGGATTGGAATATTTGACTCATGTTTTCTTGTATTGTAGACAATATGCTCCTCTAGGAATAACTTCTGTAACAATGCAGGGTCCTTCCCAAGGTGATTCCAGTTTTCGGTGGCCATCTTGTTTGAGGAGAAGAACTAGGTCCCCTACTATAAAGGACCTAGGTCACAATCGTCGGTTGTGATAGTTATGCAAGTTTTGCTGATATATGGTAGCTCTCTGTAGGGCTTCATCCAGTGCATCAACGTCATCTTCAAGTGCTTCTCTTGATTCTTCTTGATCATATGCAACTACTCTAGTATATTCATGTGATACTTCGACAAAAGGATGGCTTCAGCACGGTGGACCAGAAAGAAGGGTGTTTCTTGTGTCAAATTATTTGGGGTAGTTCGTAAACTCCACAAGGCAGGCGGTAACTCATCAACCCACGCTCATTTTGCTCTGTCGAGTGGTTCTACAAATCTTTTCTTGAGGCTAGCAGTTATTAGACCATTGGATTTTTTCCACTTGTCCATTGGTTTGCGAGTGAGCTACTGAGGCATAGCTTACCTTGATACCCATCTCTTGGCAATATTCCTTGAACTCACGAGAAGTAAAATTGGTTCCATTGTCTGTAATGATGATGTTTTGCACACCAAACCGAAATACTATAGACTTTATAAAATTCATAGTTGAAGTTCCATCTTGAGTGGTGACTAGCATTGCTTCGATCCATTTAGCAAATTTGTCGACTGCTACTAGCATAAAGACGCGTCCTCATGGAGATGACTTGTGAAGTTTACCTACCATATCAAGTCCCCACTGAGCGAAGGGCCAAGCCAGCGGTATACGGTTTAATTTCAGCGACAAGTGCTCCAAGTTTTCTTGCGAATCACTGACATACCTCACATGTTCTGACTATGTCTTTTGCATCCTGAAATGCTGTGAACCAATAAACTCCTGCCCAGAATGCTTTGACGGCAATTGCTCGGCTGCTAGCATGATGACCACAAACTCCTTCATGTATTTCCTTGAGTATGGTTTTCCTTCCTCGGGTGTGATGCATCGCTGCAACACATCCTAAATACTTCTTTTATATAACTCTCCTTTAATTATCCTAAAGGCTTTTGATCTTTGAGTGATTCGTCGAGCTTCTGTCACATCTTCGGGTAGTTCTCCATGAGTCATATAGGCTATGTATGGCTTTATCCACGTAGGTTCTATTATCATGACCTCATCAATTTCTAGTTCTTCTTCAATGGCCCCTTCTATGCTTGTACTAGTTGATGGAGCCCCGAGTCTTTTCACGACTTACTCTTTTTCCCTATTTTGGGTGATATGACCTCAGAAACTCTTTTTTTTGATAGAACGCTCAGGTATTTCTTACCAAAAAACCCTAGGTGGCACTGGTAAACACAGTGACCCGATGTTTTCCAAATTGTTGGCTTCTTTGTTACTTGCTCTTCCTATGTGCGATACTTCACATCCATCGAATTGAGCTTCCATGATGTTGTATAGATCGCGGTAAGCAATCATGTTGTCACTGAGAGCATCACACTTGTTCATTTCTTGTTGTGCTACAAGGTTGGAATCATCGAAAAAATTTAGACGATTTGCACCGCAAGCTTTAGCCATCCGCATGCCATGCAACAAGGCCTCATTCTCAGCTTCATTATTGGATGCGTTTGCAAAGCTCATCCGGAGTATGTATCACATTTTTTCGCCTTGTGGTGATACTAGTATGAATCCTTCCCCTCCTCCTTCTGTTCTTTTTTATCCATCAAAGTACATTATCCAGGCGCTAGAAAGATCAGGTGGACCCGCACATTGTAACTCGATCCACTCTGTGATGAAATCAGGCAGAACTTTTGACTTAATTGCTTTGCGCTTCTCATACATGATGTCTCGAGGGGATAGCTCGATGCCTCATAGAGAGACACGCCCAGTTGCTTCTAGATTACTGAGGATGTTTGACAGAGGTGCTTAATTGACCACTATCATCGGATCTCCCAAAAAATAATGGCATAACTTCCGTGCTCTCATAAATACTCCATATGCTATTTTTTGGTAATGTGGGTACCTTTGTTTGGATGGCGAGAGGACCTCACTTAAAAAATAAACTATCCTCTGGACGCCATGGGTTTTTCCTTCTTCGGGTCACTCCATGACCAGAACCGTGCTGACCACCTAATTTGTGGCGGCAATGTAAAGAAGTAGTGGCTCTTTCTCTCGTGGAGACACAATGACGGGAGGCATCGAAAGCGTCTTTTTGAGATCTTCAAAGGGACGTTGAGCTTCTTCAGTCCATTCAAACTTATCTGACTTCTGCATTAGAGCGTAAAATGGTAGTGCTTTTTCTCCTAGTTGAGCAATGAAGCGGCTGAGTGCTGCCACTCTCCCAACCAACTATTGTACGCCTCGTAGATTTGTTGGTTTTTTCATTATCCAAATTGCCTGTATTTTCTTAGGATTGGCTTTGATTCCTCTTGCTGATACCAGATATCTGAGGAGTTGCCCTGCTGGGACTCCAAAGGAACACTTCATCAAGTTTAATTTGATGCAAAACTTGTCGAGATTTTTGAATATTTCTTAGAGATCCTTGACAAGTGATGATCCTTGCTTTGTTGTAACTACGACATCATCAATATATACTTGTACGTTTGTGCCAATTTGGATTCCTAGGCAATTCTGCATCATCCATTGATATGTTGCTCAGGCTTTCTTGAGGCCAAAGGCATTGTTGTGTAACAGAATACACGATAAGGTTTAATGAATGTTGTTTTCTCCTGATCCTCCTCCTTCATCCGAATGTGGTGGTGACGTGGGAAGGTACTCGTGATCAGCATATACGGTCCAGCCCAGAAGAATCCCAGGACGTTGCTAAGGCCTAGTTGAGATTCGGGTGACCTGGGAGACTTCGACCCTTTTGCAGAACACGGCAAAATACAAGATAGAAGTTTAAAGGGGAAACCCTAATATGTAACTGACTCGGCTTGCTATCTTGAGACCTAGCCTATCTATATAAAGGCTAGAAGGGGCAGTGAGGAGGATATCCGCAACCCTAGTTTCCTCACCACATTGCATCTGCGCACCCCTGTAACTTTCGACTCCTCGATAATTCCAAGAGTAGACAAGAAGGAGTAGGGTTCTCTATGAGGCATGAACCTAGGTAAACCTCGTGTCAGCTATGTGCTTGTTTGCTAGCCAATCGATTCCTCCAGTGCTCCCCCACTTCCTCGAACCTAAGTCCATCAATGATGGGCATTGATGAGTTAACCCCTCGTCAGGTGGTATCCTGAATATGCATCCAAAAAGGAAAGACGTTCACATCCTGCAATTGCATCGATTATTTGATCGATTCCCGGTAGTGGGAAGTGATCCTTTGGACAATGTTTATTTAATGCGGTGAAGTCAATGCACACCCGTAGCTCTTTGACTTTTTTTGGGACGCATACTGGGTTTGCAACCCACTCTGCTTTCTTCAGTTCCTTTATAAAGTTAGCGTCAGTGAGGTGATGTATCTCTTTCCCGATAGCTTTGTGCTTTGGTTCTATGAAACAACGAAGCGATTGCTTTGCCGGTTTTTCTTTTTGATCTAAGTTTAATGCATGCTCAGCGAGTTCCCTGGGAATTCCTGGCATGTCAGAAGGTAGCCATACAAAGATTTCCAAGTGCTCATAAAGGAAATCGATGAGTGTGCTTTCCTATGCGGACCAAGGTTGGAAGCCACAAATGTCATCTTCTTCGGGTTGGTGGGATGGATTTGTACTTCTTTTGGGTCTTTTGAAGTGTCGAAGGCCTGGTCGGGATTGACACGCGCTACTGCCATAGGTTCTGTGGTTCTTGTTAGTTTGAGCTGCTCAAACTCTCTTGCCATCTCGAAAGATTCATAATTTTTGTTGAACTCGCAATTGCAATTGTCAGAACGTGTGAAACTTCCTTTTACTTTTATGATTCCCTTTGGTGCTGGCATCTTCATGACTAAGTATGCATAGTTAGGGACTTCCATGAATCATGCCAAAGCCAGGCGTCCCAGGATCGCATAATATTGTGATGGCCAGTCCATGACTTCAAACTCGAGCTTTTCCCGCCTGAAATTTTCTTTGGATCCAAAAACGACATCAAGGAAAATTTTACCTAAAGGAATTTCGGCTTTACCTAAACGATGGGCATTGATGAGTTAACACCTCGTCAATTGGCACCATCTGTGGGAAAGGGAGTGCTTATGTTGCGGCTTCCTCGGCCCCATCAACCACGATCTACGACTCCGCAGCAACGAAGACTGGCCTCCTCTTCGGTGCCTTCGACTTCATCATCCACATGCCGGCCACTTTCCCGGATTTTGAGTCCGTGCGTGACGGAATCGGCCTGGCGATTAGGAGCTTACGCTTCCAAGTTGGTCAGCTAGGCACACTTAGCCTCCCTGATCAGCCGAAGGTTCCTGTGATTGGTCTTGCATCGTGGTTTCCACCGCCGATCGACACCATGAGCGAGCTCAATGCCTTGACATCAGTCGGAAATATGGATAGCGACAGCAGTTGCGAGTCTAATCTGGGTGATCTAGCAATAGAAGACGGAGCCTATGACTCTAGATCTGAAAGCTACGGGAGCAACGGCTTCGCCAACCATTATATTTGCACTGTCATCAACACGGGCGACAACGGCAGCACTCGGGATAACACCAGTACTGGTGGTGGTATCCCAGTCACGAACGGTGGCCCCTCCAACGGTGCCCCCACCGAAAATTGCCCAGCAGGCCAGGCCCCTGGCGACGGACCCACCCTAGAAGAATAGCCAAACCTCTCTGCGAATGAACATACCCGAGAGTGCGTACTGATCAAGTTCCATGACGCTGAGTGGGATCGTTGCAGGGAGGCCCTACGGGGTAACTGATACCTTCGATCCGGATTACGGATGTAGTGTAGCTTCTTTTTCCCTAGTAGACCTAGGTTATCGAATCCTTGGGAAGCGAATGCGTAGTGAAGTTACTTTAACAGACCTTCGAGAGTTTTAGAATTCCTTTTGTGTTTTTACTGGACCAATATCTTACGTCTTTTTGTTGTTGTCGATGATGGAGAGGGAGGACCTAGGGCGTTCAGTTTCACCTGTACCTGTGCAAAACATCTGATGGAAATAAAAGATAGAAATAAAGTATGTGTGTACTTGTTAGAGCAAGATAAATTATATGTGGGCAGTGCATCCACAATTGTTATTGCCTCCGCAACCACTTATAGCAATAACCTACTAGTATCATCCATAGAATAAAGATAACTAATGATATGCATAGTGATGTCACCATTAATCCCAAGCAAATCCCTCACATACAGCCATACTACCCCTTCTGTCACTAGGATTCCCAACCTGCAGATCAGTCATCACTCATACTCCCTATACCTGGCTTAACCCTCGGGGTCTTGGGTACCTGACAAGTCCTTAGATTGAGGCAAGAAAGGATACAACAATCATCATGTCATACAAACTAGTACACGATCCCATCTATGATAAATAACATGCATAATTGCTACATGGCTAGGCTGAAGCCCTCAGCCCAAGGATAATTATTCACACATAGAGATGAGATCAACAATCACAAACATTGTAATGAAAATCATAAGATGGATAGCAATAGTTTTACATTGTCGCTAATCGTAGAAGAGATCTACTATTACAAGTGGTGGAATATGGCTATGGAGATGGAGAAAGGTTTGGAGATCTGAGGCGGCTTTTTGGCGAGGTCTGGCTTCTTCGGGGCAGGGTGAGAGATGTTTTCCTGTCGCCTGAGGCTTCTTTATATAGGGGTCCCTTCATGAAAGTTATTCTGTTTGACCTAACGGTGGCAGCGCCAACTATACGACCTGAGCTATACGGCCGAAATTTTCGCTCCGGTCATATAGTTGGTTGTTAAAGCATCTGCCTCCGCTGTACGGCTCCTGGTTTCTTCTAGTTGTTGGAAATCTCGTATCTTTGACTTTAATGTAGTGATTCCCTCCTTTAAATGATGTTATTTGTGCAGGAAAAATATAAAAGAAAGGATTGCATACCCCTCTAAATATTAGCATTAGTGGCAGGGTTTAGAGTGATATTTCATCAAGAATATGAGTAATATCTAGTTTAAATGTGGACGTAGATGGCTATATTTCAGAGCCATTAACCTCCCCAAGCTTAAAGTTAATCGTCCTGAGCAAGAAAACCAAAATCAAAAAGGAACTTAGCATTTAAACTGAAATAACGAGATGGTGATCTTACTCATGATTAGTAGTCTCATGTTTTCTCCACTTCATAAATCTGAAAAACTTCAGCATAGATAGAGTAATGGAAAGCATATCATACGGGTTTCATGCATCCTTATAGTGTAGCAAAATTATTGTAAACATGGATGATTCAAATGAGTAAAATTTATTCCATGTCAAGTAATCAACTCATAGGCTTGCCTTTGAACAATAAAGTATAATCATGTAAATTAAGAGTGTGAGAGTTGTCATGAAAAGGATATATACTAGAGTATCTCAATTCTCCCACATCAATAAATCAAGACTTTTCAAGCACTACTTTTCTATTCATTGTCCTTGAAGAATTTCAGTTTTTAAGTAATTGAGAGCATGCCAAAAAAATATTTACTTTATCGGGCTGTGATGGACACTCGTGGCATCACTAAGGTTTTTGTTCCTTTTGCATAATGATTTCTCATAACAGCCAGAGGAGTGATTCCATCATAATTATAGCTAACCGGGAGTACCAAGAATCTTACCCACTATAGCATTGCTGCTACAAGTGTTTAATCAACTCATAGCTGAAATCTAGGAGTTTCCTCCATGAAGATCATTCGTAGGCTAGTGGAGTTGTTGGCATCCCATGAAGTTTGACACGTGTAAAGCTATATCATTCTTATGATTAACAAGTCAAACTTTGGCATGCTCACAAAAACTGCTAAACATTAATTCAATCGAACAAATTCTTTCAAAGAGAGCTATTAAGTCAATCAATATTTTCAGTGGTGTTGAGTGTCTCTAGAAATAAGCCTTCAAGACTAAGCACTACAACACCAAAGCCTTCAATTGGGAGACTTTTTCTTATTACAATTGTTTAGCAATTTTTAGGTAAGACTTAGTTAATTATGAGAGCTGGAACAAAACGTACCCAATTAAATACCCATGCAAACAAAAATATTACTACAATACAAAGACTCACTCCACCAATATAATATCTCAACATTTACTACTAACTAGCATGGGTTTCTCAAACTTCAAAAGTGGGGAGTCATAAGGCATACCTCTCATGTTTGGTTCAACTTCTCTCTTCCTTTTTTATTTGTTTCTTGGAATCTCGAAGTCGACCACTCTCCTGCAAATATATGAAGACCTCGAGGCGGAAAGAAAAGAAAGAGGGAAAATAAGGAAAAATGGAGAAATCTTTTTGTGGTTTTTAAGATAGGGACTTTAAAGAATAGAAAATTGGCGGCAAAGCTCAGCTAGAAAATTTCGAAAGAACTAAAAATAATGTGTAGGGGAAACCAACACGAGTGTTTATAAAATCAAATAAAAACATAACCTCTAAAATAAATAAAAGAAAATGAATGCCACGTAAAGATACGTGAGGAAACTTCCCCAAGCTTAGGCTTTTGCAAGCCCTTCAATTTATTGTGGTGGTGGGAAAAGTCATTACTCCAGTTTGCTAATTGAGTTGAGAGGTTACTTGTTGATTCTCTGAGGTTCAAGGAGAGGCTATGCATCCTCTCCACAGTTCCTCCAAGTCCTTGGAAATCTTGGTAAGTGCAAAAATGGTTTTGTGGCTGCTCCTCTTGGTAAGGAACTTCTTGCTCCTCCTCTTGGTCCTCATCCTCCTCCGGAATATCTTCCTTGAGTTGGTGTTGCTCAACCTGCGAATAATATAGCAAATGTCCTTCCTCGATAGAGAAAAGACCATTAGGCAAAGGAGTGGGGTAAATACGCCCAGCTCCAGCAATATGCAGATAATAAACACCACCTCTCCTAGTGAGCATTCCATAGGCTCTCAAAGTGGAGAAACCAACACGTGTCTCACCTAGCACGAGTTGCAACTCACCTAGGTCGAGGCCTAGGGCAGTGGCAAACACACGGTGATGACGCCTCCACCAGTGATTGGTCCTTGGCTTTGGGAGGCTTGGTGCTCTAGGTAGCACACAAGGATGGAGTTGAGTGACAAGCCACAGTTGATGTAAGAAGCCTTCGCAAGGACTAAGATGTCCTCCTCGTTGAGTCTCGTGAACTCATTACGTGCCTGCAAGGTGTTAGCAATAACATAGAACAAATAGCAAATTGCAGGATGTTGAATATTCTTCCCCTTATTTATTCTAGTAGTAAAACTCATTCCATTATAGTATTGTTCAGGGGTAGCTTCTAAGCCAGTAAAGGATGCACGTAAAGCATGAATATCATTGTTTGGCAAGTTAAAACATGCGAACCATTCATATAAAGTTAAAGTGTAGTTGTTGTTCATCAGACGGAAAGTAATAGTATCCTCTCCTTGCCATTGCTTAACGGTGCTTTGCAATGAGCTTAGAAATTCAATGGTTAAGAGGCGATAAGTAGGTACATCATTGTACACAAAGTTTTGCAGGCTAGATCTATTGCAAAGTAAATTGAAGTCATCAAAAATACCGAGTTGGTTCAGTATAATGGGGCACGCCCACTTGATGGCCTTCACTTCGCGATTCTTGATCCATTTGAAGCGATCACGATGGGACTCATCCCTGAACCGTATCCCCATGCGTTCCTGAGCGGCAGCCCGAGAACCGCTAGTAGTGGCATGAGCATGAGTTTGGCTCCCAAAGGAAAAAATAATTTTTTTGATCCAACAACAGTAAGTGCATCATATTCCTCATCATAGCACATTAAAGAATTCTCCTCAAATAGTAATATAGGCAAGAAAATCATGGCAATTGGTTCATAGTAGGTCTTACCCTATATTCATAATGACAATAGATCGAAGATGAATTTGTAAAAATTAATTGGAGGATCGGAGGAGAAACATACCGTAGATCACTTGTATGCGAGGAAATCGAACGAAATTGAGTAGAGATGAAGATCCCTTGAGGTTTTGAGAGAGTTTGGAGGTATAAGAAAGAAAAAGGATTGAAGTTTTGGAGTTGGAAGTACCTTCCCGTGCGCTTTTGTGGTCAGGCGCAACTATACGGGCGGAACTATACGGTTGGAACGAGGTGTTCTGGTCGTATAGTTGGCCTTTTGTCAAAAATTTAGGGTTTCCTCCTGGCGGCACAGCTATACGGACGCAACTATACAGGCAGAACAAAATGATCTGCCGTATAGTTGGTCATTAAACTGTTTGTCCATGTGAAAGAAAATATACAAAGGCATTGATATCTATACCGCCGGAACTATACGGCCGCAATTTTTATTCTCGCCGTATAGTTGGTCGTTAAACTCTTAGTACATGTGAAAATAAATTGTACGGAGGCACTGATATCTATACGACCAGGGCTATACGGCCAGAATGGTTTATTCCCGCCATATAGTTGGTTGTTAAACTCTCAATACATATTGCAGAAATTTTTTCGATGGCAAGGATATCTATACGACCGGTACTGTACGGCCGAAATTTTTATTCCCGCCGTATAGTTGGTCGTTAAACTCTCTATGTACATAAAAAAAATTGTTTCTTCGAAAACTATTTATTTTCCTATAACTTAGTGATATACCTTGTTTTTGACAGAAAATTGATAGTAAATATTGTCGACCAACAATAGCATGAATAAAGCAGCATTTTAAGTACCACTGAACTTCTTCTCCCCAAATGGAGTTTTCTAGCACTCTTATTAAATATAAACTTAAAATAAATCTAAAAACTTTACTCTAACCTTTATTTCACATGGGTTACCTCCCATGGAGTGCTCTTTTATGGTCAATAGCTTGACCACTCACTTGGGCTAGATGAGTGGAACACTCACTCCAAAGTAATTGGCCTTCAAAGTGATGGCCTCGTTTTCATCATGCTTGGCTTTCTTCTTCCTGGGGAAATGAATAACAAAAGGATCCCGTGAACGCAATTGCAGCTTCACGTTCCCTTCATGCAGATTAATCAAAGCCTTAATAGTTCTTAAGAAAGGTTGGCCTAAAATAATAGGAGCAGTAGCATCTTTAGGCATGTCAACAATAACAAAATCAATGAGAGCACGTGTAACATCCCAAATCTTTAATCAAGGTTAATTAAGATCCAAATAACCCAATTTAGGGTTAACAAAAACTTGTTATCATTAAAATAAATAAGAATGCATATGTGTGTTGCATTAAATAGGAATTGTTTTGAATTGCCATGATTGTTTGTTCTAATGGTTGTAAAATGACTCTAAGGTGAATTCCACATCATCTAGATCATTCCCAAGCAAAATCCAAATAAAAAGAAATAAAAAAGAATTAATAATGGAAATGGTCACTTTTGCCATTTTAATCAACTAGGTCACTTTGGGTGTTCCTAGAACTCAATTTCAAACAGAAACAATTGTGGATCTTTGCACCCCTTAATAGTACAAGTAATGATGTACCAAGGCCCACTTTGTGATCTTCCAAAAACATTCAAACTCTAAATTTAAATGACATTTAAAATTGGAATCAAGTGTATGTACCTAGATCCCACTGTTTCAAAAACCACTCAAATGAACTCTATTTAAAAATTCCAGTCAACCAGAGATGCTCAAGCATAAGATCAACAACCCCACCAAAATCTTTGCAAAATTCCAAAATTTATTTCTTTCGGCCATTTTGTCAAACACCTTATGTGCACAAATTTTCTGCCTAACAAACACTATTGATTAATCAACGCACTGTCGAGTTTTTGGGCTCAATCCTGTCCCCTTGTCTCCCCTAACTCTAACCAGCCCCTAACTAAGCTACCAACTAGCCTAGAACCGCAGTGCCGTGCCGCCCGTTTTTGGTCGCCGCCGGCCGAATGTGGGCAACACTCCACAGACCATGCCTCGTCATTCCAACACCGCCACTAGCTCCGCCCAACCCTACCGCCCTCCCCTGTCCACCCTAGACCACCTCCAATCGCTCGCGCCCATAGCCTTTGCGGCATGCGCAGCGCACGCCAGAGTGCCGTCCCCGACATAGCTCCACAAGCCGCCCCTCAACCACAGCCCGTGCACGCTGCTCCGCCTTGACCACATCACCCAGCCAGACACACCCTTCTCCCGCCACATGACCCACAGCCGCCGCAAACCGCGTCGAGCACCGCCTCTGCCCCGCAGAGTGCCAGATGCTCCCGACCGTAATCCATCGCCCCTAGCATCCCCATTAAGCCATAGCTGACCGCCAGGGAACCGCCCACCGTCCGCCTACCTTGCCCACGCCTCTAGCACCCTATGCCATCGTCACCGACGAGCTCTGCCCATTCTTCTCTGCCGCCTCGCCGAGCCTATATAAGGAAGCCTCCCCAGCACCATTTCTTCACACCACTCAACTCCCCTCTCACCCCTGGTCCTACTCCACCTCTCGCCGGAGCCGCTCGAGCCGCCAGCCGCTGGAATTGCACCGAAGTTAGCCGCAGCAGAGGAGGAGAAGTCCCCGTTGATTTCGTCCACCCCCGGAGCTGTCACAACCTCGCCTGAGTCCGCTTTCGTCTCCTCGTTCCAACGCCCCCATCGCCAAGCTTGTTGGAGCCCTGGTATGCCCCCACTGCACCCCCACAACGCCGCTAGGTTTCTGTCTCGTCGGCGACGTGTCCGTCGTTGACGATGAACGTGAGTCGTAGATCCTAGTTCTAATCCTACGGTCCATGTTGCCCCGTACCGCTTCGCGTTTAAAGAGCCACTGACAGGTAGGACCCCCCTGTCAGCTGTTCTCAGAACCATGGAGTGAGACTGGGCCGGCCCATTAGTGTTCCCGCGCAACCCATTAGATTCAAATAGATCTCTTTCTTTTTAGACTTAAACTAGAGTATGTCCCTTAGTTTGAAAATCAATTCAATGAGTTTTACAAATCCAAATTGACTGATTCCAATTTTTTTGGAAAGATAATTAAAATCTATGTCCAAGACCGTTGGATTTAAATCCATTAGAGTTATAGACCTCTCCTAGCAATAATAACAAGAAAGAAACTTTTTCACATTCAAACATTTTTCTAAAATCACCCATAATAGCTTTTGAGTTGATTCCAACTCTCAAAAATCAAATTTAACCATACCTATCTGAATATGTAATAATATTCAGGATTGCATGCAGTGACTTTGGACTAGTACCAAAATAATGCTATATAGGCATTTCTAGTCACTTTAAATCATTAAATATTAAACTTAAAATTATTAAAATATGATCCAACCTTTAAATCACATTCCCATATATTAGAATATGTGGTGATGACATGTGTCCACATGATCCCATATTTTAATGGGAGAATATTAAATCTTAGTTAATTTCAATGAGTAGAAATTACTTTTCTCAAATAAAATAAATGAAACTACTTCATTAAATCTTGTGATGTTTGTGATGATACTAGATTATCAAATGTGTGCCTTAGTGTGCTAAATAGACTAGTTAAGTATTGTTTGGTGATTGTGTATTCCTTATGTATTTATAGACGATAGTACCGACCAAGTCTTCGAGGAGGAGGAGTTCTACCTCGAGGAAGAAGAAGAGAATTTCAACCACTGCACCAACCAAGGCAAGCCATCATTAACAATGCAAGCTAACCCTTGCAAGCTAGTTAACCAAAGCAAGATGCCCTATGCATGCTTGGTTATACATTTTGACCTATACCTATCGCAAGTCTTATTTACAAGCTTTACTTTCTCTTACTTTACCAAAGTTCTTTACTTTGTTTATAGATAGCATAAAGAGTATAAAACTTGGCCTATCTAGTTAGACTAAGATGCAATTTTATGGCATTAGATTGATATTAGCATCCCACATTAGTGAACACTCTTAACTTAGTGATTAGAGCTAAACCAAAAACTTGATCACTTTAGATGGGAATACTTGGTGAAAATGACTTGTGAAAACCTTGGAATGATGAGTCATTCTATTGAGATGTTTTGACATGTGTTGAGAAACACAGATGGTTTATGATGATGAAAATGTTGAGGCATGAGCCTTAGCATTTTATAAAAACTGATGGTTGGGTTCAGATGCGATACCATTCCAATTTTGCCGTACAATCACAATACCTGAGTTGGGTAAGGGTTAGCCGGAAGTTTATATGCATTAGTATGAGTTCCCTTGCGGGAGAGGTTTGATCTGAGGCTACCTCTCAATGTTGTCCACCTATGTAGTGCCCAGGATGGCAAATGGCCATGGATAGGAGGCCAAGCTCATAGGAGAGGTGCTTGTACTAGGGTGTGTAAAGGAAAGGTTATGTTTGATTATCTGCATACTAAGTATGATGATTCAGGGTTATCCCTGATAGATGTGTCGAATTTTGTGGTGAAAGTGTACCACCTCTGCAGAGTGTCAAACTATTCGAATAGCCGCGTCCGCGGTTATGGATAGTTGGAGTGGCCATACTCTTCCGTTGTCAGATGTTTTCAAAATGACTTATGAACTGAATTGTGACATGACTTGACCACAACAGAGTTGTGACTATGACAATTAAGTTCCCACTTAGGTGATTTCAAACTTTACTTTATCTTTCTTTGTCTCTGAACTCAGCTTAGGTTTCAAACTAAACTTTGCAAATAAACTTAGAGTTAACAATCCTACTAGAACTACATACTTGTTAGTGATAGTTTGCGAGTACTTAAAGAGTACTCATGGCTTTTGTCCCTGGCTATTCCCGTGGCCAGACTATGAAGAAGACTACCATGAAGGTGGACATCAAGATGGCTATGACAACTAGGATCATCTCCCATCGTCGGCATTGCCTGTAACACTGAAGATGGACCCCACTGCTACGCTTATTATTCCGCTATTTGTGTGTACTAAGACTGGATCATGAGATCCTTTATTTGTGTAAGACCTTATTATGGTTTGTTATGGATGATGTACTGTGATATCCAATCTGTTATGTCTCGCAAAAATGGTAATCCTAGGATTGCGATCTATGGCATAACAATTATTTGTGATTAAAAATCCGGGTGTTGACAAGTTGGTATCAGAGCCATCCTGATTATAGGAGACCCTAGTTAGAATGGATGTCCGAACAAAAAATTAGTTTCAAAACCAAAGTGAGTATTTATGAAAACTTATTTACTCTCTTACCCTTGGGATTCTCTCTCAAAAAAATACATGTTCCTCAAAAATTCTTACATTACTTCATAAAATTTGACACACTTGATCACTTCACTAACTTTCTCATCCTAAATTATTATAGATGGAAGTTCAGTACAGCAAGTTCTACCAGTTGGGCAACAGAGGCCAACTGATCTTTGAGAGGGATCTTGATGCACTAGCTGAGTACTTGGAGCGTCGGCATCCAGAATTCCTTGGAGCTCAACTCAATGGACCCCTAGGAGGAGATTTACAATGGCTAGTAGTTGCTGATCTTCGAGGCAAGTTAGAGGCACCAATGTCTGCGAGGATTCAGTTCACCGTGAGAGAGAACAACTGGCTAGATGGATTATCCAGGGCAATGCATGAAGCTCTCACTCGTCTTTGCACACAGAATGTCAACTTGATCCAAGGAACCCGCTTTGCTCACTATGCAAGGCGTGATTCTATGGTAATGCCTCTGGAGATGCCAAGTCACCTGGAGTTGAAGAGTCAAGTGGAGAACCTTGACTTCCTGCTGTATGACAGATAGAAGAAATTGGACAATGATAGAGAGTTCGCCAACCACAACCTTGCCATTGCTGCCCAAAATGCCTAGACTTTCGCCCTGCTCGTCAAGGATTGTCAATTACTCCGCCGTTAACATGCAAAGAAGGATCGCACCATTGACCGTCTTTGCAAGAAGGTGGCTGACCTCGAGAAGATCATCAAGGAGAAAGAAGCTCAGCTTGCAGCAAAAGAAGAAGAGGAGGAAGGTGAAGACATCCAAGGAGATATTGACTCATACCTCAGCAATGATGATGACTACCTAGAGGATGATGCCATGGACTTCTACACCAATGATGATGACTCCGACTTCATCGATGATGAGTAGATGCACTAGAGCACTATCGTAGGAGTGAGAAGTATCAGTCCCATTGTATCTTAGCTTGCAGAATGGTTCTTAAAACCATATGCTTTCCTTTTGTCGTGGTGTGTGTGTGTTTTTATCGTGTGCTTTTCTTGAATGAATGAAAAGAAGTTAGTTGCAAAACCTGAGTCAAACTCAAAGTTTTAGCTTTGAAAACAAAACCATGAACCTTAGAACTTTCCCTCTTACCCCATTATCTATCTCAATCTTCAGATGACTCGTGGAAACCAAGGAGGGAGCAGCTCATCGCAGGACCCAATGCTGCAGATTCTGCAGACACTCATTGCAGACCGTGAAGCTAGTAGGGCAGAGCGCCAAGCCAATCTAGCCACCCTGCAGTAGATCGCCCAGATGGCTCACAACAATCAGAACCATGGAAATCAGGATCATCATGGATCCAAACTCAAGAACTTTCAGAATACCAATCCCCCAATCTTTAGCAAGTCTGAAGACCCGCTGGATGCGGATGATTGGTTACAGACTATGGAGAATAACCTAGAAGTCGCAGGAGTGGATGCAAATGAACATGTTTTGTTTGCCACCCACTATCTGGCAGGAGATGCAAGAGCATGGTGGAACAGCACCCGCACAATGAACCATGGTCAAGTCATGACATGGGAAGCCTTCAAGACCAAGTTCAGCCGCACCCATGTGCCGCAGGGTTTACTCACCCAAATGAGAGATGAATTCAGAGAGCTAAAGCAAGGAAGAATGACTATAGTGGAGTACCGTGACAGATTCTTGTCCCTCGCTAGGTATGCACCTGATGAGATCAACACAAAGGTCAAGAAGAAGGAGAGGTTCCTGAATGGACTGCATGATGAGATGCAGAGTGTACTCATCAACATCTGTTTCGAGGATCTCGAAGAGCTAGTCAACTCTGCCATCCAGATGGAAGGAAAGATTAACCAATACAACGACAACCGCAAGCGCAGAATGATGCACCAGAGTGGATCCAACAGTCACCAGAAGTACCGCCCCAACATGTCTGCAGGATATGCACCAAGGAACAATCGACCCCCAATGTCTCGCCCAAGATACTCCAACCGTAGCGGAGGAAATGTGAAGCCCAGAGGAAATCACAACAACAATCCTGGCAACTCCAATAACTTCAACCGTGCTCTACCCAAGTCCAACAACAACAACAACACTGCACCCCGAACTGGAAGCAATGTTGTGCCCGTGGCTGCAAAAGACAAGTCTTAGATCACTTGTTTTGATTGTGGAGTGAAGGGTCACTACTCCAATGAGTGTCCCAAGAAGATTGCCACCACTGCCAATGTGAATGCCCTAGCTCAACATCAGCGTCATGTTCAGCCCGGAAGGAGATTCGCCCCAGGGAACCCTCACAACCGCAACGGCCGTCTCTTCCACATGAACGCCGAAGAAGCCCAAGAGGCGCCAGATGTAGTGTTGGGTATGTTTTCTGTCAACTCAGTTTTAGCAAGAGTGTTGTTTGATTCTGGAGCATCGCACTCATTTGTCACCGAAGAATTTGCATGCACTAGTAAGATTCACCCAACCAACTTGAAGCATGTCATGATAGTTCAAATACCTAGTTCAACTACAAAAGCTAGAAAGATTTGCAAAGCTGTACCTATCAGAATACATGGGATAGATTTTTATGCCAATCTAATAGTACTTGGAACCAAAGGTTTGGAAGTAGTACTAGGAATGGATTGGATGTCAAAGCAGAAAGGATTGATAGGCTGTGCCAACAAAGCCATCACCATGACCAGTAGCTCTGGAGTATCAGTAGAGCATATATCTGAAACTTTGCCCCATCAATTCAAGTGCAACAAGAGTCTAGCCCTACCCACCATAGACCAAGTCAGAGTAGTCTGTGAATACCCCGATGTATTCCCAGATGAATTGTCCGGTATGCCCCTGGATAGGGATATTGAGTTCATTATTAAACTAATCCCCGGAACCGGACCCATAGCTCAGAGACCCTATAGCATGAACCCATCAGAGTTAGTGGAGTTGAAGAAGCAACTGGATATTATGTTGGCCACATGCTTGATTCAACCAAGCGCATCGCCATGGAGATCGCCCATTCTATTTGTCGATAAGAAGGATGGAGGCAACTGTGTATGCATAGATTACAGGAAGCTGAATGATGTCACCATCAAGAACAAGTACCCATTGCCCAAGATAGAGGATCTGTTTGATCAGTTGACTGGTGCCAAAGTGTTCTCTAAGATCGATCTTAGGACTGGTTATCGCTAACTTAAGATTCATGCAACGAATATTTCAGAGACCGCCTTTACCACCAGATATGGATTATACGAGTATACGGTCATTTCTTTTGGATTAACCAATGCCCCTGCTTATTTCATGAATCTCATGGATAAGATCTTTATGAATTTTCTAGATAAGTTTGTCGTTGTGTTTATCGATGATATCCTTATCTACTCCAAGTCAGAAGAAGAGCATGAGCAACATCTGAGAATAATCCTTGAAATCTCGAGAGAGCATCGGTTGTATGCCAAGTTCAGCAAATGTGAGTTTTGGCTGAAAGAAGTAGGATTCCTTGGACATATTGTTTCTGCAGGAGGAGTCGCTGTTGATCCTGCCAAGATCAAAGATGTCGAAGAATGGGAAGCCCCAACCACTCAAACCCAAGTCCGTGCATTTCTCGGATTAGCGGGATATTACCGCACGTTCGTAGAAGGATTTTCGAGCATCACAAGACCCATGACCCAATTGTTGAAGAAGGACAAGAAGTTTGAATGGACTGACAAATGTGAAGCAAGTTTCCAAGAGCACAAGAAGAGATTGATTTCAGCCCCAATATTGATTATGCCAGATATCAAGAAGCCGTTTGATGTGTATTGTGATGCATCCAAGATTGGTCTCGGATGTGTATTGATGCAAGGAGGCAAAGTCATCGCATAACTGTCTCGACAACTGAATCAGCATGAGCAGAACTATCCTACCCATGATCTTGAGTTAGCAGCTGTCGTTTTAGCCTTGAAGACATGGCATCATTACCTTATGGGTAATCGCTGTGAGATTTACTCAGATCACAAAAGCTAGAAGTATATTTTCACTCAGAAGGAGATGAATATGAGGCAAAGGAGATGGATAGAGTTAATCAAGGATTATGACCTTGAAATTCACTATCACCCCGGCAAAGCCAATGTGGTAGCGGATGCTCTTAGCAGATTGTCATGTAGGTTAAACACCATGATCAAGGAGAAGCAACCAAGTTTGTATGAGGAGTTGGAGCAGTTTAGAACTGAGCTAGTTAGCAAAGGGTTCTTAGCTAGTATTGATCTTCAACCCACTTTGATTAGCCAAATCAAGGAAGCCCAGAAGGGAAATGCAAGTATCGACGGAATCAAGCGTCGTATCGGTACATGAAACGTACCTGGATTTACCGAAGACGAAGGAGTTCTTTGGTACAAAGGACATATCTGTGTACCCGACGATTCGGAGTTGAAGCAAGTTATCATGCAAGAAGCTCATGATACTCTTTATTCTATCCACCCCAGAGGAACGAAGATGTATCAGGATTTGAAGGAGCAATTTTGGTGGCACAAGATGAAGAGAGAAATCGGAAGCTAAACCGCCAAGTGTGATATCTGTCAGAGAGTCAAAGTGCTACATCAGAGACCCGCCGGCCAATTGCAACCATTGCAGATTCTAGAATGGAAATGGGATTCTGTCAGAATGGACTTTATCACCGGTTTGCCTACTTCTAGTAGGGGAAATGACTCAATCTGGGTCATCGTTGATAGACTGTCCAAGGTAGCCCATTTTATACCTGTCAAGACTACCTACCAGAGTTCAAAGCTAGCAGAGCTGTACATTGCTAGAATCGCCAGTCTGCATGGAACCCCCAAGACCATAGTATCGGATCGAGGAACCCACTTTACCTCAAGATTTTGGAAGAAAGTCCAAGAAGGACTAGGAACCAAGTTGAATTTCAGCACAGCTTATCACTCGCAAACCGATGGACGGGCTGAAAGAGTCAACCAAATCCTAGAGGATATGTTGAGAGCTTGTGTGTTGGAAGATGGATCAAAATGGGAAGACTGTCTGCCTTTCGCAGTATTCTCATACAACAACAGTTATCAAGCCAGTTTGCAAATGGCCCCATTTGAGTTCCTATACGGAAGAAAGTGTCGCACCCGTTTGAATTGGTCGCAAGTAGGAGAGAGTCAGATTTTGGACCCGACATCCTACGAGAAGCCAAAGAGAAGGTTCACAAAGTCCATGAGCACCTCAAGACCGCCCAATCCAGACAGAAGAGTTATGCTGACAAGAGAAGGAGAGACCTGACTTTGAATGTTGGAGATTTTGTGTATCTCAAGGTTTCACCATTGAAGGGAACGTAATGTTTTAGTCTAAAAGGAAAGTTAGCCCCTAGATATATTGGACCCTTCAAGATTCTGAATCGTCGAGGAGAAGTATCATATCAACTAGAACTGCCAGAGGAGATGTAAGCCATCCATGATGTGTTCCATATCTCGTTACTTCGCAAATGCCTAGAAGTGCCGGAGAAGACCGAAGTTTTCAAGAACATCGATCACCGAGCCATTGATATCAACAAGGATCTGACGTATCGTGAAGTGCCCATCCGTATCTTGCAGGAAGCTTACAGAACCAACAGGACCCGGAGTATCAAATTTCTCAAGATTGAATGGAGCAACCATACCAAAGAAGAAGCCACTTGGGAGCGAGAAGATTACATTAGGACGGAGTTTCTAGATCTCTTTAGTTCCTAGTTTTCTTTCTTAAATCTTGGGACGAGATTTTGTTTAAGGGGGGAAGGTTTGTAACATCCCAAATCTTTAATCAAGGTTAATTAAGACCAAATCACCCAATTTAGGGTTAACAAAAACTTTTTATCATTAAAAGAAATAAGAATGCATATGTGTGTTGCATTAAATAGGAATTGTTTTGAATTGCCATGATTGTTTGTTCTAATGGTTGTAAAATGACTCTAAGGTGAATTCCACATCATCTAGATCATTCCCAAGCAAAATCCAAAGAAAAAGAAATCAAAAAGAATTAATAATGGAAATGGTCACTTTTGCCATTTTAATCAACTAGGTCACTTTGGGTGTTCCTAGAAATCAATTTCAAATAGAAACAATTGTGGATCTTTGCACCCCTTAATAGTACAAGTAATGATGTACCAAGGCCCACTTTGTAATCTTCCAAAAACATTCAAACTCTAAATTTAAATGCCATTTGAAATTGGAATCAAGTGTATGTACCTAGATCCCACTTTTTCAAAAACCACTCAAATGACTCAATTTAAAAATTCCAAGAAACCAGAGATGCTCAAGCATAAGATCAACAAACCCACCAAAAATCCTTGCAAAATTCCAAAGTTTATTTCTTTCGGCCATTTTGTCAAACACCTTATGTGCACAAATTTTATGCCTAACAAACACTATTGATTGATCAATGCATTGTCGAGTTTTTGGGCTCAATCCTGTCCCCTTGTCTCCCCTAACTCTAACCATCCCCTAACTAAGCTACCAACTAGCCTAGAACCGCAGTGCCGTGCCGCCCGTTTTTCGTCGCTGCCGGCCGAACGTGGGCAACGCTCCACAGACCACGCCGCGTCATTCCAGCACCGCCACTAGCTCCGCCCAACCCTACCGCACTCCCTTGTCCACCCCACGGCCACAGCAAGCCCTTGGACCACCTCCAATCGCTCGTGCCCACAGCCTCTGCGCCATGCGCAGCGCACGCCAGAGCGCCGTCCCCGACAGAGCTCCACAAGCCGCCCCTCGACCATAGCCCGTGCGCACCACTCCGCCTTGACCACATCACCCCGCCAGACACACCCTTCTCCCGCCGCGTGACCCACAGCCGTTGTGAACCGTGTCGAGAACCGCCTCTGCCGTGTAGAGCACCAGACGCTCCCGACCGCAATCCACCGCCCCTAGCATCTCCAGTAAGCCATACCTGACCGCTAGGGAACCACCCACTGTCCGCCTACCTTGCCCACGCCTCTAGCGCCCTGTGCCGTCGTCACCGACGAGCTCTGCCCATGCTTCTCTGCCACCTCGCCGAGCCTATATAAGGAAGCCTCCCCAGCACCATTTCTTCACACTACTCAACTCCCCTCTCACCCCTGGTCCTTCCCCACCTCTCGACGGAGCCACTCGAGCAGCCAGCCGCCGGAATTGCGCTGGAGTTAGCCGCAACAGAGGAGGAGAAGCCCCCGTCGATTTCGTCCACCCCCGGAGCTGTCGCGACCTCGCCTAAGTCCGCCATCGTCTCCTCGTTCAAATGCCCCCATCGCCAAGCTTGCTGGAGCCCTAGTATGCCCCCACCGCACCAACACAGCGCCGCTAGGGTTCCGTCTCGCCGGCGATGTGTCCGTCGTTGACAAAGAACGTGAGCCGTAGATCCTAGTTCTAATCATACGGTCCACGTTGCCACGTACCGCTTCGCGTTTAAAGAGCCACTGACAGGCGAGACCCCCATGTCAGCTGTTCTCAGCGCCACGGAGTGAGACTGGGCCGGCCCATTAGTGTTCCTGCGCAACCCATTAGATTCAAATAGATCTTTTTCTTTTTAGACTTAAACTAGATTATGTCCCTTAGTTTGAAAATCAATTCAAAGAGTTTTACAAATCCAAATTGAGTGATTCCAAATTTGTTGGAAAGATAATTAAAATATCTATCTAAGGCCGTTGGATTTAAATCAATTAGAGTTGTAGATCTCTCCTAGCAAAAATAACAAGACAGAAGCTTTTTCACATTCAAACATTTTTCTAAAATCACCCATAATAGCTTTTGAGTTGATTCCAACTCTCAAAAATCACATTTAACCATACCTATCTGAATATGTAATAATATTAAGGATTGCATGAAGTGACTTTGGACTAGTACCAAAATAATGCTATATGGGCATTTCTAGTCACTTTAAATCATTAAATATTAAACTTAAACTTATTAAAATGTGATCCAACCTTTAAATCACATTCCCATATATTAGAATATGTGGTGATGACATGTGTCCACATGATTCCATATTTTAATTACAGAATATAAAATCTTAGTTAATTTCAATGAGTAGAAATTACATTTCTCAAATAAAATAAACAAAACTAGTTCATTAAATCTCGTGATATTTGTGATGATACTAGATCATCAAATGTGTTCCTTAGTGTGATAAATAGACTAGTTAAGTATTGTTTGGTGATTTGTATTCTGTATGTATTTATAGACGATAGTGAAGGAAATATGCCCTAGAGGCAATCATAGAGATGATTGTATTTCATGTGTATCCATGAGTTATTATAATGTTCCTTGAATATCCATATACCAGGCAACTTGTATTGATTGGCAATTATGTGAATTGTTTGTGAAACTCTTTACTTGTATGGTTATCTAATAATTGTCCCTAGTCAGAGTTCATGCGAGGACACACGTGAATATTAGACTAGCACATCGATTGGTTAATGACTATGTTTCGCAAGTCATTGACATGGAGATGTCAAACCAATGATGTGGACACATGTTATGAACATGGGGTTGGACTGACCCAACATGAGACTAGCAATAATACTTGCAGCTCTCTCTACACATCGTGTACGTTTTGTCCTTAGACCTGAGATTGTCGCATGTACTTGAGATGTGGATCGACCTACTTTGGGGCTATCAAACACTACTCCGTAACTGGGTAGTTATAAAGGTAGCTTTCGGGTTTGTCCTGATACATGCTGCAAGGCATCGGTCAATCAAGATGGGATTTGCCCCTCTCTACTTGAGAGAGATATCTCTGGGCCCCTCGAGTGATCGGATCCAGAAATGCATGGCCGTGCTACATATGGTTAAGAGTTAACCTAGTAAAGGGATTCTGAATCACAGTATCGAGAAAGAGAGGTCAGCTTAGAGCTAGACCAAATATCGTGAGGCAAAGGGAAAGACATGTACTCAACCTTGTGATGGTTCGTCCGAATGATCTTTATATGCGTTTAGGAGTTGGCACGTCTTGCTAGAGGCCGCTACCAACTATTGACGGAGTAAGTGTACTCGCGTCATGTCTATACGTGTATGAACCTATAGGGTCACACACTTTAGGGGCTGGAAGCCTAATGAGGATTGGATCCGAATTAGACCAGGCTTAGGCTGCTAATGGGCTGCTAATGTAGAAGCCCACCAGGGATGCCTATATAAGAGGGAGTGAGGCGAGCTGAAAAGGTGAGAGCATTCCACCCAGCCGCCACTCCTCTTCCGCCTGTGTTGCACGCGCAGACCTAGCAGTCTGGCGTGTGACGACTTCCACTCCGGACGTGTGGATACCTCGGAGGTGCTGCATCTGTAGCACTTGGACGAGCCGCGCAAAGGGGAGCTGCTCGTGGGACGAGGACGAGGAGGAGACGTAGAACATCTACACTGCCGCAACGTGCTTCATCGAGTTCCGCACCTGCGCGTCTAGCGGTAATCCCGTGATCTATGACAATAGTATTCCTGGTTGACGCGGTAGAAATTTTTGATTTTGCGCTAGTGTAGCCTACCCGTTACCCTTCAGATAGTACCGACCAAGTCTTCGAGGTGGAGGAGTTCTACCCCGAGGAAGAAGAAGAGAATTTCAACCACTCCACCAACCAAGGCAAGCCATCATTAACAATGCATGCTAACCCTTGCAACCTAGTTAACCCAAGCAAGATGCCCTATACATGCTTGGTTATACATTTTGACTTATACCTATCCCAAGTCTTATTTACAAGCTTTACTTTCGCTTACTTTACCAAAGTTCTTTACTTTGTTTATAGATAGCATAAAGAGTATAAAACTTGGCCTATCTAGTTAGACTTAGATGCCATTCTATGGCACGAAATTGATATTAGCATCCCACATTAGTGAACACTCTTAACTTAGTGATTAGAGCTAAACCAAAAACTTGATCACTTTAGATGGGAATACTTGGTGAAAATGACTTGTGAAAACTTTGGAATGTTGAGTCATTCTATTGAGAGGTTTTGACATGTGTTGAGAAACACAAATGTTTTATGATGATGAAAATGTTGAGGCATGAGCCTTAGCACTTTATAAAAACTGATGGTTGGGTTCGGATGCGATACCATTCCAATTTTACCACACAACCACAATACCTGAATTGGGTAAGGCTTAGCCGGAAGTTTATATGCATTAGTATGAGTTCCCTTGCGAGAGAGGTTTGAGATTAGGCTACCTCTCAATGTTTTCCACCTATGTAGTGCCCAGGATGGCAAATGGAAATGGCTGGGAGGCCAAGCTCATAGGAGAGGTGCTTGTACTAGGGTGTCTAAAGGAAAGGTTATGTTTGATTATATGCATACTAAGTATGATGATTTAGGGTTATCCCTGATAGATGTGTCGAATTTTGTGGTGAAAGTGTACCACCTCTACAGAGTGTCAAACTATTCGAATAGCCGCGTTCACGGTTATGGACAGTTGGAGTGGCCATACTGTTCCGTTGTTAGATGTTTTCAAAATGACTTATGAACTGAATTCTGACATGACTTGACCACAACAGAGTTGTGACTATGACAATTAAGTTCCCACTTTGGTGGTTTCAAACTTTATTTTATCTTTCTTTGTCTATGAACTTAGCTTAGGTTTCAAACTAAACTTTGCAAATAAACTTTGAGTTAGCAATCCTACTAAAACTACTTACTTGTTAGTGGTAGTTTGCGAGTACTTAAAGAGTACTCATTGCTTTTGTCCCTGGCTATTCGCGTGGCTAGACTATGAAGAAGACTACCCTGAAGGAGGACAGCAGGGCGGCTACGACAACTAGGATCATCTCCCATCGTCAACATTTCCTGTGACACTGAAGATGGAACCCACTGCTACGCTTATTATTCCACTATTTGTGTGTACTAAGACTCGATCAAGAGATCCTTTATTTGTGTAAGACCTTATTATGGTTTGTAATGGATGATGTACTGTGATATCCAATCTGTTATGTCTCGCAAAAATGGTAATCCTGGGATTGCGATGTATGGCATAATAGGCATCTGGGATTAAAAATTCGGGTGTTGACAGCAGGACAGCCTTTAATGTATACTAAAGTGTTCTCCTTAATTCATATAGCTTGTTTGTAGGTAGAATCTGCTAGATGCAATTTTAACTCAGTAATCAAAGGAGCCGAGATTTAACTTGTTAAAAAGACTCTTTGGAATTGTTGAGATGCTTGCACCTAGATCGCAAAGTGCAACTATCTAATTGGTTCCTCTTGAAGCTCAAATATTTCATCTAGTTTAACAGGTAAATTTTTAGCAATTTGCTTGTATTTTTCTTCAAGCTCACGTACCTTTATTGCTACTTGATTGACAAAGTGTTGTTACATAGCTTCCTCACTACCTTCACTTACCGGAATCTTAATGTTGATCCTTTTTACGAGATCTTTAACGGTGTAGCTTGGTGAAGGAGCATTACTATAATCAAGTTCTTCAGGATCCTCCCTTTGGATCCTCATCATTTTTAGTTCTTCAACTGGATTGGGCTCAGCTTTACCTGCAAATTTAGCTAGAATGAGAGTTTGACTCTCGGTTATCTTACCAAGCTACACCTCAATGATCCTCATTCTTTCTTGGAGGGCCTTCAAATCATTTCTCAAACTAACATCTTGGTTAGATAATTTACCAAGCATGGCATGATGGTTCTCCGTAATTTTAACAAGAATATTATTTTGTTTGTTTTCTTAGTCTATGAAAGACTTAAGTGTTAGTCTAGTTCCCATGTTATTATTAGAGTTATCTGCAGGACTAGCATAATGTTTTTGAAAGTTAGGATTGTAACTCTTCTTCCAAGTAGGATTATAATCATTACGAGCTACGAAGTCTATTTCTTCAATATTTGTTTCAGGGGTGGCTCTTACCTGGGTTTCCTTACCTTTAACGGCTAGTATGAGCTCATCCAACTTAGCATTTAGTTCTCCATTCTCTTGTGGTGAGATAGAGTTCACCTTCTTCATGTTTGATCTTTCCAAATGACATTGGGCATGGTTGTCTTGCATATTGTCTTGCAGCTGCATCACTTTGGTAATATGTTTGCCCATAAATGTTCCTCCAACTGTAGTATCAAGCATAGACTCAGATACAAGATTAAGAGCATTATTAAATAAATGGAGGATTAACCAATCTTCCATCCCATGACTAGGACAATTTCTTAAACATTCTTTCATCCTCTCCCATGCAAGCGCTAGTGGCTCACGCTCTTCCTGTCTTTGCAGGTGGGAAAAATATAGTCATAAATAAAGAAGTACATCCCACCCATGATGTAATAGTATTTCTAGGCAAAGATAGCAACTATTCTTTTGCTCTTCCTCTTAGAGAGAAAGGGAATAGACGCAATTTGTCTGTATCGGGGTCAACATCTTTTATCGCATCATATCACATATTTCAGTGAAAGTATTTAAGTGCATACCTGCTTCTTCAATAGTAGAGCCTCCAAATTGATTCTATCGAACCAAACTTAAGTAATGGGGCTTAATTTCATAGTCATCAGCAGCAATTGCTGGCTGAGTAATAGGAGTATGCCAATAATCATTATTGGGAGTAGCAAACTCCCCAAGCTTCTTTTCAACCATATTTCCTATGTTTTGGGGTTTTCTTAAACAAAGAATTATAATAGTAAAAGAAAGAATTTAAAGACTAACTAATTATTTTGTTTATCAAATAAAGACTGAAAGCAAACTAACAAAATTAAAAACAAGAATTAAAACTAGCAAGGTTCCTAATACCCTCACCAGGGTAGCTATTGCTTCCCCGGCAACGGCACCAGAAAAAGGGTTGATACCTTCGATCCGGATTACGGATGTAGTGTAGCTTATTTTTCCCTAGTAGACCTAGGTTATCGAATCCTCGGGAAGCGAATGAAGGAAATATGCCCTAGAGGCAATCATAGAGATGATTGTATTTCATGTGTATCCATGAGTTATTATAATGTTCCTTGAATATACATATACCAGGCAACTTGTATTGATTAGCAATTATGTGAATTGTTTGTGAAACTCTTTACTTGTATGGTTATCTAATAATTGTCCCTAGTCAGAGTTCATGCGAGGACACACGTGAATATTAGACTAGCACATCGATTGGTTGATGACTATGTTTCGCAAGTCATAGACATGGAGATGTCAAACCAATGATGTGGACACATGTTATGAACATGGGGTTGGACTGACCCAACATGAGACTGGCAATAATACTTGCAGCTCTCTCTCTACACACCGTGTATGTTTTGTCCTTAGACCTGAGATTGTCGCATGTACTTGAGATCTGGATCGACCTACTTTGGGGCTATCAAACACTACTCCGTAACTGGGTAGTTATAAAGGTATCTTTCAGGTTTGTCCTGATACATGCTGCAAGGCATCGGTCAATCAAGATGGGATTTGCCCCTCTCTACTTGAGAGAGATATCTCTAGGCCCCTCGAGTGATCGGATCCAGAAATGCATGGCCGTGCTACATATGGTTAAGAGTTAACCTAGTAAAGGGATTCCGAATCACTATATCGAGAAAGAGAGGTCAGCTTGGAACTAGACCAAATATCGTGAGGCAAAGGGAAAGACATGTACTCAACCTTGTGAAGGTTCGTCCGAATGATCTTTATATGCGTTTAGGAGTTGGCACGTCTTGCTAGAGGCCGCTACCAACTATTGACGGAGTAAGTGTACTCGCGTCATGTCTATGCGTGTATAAACCTATAGGGTCACACACTTTAGGGGCTGGAAGCCTAATGAGGATTGGATCCGAATTAGACAAGGCTTAGGCTACTAATGGGCTGCTAATGTAGAAGCCCACCAAGGATGCCTATATAAGAGAGGGTGAGGCGAGCTGAAGAGGGTTGAGCATTCCACCCAGCCGCCACTCCTCTTCCGCATGTGTTGCACGCGCAGACCTAGCAGTCTGGCGTGTGGCGGCTTCCACTCCGGACATGTGGATACCTCGGAGGTGCTGCATCTGTAGCACTTGGACGAGCCGCACAAAGGGGAGCTGCTCGTGGGACGAGGACGAGGAGGAGACGTAGAACATCTACACTGCCACAACGTGCTTCATCGAGTTCCGCACCTGCGCGTCTAGCAGTAATCCCGTGATCTATGACAATAGTATTCCTGGTTGACGCGGTAGAAAATTTTGATTTTACGCTAGTGTAGCCTACCCGTTACCCTACAGTGGTATCAGAGCCGATGCTATTCAGTCATAGGTTCGGGAAGTTTGCATATGGTGATATGTAGATTGATATGAATGATGTGATCGTTTGTATGGCGGTGTTTCTGGATTGATCTATGATCTTACTTTCCGTGATCGTGATTCTAAGGTCGTCGAACGACTTACCCCTACCGGTCGGTTTCCGCCATCGGGGTAGACAGTGACACATAAATCCTTTTGAATCACACGAAGATCAATATGATTGATCAAATCGGGAATTAGATCTGAATCGACGTACCGTGATGAAAGGAGTTTGGTCGAATCGGAACTATGGTCGATTTATGGTAAATTTGATTTGCCGATCAAAATCCTTAAAGAAAATTGTATAGATTTGATCTCTCATTTTTCACAAATCTTCGCGTACCGCGAGGGGCGCTGCCCCTTCGAACCCCGCAGGGGGAGACCCCCTAGACCCCCCTTAGTCGTAGCCCCCTTTTGTATCTCGTCAAGGTTCATAGGTGCTACGATTTCACATGATCCGGTAGAATGCGATTCTATGCACAACTTGTTTTTTGTAGGATTTATGTGATCAGTATGGCCCAAAAATGTATGTGATGCATGTATGTATTTTTCATGACCTGCGTGTCGTGAGTAGGGCAATATGGCTGGAGCCATATGTGTTGTCAATTATTGTAATGGCCTGCGTGCCAACTTGTGATGATCCCAATACCATGTAAATTTGATTACTAGCTGTTAGGAGTAATAGCTTGTATTAGTTCTTGGTGAACTCATAACTTGGAGGATGGCTCGCATAGAGCATGAAGATGGAGATCATCATGGTGGACAGGTTCTATGGCGATGGAGTTCACCATGAGAAAATGGGCCATACTGTATCACATCTATGTGAATGCTATTCTTATACGTTTTACTACTATGCATGCTTAGATGATAGAAGTAGAACGATCCCTCACAAAGTTTAAGTTAAACCATGCCCTCCCAACCAAACCTTGCACCATCCTATGCCCTGTACAATCGTTGGTGGGTCTATGAAATTAGGGTGCCACGGTTTTCCTTTGCTGGATGGGTTTGTATCGGATACCTACACGCATAAGGGTTGGTGAGCTTTCATCTTAACAGTTAAGGACCTTGGGGCATAAAGGTGGGGCGCCTAGTTTTGACATAGAGATGTCACCCAACAATAAGAGTCATATGTGATATGATTAGCAAAGGTTGCTTACCGATTTACCTTGTCTTCTAGCAGTGATGCTAAAGCTCACTAGTCGACTTGTTAATTGTGGATCTTGAATCACTTAGTATCAATAGAGGGATGTTGATTTAAGTGGGAGTATATGCTATTAAATTGTTTAATATGTTTTACTCTTTCATGGTTACATGGCTTAGTATTTTGCATATTTTTTTGTTGTAGATCAATGGCACCGAATAATTCATCACCTTTTGCTTTCTGTTCGATTCTTGAAAAGGATAAACTAAATGGAACAAACTATTCGGACTGGGTCCATAACCTGAGAATTGTTCTCAGGGCTGAGAAAAAGGAAACTGTTCTGGATAGCCCAATCCCGGATGAACCTGCTGATAATGCAACTGCTACCCTTAAGAATGCCTACAAGAAAGCATGTGATGAATCTCTTGAGGTTAGTTGACTTATGCTTGCATGCATGGAACCTGATCTTCAAAAGCAGTTTGAGGATCAGGAATCCTACAATATGATCGTTGCGCTTAAGGACATGTTCTAGACTCAGGCTAGGACTGAGAGGTACAATGTCGCTAAGTCCTTTGTGGAATGCAAGATGGCAGAGGGAGCAGCTGCAGGCCCCCATGTGATCAAAATGGTTGGTTACAGTCAGACTTTGGAAAAGCTTGGTTTTCCATTAGGCCAAGAGTTGGCCACTGATTTCATTTTGGCATCTCTTCCATCTAGCTATGGGCATTTCATTTCGAACTACCATATGCATGGGGTGGAGAGGGGCCTTAATGAATTATGTGGGATGCTGAAAACAGCAGAATGTGACATTAAGAAGTGTGGAGGGCATAGCCATGTGATGGCTGTGCAGAACAAGCCTAGCTTCAAGAAAAAGGGCACTTCTTGGCAGAAGAAGAAGGGCAAGGCTAAGGATACGATCCCTAAGCCAAACCCTGCATCCAAGCAAAAGGCTGGTCCTGCAGGAGACACTGAGTGTTTCTTTTGTCACGAATATGGCCACTAGAAGAGAAACTGCAGCAAGTACCAGGCTTCTTTGAAGAAGAGTGGAAGTAAGAGTACTTCCCACTTAGGTACGCTTGTTGTAAATGTTGTGGACATTTTTCTCGCAGATTCTTATGGTAACTCTTGGGTATTTGATACCGGATCGGTTGCTCATATTTGCAATTCGATGCAGGGGCTAATAAGGACTAGAGAAGTGCAGAAAGGCGAAGTGGATTTTCGCGTCGGAAATAAAGCAAGGGTTGCTGCATTGTTCGTCGGCGTCATGCAACTCCACCTTCCGTCAGGATTTATCATGGAGTTGAATAATTGTTATTACATTCCTAGTATGGGCCGAAACATTTTATCACCTTCATGTTTGATGAGGGATGGTTATTCATTCGCGAGTACAAACAATGGTTGTGTAATCTCTAAGAATGCTATGTTTGTGGCTGATGCTCCCATTGTGAATGGGTTATTTATTTTAAATCTTGATAATGCATGTGTTTACAATGTTAGTGCTAAAAGGCTTCGGCCAAATGATTTGAGTCCTACCTATTTATGGCATTGTCGTTTGGCGCATATAAGTGAAAAGCGCATGAAGAAGCTCCATGGTGATCGTCTTCTAACTTCGTTTGATTTTGAATCATACGAGACATGTCAAGCTTGTTTACTTGGAAAGATGACCAAGACGCCTTTTTCGGGGTTTCCCGAGAGAGCGACAGACTTGTTGGAACTCATACATACTGATGTATGTGGACCAATGAGCACGACAGCCAGAGGAGGATATCACTACTTCATTACTTTCACTGATGATTTCAGTAGATATGGCTATGTATACTTGATGAAGCATAAGTCTGAAACTTTTGAAAAGTTCAAAGAGTTTCAAAATGAGGTAGAGAATCAACGTGGCAAGAAAATAAAGGCCTTGCGATCTGATCGCGGAGGTGAATATTTGAGTCATGAGTTTAGCAATCATCTTAAGAGTTGCGGAATTGTTCCACAGCTCACGCCGCCCGGAATGCCTCAAAGAAACGGGGTCTCTGAACGGCGTAATCGAACTTTGTTGGACATGGTTCGATCGATGATGAGCCAGTCAGATTAACCATTATCATTTTGGGGTTACGCGTTAGAAACAACAGCTTTCACACTAAACAGGGTACCATCTAAATCCGTAGTTAAGACACCATATGAGATGTGGACTGGAAAGAATCCCAGTTTGTCTTTTCTAAAGATTTGGGGTTGTGATGCATTTGTCAAGCGACTTCAGTCGGACAAGCTAACACCCAAATCAGATAAGTGCATTTTTGTGGGATACCCAAGGGAAACCTTAGGGTATTACTTCTACAATCGAGAAGAGGGCAAAGTGTTTGTCGCTCGTAGCGGTGTTTTCCTAGAGAAAGAGTTTCTCACAAAGGGAACGAGTGGAAGGTCGGTGCGACTTGAAGAAGTTCAAGATGAGCCAGTCGGGGATGCTTCTACAAGTGATGCTATTGTAGCAGAACAAGTTGAGGAACCCGTGGCAATAGAAGCACCATAGCCACGAAGGTCGGCGAGGCTCTACAAAGCGCGAGAGTTATTATTGTTAGACAATGATGAGCCTGCGACCTATGCAGAAGCGATGGTGGACCCAGACTCTGAGAAATGGCTGATTGCCATGAGATCCGAGATAGAGTCCATGGGAGACAATCAAGTTTGGAACTTGGTTGACCTGCCTGATGGTTTTAAAGCCATCGAGTGCAAGTGGATCTATAAGAAGAAGATTGATATGGATGGAAATGTTCACATCCATAAAGCTCGACTTATTACAAAAGGTTTTCGACAAGTTCAAGGAGTTGACTACGACGAGACTTTCTTGCCCGTAGCGATGCTTAAATCTATACGGATCATTCTAGCCATTGCTGCACATTTCGATTATGAGATATGGTAGATGGATGTCAAGACGGATTTCTTAAATGGAATCCTTTCTGAGGACGTGTATATGATGCAGCCCGAAGGTTTTGTCGATCCAAACAATGCTGGAAAGGTATGCAAACTTCAAAAGTCTATTTATGGGCTGAAGCAAGCATCTCGGAGTTGGAACATTCGATTTGATGAAGTTGTAAAGGAGTTTGGCTTCACAAAAAATGAACAAGAACCTTGTGTGTATAAGAAAGAAAATGGGAAATCACTTGTGTTTCTAATCTTATATGTGGATGACATATTATTGATTGAAATGACATTCCTATGCTCGAGTCTGTTAAGACCTCATTAAAAAATAGATTTTCTATGAAGGACTTGGGAGAAGCGGCATATATTCTGGGTATCAAGATCTATAGAGATAGATCAAGGAGGCTAATAGGATTAAGCCAGAGTACGTACATTGACAAAGTGTTGAAACGGTTCAGCATGGAAGAGGCTAAGAAGGGGTTCTTGCCCATGTCTCACGGCATTAAACTCAGCAAGACTCAGTGTCCTTCGACCACTGATGAGCGAGATCGCATGAGTAGGGTTCCATATGTTTCGTCTATTGGATCCATCATGTATGCAATGACATGTACTCGCCCAGATGTTTCCTATGCTCTAAGTGTTACAAGCAGATACCAGGCTGATCCAGGTGAGATTCGGTGGACAGCGGTAAAGAATATCCTTAAATATTTGAGAAGGACTAAGGATATGTTCCTAGTTTATGGAGGTGAGGTTGAACTCAGTGTAAAGGGTTACATAGATGCGAGTTACCTTAATGACTCATATGACTCGAAATCGCAATCAGGTTATGTGTTTGTCATGAATGGTGGTGTTGTGAGCTGGAAAAGTTCCAAGCAAGATACAGTGGCCTCCTCTTCAACAGAAGCTGAATATATTGCTGCCTCGGAGGCTGCAAAGGAAGCTGTTTGGATTAGGAATTTCCTGATCGCTCTTGGTGTGGTTCAGGGCTCGTACAATCCCTTGGACGTTTATTGTGACAACAATGGTGCTATTGCACAAGCCAAGGAACCTAGACAGCACTAGAAGAACAAACATATTCGCATGCGTTACCATCTGATTCGTGGGTTCATTGATGATGGTAGTGTCATGTTATGCAAAATACATACGGACTCAAATGTTGCTGATCCCTTGACTAAGCCACTCCCGCAGCCTGCGCATGAAGCGCACACAGGAGCAATAGGTATTAGATACTGTCTAGATTGACTCTAGTGCAAGTGGCACTACAACAAAATCGTGTTGTAGAGACATATCCCTAGAGACACTCTCCATTGTGCCTCTTAGCACCTTACCTAATCACCATGTAGAGACACGAAGAGAGACATTGTAGAGAGTGTCTTAACAGTAGAGACATATATTTAGAGGCACTTTGTATTATGTCTCTTATCACTTATATAAAGACACTAAAAGAGACACGTTAGAAAATGCCTTAATTGTAGAGACATGTCCATAGAGGCACTATCTATGATGTCTCTTAGTGATTATGTAAAGACACTATAAGAGACATTTTACAAAATGCCTTAACTGTAGAGACATGTCCATAGAGACACTATCCATGATGTCTCTTAGTGATTATGTAAAGACACTATAAGAGACAGTTTAGAAAATGTCTTAACTGTAGAGACATGTCCATAGAGGCACTATCCATGTTGTCTCTTAGTGATTATGTAAAGACACTATAAGAGACATTTTAGAGAATGCCTTAGCATGGTAAAGACTTCTCCATAAAGGCACTGCAGTGATGTCTCTTAGCATTTTTGTAAAGACACTTGAAGAGACACAAAGAACGCCTTAACAATAGAGACAACTCCCTAGCCATACCGTCCACGATGTCTCGTTGCACAATCTAGTCGACAAGTAGAGGTATTAAGAGAACCTTATGGTGAATGCAAATGGTAAGTCAAGAGTGAGCCATCATATTCGCTCTAGTGGCAGGTAAAGTAAGTACGATAAATAAGTTGAGAGCGCCAAGAACATGCTACCATATTGGCACTATCTTTTGAGGCACCTTTCTAAAATACATGAGAATAAAAGTGTTATATTTTAGAGATAAATATGTATCTTTTTATATGTCTGTTAGTGCTAAATTGCTAATATTTTGAAGTACGAGAATTTATTAGTTTCTAATCGAGTCATAGAAGAGTCGAGAGCCATGAATTATACATTGAGCTCCATGCAAGATTTCACAATTTATTGGACGTTAGAATAAGACTAGTAGTACTCCCTTGGTCCATATTAATGGTCTCAATTTTGTTTAGACATAAATGCATCTAGTCTAATACTTAACTAGATACATACAAATCTAGATAAAGTTGAGGCTATTACGGATTGGAGGAAGTACTTTTTTTTACACTTGATGAAGAAATAATTACAACATAAACATTTTGTAGATCTCAATGGACATATTTATAATACAGACTAGTTAATTCTCATCTATTACATTCTTTTGCATTGGATGAACAAATTATTACTACAACGTAGTGACTTAAACTTTGTAAGGCTGTGTGCATCCTTATGATGCAAGGCCGGGGGCACCAACTCCTCTTAAGGAAAAAGATGCCTTAAAAAATTTTATCGGGTAATCTAGAAAATACACAAATAAAAACTGAATGCCATATTTTTTTAAACTGATTTTTCCGAGGCGCGGCAGAGCCAGCCGTAGTCCCTGAAGCAGTCAAACGAATACTCGGTCAAATGAACTAGTCCAAAAAACCGGACCAGCCTAACAAACCCGTTTTCAAAAAAAGCCTCATCTCTTGTTCTACCAGTCCGGTGCCACATCTAAGATGCTATCTTCATCGTGATCCCAGATATCTTCGTAGCCAGATATCTTCGTAGCCTATCTCCACCGTGCTTCTACACCTTGGCAAGGACCTGATGCGACGTGATCTTGGCAATCTGGCACGGATCCAGTTGAGGTAATTTACCTGATTCCGGTACCCATCACTCACGATGTTCTCCAGAAAATTTCATCCAAATTTTGTGCCACGCATAGGGATCAATGCGCTCACATGAACTACTACACCTCATTGTTTAATGTATAGTATGCATGAACTCATCAAAACTCGTACTCCCTCTGATCCAAATTAGCTGACTCAGATTTGTCTAGATTCGAATTATATAGACACGTTTTAGTGCTAAATACATCCGAATCTAGACAAAACCAAGTCAATTAATTTGGGTCAGAGGGAGTACTTTGCTCTGTGAATCCTATCCACAAACATATTCCATTCTCAAATATGATAATTCCATCCAACCAAAAAGTTGACTTTGTGTACACTAACTAAAATCAATTTTGTATGTAACTGTTGAACCAGAACAAGTATACACCACTAGAGTACATACCTACAAGAGTAAATATATCTGGGACTATACAGTAAACTGAAATACAGAGTATGTAAAATAAGTCAACTTTGGCATGCTTTGTACAATTTGTAGACTTTGAAGAAAAAGAGAAGCATTTCTTAGAGTTAATGAAAGTTAGAGTTATCCATGGCATTCAGCTTGTGGCTGTCAAGCGTACTGTTGTTGCTGATGTGTTTTGGCTTTTGTTGTTTTGTCACTGATTTTCCTGCAAAGGCGTTGTAGAATTTTCTCTTCCTACTAGTATATATTGCAACTCTCCTACATGGTCTTCGAAAACAACCGAAGAGTGAAGGCAACGTTCTTGGTGTTAAATCTGCAAAACCATATAATTCCCCATATCAATCATTTGGTATATCAGTGCTAGAAAAGTTAGAAATACAATACTAAATTTCTTACAAGTAAAAGTTATAAATTTTATGCATATAAACATTGTGAGTGCATGATGGCGTGAGTGGAGTGTGCGATGTGCACATCCTCCTTTTACTCTACAAAAAGACCTTAGGCAATTCTAACAACCAAGAAATCTAGATACTCCATTTGACTAAATTATTTTTAGAAAACTGAGTAGGAAGGATATATATATATAACACTACAAGTAAATTGGTAAATCCGTACTAACTTGGCTCTTTTAAAACCATGACAATACTACCACAACAAGCAATTAATAAAGGATACAAGCATAATCTGACTACATAAACATACTCATGTCTCTGAGATGACTACTGAAACTTACACTTGTCTTCAAGCTGACCTGCATGATGCTTACAGTTGTTTGATGTCCAAAATCAAAAGGAAGAAAAATGGAACAAAACTCGAGAGAAGCTTTACAATGAAAATTATATGAGAGATAATTTCACTAAGGAAGATTGGGGTATGAAAGGTCACATATTTGGAGCTGCCGACCTGAGAGAAGATTCAACTAAGCTCTAAGGCGCTAGCAAAAACATAAATGTAAAAATTGAGACTTTTGACAACCATATGTAGATATTTTGTGGTCACTACTACTAGTTTACATTATTTTTATATACCATTAACTTTGTTCACTAACTAGAAATTTAGTAACTACAATTCTGGCTATTCTATTTCAGCATTTGCATATAATGATGGATAAGAGCTGGATTAGTAAAGTAAGAACTAGCACAGAGTACAAACAAGGCATTGAGCAGTTCCTTTCTTTTGCATTCCGAGATGTAACAGATGGCGGCAAGATTTTGTGCCCATGTGTGAACTGTGCAAACAAAAGGGGACATACTTATGGTGAAGTAAAAACCCATTTGAGATGTGATGGTATCCTACAAGGATATACAACATGGATCTACCATGGAGAGCATTTTCATTCCTCGACAGCAGCATTTGATCATATGTGCCATGCCACCGACAATGTGCCTATTTCTAATAACCCTACTCCTATTCCAAGACAAGGTGACTATAGAAGATTGGACGACATGACAAGGCTCCTTAATGCAGTTTCAAATATGCCTGGTGGTTCTGTTTCACATTCTAGCGTATCAGAACGTTCCTTAGATGAACAACTTGAGTACACAGATGTAAGTGATAGCTCACCTAAAGAAGATAATGTCACAGCTTTCGATGATGAAGATGTTGTCTTCCCTGATGTACTATCAAGGTCACCTGAACAAGAAAATGTCACTGCTGAAGGTCAAGATGAAATCAGCAAAAATAAACTTTCAAGCTTTTGGAAAGATGCAGACTCCAGTTTACATGATGGATGTGAATCTTATTCAAAGCTATCCTTTTTAGTGAGGCTATTTCAGTTGAAGTGCTTAAGTGGGTGGACCCAAGAATCATTTACATTACTACTTGGAGTATTAGCTGATGCATACCCTCAAACGAGTCTACCAAAGACCTTCCATGAAGCTAAAAAACTAATTCGAGGCTTGGGTCTTCACTACAAGAAAATACATGCATGTCCAAAAGATTGCATGCTTTTTTGGGGTGAGAGGGCTAACCAAGAGATTTGCCATATCTGCAAGAGCTCCCGTTGGCTTGATGAGGGCAACGATACATCAACGGAATCAAGAAAAAAGAAAAAGCCTGCAAAGGTTTTGTGTTACTTCCCATTGATACCTAGGCTCCGCAGGTTGTATGCAACTAATAAAACATCAAATGACATGAGGTGGCATGATGAGGAATGCACAAAAGATGAGTTCTTACGCCATCCAGCCGATGGAAAAGCCTGGAAAAAGTTGGATGAGTTTGAACCATCACTTGCCAGTGATTCTCGTAATGTACGACTTGGTCTTGCTAGTGATGGATTTAATCCTTACAAAAGCATGAATATGAAGCATAGTACATGGCCAGTAATGCTTATTCCATACAACCTCCCTCCTTGGATTTGCATGAAAGAAACAAATTTAATTTTATCAATGATGATACCTGGACCTGCTAGTCCAGGGAACGATATTGATGTCTATCTGCAACCACCGATTGCGGAGCTTTTACAACTATGGACAGGCGTGGATGCATTTGATTCTACCACAAAGAGAGAGTTCAAGCTGAGGACTGCATTGCTATGGACACTGAATGATTTTCCTGCATTAGCATATTTATATGGTTGGAGTACGAGGGGAACATATGCATGTCCATCTTGTGCTGGTTCTACAAAATCACGCTTCCTGAGTAAAGGGAAAAAATGCTGTTACATGGGCCATCGCAGGTGGTTGTCACAAGGCCACCCCTACCGCCGTCAAAAGAAGAATTTTGATGGAAATAAAGAGACTACAGATGCACCAGAAACATTGAGTGGGAGTTCAGTGTTGAAAATACTGGAAGGAAGAGTGTTTGTATTGGGCAAGAAGGATGCTGCACCAAAGAAAGGAAAAAACAAAAAGAACGGAAAATCTAAAAACAAAGAGGAAGCCGAGCAACCCAAACAGAAAAGAAAAAGAGCAAGCAAATCAACCAGAAGTTCAACTGATAAAGGAAAAAGGGCAGAGGCAAGCAAATCAACCGGAAGCTCAAGTAAGAAAGAAAAAAGGCCAGAGGATTGGCTGAAGAAGAAATCAATATTCTTTGATTTACCATACTGGGAGCACAACTTGTTGCGGCATAATCTAGACGTGATGCATATAGATAAAAATGTTTGTGATAACTTAATAGGGACACTATTGGATATTCCATCTAAATCAAAAGATGATTGGAATGCAAGACTTGATTTGGTAGAACTTGGGATAAGGTCTGAACTCCAGCCCGATAAAGATGAGGAAGGTAAACCATATTTGCCATGGGCACCTTTTAACATGACTAGGGAACAAAAGGAGATTTTGTGCTCAATTATTCAAAAGCTCAAGACACCTGATGGCTATGCCTCCAACATATCTAGATGTGTGAACATGAAGGATTGTATGTTAAGCGGTCTAAAGAGTCACGATTCACATGTTCTTATTGAGGATATTCTTCCAATAGCACTACGCTCGTGTTACCCAAGCAAACAAGTTATGACTATTGTTGTTGACTTGGCGGATTTCTTTAAGAAACTGAGCTCTAAAGTAATAAGTATCCCTGAGCTTGATGAGCTTCGGGAGAAAATTGTGCTAACACTATGTGACATGGAAAAGACCTTCCTTCCATCATTTTTCACAATCATGGTGCATTTAATGGTGCACTTGGTGGATGAAGTTAAGCTTGGCGGTCCAGTACACTATAGGTGGATGTATCCTCTAGAAAGGCAAGTATTTTGGTATTTATTTACTTTCATGTTTTTTCTGTTAAATTTTTTTCTTACACATGCCTTTAAACTTTATTTTCAGGTATTTTGTTCGACTTAAATCATATGTGCGCAACAGAGCTCATCCAGAAGGATCTATGGCAGAAGGATACATCCAAGACGAATGTATGACGTTTTGTTCAAGATTCATAGATGGAACTACACGGTTTACAAGACCACCTAGAAACCCTGATCCATTGAATGAGATGCAAGATTTATATATGTTTGGAAGTGTTGGTGAACCTATAGGAAAGAATGTCAATGAGAAGCAATTTGACGATTTAATGCTCATTCAAGCACATCGCTATGTTTTGCGACATTGCGATGAACTTGAAGATCTTCGGAAGTGAGTGGGTAATAAATCATGACCCTTCTATTGTTTCATACAACTTAATTAATGTGAAATACTATTATTTTTCAAACCAAATGCTAACAGTAAATGATATCACTCCTGTAGAGAATTTGTGGAGGTGGAGAAAATTCAAAGAGGTGACCTAGAAGATGTATCGTCTGAAGATATCGAGCAAATGATTAATGAAGATTTTGCTGATTGGTTAGAACAAAAGGTAGAATCAGAGTTCACTTAACATTACAATTCTGCGATTCTATGTAAATAAATATTTGTTGTCCTATTAGTAAAATACGAGTTAAGTAGATGAGTTTTGTGATCATCATTCTATTAGTCATTAGTTCTAGAATATCATAATTACATTATAGTAGTCACAATGAGCAGCAGTGTAGGAAGAAAATTAACTTACTGGAAAGATTTATAAACATCACAGCAGTCATGCCCGACTATCAACAGGAACATAGTACCCTTCACTTTTTATTCTGATCTTGTTCTTGATCTCAACCTTTTAGATTAGTTTGTTGCAATGAAAACATCAACAGCCATGTATAACAGATAAAAAAATGACAGCGAGGGATAAACTATAATAAACCTTTACAAGATTTAATCTAGGTCCAACAGGCTAGATGCTCTAGCACGACCATCTCTAGAGTCCCTTGGGTAACGGCAGTTTTATTAAACTGGAGGTGGGGTCTGGAGGTACTGTAATACTGAAAAAACATAATTGCAAACTGATATTGAGTCACACATATTACTGCACAACACATCATCAATCTTATTGTCGTATGAGTAGCATATTCTTGTGGTTGTTTCTAGGTTCTACTTGATGATGGATCAAATTTTAGCAAGAAGATAAGTGCATTGGCTAAGAAGCCAAACAAATGGGGGACACGCTACAAAGGTTTTATTATCAACAGTTTCTGATTCCACACTATCAGTCGTGAGAAAAAACGCAAGACACAAAATAGTGGTGTAGTAAACAAGTCAGATGATGGTATTGACTACTACGACAGATTATCCGATATAATAGAGCTATCATATGGAGATGATTACAAAGTGGTGTTATTCAAGTGTGACTGGTATGACAGTACACAACCATACAGGCATTAAAAGAGATGACTTTGGTTTCACTCTTGTGAACTTTTCTCGGGTGATACACACTGGAAAAGAAAAAGAGCATGACCCATTTGTTTTTTCTTCTCAAGTTGAGCAAGTCTTTTATGTGGAAGATCCAAAACTTAAAGGATGGCATACTGTTACAAAAAAGAGGCCAAGAGATCTATTTGACATGGGTATTGAAGAACCTTCCGATGATGTAGTTTAGTAGTGGTGAACATGAAATAAGATGGCTATCTAGATCTGGCACTATATTGACATTTGGTTTGAAACTTATGTTTTATTTACAGCATCGAGAAACTATCTATCGAACTTAGTTTACAAGTACTGCACCTTGGTTCTATCATGTAAATATAGATCACCTTTGCCAATCACGGATCTTAATCTAGACTTACAGGAAGCGGTTAACTTATTAAGGTTCCTGGTCAAGATAGTGTACTAGTATGATTTTATTAAGGCAAGTAAGAGTAATCTGATAGTGGCAAGAGCACATGATTAGAAAAAACTGAATCAGTAGCGCAATATGCATAGGTTTCCATAGTGTAAAGCATACTTTAATGAGTAAGCAATTTTCATGCTACTACAATGGCCAAATCGGCGAGAAAGAAAAAGCAATCAGTCATAACGCAATCCACGATCAAAGAAAGAAGAAGAGGAGGAACGGCGGCGAACTCACCCGCGCATATCCTCTTCGATTCGGACCGGAGGCCAACCCATCGATTGCCGCTCCGTCGGTCATGCCGCTGTAACACGATCTGCCTAGGGTGCCCGTCACAGGGAGCGACGGACAGGTCGCTGCAACCAGCGCAAGGTGTCTAGCTCGGAGATGTCCTCCGCCAAGGCGTACGGGCAGTTGGACGGGAACAGAGCAGCTCGCCCCAACCAGCCACCCGGAGCGCGCCGACCATGGAGCGGCTCCAAGAAGCCAAGGCCAGCACATCGCTCCACCGTGCGTCGGCGTCATGGGCACCGACACGCCGCTGATTTGGGGATTTAGGAAAGGTGGGGAGTTGTTGGCCCGATTTAAGCGGTAGGTGTCTGCAATTTTGGAGCACGACGCGGGTCTTGGCGACAGAGGGGAAAGGGGAACGGGCGTTGCGGGAGAGACGTGCGTTGCGCCGGGTTGCATGGCGATGGTGGGCTCGCCGCTGCTCTCTATGTATCTGTGTTTTTTATGAGAGAATTCCTTATTTGACCATTTGACCCTATGTAAAGTTTCACTTCCTTTCTTGGCCCTCCAAAACATTTTCTTTCCTATTTGACCTTGTATATTCCTTTGATTCCTTATTTGACCCTCTAGTACAATTTTAGCACTAACGGTGTTAACTAGTTACCTAAGATGACGCTTTTGCCCCTGCTGCTATGTGACAAAAATTAATAGCAGTACCTTGATATATTTTTGGTGAAGGTTATTTGACTGATCTTCTACCTCTCCCAGGCCAAACTTACGATTTTTTTGAAACATTACTTTTTAGCAAACAAATTCCTAAAATAATATACAGCTCCTGACCGCGAGGAATTGGTCTGGGGACTGGCGACATCTTTCCATCCTGATTTTGGCTGGCGACGGAGGTCATCCCCATGGCTGGGCAGAAGGAAGACAACTTTCCTTAAAGCGAACAACGATTAGGACTACTCGTTCAAAGTTCAAACACATAACGATTTGTTCCTTGGGTCAGTATACTTTTTGAGAATTTGTTTGAGCTTTCCTCACCCGCAGCCGGCCACACGCCCGTGCACGCCGCCCTTCTTCCACTGCAAATAGCCGAATACACGGCCCGCGCGTCCTAACCCAACGCCCCGACCTGTGACCTCCGAGCACCACCGGAAGCTACCTCTTAGCACCGAGTTAGATCTTCGTCGCCGACCTGGTTCGTCGCCGACCGGAACAGCTTCTCCACCGCCATCAATTTGGTATTCGTCATCGGAGCCCCAAATCGATCCACCGCCGCCCGGAGCAGGATACTCGGTCATCACCGCACGGAGCAGGCTCCCAGGTCGCCGCCTCTCGGAGAAGACTCCTTCCTCTTCTCCCATAGCTAGGACCCTGCCGTCGCCGCCTCCGCCGCTGCTCCCGCTGAGGGCTAGCCGCCACCGCCGGGTACGACTCGAGAGAGGAAGGACGAAACGGGTCGGCTGTTTTTTTCTTTTTTTTTCTACTCTACCGATTGAGCCAGGGGTACTCTAGTCCAAGGAAGTTAGTTTTAACGGGAGAAGTTAACGGAATTAACGGTAGGGTCAAATAAGGAATCAAACAAAGATACAATGTCATATAGGGAAGAAAAGTTCTCTAGGGTCAAGAAAGGAAGTGAAACTTTAAATAGGGCCATATAAGGAATTCTCTCCTTTTTACAGTTAAATCCATTGGAGGGTAGTGAACTTAACCGCAAAAACCAATACAGTAACTGTACACAAGATAAACAAAATTACCATCACTAAATATGCGCGATAGCGTCACGGGCGGTCACCGCGCAGGTATGGCCATTGTATGTTCCCACATGGCGGGATGTGGGACCCACTGTCAGTGTGATACGAGCGCATGATCTGTCGGAAGCGTGGGATAATTGCACAAGAGCCCCTGATATTTCCCCTATTTCTTTCCCAACGCACCAAACCCCCTGCATTTATTTAGTCCTACCGACCAGTTCGAGGTGAAGGGGCTGGGAGAGGGAACGCCGCGATGCCACGCCCCTCGTTCGTCGCCACCATCACGCCCGGCGGTTGTCATCGATGGGTTGAGAGGGGCGACGGGATCGAGCTCAAAATCCATGGATTCGATGCAGATTATGTGGTGAAATGGTCGATTAGTGGTGAAATGGTCGATTAGTGGTGTCAGTTTAGAAATCAATCATGGGGAATTTTTGTGGGCAGTGGTAGTAACAAGATCTATGTTGACGGCCATGTTAGTGATGGAGATGATCATCTCTATTCAACTAATGTTGATGAGGATAATAGTGAGGATGACAATTCTCGGAGCTCAAAAGGGAAAGCAAATAGTGAAGGGAATATGACCAAGAGACAATAATAAAGTGGTTATTATCTTATTCCTTGTTTATGATAAATGTTTATTTTACATGCTATAATTGTATTAATTGGAAACATTAATACTGTTAGAAATATGCCCTAGAGACAAATAGTAATAAGGACTATTATCATATTTAATAAAGTTTATGATTAAGTTTTATATCATGATATAACTGTATTCGGAGGAACCGTAGAGGCAATATATGTCAAGAGCGGGATTTGTCCGTCCATGTGACGGAAAAATACTCGAGGGCCCACTCGGAGAAGTTATATCCAATAGCTGCGCATCGTGTGATTTGACCACGAGGATATCACTTGTCGAAACGAGTCAAATAGGATTGTTTGGTAACGAGATTGAACACGACATGGTGATGTTATTGATCAGATCTCGGGCAATGCAAGTATCGAGAGACAAAAGGAATAAGACGCGATTGTCCCGATTCAAACGATGAAAGATCAATGCACAGGGGTTACATGGGCATCTAGGTCCCTCTGTCGATCATTGGTCCGGAAGTGTCCCGACCATGTCTAGAGTGTTCCCGAACCATACGGTATCACGCTTAAGGGCTTGATGATGCTTAAAGAGTGTTTATAGGATCGGTAGAATTACCAAAGAAGAGAAGAGAGAAAACCGGAAGGGTTTCGGTAAGTCCGGAGGATGTTCGGAGTGGAGGTGGAAGGTGTTCCATAGACATGGAGATTGAATAATATGTGAATAAATGTTAAATATTAATTTAATCATTTATTCATAATTGGTCAAAAGCCTTAATGAGCCAAATTCTGAAGGGAGAAGGGCCCATGAAGGAAAGGCAAGAGGAGAAAGGACCAAGGGGGTGGTCGGCGACCCTATTGGGCTAGCCCCCATGTATAAAGTGGCATTGGAGGGGTATCAGAGCTTATAGTTGCATTCACAGGAAGGGCATAAATTGCCAATTAATGACCTGAAAAGAGTGAGGGGAAAGTGTGATAAAGCTTGCCCTTGGTACTATGGGCATCAAAGGATTCTAGAACACAAGCATTTGAAATCAAAAGGTATACTCTAGAGCATACATGCAATGGTAAGTGGAAAGTGTTTGGTTTCACTACTAAATTTATTGCAGAGAAGTATATAGAGAGATTTAGAGCTGATCAAGGTATGAGTCTCAAGAATTTCTCCAGAGTTGTCCAAAAAGGATGGAACATGATACCCTCAAGGAGTAAATTGTAGATAACTCTTGAGAAAGCAAGACATGATATTCTCCAAATAAGAATATTTATTTCCATCCGAACCGCGTCACGATCAAAGCAAGACACCACCATAGCACAACCATGACTTTGAGGCCACATGGATCAACGCACCTCCCCCTCATAAGTTTAGAAGAGATCGGCGAGAAGTCAGCAGGATCTAGCCAGACTCGAGGAAGACGTCGACCAAGTGGCAACCACCATGATGTACATTGTGCGCCTCATGCTCGCGCCCTGAGAAGCACCCAACACCGACCACACCCAACCACCCCCACTCCACAAAATTGGCCCTTCTCGCGTAGCCTCGCCAACGTCTTCAAGAAGATCACGACACCGTGGTGCCGCCACCGTTTGGTCCGGTGACCCAAACCAAGGGTTTCCCTCGGCACATGGGAACATGAAGACACGATACAGGCCATGACTACACCCCCAAGGGGTAACGGCACCCGTAGGCATCACCGCGACCAACATCAACTCTAGTTGAGCAAGGTTTTCACCTGGCCATAGATTGTGTCACCGAAACCCACCCAAAGGGCGGCGTGGAGTGGGTAGGCGGGGACGCAATGCGCTAGCTTGATATGCTACAACAGGAAGGAGAGAAGCACCGTCGGCCTCACCGTTGAAGAAGAGAGAAGCCTCGGCCACCACCAGCTCCATGGCCAGCCCGCATAGGCTCGGAGGAGCCCCCCCCACGCTGGCTCGCCACCACCACTGCTGCGGCGACATCGCTCCAGAGACGAAGCCACGAGCTTCCTCGCTCCGCCACCACGCCTCGAGGCCGCGGCCCGCAGGTGCCTGGATCGGGACCAGCTGCCATGGGCACCCACAGACCGTGGAGGCGCATCCTCCGCGCAGTAGCCCCCCCGCGCCTACCACTCTGTCGCCGCACGCCCTCCAAGCGCCGCCGCGCCGCCCAGATCTGTAGGGGTGAACTCTGGCCCCTGCTGCCGCCGGCTGCAGCAACCACGAGCCACACCACATGCTGCCGCCTCCAGCAGCGCGAGGCTGCCCCGGCACAGCACGCCGGCCGACGCCACGCCGAGCTACGCCGCCCCCGCCTATGCGTACCGCGCCCCGTAGCCCCGTCCCGCTCGAGTCCTCTCGCCGCCGGGGAATGAAAGGCCACCGCTGCCGACACTGCGCGAGCTTTGCCCGACGGCAACCACCGACGACGGCGGAGGGGAGGGGGTGGTAGGGAGGGAGGGAACTAGGGTTTGCCGCCGCCGCTTTCGTCGCCCGCGGGAGGGCGACGCAAAGTGGTCCATACTATAGTGGCCAACGTGTTGCGAATCCATATGTTGACTTGGCAGCGTAAATATTTTTTATCTAAAATAGTATTGGTTAAATTTAGATACTCCCCCAACCTAGTTGCTTAGATTTGTCTAGATTCGAATGTATCTAAACTTGTTTTAGTGCTAGATATCTCCGAATATAGACAAAATCAAGTCAACTAATTTGGATCGGATGAAGTAACATATGTTTTATATTCATTAAAATGGGGACTATATTTGGTCGCACACGGAAATAGACTTTTGTCGTGTCACACCATGATAATAATGACACATAGATTTTCTAAAAGAAGAGACCAGAACGACCTGGTCTTTCCCATGGTCACGCACCGCATTAGAATTTTTGTTGGCAGCACCGTAGGATATGGGTTTGTTTCCCAGCTAGGTTTTCTGCTCCCCATAGCACACCCCCGCCACCATCGCTCTCTGCCTCCTGCCCAGATCCGATGGACAAGACATAGTGTATCTCACATTTATCTCCTGACTAGCCCTGATGGATTTCCATGACCTCAGACGCGGTCCCTGTTCTCTACTCCCTAATTTCCCAGCCAAAGGGTTCCAGCGATTCTTTATCGCTGTGGTAAAATCCCCTCATGGTGGTCTCGATTCAGCAATAGCGGGCGGCGCAATCCCAGCCCTCAACCTCGAGCGCGGCAGGCGACACAATCCTAACCTAGAGCGCGGCAGCCGGCGCAATCCCAGTGTACGTCGTCTTCAGATTTGAATACTCTGTCTTGCTCCATTTGTTTTGGGCTCATGCAATTTTTTCACAGTTTTATAATTCGGCTTTTGATTTATGTTTAATGAAAAAAACAAAATACGGCACCTAAAGGTTTGGTATGTTTTCTTTGTTTTTTTTCTATTTGGTTGGGTACGAATCAGTTGTCAGCCTGAAAAATGTGCATTGGCGCCAAGTTATGGCGCTAAATCCATCATTTTTTCTCATTTCCCTCGTCGGCTGCACATCCCACTATCACCACGCCCGCAATGATCTCGTATATATAACTGTCACAAGCTTCCAGCGGCCATTCTCTAGAAAAAAAAAGCTGCTCATTAACGAGAGCCCCTGCCCAACCAATCTCAACTCCGTTGATGGATCCTTCCACTGAGGGTTCATCTGGTAGCATTTAACATCCTTCCATTAGTACTACGGTGTTTCCCTTCCATCTTTTCTGGTGCCATTATATCCAACCTCACGTGCTTTGTTGTTTTCTCTGAGAAGTGCGGTAATCTTTGAGTCCCAGAATCGTGTGCTTCTATCAATTGTAAGTTACGTTGTTGAATATTGCAATCTTGCTCACAAATGTCAATTTTCAACTTGTAAGATTGTTTCTCACATATTACAAGTATCACCTCCTTTAATAACCCTAAATCATGAAGACTATAGCTGAAATGTTTATAGTTGCTTAAACAGATCTGGTGTAAATCGTTTTCCCTTTGTCCAGCACCATAATCTAGCTCTGTTCTTTCCATAAAACTGTATATCTTTTTTCAGATTACTTCAAAGTGGTTGTACTTGCTGGCACATACGTTGCAGATTTGTTTAAAATTTCTTTGGTCAAAAGCTTGGGCTTAGGCAATGAAAAAAGTCCAAAAGGCTTAACAGACAGGACAAACAAAATAAAATTAACCATATGATTTATCACTTCCTATTTTGAAAGCTATTAAATACAGCCACTTAGCAAAAATCAGTCATCTAGCATCTAGCTATGCATGTTGGAAGGCAGAAGTAGATGATACATATTAGGCTCCATTGGTAAATTGATGAGTGCCTATTGTTTTGAGAGGATGGCAGATGTATTTTGGACTTTGAACTTCTACATGAAAGATGCTCCATCCGGTGAAAAATTTATTGAGGAACGAATGGACAAAGATCTCATTTGTTATTTTGACATTGTTGGTCTCATTGAAAAACAGGGGTACACTTCGATGGATTACATCTATTGCAAAAGAAATGGCCATGGCCGTCGTCGGTCTGAACTAGTTGAAATTATCAGTGACCTTGATGTGAGTCGGATGGTGTGTGAACATGAAGTTGATCAGAAGCTAAGCTTCTATGTCACAAAGCAAACTGATGGTGTAAACACTGGAATTCGTCGATCTGGACAAGTCCCCATTGGAGCAAGTGCAGACACAGAGAGGCGTCAAGCTTTGTCAGATGAGAGAGTCACTGGGAGTGGTTATGATACAGAATCATCACATGAAACTGATCGTGAAGCACAAAGATTTGATCAACATGTTGGGTTGGAAGACATAAAGAGGCGTAAGGCTGATCCTCATGTGAGTGGGGTAAGTGGGCAGTGGGTATCGTATCTCAATTTTGGACATGGTCTATTTCTATACATGTAACTGTTTTAACATGAAATGCAGAAGAGGCACAAAAGACCAAGGAACTCAAGATTTCAGTCAGATGATCAAGAATATGAGGAGGAAGATGGAGATGATTTAGATGATCCTTTGGAACACTTAGAAGATGGGGATGAAGATGAGGAGATTTTGCAGGATTCCCCGGTGCATTCAGAAAATGAGGATCAAGATCTTGCACAACTTGATACTACAGTTTCTGGGGTTTCTCCAGAATCAGGAACCATAAAAATAATCTGTAGGTTCCATTCTTCCATAGACCTTTCCAATTATTCTGCAAGGTTATGCTTATGTTGTACACATCAACATGCAGGGTCCAATGGAGTTGAGCAAGAGTATAGAGGGCGTTTCATAGTATCCAATGTGATGAACATTAAATCTGGTGGAAAAGTACTTGTTGAAACTGATGAAAATGGTATTCCAAACCAAAGGTCAGCTGGCCTTCTTGGTTCATTTCTTCGTGATCTGGCCAAGAATTCTTCCCATGTGCCACTGCATATCCCAAGATGGGACAAGTTAATGAAAAAGCCAAAGAAGGATCTCATCACTTACGTTAAGGTACAGTTTATAAGAAGCATTTCCTTAAATATAATAGTGCTTTTGTACTAATTATCTCTTTCATTTTTAGACAAAATTCATGTACCCTGAGGAGACAAAGGACACAACAGAAGGATGGATGTTGAAGATTGTCAACAAAGGGTGGAGAGCTTACAAGTGTTCCTTGAAGAAGGATTACTACAAGCCAGATAAGCTGTCACTAGATCGAATCAAGCGACGAGTTCCTAGTGGTGTTAATAAACATCAATGGATAACACTACTTGGGACTTGGTGCCAGGAGCAACACGCAGTTGTGTACATGTTGCCTTTCTTACGTGTGAAACAAATAAATGCTTAGTTTTTGTTTTGTTAACTGGACTTGCTTTGTGCAGAAAATATGTGAGAGGAACTCTGAAGCTGGAAAGCAACAACGTCATCCACACACCACCGGAAGGAAAAGCCATGCAAGACTAAAAAAGGAGATGGTAGTATCTTTTTCTTTGAATGTACTATTGCTTTCATCTTTAGTTAGTGGTAAGCTTTACTTTCTGTTGTATAGGAAGTCAAGAATAAAGGTCCTGTTAGCAAAATTGATCTATGGGATGAAGCTCATAGGAAGAAGGATGGCAAATATGCAAATAAGAATGTCCAGCAACTTATGGTATCGGTTATTCTCTTGTTAGTCTATCATAGTTCTCTAATTTATGTCACTTTCTGATTTCCCTTTTATTTTTAAGCATAAAGCTCGTAAGAAGTTAGCAATTCTTGAGAGGAAGAAAAATGGGGAGCTATCACCAGAAGATTATGACAAAGTGTTTGACGATGTTATAGCAAAAAAATCAACAATTGGTGGATACTATGATGAGAAATATTGGGGCGATGGAAAGTTATGTCTAGGTTCAACTTCTGTTCAAGGGTCATCAAGTGAAGTCATGGCTCAAGAAGAACTTCAAGAAGTGAAAGCTGATTTGAAAAAAGTTACTAGATTCATGGAGAGAATGTATGCTTTTATGGTACGAAACCATCCTGATGAAGATTGGATGAATGAAGTCATGGCTCCTAGAAATGAAGTTAGTACATTGCTATTCTGACATTTATGTCTATGTACTTTACTTGATTTTGTCATTTCCAGAACTTGTTCTAATTTTTCTTTGATAGATCAAGATGAGTGGCCAACCGGATGAGGACCAAGCCTCTAGGCTCCAGCCGAACAACATATCGGTAAACTCCCTAGATTTTACTATTTTTCTTGTACTCCTTATCTTTTATACTACTAAATCTCATACAAGATTGTAATCATGTAGCAATGCATGGGTGGTTTGCTAGTTTCAATTTCGTGTAAAGTTGTAGTATTGTTTCCAATGCTGACATTCATGTCTATCCAGTTCACTACTATGTGTGTATGTCATTTCAAAAATTTGTTCTTATTATTCTTTGATAGGTGAACATCGTCTCTGATAAAGTTGGTGGTGGTAATGAGGTTGATGGTGTTGAAGAACCCATGGATAATGTTCATACTACAGAAAGTGATCCGAAGGTCGCATTGTGGACCATGCCACTACTTTTATCATGATAAATGGGTGTCACGAGTCATCATTGGTTGGCTGCATCTTCATCTAGCTATGGATTAGAACTGCTTCATGTGCATGCTATTAGGAATATTCTTAAAGTTCAAATTGGTCATCCTCCGTTAGTGTGTTTGACCAAAATTGTGGTTCATTAGACATTGTAAATATATTTGAAACTTTTACTAATTGCAGGAAGCACAATTTGGAAAAAATCCTACATCTAAGGATCTCGAAGATATAACTAGGAAGGTGTGTTTCTAAAAGATATTATCAAATACCTCTATTTTCATCTTCGTCCACCATAGTAGTTCTAACTTATCTATCGCACCTCACCAAATACTTCCATAAATCATTTCCCACTATTTGTTTCTCAAAACTGTAGGCATCCACAAGGAAGGAACCACCAGAACAAACTTCACATCAGGTATTTGTATCCTTTTTTGGAGCTGCATCATTCTAAATATCTATGCTTCTTCCACTGAAATAAAGAAGTGTTGATTTTAAACTACCTTTTCCATTTTCCTCTCATAGGTGAACATTTTGAAAAGAGCCAATGATGTTGTTATACATCATAACATTACTGAGACTGCTGAATCCAATGAAGCTATTCAAACTTCAAGAAAAAATACAAAGGTTGTATTGCTCGTTGTCCTTTCAGCATTTGGATTCTAGATAAATGCACGTCTAGCTAATGTATTCTTGTGTTACCAAACTTATAGTCCAAAGTACCTGCTACATTATATTTTCTAGTTGGAAATTATTCTTCCTCACTCAACATGTACCATGCATGTGAAATTCGTTTCATTACACTATATTCTTTGGAATGTCTATTATACTAAACATGCTTGGTTGATAATGCAGTGTGCACATGCTGCTAAAGAAAAGGAACAATGCTAGAATTCATCCTCACCGCATGAACAAAGATTTGTAAAGGTGCAGTCTGAAATGCTTGTGACAAGTTTTCATCTATATCATTTTTTCTAAGAACTTAATCTCCTTGCGGTTCTTTTCATTTTGTTTTGTTTACTATAGGTATCTGAGACAAAGGAAGTACCAAAACATAAGAATGCACAAAAGGTATGTGAATCCGTATATTTTTTAATAGAACACATAGGATTCCATTAACTAGACGAGATGGACAGAATGCCAATAACAAGGTCCTTTATATAACTTGGAAACGAGTCATGCCACATTTGATAGATGGACACGACTATAGCGTGGCGCCGCACCAGCGTTTACCTGTGCGGCGGCAGCTGCGTCTAGCACTGTATCACACTACGGCCAAAGGAAAAAAAAAAGCTGCATGCACCGGACAGCATGAACATGTTTGCAATAGTGCTAGTGGAGGAAAAAACAGCTACTGTTTTGGATGGTCTTCCGTGACATTGACTTCTTGTATGCCTTTATTTATTTGCAAAGATTTACATGTTTAATTTTTATGCACAATTGCCACAAAAAGTCCTTGTAAATCAGATTTTTCGAGGCACCTGCCCAGTAATATTTTCCTTAAAACTCATTGTTGTACATGAATAATTTGGTAGCTGCATCAAAGAACTTAGCGGCCACTCTCAGACGGTATAGTCGCATTGGAGAAATTCGACAATTGCTCTCGAAGAATCTGGTAGGTGTGTTCAATCAACATGGCAGATGCATTTAAAAATCTGGTGATTGTTCTCGAAGAACCTGATAGGCATGTCAAATTAACTTGGTAGATGTATGTAAGAAAATGATAATTGCTCCAACCTGGTAGGTGTGTTAAATCAACATGGCAGATGCATTTAAAAATACGGTGATCGCTCTCGAAGAACCTAGTAGGCGTGTCGAATTAACCTGGTAGTTGTATGTAAAAATATAATAATTTCTCTCGAAGAACGTGGTAGGTGGGTTAAATCAAAAGAGCAGTTGCAATTAAAAATCTGGTATTTTTTCTCGAAGAACCTAGTAGTCGTATCAAATTAACCTAGTATTTATATATAAAAATCAGATAATTGCTCACGGAGAACCGAGTAGGGATGTTAAATTAACCTGGCAGTTGCATTTAAAAACATGGTAGGTGTTCTCGAAAAATCTAATAGACGTGTCAAATTAACTTGGTAGCTGTATTTAAAAATCTTATAATTGCTCTCAAAAAACCTGGTAGGTGTGTAAAATTAACCAAATGGTTGGCTTTCAAAATCCGGTAGTTGTTATTAGAAAACCTAAAAGGTGTGCAAAATCAACTTCGTAACCCAGATGTTGATCCTAGTAATAGCTATTGCTAGCTGATGTAGTACTAGTTGTGTCAAATAACCTAGTAATCGTATTACAACTCAAGCCTTATTTTAAAGTAGATGGGCGCATGCAAGGAAGCTGTGATCACACTTTGTCAACTTTAGCAAAACACTTGTGCTGCCTTTCCTTTTTCACACTCGCATGCCCAACTGTTTGATTTTGCACGTGAGCAGGGCATCGGTAAGGCCCTATACTGCGGAACATAGCGTCCCTATAGTGTTGCATTTTTTTGTAGAGAATTGGGACCGAGCAGTCACGTCCAGAACACGACCAGGCCGAATCGAACAAGCGAGCACGAGCGGGGCGCGCAATGACAGTTGTACCTACGTACGCGTTTCCGAATCTCATAGAGCCGCACGAGGGAACGCGCGGTGCGGCGCCTTTTAGTAGATTTTTCCTTGATAGATTATCCGCTCCATAAGCAGCTAACAATATGCAGGAACACTACAGGCATGTGCACAAACTTCTACATGAATTACTAAGAGACCCGTGAGATTTATGTGCGTGGAACCGATTTTTGTATCCAGAATATTGTACTAATCTAGGTCCTTATCAGTTAGGAGCTGCACTTTCTTGGGATAGATAGCTTAGCCAGATTGCTCTTTTTACACCATTTGTCCACTATGTCTTGTCTTTTTCGTGTTTCTATCATCTGGAACAACCATAGTTAGCGGATCATAGTCGACAATTGCTTAGCCACCTTCCTCTACATGTAATTATGCATGAACCCACTCCATCTTTGGGTTTTTACAGCAATGCAGCGAGGAAGGAATCACTTATGGCCTTTAGAAATGGGACATAACCATACTTATCCATTTATGTCTGCAAATATAACACCGTAGCATATAGATGGCATCTTCCTAAATCATATTTACTTTTTCATTATTTGCTACATAATGGCACTCGCTAAGACTTGGCTTGTGTCATGCCATCTTCTTAAGGTGCATTTTTATTACATATGTACCTTCCGCCTCTCGAAAGAGTATTTAATTTGTCGTTTTCACCGTCAAATATTTAGTTAGTGATTTCTTGTAATAGCCACTGTAAAAAATACATTTTCTCAGTTCAATCATTGCATATTCTTATGATCATGCTACAATGCACTTTTATTCTCTAGTTTTGATCCTTGCACAGGGTTATGATCATGAACATTTTCTAGTTTTAGATTGCTTCATCATCTAAAGAGATAAAGTGCACAAATGTGATGATTCCTTACATTTTGAGATAAGTCACATGTCCTCGTAATAATTAATTGATCTCTTTATTTGTAGAAACCAAAAACGGTGGTCTTGGTCTCATTAGTCCCAAGAACTAAAGATTTGGTGGTTGGTAAAGGAATAATTAAGAGTAGAGATAGCAATTATGTAGTTGAAGGGGATACACTTGGCGATTCATATTGGGCAATCACTGTTCTAGAAGTTAGTAAACTTGGATGTGAAAGACTGCCTCGACCATTTGGGCATATCCAGACTGTACAAGATGCTATTGGTCATTGCATTGCCTGGCCATCTACTCATGTAAGTTTAATTAATGTATTTTAATTAACATTTCCTGGTTCTAGAGTGGGATTGCTTATTTGCAGAGTAATTGATGCACGGTGTGTCAATTATCAATTATCATCAGAACGACTATTCTTTTTTACAGGTTAAGAGAGTAAAAGATGGTTCAAATGGAGGCAACATGCCTTCTAACCTTGCAATCTGAGCAAATCCCAAAATGGTAATTTACTTGAATTATGATAGGAAGAATATATCATTTCTACATCAGCATATTGCTCTTGAGACTAAAGTGACATTGGTATGGTGATTGCAGGATCTCTATGTTTGACTCCATATGGTGGTCTGATGAAAAGATCTCAGAAGGGAACTTTTAAGTATTTGGTCGCTTTGTCTAGTGGTGTGTAGTATTTGTGAGACTATTGTTGTTTGGTTGTTGTGATGTTGTCCACCAAGGGAAGGTTATTGTTCGTGCTTGGAACATGTTTAGTTTTATGTTTTTTACTTCATGGGCATGTAGCTAACACTCTGGTGTCAATTTAAAATTTAATACTCATATTTTTATCATATCTATAATTCTATATCGATTGGTTCTATGAATAAGTATCCAATCATCGTGTGGTCCTATGTCACAAAATTATTTGTATGTGTATTTTGGTTTTATTGTATCTTTGACATTGTCTATTGTTTTGAAATGAAAATTTGTCTTACTGAAGACGTAAAAGGATATCACTATATTGTAACTTTCGAGACATACCAAGATGCCTCTATAGGGACTATAAAAATGTCTCAAGATAAAAACAACATGTCATGACAAGGTGCCTCTACGTGACATGTTTGTCTCTACATAATGCCTTTAAGTTTCTAGAGACAAAAAAAAATGCCTCATTTAAATATCTCATTTAAATATGTCTACGTTTCTAAAGATGGATACTTTGCCACAAAGAAATGCTTCTACTATTGTTAGAGACAAGCCAAATTGCCGCATAAAAATGCCCCTATACCTATACGTGCACATTTCAGATGTATCTTGAGAGTGCCTCTATGTGTGTAGATACACTTCCCGCTGTCCAGACAAAGTGCCTCTATCTTTGTAGATACACTTCCTGGTGTCCATATAGAGTGTCTCTATGTGTGTACATACACTTCGTGGTGCCCATACAGAGTGCCTTTATGTGTGTAGATACACTTCCTGGTGTCCATACAAAGTGACTGTATGCATATATAGGCATTTCACAAAATGACTATATGGTCTAAGAGACACTGCCCATAGCGACACTTTTGAGACAATGTGTAAAATGCCTCTACAACTGCGTAAAGGCAATATAAGTGCCTCTACAGGGCCAAAATAGTGCCTCTACGGGCTAGTTCTCTTGTAGTGTGGGAGACTGAAGGAAATATGCCCTAGAGGCAATCATAGAGATGATTGTATTTCATGTGTATCCATGAGTTATTATAATGTTCCTTGAATATCCATATACCAGGCAACTTGTATTGATTGGCAATTATGTGAATTGTTTGTGAAACTCTTTACTTGTATGGTTATCTAATAATTGTCCCTAGTCAGAGTTCATGAGAGGACACACGTGAATATTAGACTAGCACATCAATTGGTTGATGACTATGTTTCACCAGTCATAGACATGGAGATGTCAAACCAATGATGTGGACACATGTTATGAACATGGGGTTGGACTGACCCAACATGAGACTTGCAATAATACTTGCAGCTCTCTCTACACATCATGTACGTTTTGTCCTTAGACCTGAGATTGTCGCATGTACTTGAGATGTGGATCGACCTACTTTGGGGCTATCAAACACTACTCCGTAACTGGGTAGTTATAAAGGTAGCTTTCGGGTTTGTCCTGATACATGCTGCAAGGCATCGGTCAATCAAGAAGGGATTTGCCCCTCTCTACTTGAGAGAGATATCTCTGGGCCCCTCGAGTGATCGGATCTAGCAATGCATGGCCGTGTTACATATGTTTAAGAGTTAACCTAGTAAAGGGATTCCGAATCACAGTATCGAGAAAGAGAGGTCAGCTTGGAACTAGACCAAATATCGTGAGGCAAAGGGAAAGACATGTACTCAACCTTGTGATGGTTCGTCCAAATGATCTTTATATGCGTTTAGGAGTTGGCACGTCATGTAAGTGTACTCGCGTCATGTCTATACATGTATGAACCTATAGGGTCACACACTTTAGGGGTTGGAAGCCTAATGAGGATTGGATCCGAATTAGACCAGGCTTAGGCTGCTAATGGGATGCTAATGTAGAAGCCCACCAGGGATGCCTATATAAGAGAGGGTGAGGCGAGCTGAAGAGGGTTGAGCATTCCACCCAGCCGCCACTCCTCTTCCGCATGTGTTGCACGTGCAGACCTAGCAGTCTGGCGTGTGACGGCTTCCACTCCGGACGTGTGGATACCTCGGAGGTGCTGTATCTGTAGCACTTGTACGAGCCGCGCAAAGGGGAGCTTCTCGTGGGACGAGGACGAGGAGGAGATGTAGAACATCTACACTACCGCAACGTGCTTCATCGAGTTCCGCACCTACGCGTCTAGCGGTAATCCCGTGATCTATGACAATAGTATTCCTGGTTGACGCGGTAGAAAATTTTGATTTTACGCTAGTGTAGCCTACCCATTACCCTACAGCGAATGCGTAGTGAAGTTACTTTAACGGGCCTTCGGGAGTTTTAGAATTCCTTTCATGTTTTTACTGGACCAACAGCTTGGATCTTTTTGTTGTTGTCGATGATGGAGAGAGAGGGCCTAGGGCGTTCGGTTTCACCTGTAGCTGCGCAAAACATCTAATGGAAATAAAAGATAGAAATAAAGTACACGTGTACTTGTTAGAGCAAGATAAATTATATGTGGGCAGTGCATCCATAATTACTATTGCCTCTGCAACTGCTTATAGCAATAACCTACTAGTCTCATCCATAGAAGAAATATAACTAATGATATGCATAGTGATGTCACCATTAATCCCAAGCAAATCCCTTACATATAGCCGTACTACCCCTTATGTCACTGGGGTTCCCAACCTGCAGATCAGTCATCACTCATACTCTCTATACCTGGCTCAACCCTCGGGGGTCTTGGGTACCTAGCAAGTCCTTAGATTGAGGCAAGAGAGGATACAACAATCATCATTTCATACAAACTAATACATGATCCCATCTATGATAAATAACATGCACAATTGCTACATGGTTAGGCCGAAGCCCTTAACCCAAGGAGAATTACTCACACAAAGAGATGAGATCAACAATCACAAACATTGTAATGAAAATCATAAGATTGATAGCAATAGTCTTATAATGTAGCCAATTGGAGAAGAAATCTACTATTACAAGTGGTGGAATATGGCTATGGAGATGGAGAAAGGTTTGGAGATCTGAGGTGGCTTTTTGGCAAGGTCTGGCTTCTTTGGGCAGGGCGAGAGATGTTTTCCCGTTGCCTGAGGCTTCTTTATATAGGGGTCCCTTCATGAAAGTTGTTCTGTTTGACCTAACGGTGGTTGCGCCAACTATACGACAGGAGCTATACGGCCAGAATTTTTGCTCCGGTCGTATAGTTGGTCGTTAAAGCGTCTGCCTCCGTTGTACGGCTCCTAGGTTCTTATGGTTGTTGGAAATCTCGTATCTTTAACTTTAATGTAGTGATTCCCTCCTTTAAACAACATTATATATAGGAAAATATAAAATAAAGGATTGCATACCCCTCTGAATATTAGCATTAGTGGTAGCGTTTAGAGTGATATTTCATCAAGAATATGAGTAATATCCAGTTTAAATGTGGACGTAGATGGCTATATTTCAGAGCCATCAGTAACCCCCTACCACCAAACTCATCACAGGAGATGCTGATGGGTTATCACTGACTACTTAAGGAAGAGTTCAAGTGCTAGCAACAAGTAATCGCCCAGCTCGACAAGCACAGGAGGGCAGCGGACCAGTCGAGCCTCCGACAAGCTCAGCTCTCTTCCATCGGAGGATCCTCCTCCAGAGGCAACGATCAGGAAGCCGCCAGAAGACACTCTCGACTGGCTCACCTCACTGGTACGGAGCGATAAGAGGCCACTCGAGTCCTCGACTTCCCGTCCATGACGGTGGACATGCGGGGCAACATCCTCCTGAAAACGCCACAGGCAGTGGTGACAGCAGCCATCATGTACCTGCTTAACAACCAGCCGTCGGCTAGGGACCCACGGTCCGCCATGCACCGATCTATGATTGGTGGCCTGGGACTAGTCGAAGCTGCGCTCACCAAGGATCCATCACCAGAGCCAAGGAAAGGCAAGGCTCTAGACAAGTACTACTCTCCTTCCTCCTCTAGCGACGACGACCATGATTTGTCACGATGACGCTGCTCACGACGACGCGACTACGACAACGACATGCGTGATGACATCAGATAGCGCAAGGTCGACAGGATGCGCGCAAAGCACGCCTGCTCGACTAACTCGAAAGATGATGGGATGGAGCTCTGCTGCGCTAGCTACTTCAGCAGAGCCATACTACCAAAGTGAATGCCAAAAGGATTCAAACTCCCATCAGAGAACCCGAAATTCGACGGCCTCGAAGACCCAAAAATCTGGCTGGAGGATCATATTTCCTCCGTCAGGCTGCACAGTGGAACCATGAGCATGACTATGCAATGCCTCCAGCTACAGCTGCAAGGCGGTGCCCGTGCATGTCTTAACAACCTCCCACGCGGGTCGATCCGAAGCTGGGACGACCTGGTCTACAGCTTCGTGTAGAACTTCAAGGGCACTTACAAAAGGCCCGCTTCAATTGAAGAATTAAGAGCCTGCTATCAAAAGACTAGCGAGTCATTACGCTCATACATTCAGAGTGTAGGGGTTCCGCGTATGAAAACAATAAATTTTACCCTACGCCCCTAAACCCCTGATGTTGCCAGGACCTATCTATTAGTAATACAGTAACGGGAGGGGCTTTTCGCAAACTTACCCTTGAAGACTTAAAAGTGTTGTCAACACTCGGGAGAGCGTGGTTGATGTAGACGAGCCAAACCCGACCTCAAGGTCATGATGAAGTCCTTGCGCTCTAGCGGCTCCAACGACTTGAGTGCCTCAAGTGTGACACCTCGCGGGGAGTTACACACGTCCGGTACATGACAATGACTCCTGCTTCCCCGATCCAGTAGCAGTTGTGGAAGTAGAGCGTCTGGATCCGAATCCCGCAGCTTGATGGCCCTCCGCGATGAAGATGGCTCTCGTTTGTGCAGTCCGAACTTGGGACCACGGTCATGAGGGAGAGAGAGAATATCAATTGGAGGTCTCCCCAAAAGTGAGTAAACCTTTATTGAATATTGTGTATATTTATCTTGCCAAATACCCCCACTATATACGGGGGGAAGGTACTACCTCCCTCAAAGTTCCGGGGTGGGACTAAAGGAGAGGAGAGGGGGAGGGGTGGCGCCGCTGGCCACCCCCATGGGCCACGCGCGGGGGGGGGGGGGGGGGGGGGGGGGCTGGCCCACTAGGGCGACAGCCACCCCCTTTGGCCCTTCTCCCTCTTACCTTTCCCTAATGTGCCCTCTCCCCTTCGGAATTGGCCCATTAAGCCTTTTGACCTTTAAATTGATTTTCTCTTTTATTAAATAATTATGAATAAATGATTAAATAAATATTTAACATTCATTCACATATTATTCAATCTCCGTGGCTATGGAACACCTTCCACCTCCACTCTGAACATCCTCCGGAGATACCGAAACCCTTCCGGTTTTCTCTCTACTATACTTCGGCGATTCTTCTGATACTATAAACACTCTCTAAGCATCATCAAACCCTTAAGAGTGATACCCTATGGTTCAGGAACACTCCATACATGGTCGGGACACTCCCTGACCAATGATCAACAGAGGGACCTGGATGGCCATGTGACCCCTATGTGTTCCACGAAGATCTTTCGTTGTTTGAACCAGGACAGTTGTGTCTTATTCACATTGTCTCTCGATATTTGCATTACCCGAGATCTCATCAATGACATCACTATGTCGTGTTCAATCTCGTTACTGAACAATGCTACTTGACTCGTTCCGACAAGTGATATCCATGTGATCAAATCACATGTTGCGCAACTATTGGATATAACTTCTCCGAGTGGGCCCTTGAGTATCTTCCCGTCACGTGGACAGACAAATCCCGCTCTTGACATATATTGCCTCTACGGTTTCCTCCGAGTACCTGAACACACCTTTATAACCACTGTATTACCAAGTGTCGCTTGATGCTATCTAAGCACTCTTGGGAGACAGTGATTGATATAGCCTCAGGGTCTAAGGAATAGTCTACGAGGATCCATTTCTAATCATCGTAACTTGAACTTCGTGACATGATCGGGTCACAATGTTTAGGTTGGGTATTGGTTCATCATCTCATTCTCAGAATGAGTTAAGACTCCATTTCCAACTGGCATAAATGCCACATGATCAGGAAACTTGATCATCTGTTGACCAATGAACCAGTGACTAGAGTTTCACCGGGAACCCCTGGTTTTTTGTATATCACACATGTATTGATGTTTCCTCTCAATACAGTTATAGCATGATATAAAACTTAATCATAAACTTCATGAAATATGATAATAGTCCTTATTACTATTTGTCTCTAGGCCATATTTCCAAGAGTCTCCCACTTGCACTAGAGTACACATAAACTAGATGCATTTGTTCTTAATCATTGGCACCATATATCCGGTGCCCTGAACATGCTTGCTCATAGAAGAGGTTGAGTCTTGGGTCTGTACTTTATAGTCCCAAATCCTTTGCAACTTACTAATGTCACCTCGATTGACATTAATACTTTATCATCACATGATAACATCTATGTGTATGCATCGTCGCTATGGCAGTAGAATGAGGCCTGATTCCAGGAGCCTACAGTGACATTAGATCAACCTCGAGGGCTTTCTCATGGGCACTGTGCCCTGGGACACATCATTCTACGTTAAAAGCAAACTATCCCCGCCATAACATTATACAACATTTTAGATGGTACCCTTATCTATTATTATAAATGTAATCATCGAAACACTAGTGCACTCTGTGCAACTTTCGATATTTTGTTCACCTCGCTTCTGTCAACACCCGGATTTTTAATCCCAGATGCCTGCTATGCCATACCCTACAATCCCAGGATTACCAGTTTTGCGATACATAATAGATTGGATATCACAGTACATCATCCATTACAAACCATAATAAGGTTTACACAAATAAAGGATCTCATGATCCAGTCTTAATACACACAAGTAGCGGAATAAATAGCATAGTGGTGGGCTCCATCTTCAGTGTCACAGGCAATGCTGACGATGGGAGATGATCCTAGTTGTCGTAGTCGTCCTGCTGTCCTTCCTCTTGGTAGTCTTCTTCATAGTCTGGCCACGGGAATAGCCAGGGACAAAGCCATGAGTACTCTTTAAGTACTCGCAAACTATCACTAACAAATAAGGTAGTCTAGTAGGAATGGTAAACTCTAAGTTTATTTGCAAAGTTTAGTTTGAAACCTAAGCTGAATTCAGAGACAACGAAATATAAAATAAAGTTCTAAATCACCTAAGTTGGGAACTTAGTTTTCATAGTCACAACTCTGTTGTGGTCAAGTCATGTCACAATTCATTTCATAAGTAATTTTGAAAACATATGACAACGGAATAGTATGGCCACTCCAACTGTCCATAACCGCGGACGCGGCTATTCAAATAGTTTGACACTCTGCAGAGGTGGTACACTTTCACCACAAAATTCGATACATCTGTCAGGGATAACCCTGAATCATCATACTTAGTATGTAGATAATCAAACATAACCTTTCCTTTACACACCCTAGTACAAGCACCTCTCCTATGAGCTTGGCCTCCTAGCCATGGCCATCTGCCATCCTGGGCACTGCATAGGTGGACAACATTGAGAGGTAGCCTCAGCTCAGACCTCTCCCGCGAGGGAACTCATACTAATGCATATAAACTTCCGGCTAAGCCTCACCCAATTCAGGTATTGTGGTTGTACGGTAAATTGGAATGGTATCACATCCGAACCCAACCTTCAGTTTTTATAAAATGCTAAGGCTCATGCCTCAACATTTTCATCATCATAAACCATTTGTGTTTCTCAACACATGTCAAAACATCTCAATAGAATGACTCATCATTCCAAGGTTTTCATAAGTCATTTTCACCAAGTATTCCCATCCTAAAGTGATCAAGTTTTTGGTTTAGCTCTAAACACTAAGTTAAGAGTGTTCACTAAGGTGGGATGCTAATCTCAATCTCATGGCATAGAATGACATCTAAGTCTAACTAGATAGGCCAAGTTTTATACTCTTTATGCTATCTATAAACAAAGTAAAGAACTTTGGTAAAGTAAAAGAAAGTAAAGCTTGTAAGTAAAACTTGGGGTAGGTATAAGTCAAAATGTATAACCAAGCATGCCTAAAGCATTTTCTTAAGTCAAGGGGCAAGTGTTAACTTGCTTAGTTCTAGCTTGCCTTGGTTGGTGCAGTGGTTGAAATTCTCCTCTTCTTCTTTGGGGTAGAACTCCTCCTCCTCGTAGGCTTGTTCAGTACTATCGTCTATAAATACATACGGGGTACACAATCACCAAACAATACTTAACTAGTCTATTTAGCACACTAAGGCATACACTTGATGATCTAGCATCATCACATTCATCACAAGGTTTAATGAACTAGTTTCATTTATTTTATTTGAGAAAATTAATTTCTACTCATTGAAATTAATTTACATTTAATATTCTCCAATTAAAATATGGGATCATGTGGACACATGGCATCACCACATATTATAATACATGGGAATGTGATTTAAATGTTGGATCAAAATTTAGAAAGTCTAAGATTAATATTTTAATGATTTAAAGTGACTAGAAATGCCTATATAGCATTATTTTGGTACTAGTCCAAATTCACTGCATGCAAACCTAAATATTATTACATATTCAGCTAGGTATGGTCAAATGTGATTTTTGAGAGTTGGAATCAACTCAAAACCTATTATGGTTGATTTGTGAAAAATGTTTGAATGTGCAAAAGTCTCTGTCTTGCTATTTTTACTATAGGTGATCTACAACTCTAAATGATTTAACTCCAACGGGCTTGGATAGAGATTTTAATTATCTTTCTAGGAAAATTTGAATCATTCCAAATGGCTCAGTAAATATTTATGTATTGATTTTTAAACTAGTGGATAGAAACTAGATTAAGGCTAAAAAGAAAAATCGGAATTTCAATTCCAGGGCTAGCGCGGGAATACTAATGGGTCGGCCCAGTGACACTCCACGGCGTGGATGGTGACTGACAGGGGGGGTCCACATGTCAGCGACACATCTTAACGCGAAGCGGCACGGGGTGATGTGGGTCGTGCGATTAGAACCTAGATCAACGGCTCACGTTCATCATCGACGATGGACTGGTCGCCGGCAAGACGGAACCCTAGCGGCTCGGTGGGCGTGTAATGGGGGCATACTAGGGCTCCAACTAGTGCGGAGATGGGGGCGATTGAATGAGGAGACGATAGCATACTCAGGCGAGGTCACGGCAGCTCCTGGGGTGGACGAAATCGACGGGGGCTTCTCCTCCTCTGCTACGGCGAACTCTGGCGCAATTCCGGCGACTGGCTGCTCGAGCGGCTCCGGAGAGAGGTGGGGAATGGACAATGGTGATAGGGAAGTGTTGGAGTGTGGTGAATTGGTGCTGGGGAGGGCTCCTTATATAGGCTCGACGAGGGTACAGTGAGGGCGACGGTGAGCTCGTCGGTGACGATGGTACAGGGCGCTAGAGGCATGGGCGGTGTAGGTGATGGTGGCTTGCCTCCTGGCGGTTAGCTATGGCGTAAAGGCGATGCTAGGGGCAGTGGCTTAAGGTCGGGAAATGCTAGTGCTCTGAGCGGCAGAGGCGGTTCTCAACGCGGCGTGTGGTGGCTGTTGGTCGTGCGGCGGGAGAAGGGCGTGTCTGGGGGTGTGCTAGGGTTATGGCGAAGCAGCACACGTGAGCTGGGAGCAAGGCGCGTCTTGTGCGGGCCTATCGGGGACGACGCTCTGGCGTGAGCTGGGCACGGCACAGAGGCTCAGTGCGGGGGCTATCTGTGGTGGTCTAGGGGATGGCAAGGCTCGGGGAAGGGACCGTGGGCGGCGGTGCTACCACGCCAACCTCCCTGGAGCGGTGGAAGAGGGCGAGGCGTGCTCCTGGGACGTGGGCATGGTCGGCCGACGATCATGCCGTCGGGGTGGCGCGGCACTACTGCTGGGGGCTAAGGGGTAGCTCTTTGATGGCCTGGTTGGAGCTAGGGAGACAAGGGAAGTTAATTGGGGTCAAATGGCTCGATAAAACCTTGATCAAAACAATGTTAGTTAGGCGGGTTTTATTCTGATCATAAGGTGTTCGACACAATGGCCGCAAGAACAAAAGTTTTGAATTTTGAAAAGATTTTTGGTGCAGATCCCTCCAGATCTAGGGATGGAGATGACAACGGTTACAGACTCTTTCGTGGATTTTTGATCGGGTCCTTAGGGTTTTCGTCCCGAGGGCATCTTATAGGAGGAAGGGGAGACCGAGGGGGTGCCTGGGCTGGCCTAACCACCCCCTGGCACAGGCCAGGCTAGGCCGCGCGGCTAGGTGGTGTGGTGGCCCCTGGCCCTTCTTTGTCTCGTCTTCTGGCACTTGATGACTTCCGGAAAAATAGGCACTTTGTCTTTTGTCCCGTCCAATTCCGAGAATATTCATTTTCTGACTTTCTAGAACAAAAAACAGCAGAAAACAAGCAACTGGCACTATGGCTCTAGTCTCTCCTTGTCTTGTCGGCATAACTCTTCTGTCTGGATTGAGCGGTCTTGAGGTGCTCACGGACTTTGTGAACCTTCTCTTCGTCTTCTCGTAGGATGTTAGGTCCGAAAATCTTACTCTCTCCTACTTGCGACCAATTCAAAGGGGTACACCACTTTCTTCCATATAAGAACTCAAATGGGGCCATTTGCAAACTAGCTTGATAACTGTTGTTGTAGGAGAACTCTGCGAAAGGCAGACAGTCTTCCCATTTTGATCCATACTCTAGCTTACAAGCTCTCAACATATCTTCCAAGATCTGGTTGACTCTTTCAGTCTATCCGTCGGTCTGTGGGTGATAAGCTGTGCTGAAATTCAAGTTGGTTCCCAATCCTTCTTAGACTTTCTGCCAAAATCTCGAGGTAAATTGGGTTCCTCGATCCGACACTATGGTCTTGGGGGTTCCATGCAAACTAACAATACTAGCAATGTACAAATCCGCTAGCTTCAAACTCTGGTAGGTTTCTTGACACGTATAAAATGGGCTACCTTGGACAGTCTATCAACAATGATCTAGATTGAGTCATTTCCCCTAATAGAAGTAGGCAAACCGGTGAGAAAGTCCATTCTGACGGAATCCCATTTCTATTCCGGAATCTGCAATGGTTGCAACAGTCATGCGGGTCTCTGTTGTTCCGCTTTGACTCTCTGGCAGATATCACACTTGGTGATGTAGCTTACGATCTCTCTCTTCATCTTGTGCCTCCAAAATTGCTCTTTCAAATCTTGATACATCTTCGTTCCTCCGAGGTGGATAGAATAAAGAGTATCATGAGCTTCTTGCATGATAACTTGCTTCAACTCCGAATCTGCTGGCACATAGATACGTCCTTTGTACCACAAAACTCCTTCTTCGTCTTCAGTGAAGCCAGGTACCTTTCATGTACCAATACGACGTTTGATTCCGGCGATGCTTGCATTCCCCTTCTAGGCTTCCTTGATCTGACTGATCAAAGTGGGTTGAAGTTCAATGCTAGCTAAGAATCCTTTGCTGACTAGCTCAGTTCTAAACTGCTGCAACTCCTCATGCAAACTTGGCTGGGTTTCTTTGATCATGGTGTTTAATCTACACAGCAATCTACTAAGAGCATCCGCTACCACATTGGCTTTGCTGGGGTGATAGTGAATGCCAAGGTCATAATCCTTGATTAACTCCATCCATCTCCTTTGCCTCATATTCAGCTCCTTCTGAGTGAAAATATACTTCAAGCTCTTGTGATCTGAGTAAATCTCATGGCGATTACCCATAAGGTAATGATGCCATGTCTTCAACGCTAGAACTACAACTGCTAGTTCCAGATCATGGGTGGGGTAGTTCTGCTCATGCTGCTTCAGTTGTCGAGACAGATATGCAATGACTTTGCCTTCTTGCATCAGTACACATCTGAGACCAATCTTGGATGCATCACAATACACATCAAACGGCTTCTTGATATTTGGCATAATCAAAATTGGGGCGGAAATCAATCTCTTCTTGAGCTCTTGGAAACCTGCTTCACATTTGTCAGTCCATTCTAACTTCTTGTCCTTCTTCAACAATTGGGTCATGGGTCTTACGATGCTCGAAAATCCTTCAACGAACTTGCGTTAATATCCCGCTAATCCGAGAAATGCACGGACTTGGGTTTGAGTGGTTAGGGCTTCCCATTCTTCAACATCTCTGATCTTGGCGGGATCAACAGCGACTCCTCCTGCTGACACAATATGTCCGAGGAATCCTACTTCCTTCAGCCAAAACTCACATTTGCTGAACTTGGCATACAACTGATGCTCTCTAAGGGTTTCAAGGATGATTCTCAGGTGTTTCTCATGGTCTTCTTCTGACTTGGAGTAGATAACAATATTGTTGATAAACACAACGACAAACTTATCCAGGAAATTCATAAAGATCTTATTCATGAGATTCATGAAATAAGCGGGGGCATTGGTTAATCCAAAATACATGACCGTGTACTCATACAATCCATATCTGGTGGTAAAGGCAGTCTTTGGAATATCCGTTGCACGAATCTTAAGTTGGTGATAACTAGTCCTAAGATCAATCTTAGAGAACACGCTGGCACCAGTCAACTGATCAAATAGATCCTCTATCTTGGGCAGTGGGTACTTGTTCTTGATGGTGACATCATTCATCTTCCGGTAATCTGTGCACAAACGGTTACTGTTGGGCCATGCAGAGATAAACAAAACTTTTTCCCTACGCGGTGATCCCAAGATCCAGCTCAGGTAGAAGGCCACGAGGATTACCACTAGACGCGCAGTTGCGGAATCGATGAAGCACGTCGCTTGATGCAATGCAGTCCTCACAATCCGTTCGTGTTCCACGCCTCACGATCCGTTCTGGTTCCATGATCGTCGAAGTGCTGGACGTACAGCACCTCCGCTAGTATCCACACGTATGAGGAGGAGCACCGGCGGTGGACTGCTAGGTCCGGTTCGGCGGCGACAAGACAGACTGGAGCTAGGGTTTCCAACACATGGAGTGACCTAACACTGTGCTCTAAGCACCTGTGCCCCAGCTTATATAGGGAGTGAAAGTGGGCTCTACTCACTTGTGGTCCGTTCACTAAAAGGCCTATATTAGCCACTACAAGTCTCACTTGCTAACTAAGTCCATGTCTCTATTTGGATCCAACCCAAATAGATTTCCTGTTTGGGTCTAACCCAAACTTGCTCTTGCCCTTAAGTGTGTGACCCGACAGGCTCATGATAACCCGGACACGATTCCGATTCTCACTCGTGATCGATCAGTCGGTAGAGGCTCCTAGCAGAACGTGCCGACTCCTAAGTACCAATAAGGCATGACAACATACCTTTCCAATGCGACTTTCATCTAAGTCCCTTTTACTTCACGATATACCTTGTCGGACTATAGGCGAATGATCGGCATCCCTTAAATTGTCCAACTCTCTTTCTCGATCTGAGATAAGTGATTCATCCGACTAACTCTTAGTCGGTCGCCTCGGTTAACACTTAACCGAGTCACGCATGGCCATGCTTTCCGAATCATATCTTCCGAGAGGGCCTAGAGAATATCTCTCCAGACGGAGGGGAAAAATCCCATCTCGGTTATTCACATCACGCAGCTTGATTCTCAGTCGACCCGAACTCCTCCTTTATAACTGCCCGGTGATGGAATAGCGTTTGACAGAACCTAAGTTGGTGATCCTCAACTCAGATTGTGCAATAACCTTAGGTCTAAGGATTACATTGATTGAGATATGCAAATGACGACTTGTTCGTTGCATCTCAATATGGGTCAGACCGACTCGCTAACTCTTTAGCCGAATCCGTGTAAGTCGGAATAGCATCTCCATGCCCATGACAAGTGGAACCGAGTCATCTGCCGACTTTCACATTAGTCTAAGCTGTGTGTCCAACACAACCTTAATGACCAAGGACAATTAGTATGAACAACATGAATATGCAGTTCCACAATCGAATCACATATTCAATGATACATATCAGTAGTTCATACATGGATAAAAACCTTATGAATACATTGGAAACAACATCATACATGATTTCCTCTAGGGCATATTCCCAATAGTTACCTCCATCTTTCTTGTCGACAAACAGAACATGTGATCTCCATGGCGATGCGCTTGGTTGAATCAAGCCTTTTGCCAACATGGCATCAAGGTGTTTCTTCAGCTCCACTAGTTCTGATGGGTTCATACTATAGGGTCTCTGAGCTATGGGTCCATGATAGCTTGTGTATTAACAAGCTCGTTGGGGAACCCCAAGAGGAAGGTATGATGAGCACAGCAGCAAGTTTCCCTCAGTTATGAAACCAAGGTTTAATCGAACCAGTAGGAGCAAGGAAACACCCCAAAGGTGTTGCTAGCTGAGCCTTGGCAAGGCGCACTACCGGTGCTAGTAGCAACGTGGAGACCTGCACAATGCAACCACAGAACTTTGTCCCCAACTTGCGATGAGGTTGTCAATCTCACCGTGTTTTGCTGAAAACAAAGGATTAAACGTATCAAATGGAAGGAAGTAATAGTTTGCAGAAAGTAAACACAAAGCAGTAAAAAGTTTATATATTGTATGTAAAAGAAAGGACCGGGATCCATAGTTCACTAGAGGTGGCTCTCCTTAGATAGATAACATGCTGGGTGAACAAATTACAGCGGGGCAATTGACAAACATTGAGAAAGAAAAACATGCATATACTAATCATCTTGACTCCTTTGAGACATGATTGGGCATTACAACATTATACACAGACCGCCATCCAACTGCATCTATGACTAATAATCCACCTTCAGGTTATCATCCGAACCCCCTCCGGTATTAAGTTGCAAGCAACAAATTATTGCTTTATGAATTGTGTGTAAAGTAAACAATATGATTGTTCCATGAACAAAGGATTCTTGTTTTCTCCCCAGTAGCAATAGCACATCTAGTACCTTAGAGATTTCTGTCACTTCCCCAGATTATGAGAGGCATGAACCCACTATCGAGCATAAATACTAACTCTTGGAGTTGCTAGCATCTACTTGGCCAAGATAGCTACTAACAAGGGAAAGCATGCAAGATCACAAATAACAAAGACATGATAGAATCAGTAATCCATCTGAAATAGCATATCAATATCCATTAGATCCTCGCAAACACAACATGCAGAATTACAAATAGATGATCTTGATCATGAACGGAGCTCACAAGATCTAAACATGAAAGCACAAAGGAGGAGAACCAGCCATCTAGCTACTACATGGATACGTAGTCCAAGGATGAACTACTCACGCTTGCATGGTGATGAAGAAGGCCTCTAGGGTGAATTCCCCTCTCCGGTAGGGTGCCGGGAAGAGCTTTAGATCCCTCCCGATCTAGGGATGGAGATGACGGCGGCTGCAGACTCTTTTGTGGATTTTTTGATCGGGTACTTAGGGTTTTCGTCCCGAGGGCATCTTATAGGCGGAAGGAGAGGCCGAGGGGGTGCTGGGGTTGGCCAGACCACCCCCTGGCGCGGGCCAGGTGGTGTGACCGGCTCCCAGCCCTTCTCCGTCTCGTATTCTAGCATCTGATGACTTCCGAAAAAATAGGCACTTTGGCTTTTCTCCCGTCCAATTCTGAGAATATTCATTTTCTGACTTTCCTGGAACCAAAAACAGCAGAAAATAGGCAGCTGGCACTGTGGCTCTTGTTAATAGGTTAGTCCAAGAAATCATAAGAAAGGTACTCCAAAGTGTGGACAAAACACAAAAAAGTGGATAAAACCAAGCATGGAACATCAAAAATTATTGATTCATTTGCAATGTATCAGTCCAGTTCTAGGAATCAGTTCAATAATGAACTCGATATCCCGATCCGGGGGCATACCAGGCAATTCATCTGGGAATACGTCAGGGTATTCACAGACTACTCTGACTTGGTTAATGGTGGGTAGGGCTAGACTCTTGTTACACTTGAATTGACGGGGCAAGGTTTCAGATATATGCTCTACGGTTACTCTAGAGCTACTGGTCATGGTGATGGCTTTCTTGGCACAGTCGATCAATCGTTTATGTTTCGACATCCAATCCATTCCTAGTACTACTTCCAAACCTTTGGTTCCAAGTACTATTAGATTGGCATAAAAATCTATCCCATGTATTCTGATAGGTACAACCTTGCAAAATTTTCTAGCTTTGGTGGTTGAACCAGGTATTTGAACTATCATGACATGCTTCAAGTTGGTTGGGTGAATCTTACTAGTGCATGCAAATTCTTCGGTAACAAATGAGTGCAATGCTCCAGAATCAAACAACATTCTTGCTAATACTGAGTTAACAGAAAACATACCTAGCATGACATCTGGCTCTTCCTGGGCTTCTTCGGCGTTCATGTGGAAGAGACGACCGTTGCGGTTGTGAGGGTTCCCTGGGGCGAATCTCCTTTCGGGCTGAACACGGCGTTGCTGCTGAGCTGGGGCATTCACAGGGGCAGTGGTGGCAATCTTCTTGGGACACTCATTGGGGTAGTGACCCTTCACTCCACATTCAAAGCAAGTAATCTAAGACTTGTCTTTGGTGGCAACAGGCACGGCATTGCTTCTAGTCATTGGGACAGTATTTTTGTTGTTGTTGTTGGACTTAGGCGGTGCATGATTGAAGTTGTTTGAGTTGCCGGGGTGGTTGTTGTTGTTCCCTCTGGACTTCACATTTCCCCCTCTACGATTGGGGTAGCTTGGACGAGACATTGGGGGTCTATTGTTTCTCGGGGCATATCCTGCAGACGGGTTGGGGCGATACTTCTGGTGACTGTTGGATCCACTCTGGTGCATCATTCTGCACTTGCGGTTGTCGTTGTCTTGGTTGATCTTTCCTTCCATCTGGATGGCATAGTTGACTAGCTCTTCGAGGTCGTCAAAACGGATGTTGATTAACACCATTTGCATCTCATCATGCAATCCATTTAGGAATCTCTCCTTCTTCTTGGCTTCAGTGTTGATCACATCAGGTGCATACCTAGCGAGAGACAGAAATCTATCACGGTACTCTACTATAGTCATTCTGCCTTGCTTCAGTTCTCTGAACTCATCTCTCATCCTGGTGACTAATCCTTGCGGCACATGGGTGCGGCTAAACTTGGTCTTGAAAGCTTCCCACGTCATCACTTGACCATGGTTCATTGTGTAGGTGTTGTTCCACCATGCTCTTGCATCTCCTGCCAGATAGTGGGTGGCAAACAGAACTTGCTCATTTTCATCCACTCCTGCTACTTCTAGGTTATTCTCCATGGTTTGTAACCAATCATCCGCATCCAGCGGGTCTTCAGATTTGCTAAAGATAGGGGGATTCGTATTCTGGAAGTTCTTGAGTTTGGATCCATGATGATCCTGATTTCCATGGCCTTGATTATTGTGGGCCATCTAGGCAATTTGCTGCAGGGTAGCTAGGTTGGCTTGGCGCTCCGCTCTACTAGCTTCACGGTCGAAAACTAGCATCTGCAGAATCTGCAGCATCAGGTCCTGCGATGAGCTGCTTCCTCCGGGGTTTCCACGAGTCATCTGTAGATTGAGATAGATAAAGAGGTAAGAGGGAAAGTTCTAAGTTTCATGGTTTTGTTTTCAAAAGCTAAAACTTTGAGTTTAACTCAGGTTTTGTGACTAACTTCTTTTCATTCAAGCAAGCACACGATACAAACACACACACCACAACATGAAAGGAAAACAGATGGTTTTAAGAACCATTCTATAAGCTAAGGTACAATGGGACCGATACATCTCCTTCCTACGATAGTTCTCTAGTGCATCTACTCATCATCGATGAAGTCGGAGTCATGATCGTCGGTGTAGAAGTCCATGGCATCATCCGCCAGATAGTCATCATCATTTCTTAGGTATGAGTCAATATCCCCCTGGATGTCTTCACCTTCTTCCTCTTCTTCTTCCTTTGCTGCAAGCTGAGCTTCTTGCTCCTTGATGGTCTTCTCGAGGTCGGCCACCTTATTGCAAAGATGGTCGATGGTGCGATCCTTCTTTGCATGCTGACGACGAAGTGATTGACGATCCTTGACGAGCAGGGCGAAAGTCTGGGCCTTCTGGACGGCAATGGCAAGTTTGTGGTTGGCGTACTCTCGAGCATTGTCCAATTCCTTCTGCCTATCGTACAGTAGGAAGTCAAGGTTCTCCACTTGGCGTCTCATCTCCGGGTGACTTGGCATCTCCAACGACATTCCCATAGAATCACGCCTTGCATAGTGAGCAAAGCGAGTTCCTTGGATCAAGTAGACATTTTGTCCACAAAGACGGGCGAGAGCTTCATGCATTGCGCTGGCTAATCCATCTAGCCAGTTGTTCTATCTCACAGTGAATTGAATCTTCTCAGAAAGTGGTGCTTCCATCTTGCCGCGAAGATCAGCAACTATTAGCCACTGTAAATCTCCTCCCGGGGGACCATTGAGTTGAGCTCCGAAGAATTCCGGATGCGGGCGTTCCAGTTACTCAGATAGTGCATCAAGATCCCTCTCGAAGATCAGTTAGCCTGTGTTGCCCAACTGGTAGAACTTGCAGTACTGAACTTCCATCTATAAGAATTTAGGATGAGTAAGTTAGTGAAGTGATCAAGTGTGTCAAATTTTATGTAGTAATGTAAAAAAATTGAGGAACATGTATTGTTTTGAGAGAAAGAATCCCAAGGGTAAGAGAGGAAATAGGTTTTCATAAATACTGACTTTGGTTTTGAAACTAACTTTTTGTTCGGACGTCCATTCTAAATAGGGTCTCCTATGGTCAGGATGGCTCAGATACCAACTTGTCAACACCCGGATTTTTAATCCCAGATGCCTGTTATGCCATACCTCGCAATCCTAGGATTACCATTTTTGCGAGACATAACAGATTGGATATCACAGTACATCATCCGTTACAAACCATAAAAAGGTTTACACAAATAAAGGATCTCATGATCTAGTCTTAATACACACAAGTAGCGGAATAAATAGCATAGCGGTGAGCTCCATCTTCAGTGTCACAGGCAATGCTGACGATAGGAGATGATCCTAGTTGTCGTAGCTGTCCTGCTGTCCTTCCTCTTGGTAGTCTTATTCATAGTCTGGCCATGGGAATAGCCAGGGACAAAGCCATGAGTACTCTTTAAGTACTTGCAAACTATCACTAACAAATAAGGTAGTCTAGTAGGAATGCTAAACTCTAAGTTTATTTGCAAAGTTTAGTTTGAAACCTAAGCTGAGTTCAGAGACAACGAAATATAAAATAAAGTTATAACTCACCTAAGTTGGGAACTTAGTGTTCATAGTCACAACTCTGTTGTGGTCAAGTCATGTCACAATTCATTTCATAAGTCATTTTGAAAACATCTGACAACTGAACAGTATGGCCACTCCAACTGTCCATAACCGCAGACATGGCTATTTGAATAGTTTGACACTCTGCAGAGGTGGTACACTTTCACCACAAAATTCGATACATATGTCAGGGATAACCCTGAATCATCATACTTAGTATGTAGATAATCAAACATAACCTTTCCTTTACACACCCTAGTACAAGCACCTCTCCTATGAGCTTGGCCTCCTAGCCATGGCCATCTGCCATCCTGGGCACTGCATAGGTGGACAACATTGAGAGGTAGCCTCAGCTCAGACCTCTCCCCCGAGGGAACTCATACTAATGCATATAAACTTCCGGCTAAGCCTCACCCAATTCAGGTATTGTGGTTGTACGGTAAATTGGAATGGTATCACATCCGAACCCAACCTTCAGTTTTTATAAAATGCTAAGGCTCATGCCTCAACATTTTCATCATCATAAACCATTTGTGTTTCTCAACACATGTCAAAACATCTCAATAGAATGACTCATCATTCCAAGGTTTTCATAAGTCATTTTCACCAAGTATTCCCATCCTAAAGTGATCAAGTTTTTGGTTTAGCTCTAAACACTAAGTTAAGAGTGTTCACTAAGGTGGGATGCTAATCTCAATCTCATGCCATAGAATGACATCTAAGTCTAACTAGATAGGCCAAGTTTTATACTCTTTATGCTATCTATAAACAAAGTAAAGAACTTTGGTAAAGTAAAAGAAAGTAAAGCTTGTAAGTAAAACTTGGGGTAGGTATAAGTCAAAATGTATAACCAAGCATGCCTAAAGCATTTGCTTAAGTCAGGGGGGCAAGTGTTAACTTTCTTACTTCTAGCTTGCCTTGGTTGGTGCAGTGGTTGAAATTCTCCTCTTCTTCTTTGGGGTAGAACTCCTCCTCCTCGTAGGCTTGTTCGGTACTATCGTCTATAAATACATACGGGGTACACTATCACCAAACAATACTTAACTAGTCTATTTATCACACTAAGGCACACACTTGATGATCTAGCATCATCACATTCATCACAAGGTTTAATGAACTAGTTTCATTTATTTTATTTGAGAAAAGTAATTTCTACTCATTGAAATTAATTAAGATTTAATATTCTCCAATTAAAATATGGGATCATGTGGACACATGTCATCACCACATATTCTAATACATGGGAATGCGATTTAAATGTTGGATCACAATTTATAAAGTCTAAGATTAATATTTTAATGATTTAAAGTGACTAGAAATGCCTATATAGCACTATTTTGGTACTAGTCCAAAGTCAATGCATGCAAACATAAATATTATTACATATTCAGATAGGTATGGTCAAATGTGATTTTTGAGAGTTGGAATCAACTCAAAACCTATTATGGTTGATTTGTGAAAAATGTTTGAATGTGCAAAAGTCGTTGTCTTGTTATTTTTGCTATAGGTGATCTACAACTCTAAATGATTTAAATCCAATGGGCTTGGATAGATATTTTAATTATATTTCTAGCAAAATTTGAATCATTCAAAATGGCTCAGTAAATCTTTCTGAATTGATTTTGAAACTAGTGGACAGAAACTAGATGAAGGCTAAAAAGAAAAATCGGAATTTCAATTCCAGGGCTAGCGCAGGAATACTAATGGGCCGGGCCGGTGACACTCCGCGGCGCGGCTGGCGACTGACAGGTGGGGTCCACATGTCAGCAACACATCTTAACGCGAAGCGGTACGAGGCAATGTGGGTCGTGTGATTAGAACCTAGATCAACGTCTCACATTCATCGTCGACGACGGACTTGTCACCGGCAAGATGGAACCCTAGCGGCTCGGTGGGGGTGCAATGGGGGCATACCAGGGCTCCAGCTAGTGCGGCGATGGGGGTGATCGAACGAGGAGACGACGGTGGACTCAGGCGAGGTCGCGACAGCTCCTGGGGTGGACGAAATCGACAGGGGCTTCTCCTCCTCTGCGGCGGCGAACTCCGGCGCAATTCTAGCGACTGGCTGCTCGAGCGGCTCCGGCGAGAGATGGGGAATGGTCAGTGGTGAGATGGGAGTGTTGGAGTGTGGCAAATTGGTGCTGGGGAGGGCTCCTTATATAGGCTCGACGAGGAGACTGTGAGGGCAACGGTGAGCTCGTCTTGATGACGGTACAGGGTGCTAGAGGCATGGGCGGTGCAGGCGGACGGTGGCTTGCGTCCTAGCGGTCAGCTATAGTGTAAAGGCGACGCTAGGGGCAGTGTCTTGCGGTCGAGAAATGCTAGCACTCTGAGCGGCAGAGGCGGTGCTCGACGCGGCGTGCGGTGGCTGCTAGTCGCGCGGCGGGAGAAGGGTGTGTTTGGGGTGTGCTGGGGTTATGGCGGTGCGGAGCACGCGAGCTGGGAGCAAGGCACGGCTTGTGCGGGCCTGTGGAGGACAGCGCTCTGGCGTGAGCTCGGAACGGCATAGAGGCTTGAGTGCAGGGCTATCTGTGGTGGTCCAGGGGCTGGCAAGGCTCGGGGAAGGGACCATAGGCGGTGCTACCACGCCTACCTCCCTGGAGGGGCGGAAGAGGGCGGGGCGTGCTCCTGCGACGTGGGCATGGTCGGCCGGCGACCATGGCGTCGGGGTGGCGCGGCACTGCTGCTGGGGGCTAAGGGATAGCTCTTTGATGGCCTGGTTGGAGCTAGGGGAGACAAGGGAAGTTAATTTGGGTCAAATGGGTCGACATAACCTTGATCAAAACAGTGTTAGTTAGGCAGGTTTTATTCTGATCATAAGGTGTTCAACACAATGGCCACAAGAACAAAAGTTTTGAATTTTGAAAAGATTTTTGGTGGAGTGGTTGGTCATATGCTTGAGCATTTGTGGTTGCTTGGGATTGTCAAGTTGAACTCATTTGAGTGGTTTTGAAAAAGTGGGATCTAGGTACATACACTTGATTCCATTTTCAAATGTTATTTTAAATTAGGGTTTAAATGTTTTTGTAAGATCACAAGGTGGGCCTTGGTACATCTTTACTTGTACTAGCAAGGGGTGCAAAGATCCATAATTGTTTCTATTTGAATTTGAGTTCTGGGAACACCCAAAGTGACCTAGTTGATTAAAATGGCAAAAGTGACCATTTGCCTTTATTAATTCTATTTGATTTATTTTCTTTGGATTTTGCTTGGGAATGATCTAGATGATGTGGAATTCATCCTTGGATCATTTTACAACCATTAGAACAAACAAACATGGCAATTCAAAGCAATTCTATATTAATGCAACACTCATATGCATTGTTAATTATTTAAATGAGAAAAAGGTTTTGTTAACCCTAAATTGGGTGATTTGGATCTTGATAACCTTGATTAAAGTTTTGGGATCTTAGAGCTTCCTACTTGACTCTAATCGGTATTACGAGAGTTTCCAACATATTCCCTTATAACGTAACCCTTTTATGCTTAATATATGTCATCCTTAATGGATTTGGAAAATATGTCTACAGTTCCCTATTAGACACTATAGACAAACTTAGCTCAAGGTTCTATGATTCAAACTTAATCACTTTTGAACATTCCTTATTGGATCATATATTATGTTAAGTTATCGTCATGGTTTTCTAAGATAGAACCTATGTCTCAACATAGTGGATGATGATCATCCTTTCTTTCTTTCAACCACTGATGTTTAAACTTAATACTATTCCTAACTTGTGTTATTAAGGATCAATTCCTTAATTAACTTCTATTCTAAAAGCCTTTTCATAATCCCTTAAGGAATACTACATAATATAGTAATGCACTTATTATCAACTTCTACCCCTTATAAATCATTATTTATTGGTACTTGCGCCATTATTATTAACACACTTAAGAATCACTCCTATAAGCTCCCACTTAAAATATGTTCCTAACATATTTGGGTATGAGTCACTACTCTTACTCAAACTATGTTCCTACATATTTGAATTTGAGACTTATATTGCTCCCACTAAAAAATATGTCATTCACATATTGTTTTAGTAAGACTTTTATAGCTCCCACTCAATTTCATGCAAATTGCATATCCACTCACTATTTTGAACAACTTCAAAATCCTTTGATCAAATATCAAACTTGGAGTTTTACTATGAGATACTAGTACTTTCGTAAGATCTCACCATAATAAGGTAAGATCCCTGTGATAGCAGTGCTAGTCCTTGGATCGAAAATGCTAGCACCCACAGTTTAAGATGAAGTACACAGAAACAAAGGTCATTATTACATCGCATATCCAGGAATATAATGGTTCTTAAAACTCACTTGGCCCAAGGCTAAGACACTTAAAGTTCACATTACATAGCATAATAATAATAGTCTTTTAGTCTTCATGTGCCACAGGCAAGCATGTCGAGTGTAGACCCGCAACCCTACTCATCATCAGAGTATCCTGCAACATAATAAGTTACAGCCACAAGGGTCAATACATTTGGAATTGTATTGGCAAGTGATACCATAGATACTTAGTATAATCCAACAACTACATGAATATATGGCTAAGTGGGGTTATGGCTGGCTTTGCAAAAAGCTAGTTTAACTTATAGTTTTTGAAGAGTAAGTTTTCTCATTCAAACTCTAAGGTACCAATGATAAACATCACTGAACCTCTACCCATGTTCACCCACAAGTTTTAACTTAGAGAAATTTGGATGAGGAGATTATTGAACTGCTTCACTGTCTTGAGGCTCATAAGTTGTCCATAACCGAGGACATGGCTAAGTACTTAGTTTTACCCTCTCGAGAGGTGGTGCACTTTCCCCACAAGACTCGACATGCATCGAGACAAGACCTTTCAGAAGCAATCCCTCAGACCACCACGGACGCGTTCCATCCTACCACATCTACCACCTTCTGTCCGTCTGGCTGAGTTCTTGCAACTTAGTTGGTCAAGGCAGAGCCCATATGCCATGTGGCTGCACTGGAAGCTTCATGACAAGAATGTCTCCAATCTCTTTGTTCCTGGGTGGCCATCCAGAAGTGTGATACACCAGCTGACCATAGACATGGCCCTTGAGTAACCACCCAACATAATCCAAGCAAGTCCCATTCCACCCAGGTGTTTCATTAATATTAGTTGTTTTCTTAGTCAAACAAAATAATATCTTTCCATACTATCTTATATGTGTATTCCACCCACGAATTCTAATAGCATGGCTAAGCACTCTAGCGTACGAAGTCTTTCAACTAGGAGATACTACCAAGATATAGATTATAGGGTAGCATAGCATAGTAACCTATAAATAATCCTATCATACTAAGATCTTCCAAAATAACACTAGTGCAATAGTGAAAATAATAGGACATGAGATGAAATATCACTTGCCTTGGGGAATAGGTACAATCCTCACAGCAACAAACTTCACAATCCACACAATCTACACAAGATCAATACAACAAAAATAATTCAATCAATAAAACATTACAAAAAATATGAATGCATGCAAAATGCAATGATATGATCACAACTCTATAATTTACAGATTCTACAGTATAGAGGGTAAAATACCTCATCTAAATGCATAAGAAATACCCCAAAACAATTTATAGAACAATTTTTATGAGCAAAGTACTCCTAAAAAGGTTCTGCCTATAAATCCAATTTTTCGGAGGCAAAAGTGTGAAACAAGGCTTCTATAATAAAGGTCTTATTTTTCTGAATCCATAGACACCAAATTTGCATTTTTCTGAATTGTGGAACAAAAGTTATGGATTTTCTAAGTTTAATACAAAATCTGTCTAATTTCTATTTAAACAGATAATCCTGGGCGACGTGGCGCAATATGATTGGCCCGTACCAGTTTGGTCGGATCGACCGCTGTGGGCCGTTGGATCTTAAGTGATGACAAAGGGATCAGATTAGCCTGTACCGTTTCGCCCACGATCTAATCCTAGCCACAGACACAAGATCTAACGGTCCCTAGTGACCTGGCCGGAGATGGGCGGCGCTGACCGGCTGCGCGCGGTGGCGGAGCGTCGGCCGATGAGGTTCCGGTGATTCTACAAGGGCTAGGAGACCGTGGACACGTACCAGAGGTCGAGGAGGTCGTGGCGGTCTCGACGGAGGTCACTACAGCGCGGGGGGGGGGTGCTCTGGCCTGGCCTTGATCCCTCGCCGGAGTTGAGTAGACGGCGGAGCCCACGGCTCGGTGTCAGAGACGGCGACCTGGGGCTCGGTCCAACCAGTAAAGGGGTCAGCGAGATGCGCAAGGATCTGCACGACCTAGCGAAGACCAAAAAGAGGCGGCGGGAACCCTACCTTCACCGGGAAAGACGTGGGACAGCGGCAGAGGGGTTCGCCGGAGTTGGACCGTGTCGTCGACGTAGTGCAAAAGAAAGCACGCGGCCGGGGTTAAAACACGCGCTAGGTCACGGCAAGTATTACAGAGCAGAGAGGAGGGCACGGCGTGGCCTGGGCTCACCGGAATTCTCGCTGGAGTGGCTTCGGGCGGCGGCGATTTGAGGTGGCAATTGGGGAGCCTGGGGGCTCTCCAGGGGCAGTGTCTGGGGGAATCGGTCGGGGAGGAGGAGGGGATTAAGAAGGGGCCGAAGCGGTGGCGATTTACTCATAGAAACGTCCGCAATCAATCGGACATGGAAACGGCAGAGGAGGTGGAGGGGAGCACCAGCCGTTCGTGTTGGAGACGATGAGGTGGCGTTGATGTGGCGCGGGGCCCAGTGGTAAGTGAGTGGGGGTTAGCTGAGGGAGGGGTGCGAAAAGACCAATAAGGGAGAGGGAGTTCGGGTGGGCTTACTAGGCCGGATTGGGCCAAAAGGCCAAAAGCTGCTGCTGTTTAAAATCTTTTCCCTCCTTTTCGTTTTCTTTTTGAATTCTTTTCTAGGTTTTGTTTGAATTTAGCAAAAGTGCTCCAAAAAGTGTCAAATTTTCACCAAATTTTTGGAGGATAAATCTAATGCATAGTAGTACATGCCATGATGATATGAATGCATTGATGATGATTTTCAGATGAAAAAAATTTGGGATGTTACAAATCTAACCCCCTTAAGATGAATCTTGCCCTCGAGATTCGGGTTGGCTAGCAAATAGGTGAGGGTGATCTCTCCGAAGTTCATCCTCTCGCTCCCAGGTTGCTTCTGATTCAGTGTGATGGTTCCATTGCACTTTGCAGAATTTGATTGTCTTGGTACGGGTAATTCTTTCTGCTGTCTCCAGAATCTTAATAGGTTTCTCTTCATAAGTGAGATCATTCTCTAGCTGAACTTCCTCTAATGGTATAGTGTCTTTCAACAAAGTTTCTTCCATCTCTGGGTGACACTTTTTCAGCTGACTGACATGGAATACATTATGAACTGCTGATAGAGATTCTGGTAATTCTATCTCATATGCCACTTCTCCTTTGCGGCTCAAAATCTTGAAAGGTCCTACATAGCGTGGTGCTAATTTTCCTTTGATTCCAAATCTCTTCACACCACGAAGTGGTGATACCCTGAGATAAGCTCTATCACCAACCTCATAGGTAACCTCTCTACGTTTTGGATCGGCATAGCTCTTTTGCCGAGATTGGGCTACTTTTAGCCTATCCTTTACCATCTTGACTTTCTCTTTAGCCTCCTTGATTAGGTCTGGCCCAAACAAATTTCTTTCTCCCACTCCATTCCATAGCAACGGTGTAGTACACTTCCTTCCATAAAGGAATTCAAATGGATCCATTTCTATGCTTGATTGGTAGCTATTATTGTAGGAAAATTCTGCGTATGGTAGACTTTCATCCCAACTTGATCCATAATCTAATGCACATGCTCTTAGCATATCTTCCAATATTTGGTTGGTCCTTTCTGTCTGTCCATCAATTTGTGGATGAAATGCAGTGCTGAATTCCAGTCGAGTTCCCAATGACTCGTGAAGTTGTCACCAAAAGTGCGAAGTGAATTGAGTCCCTCTATCAGACACGATACTTTTAGGTACCCCATGCAAATATACAATTCTATCCATGTATATCTTGGCTAACTTTGCACTTGTGTAAGTGGTCCTTACTGGTATGAAATGGGCCACTTTTGTCAAGCGGTCAACGATGACCCATATAGAATCGTATCCAGATTTAGTCCTAGGCAGTCCGGTGATAAAGTCCATATCAATTTTATCCCATTTCCAATCAGGTATTGGCAGTGGTTGTAATAATCCTACCGGTTTCTAATGTTCTGCCTTTACACGACTGCACACGTCGCACAAGGCAATGTGCTCTGCTATGTCCTTCTTTAAGTTATTCCACCAAAACCTCTCCTTAACATCCATATACATCTTGGTGTTGCCAGGATGAATTAAATATGGCGAGTTGTGCGCTTCTTGTGAGATCAACTTCCTAAGTTCAAGATCCTGCGGAACACAGATATATTTTTCGTACCATAAGATTCCTTGTTCATCTACATGAAATCCTTTTGCCTTGCCATCACTAACCTTACTTTTGATTTCTTCTATTTCTTTGTCCAATTTTTGGGCTTCTTGGATTCTGTCCATTAGCGTGGGTTGCACTTCCAAGGATGCAAGGTACCCTTCAGGCACTATCTCAAGTCTCAGCTCCCTAAATTGGGCACAGAACTCCTCCGGCAGATCTCCTTTATTGAGGCCATTTACATAAACCTTGCGGCTTAATGCATCGGCTACGACGTTTGCCTTTCCAGGGTGGTATTGCAAACTTAAGTCGTAATCTTTGATAAGTTCTAGCCATCTTCTTTGTCTCATGTTGAGTTCTTTCTGTGTAAAAATGTATTTCAGACTCTTGTGATAAGTGAACATTTCACAACGTTTTCCCATGAGGTAATGCCTCCATGTTTTTAAGGCATGTACAACAGATGCCAACTCTAGATCATGAGTAGGATAGTTCACTTCATGATTTTTCAGTTGCCTTGATGCATAAGCTACAACTCTACCTTCATGCATCAGTACACCTCCTAATCCTTGGTGAGATGCATCACAATATACTTGAAAGTCTTTCTCGAGGTCTGGCAGACATAACACTGGTGCTGACACTAGTCTCTTTTTCAATTCCTGAAAGCTGGTTTCACAAGCTTCTGTCCAATTAAACTTCTTCTCCTTCTTTAGCAGATCAGTCATGGGTTTGGCTATCTTAGAGAAATTTTCAATGAACCTCCGGTAGTACACTGCTAGGCCAAGGAAACTACAAATTTCTTTAACCGATGTAGGAGGTTCCCATTCTGTCACAGCTGCCACTTTTGCTGGATCAACATCTATACCATTTCCAGATACTATGTGCCCAAGAGACCCCACTTCATTCAGCCAAAATTCACATTTGCTGAACTTGGCATAAATTTTGTGTTCCCTGAGTTTCTCTAGAATTAGGCGTAGATGTTCTTCATGTTCTTTGTTGCTCTTGGAATATACCAATATGTCGTCGATGAATACCACTATGAACTTGTCAAGGAATTCCATGAATACCTTATTCATCATGTTCATGAAATAGGCTGGTGCATTAGTCAATCCAAACGGCATCACTGTATATTCATACAACCCATATCTACTGGTAAATGCAGTTTTGGGTATGTCATGTTCTCTAATCTTTAGTTGGAAGTATCCTGATCGAAGATCAATTTTTGAGAACACACATGCTCCCTCTAGCTGATCGAAGAGATCATTTATTCTAGCCAGGGGATATTTATTCTTTATGGTCACTTCATTAAGTGAACAATAATCTATGCATAGCCTTTTACTTCGGTCCTTCTTCTCAACAAACAAGACTAGTGCTCCCCAAGACGACAAACTTGGTTGGATAAATCCCTTTTTCAACTGTTCTCCCAGCTGTTTCTTGAGTTCTTTTAACTTGTCCACCGACATTTTATAAGGCCTCTTTGCTATAGGCCCCGTTCCTGGCAGTAGGTCTATCAGAAACTCCACATCCCTATCTGGTGGCATGCTAGGTAATTCTTCGGGGAACACATCTGGGTATTCCTTCACTATTGGCACACTGTCTAGGCTAACCCCCTTAAGAGAATTAACCTTGCTCCCCTTGGGTTCAAAGTTAGACTTGAATCTGATCCTTTTCTTTTCTGGGGTGGTGAGCATAGCAGTTCGCTTGGCACAATCAATCACCCCTTCATAACGGGTCAACCAGTCCATCCCTAATATTACATCTAATCCTTGGGATTCTAGGATTATTAAACTAACCGGAAACTTGTTCTTTCCAATTTCTAGGATTATCTATCGGCACCCAAAATTTACTATCATTTCTCCACCCGGGGAGCTTACTTTAATGGGACATCCAATGGTTTCAGTGGAGAGTTCGTTTTTGATTACAAATGCTCTTGAAATGAATGAATGTGATGCGCCAGTATCGAAAAGGATAAGTGCAGGAAAGGAATTAATCTTGAACTTACCGATCACGGCATCAGATCCTTCTTGAATTTCCTCCACATTAATGTGATTCACATGACCCTTTTGGAATGGGTTTGGCTTAGCCCCATCAGTCTTCTTCTCTGGGCATTCATTAGCATAGTGACATGTCTTCTTGCACTTGAAACATTCCACCTGACTGATGTCTTTCTTTGCTGGCTGACTGTGTCGATTCTAACCATTGTGGTTTCCATGGCCATGACCATTGTGGTTGTTCCTGAATCCACTTTTGTTATGCCCACGATGATTGTTTCCATCATGGTTGTGGTTATTGTTACGATGGTTATTATGATTCCCATTCTTGTGGAATCCTGAACTCCCACTTCCTTCACCATGAGAGCGTTTGTGAGGAGATCCTGATCCAAACTTATCAAAATGGTGCTTCCTCTTTCTACCCTCCACTTGTTTCATCTTGTTTTCCAGGATGGTAGCTTTATCACACAAGGATTGATAAGTTGGAACATATGCAACAGATAGTTGCATAGAAATTTCATCATTCAGCCCATCTAGGAACTTCTCCTTTCTCTTTGCATCAGTGTCAACATCGTCGGGTGCATAACGTGACAAATTATTGAACTCTTCGATGTATTCAGAAATACTGCGGTGGCGTTGCTTGAGGTTATGAAACTCCTTTTTCTTCAACCCCATTATTCCAGAAGAGATGTGAGTGGTGCGAAACCCATCTTCAAACATTGCCCAAGTCACTTCCTCAATAGGGTGAGTAACTTGGAAATTGTCCCACCAAGTAGCTGCATGACCTTCCAATAAGTGTGCTACAAATCTGACCTTTTCTGCATCCGTGCATCCAACCGTGACTAGGTCCTTATTCACAGAACGTAGCCAATCATTTGCAACCATGGGGTCAGTCGTACCCGAGAACTTAGCAGGTCTCGGCCTTAGAAATCTGGTCAGCATATCCGGAGGTGGTGGATTGTTCTGGTTGTTGTTATTGTTATTATTGTTGTTCTGATTCTGGTTTTCCATGAATTGAGTCATCATTTGCATCAATTGTGTCTGTGCAGCCATCATCTGCTGCATTCCATTGCCATTGTCATTGTTATCCTTGTTGTTGCGTCGGGGAGGCATCTGTGGGTTTAATAAGGGTAAGTAATGATAGATAACCCAATTAAAAACAACAATCAGACAAACAAGCACATGCAAGTTCAACATCATAGCAATGACAGAGTTTGCGAAAATAAACATACTAGCATAGTCACCCACAAGTCGGTATGACCTATGCAACTCAATAATAATAAAATGATAGGTAGATGGAATAGTATCACTACTCCTCCATGTCAACTTCCTCCTCCACTAGTGCAAGTCCTGCTGCTGCGAATCCTGCCTTGTATTCCTCTAGGCTTGTAGTCAAAACATCAATCTTTGTCTGTAATTCTCTCTTCTGTGTGCGTAGCCTCTCTATCACCTCGTGATCTGCTTCCAGCTCAATGTCCTCAAGCTCTAACTCGGTCTCCAAGTCTCTAATCTTCTTGTTCTTCTCCTGAACTCTCTTCTCTTGGCTCTTAAATTTCTTCTCTTGGTCTTCAAACTTCTTCTCCATTTCCTTGATTCGATTTTCCTGTTCCAGGAAGGCCTTGTCCTTCTCCTTAAGTTGTACTCGTAGTTCATCGTTACTAAGCATCACATTAGTCCTATCAGTATCAAGGTGTCTGATAAGGCTTTCTAAGTCCTGGAGGTAGTGACGCACGGGCTTGATAGACTCCTCAGTGGCCTCGTCCAACACAATAGGCTCTCCATCCTCGTCGCGCCTCCCAAAGAAATGGAAGTAGTGGCTCCTGATCTCAGAAGAGTGACATCCACATAGGCGTCCCAACAGCTCCTACATAGCGGCGTCGAGGCCCCTCTCCATGTCATCATGGAGTATCTTGAAGGCAATCTCCCCAGTTTGGGGCTCTGTCTCACGTCCTGGATGGGTAACTCTGAATCCCCATAAGTCCTTCCTCTGAAACTTCCTCAGCTGAAGTCCCTGAATGGTAGGGATTGGAAGAGCGAGCACTTGGACTAGTTCCAACATATGAGTCCCAAAGAGAGTCCCCTTGAAATCCTCGGCCATGCTGTAGACAAAATTCGGCATCTTTTTCATAGTAAGGAGAAAATTAGTAACACGCAATAGAGAAAGTAAACACAAGTCACCAAATAAAAATCAACCAACTGAACATTCCAAGTAGCAATACATTATTCAACTCAAGCACTCAAGGTTCTAGACATAACTTATTTTTGCCATAACACATAGGTTGGTATGATCAAAATATTAACATGATAAAACGCCAAGGTGGTGGCCCGACTAATATCTCACTCTTTCTTAACCAAGGTGGCAATCTGGGCATCCTTGGCAGCAATCTGCTTGTCTTGGTCACATAGCTCCAAAGCTAGGCCTATGATATCCTTACTTAGGCGTTTCACAGTGGCCTTTGAGTCTTGGACAAGACGCTTCTCTTCCTTGAGACCCTCCTGAGTATTGAGCATTCTATACTTGAGTCTCTCCCCAAGTTCCTCAATAGCTTTCCATGCAGCATTCCTTGCAGAGTCAAAGAATGACGTATGCATTTCAGAGTTGGTGAACATGCAGAATCCCATACTCTTGGGATCATCTTCCTTGTTCTTGTACAAATGGAGTTGCACCCACCAATACTCTTGTCCTTCATCTATCACAGGAAATCCCTTGTACACGGCTTCACCATTCATTCCCAAGCCGAGCATGAGGTTCTTGAGTGCATTGCGAAATTCTGTCTCACACTCCAGGGTCATAGTCATCAGTGGTCCCTTCTTGACAGATTCATTGATGGTGGACATCTACAAAAATAGATGAGAAGGATGATTAGGGAAAGCTTTACGAGATGAAAACACAAGTATAAGGTTGGAATATAGAGTTATTTTTCCTAAGGGTTTTCCTTAGTCTAATCCATTCTAGGGTCATGAACCTACATGCAACATAGTGCTCTGATACCATCTGTAAGATCTCACCATAATAAGGTAAGATCCCTGTGATTGCAGTGCTAGTCCCTGGATCGAAAATGCTAGCACCCATAGTTTAAGATGAAGTACACGGAAACAAAGGTCATTATTACATCGCATATCCAGGAATATAATGGTTCTTACAACTCACTTAGCCCAAGGCTAAGACACTTAAAGTTCAGATTACATAGCATAATAATAATAGAGTCTTTTAGTCTTCATGTGCCACAGGCAAGCATGTCGAGTGCAGACCCACAACCCTACTCATCATCAGAGTATCCTGCAACATAATAAGTTACAGCCACAAGGGTCAATACATTTGGAATTGTATTGGCAAGTGATACCATAGATACTTAGTATAATCCAACAACTACATGAATATATGGCTAAGTGGGGTTATGGCTGGCTTTGCAAAAAGCTAGTTTAACTTATAGTTTTTGAAGAGTAAGTTTTCTCATTCAAACTCTAAGGTACCAATGATAAACATCACTGAACCTCTACCCATGTTCACCCACAAGTTTTAACTTAGAGAAATTTGGATGAGGAGATTATTGAACTGCTTCACTGTCTTGAGGCTCATAAGTTGTCCATAACCGAGGACACGGTTAAGTACTTAGTTTTACCCTCTCGAGAGGTGGTGCACTTTCCCCACAAGACTCGACATGCATCGAGACAAGACCTTTCAGAAGCAATCCCTCAGACCACCATGGACGCGTTCAATCCTACCACATCTACCACCTTTTGTCCGTCTGGCTGAGTTCTTGCAACTTAGTTGGTCAAGGCAGAGCCCATATGCCATGTGGCTGCACTGGAAGCTTCATGACAAGAATGTCTCCAATCTCTTTGTTCCTGGGTGGCCATCCAGAAGTGTGATACACCAGCTGACCATAGACATGGCCCCTGAGTAACCACGCAACATAATCCAAGCAAGTCCCATTCCACCCAGGTGTTTCATTAATATTAGTTGTTTTCTTAGTCAAACAAAATAATATCTTTCCATACTATCTTATATGTGTATTCCACCCACGAATTCTAATAGCATGTCTAAGCACTCTAGCGTATGAAGTCTTTCAACTAGGAGATACTACCAAGATATAATTTATAGGGTAGCATAGCATAGTAACCTGTAAATAATCCTATCATACTAAGATCTTCCAAAATAACACAAGTGCAATAGTGAAAATAATAGGACATGAGATGAAATATCACTTGCCTTGGTAGCTAGGGGAATAGGTACAATCCTCACAGCAACAAACTTCACAATCCACACAATCTACACAAGATCAATACAACAAAAATAATTCAATCAATAAAACATTACAAAAAATATGAATGCATGCAAAATGCAATGATATGATCACAACTCTATAATTTACAAATTCTACAGTATAGAGGGTAAAATACCTCATCTAAATGCATAAGAAATACCCCAAAAAAATTTATAGAACAATTTTTATGAGCAAAGTACTCCTAAAAAGGTTCTGCCTATAAATCCAATTTTTCAGAGGCAAGAGTGTGAAACAAGGCTTCTATAATAAAGGTCTTATTTTTCTGAATCCATAGACACCAAATTTGTATTTTTCTGAATTGTGAAACAAAAGTTATGGATTTTCTAAGTTTAATACAAAATCTGTCTAATTTCTATTTAAACAGATAATCCTGGGCGACATTGGCCCGTACCGGTTCGGTCGGATCGACCGATGTGGGCCATTGGATCTTAAGTGATGACAGACGGATCAGATTAGCCTTACCGTTTCGTCCACGATCTAATCCTAGCCGCAGACACAAGATCTAACGGTCCCTAGTGACCTGGCCGGAGATGGGCGGCGCTGACCGGCTGCGCGCGGCAGCGGAGCGTGGGCCGATGAGGTTCCGACAATTCTACAAGGGCTGGGAGACCGTGGACACGTACCAGAGGTCGAGGAGGTCGTGGCGGTCTCGACGGAGGTCACTGCAGCACGGGGGGTGCTTTGGCCTGGCCTTGATCCCTCGCCGGAGTTGAGTAGACGGCGGAGCCCACGGCTCGGTGTCAGAGACGGCGACCTGGGGCTCGGTCCAACCAGTAAAGGGGTCAGCGAGATGCGCAAGGATCTGCACGACCTAGCAAAGACCAAAAAGAGGCGGCGGGAACCCTACCTTCACCGGAAAAGACGTGGGACAGCGGCAGAGGGGTTCGCCGGAGTTGGACCGTGTCGTCGACCTAGTGCAAAAGAAAGCACGTGGCCGGGGTTAAAACACGCGCTAGGTCACGGCAAGTATTACAGAGCAGAGACGAGGGCACGGCGTGGCCTGGGCTCACCGGAATTCTCGCCGGAGTGGCTTCGAGCGGCGGCGATTTGAGGTGGCAATTGGGGAGCCTAGGGGCTCTCCAGGGGCAGTGTCTGGGGGAATCGGTCGGGGAGGAGGAGGGGATTAAGAAGGGGCCGAAGCGGTGGCGATTTACTCACAGAAACGCCCGCAATCAATCGGACATGGAAACGGCAGAGGAGGTGGAGGGGAGCGCCGGCCGTTTGTGTTGGAGACGATGAGGTGGCGTTGACGTGGCGCGGGGCCCAGTGGTGAGTGAGTGGGGGTTAGCTGAGGGAGGGGTGCGAAAAGACAGAGAAGGGAGAGGGTGTCCGGGTGGCTTACTGGACCGGATTGGGCCAAAAGGCCAAAAGCTGCTGCTGCTGTTTAAAATCTTTTCCCTCCTTTTCTTTTTCTTTTTGAATTCTTTTCTAGGTTTTGTTTGAATTTAGCAAAAGTGCTCCAAAAAGTCTCAAAATTTCACCAAATTTTTGGAGGATAAATCTAATGCATAGTAGTACATGCCATGATGATATGAATGCATTGATGATGATTTTCAGATGAAATTTTTTTGGGATGTTACAACTTTACAAGTTTAAATCCATTAGACATTTAGCACACTTGAATCAAATTCATTTGAATTCGTCCAATACTTGACAAATTGTGCTTTTGTCATTCACCCCGTTTTCCACTATGGCTTTGCAGTAATTTGGGAAAATTCCAAGTAACCCCTTTTACTTGTGAGATTCAGCAACGAATTGCTTTCTAATCTCAAGTGAATTTTGCTTCTAGGATTTCTCATAATTCTAGTTTACCATTATTTCCTTAGTAGTTCGTAGGTATGTCATATTCTGGTAATCATGACAAATGATTCACAAAATATCTCCATACAAGATATAGGTTACATTTTGAATCCTACTTTATGTAGTGAAAACACTAGTGGGGAAAACACAATGATCATTATCATTGATTCTTTCCTTCGTGAAGAGAATCGTTCGGGAATGTTTTCTGTTGAGATTCTCAACTCTCAGATGTAGGGTTTTGAATCCTCATCGTGTTTCACACTATCTTCCATTTTCTCCATAATCGAGAAATATCATTTAATGCGAACTTTCTCAAAAATGTACCAAAATCCAAGCAATACAAGTCTTGCTTCTCTTTTGGTTTCAGCTATGGATTTCATATTCAAAGTTTCCAATGAATACTCTACAAGGACTTATTCACTATTGTTTTTGTTATATCGAATAACCCCAAAAATTTCACGATGATCCATGCTAGATATGGAGCCGCTTTCACGATTTCACATGGTTCACTATATATTCTAATTGCGTGCTAACTATTTCTAACTAATGGTCTCTACATCTACACTAAAACGATTTATTTGGCGCCATCTATTCACCCATTTTGATATCTAATATCATATTGTGATGCTTTGCATTTTGACAGTTCAAAACGCTTTGCATATCACAATTCTTTTATGCCAATCTTATAAAGTTGAATTTCATTACTATTGATCAAATCGTAGTAATTAGATTCTCTTTTATCTTTAATACCCTTTGTTTGATGAAACACTTTGATCATATCAAATAATTTCATATTCATGTTTCCTTTGGTAAACTTCTTTACACATTTAAACAATCATATAATGATAATTACCATTTTGTCCAAACACAATACATCGAATATGTATTTACTTTCAACAATTCATTAAAACACTTTGTATTGAAGTAATACCCGGTGTTTAAGTTATCTTGCCGAACTTAGGCATGATTTATATGTGATAAGAAATCAAATGACTTTCACATATTATCATTTAAATTTGAATTTAAACAATGGTTTCATTCATTAATGAACATATCATTAAGTTGAGTATTTTAAAGGCATTTCAATATTTTACAAATGTTCATGTATTATCAATTAGTTTCAAAAGAAGGATAATTCACATATAATCGAACAAGATATGAACACGAGTAGAGATCATTCATAAAAGTGGAACAACTGCTTGTTACAAGCTTATATGAATAACCGTCTTCGAAGTGTGAGACACACTAAAGAAGTTCACAACCTTTTTGATTACAATAATCATCCTAAACATAAACTAAATGATAAATGTTGAGGGAGAGTGTCGTTGGCCATCATCATCATGCTCGCCATAAATACACAACGTCACCTACTCTCCAGCAAGCACCTCTATGCAGAAGGACCTGTTTTCAGTAAAACAGAACAAGTATCAAATATACTTAACACTGCAAATGTGTTTTTAAGATTATAACATTTAGAAAATTGTATATCAAATTTGTCATTGATGACCTCAGCAACAATAGGTTCAACCATCACATTCCTGAGATGTGATACGAACCTGTGGAAATCCAGTGTTTCTGCGTCGCCTCGCATAATGCAAGTCCTGACTTGTGCTTGGTGGCAGCGACCACAGCACAACGCCATTTGCAAAAGATCCTGTCATCCAGCTATCCAGGAAGTATGCAGGCCTCATGTAGGCATCATGCATGCGCTCCAAGTGGTCGTAAAGTGATGAGTTCTCCTCCATATTAATGCAGAGGAAGTCTCCCATCAGCTCATGCTCCCAAATGCGTGCTTGTTCCATGAAATGTGTCCTAAGCTGTAGCATTAGCATACAAGGGTTAACATTACCCACGACAGGCCATAGCTCGTCCACCATTCCGAAACGCATTGCAACTGAAATGAAGGAGGCCATCTCTCGACGGTGATAGCGGTCTTCCCGCTGCTCTGGGGTCTCTAGGTCAATAAGCTGATCCAAATCCATCTCGTCAAGTATGTATTCGACCATGTCATTCTCGCTAAGGAGAACATGGATACGCGCCACCCACATAGAAAAGTTTGATCCATCTAGTCTGAGCTTCTCTCCTTCTAACCAATCAATTGTCAATAGGAAAGGTGGCATCAGGGAGAACCTTTTCTACATTTATAATTGCAAAAGGAATTTAGACTAAGTTTATAATTAAATGAGTTAATAATAACTGCACTCAGAAACACCTATCCCATGAAGGGTTCCTAGTGATAACATGACCCCTTTTCCCCACATCTCCCCCGATCGTCACGGCCATCAATGTGGGTTCACGGGTGGACGCTAAACGTTGATCACATCATTCATGTGACTCATGCTTGATCTTTCGACCATCCACGTTCCAAGGCCATGTCTGCAACTGCTAGGCTCGCCAACTCAACCTTACTGTATTCGCTGTCCAACATGGCTTACACCCACTGTATGCGAACGTAGATGTGTCTGACACCCGCTCACCACGGGTCGCCTCATACCGAAGAACTTTCTTGTTGGTGCACACTAAGGGGGAACACAATCATTGGTAATTTTAACAGGGATCATCTTATTAGGCTACCATCAAGTATCTAATACTAGCACACAATAAGATATACAAACAATAATATTGAATGTAAATGCGATGTGATATGGTCCTTCATGTCGTGATCTCCATCCGTTGTCACCGGATTCCTGCGCCAGGGTTCTAGAGCTGTAGACACCAGGGTACCGGTGTCTTTCCGGCATGGTAGTCCGTCACCTTCGTGAATATCTACTACTACGTAACATAAGGTAATCACTTTACCTTTGCCACAACCATATCACAAAGCAACACCCCCTGCAAAACAAAGTTAGATGCCTCTACTTTATCTTTACATGTTATATGTGGCTGAATGGGCTTTCGCACAAGAACCGCTCTTACCTACGAACTTTCAGCACAATGCTGATCAAGTAGTTGTCTCTACTACACCCCTTTCGGGGCCCTCCGTTGTAAATGGCATACGAACTAATGCGAGAGAGACAGACACCCCCCTAAGCCACTTTATATGGTACAAGTCATATGTCAAGCATGGACCAGTCTCACGAATGAACGCGTAAAGTTGGTTGGGGCCGCTTCATCAAGCATTACTGCGGTATACACAAGTACACGTCGGAGGGTAACAACTAAAAGATCAACGTCCACACGCTACATCTCGTGTGTTCTACCGGTACTAGCATTACTACGCATAGATCTAGCTCTGATACATTGTAGGGGTTCCGTGTATGAAAACAATAAATTTTACCCTATGCCCCTAAACCCCTGATATTTCCAGGACCTATCTATTAGTAATACAGTAATGGGAGGGGCTTTTCGCGAACTTACCCTTGAAGACCGAAAAGCATTGTCAACACTCAGGAGAGTGTGGTTGATATAGACGAGTCGAAGCCGGACTCAAGGTTGTGATGAAGTCCTTGTGCTCCAGCAGCTCCAACGACTTGAGTGACTCAAGTGTGAAACCTCGCGGGGAGTTACATACGTCTAGTACCTGACGGTGACTCCCGCTTCCCCGATCTAGCAGCAGTTGCGGAAGTAGAGCTCCTAGATCCAAATCCCGCAGCGCGACGGCGCTCCGCGGTAAAGATGTCTCTTGTTCGCGTAGTCCAAACTTGGGACCATGGTAACGAGAGAGAGAGAGAGAGAATATCAATTGGAGGTCTCCCCAAAAGTGAGGAAACCTTTATTGAATATTGTGTGTATTTATCTAGCCAAATACCCCCACTATATATAGGGGGAGGGGAGGTACTACCTCCCTCAAAGTCCCGGGGTGGGACTAAAGGAGAGGAGAGGGGGAGGGATGGCGCCGCCGGCTACCCCCATTGGCCCCGTGGGGTGGGCCCACTGCGGCGCCGGCCACCCCCTTTGGCCCTTCTCCCTCTTGCCTTTCCCTAATGGGCCCTCTTCCCTTCGGAATTGGCCCATTAAGCCTTTTGACCTTTAAATTGATTTTCTCTTTTATTAAATAATTATGAATAAATGATTAAATCAATATTTAACATTCATTCACATATTATTCAATCTCTTTGGCTATGGAACACCTTCCACCTCCACTCTAGACATCCTCCTACCGAAACCCTTCCGGTTTTCTCTCTACTATTCTTCGGCGATTCTTCCGATCCTATAAACACTCTCTAAGCATCATCAAACCCTTAAGCGTGATACCCTACGGTTCGGGAACACTCCAGACATGGTCGGGACACTCCCGGACCAATGATTAACAGAGGGACCTAGATGGCCATGTGACCCAAGTGTGTTCCACGAAGATCATTCATTGTTTGAACCGGGACAGTCATGTCTTATTCCCTTTGTCTATTGATACTTGCATTGCCCGAGATCTGATCAATGACATCACCATGTCGTGTTCAATCTCGTTACCAAACAATTCTACTTGACTCGTTCCGACAAGTGATATCCCTGTGATCAAATCACATGTTGCGCAGCTATTGGATATAACTTCTCCGAGTGGGCCCTTGAATATCTTTCCGTCACGTGGATGGCCAAATCGCTCTCTTGACATATATTGCCTCTACGGTTTCCTTCGAGTACCAGCACACACCTTTATAACCACTATATTACCAAGTGGTGCTTGATGATATCTAAGAAGTCTTAGGAGACAGTGATTGATATAGCCTCATGGTCTAAGGAATAGTCTACGAGGATCCATTTCTAATCATCATAACTTGAACTTCGTGACATGATCGGGTCACGATGTTTAGGTTGGGTATTGGTTCATCATCTCATTCGCATAATGAGTTGATTCCATTTCCAACTGGCATAAATGCCACATGATCAGGAAACTTGATCATCTGTTGACCAATGAACTAGTGACTAGAGTTTCACTAGGAACCCCTGGTTGTTTATATATCACATGTGTATTGATGTTTCCTCTCAATATAGTTATAGCATGATATAAAACTTAATCATAAACTTTATGAAATATGATAATAGTCCTTATTACTATTTGTCTCTAGGGCATATTTCCAACACAGAGGTGGTCCATCATCAAAAACTCTACATAGGACATCTTCGAGGATCATGCAATCGACGCATTAAATGGCAGCATACGCCGCAGAGAGCTCAGGGAGGAGCTGGGCCGTTCGAAGTCCAAAACAATCGACCACCTGATGGAGATCGCGAATAGGTGGGCTGATGGTAAGGACTCGGTGAAAAACAACAGTGCCCAGTCGGACGATGATGATGACCTCGATCGTAGACGCGATTGCCGAGGAAAATGCCAGATGCGCGGTTACGAGGACCGCGAGGAAGTTGACATGCTCGCGGCTGGCTACACCGACAAGCACAATGACAGCAACCACAACAGCGAATACCGCAGTGGTGGATACCGCGACAACGGTAAAACCACGCAAGTATGGCAATGTCATACCCGCGATGAGGCACCTAGAACGTCTATCCAGGACAAAGTGTCCGGACCTTGCAACGTACATTTCTACATTGACAAGCACGACGGCAATAAAAAATCCGGTCACCTCCTGAAGGACTGCCGCGAGTTCCTCAAGCTCACGAAGGCCTGGCCTAGACGAATCGCGACGCGATAAACCAGGGCTACGGAGCTGCCCCGGGTGTTGTAGCTCATGGTGTGCCGCCACCACCACCCGAGCCACCCCCACCTGCGGCTGCCCCAATCCAGAACAATGGAGGCGAGTAGTACCCATGACCGCGCGGGAATATGGGCATGATCCAAAAAGGATGCCCCTCCAGTAGGGTGCAAAAGTCAATCACTCACCAAATAAATTTTGTGGTCAATTCTCCACCCCAACAACTGAGTACCTTAGTGGGTGTGAGTCCTGCATCACCTTCGATAAGCGCGATCACCCGTGCCAGGTGCCTCGCCCAGGCCACTCGCCTTTGGTGCTCGAGGCGCAGATTGGGAGCTTCGAGATGAGTCGTGTGTTCATGGACGGTGGCAACGACATCAACCTCATGTTCGCAAGCACCTTGCGGTCCATGTGAATCCCCCCATCATGCATGGAAACCTCAGACACAATGTGCCATGGCATCATCCTAGGGAAGGGCATATACACCTAGGAAAAATCAGCTTGGATGTCATCTTCGGCACACCAACAAACTTCTGGCAAGAATGCATCGAATTCGAAGTGGTGGACTGGCCCTCGCAGTACCATTGCATCCTCGGATGTGTCACGTTCATGAGGTTCATAGCGGTGCCACACTACGCCTACCTGCAGATGAAGATGCCGGGCCCTAACGGCATTATCACCATCAACGGAAGCTTCGAGAGGTCAGATAGCTATGCCAGGGAATTCAACAGAATCTCCCAGTCTTTCGGCATGCAGGAGGGGTTGGCACGTTTGAAGGAGTTGACAGACAACAGTCTACCTCCTCCGAGTAAGCCAAACTCACTTGATCAGTCCTTCGACTCATCGGTCCACACCAAGGCGGTCCAGGTCCATCCAATAGACCTGACCAAGATGTCCCTCATCGTGAACAACTTGAGTCCCGCATAGGAACTCACGCTCATCGAATTCCTCCATGAGTACTGGGAAATATTTGCTTGGTGTCCTACGGACATGCCAGGGGTTCCCAAGGAATTCGCCGAGCACTCACTCAACGTAAATCATGAAGCAAGACCAGTGAAGCAGACGATACGTCGACTATCGGAGCCAAGGGCAAAACCGGTCGGTATGGAAATCAACATACTTCTCGACGCTAACTTCATACGAGAGATCAAGGAAAGCACCTGGGTGGCAAACCCCGTACTTGTTCCTAAAAAGGACATGGATATCCTGCGGATGTGCGTGGACTTCACTTCCTTGAACAAACATTGCCCAAAGGACCACTTCCCATTGCCACGGATCGACCAGATAATCGACTCCACCGCGGGATGCAAGCGCCTCTGCTCCTCAACGCCTACTCAGGCTACCACCAGATTCGAATGAAGCAGGAAGATCAGGGGAAAAGGGCCTTCATCATGCCCCTCGGGCGGAAAAACGCATGGGCCACCTACCAGCGGTGTATGCAGGCCTACCTCAAGAGTCATCTTGGCGCAACATCCAAGTCTACATTAACGACATTGTCATCAAAACTAAGGAGGAAGCCTCGTTACTCCATGATCTCCACGAGACCATCAATAACCTCAACCGCTACCAAATCAAGCTAAACCCAGACAAATGCGCCTTCGGCGTACCATCTGGGCAACTACTCGGGTACCTCATCTCTGTGATAGGGATCGAGGCTAACCCGAAGAAAATAAAGGCCATACTAGCCATGGAGAAGCCAAAGAACGTCAAAGGTGTCCAGCAGCTAGCTGGGCGAATCATGGCACTTAGCCGATTCATCAGTCGAATGGGCGAGAAGGCACTGCCTTTCTACCAACTCCTTCGCAAAGCTGAAAAGTTTGAGTGGACGGAAGAAGCGCAAGAAGCATTCGAAGACCTCAAGTGTCTACTATCCACTTCACCGATGTTGGTAACACCTCGATAAAAGGAGCCCCTGTTTCTATACATCTCTACCACTAACTAGGTGGTTAGTACCATGCTCGTAGTAGAATGAGCTGAAGAAAATAAAGTCCATGGAGTACAATGCCCAGTCTACTACCTCAGCGAGGTGCTCACACCAACAAAATAGCGGTACTTGTTCGGGGGATACCCTCGGGTAGGGTCACGCCAGGGTATAAAGGCCGAGTTAGCCGAGGTTCGGCAAGGCCAAAGCGGATGCTGGCCGGGTCACCTCAAGGCAGGCCGAATCACGGAGTAACCCGGACCAGGGGATGTCCACCTAACTTGGTCTCAACCGACTTAAGCCGTAAGTCGGAAAGATGAATCTAACTTTCATGCAGGAACAGGTGTGGCCGAATCAACTACGATCCGGGTCATATCAAGCTTCTAGGAGAAGGAAGGAATCTCGCTGGTCAAAAGTAGCCCCGGTACGCACGGCATGAGCGAAGCGGACAGAGGCAGGACCAGCAAGGCGTGGCCGACAGAGGTGATGACACCGATGTCGGCTGACGCAGGCGCCGCAGAGGCTCACGTAGCCTCTGCATGGGTGACGCGGGGAAAAGCGACCTGGTCGGCTTACTATTTTGGGAGGAGGCCAAGTGGAGACCTAGCCACCCCTATATAAGGAGGGCTAGGGACTCTGTAGAAGAGTGAGGTTCTACGGGTTGGTCTTGTACAGGTTAGCTAGTGGCGAGAGTAAGAGAGTCCCTTCTTCCTCCTCTCCCCAAGACAGCTCTAGGAGCACTTGTAAACCTTGGAAGTGAATCAAATATAAAACTTCTGTGTGTGGAATCACCTCACTATCCCTCCCTGGATTCCCCTAGTGCATTTAGTCCCCACCTATAGCCTATCCATGGCATCTGTCGTGACACCACCACGACAGTTGGCGCCCACCGTGGGGCTAGCGGCGCTAGCAGGGGTCAAGATCCGGATGGGAAACCTCATCAGCACCAGCGAACGCATCGTCTCCAGGCTCGTTTAGCGCTGGAGCGCTGGATTTTGTCAGCGACAATACTGGCTGCTTCGGCACGCGCCCACTTCCGCGCAACGGCCTCTTCGTCAAGCTCGGCGCGCACAAGGTCTACGTTGATGTCGATGTGTCGTGCGTTCATCCGCGGCACGTCGTCGAGGAAGGGGAACCACCCCTTAGAGTGGTCCACGGGGCGCGTATCACTCGCTCCCCGGACCGTGATGAGGTGATGATGATTGCGCCTGGTGCAGGCGCAAGCAAGGATCCGGCACCAGATCCGGAGGTAACGCCTAAGGCACCAAGGAAAGGTAGAGGTCCTCCACTAGAGAGGCCTGAGAATGTGCTGCGGGAATCGATGGATAGCTTGGCAAACCCTGTAATAGCAGCAGTAGATCCGGCTCAGGCATAGGCTAAGTTAGAGGAAACTAGGCAAAAAATACTAGAGGGTGCGAAAAATATAGCCGCGGCTCAGTAGTCGTTGAACATGACGCTGCGTGAGTATGCAAAGGCAAACAAAGTAGATGCTATAAAAGTGAAGGGGAGAAACCTCATAAGCGAAATGAACAAAGAGGGAGACACTAGGATTGAGGAGTCAAAGAACTGTTTGTCGGTGGGGCTGCCGAGGTATAGTACCCGGCTAAGAACGTTAGGGCAGCGGATGCAGCTTCATCCGAGTTAGAGGGTCTGATGGGTGAAGCCCGTCAGAGACAACAAGATAGGGTCAATGAGTTGGTTCGGATCGCGAATAGGCAAAATGAGGAACTGCTCAGGGCTAACCCGAAGAGAGCTGGGGCATCCAAGATCGTTCATTTGGCAGTGGGTAACCCGGAGAAATCTGCTGGAGCCGCATCGTCTCCTCGTGGTGGTCCTAGGAGAGAAGAGGTAGTAACCTCGGCCAGAAGGAACAAACAGATTGTCCCGTACGACCCGAGAAGGGCAGGGAAAGGAAAAGAAGTACAGAGAAATGACGATCGACAAAGTGTAAGCCAAGGTGAAGCTGGCCGAGGTAACCATGACCAAGGCAATGCCGGTCAAGGAAATGCTGTAAACGGCAATGCCGGACAACGAAACTCGGCAGGAGCAGGACAACCGCAGTAGCGGAATATACCAAGGCAAGAGCAAAGTGTCGGCCGAGGTATGCAACAGAGAGCTGCTCCAGGAGAGCAAGACCAGTATAACGATGGAGATTCGTAAATGGTGAAGGCAGGATACCCAAGGCCGGACTATCATGTGATAGGGTCAAGATTGGGAAGCAGGGATTTGATGCCTGATCATGCCAGGTTGAAACTGGATCGACTATATAGGTCAGAACAGATTGAATGTCAAGGTCCGCCGGGTCCTGCATGTTTTGGGCCCCGGATCATGAAGGAGCCGCCGGTACCTAACTTCCAATTACCCAGAGGCACAAAGACGTATGACGGCAGTACTAAGCTAGAGGATTGGTTGATAAACTATGCTACAGCTATGAAAATTGCTACAGGCAACTTGAGATGGGCTGTGAGATACGTAACCCAAATGTTGGAGGGGCCAGCAAGGGTATGGCTAAACAATTTGCCACCCGGAAGTATTAATTGCTGGATCGATTTTGAGGAAATGTTTATCAGCAATTTCTCAAGTACGTATCAGAGGCCAAATAGGCCACAGAACTTAGCTATGTGTAAGCAGAGACCGAACGAGACGGACCGGGAGTTTTTAACCCGGTGGTGTACCGTGAGAAACTCGTGTGAGGGTGTGATAGAGTCACGGGCCATAGCGTGGTTTGCGCAAGGGTGCAGATATGCAAGCGAGCTGTGGCAGAAGTTGCAAAGGAAAATGCCAACTACATTGGCTGAGATGATCCGGATTGCTGATTCGTATGCTTTGGGTGATCCGACTCAACCTAGGCTCGTGTCAAACGAGTCAAATGAGGAGTACTACCAGAGAGATGGAACCGGATCATCCCGGAGGAATGATTACAGAGGTAAAAGAAGAGATGACAGACCGGATCACCGGTACAGTTCACAACAAGTTGCAGCTGTGAATCAAGATCAGCCCGGAGCAGGAGGCAATCAACGTCAGAAAACTGGAGGGGGACAATGGATACCAAGAAATGATGGCAAGAAAACTTGCACGCCAGAGCAGAAGAAACAGTGGCAAGAAAAGAAGGACCGTCCGAGGTATACTTATGTGTCGATGTTGGATCAGCCGTGTAAATTTCACACGCCAAATCCGAGTAACCCAGCTGGACATACAACGAGGCAATGTGAGTGGGTGCGTAAAATAGAACAAGGTGGTTCGGGGAATGCTCAGGCACCCCGGAATGATCAACCTCGGCAGGAGTTACCCCGGTAACAATTGCTCTCCGGAGCAAACACTCAATAGCTAATGTTTCCTCCCCCTCCGCCGAGGTATGACAACCATGAGAGACGGGATGCAGTGCATCAGGTGGAAAACCAGCATCAGCCGGATCAGAGGTACCCCAGAAATGAGGGGAGGAATGAGTACAGAGAGCATCATCAGAGTTACTGTGTATTTACCACTGAGGAAACAGATAGAAAGAGCTTGCAACTCCGACATATGGAGGTGAATGCGGTAATGCCAGCGGTGACGTCACCATTGCCTTGGTTGGACCAGGAAATCACCTGGAGCATTAAAGATCATCCCAAGCTCATGCCAAGTCCTGGTTCGTATGCATTAGTGCTGGATCCGACGTTCATTGGGCCTAACATCAATGTAAGGTTCTCCAAGGTACTGATTGACAATGGCAGTAGCATTAACATCATGTATGCGGATACAATGCGCAAGTTGGGTATCTCGGAGAACATGCTCCAGGCTACAAGGACAACTTTCCATGGTATTGTGCCCGGCATTTCTTGTGAGCCCATAAGCAAGGTCCGGGTTGACGTATTGTTCGGCACAAGAGATAACTGCCGAACTGAGAATTTGGAGTTTGAAGTGGTGAACTTGGAAAGTGTGTATCACGTGTTACTCGGAAGACTAGCACTGAACAACTTCATGGCAAGTTGTCACATCAGTTACTTGAAGATGAAGTTGCCCGGGCCAAACGGAGTGATTACTATTGCTTGAGATTTCCGACGTTCCATTGAGTGTGCGTCGGCCGGGTCTAACCTAGCTGAGTCACTCGTGATCGCGCAAGAGAAAAGAAAAATCCAAGAGGTGGCGGCATTGGCTCAATCCGCGCAGCAGTATATGTCGGCGCTGAGTAACCCGCATGGAAGTGTCTCATTCCAAGCCACGAAAGATACCAAGAAGGTGCCTGTTGATGATATGTTCCCAGAGCGCACCGTAACAATTGGTGCCGGGTTAAATGACAAATAGGAAAGCGAGCTCGTCAACTTCCTCCATGAGAATCGGGACATTTTTGCTTGGTCCACACAGGACTTGCAAGGTGTTCCGAGGGAGTTGGCCGAGCACTCTTTGAATGTGAGACCCGGAGCAAAGCCGGTGAAGCAACCTCTCCGCTGCTTCACCGAAGATAGAAGGAAAGTCAACAGAGATGAGATAGCTCGGTTGTTGGCTGCAGGATTTATCATGGAAGTTCTTTACCTGGATTGGCTATCTAATCCGGTGCTGGTGGAAAATAAGAAGGATGATCCGAATGTGGCAGTGGTTTGGCGTATGTGTATCGATTACACGAACCTGAACAAGGCATGTCCAAAAGATCCATTTCCACTGCCAAGGATAGATCAAGTCATAGACTCAACTGCTGGATGTGAACTGTTGTCATTCATTGATGCATATTCTAGTTTCCACCAGATACCTCGGAATCCGGATGATCAAATAAAGACAGCATTTATCACCCCGTATGGGGCTTATTGCTATCGCACCATGCCGTTTGGTTTACGTAATGCAGGAGCAACGTACCAAAGATGTATGCAGAAATGTTTGCACGACCAAATAGGTCAAAATGTACAAGTGTATGTGGATGATGTGGTTATCAAGACCAAGGAAAGCAAGACGCTCCTTGACGATATCAGGCAGACGTTCACGAACTTGAGAAGGTTCCGGATGAGGCTTAACCCGGAAAAATGTACCTTTGGTGTCCCGGCTAGAAAATTGCTCGATTTTCTTGTCTCCAGCCGAGGTATCGAAGTGAATCCAACTAAAATCCAGGCCATTGAGCGAATGGAACTGCCAAAGTGTCTTAACGATGTCCAGAAGTTCACTGGTTGCCTAGCATCGTTAAGTCGGTTTGTATGTCGATTGGGAGAAAAGTCATTGCCTCTCTATCAACTCATGAAAAAGTCGGATAAGTTCGTTTGGACGCCGCAGGCCAATGAAGCCTTTGCTCACTTAAAGAAGATGTTAGCCACTGCACCAGTGTTAGCCTCTCCACTATCAAAGGAGCCAATGTTGCTCTATATAGCCGCAACCAACCGAGTTGTAAGTGCAGTAATTGTGGTAGAGCGCGACGAAGAGGGTAAGTCAGTGCAAAGGCTAGTGTATTATCTGAGTGAGGTGTTGTCTGCCTCAAAGCAGAACTACCCACACTATCAGAAAGTGGCATATAGGGTGTATATGGCAGCTAAGAAGTTGAAGCATTACTTTGAGGAGCATCCCATCAGGGTAATATGTGAGGCTCCCATATCCGAGATAATGAGTAACAAGGATGCGAGTGGTAGGATTGCAAAATGGGCAATTGAATTAGCTCCCTATGCACCACAATATGACATAAGATAAGCAATCAAGTCTCAGGTTGTGGCTGGCTTTTTTGTGGACTGGGCTGAGGTATAATACGAACCATCGCTACCGGATCCGAATTACCGGAGGATGCACTTTGACGGGTCAAAAACAAAAACCGGGCTAGGCGCCGGAATTGTACTTACCTCGCCAAAGAAGGACCGGCTGAAATATGTGCTACATATCCATTTCACGGCATCAAACAATGTCACTGAGTATGAAGCACCTGTGCATGGGCTCAAAGTGGCAAAAGAAATTGGGATACGTCGGATCCTATGCTTTGGCGACTCAGATTTGGTAGTACAGCAAGTGTCGGGACTGTGGGACGCCCTTGATCCAAACATGGCGCTGTACAGATTTCATGTGCAGAAGATATCTGGTTATTTTGAGGGATGTGACTCTCACCATGTACCTCGGGTGGAAAATGAGGCTGTCGACGTACTGGCGAAGCTCGGATCAAACCGACAAGCGATTCCACCGGGGGTAGCATTGGAACGCCTCAGAAAACCGTCTATCAGGCCGTCCCCAGGAACCGACTCAATTTACGTCCCGGAGGATACATAATCCGGAGCCGTGCCCATGGACATTGACATGGCAGGTGGTGCGCGAATCCCGGGGACTGCCTCGGCAAACCCGGGGACTGCTTCGCAAGACCCGGGGACTGCTCAGCATGATCCGGTTGAACTTATGCCGGTGGACCAGATGGAGATTGATGAGGATGTGTTCCCTGTGCGAGCCATGCCAGCTTGGGCGCTGCCTATATTTCAATTCCTGAAAGATGGAACTTTACCCACTGAGGAGGTGCTATCCAGGCAAACTCAGAGGAGAGCAAAGGCGTACACAATCATCAATTCCGAGCTATACAAAAGGAGTGTGACCAATGTCCTCTAGCGATGCGTTGACCTGGAAGAAGGGCTTGACATCCTCCGAGATATACATCAAGGGGAGTGCGGGCATCATGCCTCATCCCGAGCCTTGGTGGCAAAAGCTTTCCGGCATGGGTTCTACTGGCCAAATGCCTTAGAACAAGCAGAAGATCTGGTGAGAAAGTGCAATGGTTGTCAGAGGTATGCTACCAAGACACATATGCCAATGTCGGAGCTCAAGACCATACCAATCACCTGGCCATTTGTCGTGTGGTGTTTGGACATGGTTGGCCCATTTAAACTAGCAAGGGGAAATATGACTCACATTTTGGTCATGGTAGACAAATTTAGAAAGTGGATCGAGGTGAAGCCAATAAGAAAATGTGATGGAGCTACGGTTGGGACGTTTCTCAAAGACATCATCTTGAGATACGGTTATCCTCACAGTATCATAACTGATAATGGCACAAACTTTGCGGAAGGAGCATTTGTGCATTTCTGTCGGGATAAGAAGATCCGGTTGGACGTCGCCTCGGTAGCCCACCCCGCTTCGAACGGACAAGTGGAAAGATCCAACGGATTGGTATTATCCGGGATAAAACCCCGGCTCATTGAGCCACTGCAAAGATCAGCGGGGTGCTGGATAGAAGAACTACCAGCGGTACTTTGGAGTTTAAGAACAACTCCGAATCGATCAACGGGCTATACGCCATTTTTCTGGTATATGGGGCAGAAGCTGTATTACCAGCTGACATAGAGCATGATTCGCCTAGGGTCACCCAATACACAGAAGCCGAAGTGCAAGAAGCCCGGCAAAATGATGTTGATCTGCTGGAAGAAGCGAGAGAATTGGCAATGTCCAGATCCGCCATATATCAGCAAAATCTCCGACCCTATCATAGCCGAAAAGTAAGCCCCCGAGTTTTTCGGGAAGGCGATCTGGTGCTCCGGTTGGTACAACGTACTGCTGGCATGCATAAATTATCTCCTCCATGGGAAGGGCCATTCATTGTGAGCAAAGCATTGCACAATGATTCTTATTATCTTATAGATGCAAAGCCACACGAAAAGAACAAGGCGGACAGGTCCGGCGAGGAATCTAAGCATCCGTGGAATGTAGCTCTACTTCGTCCTTTCTACACTTAGCAGGGAAGTGTATGTATCCGAGTCTTCTCATATGTCGGTATGTATGCCGGCAATGAGCTTATCAATGAAATGTTGGCACCTCGAGCAGTAACTCGGGGACTGCCTTAATAATATTTGTCTTCTGTTATTTATACATCAGCTGGAGTAAGTTGTTCTACTTAACTCGGATTAGTAGTGTGTGAGCACCAAAAACCCAACTTTTCGACTTGCTGCTGTCCAACAAGAATTGGCTTCATGGCAAGCAAGAGAACAAGTTTGGAATTGCGTAGCACATGAAAAACGACTAAGGAAAAGAACTTAATCGAGCCGACGTTTGTTTTTCGAACTAACCTTGCGTGTTTTTAGTTTATTATGCTGAATTATTTTGAGCTAAGCCTAAAAGTTTCCAAGTATTGTTAAGACAATTTTTGAAGCTCGGATTCGTAAGTCGTAAAACCAAATCAAGGTAGACACGAGCCGAGCCAAAAATTGGACGAACAAGAAAATGAAACTCGGGGACTAGGCCCAAGTTAATCCGGCATAAAAACTTAGTAGCAAAATATCAAATGTGTACTGGATACAATTCCACCCGGCATGCCGGGGATCTGATAAACTTTAAAGTTTTTTCACTTAAGGAGCAGCAGGAGGAGGAAGTTCGGCGTCATCTTCGCTGTCTTCAATGTCCGAGGCATCGCCCTCTTCGTCCTCATCCGAGCCACCTTCAACGTTTTCAGCGTTTTCGTCACCAGCGGCTTCCAGGAAGCTCGGTCCCTCAGTCCATTCGTGAATGGGAGCATATTCGATGAGGCTATGGGCGCAAGCCTTGCGCTGAGCTACCTGCTCCGGGTCACTGGTCCATTTGGATCCGGTGCGCATGCACGCTAAGAGGTTGAGGTCTATCTTCTCGTACCACGTAAGTACGTAGTGGAGAACGGTCTCAACTGCGGCGCGTCCAGCGGATTCCCTCCAAAGGTCGAGCTGGGTCTCGCATTCCATCAACTTTTCAACAAGAAGTGCGGTTCCCTCTGGATTGTCTTCTGCAGGCCAAAACATGTTGAAGATCCGGACTGCAACATCAAGGATATCCTTGCCATAGTTCTTGATGATTTCCACGTGAGATGACAGGCTGACCAACAGGTCCTCCATGTCATAGGGAATCTCTTCAGCATTAGGACCAATGGGAGTACCTCTCTCTCGGCGGAAATCAGCAACAGCGGCGCTCGTGATGGCAGTGCCCTCTGGAAATTTGCCTGAAAATGAGATAAGCGAAGCAGATAAAGAAAAGACATGTGAAGTAACCCGGAGAAATATGCCAGATAAGGGAAAGGAACTTACGTGAAATATGGCTGAGGATCCGAGTCAACTCCCTGGTGCAGTCATCACGTCTTTTGCGAAGCTGCACAAGTTCAGCGTTCACCGACTCAACCTTGACGTCAGCCTCCTGGAGAAGTTCTCGGTCCTTGGCAATTTGGAGGTTGAGGCGCTCGCGCTCCTTGGTGAAGTTTTGGCCAGCCTTTTGGAGCTTGGATTGATGCTCTGCCTTCAATTTCTTCATCTCGGCCTTAAGCTTGGCGATCTCGTCATCCTTGGTCCGGAGGAGAGCAAGCTCATCGTCTTTCTTTTTGAGCTTGGCCTGATGCTGCCTTGCTTGTTCGAGAAAATGCAGCATCATATCAGGCACGGGCACACTATCTTCCAGCGATACTGAAATAGTTTGTCAACCCTGCAAAGCTGAGGTATGAATGTTTGCCGAGCCAAGGAGGAAAGGAGATGAAAAGCATAAGCAAGGTTTCTCGTGTTCAGCGAGAAGTGCGTGATGCTTGGCGCGCAGCATCTTATGAGTGTCCAGGAGACGCTGAAACTCAGCGCTCCGGCGGTTGGTGGTCACCTAAAAAGAGTACAAAATTACGACTTAGCCTTGTGCATATTCGAAGTGTACAAAATCCGGGCCAAGTGGAACTTAACCCGGCTCTAGGTGTGTGCATATTCGAAGTGTACAAAATCCGGGCCAAGTGGAACTTAACCCGGCTCTAGGTGTGTGCATATTCGAAGTGTACAAAATCCGGGCCAAGTGGAACTTAACCCGACTCTAGGTGTGTGCATATTCGAAGTGTACAAAATCCGGGCCAAGTGGAACTTAACCCGGCTCTAGGTGTGTGCATATTCGAAGTGTACAAAATCCGGGCCAAGTGGAACTTAACCCAGCTCTAGGTGTGTGCATATTCGAAGTGTACAAAATCCGGGCCAAGTGGAAACTTAACCCGGCTCTAGGTGTGTGCATATTCGAAGTGTACAAAATCCGAGCCAAGTGGAACTTAACCCGGCTCTAGGTGTGTGCATATTCGAAGTGTACAAAATCCGGGCCAAGTGGAACCTAACCCGGCTCTAGGTGTGTGCATATTCGAAGTTATCAAGGAGCTACGTTAGTTTTCTAAGGAGCATCCGGCCGAGTAACAAGTTACTCCCCCGGAGGCTCGGGGACTAATGGTTATATCATCAATATCTACAACATGCTAAGGAAAAGGAGAAGTAACGTACCTCCATCATCCGACCCGCAAGGTTAATTGCCTCCGTCATTTGGGCAGAAAATTCTGCGGGGCCGAACTTCTCCGGAAGATCGTCATTGTGGATGAACTCCGCCTTGTTCCAATTCATGACGAATTCAATCAGGGTCAGAGGGTATCGCTCGCCGCTGGGCATATGGGGCGCCACCAAGCCCTTCGCGTGCACCTCCCTCCTCTCAACTAGGGCAAGAGCCGGGCTGGTGTGCAAAACCATCTGTTGCGCATCAGCTGGCTCGACAGGGGCGTCCTTCGGTGCTGGAGGCTTCTTGGAAAGCATGGATGCGAGGGTACGTTGTCCAGCCTCGACGGATGCTGCCCTGGTGGCGTCAGGGGCCTTTTTGCCCTTGGGCTGGTAAGAGGAGGAAGTAGTTGCAGAAGATTTACCCTTGGGAACTGCCGAAGTACTTTCTCGCTGAGACTGGGAAGTCTCGGACGAGGCGGAGGAGCTTGGCGCTGCTGTTGTTGCTCTTGGTGTTGCTATTGATGCTAGTGCTAGACTTGGTGCTGGTACTGGTGCCGGAGTTGGTGCTGGTGCTGCTGCTGGTTTCTTCTTTGGTGGGGGTGTTGAGGTAGCCTCGGTTGTAGCTGGTTGCGGCAAAGCCGAAGTGGTGGATGTTGTTGTCTCGGCTGGGCCTGTCTCCCCTGCTCCAAGGTTGCCCCCCTCTTGACGAGGTGGTGTGGAACCCGGAGAAGCCGCTGAACCCTCTGGAATAGGGCTCAACGGGCGTGAATCGTCACCACGAGGGGGAGAAGGGCTGAGCCGGAGCGGCGAAGCAATGCTAGATCCGCTCTGGGGGACCTCCACTGCAGCCCTGCCGAATCAAACAGTGTCGGATGAGAAACTATAACAATGCAAGAACAAGTGAATGGCAAAGGAAAAAGAGGCTTACGCATCCGAGGTCAGGGGCTCCTTGGGCTTCCGAGCCCTTCATGTTGGGGCCTTGGTTGCAGGTTTGGAGGCAGTCTTGTCGCCAGACTTCTTTTGCCTTTTGGTTGGCTGAGAAGGTCCGGAGGAAGAGGTTGATGCAGCCCCCCGCTTCTTCTTCGGTTCAACCGGAACAGGGTCACCCACGGCTAGGGGAGGGTCCTCATGGAACAGCATATGAAAGGGGAACAGCGTCAAAAGCTTCCATCACCTCGACATCCGAGTCATCTTCATCATCGGGCCAATCTCTAATGGAAGAGAGTTTACCGGTGGGTCGCTTCGTAGCATCGGTCATTGGAAGGAACATCTCCTGGTCCGGCTCCTCCTCATCCGAGGTCTCCCGGTCAGGCGCCCAATTGCTAAGGAGAGAAAAAACGACAGAGTTAAATATACAACAGCAACCGACATAAGATTTAATTCGGAGAAAGTTTGCGGCACAAAGCTTACCATGGGAGGAGGCCTATCTGGGCAATAGTGCTCAATTCCCCATGTCCACTCAGAGGAGAAGTCCTTGTGGGTGGTGAGGAGGGCCTTGACCCGGCGGTAAATCTCTGTGTTGCTCAGCTCAAAAGACGAGGTACGGTTGGGGTCGCGGCCCCAGCTCATGTGACACACCTTGTGAGTGCGCTTCTGGAGGGGGGAGATCCGGTTGCGGACGAAAGTGATCATGGCGTCCTCATTGCGCAAACCGAGATCCTTCAGCTCCGCGAACCTTTTGTTGACCTGGTTGGCCAAGACCGTGGGCTTCTTGGGGATAACGTCCCACAACTCCGAGTTAGGAGGACCCGGAGTATAGGGGCGCAGCCGGATCAAGTCTTCGGTGCCGGTGTTCTGGACATAAAAGAAAGTCCGGGCCCATCCCTTGCAGGACTCCAGCCTGGTGACTCGGGCGAAAACAGATAGCCTCCGGGGAGAGATGGACGCAGCCCCAAACTGTGTAAGCTGCTTGTCCTCCGGGTCCAGCTGAATGTTCGGAATTACGTTACGACGAAGGCCAAAAAACCAGATCCATAGCTCCTTCGTGGGCCATAATCCGGCATAGCCTTCAATCGTTGAGGCGAAAGCAGAGAGAGAGGTGATTGTGTTGGCAGGAAGGTGGTGCGGCTGGAGTTCGTAGGTGTTCAACCAATCATGGAAGAAATCGCTGACTGGCAATCTGAACCCCCGCTAGAAATGTGACAGAAACACCACATACTCACCCGGATTGGGTGAGGGGGCGAGTTTGGCGGAGGCGAGGCGAGCGGTGACGCCTGTGGGGATCCGCCGGGTGCGGTAGAGCCAGTCCAGGTCATCCTGGAAGACCTAGGATCCGGCCCACGCACCGCGGTCCACCATCGCAGCGTCTTCCTCCATCTCCTGCTCGGCGACGGCGAGCTCCTCTTCAATCATCTCGAGTTCGCTGCCCTAACTAGTGCTAGTGGCGGTGGGGGGGCAGCGGCCTAGACTAACAGCGACCCGTGGCGGAGAAGGGCGCAGCGGCGGTGGCGACGCAGATGTGTGTGGAAGCAATGCAGCGGCGGTGCTACTACTCAATCGTGGTGGCGGCGGCACTATCGCGGGAGAAAACGAGGAAGAAGAAAGGGCAGAGGGGAGCGGAAATGGGGAAAGGACCCAAGGGGCGCACCCCTCCCCTATTTAACCGCTCCCTCTGCGAGGAGGTGGGATCGCGTTTGCGGGCGGGCCACATCGTGTGGCCGTGTACACACCGGATTAACCAATCAGCATCAGGCCACACGGAAGGCCACAGGGCGCAGCAGATCCCATGACGCGGCGCATTGATGCAGTTAACAAGGAGGCAGGCGTGACGTGACGCGCGCACAGTAACTCCTGACGGTAACTGCGACGGTTACTGTGGCTGGCCCTTAAAATGAGGCGATGTGATGATTAGCCTCCACGTGGGGAAGCGTACGAGAGAAGGAAGAACAACCCAGATGAGAATGTGGTAACCCGGCCAGCAAGTGAAAACTTGGAATGTGCCAAGGGAAAGTAAATCCATAGAATCCGAGATAAGGTGGTAACCCGACCAGCAAGGGAAAACTTGGAATGTGCCAAGGGAAAGTAAATCCATAGAATCCGAGATAAGGAGGTAACTCGGAGATAAGATCCAAAGCTCAGTGAAATGGAACCTGATGTGGCCTTAGCGGCCAAGGCAGCTAAGACCGCACCAGCTTCGGGGACTAATGTTGGGGGGATACCCCTGGGTAGGGTCACGCCAGGGTATAAATGCCGAGTTAGCCGAGGTTCGGCAAGGCCAAAGCGGATGTTGGTCGGCTCACCTCAAGGCAGGCCGAATCACGGAGTAACCCGGACCAGGGGACGTCCACCTAACTTGGTCTCAACCGACTTAAGCCGTAAGTCAGAAAGATGAATCTAACTTTCATGCAGGAACATGTGTGGCCGAATAAACTACGATCCGGGTCATATCAAGCTTCTAGGAGAAGGAAGGAATCTCGCTGGTCAAAAGTAGCCCCGGTACGCACGGCACGAGCGAAGCGGACAGAGGCAGGACCAGCAAGGCGTGGCCGACAGAGGTGACAACACCGATGTCGGCTGACGCAGGCGCCGCAGAGGCTCATGTACCCTCTGCATGGGTGACGCGGGGAAAAGCAACCCGGTCGGCTTACTATTTTGGGAGGAGGCATATTCCCTGGAATATGCCTCCACGTATGCCCTAAGTGGAGACCTAGCCACTCCTATATAAGGAGGGATAGGGCCTCTGTAGAAGAGTGAGGTTCTACGGGTTGGTCTTGTACGGGTTAGCTAGTGGTGAGAGTAAGAGAGTCCCTTCTTCCTCCTCTCCCCAAGACAGCTCTAGGAGCATTTGTAAACCTTGGAAGTGAATCAAATATAAAACTTCTGTGTGTGGAATCACCTCACTATCCCTCCCTGGATTCCCCTAGTGCATTTAGTCCCCACCTATAGCCTATCCATGGCATCTGCCGTGACACCACCACGACAGTACTGGCACTATCAGAAGCTGGCATACGACATCTTCATGACAGCCCGACAACTGCACCACTACTTCTAGGATCACCCATTATTGTGGTGAACATCGCTCCACTAGGACACATCCTCAACAACCCCAACGCCACCGGCCGAGTCGCGCTTTGGGGGATAGAACTGTCTCCATTAGACATCACATACGAGAAGCGAGACGCGATCAAGTCGCAAGTACTCCTGGACTTCCTCGTTCACTGGATGGAGAACTAGCTCCCCGACATGCCACACATGTCCTATCTATGGACAATGCACTTTGATGGATCATAACATCGAAAAGGAGTTGGCACCGGCATCATCCTGACATCGCCATAAGGTGACAAGATGAGGTGCGTTCTGCGAATGCAGTTTCGCGCCTCCAACAATGAAGCTGAATACGAAGCCTTACTCCATGGGATGCGGATGGCCAAAGCTTGTGGTGCAACACGACTCGTCATCTACAGTGACTCTAAGCTGGTAGTGGATCAAACCATGAACTAGTGCGATGCCCTGAGCGACAACATGATCGCCTACCTCAACCTCTAGGACGCACTCGAAGGAGACTTCGACGGCTGCGAAATGTGGCATGTTGGCTGCAAGAGCAACGAAGAGGTGGATACACTCACCAACATTGGATTTACCTGTGCCCTTGTGCCACCTGGAGTATTCCTGGAGCAAATTTTTGAACGCTCCATCAAGACAAAGGCTCCAAAGCAGCAAACCAGCACGTCGAAGGACTCGGGGGCTACGCCACTCGACGAACTCAAAGCACTTGAGGATAAGGAGCAAGAGACAGGACTTGAAGGCCCCATGGAGGTCATGATGATCGAGCCATCCTGGACGCAACCATACATCACATACTTGCTCAGCAAAAGGATGTCAGATGACCCAATAGATGCGCGGCATATAGCGCGACGATCCAAGGCTTTTGCCATCATCAACGGCAAACTATATAAGCGTAGCATCACAGGTGTCCTTCAACGATGTGTCTCCAACGGATGGGCCATCCTCCTCGAGATACACGAAGGCACTTGCGGCTATCACGCAAGAATCGCTACAAGAAATGCACCAACCAGACGCGTCTCGCAAATCAAGGTGGACGTGTGGAGATGCAAATGGTGAACCGTTGCCCCACTTTTCCCATTACGCGTGAGAATCGAGCAGACATAGTTAACACCAAAGATTACGCATGCCTAGTCAAATCAAAGTCAGAAATGGGGTCCCACCTTTGTCACATCCCGTCAGTACCGCTCACATAGGCAAACGAGGTCATCTCATCGTAAGCACTAACGTCATCGACTCTAGCAGGAGAATCTTTCGACTAATCTAGTCCTCACTCGACTCTTCAACTCGACCTAGCACTCGGGGGGCTACTCCTAACAGGAGCATTGGCCATGCAGTCGAAAAATACATGGACATAGAAACTTTTCGACAAGGTAACTGCACTTAAACCCCTCACTCGAATTAACGATTTGATTGTGGACCCGGGGTTACTCCCATAGGGAGCGCTGAAAGCATATTTGGCTAAAACAAGCAAAATACGACAGCAGTTGAAAACATTCATAGTCCCCACTCGAGTCTACGACTCGAATAGGCACTCGGCGGCTACTCCCATAGGGAGCGTTGGCCGCGCACCCTATGATTTCATTTTACTAAATATTTGTTGACTATGTCCGCACTCAAAAGCATGTGCGACTCCATCCCATATTTTCCCTACAAGGAGACTGCATCTCCTACGTCACCTGAATCATCTCTGTGATGACAAAATTCGGATGCCACGCTCACAGCATGAAGATAAGACCTAAAAAAAGGTCTGGCAATGCACCTGCTACACTCTACCGGAAATAACCCATGCCTACAAGTACGATGAAATAAGCCTTGACGGACGTGTCGAGTGCTCACACTTATATAATGGAATTCGATTATGTAAGACATCCGCAGCATGAGTCGAATTACGCCAGCACTTTTCCGAATTCGAGTCCAGGGACTCGAATTTGACTCGATTGCGTTGTTTTGCCCTAAGGTAGTTAACTGATCCCGATACATTGGATGAATCAGGCACGTATATCGACAATCCCTATGACATAAACTAAAGCACCCGAAAACATATTTTTCTATGCACTCGAAGGCTTCATAGTCTCCACTTGAATCTGTGATTCGACCAGACACTCGGGGGCTACAAACGTGGGCATACCTACAGGTACTCATGATCAGCATATACGATCCAGCCCAGAAGAAGCCCACGATGTTGCTAAGGCCCAGTCAAGATTCGGGTGACCTGGGAGAATTCAACTCTCTTGCAGAACATGGCAAAATACAAGATAGAAGTTTAAAGGGGAAACCCAAATATGTAACCGACTCGGCCTGCTATCCTGAGACCTAGCCTATCTATATAAAGGCTAGGAGGGGGCAGCGAGGAGGATATACACAACCCTAGTTTCCACACCATCGCCAGATTGCATCTGTGCACCCCTATAACTTTCGACTCCTCGATAATTCCAAGAGCAGACAAGCAGGAGTAGGGTCCTCTACGAGGCATGAACCTGGGTAAACCTCGTGTCACCTGTGTGCTTGTTTGCTAGCCGATCGATGCATACAGTGCTCCCCACTTCCTCAAACCTAAGTCCATCAACGATGGCCATTGATGAGTTAACCCCTCATCAGGTGGTATCCTGAATATGAATCCAAAAAGGAAAGACGCTCGCATCCTGCAGTTGCATCGATTATTTGATCAATTCATGGTAGTGGGAAGTGATCCTTTGGACAATGTTTATTTAATGCGGTGAAGTCAATGCACACCCGTAGCTCTTTGGTGTATTTCTTTGTGATGCATACTAGGTTTGCGACCCACTCTGCTTTCCTTGGTTCCTTTATAAAGTTAGCGTCAATGAGGTGATGTATCTCTTTCCCAATAGCTTTGTTCTTTGGTTGTACGAAACAATGAAGCGATTGCTTTACCGGTTTTGCTTTTGGATCTAAGTTTAATGCATGCTTAGCGAGTTCCCTAGGAATTCCCGACATGTCATAAGGTAGCCATGCAAAGATTTCCCAGTGCTCACGGAGGAACTCGATGAGCGCGCTTTCCTATGCGGGACCAAGGTTGGAAGCCACAAATGTCATCTTGTTTGGGTTGGTGGGATGGATCTGTACTTCTTTTGTGTATTTCATAGTGTCGAAGGCCTGGACGGATTGACACGCGCTACTTCCAGAGGTTCTGCGGTTGTTGTCAGTTTGAGCTGCTCAAACTTTGTTGCCATCCTGAAAGATTCAGAAATTTTGTTGAACTCCCGATTGCAATTGTTGGAACGTGTGAAACTTCCTTTTACTGTTATGATTTTATGATTCCCTTTGGTGCTGGCATCTTCCTGACTAAGTATGCATAGTGAGGGACTGCCATGAATCATGCGAAAGCCGGGCATCCCAGGATCACGTAATATTGCGATGGCTAGTCCATGACTTTGAACTCGAGCTTTTCCCGCCTAAAATTTTCTTTGGATCCAAAAGCGACATCAAGGAAATTTTTACCTAAAGGAATTTCGGCTTTACCTGGAAGGATGTTTCTGTTGGTGCCAAATTTGCCAAGGGGTAGTTCATTACCCTTACTGTTTTGGCATAGATCAAGTTTATGCTACTTCCTGCGTCAATGAAGACCTTGCTCATGTCGAACCCGCCAATTTGCGCTTCAACTATCAAGGCCGAATGACCTGGTATTGGTACTCGATGTGGGTTATCCGCTCTGCTGAATGTGATTTCCTATTCTTACCATTGGAGATACTCGGGTGTGGCTAATGGAGCCACCTCTTCCATGTTGACTTGTCTTGTGATTAGCTTTTGAATTCTATTGGATGGACGCCTTTTTGAATTACTCATATTGCCCCCTTTGACCTAGGGCATTCGTTGCTTTGATCGGTTGTATTTTGCGGTTGCCCACCTGGCGGAGGTGGCACACTGATGGCCAACGTGCCAGGCGTGGATGTGTATCCTCGTCTTACTGCTTTAGTCGCTTTTGCATTGCATAGCTCTTGCATCTTTAAGAACGTTCGACAGTCTTTCATGAGGTGGCTGGATTGTATTTTTCCTGCTGAGTCGACGTAAAAGTGCATATTATAGGGCCATTCCAATATTTGCATTGCGGACATGGGTGGGTCCCGAGCTCTTGGCTAATATCGCTGTTTGATTGGCTTCCTCCGCCTTCATCCCTGTTGCACTGGTACCCATTGTTGTAGTCGTCATTCCTGTTGTTGCCTTCAGCCGAAAAACTGGCTGCGACATAACTTGGTCCCGTGTTTCCATCATTGTTCCGTCGCCTCCTGTCATTGCCGCGTTTATCCCTGTCTTCTTCAGGTGACTGTGTCCGTTTGTTATGTAGCGCGTCTTCTCCATCAGCCCAGCGATTTGCTATGTCCATTAACTGTGAAATTGTCTTGGGTTTGACTCGCCCCAGTTCTTCTATGAATTCTCAGCGACGGAGGCTGTCATTGAAGGCATCAATGGCTCTTTCATCGGATATGGATTTGGTTGTATTTTTGATGATGGTCCATCGCTGGATGAATGCTCTTATTGACTCTCTGGGCTTCTGTTTGCATGCTCGCAATTGCTCCAAACACATGGGTCGTTTGAATGTGGACGGAAAGTGTCGGATGAACCTATCATCGAGATCATTCCAGCTACCAATACAATCTTTAGGTAGTTGTCCGAGCCATGACCTTGCAGTGCTGGTAAGGTGTAATTGTAAAATTTGCATTGCAGTAGCTGTGGAGCTGCCTTGTAACTTGGCAGTGGCCAAATAATTTGCTAACCAATCTTCGGGCTCCTGAAGTCCATCATATTTTTTGCGGTCATGCGGAAGTTTAAAGTCCTTGGGTACTGAGGTTTCGAAATCTGCTGAGTGAAACAGCTGGCTCCGCATAGCTCGTTGTCGCTATCATGGTATCTTCGATTGCAGTTTTCATCTCTTGTGTTACTTCGCGGCTCTAGTCCTAAAAGATGTTCCTGATGTGGCGACCATGATCGCCAGGTGTGCCCTGCTTTCCGAGGGCTGCTGTGACAGCGTGGGGATCTATCGGGTTGATGCATAATTCCTTGTTCTTCTTGTGCAAGAGTTGCTCCTACCATGCCGGGGTTCATCAGGGCGGAGCGGTGGAGCGTTGCACGAGGATCATCAGGTGCAGGTTGAGTTGTGATCAGATATGTTTGTCCAGCCACAATTGCTGCTTGAGCCGTTTTTGCTTTGATGTTTCCTGCTTGATCTACTGACATAAACGATAGATCAAGGTCTTGGATCAGTTTGTTTCTTTCTGTTTCGGGGATGTTCTTAATCGAGATGTTCCCCTTCTTGGCAGTGCTCCTCCTGTTATGCTCCCAGACCTTCGGATAGAGCTTAGTTGTGACCGTCGGAAGCTGGATTCGTCGGCTAACCTCTTTCTTTCGTTGAGTTGCCTTTGCATCCTTAGTAGGTCTCTCTTCTTGTGATTAAGCAAATATTGATATGCTAATAACTCTTCATGTGAGGCATCGGCTATCATCAGAACTGCACCCAAAATTGCTTCCCTGGCCTTTTGCCATGTCGTCGCTGGTAGAGTTCGCCTCTCGTCTTCGTTTGGTTCTGCTCTTCCTCCTAGGACTATACGGTTGTCCGTTGTTTCTCTTCCGTTTCCATGGTTCCCTTTGTTGTTGTGGTTTCCTGCATTGTCATCCAATAAAATATCATTAGGGTCGAGGATAGGGTTACTGTTAGAATCACGCGGTGTCGAGGTATTCCCATTGACCATGCACACTTGGTGGCGTGTCATGCATGGGCCGGTGTCTTCGTCATCTGAACAAAGGGAGACACTGTCGGGTGGACCAGTGAAATCCATTGTTTTCTGTTCTGAGTAGATTTCTGCCATCCGTATCCCGAAGTCGATGCTTTCACTACTTTCCTCGGGTTCATAGTTTGCTGGGCTTGTTACACACAGTGGAGTTAGTGGGGAGTCTAATCCAAAGGAGAGATTGTCGTAAAAACCATCAAGGTCCCCCAGATCTGTCTCATCTTGCTTATTTTCTTCGGCTGCCTCGATTTGCACCTTGATTTCCATGGAGGATCTAACGGATGATGCTAGTACCGCCGTAGGCACAATATTTTCCACCAACGGTTCTGATGTAATCAGGGATGAAGGGTATGATTCTTGGGGGTCTTCTACTTGGAAGTGGAAGCTTCTGATGATTAGATCGGATCCACCATTGAATTCGGCGGATACTATCACAGGGGTGGGTGCATGTGGAACCGCTTTTGTTGGGTTGCTTCTTGGAAAAAAGAGGTCCGCTGAATCCATGGTTCCAGCATTCAAGTTTCCCACATACGGCGCCAATTGACGAGGCGTAACCTCAGCAATGCCCATGTTTATGGACTTGTGTTTCATGGAAAAGGAGAGCGCTAGGAATTTCGTCGGCTTAACAGACAAACAAGGGGGGCATTTTACCCAGGTTCAGTCCCTCATAGAGGAAACCCTACTTCCTGCTTATCTGCTCATATTATCATTGGAGAGTACAAACTCATTGAGTCGACTAGATGTGATCTCGCTGAGAGAGAGAGAGAGAGAGAGAGAGAGAGAGAGAGAGAGAGAAGGTGTGTGTATTGTAAGATTGGATGTCCTCCTCGTTGGCCCTCCTAGCCTTTATATATGGGGAGGCTAGGTCTCAGGTACCGATATGAGTTGGTTTACAAGTTATAGTTCATATATAGTCTAGTCTTGTACTTTCCATGTCTTGTTATGCCAGGAGTTTGTGTCCTTGTAGGATTTGTATCAGCCAAACCATCATGGGCTTCATGGATCTTGGCATATCTTCATGTGAGACTTCCGTTGGGCTGCACCATATATAGCAATAATAGGCACCCGAAGGGTTATGCACATGACAACTACTTTCATGGTTCTCCGTGATCTTAATAAGCATATTATTTTGCTCGGTTTGAGCTTGTATAAATGTTCTAACGGTTTTCTCAAACGGGAGATTGCCATGATTTGCTCCATTAGTATTATCATAATTATTATAAGGAGCTCCTGCAGGATTAGCATGATATTTTTGAACATTGGAAGCATAATTATTTTTCCATGCAGGATTAAAAGGAGTACGAGCTATAAAATTAACATCATTAACATCGATAGTGATCGCATTAACTTGGGTATCTTCCTTACCCTTTACTAATCTAAGCAAGTCATCTACCTTAGATGTAAGCTCTTCATTGTTTACCTCGGTAATTGAACTTACTCTCTTTGAGGTTCTTTCCACATGCCATTGGGCATGGTTATTTTGCATATCATCAAGTAATTTCGTTGCAACACTCACTTGCTTTCCCATGATCGTTCCTCCTGCTACAGTATCTAGCATAGACTTAGAAATTGGGTTAATACCGTTATAAAACAAATGTAATATAAGCCACTCTTCCATCCCATGACTAGGATAGTTCATTATGGCTTCTTTCATCCTTTCCCACGAAAGCGCTAGTGGCTCACAATCTTCTTGTCTAAAGCTTGTAATGTTGGATCTTAGCTACATAGTCTTAGCTAGGGGGAAAAAATTAGTCATAACAAATTAGTACATTCCTCCCAAGATTTAATAGTGCCCTTTGGTAGAGCTAGCAACCAATCCTTACCCTTTCCTCTAAGAGAGAAAGGGAACAATCTTAGCTTAACACCATTTGGATCTACATCCTTAATACGCATCATGTCGCAAATTTCACTAAAAGTATTTAAGTGCAATCATGAATCTTCGGTAGATGAACCCCCAAATTGGTTTTGTTAAACCAAACTTAAAAGGTTAGGATTTATCTCATATGTTTCTGCATCAACTACGAGCTGAGTGATGGGTGCACGAATAAAATCATCGGCGGGAGTAGCATATTCCCCTAATCTATTTTGAGCATGGCTCTTATCTTTTTGGTAATTTTTTTAATTAATGAAAACGAATAACAAGTAATATTTTTTTTGGGTTTTCAAATAGATAACAAGAAAGTAAACTAATAACAAGAATTAAACTACAACTAATAATAAAATTAAAAACAAGGTCTCTAATGACCTCACCAGGATAGCGAAATTGCTTCCCTAGCAATTTTTTCCCTAGAAGACCTAGGTTTAATCGAACCTGGGAAATCACTTCTAAAGGTAATAAAAAAAGGACACGTCTATAATAATTTTCTTGTTCGTTTTACCTTAGTTGAACGGACCAATCTAGTTTACTTTATAACGGATTTGAATCAATGGATGGAGATAGACCAGGGTTGAAGATCCACCTGCACTGCACATCCAATGGGATAAAAGATAATAATAATCATAGTCATGTATAATGTTTGAATGGAGATAATCTCTTGTGGGAAACACATACTAATATTCTAGATCCCCCGTGATGCAGCGGGCATAGAAATAGACTTTTAATCCAACCGAGAACACCGCGAAGCCACGAGTTACAAATGATTATTAAGTGTAAAACATAGATCAAAGCTTTAAGTGGTGATGTTGTTGTTGATCCCGAATGGGGCGCTAAGCGAACACCGTACTACCCTTCCTGTCACTGAGGTTCCTATGAGATCGCTGCTAGCCAAGTATCTCACCTTAAGCCTTTATCAATCTATGGGATCTTGGGTACCTATAAGTCCACAAATGGAGACAAGAGACGAAGAAACAAAATATACAAATCAGAATTCCAAACAAAATACAATTCTCCCATGATCTAGATGCACATAATTGATGCAAGGTTTCTCCCCAACCCGTAGTTTGTGACGACTACTCACTCATAACAAATAGATCGGAGATAGAAAACATCATACAAATACTTAGATTGAAATCAAATATTCTTACAATGGTCGCCAAATCACAAGGAGATCTAAAGTACAAAGCAGTGGCTATGGCTAGTGGATGCATGGATGGGGGAAGTGGTGAACAATGGATGAACAATGGTGTGGATCTCCTTTGGTGGTGTTGTGATGCAATCTAAGAATGGCAGCTCTCTGGCCAGCGGATGGAGCCTCGAAATATATAGGCATCTTCACGAAAGTTGTAGGGTTTGAGAAGACGAAGCCGTCGCCACCTGGTACGGGCGGGCGGTACGAGCGGACCATGCCCATAACAGTGGTTGCTAAGCTTGGTGATGCCCTGGAACGACTCCCCAGTTACTTGGTCGTGTGTACTTCCTCAAAATCCTTCATTATGACTCCTTATTCACATTAAAGCTGTGATTTCCTGCACAACATAAATCAAAGAGAGGATTTGCATATCTTTGAAATTATTAGTCATTAGTGGCAAGAGTTGAGAGTTTCTTTGGCAATTGCTTGACCAAAAACAATGTTTTAAAACCAGTGGAAGATGGCAAAAATTAGAGCCATCATTTCTCCACTCCTGAAAATGGTCATGACCTATCTCTAAGTGACATTGAAGACATCAACGTTCCACCCCTCCGTGAACATGACCTTGCTAGGTTTGTTGGTGCTCCTCCGGGCTTTGTGCCCCAAGATGATGTTGAAGAAGAATCTGCTGCAGTGTCCGAGTCTGATGAGGACTAATGGGTTGGGTTCTTGTTTCGTAGCATAGCTCTTTTCCCTTTTTGGTGTTTAGATGCCAAAGGGGAGGAAGTAGTTCTATTAGGTTGCTCCGAGGGTATCTATCTATGGGTTTATGATCACAAGCTCTCTTTCTTACTTATTTGATTCTTATGAGCTTGTGCGATCGCTATCAAACTTTCCCCTATTTATTATGTCTTTGTGAGACTGGTGTGTGTGTTTGGTATCTTGTTCTTATGTGAGTGACTATGTGTTAAGGATTATGTCAACCATGGTGCATGCCTATAGTATTTTCTTATATCCATGCCTGATATCATTTCTAGTCACTATCTTATTAGTTCCCCATATCACACACTTGTATGCAAAGGTATGTTTTTGTTATATATATTGTTTCCTTTGCATACTACTTGATTCTAGGGATATAGGGGGACCTTCATGTGTAAATGTTGTGCATTTGCATTCAAAAGCAAAGTCTAAATAATGCACAAATTTAGGGGGAGCCCTTTTTCTATATCTATAGATTCCATTGCATTTCTTTGACTTATATACCCTCTTGTAAGCTCTAGTCATTTTTTTCATCAATCACCAAAAAGGGAGAGATTGAAGGGACAACACCATCCCTAAGTAAGTTTTGGTGTTGATGACATGTGATTAGGGAACTAATATGATTATTGACTAGCGTGTTAGGTTTTGTACAAGAGGAGCAAGGTGCTAGATGGTTGTAGACCCCCCAATACTAAAAAGGGAAAAAGAAGCTTAAAGGTTTATTTTTTCGTTTCTCTTATGCTTCTTGTGTCGTAGGAAAAACTGCACTATTAAGAGGGGACTCTCTTTGAACTCTTAGGGGATGATACTTCTTCATATACCTTGTTTTAGACCTATACCATGTTCAAAGTTTTGCCATACAATCACATCTTTAGCCCCCTTTGTCTTCAGCCCTTGTTCTGTCATTTTGTCTGCCAATGCCATGCTAATGCCACACCAAGTCCAGGCTAAGTCCGGGTGATCCCAGTATTTGCCTCAGCCTTTGCACAGCCTTAGCACGACCAGTCCGGGCTATCGCAAATCTGAGTCATAACGGTTGGATTTTGGGCCACTATATAATCCCTTCTTCTTCTTCCTGAAACCAACCACCATTCCCATTTACTCTATTACACCATTGTTGCACCTCTAAAGCTCGATTCCTCTTGATTCCTCCACTCAAAACCACAAATCCTTGTGGGAATCAAAAGAGGAGCTCCAGATCTACACGTCCACCAATCAAAAGTTGAATCCCCCTCGAGTTCATTGATATCTTGTTACTCTTGGATTTGTTGGGGAACCCTAGGTGGTTAGGGTTGCTTGGAAGCTTCTGGTGTGTGGAATCGCTCCGATAAGTTTGTAAAGGTGCGACGATCACCTCAATATACCCTTAGTAGAAAGAGCTCACGTTGAGTGTGGGGAACTCAAGGGTTCTCACTTGGTTTGGAGAGGTCATGGAGAAGAAGGCTTGATCCGGTTCAGGGATCATGTGGACTTTGTTTTCCACGGTCGCTCCAACGGAGATTAGAGTCCTCCCAAGGGATTGAACTTCGCCCCCTCTACTTGTTGGGGATATACTTTCTGGGTATCCTCAGCGTACCTCACTGACCAGGGTAGCCCACTTTGGGTTAGAGCTTTGCTTCACGGGTGGCCCAGTCAGGGAGAGAAGATGGAGTCCCATCCAGCTACGGGAAGGCCTAGAAGACTTACCGACATAGGCCCATAGTGTTACTTGTAGTTCAAGATATACTCTGTAACTGACTCCTAGTCAAAGCCAGATAGATCTCTCTTGGAAACCCTAAGCCGGACATCTATATAAGCCGTCCTAGGGAGAGCCTTTAGGGCACCCAACACAATAGTCTACAACCTCAACTCGCACAGGCGAAACCCTTGTAACCCATATTCCGGCTCTGTTGTATTACTGGATTGCTAGCAGGAGTAGGATCCATCCAAAGCCAGTGGATTCGAACCTGGGCAAACTTGTGTGCTCACTGTCCCAGAATCCCGTACGACTCACACCCCTCTCTTCCACACGCCTTGAGGACCCCCTCATGGCGTACTTGTCATCAATCCGATGACAGTTGGCACCCACCGTGGGGCAAGTGAGCTTCAGATCTGCGTTCTGAGGGGAATCTGCAAGAATCAGAATCAGGGAAACTATCGCCGTTGGTCGCATCCTCTATGCAAGTGATGTCCCTCTCATTGTTCTCGACGAGACTTGGATTCCGGCTAGGGAAGCCGTGACCACCTACACCATCATGTATTTTGGTGAGATCGATGTTTACATTGGTTTCGCTGAACCTTCCCCACCCACGCCAGCAGTGATGATAGAGGCAGAAGAAATTTCTAGGTCCCCTTTGTCCGCGGAGGGGGCAGAGTTCCGAATCTCAGAAAACCCTAATCCCACCCAGCCCGCACCAGTTGCGGAGATAGTGGAGAAAGCTGAACCTGAGGCAGATCTCGCAGTACAAGTCGGATCTGGAGCTAATCTCCTTAGCGAGATCGAATCCCTGATCGACCCACCAATGGAGGTCGAAATCCAGGAGGAGCAGGAAAACAACCTTGGTTCTGGCTCTACTAATGCCGGAACTGATAGACCTCTCCTAAGGTACATGTTGAGGCGCATGATGATGCAAGACGCAAGCATGGATGATATTCTTGAGACCATCAGGTGTTTCGAGGAAGCTAATCGCGAAAGACGCAACTACATCAGGAGGTAGGCATCGCACTTCGTCGGATATGTGGGATCCGGATCCGGCTCTGCCGATGCTGGAGACAACACCGACTCTGTGTTGGAGGCTATCAGAACAAACGCCAACCGATGGCTCTGAGTATGGCGCCCAGAAAAATGCTGGAGCAATGATGATGTAGAGCTCGTTGGGAACCCCAAGAGGAAGGTATGATGAGCACAGCAGCAAGTTTCCCTCAGGTATGAAACCAAGGTTTAATCGAACTAGTAGGAGCAAGGAAACACCCGAAAGGTGTTACTAGCTGAGCTTTGGCAGGGCGCACTACCGGTGCTAGTAGCAACATGGGGACCTGCACAACACAACCACAGAACTTTGTCCGCAACTTGCGATGAGGTTGTCAATCTCACCGTGTTTTGCAGAAAACAAAGGATTAAACGTATCGAATGGAAAGAAGTAAAAGTTTGCAGAAAGTAAACACAAAGCAGTAAAAGATTGTAGATTGAATGTAAAAGACAAGGACCGGGATCCATAGTTCACTAGAGGTGTCTCTCCTTAAGATAGATAACATGCTGGGTGAACAAATTACAGCGGGGCAATTGACAAACATCGAGAAAGCAATACATGCATATACTAATCATCTTGACTCCTTTGAGACTTGATTGGGCATTACAACATAATACATAGACCGCCATCCAACTGCATCTATGACTAATAATCCACCTTCAGGTTATCATCCGAACACCCTCCAGTATTAAGTTGCAAGCAACAGATTATTGCTTTATGAACTGCGTGTAAAGTAAACAATACGATTGTTCTATGAACAAAGGATTGTTGTTTTCTCCCTAGTGGCAACAGCACATCTAGTACCTTAGAGATTTCTGTCACTTCCCCAGATTACCAGAGGCATGAACCCACTATTGAGCATAAATACTAACTCTTGGAGTTGCTAGCATCTACTTGGCCAAGATAGCTACTAACAATGGAAAGCATGCAAGATCACAAATAACAAATACATGATAGAATCAATAATCAATCTGAAATAGCATCTCAATATTCATCGGATCCCCGCAAACACAACATGCAGAATTACAAATAGATGATCTTGATCATGAACGGAGCTCACAAGATCTAAACATGAAAGAACAAAGAAGGAGAACCAGCCATCTAGCTACTACATGGATCCGTAGTCCAAGGTGAACTACTCACGCATCACACCGGAGGCTTGCATGGTGATGAAGAAGGCCTCTAGGGTGAATTCCCATCTCCGGCAGGGTGCCAGGAAGAGCTTCAGATCCCTCCCGATCTAGGGATGGAGATGACGGCGGCTACAGACTCTTTCGTGGATTTTTGATCGGGCCCTTAGGGTTTTCGTCCCGAGGGCATCTTATAGGTGGAAGGGGAGGCCGAGGGGGTTCCAGGGGCCACCACACCACCCCTGGCGTGGGCCCAGCCTGGCCACGCGACCAGGTGGTGTGGCCGGCCTCTAGCCCCTATCCATCTCGTATTCTGGCATCTGATGACTTCCGGAAAAATAGGCACTTTGGCTTTTGTCCCGTCCAATTCCGAGAATATTCATTTTCTGACTTTCCTGGAACCAAAAACAGCAGAAAACAGGCAGCTGGCACTATGGCTCTTGTTAATAGGTTAGTCCAAGAAATCATATGAAAAGTACTCCAAAGTTGGATCAAAACACAAGAAAGTGGATAAAACCAAGCATGGAACATCAAAAATTATAGATACATTTGCAATGTATCACCGACATACTTGCTTCCTCGGATGATTCGATGAACTCGACAGATTTCCAAAGCTGTGATTTCCTGCACAACATAAATCAAAGAGAGGATTTGCATATCTTTGAAATTATTAGTCATTAGTGGCAAGAGTTGAGAGTTTCTTTGGCAATTGCTTGACCAAAAACAATGTTTTAAAACCAGTGGAAGATGGCAAAAATTAGAGCCATCATTTCTCCACTCCTGAAAATGGTCATGACCTATCTCTAAGTGACATTGAAGACATCAACGTTCCACCCCTCCGTGAACATGACCTTGCTAGGTTTGTTGGTGCTCCTCCGGGCTTTGTGCCCCAAGATGATGTTGAAGAAGAATCTGCTGCAGTGTCCGAGTCTGATGAGGACTAATGGGTTGGGTTCTTGTTTCGTAGCATAGCTCTTTTCCCTTTTTGGTGTTTAGATGCCAAAGGGGAGGAAGTAGTTCTATTAGGTTGCTCCGAGGGTATCTATCTATGGGTTTATGATCACAAGCTCCAAGGCACCGCAGTGACAACCGTCATTTAGGATGATCTCTGTCCCCAAGTAATGCAAGACACAGGATTAATTCCAATATAGAGGCGCGGCGCTACGAAAACGATGACATATACGTGGGCCCAAAATGCTTCGGACCACGCATAAGAGCTACAATATTCTCGGAAGGATTTGCTATCTCAAGACACATTCAGTATTACGACGGTATGGCTCGGCCAGATACTTGGATCCAAGATTTTTTCCAAGCTTGTTGTATCGCCAAAGGCGAAAACAGCCTGGTCGCAACCCGATATCTCCCACTCATGTTGCGGAAGACGACACGATCATGGCTCAATGAACTTCCGGAGAACACCATCCACAACTGGTATGACATGCAAAGTGCGTTCTTTCGGAATTTCGAAGGCACATACCAAAGGCCCTGTACGGTAGGAGACCTACAGCGTTGCACCCAGAAAGCCGGAGAAACTTGCCGAGACTATCTCGGACGATGGATCGACACCAAGAACTCTTGTGAAGGAGTAAATGATCAAACTGCGATTGAAGATTTCATTGCAGGTCTCCCAATTGGTTTACTACGTCATCGTGTGAAGTGTGACAAGGTCACTGATTTGGGAGAGATGATAGAAACAACGAGCAAGTATGCAGATGCCGACGATGATGCAGAGGGATTACTGAACGCCATAGTTGTGCCACAGTCGGCATAACAACCAAAGCAACAAGCTCAGAAGCGCAATAATACCTCGGAGGAAAAGCCCAACGCGGAAACGGCAGTGGTTACTGCTACTTTTGGGTCTGGAGGACGAGGAGGACGCGGCGGTGGCCGTGGACGTGGTCGTGGAACGCCAAGAGTTCAAAGTAGAGGAGACCAGCAACCTGGCAAAACCTACTCTTGGGTCGACATTCCCAATAACCCATGTGTGCATCACCTAGACGCCAATGGGGGCTCGTCCCACACAAACGCCGAGTGTCGTTTTAATGACGACATTAAGAGAGATGATACCGCTGGCTACAGGGCTAAGCGGAAGAAGGGAAACAAGAATCCCGAAAAGGACAAAGAGACCAAGGAAGATTCCGACATGGCGGAAACTGATGCTTCAAATCCCAAGCCGGAAGGGAAGAAAAAATTTCCGACCAAGAAAGACACTTACGTCACCTTCCTCGGATCTCAACCAGCAAAGGTCAAGAAAGTGGTTCTACATGAGCTCAACGCAATAGTTTCGGCTGTCCCTCAATTCTTGGACTGGTCGGAAGTGCCAATCACCTTTGACAACGCTAATCATCTGCCTAAGTTGCACAGGCAAGGAAAATACGCCTTAGTCATCAATCCACTTATTGACGGCTATGGTTTCTCCAAGACTCTCATGGACGGTGGTAGCCGCATTAATATTATGTATGTCGAAACGCTACGCCGGATGAAGGTCTCGGAAACCCAGCTGAATTACAGATCTGTGATTTTTCACAGAGTTGTCCCAGGAAGACAAGCAAATTCCCTGGGAGAGATCACTTTGGATGTTA